>CM046309.1:35690245-37026352 GCA_025267735.1 Mactra quadrangularis | reverse complement strand
GAGAGGGAGAGAGAGAGAGAGAGAGAGGAGAGAGAGAGAGAGAGAGAGAGAGAGAGGGAGAGAGAGAGAGAGAGAGAGGTGGGGGGGGGCAATGCATAGTAGGCATTTCGAAAAATAATGATGATTGTTTTCATTTATATCGTCAGTTGGTTTATATTTATCTGTATATTACCGTCTAATAACAGAATTTACTTAATGAAAGAAATTATCTTAGCGACAAAGGATGTTATAAACTATATGAAAACTTTAAAAAGAATGGTATAATTGTTGAATTGTAACAAACTGTTCTCACATGGCTTGTAGAATTCTTACAATTACATTTATTGTTTCTTTTGATAATGTCTAGAAATCATTCCAAAACTATGATACGCTAATATTTGTTTAAGGAATGTGCCAATCTTTTTTTTTCCGCTGACATTTCATAGTTTCTCTTATTTTCTCACCATGTCTGTATTTAGAAACATATTAGATGTAGACAGGCAAAAACAGTGAGTAAGAGAGATAACCTATTGTATTCTTGTTTTGATTTTTTTACTAGATTTAACGCCGTGTCAACACAATTGAGGTAATTTTACGGCGTCCAGCGCACCTAACCTAGCTTTCCTGGACCGTTGTCTATAACCAGTACTCACCTTCCCTTCCACAAGGCAGGAAACTTCTCCATGTTATCTAATTAATGGAGGAAAATCGACATCATTGTCAAATATTTATGGAAGGGTAAAACCTCCCCGGGTGGGATTCGAACCCGCACCCCTCGGGCACAAGATTCCAAATCCCGGCGCGCAACCAATTGCGCTATCGACCCAGGTTTTCTTGTTTTGAACATTAAAACGAATTTATATTGTGAAGTCAACTGTTTAGAGCTTGTCATATTTAAAAAAAAATTATTTGTTATTCCTGTTTTGACTAAAATGTTAGGTTAACCTTTTTTGAGACTAAATAGTCTTTTTCGAATTATCTTTTTTTCCGAACGTTTGGCTCATAAATGCTTCTTACTCAGAGATGTCATTACAGTATGATTGTACCAATATATACTAGCAAGATAAATCAACTGAATCCCTTTGATTTTATAGAATCTACATTGATGTTAAAAGTATTCGAACATAAAAACTGGATATTTGAACTATCTCACACTGTCTTCAAACCTGATAGTACTTTGGTCAGTCATATCCGTTACAAGTATAAATTTATCATCAAACAAAATATTAAATTTGCCTAAAGTGATAATTCTATTAACAATATATAGAGGATATTTGTTCATTTCGGTGTAAGATTGATTTTTTTTCACAAGTGAGCTAATGATGCAATATTTACGTAGCCACTTGTGAAAATATAGAATATAATTAGCTCACGAGTGAAATAAATAGATCTTACACTGAAATAAACAAATATTCTGATTATTGTTTGCTTCAAACTGGCTTTTTTTAAAGTGTAGCTATGATATGTCACCAGAGCGGCGCATCTTAACAGTGAAAAATAACAAATTTATTTGTATTGTTTCTAAACAGTAGAATATCGATTTTATTTAACCGATATATCTCGGTATTCCACTGGAAAGCATATAATTATGTATATAACTTGAACGTTATCATAGCGGTGTCTATGAAGATACCCTATGGCATTTAGTTACCCAATTTTCCAAAAGTTCAAGTATAAATGATATGCCGGAATAAACTAGCAAAAACATGAGAAAGTTTAACGGCTCGTATAATGACTAAATATTGTTTTCAAATTAAATCATTGATGTATGAATTTTGTGTGATACAATCCATACTGTAGGGAGACAAAAACCATCTTTTCAGAAAAAAAAACTAATTTCAAGAAAAAATCACAAATCATTCGTAATGCCATATACATATATCTATTTTCATGATGAAAATACCAAATGGGATGTGCGCCAACAAAATGAAAAATCAATATAAAAGAACTCCTGTATTTTCTGTATTACTGATGAAACATTATATATTTGAAATTTAAATCATGGTATTAGTCTGTCTATTGCTATCATATGATGAACTATTGTTGGTATATTTATTACATATATTTGATTGGGAATTAAGATATGTTTATTGTATGAGTATTTGAGCCAGATGTGCATCTGTTTCTACATGTATTGAGTCTGTGAGTGTTGTTGATACACTACTACCACAGGCTGTTAATAAAAATACAATAAAACATAATAAAAGTACGTTTGATTCTATAGTGAAACATATATGTTTATTGCCGTGATATATTATACTGGAAAGTCTTACATTCCGTGCATTTCAAGAGTGTTGTTTCTGTTGATGTATTAGTGAAAGATAGACAAGATTTAGGTGTTTTTGAAAATGATTATGGTTACCAAATGTGCTACCAGAATTGAATCACTGATTGTGATTGAAGGAAAATCTTCTTGTTGCATTGTTGCTATTATAAAAGTAAAGCACTGCGAGTCCTTGACACAAACTTATATACAAAGCAATCGTTGTTTCCCTCTTCTATTTATGTAATTAAAGCACAATGAGTGAATAAAAACCAAAATCAGAATTTAATTAATGAATACAGGCACTGTAATTATTTCGCTAACAATCGGCACACAATTAGTTAAACATTCTGGAACAGGAAACCTTGGTAAAGAAATTGAGATTTATCTGATCAAAATCTTGAGTATACAATGATACGTCTCCGGATGATATGTATAAATTAGTAATGTATTGTATAGTGTTAACCTTCAGATTTCAACCATGTTTTTGTAATTTCGCGGCGGACAGTTGCTTTCTTTAGTCATGTTGATCAGCCAAACAAAACCAGATTTCTAATCACTATCTGTTGACCTATTATTAACAGGGCCGGATCCAGAAGGGTCGTAAGTGGGGGGCACATGGGGGTGGGTTCGGGAGGGGTACCCCATCCCGACGGTATAGAAATTTTTGAGTTTTTCACATGTCAAAGGTGCAAATCTGAGCACTTTAAAATGCTCTTAAAACAAATTGAATGAAGCTAATACTAGGATAATTATCATTTTTTTTCATAAATGCAATGCGTAACAATTCTGCAGATTCATGCGATTGATTAGCTTTTTATAAATATTCATAAATAAAGAAAAATGCACTCATGTGAGTTAGATCACAGGGCCTGGTACAGAGGAGTCATTATTGGGGAGTACGGTTGGGGTGGGTACGGGAGGGGTATCCCCTCCCGAAGATGTGGAAAAATTTTGAATTTTTGCATGTTTAAGGTGTAAATATGAGCACTTTTGAACACACTTCAAAAGGATAAAATGAAGCAAAAATTTGGTAAATTATCATTACATTTTAAGCACTTTTGGGCACTACCTAGGAAATATTGAGCGCTATAATTGAGGTATCCTTCATGCATGTGCCCGTTTTGTTCGTTTAGATTTAATTTGTTGGCTTATTAAATTCCATTCTCGTACCCCGAAGTTTTCAAGGAACGAGAATGGATAAAATCCTGATTTACAAAAAAATCAGCAATTTCATCATGTAAATGCCGAGAATTTATAAAAAATACACTTGGAAACTTGTATAAAATCACCGAATGCAATGAGAAAATTCCCTGATTTAACATCCAAAAAAGCCGGTTTATGATACGGTTTTTTTTTTATAAGAGGCTTAGTCAATTGTGTTCAAATCCTTTGAAGAATCACATTTTTCGATTCCTTTGGAAAAAATCCTTAGGAATACAAGTATTTTAAACACGTAAAATGATATAAAATAATAGCAACGATTTACAAATTAACGAAACACAAGCCTATTAATGTTTGATTGGATGAAAAAATGTTTAACCACTGATTAATTTTTGTCTTCTTTTTCGTTAGAAAACTTGTTGTAGGGTAGGTCACTCTTGAAAAATTACTTGAAAGTTTAATTCATTTACCTAAATTGTCTTTAAAAATAACAACAGTATAAAACGCTCGTTTTTTCCGATTTTAACTAACTTTTAATTAACTCATTTTAATGACAAACATTCATTCAACTATACTCGGCTTTTCTCATTCTATTACTTGATATGAAAAACGCCGATGTCCTCCATAAATACTTAATTTATGTTTAGGCTCGGTCACTTTTTAAAAATTATTCGGAATTTTAATACCATAAAAAATCATCAGACGATCGTGCATGTTTTCGAAATTAACTAAGTTCGAGTGTCATAGTAGTGACGTATAAAATGCACTTGACTAGCTGTCCTCGTCTTTTCTCTGTATAACTTGCTATGAAAACGCCGATGATTTCCACTACTAAATAAGATTAGAGAGTGCACAAGTAATTTCACTGGTGACGGTCTTAAATATACTGTTGATGTATGTGTAATATAGACAATAAACAACTGGTATCTATGTATCTGTATAGAGGGACCATACACTTGCACGATCAATGATTTGAACGATTGATAAGGCCCGATCTGGGTACCCTGAGATGCTTGAATGTATCAATTTAGATCATTATCTTTTTTATAGCTCGGATGGATGATTGCATATTAAAATTAATCTAAAAGTCGAGTTGATATTGCTTTGATGGTGCCTATTTTGTGCCCTTTTCTTTGTATGGGAGTCAATATCTGTTGGGCCAGGTGGGGGGGCACGTGCCCCCTGTGCCCCCCCGGTAAATCCGGGCCTGATTAAGCAAATCCCCCCTTTCCGGTGGCTGGAAACGGTTCTACTGTCATGACTTACGCCAGAAAGTTACTAGGTATCGTGGAATAGACTCTCGAGTCAGACTCTTAAATCCGTTTAAATGCTTGGATATCCTTAAATATTTTGTACGGTCGTTCTCTCTCCGTATCGAAAATGACAGTTGTATAAGCGAAGGTTTGTGCTAAGAACTAGGTAAAATAGTATGTTCAGAAATTTGCCTATTCAAGGAACGTGAGCAAGACGACTTCCGCCTTTATATGGATAAGACAAAGTCGAAATGCGGCAAAAAGGATCATGTAGCTTACTGTTTTTCTCGTTTGTTTCAGAGTTAACCAGTACATTGTACATGTTGCAGCTGTTGGTAATGTTTTTTATAAAATATTGTGAAATAATTATGCAACATATCCGGACATAATCCTGAGGTTACATTTCAGATAGTTTAGACAAATAGAAGATATAGTAGACTTTAGATAATTCAATTGTTTTCAAATAAGCGAAAATGAAACCCAGTGGAGAGTAATTCAAGAAGGCTAGGTTTGAAAGTAATCTAATTTAACATTCTTTGGTAGGCGACTTTTGCGTCTAGAGAGGAACTTACTCGCTTAAGAGAAAACATCGTTGTGTCAATATTGTTTACCTATTGCAAATTAGCATTAGTTAAGTGAATTTGTATGACAAATGTTTAAATTAAATTCGGATGCCATGACTTCACAATTAAATTAACCAAAAAAATCTTAGAAAACATTTGCGATTAGGTATTTGGTGCTGAGTATTTGATGCTTAGACAAGCCGTGTGCTGTAGTGCTAAAACTGACAAATAAGTCTTCTTGTAACAATAAAGTGTAATTAAATGATTTGTGTTTCCCCATACAAAGGGTGCGTCAATATAAATTACAATGGTTGTTTTTGTTGGTAATTTAGAGCTTTGTAATGTTAAATATTATTTTTAATTAACTCAAATATATCACAGTTGGTTCTAAACAAAGACTACCGACACGGCCCCAAACCATAACACTAATACAGCTATTTTGTACAATATTTTACTTGGAGTGGTATATGTTCCTTTTACTGTTGGTAACTGGTGGGTTACATCAAACCTTTGCACGTATCATATTGGCATATTTATAAAAAGCAAGTCACTGGATTTTGAAGGCATGCAAAACAACGAAGTCATAAACAACTTTGGATATATGCAGATTATATGCAAGTCTGCACATAATAATAATTGTAGTAAATGTGATCATTATATAGTGCTACAAAAGTAAGATTTGTTTACTCATAACAATTGTATGGAAAATTGCTCCTGACCGCTAGTGAAACCTCCATAACTACTATTGAACTATATACATATTTCAACATCGACCATCAACAGCCTTGCTGTCCTAAATGTAATACTGTGCAAGCATTTATCCACTCTATAGATTGTTAAAAGAAATGAAATAATTTCTATAACGATGCACTTTATGTCTATTTATTATTTAACAAATATGTTAAATATAAACAGTTACCATGGTGATGGACTGAATAAAATTTAAATAAAACAAATCTGATGCAACTCGTCAAAATATTAGATTTGTTAATTCAACTGTTTTCTGTACTTCTCCTGGATATCATGCAAATATATCATCAGTTCTATACACTAACAAATTCTACATAATTACATTACAGAGATTCTATTCCACAGTAAGAAATGATTTTATTTTCTCTTATATGCTATAATGTAATAAACGACTGTTATATTAATGCGATATGTAAACTTAATCAGTTTTCAATCTTTTATTAATTCATTTGTAACAAAAAATCAAATAAGAAATTCAATCAATACAAAATTAGTTTTAGTATTTGTTAAAATACACTAATTCAATTAGTTTCTAAGGACACTAAATACATTTTTTTTATCAAAATACATATGTATATCTGCCAAGATAGGGTTTGGAAAACTTTCTCAATTTTAAATGGAAAACAAATCCCAAATGTATTATTGCAAATAACTTATTACTTATAATCAGTAGTAGATAATGTTTAAACATTAAGACAATATATAATTCCGGGAAAAGGTTCTGCAGAGTGCAATTTCTTATATACATATCTAATAGAAGTCCCGTTTTCCTAACGTCCAAACAAATCAAGTCATTCGTGCAGGGAATACTTAATAATTACAGACATTCGGTATCGTTATAACATTTGAACTAAGTGCTCTGTCGACCTTAGTATTCAGTAAACGATTTACAAACCACGTTAAAGGCACAATTAGATTTTGATGTTCAGTAACAACAAAGTGCCTTGAGAGACTGGAAAGGGGAAATTAAATGTAAGATGGTAAGCTTAAAATGTGTATGTTATGATTATGTAGACATTAACTAGACAAAATACATTTAAGCTTTTCTCTGGAAATCTGTAAGCCAATGTGTTTAGATGCCATAATAAGAGAGATGAGACTATATGGAATACGTCAGCAAGAACAACAAACGTGCACTAAATATATTGATGGTAAGAAACACCAAATACAAATCGTGTTTTTTTTTCAGGATAATTGGTATATGACATAGGACAGCGCGTATTGTATTTAGGAATACCTAGAAACACCATGAAAGCTATTTAGGTGAAAAAAGTGTTTGGTATTAAACTTAACATTTGTCTATTTGTTCGTCTACCGCACTAACTTGCTTTCGAAAGGGAATTATAACCGTTTGTTCAAGACCAAAGCAGATTCAAACTGTTTTAAATTTTCGTGACCGAATCATCTTTTTAGAAAAAAGATGCTTTAGATGGCATTTTCTTTGATATACAATAACTCTCGTTTGAGATCACAGAATTCCAGTGACATGTTTAAAACATCAAATGGCCAATTATCTTTATTTATTTAAAAAATTGGTCATGTGATGGCAAATTTGTTTAAATCAGCATGCTAAGCATCAAATGAATGTATTGACAAGCAGCGGGATAGAAACTCAAGATATAAATTTACAAATTAATTCAATTGAATGCTGACGTGACACATGTAAAGAGTAAACAAATGATGATACCTTTATAAAACACACAATTACTAAAGTAACACTTTTTTTATTATTTTTATACAACAATACATTATACATCAACTCATTTAGTAAACGCCGCTGGTGACGTTAGTTCTGGAAAAAAGGACAATGTCGATGTCCTCGTTAATTGGCTTCCAACTGGAGTCATGAATTGTTCTGTATGTAAATAAACAAAAATCTACAGACTTTGATAATACTGATATGTAAACAGTTTTCCTAATACCTCCCACATCTAAGATCTATTGGGCGACAATTTGTCGCTAAGAATCAGCATCAATAATATTGCACAGACGGAGCAAGGTGCGTCGTATTATTTGACACAGCGTGAAAACTTGAAGTGGTGTAGAAATTTTCATATGTCTTGTATTTTTTACTTTCATCCGAGAATACATTTTCTATATTAACGTACATTTTGTATATCAATGTACAGTATAAGGATGGGTACATTTCTACTTTTATTGTGTGTATGTCTACAATATTTAGTGCAAACGTTTATGTCACTAGTGTACTTGCTTTGATGCCATATTTGAAAAAAATTGCTTGAAGAATGAACTGAAATATAGAATATTACGATTTATAAGGTACCTTATATCTTCAGGAATAATGAAAGTACACGTATCCTACTAAAAGGACAATTCAGACTAGACTTGATCCGTCATTACCCATGTTTTCCTTATATTATCAGCTTTCTCTTATTCTGCTCTTTCAAATTTGTTAAAAACACTTCTTAGGAACATTTCTTAAGTCAACATACACAAATAGAAGTCTCCATCTTTCAACATGTGGGTAAAGAAACGAAAATAGTTGTAAAGAAACATCGGCGTTGACTTTATTGCCAAAGGCTTCAAATCCAGAACAAAAACTGTATTTTAAAATGTCAATATATCACTTCTCTAATTTGTAGCAGGCTTTGTCACTTCTAATTCTATGTCTGAGGTAAGCTTACTAAATATATTTGTTCTTCCCTATAGAATCAGACATTATATTGAACATTCGCTGTGCTTTAATTCATTAAATTAAATACAAGGCGTTTGTCGGCTTGCTAAAAGCAAATACAAAATACCAATAAAGCATTATCAGGCGACGCATACAATAAAAGTAGAAATGCATGATAAAAAATGTTAAGGGCCCCGAAATAAGGACAACCCTGAAATTGTAAAGCTGGTGTTAAAGATGCTCAAAGAATTTAAATCCCTTTGATGTTGGTAACTCTTTTAGTAATATGATATTCAATAAAAAATGACAGCAAACACTATTCCAGCAATAGAAGCTAACAAAGAATATGACCTTTACAACTCTGCTTGAAGTTAATTCATTACTGATGTCTTTAGGGGTTCATAGTGGTCTCATTCCGAACACTCTAGTATCTCCAACTTAATATTAATTAACAAAACAAATTTTTTCATAGCTCTAAGGAGTTTTCCTTGTTATTTTTACTACACTTCATTCTGTCATTAGTGTCCTAATTTCAGGATACTGTAGAGCGTAATATTCTTCATCTTTAATGGCATCAAACAAATTTTAAGAAGGAACATGAAATTTAGCATAATGTCAGTTTAAAAACTGACATTGACTTACGCAAAAACCATGAAGAAAATATTTACAAGTGTACATTTACAGCCAAAGAACTGTCAAATCTGTTCTATTTGACTTTACCAAGCGTGTGAAATATTGCGCAAAATTTATCAAATCTGATGTCCCCTATAGTGGTTTAGGCATTGTTTGAACCTGATATATAGTCATACACTTTAACTTTTGTTTGCTTACGTGAGATACTTGGGAACAAGAATGAATGATGACCATTGAATTTTGAAAACTATATTCGTGAACAATATGTAAATTATAAGTTCAAACGCCGCTAAGGTAATTAGGATTTTCTAATCCATCCATACAATACATCCATTATGTCATCTATACATGGTGCATATTTGAATCTGAATAAACCTCTATGAAAAGATATTAGAGTTTCAAACTACTTTACATTGCCAAGTTTTATGTAAATGTAAATATTTCTTTCAGACATATTATGTATAGTAAGGGAGATATTAGAGTTTATTTATGACAAATATGATCAAATAAACCTCTATTTACATATTTACTACAAAACTTATTTTCATACAATAGTACAAAACAAATGATTCAAGCTAGAACTGTGGTGTGTATATAATATAAAGTAAATGTGATTCAGTCAAATACTATATAAGTATACTCGATAAATATTTAGATTAAGAACACAAAAAAGAAACATTAAGTAGATTCCGATTCAATGGAAGTAAATCACCAAGATGAGTTTTGAAGTAAACATGTAAATTCAAAAATGGGTGTTTATGTAAATGACCATTTCAAATCAAGATTGGTTGTCTCCATTTGAAAAAAAGTAGTTAAATAGACGAGAGTCGAATCATATAAGTATAAAGCTCAATTCAATTCAACTAGAATGTTTCTCAACCACATCGCAATTCTAATCATTATGCACAATATGATTAGAACATTTGGCGTAACAAAGAACGGAGTCAAAGTCGGACTCTTTGTTACATTTTATTCCATGAACTGTTAAATCATCTATCATCGTTACGGCATGTACACTCACTGAAAAACTGTATGTTTTTGACAAAAGCAACAAATGTATCATCAAAATAAATTTTAATACACAATATGTTTCTAACTCAACAAGACAGAAATAACAAATGTTGAATTTTATGTTTTAGTGTTAATTTAAATATAGGCTCCATAAAATAATAATTTATGCATTAATCATATAAATAACAAATGCAAGTAACTGAATTAAAGTCACGTGATATTTCGTGAATTGTGCTTGATTTTTTGTTTGATTTGTAATTTAATATTCTTAATATCCAAACAATGTTGCTTTCCAATTGGAAAATCAAATTATACAAGAGGTAATAAAACTGTTATTAAAACTTAAATTTCCATCGTTCCAAGCCTTAGATATTGTGAATAAAACTGTAAATTCAAATATGCAAATTAGCATTTACGTCATATGTTTGACAATTTTCGTCTAGATGGTGTATATTATTGAAAGACAATTGAGAAATATAGCATATGTTCGTGTTACTGTATTTACGTTGTTTTATGCGGCAAAAGCGTCATTTATAACAATGAATTATCCGTCTAGAACATGAAATGAACCTACCAGAAAATTGGTAGCAACACGAACATGACGATTATCTCCATAAACTAGTGTTAGCTATGATGGTTTACAAAAAATCTCATTATACAGTGCCATTATTACAAGTTGTAAAACATCTTTAAAATTGACGGCTAGTCTATTGTTTCTAAAAGTTTCTGTCTGTAATTTATTTTAACCTATTTACCACTATATTATAAACTGGTAGCTGATGTGGTTGAACAATGATATGATGTCAAAGAAGTCGAAGCTCATATTGTTAATGATGTATCCATATGTTTGAAACAATAAGATAATTACACTATTAATTACAAGATGTTATCTTAAGTCTTCAGCAATGTGTTTTTCTCGCCATAAATACTAGGTGATTTCTCTGCAGGTATAAACTATGTCTAGTTTGGATGACAAAACATAGTGGAAATCGCTAACGTGTATGAGATAAGGTAATTGGATACAGATGATTTCCCGCGATGGTTAAGTCGTTTTTGAATGTAAGGAGATCACTTGAATAAAGTTATGAATAATTAGAGGGCACGGTCATTATAGGACTTAATACATTATTTGAATGACATTTAGACGTTGCAAAAGGGTGAAAACGATCATTAAAGCAGCTCTCTTTCACCGTAGCCAAACATCGTCGTTGGTTTTACTTCATCATACCAAATAAGATTAAGACCAACTAATTTGGCCTTATTCTCAATGCTGGACGTTAAACTGATTCTATTAAACCAGCCATTGTGGTCAACATAGAAATTGTATAAAAATCCCGGCAGGATTTCATATCCCTTACTTCTTATTTGTTCTGATATTGCCTTAATATTCAGTTCTCTTATATTACGTAGACAACGTATAATAAAATCTACTTTGATAGCTTCCATCGATTCTTGCACTTGTTGCAGCATATATGTGATTTCTTCTGTTGTAATTAATAAATTACATTGAAGCCTGTCACCGCTATGGTAACTGGGAGGTAATTGGAATGAATATCCTGCATTATTGAAACAGTCTAGAAAGAAAGTCACGTTACCGCGAGACGTTAATCCTCTTAGAAAACAATTTATTATAGTAGGTAGACCAATTCATGAAATTTATTCAGAGTTCTAGCAACGTGATCTATTAGAAGCTGGTTAAAACAACAAGTGTGCACAATTAAATTGCAAAATGACAATAGAACTGATTTAAGTGTTCAATAAAATAAGAATATACATACATAGTTTGTCCCATTTGGATCTTAATCACAATACTTTGCAATCAAACAAGTATTGTTTTTGTTTTTTTGTACGGTTTAACACCGTAGCAACACATTGTAGATGTCATATAACGGTGGTCAGTCAACCTACTCACTGTTCCTGAAAAGGCTAAATCTCTGGATTTAGTTGTCAACCAACTACTAAGCGCATACCTTCGTCAGTGATTGACAACTGCCCTACATAATTAAAAATCATTGGTAGGAGGGAGAATGGTCGTAGAAATAATTTCATGACCAAGCTCCACGAAAGTATGCCCCGCCCGGGAATCGAACCCACGACCCCTCGATCAGTAGACTTGCGTGCCACCAACTAAGCTAGCCGGGCGGCTTAAATTAATTAAACAAGGGAATAAGCCACAAGTACTGTAAGTGAAAATTTCATTTATTTATCAAATGACAAAAATCAAATGATAAATAACATGTTTACATAAAACATAGGGGAGAAAATTGGCTATATTTCTTATAACATATTCGGCTTGACATTTCTCGGTTACGATGTTGGACTGGTAATTATTGGATAACCAGCTCTACGTTGGTTCGAATCCTATCCAAAACCCACCCCGTTGTTTCTTTGAGCAAGAAACTTTTTCCTACTAGCTTATTACTGAGGGACCAGGAAGCGGACTCAAAAGTGATAAATCTAAGTTGTAAGAACTTGTTTCACAATCGAGCAAAAATAAATTAGAACGAGTACATGCTCGGTATTTTGGATTGTGTCATTCTTGGACAAATGTTGTAGGAAAATGTGTTATAAATATAAATTTTGAAAAAAAACATTGTTTTGTATAAACTTACACATACTGCTGCTTTAATTTTTAGCCAAAGTTACTTAGAATTCAGATATTAAATATCACTACGATATATAATTTAAATCTTACTCATCATTGTGCTTGCGTCAGTAACACATTTAGTTGTTCATTTCAGTATCTGCAGGTGTATTACCATAAAATAATTAGATTATTATGGCGAATTATGTAATTTAGGTGATTTCAGAGGAGTTATTTAGTATTGATATGTACGACGTGCATTGCTAACTTAAAAATATATTTAAATTGAGGATACACTTTAGAATTGTGAACCTTTAACATAAGAAATGCACTATTTATACTATTTTATAGCATGCATACACAAAACAATATTACCGCTATCATTTTATTATATTTTGTACACATGGCATTTTATATAAATTTATTAATATTTGCTTTTAATTTACTAAAAAGTCATAACCTCACTTTCCTCTGTAACAATCTACGAATAAAAAATGACCAAATTTCAATATGCCAGATAAAAACTCAAATCATCCTTTACAGCCAAAGATTCAAGTTTGGACGTTTCATTTATATTCAATTCTAATTTAAAGCCGACACTCATACTTCAATAAAAACCGCAAGTTAATTACCCTACATGATATTCTCGTGATAAGGTCTGTAAGACAATTATAATTAAAACAATAAAGTAATTACATAAATTAATACTTTTAAATTAGTTAACACGCCCAATTATTTTCTGTACTATTCCCATAAATTCATTTATCATGAAATCCTACGCATTTTAAACATCAAGAATTGCCCCGAAGCGCTTCAGTATTCAATAACTTTTCTTAGAATTAAGCTTAAAATTACATTACATAATTCCATGGGAGTTCAGTATCACCAATTTACATATTAACAGATATAGGATATCAACGCAACAACTAATGCCTTTGTTGTTTGGAATAAGCAAGATATATAAATAATTGTTGATCGAAATCCAATAATGAAGAACAACGATTTCCGCCAAAAACAGATTTATTTACAAAATGTGCTGATAGTAATGCTCAAGTGTGTCTGCAAGATTTTCAAAATCACCTGAGTAATGAGAAGTATGTAGAATAACAATGAGATTTCGTAATATGGGAATACAACCCACTTGATTTCACGAAAACTCAAATGATTTATCAATAGAAACAGACATTCGATTAAAATATAATCTAATAATAAGGAAAGTGCATCATATGTCTAATTTATATACCAGTTTAACATGTTTGCAAAGTAAATCCATTTCCATTCCAAGAAGGAAAAGATGATGGTTATTACATTTACCTAAACTGTGAAATTTCCTCTATTATATCAGCATTTTGTGTAAACATAACTTGCTAAAGGTTGAATGTCCAGGAAAGGCAAAAGGCCGTCGTAAAAATAAAAAACGAGTTGTAAAACTGCATAAAATTAAAGTTAAAAATACTTGGAATATCAATGTCATTGACGAAGTAGCAGGAAACCAAATGACTTATCATAAGATTGTATCTTTGAAATGTCTAAATTTTAATAAAGTTTATATACTGACTCGGAACGTGGTGAAAATGTGAAAACCTGCAAAAACAGCTGGTTATATGTAATCTGTCGGTTTGTATAAAATTATGTTTGTAGATATTTACATATTCAGCTGATTATTGCAATAGTCTTATCACATATGAGGTGGAGCTAAAGTTAGGTTCGTATTCATTTGCAATATCAGTTACTAAGGATTTAAAACTCGAAATAACTAAAAGTGCTTACATTGTACCGAGAAATCTTATCTTCTTTAATGATCCTGTTTTAGAAATAGGATAATCTACCAAGTACTTACTATGACCGGCATGTGTTTGGCTTTCTATTTGATGATTAGGCAGTTTCCAATTATTACCTGTCAAGACCATTTTCTTTTCACTTAAAGCAATAAGTATTTTACCTACCTAATTACCTTCATAAATTAAATGGAATTTGCCGGTGAAGTTAAAACTTTGTAGAATTTCTTTGTTGTATTATACAAACAGTCTAATTAATGCCGAACACTAAATAGATGTAACGATATATTTCTGTACTTTTTAACTCTTTCATTACCAGATATTTGGTCGCATATCATCGTGTTTGCACTGTTGACTCGACTAAAGATTTCTAACACCGAAGAGGTTGAGCATTATTATTATTTTATAATCCCTAGTCCTCGGAGAAATGCTAGCGATGGTAAGATAATTAATGTATTAGATATTATACCAAAACTGCTAGTTCTACGTAACCTTGTATATTTAACAACAAGTCAGTGTCCCAAGACAATTATATTCGTAAACAGGGCATAAGCCTCTCACTTACTAAAATAACATTAAACAGTTTCTCCGTCATAGCGCAGACATGTTTTGAACGTATGACATAGAAATATGTTTTCATTCCTGAATTAGCATAACATATTTCTGGAAGCTTGTATTATGTCTATGTTATTTTTGTAGAAAATCAAGTTTCTTTACAAATCAGGAAGTGACATTAACTGCTTTACTTATATTATCTATATGTTGCTAGGAGATCAGTCTGGCGTTTAAAATACGATTTATAGGACGGCTGGAGACATGATGTTTTTACAACACAACTGAACCAGAATGAAAAAAAAAACTTTCTATACCCTGTACGCCATATTACAGAACAAATCTCAAGAAATTTATTTATTGTCTACCTACAACGAATTATTGTGTAACTAATATTCTCCTAATAAAAATCAACTAGCGAAACCTTTGAAGTAATAGGAAGAATATTATCTGGAGTAAATACATAGCAAACGTCGGAAGCGTTTAGTACGAAAGTATCACTATTACCAACATAGAATAATTGCATTAGGTCTGTGAGGAGGAAATTCCACAACATGTTTATAACTAGTAAATATGAAATGCTACAATACGGTGGATTTCAGTGCTGTCATAACACAGTAAGTTAATCATGGTGTTTTGTTAGACAGATTACCAGAAAAGTTGATGTTTAAATGAATAGACAATTATTGTAATATAATTGACAATGAGAATGTTTGCCGCCTACTAAGTAAAGTTGCAATGAAAATGACTGTTTGTCTGCATTAAGCTGAATTCCCATTCCATGTACTTTATATAATCAAAAATCAGGTAACTTCACTTTGGTTTCATCGTCCATGTATTAATGTCGGTAGGCACTTCATCGTTTTTCACACCAAGATAATGAAATACCCCAATCATACATTTCCGAGAATCTGATTTGGGAAAAAGTTCCCCTAGGACAGCTACTGAGCCAATAACCATCCTTTGATCGTTTTTGAAAGTTTGAGTAAATTTAGACTTTCATTTGAATCACATACATGTACTTTCGAACTTACATCGAATAATGGCATTAAGTACGTAATAAGTGTATTGACCACTTAAAGTAATTTATAATTCCTGTCCAAAACATTTCTTTGACTTGCAGTTTTTTTGGCAAAGGTCATCGTCACTTATATAACACACTTCTGATAAATTGAATTATTCAAATTCAATGTCCAAAGCAGGCATCTGTCAGATCTTATCACATAAGAAAATGAAATATAAATTGAATAAGCTCTACAAGAACTGTGTCAATATCTGTGCCAGATGATGACATTGTAGTTGAAATGTTTTCAACGTATTGTCAATCTACTTTCTTATATACATTTGTAATGCTTAGTGCAACAGACAGCTGACAATTGTGTTCAGATTATTTGCCAATCAGAATATAATTACTTGTAAATCAAACTGTTAAAAATAACTTTATACCATACGTTCTTTACTGATGTAATCATTTGTTCCACGTCAGGGGTAACTTTGTGATATGCTAATTCTGGTCCAAACTCCAAACATACATAATTATGTAGCTTCAGTCATTCTGTG
This sequence comes from Mactra quadrangularis, assembly GCA_025267735.1. Lineage (NCBI taxonomy): Eukaryota > Metazoa > Mollusca > Bivalvia > Venerida > Mactridae > Mactra > Mactra quadrangularis. Next base: position 37,009,627 of record CM046309.1, on the reverse strand, counting down.
CTATCGTAGAAAAAATGTGTATCAACAGTATTCAGGAAGTTTTCAATTATGCATTGTCCACACCACTCTATTACTATCGCTGCATGTGGCTTCATAGTGTGTAGCACTTAACGTGTTGAAACAGGTTGAATTTTTGAATCTATAGATACACGGAGATTCAAATCGAGTTCTTTTCAAGTGTTTCTAATAACTTATTAACAAGAACTTATATATGATACCATTTAAAACTTCATCTTGTCAGACAAATGCCATCTTGTTGATAACCATTTCTAAAATAATACTTTATATAAATACAACCAGATGTCCAGTAAGAATAAAGGAAAGATACACTGTAGCTTTAGATATGATAAAGATAACGAACATAGATGATGATTTCATTTTGATGGTTTGATATTTGTTGACTATCAACAGCATGATTAGTCTATCAACATGTAAATAAATAAAAATGTTGACGTAGGATGATATCCATTGTATTTAAATAAATTAACGATGCTTTGATGATATCGATTGATAATTGTAAATTTGAAACGCAATGTAAAGTAAACTTTGTTTTGCATTGATAAAAGAATGACTCTGTGTGGTACAGCAAATTATCTTTTATTCCCTGCATGAACGTTTTTAATAGGTGACAGCGAAGTTTTAACATGGAGTCCTGACATCAGGATGAGCTTTTATAAATCGATCAAGTGTATTAATTGACAAGTATGGTACATCTTTTGAAATAATTAGCTAATTGTAAAATATATATTTCTCAAATATATTTTAAATCTCTTTGTTATATTGATATTTGTCTTCGTACACTCATCTTTTTTCATTGATTTAAATCAATCCTCGGGAGCTATTTTATTCTCTTATCCTGTATTACCACACTGTCGTGATTGCATTAAAACTTCTATCTTTTTTCTTCCATAATTGTTTCATTATGAACGGTTGCACGATAGCATTCACCGAAATAGCGAATGGTGTTACTTTTAATACGTAATGTTACCTTTTCAGCACATACGCGCATAGCTGTCGGATTTGTGTTTCAATGTTGACTTATGTAGGCGTATCAATACTTTCTAATCTTGATGTAACGCGTGGAGTTCGATATATCCGTCATGAGAGGATGTTGGCATGAGTTTTTGCGTTCCTGCGTACAGATAATATTAAACACGGCCTTTCTCTGTGTGACATAATTCTTGGCTTAGGTACTCTATGGAACATTCGCACCAAAGATTGGTTTAAACCTTATCAAGTACCGTAGTTGTAGTTTTTAATGATATTGAAGCAGAGGAACAGCATTCTTATACAGTATCCTATGGTTCTTGAGTTAGCAATCATTTAACTCTGTAACACTATCATGATTGTAGTCCCATCATTGTACATAATACAATCAGTGCTGATTATAGTGCATTCAATATTAACGCTAGTTCAAATGTCGTATATACCATGCGACCTTTCAAGTATAAGTTGAAACTATTAATTAATTAGGTTTTCACATTTATGAATAAACTCAATCTAAGCCTTAGGTTCATTAATCTCGTATTTATTTAACATTTTACTTTTCGAACTAGTGTAGTTATATTTAAAAAGGTACTTGTAACCTTTACCAAAAACAAAATCTTTACCAAGTACTAAGTGACTGTAGGCTATTTCAAGCACATCTTTAAATAATTTGTAAGATTGTGCAGACAATATAAGACTTAAAACAAGTCCTTAGAGAAAACAGCTTTGTATTGTTTAAACGCTTCTTCGGTTTAGGGCAACCATTTTAGTCTAGGCATTGTCAAAATAGAAATTGCCAGTAACTAATATCCAATATTTATGATCTTTGAATGACATAAACGGTAAGTAATAGTATATTTGATACTTAGTTTGTCTAGTCAGGTTTATATAAAAGGCTAAGGATTTAATAGATATTCAATGAACTTGTATTTAGGTGAATTAAAATGACAACGTATGGCTGCTGGCACAAGCTGTAGTATCAAAGTTGATCTTAAATGACTGTAATTAAATTTTAGGACCAATTTTAATAGGAAAATCAATGCAAGTCTCTTAAGAATGCTGTAAGTTAATAAATGCGACACTTATACTAGTGCATTTATCGTATATCAAACTTATTCAGTTTACATATCGTAAGTAAGGCGTACTTGCGTGTCGTACCAGAAAAGCCAAAAAGTGCACATCGTATGATTATTTATCGTATCTTATGGTACGCATGTAACTAAAAACACTCATCACATTGATAGTAAAATTGATTTTTGTTTAGAAACTTTATGACTTATAATACGCGTGACACAAAACATTTTTTGTTTCATATCACAAACACATTTCTTATAAGATCCATATAGAATCTCCAACTCGATAACATTGTTGTTCTTTATCCATACAATGTTCTATACCAATAAACCAAGGTTTAGTAAAAACAAACTAATATAAGATTTCCTTTTATTGAAAATAAACTGTCTGCGTATAGACAGAATTATAAACACTACATACATCAATATGTCAACGTTCACCAGGACGAATTTCAAATCTAATTTTTGGCTTACCAGTTCACATGACAACAAACAGACATTGAAGCAAAATAACCTCGATAGTTATGTATGAAAATCTGAATCTTACTTGACCTCAAAACAAAAAGTTGTTTCTAAGTCAGTAAAACTAGTTGCTGGTTTTCCCATCGAAGTTACGTCGGGCAGATATACGTATATGTCTATTTGCTATCGGTTTAGTTAAGCCCTAGGCAATTTACATCAAAATATAGTATAGCTAAGACAAAACACAAGTATACATTACACAAAGATTCTACAAAATAGAACAGAAAGAATATTTAAGACGTACAAGTAAATAATCAGCTATGAATATGATACATTATTATACGTTTTCAAAGATATAATTTATGTTTAAAAGATCTTTAAAATATTTTTGGCAGAATCAATGTTTTGGTTTGAAATATTTGACGACACAACAGTACATTGTATCACATTGTTGGATACGTGCCCACTTTGCAAATGATATATATTTTTTCTAGTTTCAGTGTATTCTCGGCAGTACATACTTCTATTGTGTTTACTGGTACATGTATAATTAGAACATCAAAGTCAAAGGCAACTTTTCTCTACAACAACAAGCGTTATTCTTTAATCATCTGATAGAATGTTATAATTTCATTTACACTCATGTCATTTGATATTTTCCATTTACATTACGAGCACAGCATGACAGCTCTGTGCTATGTCACAGTATAACATGTTATTATTACAGTAGATTTTTATTTCATGAACTTGTACATTCTCACAGAGAGCGATGCTGAGCAACATTCGATGTTAATTTTTAATCAACTCCACACTCTGAGGTGGCTCTCAGGTTATTAGTCATTGTTCTCTGTTCCTCTTTCATATTATTAACTCTAAGTAAAACAAGTTTATTTCTTTATGTTGCTCTTGATTTTTGAAGGACAAACCATATTAACGCATGATTTGTTAATGCTGGCTTATTAGACTTTACTGAGACCTTGAGGTAAACATAAAAATAAAACTCGATCTATGTCTATCACCATTTGGAAGCTTTACGAGTTTAGCATCACTATTATTGTTACTACAGACATGCGTAACGTGGTAACAGTAAAGCGTCAAATTATAAATATTTGATTATCAGAAAACTCTTTGCAAGAAAATTAAACCAATTTGTACAGTAAATGCGTTAGAATCTAGTAAAAGATGTAAAAAAGCTACTCCTGTTGTTACCAATGCATTTGACAGCAGACGTTAAATATCTACCAAATGCTAAAATTAACGACAGCGTTGTAACATGTAAAATGGGATCGATAGAGTTTTTAAAGCCAACAAGTCACCGAAGTCGTTGACGCTTTTATTCTTAAACCGTTAATCTAGACATTTTTGATCTAATGGTTAGTTATTGCTCTTTTTTGTTATCAGATTAGTCATGTCCGTTTAAAAGGAATGTTCTGAATAATATGTAGTATCATGATAACAAACGTCCATTGATAATTGTGCTTTTGACTATTCATTGTATTAACAATGTTAGAATCGAGTCACTTATACACTTTTGGACCATTGTCTTCAGATTGTACGCTACATGTTCACAATACAGTGGTAATGAATTGTGGATTGTATTCTTTTCAATACTCAGCTTGAATTATCTTTTATATAACAATTAAGCATGTGTTTACTGACTGTTAATGTTGCATGGAATAGTTAATGTATTAGATACATTGGTGATAACATTGATTACAATCTTAATTACCGTATAATCATATTACTTGTAATTTGTAAATGTACAAAAAGAATGGTACGAGCAAGAAGCATGTATTTGTCCAGTTTTAGATACTTAGTATGTTTAACTTAAGTAAGCATGTTCTAAAACGTTGAGATTAGTGGAATATGATGTTTAGAAAATACATTTAAAATGTGTAGATACTCGGATGAGTTACTTAAAATGAGACAATTTTTTAAAGTACAAACTATATTCATTGTACATTCCAAGCTGTATGTTGAAATAGTGAATGTTATTACGTAAGAAAAACATGATTACAACGTGACCATCATAAGGCTCGTCTGCTGCTTCGATATCGATATATAAATAATCTTATCATTTTCCGTTAACAATGAACGCATTGGATGCCACGCCGATGTCTATTATCTGTCTAATTTTACAGCTTTTATACGTATATTTAAACACATTTGGAGTAAATTGGCATACATTATGCATTGAAATGCCAGACGAACTCGCCATTATCACACGTAATTGCACACTATACCATTTTCCCAATCAAAAGTTGGGCGAACAACAAATACGTCTCGACTTGTACTTGAGGCGGGTTTTTATTATTGAGGAAATATCTCTTATGGTGTAAATGCTATCCTTTTGTATTGAATAGTTTTCTTTGAGAAATATGCAAATGTCTTTGATACAGATGAAAATTAAACCTGACAATTATCACTGACAGTGATAATATACTACATAACGTGTTTAAAGGTCAATATAAACTCCATATAGAAAACGAGAATCTTTACTTGGTAACAAGATACTTTTACCTTTTTGCTTGAATTACTTTCTGTACATTTTTGGTATCTTTATACATGTCCTTCCAATTACATAGAGGGACACAAGGATTTTATTCTTTACTGGGACCCGTATTACACACTAGTGTTTACTTCAGCGTCACTCGCCATCTCTCTACCAGTTTTTTGTGTCTAATTTAGTACGTTTACCATTACTAAAGTTAAGTTAACATCAAAACAACTTACAACAAAAAACGAGAGAATACTGCACAATTCGATACAAATAACATACATCTGTACAACCACTTTGAATACCCATGAAATGGTCCTCTTGCTTTTGAACTAGACATTATATAGATTGAATTATGTAACTTGAGTAAGTGTGATATATTATTAAATATGGTTTGAATAAAATCAACACATGCCAAATACAAAAGAGATCACAAGTAACAAAGTAATTGAATTACATAATAACGATCGGTTATCAGAAACTAATTATCTTTTATAATAGTGATAGTTTGGCACATATGAATATCACATTGAACTATTTGGCCGCTAACATTACGATAACAACTACGTATCTTCTATGGCAGTTTATTATCAACTTTTAAAGATTAATAAATATTGATACGTTATGATAAATTATACTCCTCTCAAAATAGTTTAATTTGATAATTGCTAGCAATTCAATTCTAATATAGTATACAGGTTCCAAATGTTCACCTTGGGCGTCATTAATTCAGTGTTATATAATTTCATAGAAATATACATCAAAAGCGATTAAAACATTTTCAAAAGCAACTCCTGCATCATTATTAGTTTATAATCAAATTGATATGTTTCTTGTTCAACGGCCAAACATGTGCGTTCATTTAAAGACATTATTGAATTCGTGTATCAATATTCAAGAAAATTGCCTATCGTGCTGCCTCAAATTGCATCAATTTGAAAATGAACCGTGTAAAATGATTTCCGAATTCCAAGGACCTGAGAAGTTTGGAATAAGCTACAGACCAGTAATCATATTTAAATGCAAAAGATGATTATTGTGTTAAGAAATGCCAATACCATATTCTAAGAGATAAAAATATTGAAAGATGAATGACTGGAAACCATTTTCTTGCATTGTTGAATTGATCGTGGTTATTTGATACAGGCGAGTGTAAGGTTAAACTGTAAGTAGGCTCTATCATGCGGAGAAACCATTAGTGGGGCTTATTTGAACTCAATTAAATTCAAGTGTTTAGATGGTATTCATTTTCAATCTTTGCTGACCGATGATAGAAACGTAAGGAGGATATACGCTTGCTATAGGTCTTCGAAGATGATACTTTAATTACATGTCTAAAATTTAGTTGTCTGATTTGATGCTAAGATATAATTCAAACTAGAGTTAAAAACTTAGCTGAACAAATATAACTAACTGTACACATTTAACATCACAACCACGCAGCATAGTTCGCTCCACTATCTCAAACTACCCCACTTCTCAAGTTATGAAAACTGATTTAATTTAAATTCCCTTTATCGTTAAAATATAAAAAATACACTTTCTAAGCAAATTAAACACAAATAACTTCCCAAAATTCACATGAATCATTTAATATACTCTTTAACTAAATTATACATATAATTTTGATGAGTTTTTAAGTTGTCAATATTGCGAATATCAATTTCTCTGTAGATTTCCAATTTAATTGCTTTTTCATTTACATGTACTCACTTACTTTAAAACTAGTTTTGCAAGGAACTCAAGATAATGCAATTTTTACTTCTCCTCCCTCTCTCTCTCTCTATTTGATTGTCTGTCTTTTCCCCCCTCTCTGACTCCCGCTCTGTTTCTCTCTATCCCTCCCTCCCCCTCTCTCCCTCGCTCCCTCTCTCCCCCTCCGTCTCTCCCTGTGTTTCTTTCTCTGTTTCTCTCCACCCCCCTCTCTCTCTCCCTCTCTCACCGCCACTCTCTATCTCCCTGTTTCTCCCTCCCTCTCCCTTTCTCTCCGCCGCTCTCTATCTCCCTCTTTTTCTCTCCCTCTCTCCCCCTCCTTCTTTTTCTCTCCATCTATCCCCCTTTCTCCCCCACACTCTCTCCTTATTTCTCTTGCTTTCTCTGCCCCCTGTCTCTCTTTTGCTCTCCCTCTCTCTCTCTCTACTTCTCTCTTTCTCTTCTGTCATTAAGTATTCTTCAACTGCAACAATGCACACGTGAATTCGAATTTATTGTTTATAAGTCTGGTATGAGTATATATTGTAATGAGTCTGAATTAAGTCAATCATAAACCATCATTTCAAACGCCTCCTCGTTGTCTTAAACAACAATAGTTTATAGATAACAGTATTATGTATGTATAATTACAAATTTAATTCTTATTTTATGCAATGGGAAACAGCACGAGTGGAAGAAGTATGTATTTTTTAAAGAAAAGTATATTACATTTTATGTATACCAATACATGAGAAACTTCACTAAGAAAAGTTAATACATTTGTTGGTGAATGAGAATGTTGTTTTAATGCTGGTTTACTAACAGTTTTACAATACCTCGATGCTTAACAATGAATGGGCATTGCATTTCACCGGGTAGTGAGTGTGTCTGTATAGTTGATTTTACGCCCTTAATTATCACACTTGATGAGTAATACTGAGTGTCGATTAACAAGCGCTTTCAATGATACTGTTTTACTTTTAACAGAACTCAGTCTTACATAAGGATCCGACAACATTTGCATATCCGGAGCAGCCTATTTGGATGTTAGTCCATCAGACCGTCAAATTTTCAATGAAATATTCTCTCTGCCTAGGCTCGGTATTAAACCAGTATATCTTAATCATTCTAACCTAGCGGCTTATAGACTCGAAATAAAATAGCTAATTGTGAATTAAATGTTTGATTTAATCCTAATATCAAACAACTATTACATTAATATGAGGGCATTTATATACAACTTAGGAAATCATGATATATCATTATGTCTTTATTTCTCTAAGTTTTTTTCTGTGATAACTTCAACAGTCATTTGCCTTGAGTAATAAGCAAGCGCACATTATCATAATTACATTGGTAATGAAACACCAACTTTTAATGAATGTTATCTCCTAGCTTAAACTATAACTCTGTTAGCGCTTTGGTTTAACTAAAATTTAACTGTATATTTATCAATTGGTGTTCTGATGTGAGCATTATCTACTTGCATATAGCAAAGACTGCATCAAAACAGCCAGACGAAAGTTAACTACGGGGGTGATGGCGTACTTTTAGTCAGATTGCATATCCAATCTTTTATCGAAATGCTTTACATTAGTGATGTTGGAGCCAATATTATCAATTTACGAATAACTTTGCTGCTGCCTTAAGCGTCAAAAATACCGCGATCAAGCATTATCGATCTCAAAAAATACGATAGGAAATATGCATATGCAATCTTTTAAGCTCTTTTACCCAGTAAATTTGCAGACCTTATAAAAATAAGTAAAGAAGTGTTTGCTCATTTTGTATAGTCAAAAGTGTAAACAATTTTTAAAAGAAATAAAACTAGTTCAATCATTATAGAGTCTGAATTTATTGCGCTTTGATACAACCCTTTCTTATGATAAAAGCGAGAATTTGTGCGATGTGACCCTAGCATTTCCCATGTCAGTCCTTCAAGCGTATTTGTGACTCTGCTAGTGTCGTAGTCTATATTTTAATAGTAAAGCATGCCGCTCGCCTCTATAAATATAAATGCACAACTTCAACAAATGGGACATGAATCTAACACTATATCAAAATGAAACGATGAATGTTATCTTCAGCAAGACACTAAGTATTTTATATTCTGTTACATCAATATCGCTATCTAGAAACTTACAACTGGACCCCATGTAATGTATTAGTAACAACCATAACAATTTTTGTGTCATAAACAAACTTCAGTCTGTAATTGTGTGTTGCTGAATGTTGCTGAGAGGCTTATATATTGAAAACTAGCATTAGAATTTCGAAACTCAAGACGGATACCAAAACAACTGTAGACTATTTCTATTCTCATGTCACACGATAATTATTATAATCATGTACATATGCGACAATAATATCATAGTAAACTATAGAAGACAATATTTTAGTATTGATCTCTCTATGGAAGACTTAAAGAAGATAGTTCTAACAAGATTATAGATATATAAAATGTTACCATCATTTGGTCCTACTTTATAAGAATCATATATTGTAGATTCAGAACTTCTGACAGAAGATGTAAGGTCCATTTAGGGAAGAAGAGGAGGTGATGAGTGTCGCTTTGCTTTGAAGATGATTTCATTTATACTGAGTTAAACGTCGTGTCAATACAATTTTTGTTATCTTTTACCACGTCAAGCGCACCTAACCTAGCTTTCTTGAATCCGTGTCTATAACCAGTACTCGCCTACCCTTCAACAAGGCCGGAACCTTATCCCTTTCCATTTCGTACCTTATTAATGAAGAAAATTGACATTATTGGCAAATTTTCATAGAAGGTTACAACCGCCCCGGTTGGGATTCGAACCCGTTCCCTCTTCGGTACACTAGATTCGAAAATCAGGCGCGCTACCAACTGTGATACCAACGCGGGTTTTTGAAGGTGTTAAACCTATTCCTTATGATACTCAGTAAAGAAAGTCGCTGTTCAGACCATCGTGTTTTTTTGGCAATATCATGTGATTTGTTTGACGATTTTTTTAAGTCCCAAACGTTTAAATTGAAGAGGAAAACATGTCTTTATATAAATACCATTCCGATATTAAGACCATCGTTGTTGGTGATCCTATTAAAAAAATTTAATGCGTTAAAAATTGCACTTGAACATAATATGTTCCGGGTAATTTTTGTTTAAGATGAGCGAAATCAACTAGAATTACAAAACAAATCCTAATTTAACTCTTTGAAGCACAAAACAATTTGTTTAATTAAAATGTTAATTAAAACACGGATTGATTTACATGAATTGGGAATCTTAATTTAAGACTTAAAAAACACTAAGATTTGAAAATCGCATGTCCTGCTACTTGTTGTACGTCGTTGACTTATCTAGAGTTATACAGAGAATTGTAATACAGTAATATAAAGGATAAAAGAAAAAAAGACAAGTCAGGTTTTCAAGTCTTCTTCACTATCTATAGTGTGCACGACATTATTTCCAAAAATAAAATGAATGTCAGAGCCTGATCACCTTCAATATGACAAGTATATTCTAAATTAACCAAAACATGTTTTCATCTAAATAATGTCGAATGTAATACCTTTATCTGATTCCCCATCCATTTGACAAAAAATGTTGTTAACAACTAAATATTTCGTAACAAACTGTGCAAAGTAGTCATATTCCCAAAGAATGTGGAACAAATCAAAATGCAGTTACGTTCCACTTTAGAGACCAACTTGATCATTGCAAAATGAAGCTATATTTTACGATTTTTAAGTCCTGATTGCTATATCTGAGAAGAAAAAGTCCTAAAATATAGACCGTTCCGCTATTAAACCACTGACTTTGATAGTCTTGGCATGGAACTTTTTTTAGTTAACAATCGTAGCAACAAACACATTGTATAGGTCATCTCACGGCGGTCAGCCAACCTACTTACCGTTCCTGGAGTGTTTAAATCCCTGCATTTAACTGTGAAACAGTTACTAGGCGTATACTTCCATCGTTGACTGGCAACTACCCTACATGGTTTAGAATCAGCAGTAGAAGGGTGAATGGATATATCTATTAGATTTTTTCATGACCTAGTAGAAGGGTGAATGGATATATCTATAAGATTTTTTCATGACCTAGTACGGTATTTATAGATCCGCTGTATCTGGTCTAATAGGTCTACACTAAATCTGCTGCATTGTGTCTATACTAGTATACAATAAAATAGGTTACTAGAACTATCAGTGACCATTATCGTATAATCTTACAGAAGTGCAGAGACCTGAAGAATTTTACTGGTCAATCAATGATGTTATGTACAGTAATTAACTTACAAAGATATTAACTGGATCAATCAGTCTTATATAATCTCAGCAAGCCACAATGTAATTTACATTACCTAACACGTGTCTTCCTGAATACTGAATGAAGATGTTATATGACGGACCTGTCTTAAGGAACAACTTGGAGAGTTTCATCAACATGTGCGATACTTTCAATAATTAATTTATGATGCAATTCAGTGGGACAAGACAATGATCATAAGCATAGACGAGTAAACTAAACATCTCGCTAGCTATTGCTTCCCCCCTGGTACCCGTAATTTTATATCGAATAATTACGTAATCCTATTTGGTGTAAGAAGGGTACAAGGGCTCAAAGCGCTAGCTAGCGATATGCTTAGGTAACTAGCCCCATATGTCCCACCACGTGAATAGATGGAATTCCTTAATTCCTAAAGCAATGATCTTAAAAGTAAAGATATTTTATATATAGATATGAACGACTAAAGTACATGTGGTTGAGTATTGTTCGTTTGTTTGGGTTCTACGGCGCACCAACAAAAAAGGTCAGGCCAAATCTTTTCAACTGCTTCAAATAAAGAATCACTTAAATGCGCTAAACTTTAAAACTGCAGAAGTTAGTACGTATTATCTGGATAAACAACACGGTATTGTTCTGAAAATGATCATCACAATGATACTGGCAATAAGTCAATCTTTTGGACACTTTAAAATAAATTAAAAAGGTCATAAGTGCCTTTTATCTTTTGATAGGTAATATTTAAGTGAAATGAAGCACTTTACGCGCATCAATTAATTTCTAAAAAAAGATAATGATTTAGTGGACCTTTCTGTAATAATTCAATGTTTTATTTGCACTTTCTATTACTAGCAATTCTTAACAAATCGTACCAGCGTTGTGTTTCATTTTGATGGAATGCGCCTTCTTCAAAAACAAGACTTATTTGTTACAACACGATGTAAAACTCTCAAATCTCTAATAAAACTAATAATGAAACATTCAAAGAAAACATGTGTACACAGCTGCCAACAATTTGTTGTAAATTGTAAAGTATATATTTATTACTCTAGTCTATCAATGTCACACATTTTACATGAATAAATATACAACAAAACACAGCTATTAACCTTTAAAGTATAACAGTAAGCTTGAGGCGCCAGGAAAAAATATCCACTTAAACAAATATGTTTAATTATAATAACATGCGTATTCCTTTGATCAATGTTACTCTTAAAATTAATGAAATTACTGTGTTATTAGTACTCAATAACTCAAAAGATAGAAAGAAGCGTCTGCCATGGTTCGTCCCACTCGCTCATCCCAAACGTTCATACAAGAGATACATAGAAGTGATGAATTACCAAACGAACTGATGAAACAATTTTTGTTTGAATTTCAGAACATCGTTCGATTTATGAGTATAATCAAGACCTTTGTCCATATCGGTATTTCATGTTTGCATGTTTACAGGACGTTTATCACTAATAGATGCGTGATTTGGTGTTCCATGTGCGTAATAGCAAACATAGACGATGTGCAAATATACCAGTGCAAAGTAGGTTTACATTAAAACATGATCAAATTGTAGTCTTCATAATCATCAGCCTATTGCAGTACTGCTCTAAACCTTTTCAATCTAGACTATCACGTAATTTGATGTTTCATGTCAGCAATACTAAACACAGACGCTGTACAAATATGTATTCTAGAGCAAATGGGTTTATACTTTCAAAGAAGATCGAATTACAACATCGAGTATGTATTGCATTGAATGTTTAGCCGTTTCCTTTTCGCAAATATTTACTTCATCATTTACAGAATCAGTAACATATTCACATGATCTTCAAAGAATAAAGAAGCTCTTGTTTTTCGTCAAATATTGCAACAGCCAAGAGATAGAAAAGTAAAATTGTGCATCAATTTGTTATCACATTTCTTTGTCCGAACTTTGCCAAAAGTAGCTTGTGAATTATTTACTTCTTTACTTGACGTTGAACATCACATGACTACAGACCATGATATTCTGATTGAGGGGTTTTAAATACATTATTTATTCTATGCAATGTCATGGGACGAGAGTATATTGTCAAATGGTTAAAATAACGTTTTAAAACCTAATGTTTGTAGAAAGAGTACTTCTGAATAAATCATGCTCAGACAGTGTTTTCAAATGTAATATAACGTAACACAATGCTACTTTCAGACAGGATGACACAAAACATCAACAATATATTGTACCTAAACAGCGCAACAATCACGTGTCTAACTCACAGCCAATCAAGATGAAGCATTTATCTAAGTATAGTATCTACAAACTACTCTAACTCTAGCATGTGCATATTGGTTGTAGATATGCTTCTGCGACTCGTCAAAATTATTAATCCCAACTAGTCCTGACAAACATGCAGTTTCCATAAAAGTTCTCTGTATCGTTTCTCATATCTGACACTAATTGCATATGATAAGCATTTCAAAGTAGAAATCAAATGGATATGTATTTTGTACAATTGGTAAAATGCTTTTAATGGTCTGATATGTTTTAAAGCTTTTTAATGCTTGTTCAAAGTATGAGGGATTTAAGTTGATTCACATAGCTAAAATGCTAAACAAATGACATTAATAAACGAATGGATAAAATATTGTTATTGCATCACTTTATGAGAAGCAATCTATCTACTATAATAATTATATTATGAGTAATGACTATTCTGATACTTAGAAAAAGAGGTGAAAGAAATAATCATATCATCTAATTTTATGAAACAAATTCCGTTATTTATTGTTACACAGATTTATGAAGCTCATTCCCAAGACAAGTCCTTACAACATAAACTAAACACTCTTGAATTCGCTTCCTGTTTCCCCAGTTCTTAGCAGTAAAGACAAAGTAGTTTGCTGAATGAAACAACGAGGTAAGATTTTGGATTAGACGCGAACCAACGAACATCTGGCTGTCCAAATAATACCAGTAGAACGTAATATATGTAACCACTCAGCCAAAATGGCTCTTCAATACATGTATGATGTTAAAACAACATTTCTTACATTTATTATACACTTACACCAGTAGCGTGTTCAGTTACCGCGAACGTTACAGAACGTTACATAACGATACATTCGGAACTTCTCGGCCATTCTCTGCCAATAATCTAATCTAATACACAAATATGCAATCGTTAAGGCAATGAGTGATGTTTCAAAATTTACGGACTGAAAACGAAACATCACTCAATACCTACACGATCATATATTTGTTTACTTCAACACCGGTAGTTTCAAAATAGCGTCTAAATATGTCCGAGATTATTCGCAGAGAATGGCCGAGGAGTTCCGAATGTATCGTTATGTAACGTTCTGTAACGTTCGCGGTAACTGAGCACGCTACAAATCTATTCTCTTATTATTATTATTATTATTACTTTACACCAAATTTGTATAGCGCTTTTTTTCATATTAAATGTATGTTCAATAGCGCTTCACAGTCAGATGTATAATTAGGAAACAATTAAATGAAAACGAAATATGGTTAAGATAGTTTAGATACCACATACTTCTTTTAAGAAAACAGAGATTACTTAGGTCCAACTCTTTATTTTCAAAATCACTCCCAATATGCTAATTAACAGTATAGAACTCTCATACGTTTCATGATATAGTGTAAGTAACAACGCAAGCAATCTGCACCGTAGGGTAAATATAATCATTTCATAGGAAGACTATATTTAATTTCTCATTTAAGGACTATAATGCAAGAAGCAATTTCAGAAGGTGGTAGTTACGTACCAAAATCAGGAAAGTTCAGCTCTAATGCAGACTATAATTCGTACTGTATATTTCTGCAAGATTTATATTGCATACGTGATGGCAAGAGAGAAAAAAAGAAAATTTCTAACAATTTTGTAAATATATATACTTTGGCACACTGGAAGCCGGAACACGGTCTGACTGCTTATGAGTCCAAGGTTGTTATAAAATGTTGACAGGAAATCTAAGAAAATCTAATGACACACGTTTTCCTCTATGAATATATAAACCTTACTTGATACTTGTATTACGTCATTGTCACGTGATTGTATATTTTATGAAATGCATTTTATGTTAAAAAGGGTCTATTGACCTATTAATTCAAAAAGTTATTCATGTTGTTTACCATCAAAAACGGCACGTGGTACGTTATTAATAATGCTTAAATCTCAAATTTAATCCACAATAGTAGCAATTTTCATAGGTGAAAGTTTGTTTCGATATTAATGCTGATTTCAATATTTTGAGAGTACAAGTATATTCCTCCATGTAATTCGTATAAAATCTGTATATTTCAGTATTTTGAAAGTAGGTCTTCAGTATTTTCAAAACTATAATTATGCCATGGAATCAACTACATCATTCATATTCAAAGTTTTGGTAAAAAGATGCATAAAATAGTTGTCTCCCCTTTTGGCTAAGTCTGTAAATGAGAACGCTTGTATACTTGATGCAATAAATGACATTGGTCAATAAAATATTACCCTAGAGTGCTTTAATACAATCAATGTATCCATGTTATAAACCATGTTCATTAATAATATGTGAACATAAGACATTGTTGACAAGAACCGTACACAACTTAAGAATGAGACTAATACCAACTGGGGAATCATCTAATAATCAAACATTGTAAAAGCATGTTCATTCTCTGTTTTATTATTTACATGTAACCTAGTTACAACAAGATCAAGCGGCTTGAAATTACTTGACCACTTCATTTCTGGTCTTGCCACTTATACTAAGGGTTTGTCTATGTTTTGAACACCATCCAAACCAATGCGTTTTTGAGTATCTAAATTAAATTCTAGTTGAAATGTGTAACCGTTTACCTAGCCTCGCCGAATATTTTTTCGATAGGACATTTGTAACTGTAAAAATCAATCTTGTCATGGAGTCTGGCAAATTAATGTTCAATTGTTCTTCAAAAAAAAAAAAAAAATGTTAGATTGTAAAATAACTTACTTTAGAGGAGCTCGGAATAATGGCTTTCAGTAAATTTTGAACAGTTATAAGAGCCTATCAAAGACGACCGTCACGGTCCAGAAATACCAAAGACACTATACTATGTTCTTGCAGTGCCTTCGTAATTTCAGAACCAAGCCAACCGCAAACTATGTTAAAAAGTGATCAAAATAAGTATAACTTATATTTTACGTCACATCAAATGTCAAGAGATCAGACTGGTCCCAATCAGACAGCGATTTTCTTCTCAATTTCCTTAATAATAGAGCCACGTGAGTGAAATATGCGACGGAGGTAAAATGGTAATAGCTCATAATGACTTCTAACAAAAAATGAAGACCACCACCGTCTAGAAAATGCATTCAGATCATCAAAACGAAATCAAACACACCTCAAAGAACATCATAATATGTACAAGAAATATACGTGGAAGGTAAAAAAATGAAGACATATTTATATGCTTAATGGTAATGAGTATCATAACATAAACCAAGAACTAATTAAGCGCACTTATTATGCAAGCTCTTGTAAAATGTGGGTTTACAATAATTATTTGCGATATTTGCTTTCAGCGAAGGTAACTCAAGATATATTTATGTTGCATTAGTTGGTTGATGCACTTTTCTTAGTAATTTATCATCATAAACTATAATAATAATTACATTATTACATAATGGTTTGTTTTTGCAACAGCAATCCCTCTAATTATTTTTATTATTATACAGTAAGGGGTAAAACATCTTAGAAATGACATATATAAAATTAAACAAGGCATACAATAGGCAATGAAACAGATTATGTAGTGGATATACAAGAAGAAACCGCTAGTTTAATTCTTTAGAATTATCTGAGATAAATAAATGATAAGAATGCCTGTCCTGGAACGTGAAAAAATGCCAAAATGGTAAAGCAATAAATGTAACCGTTGAAATTATTTGCATAATACTATTAATAATCTTTGTAACCTACAATGTATTTATAGTCGTATTTAACCCTGGTACATAAATTATAAACTGTAAGCAAGTTCTGCAATAAAATAGTAAAGGATTTGTATAAGTAATAAAATTAATTATCTTTTTAAGCTACAATGTATTTATAGTTGTATTTTACCCTGGCACATAAATTATGAACTGTAAGTAAGTTTTGTAATGAAAAAGTGAAGCAAGAATGATATACTAATGCACATAAATCTAATCTGAGTATGTTAACACAGTCCAATTCTGAATAGTCCTAGCCAGTGAGAGACAACTGCCCTTTTTGGTATATAATGACAAACGCCGGAGAATGATTACAGAAAATACTCCAAGACCAAACTCCACGAAGTCAGATCCTAAATCAGACGTGCTACCTGTTGAGCTAAGCAGGTGGTTTGACTTATTTGATAAAGAACATAATAAAGTATGTTGAAATAAAATTTAAAGTAAACCAATTCAAAGAAAATGGTCTAACTACGAAAATGTAAACAAAATTACATTGTATGTCAATTATTTAATTAAAATTATTTTCTGTAATGATCTGTTCTTAGTCTAGTAAATGGGAACATATTGTTTCTAAGTACTTTATTTACAAAATAATGATAACAACCTCATTCAAAATACCACGTACTCTTCAAACATGAAGGTATATTTTGTTCCACAGAACATCTACTTCCGGAAGTAAAGTTTTAACTAAAAGAACTCGCTATCATTATTACTTCAAGTAATTACATTTTAATGGTTGTCGGTGAATGTACTAAGAAATTAACTAGTAATATATGCTTTGTTCACAAGAGCGATAAATACTTCAAAAGAATTCGGTACCTTACAGCCTTGCATTCTCATACGTGTTACTAAAGAATTAATTGGTGGAAACCATATCATCAGGATGAATGTTACAAGTGGTCTGGTTATTTCCTAAGAAATTTCGACAAGTAGGTCTCTTCTATAAAATGAGGATTGAAAGATGAATGATTCAATGTTTTTAATAATCACCAAACCCATCAATCTTGTGAAAGCATGTTTATCATTTTAAACTAATTCCATATAAATATACAAATCTCTTTTAATAACTATAAACTGTTCCATTATTATGATATATGACATCATTGATTGGAGGTTTTCAACTTTCTACATTTCCTATGTTTGATTTCGATGTAAGATATAAACCTATTTTGACAATTACCATGGAATGAGCGGATACTACATCACTGCCGGTAATCACGTGATTTTGTTATGATCAGCTGTACTATTAAATGGCGGCCAGACTCGTCACCTCAGGTAGGTTTTTCACATTTTTTAATTAGAAAACCACGGAATCTTGTTATTTCATTACGTGCAGAGTACCCTCCATTGCAAGCGATTTATGACAATACAAAAATATTTTTCCTACGTCCATAAATAAAAAAGTTATTGAGCGAATTATTTTGAAATCTTACGTACTTGTTGTGATCGGCTGTACTATATATATCTGTTTTTGCCTTTTTGTACTGAATGAAGCCATTTGCCACAAGAATTTACCCACCAGGAAACTCAAAACATTATTCTATGATACTTGTGTCATCTTTTCTGTCAAAGGTCAGGGTGTAAATGTGAATTTTGACGGAAAACAAAAAATGATAAGCTGTACTATTTGAATTTCAATGATAAGCTGTACTATCAGATTCCTGAACCAACCGACAATGATGTTACACGTATCTTACTACGTTAAATGTCGAATTCCTCGGTTGTAAATTTCAATTTTTTGGTAAGGATAAATGAAAGTAAACTATAATGTAAAGTTTGGTTAAATGTCACCGTCAAATTACGTCATTTTATGAACTTACAAAAATATATTTAACGACTTTACTTACTGAAATACGATCATAGATAATCATTATCTGATGACTTAAGTTTTTATGCAGAAGACGTTGCGTATATTCTCGAGTACCATTGCATGTCTCTGTCTAAATATCTATTTAGTGTCATTGAGTGAGACAAGTTGTGATTTGTTTCTCGCTTCCTGTTTTGTGCATTGATATATTCATCTTATTGGTCATTGTAATACGTTTTATTCGTTCCAGAATTATGGACACTGGTAAAGTTTTTACTGATACTGCGGAAAGTTCTTCAAACCACAAGGAAGTCTAAGTATCCACGAGAGAGGACACATTGGAAAGGCTCCGTATAGTTGCTGAGGATGTTTTTCATTTTCTTTTGTACAGTATGCATCGGTAAATGTCTAATTATTTGTAATTATTCGTGTGGTAAATAATGAGATGTTGCATTTCAATTAAATTGGTATCGAGAATTCCATTAAAAACGATAGACCAGTTTTATGTTACATTTTCGTTTTTTTAAACACACTGTTACATAGTTATTTTGTCTTGGAATCGTTTAATCAATGTTAACCAAACATTCATATTATTCCTAAGCATGAAAAGATAATGGAATGCACATTTTAATGTTAAATAATTTAAAAAGTCATGAATTATAAATGTAGCAATTGTTTCAAGACATGTTTATGTCTCAATTGTAGAACAATTATTGATGAATGCAGTTGCCCCGCCTAACATGCAAATTCTGAATTGAGGAAGAAGACCTATCAGTCCTTTTAAACCGTTCTATACGAATAAAACTATTGATATCGACCAACTTATTAAAATGTTTCAAATAAAGAGTCTGTTCTTGTACTGGGTGCATTAACACGAGTCGTTTCAGCCAACTAGTTATTTTTCAATACGATAGCGGTTTCATTTGACATCATTCTGAAACTGGTCTGTACCGGGCACTGTTTCCTGAGGTGGACTTTATGACAAAAACTCAAGGAGTACATAATGTTTCTCATCTTAAACACCAGTTTTCTTTCACTTGAAAACAATTTTTTATGCACTATTAAATATATAAAAGTTGTTTTTTTCTATTATTTATCGTTGTAGTGGCAATAAGCATGGTGATGAAAAACGGTATGTGTGCGACAACTGTGGAGAAAAGTTTGCGATTAAAGCTAGCCCTACCGACGATACGAAAGAAATACATGGGAATAATACACGTGTGAAACGTGTAAACAACTGTTTACTAGAAGAGGACATTTGGTTGAGCATCAGAAAGCAGTACACGTGGGCAAGAAATCTCACTCTTGTGGAAAATGGTCTAGTAATCTAGTTTCTTCTTGTCTTTTCTTATTGCTCACCTGAGAACTTTTATCACAATACGTCTATCGATTGTCCGTTATCATCATTTGTTAGTGACCACTGTAACACCTTCATTATTTGTCCGGCTCAGATCAGCTAGTCTTAGTAAAAATTGTAATTCTCTTTTTACTCCATTTGATTGGTTATATAGTCTGATTCACGTCTTCGGTGATACATTATAATGCAAATTGTGAAATCATTCAAAGCGCATTAACATAATAGCTCTAACTATGCTGTAACTTGAACAATTTACTTTGCAAGTTACCTGATATGGTTATTTCTTATGTCCAGAAACGTGTGCAATATTTTTTGCAAATGCTCCGAAAATAGTTTTCTCACATTCGATTTGTCAAGTTATGTCCGATCAACAGTTTAGCATAATGCCACACTGTGTTCATTGGCATTGTGTTTACCTCCAATTGAGGCTTAGTTGTTTTGTCGATGATGTGTATTTGAAATGCAAAAAGCAACATGTTTATTTTTACAATAAGTAAAAACAATACTCTATATTTTTGTCCTGTATTAACGTTTTGACTACAAGGCCTTATCAAACAAAGATTGAATTAATGCAGTTAAATTGTACTTTATTACTTCTTGTTACGCTTTCAAGACACGTATTGTTATTTGACTTCATATAACACTCATTTTCATATAAGAGTAACAATTTTAAGACGTATAATGAAGTTGCATTTACCAATTTTCTGTTGAATGTATGCATTGCAGTCAAAACATAAATAAGACGAGAATTACAGAATGTTCAATATTTCGTGTTTATCTGGATACAAAGTTGAGATACTCAAGAGTATCCATATTAATGATTGTAGATTTTAATGATTTGTACGTTTTTGTGATATTGTTGCTTTTTTTAAATTAAATTATGGTATAATGGCATTGATTATGTGGTAAGTTTTACATAATTACACTATTTTTGAAACATATTTATGTTGTTTTATTCATTTCTGAAATGATATTGTGTCACTAACTTAACAAAATGAATATCATTAAAATGATAAGTGACATGCAATTATAGTAAACCACTGAACAAAAGTTCTAACCGATCACTTTTCAAATTTTGACTATTTCATGACTGGCCAATGGATCCTTTTTAAATTTTGCTGAGGTGATTTTTGAGTAATTTTCTACCGATTTGTGGGAAAAATATAATTTGATACGATCCGATGCACTCGATCGGCACACTTGGTGTGGTTTACTCATTTTGTCACGAAATGTTCGTGTACAGAATGGTGAGTAAATAAATTTCACTTTGCATGAGTCCTTGTTAACTTTTTAAATGAAAAAACATAAAACATTGCACGAATGTCGATCCTGTCGGCGAGTTGTAACCTTTGTTCTTGGTCTTCGGCGTCAGTTAGAAACGATTCCCGTCCCTTGCGACATCGTCCAAAGTCGCGATGGTCGAAAAGACCGGATTAAAGTGTCATGCAACTTGAAATAGGGATGAACACATTAAGAGTAATAAAATTATAGCATTTTTTCTATTTTAACAATACTTTTCGATATTTTTTAAAGAAGTTTCCATGAACAGCCACTCACCTGTTTGATAGAGGCTCCGATATTCAACACTCCATTGGCTACGCCACGATCCTGCATCGGCATTTGTGCAATGTTCAATGTTTTTTCACTTATAAAGTTAACAAGGATTCATGCAAAGTGAAATTTAATACTCACCACTCTCTGTCACGAACATTTCTAGTCAAACTGTGAAAACCACACCCTGTGTGCCGATCGAGTGCATTGGACCGTATGAAATTCATTTTCCCCATAAATCGGTAGAAAATGACCCAAAAATCACCTCTGCAAAATTTAATAAGGATCCATCAGTCCGTTCCTATCGGTCGCCGAATACCAAGAACAAAGGTTACAACTCGCCGACATGATCGACATTCGTGCAATCTTTTATGTTTTTTTTTTCATTTATAAAGTTAACAAGGATTCACCCAAAGTGTAAATTAATAATCACCACTCTCTATACGAACATTCCGCGTGTAAATCACACCCTGTGTGCCGATTGAGTACATCAGACCGTATCAAAGTATTTCCCCCTAAAAATCGGTAGAAAATGACACAAACATTCCCTCAGCAAAATTCTATAAGGATCCATTGGCCCGTTATAAAATGATCAAAATTTGAAAAGTGATCGGTTAGACTTTTTGTTCAGTGTATATATATATATACGCATATAATCTATCAAGACATACAAGTTTCTGGAAAAATGTTTCATCAATTTATTCGTACATGCACAAACACATCCAAAAACATTACATTAAATCAATAATGACTACATAATTTTCGTCTCCATTGGTCAACTCGAGAGAAAATGTAGCAAAAAAAAAAATTAAACACATAATTTTACCATAATTGGAAAACTAATTGAAATCTATACAAACAATGATTCTGATATCCAATTCTAAACATATTTTCAATGACGTCCCTTGACGATTAGAACTTCAAATTTATCTGTTTATCTATTTATCTGAAGCTAAACAAGTTTCTTATCAATTGTTGCTAAGACCTGCTATATAGATCTACATGTACAGGAAACAATTCAGTAGAAGAATTGATATCTTGCATTTAAGTACAACACTGTCACTGATGTCCACAATGTTTACTCAGATGAACTTATTTCAGACATTATGAAATCGTATATGTCACGGTATTTCACGGTTTGTTTCAGTTCCGTTCTATTTATCTGAGTATCCACATATCAAGTTAGAAAGTTTCAAGTGATGTGGTGTCAAGGAATTAAATCTTAAAACAATACATCTATTAGTGTTCATGTTACTCCACATTTTATCGAACGAGAGCATTTTGGCTTCTTTCCCTCAGGATTTTTCTCAACGGACGGTTGAAGATCTTTTATGAAGTGCTGTTTTAGATCTCGCAAAAGTCTCCATCTTTTCCTTCCCATCCGACGGACACGTTCGATAGAGTCAAACTCGAGGTTCCTGGTAAAGAAACAAAAAAGTATATGGAAAACAGCATCTGCAATAACATGTTATACACAAATCTTTTCAAACGGACATAAAGTGCTATTGTAGCCAAAAGGCGGAACAGTGTGCTTAACCCAGTGCGTCTTAGAAGACACTGGTATAATAAAAGAATTTTAAACAGCCAAATTCGGAAGTACTTATTGCCCGCTTAATACGCCAATATATTCTTAAAATAATTGCATGTTCAGACTTAATGTACGTAATTATTCGATGTGAATATAAATAGTAAATTCATGTGTGACCGACAATACTGTTTGCAAAAAAATCCACTTGTTGAAGGGTCTATGTACCTCTTCAGAAAGTGTATTTTGGAAACACAATTGTATTTCTGTAAATACATTGACCCGAAATCACATTAGTCTGGCGAATTTTCGTTTAAACTCATCGAGCTTTATCCACACTAAAACTCAAATCAGTAAATTTGTAACTATATTACAACGTCTTCTGCTTCAAAACTTAAGTCATCAGATAATGATTATCTATGAGCGTATTTCAGTAAGTAAAGTCGTTAAATACGTTTTTATAAGTTCATATTCATAAAATGACGTAATTTTACGGTGACATTTAACCGAACTTTAAACTATGATTTACTTTCATCTATCCATACCAAATAATGGAAAATTATAACCAAGAATTTGACTTTTTACGTTGTTAGATACGTGTAACATCATTGTCGGTTGGTTCAGGAATCTGATAGTACAGCTTATCATTGAAATTCAAATAGTACAGCTTATCATTTTTTGTTTTCCGTCAAAATTCACATTTACACCCTGACCTTTGACAGAAAAGATGACACAAGTATCATAGAATAATGTTTTGAGTTTCCTGGTGGGTAAATTCTTGTGGCAAATGGCTTCATTCAGTACAAAAATACAAAAACAGATATATATAGTACAGCCGATCACAACAAGTACAAAGGATTTCAAAATAATTCGCTCAATAACTTTTTTATTTATGGACGTAGGAAAAACATTTTTGTATTGTCATAAATCGCTTGCAATGGAGGGTACTCTGCACGTAATGAAATAACAAGATTCTGTGGTTTTCTAATTAAAAAATGTGAAAAACCTACCTGAGGTGACGAGTCTGGCCGCCATTTAATAGTACAGCTGATCATAACAAAATCACGTGATTACCGGCAGTGTACATTTTTATACAAAATTGTTCACAAAATAATACCTACGATCTATTTGATAAGTAGTAACGTTTAACGAGATTAAAGCTATTATCAAGATTTTGATAGAGGTCTTTAAGATCATCAAGAAAAATGTTCGGAGTAAATCAAACGAATTTGTCTTATCAAAAAAACACTTTCCTTGAGATCATTGTTGTACTTAAAAACTAGCACTTCCAATAAAAAGTATGTGGAAAATTCGTCACATAAGACTATAATAAGAAGTTATTCAATAGGTACTATAATTGTATGTGACGTCGGTATACAAGACGCCTTTGTAATGCATAATAATATTGTTATAGTTTTTTAAATAAGGTAATTCAGTTAAACAAGCCCAGTGTCTCATACAAGTCACAAACATACAAATGTACGAAATTTAAATAAATTGATTGCTTTCATAAAATAGTAAAAGATGCACATCATTTCAAATATAAATATACAAATCTCTTTTAATAACTGTTAACTATTCCATTAATATGATATATGACATCATTGATTGGAGGCTTTCAACTTTCTACATTTCCTATATTTGATTCCAATGTAAGATATAAAACCTATTTTGACAATTACCATGGAATCATCCATGAGCGGATATTACATTTCTCGTACAAAATGGTTCACAAAAAAGTTAATACGATCTATTTGATAAGCAGTAATGTTTAACTATTTCAACCGTTGAGTTAAAGGTTATAGCTATTATCAAGATTTTTATGGAGGTCTTTAACATCATCTAGATAAACAGTTCTGAGTAAATTAAACGAATTTCTCGGATCGATTGAAAAATCTCCGTGAGATCATTTTTGTACTTTTAAATCCTCACTTCCAATCAAAATCATGTCGAAATATCATCACATAACGGGTAACTTGTTCTTCAATACCTATGACTTTTTAAGTGTTATTGTTGTAGATGGTGCATTTAAAAATAATAATGTTATAGTTTTATCTAATGAGGAAACTTGGCTGGACAATCCCAGTATTTTCTGTGAGCCACAATTATAGAGAAAATCATATACATACACATAGCAAATAAACATGTATTTACGAAAATTGAATATGGTACTTGTAAAAGATGTAAAGTCGTTTAAAAACATCAGCATGAAACAAAAAAAATAGAATGCAGTTACTTTTTCGGTAACCTCTTCAACAAAATACAGTGTATAAACACCTCTAGAAAGTTAAAATAAAAGACTACAAAGTATTTGCTGAGTATACCTGCATTGTTCAATTATTTGGGGTGTCATTGTACATCAAAACATAAGAGAAAAGTTATTGTTTGAGAAAATATGTTAAAATAATTAGAAAAGTCAATCAACGTTCAAGATCCGCATTCTATTTAGAAAATCGGCAATCCTTGAGAGAAATCGTGAAGTCATAAC
Organism: Mactra quadrangularis; assembly: GCA_025267735.1. Lineage (NCBI taxonomy): Eukaryota > Metazoa > Mollusca > Bivalvia > Venerida > Mactridae > Mactra > Mactra quadrangularis. Next base: position 36,983,967 of record CM046309.1, on the reverse strand, counting down.
TCAAAGTTATGAGAAGCATTTTTGTGGTAAAAGGCACGTGTGTTTAAAACAATGCCACGTTTTTTGTATGTGATTTATTCAGAAATTCTTGCGTTAGACACTTCCAGAAAAAGTAAAACTTTAACAGTTCAGTCCAATTTTAGTCGTCGCTTCATTACGCAAGGTTTTGCTTCAATGCTATTTATAAATGTTCTCCAAAATTTCTAATCAGAATTTTGTTGTTGAATATTACCGCAACGTAAATTATTCGCGACTGATGACAATCCTACCTCGTTTCTTTATCGCGGCAGGTCACTGTCTTCTTATAGTCCGTTTTTTTTCTCAACTGTCAAAACAAAATAATTTCACGGTGACTTAGTGCTCTATATCTAACACTCGAGATATAGATATAGTGTGTAATCATTCACCGTGAAATTATTCAAACTTTGACAGTTGAGAAACAAATGGTCAAGAACTGCCTTAAAACATTCATTCTTTTCCGTTTATGAAGATGTTATGAGTTTCTTGTGAAAAAGTGCGAGTATTGAACAAAAAGTATACAACAAGCTTGTAAGGAAAGAAGTCGTCTTTGAAATAGAAAATTTGATAAAAGTCGAAAGGTTAAAATAAACTTTCATATGAAAAAAGGCTATGCTAAATACAGAGATTTAGCCTTTACAGGGACGGTTAGTAGGTTGACTGACCGCCGTAATATGGCCTATACAATGTGCTACGACGACCTTAACCCAATCAAAAGAATTAATAACTAAGTGTATGGCAAAAAGGCTAACAAGACGTGAAGGAGGGAGACCGTGCTTGAAGTCTTGATACGGATAATAAAATTTAAATTGGACTCTAATATAAATGTAGTGAGATGGTTGATAAGAAGTTCTCGGATTTTCTTCTTCGAAATATTTGATTAATTTTACAGCAACATATATACGTATTGTAGAAGTATAAAAAGGGTTAATATTGATTTGAGTTGTTTCATGTAGATTTTAGAGGTTTCTTGATGTCTCGCCAGCGTTGAGAAAAAAGCTCTTAAAATCAGTGTTCAATCATAGCGGTGAACTAAATACTCGATTGGATTTATGTTTGAAGTCGATGTGAATCCCGAAAGAAATATGGTTTCTAAACTTAAACTTACGTATTCCATATTCACGACATTCTAATATCATAATCCCAACCAAAGTTCTATTGAAGAAGCATGTGCAATTTTAATAATATTTTGTTAACAGTTGATTTGAATTCCGAATGAAATCTCGCTTTTATCCTTAAACCAGTGTAGCCCATATCATTGCACTTTTTAAAACCTTACCCAAACCCCAAATCCCATTAACAAAAACTAGCACGCGCAGAAAGGATCATATTCGAATACTCGGATTTCTTCGTACAGAGTCATATTTCATGTGTTTTAGTTCAGGAAGTTTTAGTATACTTGTTACTTGGTGGTCGGAAATTCTTGTTCAGATGCAGTATGCATGAGAATATGTATATTGATAAACTCGTTATAGGTAAAAAGTCATGATACATAACAAAGATGCATGAACGATTGCAGATATTTAAGCATCTCACAGTAGGAGGCTGGATGGGTAATGGATTCTAAACGATAGACAAAAACACTGGTTATAATTATCTTTAAAAATGACGATGGTTTCAACACAAGTCTGAAGTATTATCATTATTATAAATGAGTCAAATATAATGTTTTATCGAATGGATGAAAGGAACAGAAAGAATACATTATTGTTAGTTCAAAGCCAACGCTAGAAAAAAACCTCTAAATTATAAAACCGTATTTTCAGCAGGCATGGCGTCAACGTGATGATCGGCTCTTTGATGCTTGCTTATTACATAACATACATTAATATTTATATAATTTGATGATATGGTGATGAGTTTTTTACTATTAAGGTATATACTGACGGTGTAAACTCTCTTCCAACGTTCGCATTGTTAACTATAGAATAATGAGAAACTAAACAGCGTCAATTTATTTCAAATCTTAGAGCGATATCTCGGCTCGTAGTTGAGAATATTTCTGGTGTATTACATGCATCACAGCTAAATGATTAACGGCACATCTCAAATTTTATCGCTTTTTGAAATTAAAGTGTTTACAAGAAAGATTATTACTTGAGAAATATAGGCTCGTTGTGAACCCAGATATCGTCGATTTATACCAAGTTGAAGACGCTGAATGATTAAAATCCTTCCCCTGTGGTACCATAGAATTGAAAAAAGGATAGTGTGTTCGAAAATTGTTAATTTCTATGTTTGTCTAATTAGTAACTTGAGATTTGTTTAATTATAACAATGAGAGGTAATTATTATCTTATTAAATTTCATATAACATATACAGGTGATTAAAAATTCAAAATATGGAAAAATAATGTGATTAAATCATTATAAAATAATACCAGAAACTAAGGTGCGAAGTTTGTGGGTGATTTAAGTTCATGCGTAGCTATATCATATTATGTAGGCCTAATGCAAAGTTTACAATGGTGCAACGATCTGTAGGACAATATGGGAATAAGAAGTTTTCACGACACTTATAGACAGAGACAATAATATTTTTGAAAAAAATGACAATATTAAAATCATAGAATAAAATCTATTTTAGAAACATCAATTTTCATGGGATTGGAGTCAGCCTACATTTGTTCTAAAAGACCGGGGTCATGGTTTATAATTCAAATGATGATGTCGTATGTTAGTATTATTAGTTACACAGTCAGTTACTGACCGGATACGGTGTGATACCGGGTCAGTAAATTAATATTGGGTGAGAGCGTAGCTCGAGCCCAATATTTATTCACTGACCCGGTATCACACCGTATCCGGTCAGTAACTGACTGTGTAACGAATTTATCTTACCGAGAACCCCCATCTGAATTTTAGCATCAAAGAACACGGACAAGAGAGTATCACTAAAGCAATGCCCATATCACATTTCAAATCTGACAAAGCCAAGTAAAGAATGTCTACATTTTAATTTAACACATTTTTGAAACACAAATATTCAGTACTGGTACCTTTCATTTTCAAAGTCAGCGCTATCATTTATAAATTTTGTTACTGACTGGATATTAGAATCTACTGACCTAATATGGGATAATACATGGTCAGCACGTGACCGCTCTCGGCCAATGAAAAACGAGTATTCTGTACGAGGTAAGATAATCGTTCATATTGACCAAATCAATTGAACTATTGATCGTAATATATAGATATTAGGTACTGGGTCGCCGCCCTATACTATTTATTTGAGTCGGAGCCCTTCATTAGTTATTTGGGTCGGAGTCCTTTATTAGTTATTTGGGTCGGAGCCCTTTATTAGTTATTTGGGTCAGAGCCCATTATTAGTTATTTTGGTCGGATACCTTTATTAGTTATTTGAGTCGGAGCCCTTCATTAGTTATTTGAGTCGGAGTCCTAAATAAGTTTTTTGGAGAACGGAGCCCTTTATAAGTTTTTTGAATCGGAGCCCTTTATATCTAGATTAAAATATATAGACACAAGTATATATCATATAAACGATAAACGAATACCCATCCTTAGGAATAATGTATTGATTACATTCTTACAATCAATATACATTACCATTTGAGGAAATAATAAGCTGCGTGATTCAGTTTTAATGACTAGCTGTTACCTAAACAGAAATTTGGAAAATTTTATCGTACAAATTATAACCAATTCAAATGTCATTTTAGGTTAAACAAAATAAACAAATTGAATAATAGAAATCATAATTGGAAATTTTAAACATTTTCTTTCAGTAAAAAACATATAATTATTTTCTTATGATTAATTACATCGTGTCACATTTTATCACTTACTTTCTCCATTTCAGACTGTTAGAATAGTAAACATTGTTAGCACACAATGAACTTCTCTCATTTATTATTATTAATAAAGGAATTCGTGTTCGCATTTTAGGATTCATGCATCATATTTTACAATAGAAAAGAACAAAAATACAGTTTTGTTCTTAATATATCCTAATATGTACATTCAATATCTTGAATTTGTACAGAAGAATTGATACGTGATTGATTTAGTGCAAAGGCACTCAGCGATAACATTGCAATTATTCTCATTTCAATTAGTCGACTTACATTATCCACCGATACACTGACTGCTATGCACTAACATACATTACCATATTTATTTAATATTAGAGATATTATATGCTAATCGCCTATATTAAGAACAAAATTGACCGAATTTCAACTTTAAAAGAAAATGTACAGAGCTTTAACGGCATGCATTTGTTTCTGATAGCTCACAACAACGTTGAAAATTGTTAGATGTTCTTTCAAATATAAAGAAGATGTTTGGATTGCATTGTGATCTTTCCGATGACCAACTAGGCGATTGTGGACAGCGCATCGTTAGATTGCATTAAACCATAGTAAGCATCGACAAATGGTCTATAGTAAATTCATCGGCGAATGACCACTGGCGGTTATTGTACTGATTCCATTTTGTCGAGCTCATGTTAAATGTAAGATGCCTGTCATGCCCAAGGCATGGTAATTTTCAAATGCAACCAGATATATATTATATAAAACATCGATTGGTCAAGGCAAAAAATAGTATAACTACATGTAAATAAATAAGGATATAGACTAGGTATTCGATGACCCATCGGCATACAATTGCAGATAGAGACAAAAACTACATGGATGAAAATGCCATTCCTTACTTTAAAGCAAGCGGAGAAGAAAGACATATCATTGTGTTTGCTTTATACAGACCTTTACCTATGTATAAGACTCACTTTGACCGGTTTCTTGGATACGAGGCCAGAAGTTCAATTAATGTGTGTCCATGTGCTCACATGGTTGTATTAGACTCACTTTGATCGGTTTCTTATAAACGAGGCCAGAAGTTCAAATCATTGTGTGACCATATACTCACATGGTTGTACTAGACTCCCTGTCATAGTCAGAATTGATTGTTCGGGAGTAACATGTATATGTAGACTCATTTTGACCAGTTTCTTGAAAACGAGACCAGAAGTTCAAATAATAATGTGACCATATGCTCACATGGTTGTATTAGACTACTCACTTTGACCGGTTTCTTGGATACCAGGCCAGAAGTTCAATTAATGTGTGACAATATGCTCATAGGGGTAATGTTAAATCTTATACATAAATCATTACTAGTATATTGTACTGTATACTGTATCATGCTGACAAAATGATTTCTCCATACAATCAACCGTTCACATCTCAGATAAATCGAATTGTAATAACCAACAAGTTGACTTTATTCTACCTCCTATCAGGTATGATTTTACCAGAACCATGTGACATTTGGGTATCAATAATAAATTATATGAGTGCATGATGTGTCATGTAGTGTGTTCTGATGATGAATTATTCACCATTGGGACAATAAAGATGTCAGTCCATAGGAAATAATTGCCGTCATTTCTCGAGTATAAAACCAATTATTTTTTCTATTAGCCTATCTGTGATGACACAGCGTTGTTGTTGTTGCATAACTAACCTTAACACTTCTTATAGCAAATAGGAATTTTATTGGACACGCAAATGGATATAGTTTTACTGAATGTAAAAACTCATAAATATTTGTACTTTAAGTCAATTGAGCACAAAAAATTGAAAAGAAAGTTTGAATTTTTCATTATGTAAGAAGTCAATACAGCACTTTGATTGTCAAACTATTGATGTTACTGTATCTAACTATTATCTTTAGCTATTGTCGTCCTTAAACAACGTACAATGGAAAGTGTTGTCCAATTGTTAATTTAAAATGGACATCAATATTTTCTCACTGTCAATTAAAGCTTATATAATCGCTAGAGTTTATCATATTGAATAGTTAATAAATGGTTAATTGTAAGGTTTGGAAAACAATTTAAGGACAGTTTATGTAAAGCGTCTGATAGTATTTTCGCGCTGAATTTAATTTCGCGCCTTATCTAATTTAAGATAACAACTACTTGCAACGACACCGTTATATTCAACATTTGACCTGCTTTAATTCCCAACTACTACATGTACGCCATTTTGGAACTACCTTTGCGTCACATGCCAAAAGAAAATATTTAACCGGTGTTAAAGTAAACAAATCCACGATCGTTAAGGCGATGATATTTCGATTTTAGTCGTCCATATATCTGTAATGATATCGGTGAACATTATTTAGACAAATTTTTGCATAACTGATACGCGCTTCGCCTTGCGTATGTAGTAAAAACCATTTGAGTAACCTCCAAGAATCCTTGTGAGATTATTCATTCACTTAATGACCGAGGTGTTCCGAATGCAATATTAAGATGGTCATTGATCAAAGCTCGCCATAATATAGCCAAATGGCGGTCAGTACGGAATATATCGAGTCTTTGGTTCGGGAAAGAGTTCCTTCATTAAGATCATTCCGCTATGTAGACCATCGATTGTAATGCAAGTACAGTTGTATCACAAGTAATAACAACTTGTAAAATACAGAGTACAGCTCAGTGTCAGACACAATAGATAATACAAGGAAAATAGGAAGATACTATAAAATACAAGGAAAATAGGAAGATACTATAAAACAATTAGCAATGTAAATGTACTAAGACTTTTTTATTACATTGTACCTGGAAACCATAATAAATCATAAATCATAAAGATAATAGCTTGTTATATACACATAGTTATTGTGAATTCTAAATGCCAACTTGGAATGTGTAACATAGTAGAGTAATGCAACAATTTATCAAACATGTTGTTTGTATGATCTAACCACGTTTACAAGTCTACAAGTTGTTAACAGAACATGTCAATGTACCCTCAGTTCACACCTTCTATCTAGGAGCCCAGACAAATAAAAATACAAACAGACGTAATGTAATACTATTTAAAAGCTAATGTGATACTAGTTTATGGATGATTTATTAGTCATATATTCAGGGTATTCCAGAAATTGCAAGTTTTCCACCCCTATCCCTAACACAAAAACCTGCAAACAAACGGTAAAACACATGTTCGTTATAGGTTATCTAACACCAAACTGTACTGTTGATGATAACATGCACATACCTATGGCGTTTACGCAGGATGGTTTGACCCTAATTCTAAAAAAAACACATTTTCCGCAATCTTAGTGCACGTGAACGATGGTGGTTAATTTGCTGCATTGGTGCTACCTTAGAAACAGTAATCTATTTGCCCTATGAAGAAATCACAATGTATGGATAGAACAAAAAGTTAAAACCAAGATTTCAAAATCGGAAAATCTTCTAATGTCATTATTTCCGCATTAACAAGACATCTTAGAATTAATTCCTTGACTTGTGTTTTTGACTGGTCGAAATTTGCATTAATTCTGTGAATTATTGGTGCAAAATCAAACTTAAATTGCTCAAAAGCGCCGTTCAAAAGATACAAATTTTGTCCAGTTTACATCAATCTCGTGTATTGAAAGAGCCGGTAGTCTTTGCTTTGATAAAAATGGTCCACCAAATAAAATCAAAGAAAATCAAAAATCATAATATATAGACATTTTCACTTTATATATCTACAAAATAGCTCTTGTTATAAATTTGATAACTGTTTATTTTGCAGTGTTTTTTTTTTTGGTTATGCACTATTTATAGTTGATACAACTAAATTAGCTAAAAAGCTACATGTATGTTTAAGAATAGAATTACATTGATCATGATTTAGGGGCTTCGGTATATAAGATGTTGAACCGATAAATTGATTGTGATGCATTCATGAAATCTGCTTTCATTGTATCACCAACCATACTAAATGTATAAAAAAATAGTTTTCCAAAAAAGTAATCATTGGAATTTAAAAATTTGATAAATTTTCTTCACCTCCAAACTTTGGGTGGATACGGTATAGATAGCGTTTAATCTAAAGCAGAATAGCAGGGGACTGCATCCTGCCCCTTTTCTACTCCCCGCCTTTTTGGAAACTTTCTATACAGAAATAATTACTCTGAAACATTAACCTCATGATGAGCCCGGTTTCTGCCTCCCTGTCCTTTACTTACTTCTACAATAATCACTAGTATAGACATATATATTTTTCTCTCCTTAATCACAATCGTGTCTTTTATTGAATTCAATATACGCTTTGTCAGTCCAATCTAGTGATCAAACAATCATACAGTATTTACCGAAAATGTGTCGATAGAATTAATCCAGAACTATTGATATCTATAGATGGGACATCAATCTTCAATGTATATATATTTATATCATATATCCAGCTAACTTCTCCCATGTTATTTTTTCTCGGACGCCAGCTTTTATAAAGCTATATATCTATACCAGTTTCAATATTAAGTTACATCCGAAATTTATCATTTTCATATTCACTTCTCCATAACGAAGTCCAAAGTCAACGAAATATGTGATTGACCTTGAGATGTCACAGCACTAAGGATGACCTACTGGCCTACTGACCTTGTGTGATACGATATTGCTAAATATTGCAAAAAATTTATATTATGATATGAATGCGTGACCTTGGTCAGTTCCCCAATGACATTTCGGTTCGAGGGATCATTTTATAATTGATGCTTCGAGGATCGGATAATAGCCCATTTTGGTTCACTGGTTGCATTCTTAGAATCTGGATCTACCGTTTTTAATATACCATATACAGTCAACACAAAGGGGTGTTAGAAGGGGTTATCCCAACACAATTTTAACCACAGGTATCCGGACAAAAATATTACATACATGTAGTATTCAGAACCCAATATTAATTAGTATGTTTGTTTCTCAAGCAGTTTATAAATGTATGCGTTTAGTATTTTTTTCTATCTCAAACATTTTTATGTGCAAGTATATGTTTTATTACTATCGTTCTACTTCATATGAATTCTTTTTTTGTATTACTAGTTCTATTTAGTTTGAGAAATAAAACTACTGTTCTGTTCTATTCACCCAGAAGTTTCAAGAATTCAGAAGAAAGGCATCCTCAGAAACCGTTAAATATCACTCGAAAAATCTAGAAAAAAAACTGGATTAAGTTAATTTGGAATAAAAATCATACAAAAATTATTTGCCTTATTTGTAAGCACGCTATATTATACATCACATCAGCAACATTGTCACGAAGTGGCTCAATTCACCAAGTACATGTAACATTTCGTGATTAACCGCGGGTCATTGTAATATCGAGCGAAACGTCCATTTTCATCAATCTTTTTTCTTCTCATATCAAATATACGAGTACAGTATAATAATGTTGGTCTACGAGAATATAATCTCTTTATGCGAGTATATCTTAGTTTGAGATTATAATAACATTCATAAATTGCAAGGAAATGAAAAACCCAGCAGGTTTATGGACACTGGTATGGATGATGTAGGACGCTGACTGTGCTGTTATAGAATGTACATATTTTTTTTCTCAGCACTCAATAAGGCGTAAATAACTGAGACAATAAAAGCTATTATGTGTATACAAACAAATTTACAGTTCGTACAAAAACAAACCACTGTTTATGTAAACATAACAATGAACGAAGCCACGACAGGGGATGCTCAGGATGACAATAAAATTTGTTATGGTATTAATTATAATATGTTTTATGAGTATGTTGTTGATAAAATGGTAAAGCGATCTACCAATACAAGCACGATTGACTAAGAGCGCTGTAGTTTATCCGCCGCACAAATTTTGTTAAAATGAACGATACAACTTTTTTCCAATGCTGAACAACCTTTGGAATGCTTTGGTTTATTTAATGCTTACACAAACGCGTAATGTTATTTTGTACGAACTGTACTCATAGATAACATTGTATACATTATGTCCAGTGATTAAAACAATAAAGAAATAATAAAACAGGGTCATGGTTACGCATCATTAGCACATGATAGCACTCATGGCAGTGCCCAAAATTACTACCCACCCAACAGCCTAATGCGATCAAACTTTGCAATGGGCGACTATATGCTTCGGATTTTATGTTTTCGATTTTTATAAATATTCAAACTAGACAAAATGTCAATCGGAATAAAATAAACATAAATCAAGTTTAACACTAGAATTTTAAGGTGCATTTATTATTTTAACACATCAAACAGAACTACATGTATGATTTTAGTTGTGTGAGTGTGTTGTAGGTCAACATTATTTTATCAAAGCAACCATATATTCGAATGTTAGAGGTCAAGGTGGCCATCAAGCCTTCATTGTTATTAATTGACCATTATTCGTGCATCTTGAGAGTCGTGCGACTCGACAATCTCAAATGTGACTACATATGGATCAAGTTAAAACTAGCTATCAAAAATGCTTAACTACAACCTGGTTATCAAAGTTTAATAACCAATTCCACTAAAAGCAACACTATTTTGATCATGAAATTCGGCGAATTTATCGTATGCAGACGCTTGTCATAAGAGTTCTCCAAAAATGGTCTGATTTGATCAATTGATGGTATGAAATAAAGAGGTCAAAGTATACTAAGAATTTGATTAGTGGTAAGTATACACATACTATGATATGTTCATATAATACTTAATCAAGATATAATATATATCTATAAGGGTTCAAGATTCTCTATCCATCGATGCGTTTTTAGGCTTGGCGTATTTGTTTAGTCTGAAGAATTGACAAACATGTCAATAAAACAAGACTCGAATTCTTACATAAAAATATCATCTCTTAAGTACACAATATTGAATCTTAGAATAGCAATGGATACATATTTATAGATCTGGAACTTACTTATGGCGTTCATAAAGATTATAGTTCAAAATTATCCAATCAGTCGATCAGACTGTCAAATTCCGTATCAGACATAGTCCGTATTACCGTAATTTATACCCATACAGAAATTGCTTTTATATTTCTATTACAATAAACAAAGATTATTCGTCCCCAAATAAGTACGTAACTGGTACGATAGATCGACGGAGAATTAAACTAAAGACGATATTAAGGGAATAAATGAGCTGCCGTAAAAATATTTATTAAATTTGACTAGAAACCGTAGATCAAATCGAGGATAAAACTTTCTATATCGTAGACATATATCTAATACTGTTTGAATTATTTTCTTGGACTTACATTTATATTGTAAAACGATGTAGATGATAAACCCCCGTATCTAGACAATGTAATAAACGTTTTACAGAACATTAAAATTGTACTGTCCGGATAAGGACCCGTATGATATATACTTTATATTAAGATATATAATACGTTTGTACTATAGAGGGCGTGTGTTTGTGTTATTTGATTCTAGCTATGGACATACAGTACCCTTCAAAAGCCATTTAACAAATCATGTTATTTGGATAAATCTTTACAAAATTTAATCATAAAAAAACTCAATGAGTTTTCTCACCAATTTCTAAAATCAACTTATATTTCAAACCACAGTAAAGTTCCGCTATTAGGACCAGCAAAATGAATGATAATAGAGAAACGGACTTATTATAGAGACTGTTTTGTTCACAAATTAAGAAATTAAGCATTTGGGTCTTATTAATGGTCAAAAATCGCATGATTTTGAAATAACAAAAGTGGTCTTAATAGCGGAACTTTGCTGCATTATGTTACAAAATAAGCCTCAACTGTTTTTTATTTAAACTACTTTTTGCATGCGTGATAAGGATTTGTTAAAACTAATTTGCCCAAGAGATTTTTTGTAGGGCGTTGTACATGCTAGACGTATACGATTGTTCTCGTTGATTTTGCTTGTATTTTATTCACAATGCCTTAGAGAAAAAAAAGTGGAAAACAAAACAACTATTACCAGCGTAAATTATGAGAAAATTCATAAAATACTGGTTATGTAATCATTACAGGCTGGCTTCAAACGAAGGTGTAGTTCTTGTATAACAATTAACAAACTAGTGTTTTTTGTGTGCATGTAACTGTTACTTTGTAAATGTTATTCGCTTTACGTATTTAGTCACTTTTAGAATGATCATTTGTAAAATATCATTGAAAGACAAAACATATGTAACTGTCAGTATTCTATCCAAGAAATTTTCTTACAGAAACTAAATACCGTGTAACCACCTGCATTTAGTACTAAAACAAAACGGTATATACTATTTAAACACAACGGCATTTTAGTATTAAAAGTAAACGGCATTTAGTATTAAAACGGAACGGTATATACTATTTAAACACAACGGCATTTTAGTATTAAAAGTAAACGGCATTTAGTATTAAAACAAAACGGTATATACTATTTAAACACAACGGCATTTTAGTATTAAAAGTAAACGGCATTTAGTATTAAAACGGAACGGTATATACTATTTAAACACAACGGCATTTTAGTATTAAAAGTAAACGGCATTTAGTATTAAAACGGAACGGTATATACTATTTAAACACAACGGCATTTTAGTATTAAAAGTAAACGGCATTTAGTATTAAAACAAAACGGTATATACTATTTAAACACAACGGCATTTTAGTATTAAAAGTAAACGGCATTTAGTATTAAAACGAAACGGTATATACTATTTAAACGAAACGGCATTTTAGTATTAAAAGTAAACGGCATTTAGTATTAAAACGAAACGGTATATACTATTTAAACGAAACGGCATTTTAGTATTAAAAGTAAACGGCATTTAGTATTAAAACGGAACGGTATATACTATTTAAACGAAACGGCATTTTAGTATTAAAAGTAAACGGCATTTAGTATTAAAACGGAACGGTATATACTATTTAAACGAAACGGCATTTTAGTATTAAAAGTAAACGGCATTTAGTATTAAAACGAAACGGTTTATACTATTTAAACGAAACGGCATTTTAGTATTAAAAGTAAACGGCATTTAGTATTAAAACGGAACGGTATATACTATTTAAACGAAACGGCATTTTAGTATTAAAAGTAAACGGCATTTAGTATTAAAACGGAACGGTATATACTATTTAAACGAAACGGCATTTAGTATTAAAACGAAACGACATTTCGTATTAAAACGGAACGGTTTATACTATTTATTAAAACTAAACGTCATTTAGTATTTAAACGAAACGTCATTTAGTATTTAAACGAAATGACATTTAGTATTAAAACTAAACGTCATTTAGTATCAAAACGAAATGACATTTAGTATTAAAACGAAATGGCATTTAGTATTAAAACGAAATGGCATTTAGTATTAAAACGACATGGCATTAAGTATTAAATCTAAACGGCGTTTAGTATTAAAACGAAACTGGCGACATTTGGTATTAAACTAAATGACATTTTAGTATTAAAATTTAAAACTAAACGGCATTTAGTACTAAAACAAAACATCATTAAGTATTAAAACGAAATGGTATTTAGTATCATTACGGTATGTACTTGACTTATCTTAAGAAGTAGTGGTAGAAGTTGCAACATTTTTTTGCCAGTGTAGACAACATATACAATACTTATTGTTAGCACGTACTTTTTGATCACGTTATTAGAATTAAAGATTATGTATCAATGTCTAGACAAAACTGTGAGCTATTCAGTCTTTTAATATACAACAACCTCTGTACAAGAGGCATACACTATAATTACATCGTAATACCAAATTTTATTCAACTGTCAATGGCTCAGTTATTAACCCCCCTGATTTAAATACTCACAACAGTACTTCTATACTCACCACCGATAAAAAATGTAACCCGTATCTATGCGCCGAGATCATCGAACAAATATCAAGTATTCAAATAAGCGGGGTTAACATATGCACCACTGAGAGTTAAATATTAATTAACAATATGAACTTATTGAAATAATGAAATCAATACCTTTACCAGTATTGCAAGTATTGCGCAATAAGTATTTTCAAAATGCATTTTCAATTCTACATCTGCTATTGTTTATTTTGATACGTCAGTTTTGATAGAATGCAGATATCTTAATTTCGCACATCAGAATGTTCTTTGATGCATATTGAAATAGATGAACGTGTTGTTTATCTGTGCAAACATTTCCTGACATATGACAACAATTATAAATCGAATATATAAAGTACACGTTAATACAGATTACATACAAACTTTGAATAATACGAATCATGTTTGTATTTTGTAGTCTGTCTGTCTGTCTGTACGACAAACCTTCATACCCTGGGGTCCAAAAGTTTTATCACACAATAAAAAAAATCATATTTACTCTTTTTTATTGAAAAAGTTTTTCAGACACATTTTGTTTAATATTTTTGTTTTATATTCAAACACAGAACATAACTGATGATTCATGTTAAACTGTATATCAGTTAGGAAACTAATAGTTACACATAAAATATATCAAAATATATAGACCTCAGTTTTTATGTTGTTTGTCTTATACACTATATATATATGAAAAAAAATGCATTAATGCATTTATTTGTATGATATATACAATTGATATATAGATCATATTAATATCACTTAAATACTTTCAATAATTTGTGATTTTGCTTGGCACTATATATTTGGTTAAATACAATGTATATCAAACGACTTGGTAAAAGTATATCCCTTTGCTTTTTCCATGCACCATACAAAATTATTCACATTGATGTAATGCAATTTTAAAAATTAAATGCTATAATACTATGTAACATACATATACATAGACCTATGGTCTACTGAATTCAAATAAACAACATATAGTATATCTACACTTTTTAAGACTGAAACATATGTTTACAAAAACAAAACAACAAAACAAACTTACCAATCAACATCTCCCTAGGTCCTGCCAGAACACTTGTAATCTGGACCACAAACAATGTCAGTAGATAAAAGGATGTCACACGTTTCCGCGACTTCCAGTTTATGTTTTCCATATCTCACATAAAACACACAAAATGCATGCCATAAAACCTTTAGATGTAGAATATAGTCACCATTAAGAATTTCCCTTCTTGGAATAACACTTTTAAAAACTCCAAAAACAACACTATTTTTTACAACATATGCCCTTCTTGTTTTAATCCACGTCACACATAACCTAAAGTAAAAAAGTTCAATATAAGTACAGTACGTTTGAAAAAAAAATACACTTAGTTATACAAAAAAAATCAGTTCAAATTAATAAATCATTAAAATTTCATATATCTAAAGTTGTATATATTAAGTTTAAAAGCTGAAGTAATGTTCACAATAGTAAGTTTAGTTTAAAATCCATAATGAATAAAAACCATTTGACTCGCGATTCAAGAAGAAATTATCGGCGTTGTAGCGCCGTCGTGAAAATATCAGTGAACAGTTTAAGAACAGAACATAATAGGAACACCATATAAATTCCAATTTCACATATAAGAATAAAAATCCTTTATTCCAATAGCACAAATAATAATTACTATATATAACTATTTAATTCGTGATGATATAGATATTCAACATATTTCAACATATACGTTTTAATAAATAACTGTCGGGTTTCTTTTAATAGTTTTTTTGTTCAATTATCTGCATAAAATGACTTATTTCAATACAACAATAAAAACAGAACGACTCCGATTATATAAATGATAATGATAGTAAAGCTAAAACACCATTAATCACATTATTATGTTAATTATTGCACTTAAATCCTTTTGTAAGCTACAATTAAAACCATCTGTTAGAATAAAATACTCACAGCGTGAGCGTTCCCGCAAAAAATTCTTACGAAGATTAAATTCAAGCAGATATCCAACCAGGAATTCTTGAATTTCTTATATTAACCGCGCATGCAAATGACACTGATATTAATACGTGTATTCCGCTTTGAAGACAAAAAACAAATAATGTCCATTTCCTCTAAAAATGAAATAATATCCCTAGTTCAGCTAATCAAATACAAATTACACTGTTGTTTTTGTTTTCAAAACAAATATAAAAAGCCATCTGATTAACAAAAAATCCACTTTTTAAAGTTTTTTTATCGCGGTATTATATTATGCATAATAATTAGACGTATAGCAGTATTTCGTTGTATTTCCACAGAGCTAGGGTTCTACGACAGCTCTGATGCCATTCGTATTGGAACTTTCTGAATAGGAGAGTGTTAGTGTTCTGTCTAATAGTATGATAGTTTTCATGTGACTACTTGGAGAGAATTTTGTTATGAATCGCTACAGAAGACATTTGCCTGTGGTACATCGATCAGACTAGCTGCATTGTGTGGTGGGTATTGTCGGAGATAATACATCCACAATAGCCATCGTAATGAAAATCTGCTGTTGATTTGACAACACTATTTATATATATATAACAACTTAGTCAAGAAATAATTTTATTTAAGAGATCTGAGTTGATTTGACAATACTATTTATTGAAAAGAAATGCCTTTTTAACAAGTACATGTAGAATGTAAAAAATGTTCTGCAATAGCTAAATTATGAAGATGGAAGACAAAGCTGTCAATTGTTTTAAGAAGCGAACTTGTTAGTATACGCTGTATGTGAATTACAGATATATAATAATTTATTACGATGATAAGATGAACTATAACACTTAAACATATGAATATTAATCACTTTAGAAGGGTAATGTCAGTTATTCCTCTGAAGCTACTGCGAGCAGTTAAAATACTCGAGAGCTAAGTATACAAATATCAACAGACTGATAGTGCGGGAGTTTAAGATTTTTATATAAGTTAAGAATTATACATTTTAAATCACAAGAAGTCAAGTACATGTACTTATGTTCAAAATGCCACTAGGCGCAATCTTATGAAAGGTATACACTGTCAAATGGCTCTTGCTGAAAGTATAGAACTTATTTTATTGATTATAGCCATGTCAATTATAAAAGCAATTATTCGCCAATATCCTTAGTTATATGTACTTATTAAACCAAAGCTAAACAAATTAGATCATAAAAATATAGCTGTTTGAAAATAAAAGACGGATTCTGATTGGATCATAGAGTTTATATATATTTTTACTTCCTGACCTTAGATCGTTGATCGCTTTTTGTTGTTGTTTTTTACATTTTGCGATAAAGTTATAAGTCGGGTAGATCCCCGGCTGAATAAGGGTGCTTAGGCTATTTTCGCACGATAGTTAATCACTTACATCGTTTCATCAATAAATGCTCATTTTAACATAGAATCTAAATTTCTGAACCCTTACCCAAGTGGACCTAGTAAGAAAGAAATGAACTTTCGCCTGCAAATACCATTTAAATTGGAACAGTTGTCTAGTGGTAAGACACGCTTAGGGGTCGAGAATCCTCGGGCTCGAACCCTTTCAGAAGTCACTGCTGATTTTCAGCAAGAATTTTTCTGCGACCGTCGAAGTTATTATTTTAAATGCTTTATTACAGAAGAACAAATCGCTGCATTCAGACCATTCTGCTATTAAGACTATCGATTTATGATGTTGGTGCTAATAGCGGAATTTTAGTGTCCCTTGAATGAATCTCATAGACCATAAAGACAAGCCTATTTAATATAGTGTCTCCGTTAACAGCCTAGTGCCTTTCCTTGTTTGGAAAAGAATAATGGTACATTGGTATCGACTATGACAATTGAATTACTTCAATAATAACGAACACTAATTGGTTACAACCAAGTATTTTAAAGCTATGATACATTTTTGTATTTTAATTCCTGCAGGCAGACCATAAAGATTCTAAAACTGAGTGCAATTATCTCGTATTTTCCCAATCAGAACTGATGACAATCCTCTGCGTTAGTTATTAACGAACACCACGATGTATTTTATATCTTTACTAAATCTTACTTTAAAATTGCACATTCACTGTTTAGTTGTGCAAATCAGAAGCAATATACAACATGCATGCTAGGACATCCGTTTTACATTCATAAGTTGCATATATAACAGCATCTATCATTGATTTTAAAATCGTTGAAGTTAATGCACTCACTCTGACAGGACGTTCATAGTTTATTCACACGATAAGTAAACATATCTCTGTCTCTGTCTGTCTGTTAGTCTCTCCCTCTATTTCTCCGTCTCACCGTCTCTATCTGTTTGTGTATGTCTCTCTGACGTAGCATGTGCGAGTGAATGTCTGTCTTTCTCTCTCTTTTCCCTTCTCCCTGTCTCTCTCCTTCTATCTATATGTCTCTCTGTGTCTATATATCATTGTCTCTCGTTACATCTCATTTTCTCTCGCCCCTAACTCCCCCGCCCCTCTCTCTCTCTCTTTTCTCTAACTATCTCTCTTTTCGAACTGTCCTCTATCAATTCCGTATCCCTCCATCCCTCTTTATCACTTTATATCCCCCTGTCTCTCTACATCTCTCTATCTATCATACCTCCTCTCTGTCTTTCCCCCTCTCTCTCCCTTCCTCGACTCCCTGTCTCTCTATTTTCCTTTATCTAACTTACCCCCCCTGTCTTACCATTTTTCTCTCTTATTTTCTCTCTCTCCCTACCCCCTCTCTCTCTCCCTCTCCCCCTCTCTCTCCCCCCTCTCTCTCTCTCTCTCTCTCTCTCTCTCATTCACTAAGTGTGCTAATAAACAGGACAAACAAATAAACGATAAATCTTTGACAAAATCAACATCATACTACAATATATTGACTTTATATTAATATATTTACATATTTCTATAAAAAAACTAAGCCATATCAAGAACATGTATAGATATCGTCACAGAGTGATATCCGTGTTGAACCCATACTACAGTAGCATGTCTAAGTAAATAAGTTCTAAGAAATAACGCCTTGCTAACGACTGCATTATTCAAATTTCTACATAGTTTTGTATAATTTAGCAATTTACACTTATCTATAAGGTTCTAAATTTCAAAATTTGACTTTTAGAGACACAATCGACCACGAGGGTGATATATATCTAACCATTATAGCAATACTGTTGTGAAATCAATGTCTTATATGGGATGGATCTGTTCGCATTACGCGTATTTATACCATTGCAACAGTTGCGTTGTTTATATCTCTTTAAGGCAATAGCAACTTAATGCCAAGGTTTTTATCCTCTCCCCAGCGCAAAAAACTAGAAAAAGAATATTATTCAATTTTACGAATGCTATTTTCGAAACGCAACAGGACGAAAACAAACGTATTCTTTTGTACATGAAAATTGCTAATCAAGCAACATATTATTATTCCTCGACCTCTATAAAAATCTTGAACAATAAAAGATCTAACAAAGTCACGTGCGTTTCAATATATAAGCTTAGGAGCGCGTGCTATACATTTTATTTCAAGAAAAAACATGGCACTGAGTGGTAAAACATTTTCTGTGACAATTCTTCTGTCTACATCTTTATTAGAAAGGACAGTTGTCAGTGCGTGTGCTTTGTACCTAGTAAATACGTTGGATCATAGGGTGGAAATCTATTCAGGCAGGAACCGTGATTAGAACGACTGTCCGTTATTATAAAACAAACAATGTACTTAAATGAGACGTATAACACCGTGTATTACATACCGTTAACGACAAACATTCGGAGCCCTCCAATAGTTCTTGGGCAATTTACTTTTTGAAAGTGATTATGCATACAACAGGGTTATACGCTATTCATATTATAAACATTTATATTAAGTATGAACAATTTATGTAGTTCGAATCATATGTTGACAAACGCATTAATTGTGAGTCCCGAAGGGAGTATGGGTTCGAACCCCACCCGGGGAGGGTATAACCTTCCATGAAAATTTGACAATAATGTCAATTTTCCTCCATAAATAAGGCATATGGAGAACTTTCCGCCCTTGGGGAAGGCTGGGTGAGTTCTGATTACAAGCAAGGGTCCAGGAAAGCTAGGTTAGGTGAGCTGGACGCCGTAAACTAACCTGACAAATTATGTTGACATGACGTTAAACATAGAATAAATAAATTAATTCTGATTTTGGAATTTGCTCTAATGACTCTTTGTTAACTTTCTAATAGAAAAATGTGAATCGGTTCATCCTAAAGACACGTGGCCAGTTACGTTTCCAAAGCAAATCGCTAGCTAGCGCTTCGCCCCTTGGTACCCTGGATTTGATATCACATACTTAGAAATTTTGGTGTAAGAACGGTACCAGACGACAAAGCGCTAGCTAGCGATATGCTTAGAAAAAAAACTGGCCTTAGATTTTGTCTAAGGACTTTTGAAGGGCATTGCCATTGTTTTAACTAGAACTTCAACTTATAAAATACCTGAACGTTCGTTCATAACCATAGTCAATATAAAAAAGGAATATATTTGATCAATATTAATTTTTGTTTAATTAATCAACCATCGCCAGTATCTCAAACAATTAAAATCAACAAAGGAAAAACACAATTAATTAAAACAGGAAATGTTATCAAGATATGTTCAAACAGATGTTTTTCATTCCTCGGCTCCAAAAAACATATAATTACAACTACACAACCGAACACAAATCTTGTAATTGTAATACAAGGGAAGTAACTGTGGCGTGACTGTTCTCTAACTAACCGTATAATTATCTCATGAAATACTGGAAATCATCCCGGATAATGGTATAGTCGATGATAGAGAGAGTGGCATTTTTTCGTCGGTTTGAAATCTTAGGAATTATTTTGTTTTATATTCATTCATTGAATTTGTGTTCAAAGTCTTCAAGTGCCACATGCGTGGACTTGAAGTAAGTGCATCAAAGCCGCAGATCTGCGTTTAATTCTTACAATTTAAAGCAAGATTAAGCAAGGTTTTTGAAGTCTACTTTTAGTATCACTATTCAGTCGACTCTAAACATCAACTTCCCCGATCAGCGAGTCACACACCAAATGTTAACATACGGCGCAGATTGCAGCTACAGCATACAGTGCATGACCATAACAGGTACCCATTTACACCTGGGTGGAGTGAAGCTATTGCATGTAAATTTCTTGCTCAAGGAAATTAGCAGTGCCCCCTAGCGGGATTCAATCCAGGGACCTCTTGACACCTAAGCGCGCGTCCTACCACTGGACTACTGCTCCTACTTAATGTGATGTAAAGTATGGTTCCTTACACTGCATTTCAACATATTTGTCCGTTATATCATGGCGGTCAGTCATCCTATACACGAACCATGAACATACCTAGATCCCTGGAACCTAGCTTTCAACTTAGAACTAGGCTCGTACCCTTGCCAGTGACAAACAAGTGCCCTACTAAATAGAAAGGTATGCGGAAGAATCGCTGTAGAAAAACACGCCCTGCCCAAACTCCATGAATGCAAGTATGTCCCGCCCGGGAATCGAACTGATAAATTATTTCAAAGAAAGCTGGTCACATGAGTTCATCGCTTTACTAAAAAAATGCCACATAAATGAATCAAATAGTAAGGTATTTTATCGTGATCTCAGTAAAAGTTGACACTGAATCATGAGCACTGTTAAGATGACCAAAACAAATACGCTACACGGTACTTCACTTAAAACAAACAAGATATATTACATTGTCTGTCATCATACCATCAAATATAATCCTTGATACCATAAATGATAAAAGAACGTCATACATCAAACAATAAAACTGATATATATTATATAAGTCAATATTATATGTTTTATTATTAATTATTGCGTCAGTCTGAACCATGACCTAGATTTGGTCTAGATTTTTTTTTCAATTTGTTATTCTTTGATTTATCAGATTTGGGTTTAATACCGTTTAACGTCGCGTCAACACAATTTATGGTAATTTCACGGCAGCCAGCTCCTTAAACCTAACTTTGCTGAACCTTTATGTATAACCAGTAATCACTTTTCCACAAAGCCACAAAATTCTTCTTATACCGTAAAGTACTGTAAAAAATCGGCATTATTGTCAAATTTTCAAAGAAGTGTATAAACATTCTAGATAAGGCTCGAACCTCATCGGAATACTAGATTCGAAATCATGCAAATAGCCAACTAAGCGTCGGACCCAGGTGCTAAGATTTAGTAAACACCAAAAACAACCAGTCACACTCTTACCTGTAAATTCTTGATATTAAATATAGTAATGCCCAGACTTCGTATTTGCAACGTCTACTTCTAGACACCAAATCGTCGTACATCGGAAAACAATAACTTATGGCGAAAACAAAGAGGATAAATAATTATGTAGTTAGTAATCGTAAATAGTTTAAGGACAAAGAGTGCACTATGCAACAGTTCGCACCAGTTTAATAAAACATGTAAAGCCAAGAATGGAAATTGAATTTATATACAATTTCACCATTTTCATGAATTTTATTACCATGTTAAGAATTTATGTTACGCCGAGACGCTAGACATGTAATTCAATTTTTATGCAAGTACAGGCAGTGTAAAAGGTTTGATATCATTGAAACACAAAACCCTTTTTTCTGTTACATGTAACAAGTGGGATTGCTTTTGTCTAGGGAATATAAACAAAATGTCAGCCACTCCCAGTGAATCGATACACCGTAAGAGAACTCTCTCTCTTAAATTAGGTTCGCGGATATCTAATAATTTTACAGTCAAAGAAGTATAGTCTGAATAAAAATGATTTTAAAATCATTACTTTCATCGTCCGTTGCCGATAACAAAATGTGTAGGGAATGGTTCATATTCGTAACTCGAGTTTATGGGCTATTCAAGCCGAGTAAGGTTTGGCTGTACCGGATACTTCCGTGCAGAACGAAGTTATTTAACATATTATAGCTGAAAAGTATGCAACACAGATTACATTCGAATGTTATGTGTACGCACATTTTTATTTAAGCCTTGTTCCCCGCAGATATATCCGGTACAAACAAAGTTGTGTTTTTCTGCTGGAGAAATTCTCAACTTGAGTTCCGAATCAACATCTGTATCTGGACACAGTGTGTATCTTTTCTATGCTTCTTGTGACAGTAGTGTATCCGTTTTTCAATAAAGAATGACAAGTATTAAAAAACAAGCGAAAAGAACACATTTTAAGTATTATGAAACACTTTAGTTACAAACCTAGTTATGCAACATTTAGACCGATTGTTATAACTTTATGCATCACAGTTTATTTAATTTGCTTCAATAACGATCTTGGAAACAATGAAGAATGATTTAAAATTGAATATTCATTCATGTTCCGGTTCCATGTTTATATCAAGAGGTATCGGAATTATAATCTAATTTCATATGAGGACAAAAAGTATTATAAATTTGTAATTAATCTAACAAAAAATTTTCTGACTATAGAAACAAGTGAAAATTCCTTCTTCTGGGGATTATCTCGAATACATGTGAAACGTCTCAGAATTGACACTTGAATTATTGTTTATTTAACACAGTTGTGTTTTGTAGTATGAAAAAACTAAAACTTACGAAAAAATACGCCTTTCTGGTTAAGACTGTAATTGAATTTGTTTATGTGAAAATGAACGCATTTTCTATATTCTCTTGTAATATCACATTGCAACAATGGTGCTATTCTGAAATGAAATATTAGAAATTCTGATATTTTCAGGCAAATTGAACTATAGATTGAGAGAAGTATAAAATGAAAGTCATTAAATGCACTAAAATTATCTATGCTGATACTAACGCCGTAGGGTTTTATACATATCATTACCACCTTTTGCAGTTGTATGTCAATTTGCACTAAAAGTGTCATTATTCAAACACTAATTTACTGATCCACAAACATCCTTCAGAATTTTGAGATTTAGAAAAGTTAAAATTTCATCTTAATAAAGCATAACCTATTCAATAGCATTAGAAATAAATTTTCGATGTTTTGCAGTTGTTGGTATATATTGACAAAAACAAAATATAGTGCATATTCAATTTCAAAGTAACTAAATTATAAGCATTGCAAAATTTCCCTGGTGTAGACAGAAAATTCTAAGTAATTGCATACAGCAAAATATATTTATTTAAAGTCTCTATTCCCTATACTAATGCATTTTCATTTGTGAAGATATGAAAACTGTCTTAAAACGATTAAGTTACGTTTGTATATATTATATATAAATGTATGAACCGCCCTACTAACAAAGACAGGAAACAAAATTCATCCCGAGAAACAACAGTTTCAAAAGAACTAACAATATTTGTTTATCCTTATGTCTGCACTTTGGGCTCATCTTTGGTTTATAAGCACGCGATAAATTTAGATATGTTGCAATTATTATGTTCTTGAATACAGACGAAAATCTAGTCGAGTAAAAGGAGTAATGCTTTTCATATGGTTTATATTGTAGCAGTGTAATGACATGCCCTAAATAGTATCTCATGTACACTATCATTATTGTAACACACTTTTATGCTAAATCTGTTGAGTTCTGTCAAAAAGGGATAACTGTTACATAAATAGTCGCTAAAACGTTGTTTCATTGTTAGATGACGATAATAATTTTTGTCAGTCATTTAAAGCATTATGCAACATTTCTCCTCAGCTGTAGATAGAAATATAATAATACTTACTAAAACGAACGAAGAACGTCACATATAATCAAACATAGACAAAAATGGTAGTATTATAAAACACTAAAATTCACTTCCAGAACTAGTGACGTCATAAAGTTTTAAATTGGTAAAGTGCATCATGTAACAAATGTTATTTCGTCCTTATGGCAAGGCTTATATAATAAAATTCCTGTACAGATTTAGAAAATCATGGAACGTTTAGTTCTCATGATTTTTGGAAGGATTTTTGAAAACCGTCCTTTCTTTAGGAACGGTCTGCCAAATTTAAAAAGAACAAGCAAAATCTAATCGAATTCTGTTTCAACTCAATAGAAAACAAGTAGTAAATGCGACCAAGAAAATAGTGCAGCAGGAAAATATGTAAACTATGAAACGAAGATGATTTGAAAAAAAACAACTAATTTAAACAATTATTTAAAACTATTATATTTAATGTTAGATTACATCAACCAAACACTTTTAACTGTGTAGGGGGAAAAATATTTTGTATTACTGTGCATAAATCTTTCCAAAGGATTTACCACAAACTAGCACACAACCACACACTTCTTTGTTTTACATTGAATCGTGCTTATTTCGATTGTATCTGTGATAAAAAACATTTTATTAAGTAAAATTCAATCAAAATACATAAACAAATGATATTTAGCTCGAAATCGCACCAAATAGAAATTAATTATCATTTTGCTCTCAAATTTATATTTTGTCCCCCTTTAGGAGGGCATTGTATATGTATACATCTGAAACCCTTTGTTTAAAAAATGATTTTAACAGTACTTTCAGTACTTTTATTTCTCAAATGTACTCAATTTGCATGAACACCACAGGACCAGCTATAGAACAAGTGATGTTTTTTTATAAAGGACACGATATTGTTATTACAGTAAAAACCCTTCTGTTTCTAGAAAGAAGCGAACATTTCGTCGTCTAGGAAATAGAGCATATGAAACAATTTGTCCCAGAAGTAGTTTACTGTAAATGAAATTTTAAATTGATTCGGTTAAGTAAGACGTTATCTAAAAGTTAACACTGACTAAAGAATGTTAAACTTATTTTTATGACTATTTATAAGTAATTTGTCGGTTTCAATTGAATGAAAACTTGTTGGGTTTTTATCAAACTAACCATTTATTACTAACATATGAAAACCGTAGGCGACAAGACGGTTTCTAGTCAAAACACTAAAATTATAACTACATGAATATATTTTACCAAATGATATGCACTTTTTTTCTTCATAGCCCCAACTTTTACAACGATATTTGACAAACTATTCATAATATTGTGTCTTTACAATATTCAAGTTCATATTGAAAGCACCTTACAAATTAAATTACGAATAGTTCATTAAAAGATAATTACATATTGTATTAAATTGGTTTTATCATATCCTAGAACTATAAAAGAAACGATGTCTGAACATATAGTTCAATTCATCTTCAAAGATTGAGTGAACATTTATTTCTGTTGTAATATCAAAAGTTGTTTATATATAGGACTAGAAATCAGTAACATTCTATATGTTTAATGTATATTTTTATTACAAAATATAGGTTTTGTTTCGTCTGACATTTGGTAGTAAAAAAGAACTTGTTAGAAAACCACTTATACGTTTAAGTATAAATTTCCCACCATAGAAATTAAATACTTTTAGAATGCTTTCCTTCATTTTATCGTTTGTATGAAACTAGCAATAAAGGTTAAAAGTAAACTCAATACATTTGTAATAAAATATAAAGTTGGAATTAAGTAAAAAAGAATTCTGAAAACATTTTAGAAACAACGATAGTAAAACCAACGCAGACCTTCCACACAGTAAAAAGCAAATATGAAGATGTTTTTAGATTTTTTAATTTTTGTTATAATAGGGACGTCATAAACAAATAACAGAAACAAAACCTTAGGAGTTTCCACATTAGAACGTACAGTATCAAAAGATTCATTACTAAATGTTCCATTAATATAACCTTGATCAAATAATCAACAAGTACAATGTTTTTGTCACTCAAAGTGAGGTCTAAAAAGGTAAAACGAATACTAATACATTGTCCAGGAAAGCGGGTCAAGTTGAACGGGCGCCTTATATATTGAATGACCCACTTAGAATTGCCTATTAACGCAAGTCACGAAATGATCACTAATTCCCGCGTTGCCAAAAATGGTTTATTAGCAAACTTCATTATCAGTCGCCGATACTTACAGATGCAAAGTCTCGAAGCATTTTAACCTTTTTGAATACTGCACTCTTGTGCCAAATATCTAATTGATTATTACCAACCTACTCGGTTTTATGATGTCTCTTGGTGCCAAAATTGGGTATTGACATTTAGTGTGGTAATACAGAACTTGCATAACTTGGATATGAAAGTATAGACATGGGAATTGATAAGAAAGTCACTAAAACATTGACAGCATTTTAATGAAATATCTATGAAAAAAGCTAAAATGTGCTGTGAAAAAAAACACGCGATGATAGCTTTAGATATTACATAACAATAATTAAATTATAATATTGCTATGTACGAGTATAATGCAATACTGCTTGATAAAGTAATTGAAAGACAGGGTGAGTGATGTACAAATTGGTTTACTGTGTACGTACGAACAACAGTCTAGTATTACTGTAAAATCTTTACATAAACCTAGCATTGGGTATGCTAAGACAATTTTCTGATACGATCGGCAGTATTCCTCACTGATTCATTCAACGACCATTCACAATCATTGAAAATTATTTGTCCTGGATAGCCCAAACTTGTAAACAACACAATATACATTCATTACAATTGACCAACCCATCGACACTGGTGATATATTGTTTATCTCATACCTTAAATACAACACAAGCATTTAAACATAAACTTTTATGTTGTGTAAATTTATCCTTATTTGATTAAACACATATACGCAACCCATTTCCACTATCAAATTAACTTTCAAAACATTATCTCTGGAGAAATGAGTGTCGCACGCGAAATGTCCTTGTCAAACTTCATTGAAATCATTGTAATGTCTGCTGTGAATTCACTGTTAAGGTAATGTACGAGTACATATGTTGTGACACAATGCTTACAGTGAGCACAACAATAGTATTAGCCCTCTCAGGAGACATCATACGTATGTCAACAAATAAGACTGAAATGATACAGCAAGATAATTTTCTACATTTGGCTTTTATTTGTAAACGTTATGCGCGTATAAAATACTATACTGTAATTTGAGAAATTGACCATAATCAAACTTGTATTTAGAAATAATTAAAAGAAAAGAAACAACACGTACAAATTAAGGAACATTCTAGCTCTTAGACAATCGTTCAATTATGTATTTCTAAGTTTATGTTCGGTAATTGAAATGAAGAAGAGAACTATAGAAACTTGTTATGCCAAGTAACTAAGTGCATTGCTTGCAATATTGTAGATATCAAACTTTTACAACCGTAAAATAAGTATGAATATTGAACTCTTGAATCAAAAGAGTTAATCTCGTCAAATGTTCTCATGTTCGTACCAAATACCAAATCTATAAGAAATAATAGAGTTTCGTATTTTACTACACAAACACGAACCATAATAAGATCTACATTGCTAGAAATTTGATTTTATTATTTTAGACACGCAATGTTTGTGTCTGTACTCGTCAGGCATACTGATGTAAACTCTAAACTTTTATCAATATTTTTAGATTATACGCCGGTGAAATTTTATAATTTAAAAAAGTTCTTCAATAAATAGGTAAGTACATCTAACATTTTATTTACAATAAATATGAAAACATGCACAATGTAAGTGGTAAAGTAAGTTCATGGAAATGGCTAGGATGTAAATATGCATTATACTATATTAAAAATGTAACGTAGAAGATAGACACACATAATAGAACATTGCCATGCATTTCTTCCAAGTGTTTATTTGTCATTTCTAAGTATATTATTTCAACCTACATCGCCCTTTCAATACTGTTTTCTCGAAATCATCTTTTAAATATATGTTTGTCCTTGAATATTACCAGTAAATGCTTGACATAATCTTCACATACTATATAGATTGCAAACACCGATAATAGTACGATTTCCCAAACCCTTACATGATTTAATCATTAGGTTCACAGCATTTTGTAATGGCTCTATGTCATATCGTCGGAACATCTACGTTTTTAAACAAAAATATTAGCGAACAAAGAAGCCTATTTAACAAGCACAAATGGTGCCTTTGTTTGTCATCCAACTAATTAAGCAACTAAATTAACAACTAAATTCGATGACCTAACGATGACTTTTTCCCAATATGGTTAATGGAGATGTTGTATGCCTTTTTTAAAGGGTAAGTGAGTGGCGACAAGGCTTTGGGAAAACTAGCCTTAAAACCCGATTAAAAGAAACCCAACACAATTATTATTATTATTATGTACAGATCACTTTTTGTGGCTGTAAACATTGATTAAAGGAAATAGTTCACTGCCTATCGAAAAACACAGTTTAATTTGTTATTCAGCTTTAGTTCATTGACACAAACATTGATCCTAGCGCTCTTTATCCAATAAATTGCCAAGTAACTAAATTATAAACAGTGCCAAAATTTCCCTAGCGTAAAGAAAAAAGCATAGAGAGAAATTCTAGCTATGTAATTGTAATATATTAATATAACATCGTCATCTTTGAAAATAGATATATCCATGCAGATGTTAATCATAACTTAGTTACTTCGTTGCAATAGAAAACACTGGATAAAGTTTAACATGAAGTTGCATTTGTGTTTAATCATTCATATTTTTACTGTCTGAATCCTTATTATGTGAGCGTCACGCGCTACAAACTTAATTTATAAATATTTAAACTAAACACTGTATGTCAACACTTTTGTTTGGCTTATTTCGACTTTCAATTCAACTTACTAGTTCTATGAGCATAAGTGTTTTACAATTTCTCGATTAAACTTTCTCTTGGAGCCAACAACATCTCTTCAAACAATAATATTGACCATATTTATTGCTATAATACGTTAAGTATAAGCGAAATAGTTTTTTTTTGTAATATGAAAGCAAACATGATGATCCTTACATTTAAACTGCAGACAATGTTAAATACATACATTCTTCATGTCTTGTTTTGTCTTCAACAATATTTTAAACATGTTTGCTTCTGAGATTTTTGTCAATATCTTGGGACCTTTTTTCCCATATAGTTTACCGTTTCTTGTTACAACCTTAATATGTTAGCGAGACGCTGGTGTCACATATATATCATTAAACTAATTTGATTATGTAATTTGTTGTTGTTTCAGAAATAACAATATAACGTTCGATAGTTTTTACTTTTATTCATCACATCAGTTCATGTTCATTCCAATGATACATGAGATCATAACTTGACATCAGAACAAAACATCATAAATGGATATGTGACCCATATGTGGTACTAATCAAATGAATAAATATATCAATTCTTCTCCATGAATCTCTCACACAATCATGGTGTTGATTAATAAACTTTCATTCTCCAAAAAACAACTTAAAACATCTTTAAATTCCAATCCAATACATTCAACAGTCTTAATTGTTCAATATACTTTTCAACACTGACAAAACACCCACTATCAGTCTTGAATAAACAATTGCAAAACCATCTGACCAATCAGTAATTATTATGTACAGAAAAACAAATTAAACCAGTAAAGGCATTGGTCAATATAAGAAAGTCAAGCATGTGTCTTGTTAAAATAAAGGTCTCACTATAATAATTGGAGGTCTCACAAAGTATAAAACAGGTCAAACATACCTAAATGTCAACATGCTACAGTAACAATAATGTTATAAGACTTGTCAAATAAAAAGAAAATGTAATATTGGCTAGGAAGGTTAGAATGAGGAAACGATTCTTTGGAAACTAAATAACCTTCATCAACTGGATAGACCTTTTTGGTCTATTTACCTAATGACTTAAAAATTGCATAAAATCAAACATACAACTTCTATAACATCGCAATATCAGTAGACGTATAATATTTTCCAAAACAATATCTTATTTAGATCAGTGCAGTGTCATCTCTAATATCTACGCATAAAAAATAATATTTTCTCTTTGAGTTAAATACAATGACATTTTAAGAAACAATTTGATCAATTGAATGATATTAAAATCAAATAAATATATTAATAAGAATACATTTTTATCATCATAATAGAGAATATTTGATTATATCAAAATACATCTCGTATGCAATTTATTACATTGGCAATTGCTTTATCAGATTGAATGAATTCATTTTGCTCATATCAATTACAATAATTTGTACGGAGTACAAATAGAAATAAAATCTAATAAATGACTGTTTTTTTACAAACGTATTATCAAACACAATAAGCTTAAGTGGATCAAGTTAGTGTCATCCGGCAAACTCATCCAGATTTTAACAACAAAATTGAAAAAGGTTTGATATGTTTCATTGCAATGGGTTGTATTACATTGTATTGTCTATGAACTTAAATTTGTGTTAAAGGGACTATCATTTACATGTATTTTTTTAGCTCCGAATATCTGAAACATTAATGAGTATACACAATATCAGAACCATTTCTAAAAGCGTGAAATTTCATTAATGTTATCCAGTAATAATGAAACAAAATAAAATGTCAAACAATAAATGCATAAGGTGTTAATTGTTCAAAACAAAAGACCAAATACGCACAATTTAGGAAATTTTCAGATGTCGCAGCAACAAAATCGCCAGAAGTATAAGACCAACAACGAAGTGGTGGTAGATTGGTTCGAGTGACAAGTACCAATTTAGGTTCTGATATCGCATAGCTGAATGGAAATTGTTCACGCACGCTCTTATTATACCTAAAGTAAATTTTATCTGATAATGACTGTTTACAAAGTAACGACGAGGTTAAAAAAGTTTAAAAATCAATATAGCTTCTTACCCCAAAACTCAAAGCTACCATAATAAAATTCTCTTCGAAAAGTTAAAATTAAACACACATTGTGAGTGTTTTTTATCATTTAAATGAATAGAAAGTCCGTAGGATAAAGGTCGTAAAAGACGTGATCAATTTATACATAACTATTCAGCTAGAAGTGTTCTAGTCTCACATTTTATTGTAAAACAAAACCTTAAAGTGAATTTTTATGTGTTGGGGTGAATAAACTTTACAAACAGATAAACGCTACTTTTAGATTTGTTTGTTTTGGTTTTACGGCGCATCAACACATAAGGTTATATCGCGCCGAAAGCAACTGATGATACTATTAATGCAACCGAATTATAATGGTTTTAAGTCCTATATTTTATGCTAAATGTTTATTTCCTTCAGATAGTTTAGAATCGCATATGATGGTACTGACTAAAAATGTTCTCTAAGTGAGTTAACCTTAAAATGTTTGTCACGGATGTATTTAAGATCATGACAGTCAAGGAGAACGTGTTTTACATTGAAATGCCTGTCACATGGTATACATTTAGGTGCTTCCTCCTTTTGAGAAGGTATACTTTTAGATAGTTCGTTATCTAATGTACTCATCAGGACAAAAATATACGTAAAAATTGAATAGAAGTGTCATTACCGTTGTGCCAGTATTTTTACGTCAGACGATAGTGTAGGTTTAAATTTAATATATAATTATTTCAGCAGACGTTATGTTAAAAACTTCATTTTAAATCAATTGCATTTATCAAATATTTCAAAGTACAGTGGACTTGTTTGGCTTAGTTAAAACCGGAATAAATAAGTATCGGAGTTTCTATTGACACATAATAACGACACGTCATAAACCAAATGCAACAATTCCTAGACTAAAACGTTAACAGGTGATTCGACTGCAATCGAAATACATATTCGTCATTATATTGTCCTAAAACACGGACAGTTTGATTAAGCCTTATTTGGTTACTAGTTCATACTAGTAATGTAGACAAAACTTTGGAAGGCATACGTACCAAACGTGTACAAAGAGTTGACATAGTTAATTCATTTAAGGCAGATTACAAAATATTTATGAAGTCGGCTAGATATAACCCATGAATATGGTGATACCATATGACAATAGCAATATGATAAACTAGGCTATTATATGTAAATACGCAATGTTTTAGGTTAGCTTGATAATGAATGATACAAAATCAGACCAGATTATTCTTAAATAATCATGTATAAAAATATCAAGACCGTCATTCATTGAAGTAAACTAAACGATTATTGCTATCTTATCAACACTAGTGATTGGTATAGTATATATCTTTATTCTTAAAGTAATAACAATTATTAGTTAATAATGAAACTATTTTAATTTAAATATAGCTAAACACATCTGTACTACAATTGCAACATTTCATATCAAATTTCAAAACAGGCTAATCGTAAGAATTGTAAGACAACTCTTAATTGTTCTCCAAAATCTCAAAAAAATATCACGATCGATTGCAATGCCACGAAATAGCTTAAGTTTTGTCGTTAAAAATTAGAGAGCTATCCGTATAACATCGAATAGAGATACTCGAATAGGGGTATAAAATACACCAGGCAGTTCATAATTTAAAGAGCTTTCTGTATAACATTAAGGCAGAACTCCCATAATAGCTGCTGTCAAACTTCGGGCGATGTCAGGTCATGTCGACAAATTACGTAAGCGGTTTTCGTCGGTGTCGTTATCAATCGATAAAGATCGGATGTACTTTTTTATTGTGTAAATGCCTCATTTTTCAGATATTATTAATGTTTTTATTGTATTACCTCACAAGAATATTAATTCTCTCAATTATTTGAGAAAATAGATAGAATTCGTGTAAAAGGTTTAAACCGGAAGTTTAAAAATCCAATTCAAACAATGGACGAAAAGATTCGTCCCCTAACAGATTCGTCCCCGAACAAATTCGTAATCAATAAGTTGTTGATGATTAATGCAATTAGACCGTAAAATACCATTATTTTATCTTTAAATTGTCAATAATGGCGTTTAAAAGTAAAATATATACTGTAAAGATGTGTTTACTTCATATTATGATGGTCACTAGAGTTTTGACATTTTTTCAAAAAGGGGGTTGATGTATTAAAATGGCATTTTGTTTAGTTATCTGTGGTAAAAATTTTTGTTCTTTGTTTTATTCATTGCCATATGGTTTAAGGTAAATTATTAAATGTGTAACTAGGAGTGCAGAAACTGTTTTCATAGTCAAAAAATAAGGATACGGACTTATAGTTTTTATAGCTGGTGAAAATCGTCACATTTTCTGTTGGGTCTCCCTATTATTAACTTGGTATGTGTGTAAAAATACCAAGGTAAAGTTATTAAAGTTGATATATTTGCATTCATTAAAGTATTGTGAATTTTATCAAACAAAATTTATGAAAATAATTTGATTATTTAATTCAATTTTACATTTTAAAGACATATACCCCTTCAAATTTATAGTGTGATTCTTACTTATAACTCAATTTTCAAAAAAATGTTATAAAAAATTTATTTGACGGTAAAAATTTAAAATATTTTGCCAGTGAATCTAGGTCGTGATCCCAATTATAAAGAAAGTAGCAAAAGTCTTATTCCTTGATATGTGTATTATGGGTATTCTACCTTAATAGTGGCAAGGAGTACAAAATGCTACAGACAGTGTCTTAATTGTTAAATGTTCTTTATAGACCGCACTGTAAGCTATTAATATATTTTTCTTATTCTGTCCATCACTTGCGCCTTAGTCTAGCGTAACATGTAGCATAGCTATTGTTTACGCCAAAAATTATTTGTAACGTGCTTAGCATGCAATTACTTACAACAATATTCACAATCAGTGTTGTGTTAGTCTCAAGGTTTTTAATCATTTCAAATAGTGCATAATCATGCACAAGTATAGCTTGAGTCATGTTGATAGTTGGACTAAGTTATTGTATCGGTCAGTCTCAGAAGTGTTTCATATCAAGTCTCTCAGTGCCAAACTGCTTATCAAAAACCGACGATTAGACTGCTACAACAAAAAAATACACATGTAGGTATTGTTTTGTAGACACAGGGCACTATCATTATTTTTGCCATTTTCTTGATTAGTGTTAGCGTTATTAGATTACTTATGAACTACATCGTTATTATACTATCTCCCTGAAGACTTACTGTGATGATTGTTTTAGACACCAGCTTATAGTTTATGTACATATTTGTAAAGATGACGATGGAATAAATGTTTGATAATGGTTACATTTTGTCGCAAAAAATATGTGCTGTATGATTCTTTGATTAAACTTGCCCAATTATGAATAAAGATATTTATATTAATCCATATAACATTTTAGGAGGTTATAGGTACCTTCCTTATTCGATGTGGGCTACAATGTAAACCAAATATAATCCTTGTTTTAATTTCAGCAATCTTCATGCCATTATAACTCGCTAACTGTTAATATGAACTCAATGATACATGTACATAACGCCTAAATTATATAATCACTTAAACATTACGGAATATCTGCATTTATATATAACATTTGTTATGCAATTATGCCACATTCTGCTAAGAAGTTTGTGTTTGTCTTATGATTAAGATTATTTTCATATCCCATCCAAATAACAGATGGAAGTTAGAAAATTAGATGTTTGTTTTATCTTACATACCAGAGGCTGATACTGTAATATAATTAAACATCATTGTTGCTATTTTACTGACAACCATTGCCAAAATAGAAATCGAGCGTTTATCATCCGATATCGTCTCAGTTGAAAGATCCATTAAGTATCTTTGAAGGAGATTGTGATATGTAGAATCTTGTTTTATTCCATACAAGAACATGGTTTAAAGTTATCATACTTGTTACAGCGATGGTACAGAGAATAACCATGAGCATATTCCTTTGGCTTAAACCAAGCTACGTCCTTGAATTGACATGCTACCAAAGCAACCGGACATGCAAGAACATTGGAGAATGAATAGGTAATGAAATCCACGGAGTTTCCAACCTTTTGAAAGCACTGAATGTTTTAGGCAACGTTTACATTACACTTTTACTCCAAACTTACAAACACATTAACGATATCTTATTTAGCATACAATTCTGATAAAATGTTTTACCATTTTAACCTTAATAATAGCAAACTTCGATTCTCTAGTTCGTAGTCAAGCATTCAATTAAATTCTGAAATAAATTGAATACAAAAAAACGATTTGTGATCTAACTAGAAACATTAAATCCAATTATACCCGAAGATATCTCTCAAATAATATATTACGTTGGCATTTGCATGACTAAATGTAATGAATGAAATTTGTTCACATCAATTACGTAGGTTTGTAAGTAAACATATAAAGTTAAATAATTATTGTTTTCTCTTACAAATGCTTCCTATCAGCATTGTTTTCTGTTTTAACGGTTGGTATACAAACACAATAAAAGGAAATATGAAAACAATTAGCAAAGAGAAATTTTCAAGATGCTCCCAAAATTAAAATGTATAAATCGAATAGCAGGGAACAATATCTTAGCAATTGGCACATCATACTGATTACTTCAAATCATACTAGTTTTTTCTATTACAAACAGAACCAAAACCTTCCATTATAATTTCATCCACATATGCATTTAAATCAGCTATCTAAATATCATTCTTTGAGAGTATAAAGCTAAACCAGTCAGTTTTTTTTTATTCAAGCATAAAGTACAGAATGTACAAATATTTATTGGTCTCTCGTTCTAAAAACCAAGGCGTACAGAAAATTGAGTCTGTTATTTTTAAAATTCAGAAAGATGACCAAACAATAAATATTAATACCTTACTACTACTGACTATTGAAGAACATTACATGCGTATATTAAATAACTTATATCTCTATTTAGACCTTTTGAATTATTATAACACACACGAATATCTTTTGCCGAATGATATATCGTATGATACAACTTTTACTCAATAAGTATTAAAAAAATGCCATGGCAATAAAAGTTAACGAATAACTATTATAAAGTCATAGAGCGTGAGATATGTGAGACGCTAGACATATAATTCAATTTTTATGCAAGTACACGCAGTGTAACAGGTTTGATATCGTTGAAAAACAAAACCTCTTTTTCTGTTAACAAGTGGGATTGCTTTCGTCTAGGGAATTTAAACACAAAATGTCAGCCACTCCCAGTGAATCAATACATTGTAAGAGAACTCTCTCCTAAATTAGGCGCGCCGATATCAAAAAATTTTATTGTCAAAGAATTGTAAAGTCTAAATAAAAATGATTTTAAAAGCATTACTTTTATTGTCCGTTGCCGATAACAACATCTTTAGGCAATTGTTATAGCTGAAAAGTATGCAACACAGTTTAAATCCAGGTGTTCTGTGTACACACATTTTCATTTTAGCTTTGCACTCCGCAGATATATCCGGTACAAACAATTTTTTCTGCTGGAGAAATTCTCAACTTGAGTTTCGAATCAAAATCTGTATCTGGACACAGGATATATCTATTTTATGCTTCTTATGACAGTAGTCTATTCGTCGTTCAATAAAGAATGACAAGTATTATCAAAATATGAAACACTAGTTATGCAACATTTAGGTCGAATGATATGTTTCATGTGTCACGCTTTTATTATTTGCCTCGACAACGTTCTAGGAAACAGTGAAGAATTATTGAAAATTGAATATTCATTCATGTTTCGGTTCCATGTTCATATCAAGAGGTATCGGACTTATAATCTAATTTCATATAAGGACAAAAAGTTATATAAATTTGAAATTAAACTACCACAACAACTTCTGACTATAGAAACAAGTGAAAATTTCGTCTTCTGGGAATTATCTCGAATACTTGTGAATACGTCTCAAAATCAACACTTGAATTATTGTTTATATAGCACAGTTGTGTTTTGTATTATGACTAAAACTTGGTTTCGTACGAAAAAATACGCCTTTCTGGTTAATACTGTAATTGGATTTGTTTATGTGAAAATGAGCCCATTTTCTATACATGTATTCTATTGTAATATCACATTGCAACAATGGTGCTATTCTGAAATGAAATATTAGAAATTCTGATATTTTCAGGCAAATTGAACTATAGATTGAGAGAAGTATAAAATGAAAGCCATAAAATACACTAAAATTATCTATGCTGTTACTAACGCCGTATGGTTTTATACATAACATCACCATCTTTTGCAGTTGTATGTCACATGTGTCAATTTGCTTTAAAAGTGTCGTTGTTAAAGCACTGCTTTACTGATCCTAAAACTTTCTACCGAATTTTGAGATTTAGAAAAGTTAAAACTTCATCTTAATAAAGCATAACCTATTCAATAACATTTAGAGATACATTTTCGATGTTTTGCAGTTGTTGATATATATTGACAAAAAACAAATATAGTGCATATTAAGGTGGTATGGTACATCTGACTTTTTTTAGATTTGCATATAAATTTTGGTACCGTTGTAAAATTGACGATATTTCCGATTCGGATCTACACTTTATTTGACGTCATTCTTGCTAGTAACGTTACCATGACGTCGTAAACATGACGACCGCGTGCACTTTTTACGTCAGTCGACAATGGTAAGAAAACGTCTATAATGTGTTGCCAAATCTTTATTTTCCGCGCCACAGCAACAAATTATACATCAATTTAAAGCTTACATCATTATCTACCACCTGAACAGTGTAAATATACGTTTAATATAAAAATATTCGAAAGAGACAAAAACTTCCGAATTGGCAACATCAGAAAAAATCCAGAAAAATTGCCTTCAAACCGGTTTTATGAAAAATCTGCCCGATAAATTTTTGCCAAGTTTTGATATGATGTAAAGCATGGTATAGACTTTCATACAGCAGAATTTGAGAAAAGTTGTCTGTACGATTTTTCCGCTATATGCGTTTAAGTATTATCGGTATGACGTCAAAAACGTCATTCTGACGTCAATATAAAGGATTATCTGTTTGTCATAACCACGAATACTTGGTCATATGTTTTATTTTTCTAGACAAAATGACTAGGAACATGAAAATATATAAAAATTGTATAGTTTTAACATACATATCAAAATCGAAAGATAAATTCAAACATAAAGTTTTAAATAAAGTAAGCCGTTTTACATCCCTAGATACATTTATACATACATTCAATAGACTTATTTGGGAACTTAAATTTGTGGGTGTTTCCGTCCATCCACAGGTGATCAAAACAAAGTTTGTTACACATTATTGCTGAAAAACACACACTACAGATTAAACAGTATTGTTCTTTGTGGTCTGACGATGCTCAACAAAATAGACAACTCCGTACATCTTAAATGATTTTGGCGCTGTATTCCATATACTCGTATTCTTTAATAATAATATCGACATGTCTTTGTGGTTGCCTTCAAAAATAAATTATTTATGCCTTGTATATTATATTAGTACTAAATTAGCATATTGATATTTCATATACATGTATATGCGTACATACTATTTTTAAAATGGTGATCGATTTTTCGCAACATGCGTTCAAGTGTTATCGGTACGACGTCAAAACGTCATTTTGACGTCAACATAATAGTGCTGTAGAATAAAACTCGACATTGGTTAAAAAGACTTTCTAATAGCTAGCCAAATAAATGTCATCTAGATGACATTAAAACTATCTTGAAATTGAAGCAACACAACTTGGGTAAAGTCCCGAATTTTTAAAAATAGGTGCATACGTAAATGACGATGCGTCTATCTGTAACCTTATTGTTCAAGACGGAAAAGTATTAGCGAATGCCACACAGGTAAATGGTTTGAATGTATATGTTCAAAATGGAACAAGGTTGCTTTGTAAATACGCTTACGAATTTGACGCATTTCACCCAAATGAATGACTTTCCTTGTTTATTGACTGAATAGACACATGACCAGGTAACATAAAAATATGTATGCACACAACAGTCTCATATTTGACTTTCAATTCTGTATAACTAAACTGCATGATATTATTTCACGGCGTCTCAACGCCGTGATATTGTGGTGGGTAGATTTTGATAGCAATGGGCAAAAGTCACGTGCTATTATAGCCTATAAATCCTTTCGATTTCCACTGCCGACAAATTTATTGTTTTTAATGCAGTCATAGTACAGCCCATTTCCGTTAAAAGTTAAATAGAAAAAGCATTTTTGGGGGAAACCATATGAACAATTTTTCTTGCAACAATGCAACACACGAAAAATTAGCGTTTCATATCAACACATTTCCGCAAATCCTTTCGAATCACACGAAAAGGGGTAGGTATAAATCGCGGACCAACCGGACCAGCAGACCAGTTTAGTATACGGATACAGTTTAACAAATATGCGTGTCATAATGTGATGATATTTTCCAATATTTTACTTGAAAAGATAAGATACCAATATCGAAATTATATTTTAAGAAATAAGTTTGCAGACTTTAATTATTGAAAGAATCGTCGATTGCTTCATCACATATTGTTGTAAATATTATGTATTTCAACTATCAGAGCCTTTATCATTTGAAAACTAATTTGATATGATTCAAATATAATACATGTATTCTAATAATATACCTTTTTTTCTTTTTTGCCGACTGTATAAATAAAGAAGCGTAATCGTGTAACATTGAGTTTTAATTCTTACTTTTACTGAGTTCTATTGGCGATCTTTTCTAACTATGATTAAGTGCAGCGGACCAGTTAATTTTAAGAGCGTAAGAGTTACGGACCAGGGTTGAGTTAAGTAACTGCGTTATAGAACGTTCCGCAACGATACATTCGGAACTCCTCGTCCATTTGCTGCAAATAATCTCGGACATATTTGGACGCTATTTTGAAATGTCCGGTGTTAAAGTAAACAAATGTATGGCCGAGGAGTTCCGAATGCATCGTTATGTAACGTACTGTAGCGTTTAGTGTAGTTGAACTTGCTTCTGGATATAGATCGAGCAGATGTAAGATTATTTTTGCGGACTTTTTTTAATTATGAAGAGTTTGGTACTATATTGACGGACTATTGACGTATCACTGTAGCGGACCAGGTAATTTTAAGAGAGTTAAAATGACGGACATTTACACTAGGTGAAAAGCTCGCCAAGTTTTAATTTGTTCGAATGGATTATGTTTTCTCGAGTCCGAGTAAATTCATTATTTAAAAAAATGATTTCTATTCGAAATAGCTGGCCTTTTGTATTTAAGTGCATCTTTTCGGAATTAAAATACATGTTTAATCCTTTCGCAACAGAATTCTTCCGTAACAAGTAAAGGTATGACTACTCTCCAATTCACCGGTTCGAAAGATTCACTCGTTGACTTTCTACCTCTGCTTAAATACTATGCGCAAACTGATATTTCTATTTCAAGGCAGAGACACACACATTTAGATTGCATGACTGTTTCGTGATTTAAAAATAAATGCAACAAATGTTCACGCATGTAATATCAAAATGTCGAAATTCAAAGATGTTGGACAGTTATGCATTAGTTTGATGATTGGTTACACGGATTGGTAAGAACAGATCCGCAAAGTAAGGAGCACTTGACTAAACAGAAGCGATAAGTCATGTAAATAGCTTCTGTTCTGAAAGACTATGTTTTCCCTTTTGCCGATCTTTTTAAGCGTCATGCAAATTTGAATTACTAGAAACAAATCCAACTAAAACCAAACATCCTGTCGGCATAAAGATAGTGTCTAGATCCAGACCATTCGCGTACTCCAAGGTTGTCAAGATTCTCGATCTAACTAGTATCGAGAATCTTACTAGGCTCTTGGAACAAGAATGTTACATTTGAACAGGAAAACGTTTTATAACAAGTTACCTTTTTATTACTGAAAAACCTTAACATGACAATTCAATAAAATGCTTTAGAGTTACCTTTAGAATATACTTAATGATTTTTGTTTGCCGTGACAATCCCTTTGCTGCATTTCGCAGCAATGTTTTACTTGTTTGATTCATAAGTGATTGGTGATAACTTGTTGATGATTAAAGTCATATAGCGAGCTAAAATTCACGTACACTGACAGTTCGAGGATGACCTGACAAGAGGGGAACTATGCCTCGCTTGAAAACAACACTAACTAAAAATCGTCAATGAAAATGAGCTTTATGTGACACCAGGACCATAAAGACACTTCGGTTTTGTAAAACATCTGGAATTCTGTGGCGAAAATAATGCAAATAGAGATAGTATTTGTTAGTTCTCTTTTATTAGTTATTGAGTAACTGTACGATATTTTGACTTCAAATTCAGGGCTGACATGTCGTTCACTACGGCTTATTACTAAATACTCAGGCACTATGGAAAAACACAAACTTGATAAAATACCTCGGCTTTTATGAGATTCAGGCATATTGATTCATCTCATAATTGCCGAGTTTTCTAATAAAGGGTATGTTTTTACCGATAAAATGCCGCCGTTTTGAATTTTGGTAAAATCTTATGTGTTTTTGATTATTGACCCTTACGTAATATCCTTTATCTTTTGTACAATTTTTTTCAGGCTAAAATGAGTGTCTTCAGCCAAATTAAAAGGCCGTTATGAAAACAATTGATTATTAACATTATATAAACTACATTACTTTCTTTCATATTACTGTATGAAGGAAGATTTTTTATGTTATACTTATCATTCGCCTTGCATTTTCCATGTGCTTTTCATACTTTTGAATAAGAGTTTGTACTCAACAATATGTGTAAAAAAATAAAAATGCTGATTTAATACATTATTTATAATATTCAATACATAAACTATACAATCTTTATATATTTTCATGTTCTGGTCATTTTGTCTAGAAAAATAAAACATATGACCAAGTATTCGTGGTTATGACAAACAGATAATCCTTTATATTGACGTCAGAATGACGTTTTTGACGTCATACCGATAATACTTAAACGCATATAGCGGAAAAATCGTACAGACAACTTTTCTCAAATTCTGCTGTATGAAAGTCTATACCATGCTTTACATCATATCAAAACTTGGCAAAAATTTATCGGGCAGATTTTTCATAAAACCGGTTTGAAGGCAATTTTTCTGGATTTTTTCTGATGTTGCCAATTCGGAAGTTTTTGTCTTTTTCGAATATTTTAATATTAAACGTATATTTACACTGTTCAGGTGGTAGATAATGATG
Source organism: Mactra quadrangularis (assembly GCA_025267735.1). Lineage (NCBI taxonomy): Eukaryota > Metazoa > Mollusca > Bivalvia > Venerida > Mactridae > Mactra > Mactra quadrangularis. Next base: position 36,941,633 of record CM046309.1, on the reverse strand, counting down.
TAAGCTTTAAATTGATGTATAATTTGTTGCTGTGGCGCGGAAAATAAAGATTTAGCAACACATTATAGACGTTTTCTTACCATTGTCGACTGACGTAAAAAGTGCACGCGGTCGTCATGTTTACGACGTCATGGTAACGTTACTAGCAAGAATGACGTCAAATAAAGTGTAGATCCGAATCGGAAATATCGTCAATTTTACAACGGTACCAAAAATTATATGCAAATCTAAAAAAAGTCAGATGTACCATACCACCTTAAATTTCAAAGTAACTAAATTATAAGCATTGCAAAATTTCCATAGTGTAGACAGAAAATTCTAAGTAATTGCATACAGGAAAATATATCTATTAAAAGTCTCTATTCCCTATACAAATGCATTTTCATTTGTGAAGATATAAAAACTGTCTTAAAACGACTAAGTTACGTTTGTACATATTATATTTAAATGTATAATCCGCCCTACAAGCAAAGACAGGAAACAACAATACCGAGAAACAACAGTTTCAAAATGACAAACACAACTGTTTCATTCTTTTGTCTGCACTTTAGGGTCATCGTCGGTTGTTAAGCCCTTGGTGAATGTAGATAATGTTGCCAATGTTATGTTCTTGAATACGAAGAAAATCTGGTCAAGTAAAATAAGTCAGGTTTTTCACATTTTTCTTATTCTAGCATTGAAACGGCATGTCCGAAAATTTATCTCGTTTACACGGATCTTATTAAACCCACTTTTATTACTAATATATTGAGGTTTTGTCAAAAAGGGATACATGTTACATAAATAGTCGCTAAAACGTTGTTTAATTGTTAGATGACGATGACGATAATAATTTTTGTTAGTCATTCAAAGCATTATGCAACATTTCTCCTCAGCTGTATAGAAATATAATAATACTTACTAAAACGAACGAAGAACGTCACATATAATCAAACATAGCAACAGTATTAAAAACACTAAAGTTCAGTTCCAGAGCTAGTGACGTCATAATGTTTTAAATTGGTAAAGTGCATCATGTAACAAATGTTATTTCCTTATGGCAAGGCTTATATAATAAAATTCCTGTACAGATTTAGAAAATCATTGAACGTTTAGTTCTCATGATTTTTTGGAAGGATTTTGAAAACGACCCTTTCTTTGTTTTACATAGAATCGTGCTTATTTCGATTGTATCTGTGATAAAAAACCTTTTATTAAGTAAAATTCAATCAAAATACATAAACAAATGATATTTAGCGCAAAATCGCACCTAATAGAAATTAATTATCATTTTCCTCTCAAATTTACATTTGTCCTCCTTTAGGAGGGCATTGTATATGTATACATCTGAATTCCTTTGTTTAAAAAATGATTTTTAAAGTACTTTCAGTACTTTGATTTCTCAAATGTACTCAATTTGCATAAATACCACAGGACCAGCAATAGAACAAGTGATATTTGTTATAAAGGACACGATGTTGTTATTACAGTAACAAACTCATCTGTTTCTAGAAAGAAGTGAACGTTTCGTCGTCTAGGAAATAATAAACATGAAACAATTTGTCCCAAAAGAAGTTTACTGTAAATGAAATTATAAATTGATTTGGTTAAGTAAGACGTTATCTTAAAGTTATCACTGGCTAAAGAATGTTAAACTTATTTTTATGACTATTTATAAGTAGTTTGTCAGTTTCAATTGAATAAAAAGTTGTTGAGTTTGTAACAAAATAACCATTCAATTCTATAGGAGTGTTGAACTCCTATGCCGACTTGTCCCACTCGTTAAATTATATCCGTGGACAATATTGGTAAATATTTCCACCCACTTGTCCATTGACTAGTAATAGCTGTTTTAGCTGTAAAAACAGTATTGCACTTCTGGGCAAGTGCATTTTGATCTGGGTAAGGTGTTAATTGATTTTTAGATTCCACTTGTCAATGGACAAGCAATAAAAAACTTGAAATTCCACACCCCTAAATTCTACGTATGAAAATCATAGGCGACCAGGGACGGTTTTTAGGTAAAACACTATAATTATAAATGTTTTAAATACACATGCCATTTATTAGGAATCGAAAGATCACCTAAGATGCAGTCGGTACGTCAGATTGCAACAAGTAGTATCATTGTAAATGTATACAGACCATGCTCTTTGGCCTATGTTTGTCGTATTATCCGTGGCGACAGACCAAGACGATTCTATGGTAAGATGCCCAATAATAGACTTAAAGGAATTTTATGAGAGCACATGACAAATTGAAACACAAAGAGAAGTAAACTACTTATGATTAATAATAATGTAGTTAATATTGGAAAACATATATTTGAACCATGAAGAGACTTGTTTTATCTATAATCCATTCACAACGCACATATACATACAATGGTCTTAATTTCCACGGTAATTTTATTTTCTTAAATTAGGAGAAAATGAACGTTTATTTCTGTTGTAAAGTCAACAGTTGTTTAATATAGGACTAGAAATCAGGAACATTCTATATACTTAATGTATATTTTCAATACAACCTATAGGTTTTATTTCGTCTGACACTTGGTAGTAAAAAAGAACTTTTTTAGAAAACCACTGATACGTTTAAGTATAAAATTCCCACCATAGAAATTACATACTTTTAGAATGCGTTTCTTCATTTTATCGTTTGTATAAAACTAGCAATAAAAAGATTAAAAGTAAGCTCAATACATCTGTAGTAAAATATATAGTGGGAAGGAAGTAAGAAAAGAATCATGAAAACATATCAGGAACAACAATAGATAAACCAACTTAGACCTTCCACACAGTAAAAAGGCAAAACTGTTTTTAGATTTTTAAACTTTTGTTATAATACGGAGGACACAAACAAATAACAGTAACAAAACGTAAGGAGTTTCCAATTTGGAACGTACAGCAAAGGATTTATTACCAAATGTTCCATTAATTTAGCCTTGATCAAATAATCAACAAGTTCAGCATTTTGTTTACTCAAAGTGATGTCTAAAAGGTAAAACAAATACTAATAAATTGTCCAGGAAAGCGGGTCAAGTTGAACGGTCGCCTTATATATTGAATGACCCACTTAGAATTGCGTATTAAAGCAAGTCACAAAATGATCACTAATTTCCGCGTTGCCAAAAATGGTTTATTAGCAAACTTCATTATCAGTTACCGATACTTATAGATGCAAAGTCTCGAAGCATTTTAACCTTTTTGAATATTGCACTCTCGTGCCAAATATCTAATTGATTATTACAAGCCTAGTCGGTTTTATGATGTCTCTAGGTGCCACAATTGGGTATTGACATTTACCATGGTAATACAGAATTTGCAAAACTCGGATATGAAAGTGTAGACATGGGTATTGATAAGAAAGTCACTAAAACATTGACAGCATTTTAGTGAAATATCTATGGGAAAAAACCCTAAAATGTGCTGTGAAAAAAAAGCACGCGATGATAGCTTCAGATATTACATAATAATAATTGTATTATTATATCGCTATGTACGAGTATAATGCAATACTGTTTGATAAAGTAATTGAGAGACAGGATGAGTGATGTACAAAATGGTTTACTGTGTACGTACGGACAACAGTCTAGTATTACTGTAAACTCTTTACATAAACCTGGCATTGTGTATGCTAAGACAATTTTCTGATACGTTTGGCACGATTGCTCACTAATACATTCAACGCTCATTCAAGATCTTTAAAAATTGTTTATCCTGAATAGCCCAAACTTGTAAGCAACACAATATACATTTATTACAATTGACCAACCCATCGACACTGATGATATATTGTTTATCTCATACCATCAATACAACACAAGCATTTCAACATAAACTTTTATGTTGTGTATATTTATCAGCGTTTTCCTAAACACATATACACAACCCATTTCCACTATCAAATAAACTTTCCAAACATTATCTCTGGAGAGATGAGTGTTGCACGCGAAATGTCTTTGTCAATCTTCATTGAATCATTGTAATGTCTGCTGTGAATTCACTGTTAATGTAATGTACGAGTACCTATGTTGTGACATAATGCTTACAGTGTGCACAACAATAGTGTTAGCCCTCTCAGGAGACATCATACGTATGTCAACAAATAAGACTGAAATGATACAGCAAGATAATTTCCTACATTTGGCTTTTACTTGTAATCGTTATGCTCTTATGAAATACTAGACTGTAATTTGAGTAACTGATCATAGTCAAACTTCTATGTAGAAATAATTAAAAGAAAAGAAACAACACGTTCACATTTAGGAACATTCTAGCTACTAGACAATCGTTCAATTAAGTATTTCTAAGTGTATGTTCGGTAATTGAAATGAAGAAGAGAACTCTAGAAACTTGTTATGCCAAGTAACTAAGTGCAATGCATGCAATATTATCAATATCAAACTTTTAAAACCGTAAAATTCAGTATAGATATTGAATTCTTGAATCAAATGGGTTCATCTCGTCAAATGTTCTCATGTTCGTACCAAATACCAAATCTATAAGAAATAATAGAGTTTCGTATTTTACTACACAAACACGAACCATAATTAGATCTACATTGTTAGAAATTTGATTTTATTGTTTTAGACACGCAATGTTTGTGTCTTTACTCGTCTAGCATACTGATGTAAACTCTAAACTCAGTTGTTTTATATCAATATTTTTACATTATACGCCGGTAAGATTTTATTTTTTAAAACAGTTCAATAAATAGATAAGTACATTTATATATTTAACTTACAATAAATATGAAAACATGCAAAATGTAAATGGTGAAGTAAGTTCATGAAAATGGCTAGCAAGTAAATACGCATCATACTGTATCACAAATGTAACGTATAGTATTTCCCTCTTATTGTTGGCTCATATGAAAGAACATTGCCATGTATTTCTTTTAAGTGATTGATTGTCATTTCTAAGTATAATTGTTCAAGTCATAGCCCTTTCAATACTGTTTTCTCGAAATCATCTTTTAAATATGTTTGTCTTGGAATATTACAAGTAAATGCATGACATAATCTTCAAATATTATGTAGATTACAAACACCGATTGAAGCCCTTACATGATTTAATTATTAGGTTCACAGCCTTTTGTTATGGCTCTATGTCATATCATCGGAACATCTACGTGATTAAACAAAAATATTAGTGAACATAGAAGCCTATTTAACAAGTACAAATGGTGCCTTAGTTTGTCATTCAACTAATAAAACAACTAAATTAACAACTAAATTCGATGCCCAAATATGACTTTTTCATAATATGGCAAATGGAGACGTTGCAGGCCATTTAAAGGGTAGGTGAATGGTGTCAAGGCTCTGGGAAAACTAGGTTATGCTTTGGTCGCCGTAAAATGACCTCAATTATATTGACACTGCCTTAAAACCGGATAAAAAGAAAATTCATTATTAATTAATATAAACCTAACACATTTATTATTATTATTATTATTATTATTATTATTATTATTATTATTATTATTATTATACATTTCCAAATACAATACATCCATTGTCTATGCGTAAAAATCTGTTTGTGGCTGTAAACCTTGATGAAAGGAAATAGTTCAGTGCCTATCGAAAAACATATTTTAATTTGTTATTTAGCTTTAGTTCATTGACACAAACATTGATCAAGTAACTAAATTATAAACAGTGCCAAAATTTCCCTCGCGTAGAGAAAGAAGCGTAGAGAGAAATTCTAGCAATGTAATTGCAAACTGAAAATATATTAATATAACATCGTCATCTTTGAAAATAGATACATCCATGCAGATGTTAGTCATAACTTAGTTACTTCGTTGCATGAGAAAACAATAAATAAAGTTTAACATGATGTTGCATTTGTGTTTAATCATTCATATTTTTACTGTCTGAATCCTTATTATGTGAGCGTCACGCGTCAACTCAATTTATAAATATTTGGACATAACACTGTATGTCAACACTTTTGTTTGGCTTATTTCGACGTCCAATTCCACTAACCAGCTTTAATGGACATAATTATTTCACTAGTGCTCGATTAAACGTCATCTTGGAGCCAACAACATCTCTTCAAACAATAATATTGACAATGTTTATTGCTATAATACGTTGAGCATAAGCGAAATATTTTTTTTGTCATGTAAAAGCAAACATGTAAATCCTAACATTCAAACAGCAGACGATGTTATAGAATATTTACATTTCACATGTCTTGTTTTGTCTTTAACAGTATACTTAAACATGTTTGTTTCTTTGAGATTTGTCAAAATCTTTGGACATTAATCTCTATATAGTTTACCGTTTCTTGTTTCAGACAAAATTGTTTAAAAATATGTTAGCAAGACGCTGGTGTCACATATATATATATATATATATATATATATATATATATATATATATATATATATATATATATATATATATATATATATATATATATATATATATATATATATATATATATATATATATATATATATATATATCAATAAACTAATGTGGTTATGTAATTTGTTGTTGTTTCAGAAATACAATATAACGTTCAATAGTTGTTACTTTTATTCATCATGTCAGTTAATGTTCATACTAATAATACATGAGATCATAATATGAGATTATAACATCATAAATTGTTATGTGACCAATATGTTGTACTAATCAAATGAATAAATATATCAATTCTCTTCTTTGAATCTCTCACACAATCATGCTGTTGATTAATTAACTTTCATTCTCATTTAAACAACTTAAAACAGCTTCTAATTCCAATCCCATACATTGAACAGTCTTAATTATTCAATATACTTTTCAGCACTGACAAAACACCCACTATCAGTCTTCAATAAACAATTGCAAAACCATCTAACCAATTAGTGATTATTATTTAGAACAAAACAAAAAAACAGTAAAGGCATTGGTCAATATAAGAAAGTCAATCATGTGTCATGTTAAAGTGAGTTCTCACATCACTATAACAATTGGAGATCTCACAAAATATAAAAACAGGTCAAACATACCTGAATGTCAACATGCTACAGTTAAATTATTTCATAAGACTTGTTATATGAAACAAAAACGTTATATTGGCTGGGAAGGTTAGAATGAGGAAACGATTCTTTGGAAACTTAATAACCTTCATCAACTGGATTGACCTTCTTGTCCTATTTACCTAATGACTTAAAAATTGCATAAAATCAAACATACAATTTCCATAACATCGCAATACCAGTTTTCAAATAACAATATCTTATTCAGATCAGTGCAGTGTCATCTCTAATAACAACACATAAAAATACATAGTTTCTCTTTGAGTTAAATACAATGGCTTTTAAGAAACAATTTGATCAATTGAATGATATTAAAATCAAATAAATTTAACAATAAGGAATACATTTTTATCATCATGATAGAGAATATTTGATTATATCAGAATACATCTCGTATGCAATTTATTACATTGTCAATTGCTTTATCAGATAGAATGAATTCATTTTGCTCATATCAATTACAATAATTTGTACAGAGTACAAGTAGAACTTCATTCTAAGAAATGTCTGATCTTTAACAAACGTATTATGAAACACAATAAGCTTAAAGTTGATAAGGTTAGTGTCATCCGACAAACTCATCCAGATTTTATACAACAAATTGAAAAAAAGTTTAATGTTGCATCGCAATGGGTTGTATTGCATTGAATTATAATATTGTATTGTTTATGTACTCAGATTTGCGTAAAGGAACTATCATTTACATGTAGCTTTGTAGATCTAAAATATTTGAAACATAAATATGATTATACACAACATCAGTACCATTTCTACATGCGTGAAATTGCACGCGTGTTATCCAGTTATAATGAAACAAAAAAAAACCCAACATGTCAAACAATAGATGCATTAGGTGTTAATTGCTTAAAACAAAGATCAAGTACGCCTAATTTAGGATTTTCAGACGTCGCGTCAGACCAACAACGAAGTGGTGGCAGATTGGTTTGAGTGAAAAGTAACGATTTAAGTACTGATATCGCATAGCTGAATGAAAATTGTTCACGCAAGCTCTTATAATACCTAAGGAGTATTTTTTTAAATCTGATAATGACTTTTTACAATGTAACGACGAAGCTAACAAAGGTTTAAAATCGATATAGCTTATTACCCAAAAACTAAAAGTTTCAGCGGTATAATAAAGCATAATAAAACTCGGAAAGTTCATTTTTTCCCCAAAATCGTGAGTGTTTATTTATTATTTAAAATTCACAAAATGTCCTTTGGATATAAATCGTGTTAGAAGGGATCATTTCATACATTACTATTCAGTTAGATGTCTTTTTGCCTGACATTTGATAGATAAACAAAACCTAAAGTGACTTTTTATGAGTTGGAATAAATTAACTATATTTGCAAATAAAAGCTACTTTTAGATATTCCCTTATTCAATTTACTCATCTGGAAAAATATACATAAAATTGGATAAAAGTGTAATTACCGTTGTACCAGAATATTTACGTCAGACGATAGTATAGGTTTGAATCTAATATATAATTATTCCAGCAGACATTAGGTTAAAATCTTCAATTTATATCAATTGTATTTATCAAATTTTTCGAAGTACATTGGTCTTGTTTAATCAAGTTAAAAATGGTATAAATAAGTATCGGACTTTTTATTGTCACATAATAACAGCATGCCATAAATCAAATGCAACAATTCCAAGAATAAAACGTAAACAGGTGATTCGCCTGCAGTTGAAAAAGATTTTCGCCTTTTAATTGTCATAAAACAAGGGCAGTTAGATTAAGCCTCATTGAGGTCATTTTTTCACACGAGTAACTTACACAAAACTTTAGATGACACACTTATCAATGTGGTAGTCAATCATTGTTTACAAAGGCCATTCATTTCCAAGGAGATAACAGCATAGTTATAAACTATTAACATGGTCATACCATGTGGCCATTATACAAGGCTATTATACGTTAATACGCAATGTTTTATGTTAGCTTGATACTAAATGATACAAAATCGTACCAGATCATTCTTAAATAAGCATGTATAAACGAAAATCAAGACAGTCATTCGTTTAAGTAAAATGAAAAGAATGATATTTTCATATTAGATACTATTGTTTCGTAAATGAGTTTTCTTTTTTTCTTATTATTGAGAACAAAATTAACCTTAAATCTCAGAAAAATAATCAAGAGCTATTGCAATACATGTACCACGAAATAGTTTAAGTTGATATTGTTCAAAATAGTTCAATTAAAAGAGCATTTCGTATAACATCTCATAGTGGTAAGGAGTATAAAATGCACTAAACAGTGTCTCAATTGTTAAATGTTATACATAGATCGCAATGTAAGATGTCAATACACTTTTCTTATTTTTATTCTTTTGTTTATGTATAGGTAAACGTGCTTAGTATGCAATTACTTACAACGATATTCACCATCAGGGGCATTGTTGGTCTCAAGGTTTTTATCCATTTCAAATACTGCATAATCATGCCAAATATAGATTGAGTAATGTTGATAGTTGGACTAAGTTATTATATCGGTCAGTCTCAGAAGTGTTTTATATCAAGTCTGTCAGTGCCAAACTGCTTATCGAAAATCGACGATTAGACTGCTACAACAGAAACATACACATGTAGGTATTGTTTTGTAGACACTGGGCACTATCATTATTTTTGCCACTTTCTTGATTAGTGTTAACGTTATTAGATTATTTATCGTTATTACAGTATGCTACACTACTATCTCCCTAAAGACTTACAGTGATGATAGCTTTAGACACCAGGTTATAGTCTAAACATATAAGGTTAGATGTCGATGGAAACAAAATGCCTGATAATAGTTACATTCTGTGACAAAGATTGGTTCTGCAATATATTTTGATTACATTTGCCAAGTGATGGATACATATAATTGTACTAATCAATGTTACATTAATAATATACCTGGGTACATTCCTTATTTGATATGGGCTACAATACATAAGTGTTATAATCCTTTTTTTATTTCAGCATTCTTCATGTCATTATAACTCGCCAACTGTTACTAGTTTATAAACTCTATGATACGTAGAGCCTGACCATAACATCACACTTACATTATGGATTACTTCTTGCTATCAAGTTGGTTTTGCAACAATGTAACACTCTGGAAAGTTATTGTCTTTTAATAACAATTTGCTTCCTATTTCATCCAAATAAAACGTATAATTTTGAAATTTGTTTCATAGTCCATTCAAATAATAAATGAAAGTTAGAAAATTAGACGCTTGTTATTATCTTACATACCAGAGGCGTACAGTGTGTGTTATTGAAAAACAACATTGTTGCTATATCACTGACATACATGGCCAAAATAGAAGTTTAGGGTTTATCATTCGATATCTTTTCAGTTGAAAGATCCATTCAATTTCCTTGACTGTGATCTTTAGGCTATTGTTATAACCCGTACAAGAACATTATTTATAGTTATCATGCCTAATATAGAGGGAAATGCAGAAAAAGATAAGCATATTTTCATGGCTGAAATCGAACCTACGTCCCTGGATTGACATGCTAATGAAACAACTAAGGCAGGCCAGAGCATTGGAGAATAAAACGATTCTGGTCTTCCATGAAACTTGCACACTTTTGAAAGCACTCAATGCCTAAGGCAACGTTTACATTAAACTTTACTTCAAACTTGCACAAACATTAACGATACCTTAGTTAGCATACAATTCTGATAAGATGTTTCACCATGAATAAAAGTAGCTATTTTAACCTTAATAATAGCAAACTTCGATTCTCTAGTTTGTAGTCAAGTATTCAATTAAATTCTAAAATAAATTGAATACAAAAAAATCGATTTGTGATCTAACTAGAAACATTAAATCCAATTAGATCCGAAGATATCTCTCAAATAATATATTACGTTGGCATTTGCCTGACTAAATGTAATGAATGATATTTGTTCACATCAATTACGTAGGTTTGTACGTAAACATATGAAGTTAAATATTTATTGTTTCCTGAACCTTCCGCTTACAAATGCATCCTATCAACATTACTTTCTGTTTTAACGGTTGGTATACAAATACAATACAATGAAATATGAAAACAATTAGCAAAGAGAAAGGTGCAAGATGCTCCCAAAATTTACAGATGTATAAATAGAATAACAAGGCATAATATCCTAACAATTGGCATATCATATTGATTATTCAAGTCATAAAACCTTACATATTATTGAAATACTAGGTTTTTTCTATTACAAACAGAACCAAAACATTCCATTTTAATTTCATCTACACATGCATTTAAATCACCTATCTAAATGTCATTCTTTTAGAGTATAAAGCTAAACCAGCCAGTTTTTTTTCAAGCATAAAGTACAGAATGTACAAATATTTATTGGTCTCTCGCTCTGATAGCCAAGGCGTATAGAAAAATGAGTCTGTTATTTTTGATATTCAGAAAGATTACCTAATTATAACTTTTAATATCTTCTCACAAGTTACCTGACTATTGAATTACATTACATGTGTATATTAATTAACTTTTATCTCTATTAAGACTTTTTGAATGATTATTATTATACGAACGTCTATTTCTTTGTCAAATGATATATCGTATGATACAACTTTTCACACATAAAGGATTAAAAAAATGCCATGGCAATAAAAGTTAACGATTAACTATTGTAAAGTCATAGAGTATGAAATATGTGTTATATCAAAGCCGATAAAATGATTGTGAGTATATCCTTAACAAACTAGAGTAATGCAATAAACAAAACTGTCAGTGGCTGTTGCATTCCAAATATCTTTTAACAGTATAATGAATAAATAAAAGTGCAATGCAAACTAGCCTGAATTGGTCACTCATCATCTAGACAAACATAAGAAACTTCACTTAAAACAAACAAGACATATTACATTGTCTGGCATTATACCATTAAAGATCAATCCTTGATACCATAAATGATAAAAGAACGTCATACATCAAACAATAAAACTGATATATATTATATAAGTCAATGTTTTATTTATATTTATTACATCAGTCTGTACCATGACCTACATTTCTTATTTTTGCCCAGTTTTGTCATTGATCGATCAGCTATAGTATAAATGTATATCTGAAGCACTATAAATATGTAAGTGAAAACGCATGTAAATATACATATATATTTTTTGTAAAATTGAGTTTCATTACAAAAAAAATGTATTTATTTTTTGTGCGCTCTACGCAACATATTGTATATTATGGTGAACTTTGCCAAAACATTCAAGTAATATGACTATCGAAACCTGTAAGAGACGTACACTTCTTTGATATGCAATTTGCAATAATTATTTCGTAAGACATCGACATGTGTTTATGATTACACGTATGACACATGTTTAAACATTAGACGACTAAATAGCCTAATATTCATGTGGCACTTACTCTTCACAAAGCACATTCTACTTTAACATAAAAGCTACATACATTTCATATTAAGAGCACTTTTAAATATACAATTATAATGGTTAAACATTACCACAGTTAATAAGTATCTGACCACAATTGCAGTTTTCAGATTTCTAATTTAAATTCAGTTTTAATTCAAAACATTAATATACAAATTGACATTTGACAAATACAAAAGCAAAGTAAATGCGACTGTATGTGAACGAAAAAAAAACGTTTAATAAACAAGAAACAAGTGAAGATTTCGATGTCCTGGGAATATAGATACAAAAAACAGCCATTTTATACATCAATACTAGCAAACGAAAAACCTTTAAGCGTATTTATCAAAATAAAAAGAAATCAAATGATACTAAAGTCTGGAGGACAATTAGTTTACTCCAAACTGGAACCCATTTAGTGGCATACGTTATTTACGGCGTCAATTTCAAAAAACGAGTTACGTTTAAAAGTACGGCATGTTTTATGATTGTGTTGGATATTTTAACGTTTTAAGAATGTAACATTTATACCTACAGACAATTTGTCTAGTAAGACAAATTATACCTTTTCCTAGCACTTTCGAGACTCATTTGTATTTATGTTGCTTTGCATAATAATCACAAGCACATATAATAGCAACAAGAGACATTAATAGTGCTATAGTAACCGTAACTTTCATTGTAATTATTTTAATTTTGTCATAAATTTTCTTATGCATCATTTTGCTCTAGTTTCTCAGAATATAGACAAAATTAGAAACCTAGTTTATTTACATGTTTTGTCTGCGCATTCACGTTTGCCTTTGTTATCATGTTAACAAATTTATGAAGCGTCGAGACATCGGACAAGTAATCTACTTTCATGTCAATATAAACAGCACATATTTTGTTACATGTTTTTTATAACACAAACGTTCTGATTCTAGCAACAATTGAGAATTTTCCTCGTCTAGGGAATAAAAACATGAGTGTCAGCTACTCTGTGAATCAATATACTGAAAGAGAAGAGAGATCTAAAGTTAATTAATTTAAGTTAGACGATATCAAATAGTTTATAGTGAAGGGAAGTAAGTGTCATGCACCCTTTTAACCCGAATGTCAATACTATTGAAATTGAATTATATCCTCACTTCTACTAGATAGCATTAACTTTAATATTTTTGTGCGCACGTACATTTTACCCATTGCTTCAAAACAATACTTCGTTGCAACTAACATGTTCCATAACTGTACTTTTTCATGCAAGTGTGTTACCAAAATAAGAATGGTAACTGACTGATATAACCTCTAATGTAATTTCTTTTAAAGCTCATAAAAACATTAAATTTCGACGACTGAATATTTTATCACTGTATATAAATAAACTCCAAGGTTTCAATACAGACATATGCACAAATGGTTGTTTTTAAGGAAAAAAACATTTACAAAAGGAGCACAGTAAAATTGAGATTGTTTTTTCGAAAACAAATTATCTTGGTAGAGGTCTAGAAAATTGTCAGATAACATCATTAGTTTTTCCGATGTTCGATACTTAGTGCAGTATGAACCTTTCAGATTGTCAGGACGGTATAATCTGGACCAGCTGACCTCTGATATATTGCTTTAAGTCTTCAATAAGAGCACATAACCGACAAACCGACATTGTTTGTGCATTATTATTTTCCTCATTCGAAACAACAAAGGAATACAGTACATACAGATAATAACTTCAATATACGAAAAATTTCCGTTTTTTCATCAAAACAAAAACTCATTTCTTTTATCAAATAAACTTCCCAAACATTATCTCTGGAGAGATGTAAGTTGCACGCGAAATGTCTTTGTCAATCTTCATTGAAATCATTGTAATGTCTGCTGTGAATACACAGTTAATGTAGTGTACAAAATGTATACTAAGAAACTTTGTATTAAGTGTATTCCCAAATGCTGTTTTTGATATCATTATCTTGTAGCATTATATAGGGAATATAAAAAAGGCGTGAACCTGAAAACACTGAGCTCTGAGTTTAATTAGAAATATGAAGATGATAATATAACTTGACCAAGAAAAAGATTGCATGTATAAATTCAACAAAACTTTTCATTTGTTATGATTATTTCACTGCAACATTTGCAAGCCATTTCTTTATTTTTCAAAGCATGATTCAAAACTAAGCTTTCAGGCCACAAAGTGTAATGAAGTGAAGAAATGAAAAAAAACCGCTTACTATTCATTACTTAAATGGAAACAATAACAAGTTTTAATACTTATTGTAAATTATCATGAAACTATCTAAATGTATGATGCAATTGCATGTTAAAGAACCGTATACCGATAGTTTAAACATAGGCTACACATACATGTAGATTATATCTAGAAATTACATATAATTACATTTATTAAAGAAATAATCGTTTGAAATGAGTTATTAAATCTTGCAAAACTTCAAAACTCAATTTGCAACACCAAACATAAAAACGAAAAAATGTAAACTATACAAGGAAAGTGTAATATTATAGGGATTGTTTGAATGTAACGATGCACCCTCACATAAAGGTTATGCCGTACAAATAGCAACTGGTGATCATTATTAAAATAAAACACAGGATTTTAAGTATTACATTTTGAATAGCGTATTAAAATCTATTTCAATAGTTTGACTAATTGTTCTCAAATTAAAGTAACTTTCAAAATGTTTGAAACGAATATGTTTGAAAGCATGACAGTAAAAAGGGTAAAATCATTGAACAGTTCACCACAGAGTATACATTGGGGCCTTTAAAAAACAACATCAATATATTTTAATTTGATTTGATTTAAGATATCTGCAACTACTTGAAATATGTTTAATTATTGCTTTTTTTGAATAGAAAAATACGTAGCATCACAACAAAACGATGACCATTGTCAATGTTTTAGTCTTTGCTGGACCCGATGGAAACAGAGACCACAACGCATATCTAACATTAGCGGTCGACTTTGATTACCCTGCTCAGATTAGCATAGTATACAGGTATTTTTGATATAGCTGATATAACAATATTACATAATGACATGGCGTTAAGTAACCATTCGAATTATTCTTAATCATGTTCTGGACAGTATCCTGTCGTCCTTGCTAAAAATTGATTAAGCCGATGAAATTTGACCAAAAAAGTGTTATTCCATGATATTGTAACTTACTATTATGTTATGTCACTTGAAGAATGTGATAAATACTCAATATACAATGTAATCTGACAACTCTACAAGTGTTAATACCCTTAAGATGATAGTTATATACAACAGACAACAGATAAATGTTTTAAAGCCCCATTATCAAAAGTAACACTGTTTTTGGACTTCAAGGAAAATAGACATTTATCTATGTAGCAGCGGAGTAATATGGTTTCTTGTACTCCATTGCCTTCAAGCTAGCTTTTATGGCGACGTGGAAGATTGTCCTCTTACGACTCGAGAGGTCGTGGGTTCAAATCTCAATTCGGACCATGGATTTTCAGCAGGTTACATTTGGCGCAAAACGTAAATAACCCACGATGAATTGTGCGATTGCACCCTTAAGTAGTCCAACAGACAATCAAGCTCCGAGAAGTCGAGGACAAATTCTGATATGGAGGGGGTGTATGTAGCAATGGTGTTATACGGAACGTGTACCCCCTAGCCTTCAAGCTAGCTTTTATGGCCACGTAAAAGAGTACCCGCTTACGACTCGAGAGTTTAATATATCTTCATATAGTGGCTTTAACATTATTGATACACAAGGACAAATGTGATGAGTGAGGTTTACATGTTATATCCATTTCAAGGTCAACCTAATACTTATAGAGAACTAAACTATCATTTTGACTAAAAATAGTTACTGTAATTATTTTGAATTTTAATGTCTAAAGCAAAACTGTTCTTAGCCAATCGCTTTCTGAAAGGAACGGATTTATGTTTGAAAGGAAAGCAATTGTATTACATGCGTTATATTGTGAATTGGTGTTTTATTTCAAAGCACTCAATGTGGAACCAGTGGTTTAAAAAAATATTACCTACATAAACTTGGTATCATTGGAAACTTGATCATATATCCAGTTTCATTCAGTATCTTGCAGCAGTGAATGTGAAACCATGAAGTCTCCATGGCGTCGTTAAGTTTCATTCACACAAGTATCTCTTATTTTACGAATTTGTGGTCTTCGCAACAATGTATTTAAAGCTATGATTCAATAGGTCTTCCATGACTATCCTACTTTTAATCGAAATCAATTAGTTTTCATAGAATTGCTGTGTTGAATCATGCAGGAATATTTCATCGTTAGAAATAATATCATTTAATTTAAAATCTGCTATTATTGCAGCTATTCTATTTTCTAACCATAAACGTGAAACCCATTTTGCAGATAATTTGTAATATTCATAACCAGGTTTAAAATTAATGCTTGAATAGTAACATGAGGAACATGAGTTACAAACTGTGTTTAACACATACTTACTATGTAAATTAGGCAATCTTACATAATGAAGTTTCATGAAAAAGGATGAACCGGAAATGTAGACAAGAAGTATCAAAACTAATTGAATTCTTTAAATTGTAGATAATATCATGCACATGCAACATGCAACAAGTTACTGGGTAACATTGTTTGTGATATGTAGAAACAATACGTAATGCATTAGTAAATTTCCTAGCTGATATTGCATTTGCATGTTAAAGTAATTATCAAAGTTATTTTAAGTAATGATTATATGGAAATATTGACAGAAAGCTAATAAATATATAAATGTATAATTAATAAAATGATGTGTCTTGGGACTATAACGATATTTTTAAGATAACAATTAGCACACATTGTATTTGTTTTCATTTTCATTTGTCAATTAATCTAAATTACAAATTAAGTCCAAATAAAGTTTTATATTCACACTGAACCCCCATTAAATAGAGATTCATGCATTCCAATACCAAAAATATGATTATAGATTAACAGAGACAATGTTTCAGTGTGTGTAGTTTGATTTTACATTTGCATACTAACCCATATATGATACATTATGATTAAATATAGAAACTGCCTAATAGTATTTGGATATGAGTTGATAACAAAAATAATCAAACCGTATTTAAAATGAAACCACAGTTTTTATCTCATCATTGACACTAAGCTAGTCGATATCGTCAAAATGAAATTCTATTCATTTTTCGGTGTTTATTTGGTGATTTTAATATCACAACAACCAGTTTTAACAGAATCTGTTATAGATATGGATATTACCAATTCTAATATCAAGGATGCACGTCAAACTAGGGATGGTGATGACATGCACCAGAGAATTTATGAACTCGAAGCTCAAATGACTGAACTGCTACAGCAAAGGAAAATGATTAATGAAATTCTTCACGAACTAAAACTTTCTCATATTATAGACGGAAAGAAGGCAGAAGAAGTTGACACATCTATAGGAACAAGAAACCGCCAAGACACAAAAGGAATGGATAATAATGATCATGGTGATTCTGAGAACAATTATTATAAGTCAAAGACACTACTTAAGTTGCCAACAGATTCAGCAAGATTACTACGAAAACGTCGTGAAGCAGTGACAGGCGGGATAGCATTTACATCTTATCTCAATACTACTAACTCGAACATGTCGATAGGACAAACTATTAAGTTCAATAAGGTTATAATAAATGACGGACAAGGATATGATCCGTTGACTGGAGCTTTTACTGCACCTGTTACTGGGACTTATTTATTTACATTTCATTTTGACACTTCAGAAGCTACATTTATACGTCTAGTCTTAGATGGGGTGAATCAAGTGGACGCTGTAGCTAATCCACACACAAATACTACTGCTCGTGAAGCTCATTCTATGGGTGGTAATGCTGCCGTTTTTCACGTTCTTCAAGGACAAGCCGTTAAGGTTGAAACATATGAAATGAATATATCTGAAATTGCTTCAAGTGAAAAATTCAAACTGAGTACTTTTTCTGGTATTCTTCTATATTAATGGCTATCATACAATACCGGACTTAAGTTTTGTTTAGATATTTAAAAACATTTGATTGTCATCATATAAGGTTTGAACCATCATTTCAAATAATAAAATGATAAAATAAAGACGTGTAACTGCAAATATTTGTGTTAGTCGTTTTTGTAATACTATCAAGTATTTTGTCCTTATTATTGTTACTTGCATTGTTTTTTTTTAGTATTAACTGCATACAAATTTCAATTTAATTATAAGAAATGTATTTTAATTGGGTTTTTACGCCGTAGCAACACATTATATAGGCGATCAGTCAACCTACACCCCGTTCGTAGACATGCCAAATCTCTTGATTTACCTGTTAACCAGTTACTAGGCGCTTACTTCCGCCAGTGACTGACAAACGCTCTACATGGTTTAAAATTAGTGGTAATATTGAGAATATCCGAAGAGATTATTTCATGACCTAACTCCACTGAAATATGCCCTGCCTAGGAATCGAATGAAGATTAAATACAGTGTTAATGCAATGAATAATTTTCAAAGATGTAATCCAGATTTCAAAACATTGTTTTTCTCAAGCACTGATGAGGTATAGACAACCGTTTCTAACACACTACTGCTGAAAAACACGACACACAAAGGAAATTTCAGTGGTTGCATGCTCTTGTATCGTCTATTTAAAGGTTGAACATATATAGTGCATGCATTTTACTTGTATTTCTAAAATGGAGTATGTGTAGGTTGAATGTGTATTTACTTTCATTGGCCGATTGCAAGCACCATAATCAACAAAGATTTTGTTTTATTGACACTAAGTCGAAAAATGTATACTAATGAAGGTTGTACACCGTTATCAATGTATAGGTAGCGCGTCGGGATTTGGAATCTCGTGCCCGAGGGGGTGCTGGTTCGGATCCCACCCGGGGAGGTTATACCCTTCCATGAAAATTTGACAATAATGTCGATTTTCCTCCATTGATTAGATAATATGGAGATGTTTCCAGCCTTGTGGAAGGGTAGGTGAGTACTGGTTATAGACAATGGTCCAGGAAAGCTAGGTTAGGTGCGCTGGACGCCGTAAAATGACCTAAAATTGTGTTGACACGGCGTTAAATCTAGTAAACAAACAATATCAATGTATAGTAACTGTTTGCTTAATCTTACGATTTCTGTGTCGACCTAGCAAAATCTGCAATGAGTGTGGTGTTTGAAATCGGCCTATGAATTTATTATTTGGTGTATGTAGATTTTGGTATCATTCGAAAGAGCAAAACCTTAGCTTTACATGCGTGCATAAATCTGGGAAACAGTATAATTCGTAAAGGATAAGCGGCCACTAATTGAACTTGGGTAAAATCAATATTTTCAATAATTTTCGTTATAAGTACATTTATGTGTTTTAGTCTCGTAGTCATGCAGGCTGCATGTGAAATGTGGTTTATTCTCTTTTGTAGAGACGTTCCATTAAGAAATGTATAATTAAGTACTTCATAAAACTGTTATGATATTGCAAACATTATTTATAAGAAGATCCTATTTTAGCATATTTTGGACATTATAAAGTTGTTTTGATATGGTTCCAACTCTAATGTCCAAATATAGTTTAACCCTTGCACTATTTCATGATTTTATTCTTGGTACTCTCTTATTTTTTATTCAGACCAATGAGTTGTGATAATTACTTACTTTACAATGGTACATGACAACACTACATGCATCAATACCCTTGGGTTGGTAGTGATATTATACAGACATCTAGTCATTTGCATTAGTTAACAACATTGATACACAAGGACAATGCGGCCAATATTGTATATACATGGGCTGACCATTATCGTGGTCAAAGTCTAAACAGTATTTAACTGGAGTTAGAGCGGTATGGAACGTTAGTGGAACTAGTTTTTTGGAATCACAGTCGTCCGCGGCACTATGTATGCATATTTGGTACTTGTAAATTACACAGCTAATTCTATTGTGTACCTAAGTTTATTTTACTGGCCAGAAATATACATTCAAAGTTGTTGTAAGTTTATGCATGTAGAGGTCTTTGTCTTGTCTTGAATGTATACAGCTAAGGGTTTACTTTTTCCATAGAGGCTAACAAAGATAATGCACATTGTTTACGGTCAAAGCACGGAAACAATCACATTAGATGAAGTTTGAATGAAATGCTACGTATTTGTAAAATCGTATTTAGCGTCGCATTTTGATTTTCGCTTCAGCTACATATGCAATGGATACGTAAAAATGGTTACAAAAGGTAAACGTTTTCAATTGAAAATGTGAGCGTATGGAATATCACTACTCATTAAACAACAGTTCTGATGCTCTTGTGCATTTTATTGTGTTTGGGTGTGGTTATGTCGCAATTAAGCTGTGATTTTACAGGTTTACGTTACAAAACTTGCCATCGACGATGACTTTTAATTGGTATAAGCAAATTAAAAGTAGATTTAAGCTTAACTCTATGTTTCCTAGTTTTATCTATTTTTACTAATACTGACAGACTATAAAACCAATAATTTCTATATAAAATGTGTTAACATATTTCTTTTTTTGCCCGGAATAATAAGAAATGAATATTATACATACACAAACATGTGTTAAGAAAATAGATTTTGTCACGCTCTCCTCAAGGACACATGACCGACAAACAGAAATTGTTAATGTATTGATTGCTTTATATCAAAACATCGCATCGAACTAATACAGATCATATTGTTACCTCCTATATACAATAAAAATATCGTATTTTCTTCAAAACAAAAACTCATTTCTTTTATCAAATAAACTTCCCAAACATTATCTCTGGAGAAATGTAAGTTGCACGCGAAATGTCTTTGTCAATCTTCATTTAAATCATTGTAATGTCTGCTGTGAATTCACTGTTAATGTGGTGTACATATGTCTGTGTAGCGCATACCAAAATTAACGATGTTGCCTTCCTCCGGAGACATTACTTGAGGACATTAAGTATAAATTTAGAAACACTAAGCATCTCACCAAATGTGTTTTGTTAACAAACAGAAATATATGTAGGTCGGGTTAATGTTAATATTTGGCATATTTGTGTGTGAGGATACTGGAATATTATCGCACGGTGTTTGCAACGTTCTTATAGTCTTTATTGCAAGCGTTTGGTGGTGTTTGTTTCAAAAATCGAGCAAAAGAAGCATATTTGTTCAAAACAATCTGGGTTGATCTAAAAGTTACAATCGTGCATGTCATAGAATACAAATGGGTAAGACGATGTAATCCATGTATCCATCTCGTGCAATAATTATTTACAAATCGTGCAGTCTACTGTTGAATACTATCATGGTAAAATCCTTTACGACTGATGAGTTCATTTACTATAACTATTAGATAAATACGTCTTGTACTTTTCGAAGCCTTACATATAAAAAATAGATTTTGTTATATCAACTCAACGCAAACATTGATAAGATGGATATAAAAGGTTTTGACATGCAATGTACTCATTGTGTTTGTAGTATGCATGGGACATATCTGAAATGTCTTTGATCAAACTTGATCTTTTCCCCAAAATATATAGAACAGCAACTACTTACAAAATTAAATCGTCTTTGGTTATACATGTAATTTGGTTAGAAATAACAGAAATACAATACTGCAATAATTGTATTTAAAATTCCCAATACATATACAATTGAGCATAAAAAATATAATTCTATAAGATTTTAAAAATTATCGAGGATGTTTTCTTGGAACTAAATATGCCAAATAAATAAGAAATCATATTTTTGCTTTCTTTCTCTACAAAACTCAAATGAACAGTTTAAAAAATGATTGCTTTAGACATGCGACATATGTGTCTATATTTGTCTTTAAAAAACAGAAATAGAACAACTTAATAGTTTATCAATATTTTACGCATTTTAAAGAGATTTTAAAAGAACATAAGAGCAGAGATAGTATAAATTCCATTGAGAATAAAAATAAATAGTTTGATCATTGGGTTTTATGTTAGGTGGCAATATACAAACATTTATTTCTTATTTAAGTAAAACAACAAAAATAACGAAAAAATAAGACACGTTTTGGGTCTAAATGTCTAGGCCTCTCCAAATACATAGGGTGGTACAAAGCTACATACATGTACAATCAAAGTAAGTTACTTTATAATTCTTTTTCAATAAAAAAACGTCAAAAAAGCTCATTTTAGTTAAAGTTACAAATTTATTGTCAACAGTCAGTAGTACACAAATACAACGTTTGAACGATCTGACAAGATACCCCCCTCAAAACTATCAAAACTCAAACAAATTTAGTACTTCAGCACTTAAATTGCTGTAAAGTACAGTGTTAAGCTGTCCTGTATAATCATGTGATGTACTAAAAACCTTAAGTATGTCCTATTTCAAATAATCATACAGCAAACAGTGCCTACTAAAAGTTTGGACACATTTTCCTTTTATATAGTAGGCCTACTAAATAATTTTTATCAACAGTTTAGGTTCAAGTTTATATGGACGTGCTCGATTGGGCTGTCGGAACTGTGCCAGAATCAAATTCCGACTCTTCCATAGAATCTACAAAACGAGAGAAATTGGATGTCGGAACTGAATCAAAAAGCAATATACGTAGCAAATATACTCGCTTCTTACTTTATTTATAGCAAATAAGTTATTTGTAATCGTAAAAAACGGGCAAAAGTATAATTTTAACAACATTCGCTTTTAAAACACCAAACTCACATGTTTGCAGTGATTCTGCCGCCATCTTGTGTATGAATAAACCGTGACCGATTCTGTTCACGCCACCTATTTCGATGGAATTGGACGCACTCAATTGGAGTTCTCCCAGTTTAAACAGTCGGAATTTCCAATCGAGCATGCCCATATGTGTTTAACTTTTATTGCTTCTTAGTTGTTCTTTATTGTTTGTTTTTGGTTTTATTTATAGTTGATACAACTGAAATAGCTTAAAAACTATGCATTAAAAAGAATTACATTGATCATAATTTTTGAAACTTGTGAATATCAGATGCTCAACCTAGTAATTGTGATGTATTCATAAAATGTGCTTTCATTTTATCATTAATCAATGAATCATATTTAGTGTATTAAAAAATAGTTTTCCAAAAATTCAATCATTGGAATTCAAATATTTTATGAACCAAACTTTGGGTGGGTAACTGTATAAGTTTAGATAATTAAATGATGCAATAATAAACGTTTATCTTAATACGAGTACAATTTGTAGATAAATGATAGTATTATTATTTAAGATTGTTATCATATGTTGTTATATGTTGTATGATTATTTGAAATAGGACATACTTAAGTTTATTCAGTATATCACATGAGTATACAGGACAGTATTTTATATGCATAATACTACATAACTACTAGTATCCATGATAAATGTTCATGTATTGGTCACAAGATTTTTAAAAGGCCAAGATTGAAAGAAAATAATTTTACACCATACATTGACTTCAATATCGTGTAGCATAGTTTTGGTTTTGTAATACATAGCTACAAGTCGTATTCTAGGTCATGCGTGTTTTGTACTTAAAATAATGGATTTGTCCACTAAATAGGTGAATAAGATAATGCAAAAACAGCAGTTTACTAATTTAAACAGGCACTTTTTATGTGTAACCTTTATTTTAAAAATAGTGTGTATGCACATCGTAAATTTTATATAATGATATGTTCATAGAATAAGTGTAAACTAATTGAACAATAAATTGTAAAAATAATACAACCCTAAATATTGGTGTGCAATGAGCAGTAGTCCAGAGCGCTTAGGGATCGAGAGGTCCCGGGTTCGAATCCCAGCCTTGGCCCTGCTAATTTCCTGGAGCAAGAAATTTACCTACGATTGCTTCAATTCATCCAGGTGTAAATGGGTAACTGCGAGGGTAGTATAATTCCGTTGGGCCAAAGTGTCGGCTGCACTAAGCAGAGATTGATTGATAGATAGATACCAGTTGCCCAATGACCAGGGGTAATATCTGTAAAGTCGATGAACGTGCATAACCATGAAACTTAGACTATAAAATGTAATTACTTTTTTAATGAAACTGGCTATGTTTATATACGCAATGTTTACGTGGACGACTTGTAATTTTCTGTTGGCCAATATTTTATCATTTCACCATGTTTAACTGGTTTTATTTTCAAATAACAAATACAGATTCACAGGGATAAATAAAAGTTCATAAAATGCAAAAGTATTTTACTGAATTCACCGGTTTTTAATAAGGATATAGGCCATATCCTATTACAAAATTGCAAGAAACATACGGTATTATTCCGTTGGATACAACGTACGACAAACAGGGGTAAAACTTAGATTATCTATTACAAATAAACTTAAGGTAACTTAAGATAATTCAGTTATTTAGATAGGCCTGACATTGATGTTGAAATAAACTAATCGTATAAATAACTAAACCACAACTGTTATCTCCCCATTCAAAAGGATCGACTGAACAAACATCAAAATGAAATTATATTTATTATTAAGTGTTTTCTTTGTGGTTTTGGTATCACAACAACTAGTTTTATCGGAACCTATAAGGGGAACTAATAATGATATCAAAGGAATACGTCAACCTTCTGAAGCAGAAGACATGCGTCAGAGAATATACGAGCTGGAATCCCAAGTCAGCAAACTGCAGCAGGAAAATAAAATGATCATTGACTTTCTAAGTGAACTGAAACTTTCTAAAATTTCTGAGGAACAGGAGACAAAAGAAGACCAATCATTGGCAGCAGTTGAATCAGATGTTTTACCGAAAGGACCACCAAGGATTGTACGAAGACGTAGAGATGCAGTAGTTGGCGGAGTAGCATTTACGGCTTACCTAACTGTTACAAACACTAACATGTCGCCAGGACAAGCTATAAAGTTTGATCAAGTTATTCTAAATGATGGACAGGGATATAACCCGTACACCGGGGCTTTTACGGCGCCTGTGACAGGGACTTATTTATTTACATTTTATTTTGACACTCGAAAATTGACATTTGTTCGTCTGGTATTGAATGGAGTAAATGAAATAGATGCAGTTGCTAATCCGCACACGAACGCTGGGAGTCGTGAGTCACAATCCATGGGCGGGAATGCTGCCGTTCTTCATGTTCTTAAAGGACAAGCAGTTCTGGTAGAAACATATGAAATTAACAGCTCTGAAGTGGATTCAAGTAATACATTTAGACTCTGTTCTTTCTCTGGTGTTCTTCTGTATTGATATATTAAAATATTACCGTGGCTCTTTAACAAAATTCTTACAATAAAAGTCATCGTAAGTCAAAAGCAGGAAACTTTCATAATTTACGGTCGGGTTTGTTTTGCGTTGCAACTCAAAATATATTAAAGCTATGTAGAACATTGTAAACCTTCTGAAAACCATAGCACAGTTATCATTATCTTTCGGACTTTCAGCTGTTAAATGTTTGAGATCGACTTACGATAATTTTTTACGTAAGAACTTTTGTGAAGAGGTCAACTGGACTTACATTGTTATTTTGATAGGTAAATTTAAGTATCATTAATTTTATATCATCGTATATTTACTCTTTTCTGATAACAAAATGATAAAATATAGGGTCAATATTTTCATAGTGTTTAACTTAATATCATATTATATTTCTTATTAAGAGCTGCTTGTTTTAGTGTGTTGGACATACTAGTGTTGCTAGAAAGGACAGTCTTCATTCTTGCAGCTTTGTTTTAACAATATCAAGACTGACCGCTGTTATGTGACTGAAGTTTTGAAATGCATCGTTACATTACATTGTTTTAACTATATCAGAATAATGAGTACATACTGGTGTTATTAAGGCTAAAATTGGAAATAAATGTGTTGTTAAACTGTTATATATGTTTTTTCTTTATTCTATTTTATGAATACGTGCTATGTAATAATTGCATACTTGAGTAATATGCTATTGAACGTTCATCTCTGGTTATCGGGTTCAAAAGTATAGCAATCAATCTTCTTGGGGTAGTTATTTAATCAGCTCACGAGTAGCCGATAAACTAGCGCAGCGGAATTATACTGTCTTCTAAGGTGCCCATTTACACATGGGTAGTGTGAAGCAATTGTATGTAAACTTCTTTATGAGGGAAAAGGGCAGTGCACGTGATGGGGTTTCAACTATGATAACACATAACTTGTTAGTTTCATATATATACCGCAATTTAATATCTAAAATGGTTTCGTCGCTGGTTAAAAACTAGCATAAACTAATTTCCTTTTAAATGGTCGCTCTGGACAATATTAGGCTGATATTACGTTGTCCTTGTACCAAATTAAATGTGTTATGTAATTGACTTAATATTTTTTATTAATTTTACCAACGTGCTATGTAATCACCATTACATGGTTATTTTAGTAGTTTAAAAACAAATTGGGGGATGGTGAGACAATAAACAGACAACAAATTATCTTAATTTGTCAACAATTGTCCAGTATAAGAAGAAATTTGGGTGACATATTGTGAACACTTTGTAAGCGTTCCTTTGAGCGTATTGCTTACGATATATGACATTATAAACATGTTACATTATGTAATTTGCAGTGTTTTCTGGCGTTTGGTATACAGAGGGGAATACTTCCTATTAGGAAACCAAGAGGTTTCCTATTCAGTGCTTCCTCATCATGCTGCAAACGCTATGTAAGTTGTTACACTGTTTTTATTTTATTTATACTGGGTTTAACGCCGTGTCAACACAATTTGTTAGGTTATTTTACGACACCCAGCACACCTAACCTAGGCCCTTTTCTATAACCAGTACTCAGATACCCTTACAAGGACGGAAACGTCTCCATATACCTTATTAATGGAGGAATTGACATTATTGTCAACTTTTCATAGAAGGGTATAAACTCCTCGGATGGGATTCGAACCTGTACCCGCTTCGGGACATGTAACACGAAGCTGATTATAAACATATCATAGTACGCAACTTAAATTTGCTAATAGTCTCTCTATACAATTGCACATTCTGAAAATATATGTAGAGTCAAATTCTTTGGGCCTTGCTCAATGACAATGACAGTTAAAGAAGTTCTAAATTACATAGAAAACATATTCAACGAAGATGCTGTCCCCAGAGATTTGTCTATGTTTTACATGACTATCTTGTGATACTAACTGTCTTTAAATTAGCGTTTTCAATAATTTGGATTTATTTCTTAAGTGCGATGTTATAGATCTAACTCCTTAAGGAATACCAATGTAAGTTTTAACATAAGTCATCGTCGAATAAGCCAACATGGATAGAATTAACTCGGTTTTAATTTAACTAATGCAATTACTTTCAACAAAATTGAAACTTAACCTTTTGATACGATTTTGTGTTCATATGAAGACCGAAATGTTAAAGAATGCAAGAAAATCTATTGAAACCAATTTCATGACCATAGAACACAAACTTCATTTAGAACCAGCCTAAACATACATGTATGTAAAGCCCTCCTCCCCCCTGGATTCGTTGTTTAAAATGAATATGCATGTACGAAAATTCAAGCCCTATGTTCATGGACAAAGGCCAGGTTCGTTCATGTAATAATTTTATCCTTATTATAATTTCGAGTGGCGATTTTAACGGCGAGAAGTAGGAATCTGCTCTACTGACCAACTTGACTAGATCAAGGCCAATAATCCATCGTTTGCTCAAAATCTGACATATTACTACTCCGTCCAAGATTTTGGAATTACATAGAATAAAGAAGGACCGCAAAAGTCTAATGCGTCATACAAGGCATCCATAACCACTTTAATGTGTAATATGCCATGTAAAAGAAGAGAGACAAATCGTACACCACATACATGTTTTTAAACAGGATTATGTATCTTTACGATATAATGTATAAATCTATATTTGATAATAAATTATTTGACAAAATTATTATTTGTTTGATGATAACAATAAAGTTAAAATATCAAAATTTGGACAAAACAATCTACTACACATAATTTACACCGAATTTACTACACAGGTATTTAAAACAAAGTGCACAACTGTCTACGAAATTTGTTGGTGTCTGGTTGCCTGGGACAACTACTGTTTAATTCGGGGAACGAATAGTTTCTTTTTGGCAACAAAAATCTGAAAATGAGATAAAGTGTTGGCTTTAAAATGATGTGATTATTTTCACATTCATATTTCTTATGGCAAATGTTTTATCATTTTGCTACGATGAAGTGTGTCCATTAAATCACAGATACTATTTTATGAATACTTTTACGCTGGGGTAATTTCAAACTGAAGCACATATAGAATAGTAGATTTTGAAATTTATGTGACATAGTCCACCAATTACGTATTTCTACGTTTTAAAATTTACTCTCTATTCAGATGTAGAATTTTTTTTATAAGCCGATTTATACATCAAATGCTTGTCTTGTTGGTCAAGTAAGGGACTTTAGTCAGTTATTTCCCCTTGTATACTCTTCAAATAGGTATGCCCAATTAGTTGGATTACTCGGACTTTACCCTTACTTTTTAACGTCAATTTGTAAAAATTAATCTTACATAACCTTTTTATAAATCATAAAATTTGTTTGAAATTTAAGCTTAGTGTTTTTCACTTCTGTTATTATCTTTGTTAACAAGAAAAATATTAGATGAAATATTTTGTTAAACTTACATAGTACTTCAATGATAAAATCCGAGGATTCCAACTGTTTTGATTCAGATTTTATCAGGGAAAGATAACTGACTAAAGTCCCAAATTATTATTTACCATCACTATGAATATATCAAAATTAATATATATCTATTATTTTATTTTTTGTCACATGAGTACATATCTGAACAGCATAAGTCTATGATCTTCAACTTGAAGATAAATGCTCTAGTTACAATTGTCTTTTAATCATGTAATTATTTGTGCACATTACAAAATATACTCCAAAACTGATTGGTTTGAATCCTGGATATAAACATCAAATAAGGTCATTGCTTTTATCTTAACATAGTTTAAATTGACATATACGCCATTATCATTTCTAACAATGAAGAATTTCTAAGAATGAAGATAAAGCTATAATGATAGCTTTTGTTTCTTACTAAATGAAGTCTGGATATTATTCAATTACGTACAAACGAGAATCATGCATTTTTGTTATCAAGAAATAGGTTCATGTTTGTCATTGAATAACACTTCAAGGACATGCATGATGTCTGATGAACATATCTCTGTGAGTTTTAAAACTAGAATATGAATCACGTGTCTTACAATTTTAAGTGGTAAATGATGTTTCACATTGTCAGAAAGTTAATACAGTTCTTTATTGGAACATTGAAGTGTCTGGAAATATGGTATCATGTAGTTTTAAAAAACGTGCGACTTTCACAGATCAGCATGTATGTACTTTATAAACAGAACCATCCCCTATGCTTAAAAACATGAGAAAATACAGTATCATTTGTTTTTCATTTATTTCAAATATCGCCTACGCTCTTAGAATGTATGTAAGACGAAAACGATATAAGTAGAACGGAAATTTCATCAGCAATTGAAAGACAATAAGATCTTACAATTAATATGCCCGTAAAACGTGAAGTTTGAATTAGTGCATTGATAATGACACCATGACCATCACGTTTTCAAAAAAAAACAAGTTATAACATATTTTGTGAAACACTTGCACATGTCCACTTAATGGATTTTACCTTCATATATCAGTTACTGGAAATACTCTGAAGATTAAAACAAGTTTTAAACATGTTTTTTTTCTAAAAAAAATCGGCTTTTGAGTATCATGCGCAATGAAAACTATTGGGTATCTATTAGATATTTTACAAGTAGGTGCTGTGTGGCATAATTCAAACTTACCTTAACTTCGATTGGATGAGGTCTGATAACATTTTGATGATCCTGTTTAAATAGGTTGAACAGTATAACAATTATAAAACGTCTTAACAAAAAGAAAGAGTAATATACTACATATAACACTAATTTAGTATTAGATATGTTTAATAAATAAACATATACACTTGGGAGCTACTCTATCATAACACTTATTTGTTCCCGTAGTCAAGGAAATTAGAAACTGTAAATGTGAAATGTCCCCGCCGTTGCTATGGTAACTAAGTTGACATAGACAGTACAATAGTGATACTATAATAACTCAACGATATTCAATTGTCGTCCCAGAAAGTGATATACGTTCTCTTTATAACCTCTTATATACAATTTCACCATAATGTGTTCGTCTGTTCACTTGAAATACACATAAAACAGTTTGTCTGGGTTCATGAAAACAGGAAAATTGGTTTCCGTTACATTCTGTTATCACCCTTCCCTTGCAACTTTATACGCCATTAAATATACAAACAGATGTATTGTTAATGATGTCTGCATTAGTGCATGCTCACAAAATGCTCACAAAATTAAATGAAACATTAAAAGGCAAAGTTTAAGGTCGGTTTACAACCGCTCCGCCCATACATTCAATTTTATGCGAACAAGCTAGTAAACAATTATTCCTGCAGCGTGTTCAATTACCCCGAACGTTCTGAAACGTTCCGTAACGTTTGGGTCGGGACAAATCAACCCAAAGACAACTCAATTCGAGAAAAGTCAATATCTTACTAACGGTTTGAGTTGTCCCAACTTTGGGTTGAGTTATCCATGGGTTGAGTTGTCTACGGGTTGAGTTGTCAGGCACCCGTAATGTTCGCTAACAGACGTTACTGAACACGCTGCTGATCAACTTCAAGCAGGTGACACAGTATTAATCTATATTAGAATTGGACCGATCCCATCACAAATAAATTTAAAAGTAGCTCCAAGTAGTATTTTCACCGCAAAACCGTTGCATTAATAGCCGGTGCTATACCACCGTTCTCAACGAATGCCCTAAGTAAGATATATATATACATCTGTAATAATTGTTTTAGAGAAAACATTTTTTCATTATAGTTCTAGATGAAGTATACAAAATACGTACGTAATTCCTTTGTTATATATTATCACTTGATATTATCATTTGTCTGCATGCTAGGAGACGCATTGTGTGCGAAAAATACTAGATGAAGAACACATCATTATATTCAAACGGTACCACATCATATTCAAGCGGTATGTCATTGTATTCAAGGGACACGGTGTTGAATTCAAGGGGCATGGTATTGTATTCAAGAGGCACGGTATTGAATTCAAGGGACACGACATTGAATTCGATGGGCACAATACTGTATTCAAGGGGAACGGCATTGTATTTAAAGGGAACGGTATTGAATTCAAGCAGCACGGCATTGTATTCAAGGGGCACGGTGTTGTATTCAAGGGGAATGGTATTGAATTCAAGCGGTACGACATAGTATCTAATTAAAGACGTAGGCTATGGTCTGTTAATACCTAGTTTTAAGTCTTGCAAAGAAGACCTGCGCAATACATGTTTATGCATCACATGTATACGCCACAAATAACCTTTTGGCACTTATAGCTTCAAAATTATTATTCACGATGCTAGACAATCAAAGATCAATACTTTAAAGTTAATTATTTCAATTTTTCCCAAGATGCATTAGTAAAAGATGAAAATAACATACTGAATACAAATGGTGAAATTAAAGTCTGTGATCATTATCAAGTTTCATTTTTGTGCACATCTACTTGACTGACTAATGGTTGTAAAGTCGGTTTCGGGAGAAATTATTGATAATAAGATATGGGACCACGCCATATGTCGATTCGATACATTGAAACTCAAAATATGTTCGTACCAGAAAAAAATGGGTTCGAAAATTTCTTGGGGACGAAGCCATTGTAAACAATTATTGTCTCAAAATATTTTCTAGAAACCAGAAATAAATTGAGTTCGAAATTGCTCGGGGACGAATCGAAATGTAAACAAAGATTCGCCCTTTAAATTTTCGTAACTAAAAAAGTTAGGTTCAAGAATTGTTCATGGACGAATCAAAATGTATACAGATGTATATGAGATTTGTGCCATATTATTTTCGTAACCAGAATTAGTTAGAACCGAAATCTCTCGGGGACGAATAAAAATGTAAACAAAGATTCGCCAAAAATATTTTTCGTACCAGAAATAGTTGGGTTCAAGAAAATCTCAAGGACGAAGTACAATGTAAACAAAGATTGTGTCTTAATATTTTCTCGAAACCAGAAATAAATTAGGTTAGAAATTGTTCGGGGACAAATCAAAATGTAAACATAGATTGTCTATAAATATTATCTTGAAAAAAGAAATTAATTGGGTTCGAAATTGCTCGGGAACGAATCGAATGCAAACAAAGATTCGTGCCTTAATATTCTCTTAACCAGACAATAGTTCGGTTCGAAATTGTTCGGGGACGAATCAAAATAAAAACAAAGATTGTCTTTAAATATTTTCTAGAAACCAGAAATTCATTGGGTTCAAAATTGCACGGGGAAAAAAAGCTTGGTTCTCGAATATTTTCGAAACCAGAATAAAGTTAGATTCGAAATTGTTCACGGACGAATCAAAATGTATTCAAAGATTTGTCCCCAATTATTTTTGTAACCAGAAAATAGTTACGATCGAAATCTCTCGAGGACGAATCAAAATAAAAAAGAATAATAGTCCCCAAATATTTTCTTAACCAGACAAAAGTAAGGTTCGAAATTGTTCGTAGACAAATCAAAATGTAAACAATTATTGTCTCTAACTATTTTCTCGAAACCAGAACAAAGTTGGGTACGAAAATGTTCGGGGACGAATCAAAATGTAAACAAAGATGCGTCCGAGAATAAAGTTGGATTCGAAATATATTTGGGACGAATCGAAGTGTAAACAAAGATTCGTCCCCGATTATTTTCGTAACCAGAATAAAGTTGGGTTCGATATATCATGGGGGCGAATCGAAATGTAAACAAAGATTCGTCCCCGATTTTTTTCGTAACCATAATAAAGTTGGGTTCGAATTATCTTGGAGACGAAGCAAATTGTAAACAAAGATTCGTCCCCAAATATTTTGGTACCAGAACTAAGTTGGGTTCGAAATATCTTGGGGACGAAGCGAAATGAAAACAAAGACTCGTCCCCGATTATTTTCGAACCCAGAATAAAGTCAGGTTCGAAATATCTTGGGGACGAATCGAAATGTGAACAAAGATTCGTCCCCAAATATTTTCGTGACCAGAATAAAGTTGGGTTCGGAATATCTTGGGTCGAATCGAAATGTAAACAAAGATCCGTACCCGATTATATTCATAACCAGAATAAAGTTGGGTTCGAAATATCTTGGGGAAGAATCGAAATGTAAACAAAGATTCGTCCCCGATTATTTTCGTAAACCAGAATAAAGTTGGGTTAAAATATCTTGGGGCGAATCAAAATGTAAACACAGATTCGTCCCCGATTTTTTTCGTAACCAGAATAAATTTGGGTTCAAAATATCTTGGGAACGAATCGAAATGTAAACAAAAATTTAGTCCCCAATTATATTCGTTAACAGAATAAATTCAGTTTCGAAAAATCTTTGGGACGAATCGTAATGTGAACAAAGATTCGTCCCTAAATATTTTCGTAACCAGAATAAAGTTGTGTTCGAAATATCTTGGGGACGAATCGAAATGTAAACAAAAGCTTCGTTCCCGATTATTTTCGTAACCAGAATAAATTCTGGTTCGAAATATCTTGGGGACGAATCGAAATGTAAACAAAGATTCGTCCCAAAATACTTTCGTACCAGGACTAAGATAGGTTCGAAATATATTGGGGACGATTTGAAATGTAAACAAAGATTCGTCCCCGATTTTTTTCGTAACCAGAATAAAGTTCGGTTCGAAATATATTGGGGACGAATTAAAATGTAAACAAAGATTCGTCCCCGATTATTTTCGTAACCAGAATAAAGACGGGTTCGAAATATTTTGGGGACGAATCGTAATGTGAACAAAGATTCGTCCCAAAATATCTTCGCAACCAGAATAAAGACGGGTTCGAAATACCATGGGGACGAATCGAAATGTAAACAAAGATTCCTCCCCGATTATTTTCGTAACCAGAATAAAGACGGGTTCGAAATATCTTGGGGACGAATCGTAATGTGAACAAAGATTCGTCCCCAAAAATTTTCTTAACCAGAATAAAGACGGGTTCGAAATATCTTGGGGACGAATCGAAATGTAAACAAAGATTCGTCCCCAAATGCTTTCGTACATGGACTAAGTTAGGTTCGAAATATATTGGGGACGAATTGAAATGTAAACAAAGATTCGTTCCAGATTTTTTTCGTAGCCAGAATAAAGTTCGGTTTGAAATATCTTGGGGACATATCGAAATGTAAACAAAGATTCGTCCCAAAATATCTTCGCAACCAGAATAAAGACGGGTTCGAAATACCATGGGGACGAATCGAAATGTAAACAAAGATTACTCCCCGATTATTTTCGTAACCAGAATAAAGACGGGTTCGAAATATCTTGGGGACGAATCGTAATGTGAACAAAGATTCGTCCCCAAAAATTTTCTTAACCAGAATAAAGACGGGTTCGAAATATCTTGGCGACGAATCGAAATGTAAACAAAGATTCGTCCCCAAATGCTTTCGTACATGGACTAAGTTAGGTTCGAAATATATTGGGGACGAATTGAAATGTAAACAAAGATTCGTTCCAGATGTTTTCGTAGCCAGAATAAAGTTCGGTTTGAAATATCTTGGGGACATATCGAAATGTAAACAAAGATTCGTCCCCAAATATTTTCGTACCAGGACTAAGTTGGGTTCGAAATATATTGGGAACGAATTGAAATGTAAACAAAGTTTCGTCCCAAATTATTTTCGTAACCAGAATAAAAACGGGTTCGAAATGTCTTGGGGACGAATCGTAATGTGAACAAATATTCGTCCACAAATATTTTCGTTCCGGGACCAAGTTGGGTTCGAAATTTATTGGAGACGAATTGAAATGTAAACAAAGATTCGTCCCCGATTATTTTCGTAACCAGAATAAAGTTAGGTTCGAAATATCTTGGGGACGAATCGAAATGTAAACAAAGATTCGTCCCCAAATATTTTCGTACCAGGACTAAGTTGGGTTCGAAATATATTGGGGACGAATTGAAATGTAAACAAAGTCTCGTCCTCGATTATTTTCGTAACCCGAATAAAGTCGGGTTCGAAATATCGTGGGAACGAATCGAAATGTAAACAAAGATTCGTCCCCAAATATTTTCGTACCAGGACTAAGTTGGGTTCGAAATATATTGGGGACGAATTGAAATGTAAACAAAGATTCGTCCTCGATTATTTTCGTAACCAGAATAAAATCGGGTTCGAAATATCTTGGGGACGAATCGTAATGTGAACACAGATTCGTCACCAAATATTTTCGTACCGGGACCAAGTTGGGTTCGGAATATATTGGGGACGAATTGAAATGTAAACAAAGATTCGTCCCCGATTTTTTTCGTAACCAGAATAAAGTTGGGTGCGAAATATCTTGAGGACGAATCGAAATGTAAACAAAGATTCGTCCCCAAATATTTTAGTACCGGGACCAAGTTGGGTTCGAAATATATTGGGGACGAATTGAAATGTAAACAAAGATTCGTCCTCGATTATTTTCGTAACCAGAATAAAATCGGGTTCGAAATATCTTGGGGACGAATAGTAATGTGAACACAGATTCGTCAAAAAATATTTTCGTACCGGGACCAAGTTGGGTTCGGAATATATTGGGGACGAATTGAAATGTAAACAAAGATTCGTCCCCGATTTTTTTCGTAACCAGAATAAAGTTGGGTGCGAAATATCTTGAGGACAAATCGAAATGTAAACAAAGATTCGTCCCCAAATATTTTCGTACCGGGACCAAGTTGGGTTCGAAATATATTGGGGACGAATTGAAATGTAAACAAAGATTCGTCCTCGATTATTTTCGTAACCAGAATAAAATCGGGTTCGAAATATCTTGGGGACGAATCGAAATGTAAACAAAGATTCGTCCCCAAATATTTTCGTACCAGGACTAAGTTGGGTTCGAAATATATTGGGGACAAATTGAAATGTAAACTAAGATTCGTCCCCGATTATTTTCGTAACCAGAATAAAGACGGGTTCGAAATATCTTGGAGACGAATCGTAATGTGAACACAGATTCGTCCCCAAATATTTTCGTACCAGGACTAAGTTGGGTTCGAAATATATTGGGGACGAATTGAAATGTAAACTAAGATTCGTCCCCGATTATTTTCGTAACCAGAATAAAGAGGGGTTCGAAATATCTTGGGGACGAATCGAAATGTAAACAAAGATTCGTCCCCAAATATTTTCGTACCGGGACTAAGTTGGGTTCGAAATATATTGGGGACGAATTGAAATGTAAACAAAGATTCGTCCTCGATTATTTTCGTAACCAGAATAAAGTCGGGTTCGAAATATCTTGGGGACGAATCGAAATGTAAACAAAGAATCGTCCTCGATTATTTTCGTAACCAGAATAAAGTCGGGTTCGAAATATCTTGGGGACGAATCGAAATGTAAACAAAGATTCGTCCAAAAATATTTTCGAACCAGGACTAAGTAGGGTTCGAAATATATTGGGGACGAATAGAAATGTAAACTAAGATTCGTCCCCGATTATTTTCGTAACCAGAATAAAGAGGGGTTCGAAATATCTTGGGGACGAATCGAAATGTAAACAAAGATTCGTCCCCAAATATTTTCGTACCAGGACTAAGTTGGGTTCGAAATATATTGGGGACGAATTGAAATGTAAACAAAGATTCGTCCTCGATTATTTTCGTAACCAGAATAAAGTCGGGTTCGAAATATCTTGGGGACGAATCGAAATGTAAACAAACATTCGTCCCCAAATATTTTCGTACCAGGACTAAGTAGGGTTCGAAATATATTGGGGACGAATAGAAATGTAAACTAAGATTCGTCCCCGATTATTTTCGTAACCAGAATAAATACGGGTTCGAAATATCTTGGGGACGAATCGTAATGTGAACACAGATTCGTCCCCAAATATTTTCGTACCAGGACTAAGTTGGGTTCGAAATATATTGGGGACGAATTGAAATGTAAACAAAGATTCGTCCTCGATCATTTTCGTAACCAGAATAAAGTCGGGTGCGAAATATCTTGGGGACGAATCGAAATGTAAACAAAGATTCGTCCCCAAATATTTTCGTACCAGGACTAAGTTGGGTTCGAAATATATTGGGGACAAATTGAAATGTAAACTAAGATTCGTCCCCGATTATTTTCGTAACCAGAATAAAGACGGGTTCGAAATATCTTGGAGACGAATCGTAATGTGAACACAGATTCGTCCCCAAATATTTCGTACCAGGACTAAGTTGGGTTCGAAATATATTGGGGACGAATTGAAATGTAAACAAAGATTCGTCCTCGATTATTTTCGTAACCAGAATAAAGTCGGGTTCGAAATATCTTGGGGACGAATCGTAATGTGAACACAGATTCGTCACCAAATATTTTCGTACCGGGACCAAGTTGGGTTCGGAATATATTGGGGACGAATTGAAATGTAAAAAAAGATTCGTCCCCGATTTTTTTCGTAACCAGAATAAAGTTAAGTTCGAAATATCTTGAGGACGAATCGAAATGTAAACAAAGATTCGTCCCCAAATATTTTCGTACCGGGACCAAGTTGGGTTCGAAATATATTGGGGACGAATTGAAATTTAAACAAATATTCGTCCTCGATTATTTTCGTAACCAGAATAAAATCGGGTTCGAAATATCTTGGGGACGAATCGTAATGTGAACACAGATTCGTCACCAAATATTTTCATACCGGGACCAAGTTGGGTTCGGAATATATTGGGGACGAATTGAAATGTAAACAAAGATTCGTCCCCGATTTTTTTCGTAACCAGAATAAAGTTGGGTGCGAAATATCTTGAGGACGAATCGAAATGTAAACAAAGATTCGTCCCCAAATATTTTCGTACCGGGACCAAGTTGGGTTCGAAATATATTGGGGACGAATTGAAATGTAAACAAAGATTCGTCCTCGATTATTTTCGTAACCAGAATAAAATCGGGTTCGAAATATCTTGGGGACGAATCGAAATGTAAACAAAGATTCGTCCCCAAATATTTTCGTACCAGGACTAAGTTGGGTTCGAAATATATTGGGGACAAATTGAAATGTAAACTAAGATTCGTCCCCGATTATTTTCGTAACCAGAATAAAGACGGGTTCGAAATATCTTGGAGACGAATCGTAATGGGAACACAGATTCGTCCCCAAATATTTTCGTACCAGGACTAAGTTGGGTTCGAAATATATTGGGGACGAATTGAAATGCAAACTAAGATTCGTCCCCGATTATTTTCGTAACTAGAATAAAGAGGGGTTCGAAATATCTTGGGGACGAATCGAAATGTAAACAAAGATTCGTCCCCAAATATTTTCGTACCAGGACTAAGTTGGGTTCGAAATATATTGGGGACGAATTGAAATGTAAACAAAGATTCGTCCTCGATTATTTTCGTAACCAGAATAAAGTCGGGTTCGAAATATCTTGGGGACGAATCGAAATGTAAACAAAGATTCGTCCTCGATTATTTTCGTAACCAGAATAAAGTCGGGTTCAAAATATCTTGGGGACGTATCGAAATGTAAACAAAGATTCGTCCCCAAATATTTTCGTACCAGGACTAAGTAGGGTTCGAAATATATTGGGGACGAATAGAAATGTAAACTAAGATTCGTCCCCGATTATTTTCGTAACCAGAATAAAGATGGGTTCGAAATATCTTGGGGACGAATCGAAATGTAAACAAAGATTCGTCCCCAAATATTTTCGTACCAGGACTAAGTTGGGTTCGAAATATATTGGGGACGAATTGAAATGTAAACAAAGATTCGTCCTCGATTATTTTCGTAACCAGAATAAAGTCGGGTTCGAAATATCTTGGGGACGAATCGAAATGTAAACAAAGATTCGTCCCCAAATATTTTCGTACCAGGACTAAGTAGGGTTCGAAATATATTGGGGACGAATAGAAATGTAAACTAAGATTCGTCCCCGATTATTTTCGTAACCAGAATAAAGACGGGTTCGAAATATCTTGGGGACGAATCGTAATGTGAACACAGATTCGTCACCAAATATTTTCGTACCAGGACTAAGTTGGGTTCGAAATATATTGGGGACGAATTGAAATGTAAACAAAGATTCGTCCTAGATTATTTTCGTAACCAGAATAAAGTCGGGTGCGAAATATCTTGGGGACGAATCGAAATGTAAACCAAGATTCGTCCCCAAATATTTTCGTACCAGGACTAAGTTGGGTTCGAAATATATTGGGGACGAATTGAAATGTAAACAAAGATTCGTCCCAGATTATTTTCGTAACCAGAATAAAGACGGGTTCGAAATATCTTGGGGACGAATCTTAATGTGAACAAAGATTCGTCCCCAAATATTTTCGTACCGGGACCAAGTTGGGTTCGAAATATATTGGGGACGAATTGAAATGTAAACAAAGTTTCATCCCCGATTATGTTCGTAACCAGAATAAAGTTCTGTTCGAAATATCTTGGGGACGAATCGAAATGTAAACAAAGATTCGTCCCCAAATATATTCGTACCAGGACTAAGTTGGGTTCGAAATATATTGGGGACGAATTGAAATGTAAACTAAGATTCGTCCCCGATTATTTTCGTAACCAGAATAAAGACGGGTTCGAAATATCTTGGGGACGAATCAAAATGTAAACAAAGATTCGTCCCCGATTATTTTCGTACCAGGACTAAGTTGGGTTCGAAATATATTGGGGACGAATTGAAATGTAAACAAAGATTCGTCCCAGATTATTTTCGTAACCAGAATAAAGACGGGTTCGAAATATCTTGGGGACGAATCGAAATGTGATAAAAGATTCGTCCCCAAATATTTTCGTACCGGGACCAAGTTGGGTTCGAAATATATTGGGGACGAATTGAAATGTAAACAAAGTTTCGTCCCCGATTATTTTCGTAACCAGAATAAAGTTGGGTGCGAAATATCTTGGTGACGAATCGAAACGTAAACAAAGATTCGTCCCCAAATATTTTCGTACCAGGACTAAGTTGGTTCGAATTATATTGGGGACGAATTGAAATGTAAACAAAGATTCGTCCCCGATTATTTTCGTAACCAGAAAAAAGTTCGGTTCGAAATATTTTGGGGACGAATCGTAATGTGAACAAAGATTCGTCCCTAAATATTTTCGTAACCAGAATAATGTTGGGTTCGAAATATCTAGGGGACGAATTAAATTGTAAACAAAGATTCGTCACCACATATTTTTGTACCAGAATATTGTTAAAATTGAAATCCTTGAGGACGATTCAAAAGGTAAACAATGAAACGACTTTTTTAACAAGTAAATTTAATTGGTACAAAGTATTTGGGACGAATCCTTTGTTACATATTTTTAATTAAAACACAACAACACAATTTAATAAATTTACTTGGACAACAAACATCTCCGGGACAAACAGTCCGAGACAACTTGTTAAAAATCAACAGGCCCAAATATATCAAGTACATGAACTTGGACAACAAACATCTCAAGGACAAAAAGTCCGAGATGACTTGTTAAATTTCAGCAGGACACGCGAATAGGGACAACAAACATCTCAAGGACGAAAAGTCCGAGATGACTTGTTCAATTTCAGCAGGACACGCGAATAGGGACAACAAACATCTCAAGGACAAAAAGTCCGAGATGACTTGTTCAATTTCAGCAGGACACGCGAATAGGGACAACAAACATCTCAAGGACAAAAAGTCCGAGATGACTTGTTCAATTTCAGCAGGACACGCGAATAGGGACAACAAACATCTCAAGGACAAAAAGTCCGAGATGACTTGTTCAATTTCAGCAGGACACGCGAATAGGGACAACAAACATCTCAAGGACAAAAAGTCCGAGATGACTTGTTCAATTTCAGCAGGACACGCGAATAGGGACAACAAACATCTCAAGGACAAAAGTCCGAGAAGACTTGTTCGAAAAAATGGAACTAATGGGTGGATTCTTCTTCTGTAGTGATCAATAGTTTTACATTCACCAGTTTGATATGCGTCTGTACTTCTGTTCATAACAATCTGAAATAAAACAAACAAGAAACTTTAACTGAAGGGTGATATTTTGACAGACTAAACTATATTTATTTATCTCTTTTAAGCACAGATTTCAGTATTATTTTTCAAGCACAGATCTCAGTATCAACACGCTTTTCTACAATCAACGTTGATTTTGTTTAGTCCAATTGAAAAGTCTTAATCATGATAAATTACTAAGTCAACAGAAGGGCTAGTCTCAAAATTACAAAAAAATTAAATATACTATGAGAGCATTCATATTCTATACATCAACCAAAGAGAAACTACCACTTGTAATTACTACAAGTTAATTCTAAGTGTAATGTAAAACCATACTTATAACACAGTTGACTATGATATCTAACAACAACATTTCCTAATTCATGATTTATATTTATCTAAAGCTTTAACAGATCTGATGTACCAAGCTTGAAATCCTCAGTAAACATTCAACTTCTTTTCTTTGGGCTAAACAAATTCAACGCTGATGTTGGGATTTAAACTAGGCCTATGACTTTGTTCATTCAAATGATATAACACCATTCGCAAATTCATATGACAAAGTCATAATCTCAGTCGTAATAATTGCTTCCCTTGCACAAGATACTAAATTTAATTAACAAAAAAATATGTTTATTGAACACTAAGCATTTTAGAATTGTAACTTATCATTACATTAGTTTTATTAAATGTATGTGAAATCAGCAGTAACGTTAGCAGTGTACAACAATTAACCTTTACTTATTTCTCCTTATTTTCTGTCAGTTAAATGAAGATATGTTCTTCATGTTCATGTATAACAATAAAGCAAGGTGAAGTCGACAGTAGCAGAAAAGTTTTCCTGCTGAACTACAAACTTTTTAGCAGTAAAGTTGCTGCTGTACTGCTGACTTCACATACTCATCTACTATTCACCTTGATTACACATGTATATTTAATTATAGTGAAGAATATAGCCACTCATTGCACTTGGGTATAAAAACTAGTATTATACATTATGTGTACAGTGCCAATCCAAAGTTTGGAGACAAAGGAAATTTACACCTAAATTCTTTAATTTCATTTTGTAGAAACATTCAAAGTACATTTTGTATGATTGCTGATAAAATGAAAACAAATTTTATATATGTGTCACATTCATAAATATCAGCATCTGACATTACAAAGCCTTCGTGATCAATGCAATGTTTTTTTCGTGTAAGAAAGTTTTATATCCCTTTTGTAGACTTAAAGTTCTATAAGAAAACCATAACTAAAACATTTTAAAATAAATAATTTTCAATAAAAGTTGTATAGAGCCTACAGAGTGAAAATGCCTCCAAACATTTGGTTGCCACTGTATATATACTGTCTTTGACTTCAGACCATTCAAGTTGCAAAAGTTTGAATCAAACTTGATCAGGGTAACTCATAACACAAAACAACTCAATCAAGACAACCCATGCTGCAGGTAGGGACAACTTTACTAGAAGTCAATTTAACTCAACCCCTGGACAACTCAACCCATATCATACACAAGTATCATTAATTTATTCATTTGAATAATGATTGAACCTTTCTGTGTTGATGTGATGTTAAACCCAAACATACAAACAATTCGATTGAAAAAATGATAATTTTAAATCAAAATTGATTTTGAATGTCACTATTTCTACCAAATAATCATTAACTTTATTCAATATCTTTCATACAAAATAAACTTCAAAATGATACATGATACAGAATGAGTAGTCCACAGGTTAAGTTGTCTCACAGGTTTGAGTTGTCCCAACTAAAGGATGAGTTGTCTATGGGTAAAGTTGTTCCAGACCCTGATGTAACACATTCCATTTGATATAAATCAAGGAATAAAAGTACCTGCTCTGTATATAGTTGAATGTTCTGGTGATTGTGGTCTGTAGAGATTCATTGTTTTATTGTCACTTCATTGAATACACTAAATATATTCTAGTTCTGAAATAACAAGGGGAGATAACTATCAATGTAATGAAAAACATAAATTGGCACTATATAGAGTACATGTAATGTTCAATTTTATTTGACTGTCAGTGGCATATGCATTAACTCCTGCTGATTTAAATCTTATTTTATCAATCTAGAGTACAGAAGTACTGAAGTGAATATTCAAATCAGTGGGGTTAATTTATGTATCACTGAGATTTTAATATAACTGAACAATAGTTTCTAATTCTATTTATTTACGGCTCATTTGTCACAACTGTCAAAGTTTGAATAATTTCACAGTGACTAAATAGGACACTTTAATAAATATATATACCCACTGCCTTACTGAAATATCTCAGCTAAAAGTTCAATCGCATCATGACACACCATTGAAAAGTCCTAAATGTAAGAAGATGACTATGATTTTACACACAAAGTCACCATGAAATTATTCATGTTTTGAAAATTCAAACAATAACATTAAAGGTAGAATTCCCATTATCTGATTTTACAGAAATTCATATTTTTCAAAATCATAATATTTTTTATTAATTTCATTATTCTTGTAATTCAGCATTAATTAGATTCTTCGAATAAAACTCTGTTGCAAGTTATTGATAAAATATTTTCAAAGTGAATAATAATCTCCCTTTGATATAAAAATTGAGTTATTTCTCCGTTTGATATAAAAATTGAGTTATTTTAAACCTGTCCTGATTAAATTCTTGTTCATATAATTCATGTGACATGGTGAAAACACGAGAATTACAATAATTATACAAGTAAGATATCAGTTTTCTGAGATTTTACATAAATGTATTTTTGTAATAAGGGAATTCTATCTCATGAACAGTTTTCCTTTTCAGTTCAATTTTCATTTCAACATTGTAAACAGAACCATGATGATCTAACCTGGTGTATTAATTTATTTACTTATAACTACCATTCTTAAACAGCCAAATCTATGTTTACACATGAACAGAAATATATAAGTCAGGCTAGCAGACAATGGTATAAAACTGCTAGGACCAGTTATAAAACTTGAACCACCAGGTTAGATGTTGTCGGTCTTGTGCAACTGGACCACTAGCCCATTTAACCATCATCCATAATACCTTTACACTATTGTTAG
The DNA here is from genome assembly GCA_025267735.1 of Mactra quadrangularis. Classification (NCBI taxonomy): domain Eukaryota; kingdom Metazoa; phylum Mollusca; class Bivalvia; order Venerida; family Mactridae; genus Mactra; species Mactra quadrangularis. Next base: position 36,897,123 of record CM046309.1, on the reverse strand, counting down.
TACTTAATTTGTTTTTTTTTTTATTCACCAATAATTGACAACTCGACCCGCAGGCTAGGACAACTCAACCAGCACAAAGGGACAAGTCAACCCGTGGACAAGTCAACCCATGAACAAGTTAACCTGAAGACAAGTCAACCTGAGACAACTCAAACCACTGGTTAGAACAACTCAACCAGCAAGAAGGGACGAGTCAACCCATGGACAAGTCAACCCTTATCCTATATTATAAATTGTAAATCATAAAACAGTACATTGACAGTTAAAATTTGATATTTAGATAAAAAATGTTTTTGAAATGTACTAAATAACTGATTTTTAGGTGTTAATAATTTTTTCTATATGAAAAAATATGGTTTACTATAATTAGAAATAAAGATTGCTTAATTCTTTGTAGATATTGCAAATAAAATATGTATTACATTCATTTTAATTGAATGTTTTGCCTAATTTGGATAACTGATTTTAACATTTATTTCGCTTATTAAAATGAAAATATATGAATAAATACACTTAATGTATGACAAAACGATGCGCTTGTTAGAATCAAGAATTATTGTCAATTAACACATTTTAGCTTTGTAATACAATAATTGATGCAATTTTTTTCTTTCATTGTGTTTTAGTTGATTGAATTTGGCACACTTCAATCATTATTTATGAAATAACTTACAGTTGTCTATATTTTGATGTCTAATACAACATAGGCGCGAGTTGTGATGCGCGTATGATTAAATCACGAGTGCTTTAGCAAGAGTGATTTAATAAGCGCATCAAACCAGTGCCTATGTTTTATTTGACAACATAATATAGACAACCATAAGTTTTTATGATTCTAACATCACCAAATGCATTCCTAGAAAAAATATATTTTAGAACTATTTTAACTGTGAGAAACGCCATGCTGTTGAAATCCTTCCCCAGTGCAAAGGCTGAATATAGCATTTATTTACACAATTCTCATAGATAGGTGTTTCTTATTCCTAACAAATAATATTAAAATCTTAATCAAAACATTGAAACCAAAAACTAAAACAAATTGTCCTGTGAAAGTCAATCCCTTATAAACTCAGGCACTAAATAGGAGCAGTGCTTAGGGATCGAGAGGTCCTGGGTTCGAATCCCACCAGGGGCACTGCTAAATTCCTTGAGCAAGAAATTTACTTGCGATTGCTTCACTTCACCCAGGTGTAAATGGGTACCTGCGAGGGTGGTATAATTCTGTTGTGCCAATTTGTCAGCTGCATTAATAAGTGGAGTAAAAAGACTCCCCAGGGAGATTGATAGATAGATACCAGTAGCCCACTGACCAGGGGTAATAGCTGTAAAGTCGGTGAACGTGCGTAAGCATGAAACTTAGACTATAAAATGCAATTACTTTTTTTTATTTTTTTATTTTCGGCTATGCTCATTTAATGTGGGGAGTAAAATTATAACAGCCGTTACGAGCTATATTTTGTTGTATAATAAAGCATAGATGATGTCACATTTAATAAAGAGTGAAAGCGCACGTGCCTATGTAAAAATAAATCTTCAAGAAAATAATTTTGACGATTTATCAGACAAGTTATAAATGCATACTAAATTGCAATTACACTTACTGATAATCATTTTGAAATTAATGCTATTTCTAACTTAGACCTAACTGTGGCAAATGTATTATTGCTTTAAAATCAGGATCTTCACCTTAGTTTCTCATATGATTTTTAAAAACACTAAGCCCAAAATATTACTTTTATTTCATTCACAAATATCTTCCATTTTCTATAAAAAAATCATTAAATATCTTATTTTGATTGTTATAACTCTTTGTTATGATTACTAACTAATATATATATGATATGGGTTGCGTTGTCCAAACTTCAGGTTGAGTTGTCCACAGGTTGACTTGTCCACGGGTTGAGTTGTCCCAGACCCCTCTGCAAAGCAGCCTTCTACAAAACAAAACCTCTGCACAAAACATGTAATAAAAATTAATCAAAGGAGACCAATATCATCTATATTTACCTCTTATCCTTCCTGTCTCTCCATATCAATAATTTCATTATTACTTTTACGTCCATCTATAACTTTCTGTGTAAAGTCTGCTAGATTTGGATCAGTGATTTGACCTTTACCTTTCATCTTTCTTAACTTCATCTTAAACATCTTCAAGGTCACCTGTAAACAAATAATAATATAACATTACGCTATTAGCTTAATGCTTCGTGACACTTGCACTGACTTTTAACAAATATACTTGTATACTTCAATTGTTCGACTTCAAATAGTTACAATAGTGTTTTGTTCAGCCCTCGGTGTTAACATTATGCATGGATAAGATTCATAAAACAGTACTGTACTCCTCAGTTTCAGAATTATTAATGAAAACTGTTGATAAAAAAGAGTAATTATCTCCCTTTGATATGCAAATAGTAACAAAAGAAAAAGTTAATCAAATTTGAATAATATGATGTGATGAAAACATTAAAAGTAATATTTGATACAAGCTTTCTGAAAAATACACTGTGGTTGTTATAATACTTTTGTATTAGGGAAATTCTACTTTTATCATCATATTTTATTTTATTCCAAGTAATCTTTGAAGTTTTGAAATTGATTCAATTAAATTTTTCAATCGTTAATTTAATGAATAAAATCTTAAAATTTAAATCAACAAAAATAACTACAACAATCTTAATGATGACAGTTTCATATATAAGTTATCAGCTAAAATTAATACATTGTAGATTATTATACAAAATTATACAATGTATTTTTATATTTTCTTTTAATAACACTCTACTACATGTATGTATCTATAAAGTTTTACTCATGGAAGAAATCCTAATGACTAAAATTAAACATAAATTTAATAAACAATTATCATAAAATGGTTATTTGAATTGATCAAAACCTTAACTATTCATTTTAATCTGCAAAAAATACAATATCTTTGACACATTTTAATGCAATCATCATATTTCATACCGGTATCTTTTCTCATATTACAATCATACTCTAACTTGCTAATAATCATTGTTTTTGTTTCATAAATACTTTTCAAACATGATTAACTTATACTTTAAAATCAAATGAGAACTAAAAGATTATTTTAATGACTCAAAAACTAATAAAATATTGTAACAGGTTCAAAATCTGTTTACTAGTTTTGTATTATAAGGGAGATAATTTTGGCTTTCTAGTTTAAGTTAGTTTTTAATATTGCTACAGTTGTCTCCCTTGTTATACATTCAAAATTTAATAATCGATATATGATTAGAGCACAGGCGGTAGGATGAACTAGAAATTAGGGATGAGACGATATGGCAATATATCCATACAATATTTATGCATCGGGCGACGATACATATCGTGGCTCATTCGACAGATTTGCTGTATTCATTCAAGAAATATAACCTCTGTGGCTGTGTGTAAAATGGGTTCGGTACAACTCAATCCATGGACTCAACCCTATCACATCTCATCCTGGAGTTAGGACAACTAAATCTGCAGGAAGACACAACTCAACCCATGGACAACCCTTGATCATAAATATAAGAATGTGAATGCTTGTAATTTTACAATAACTACATGTATCATATCTTTCATAATCATTTTATCTCCCTTTGTATCAATATGTATCGATCTTGTGATGACCGTATCGTCTAATCCCTACTAAAAACGTAAACCTACCAAATCAGAGTGTTGACAACATAGAGTACTGAATCTTTGATGTCCATTGTTTTCTTTTGAACTTCTTCATCTTTCCAACTTTTACCATATGCTTCATAAATCTTATCCATTACTTTTAGTTCATGTTTCTCTTTCATTGATCTCACATCTCTGAATGTATACAAGCCAATATGTTTGTTAGTAGCAGTCATTGTCATAACTCACTTTTGTCAGTTATATTTTCTTGATAAAATCTGAAGCATCCAATGAAGGACTTATTTCCCCTTGTATACTCTTCAAATAGGTAGGTCCATTTAGTTGGATTACTCGGATTTTACCCTTACTTTTCAATGTCACTTGCCAAAGTTAATCTTAAATAACTTTTTGTGAATCATTAAATTCGTTTCTGATAATATCTTCATTATAACAAGAAAGATATTAGATGAAATATTTTGTTATCCTTGCATAAGATTCTAAGATAAAGTCCGAAGATTCCAACTGTTAGGACCTACTTACCATTTGGATTGCTTCAGATTTTATCAGGGAAAGATAACTGACTAAAGTCATTAATTGGTAAGTATAGGTCCTATCAGTTGGAATTCTCGGATTTTATCATTAAGTTCTATGTAAAGATAATAAAATATTCTATCTAATATCTTTTCTTCTTAATTTAGATATTTACAGAAGTGATGAAATTTAGATCGTTCTTTACCCTAACAATACTATGCTTGATTTTCAAACAGATAAAATGATTAACAAAAACATATTTTGAATTAATTGTGACAACTTGTTATTGATAAGTAAGGGTAAAATCCAAGTAATCTAACTAATTGGACCTACCTATTTGTAGAGTATACAAGGGGAAATAACTCACTAAGGTCCCTGAAGCCAAGGACTGGAAAATTGTCTCAAACTAGTGAATATAACCAATCTTATAAAGTCAAGCTAGTTGGTAATTTTTGCCCTATACTACAAGCAACATAGTAAATCGTGGTTATGTACTAGGATATTAAAGATGATTATTGCAAGAGATGTAATACAGAACTCAAAATATTGGGTTTATCCACCCTTATAGGAGTTACAATCTTTTTCTACCTTTTAATTGCTGAAAGTATAGTGCATACAAGTTGACCCCAACCTGACCTTTATGCAAGAATATTCATCACATTGAATATGAATGTAGTATTAGTGCTCGGATTATATCGTCAAGGCCTGAATGTAATTATAACACAGGGATTAATTTTAAAGTACATTTAAAGCGTACAATGAGTGTTTATTACACATGGACTGGACCAGATGATTATACTATGAGGCTAGCTACCAATTCAAATGTTGTGGGTTTTAGCCCCACAACCGCCATCCCCCATCCATATTATTATTAATTATATTCAAAAATGTAAGAACACGAGTTTCCCGTTTGATTGCATTTGAATCGTGAGTTGTTTTACATGCGTGATGTGTATACTTTATACATGTCTCATTTTATCTTAAATACATAACAAGCCGAAGCATATAGTAGGTGTGGTATTGATTTTTACCGGGATACGTGCAAATGATAATTAGATGCAAATGAGAAAGGTAAGGTCGGGTTCATTGTGTACGCACTATAACAAATTACAAAATAAATCTAACTGTCCTACATGCATGTATTTTTCTTTGTAACCAAACAAATATATTTGTACAACAGGTAAAAACAAAAAAATTGAATTCTGGTTGATTGTTTGGGGTTGGGTTTAAAACTGTGGCAACACATAGTATAAGTCATATCATGGAAGTCAGTCATCCTACTCAACATTACTGTATAGGCTAAATCAGCGAATTTAGCTGATAACCAGGTACATAATTAATAAATTACTTAATAATACACTTGTAGCTAAGGCTTTGCTCTTTCAAATGACATAAGCATCTTTTGCATACACCAAATAATAAATTCATGGGCCTATTTTAAATATCAAGACCAAACAGTTCTCGTATAGATGGTACAAAAGTCACATGAACTAAATACTCTATTGACAGCATATTTTGTAGCGGTAAATCAAAGAACTAAGTAAAATGAGGATATGTAAGTGTGAAATGGATCATCAAATGTTTTTCATGCAGTCAAAGCATACAAGTATTCAAGAAGTCGATCAAGGTACAGTTCACGTTCATTCTCTTTTTAGACAAATAATTAAATGACATCATATAGTGCATAAAATAACTACTACCTTTCTCTACCCCAAAAAAATACCCAGTAGGTCCATAAAACTTTATTGTAAGATAAATATCTGCTGCACAAAAATTGAATCTAACAGTAAAAGAGGTCATCAGTGCAAAGGATATAAAGTAAACAATTATAATTCATGGGCTAGCATGGACATTTTCTGACATGGAAATCTTATAGTTACTTTAAGCACTATTTGAATCATCTTTATGTTTTGACTGCTGCAATATTTAACTGAAAAACAAAAGGTTGTGTACATTTGGAAAATCAAGCGATAATATACCCTGTTTAAGGCACATGGTTAACAAATTGTAATCAAACCATTGTTTTTCGCCAAATTATTGCAAAAACCAAAAAAGAAATAAATCAATAAAGCAAAAAATAGAGATTGTACCTTCTTTAGTACCAAATTGCCCACATTAGCTTTCACGTCGGAATTGTTCAGGTAGAATTGTTTGCTCAAATATTTTCACACATGACATTCTTTACAGCTTGATTCAGTTTTTGTGCAGAGCTTTGGAACACGCAATTAAAACTCACATTACCAACTGAAATTGAAGAAGAAAAAGATAGTTATCATTGTACGCACTATTTGATGTCATGGAATTATTAGTCTGTAAAGGAAAATGAAACATAAAAACTATTTTTTGGAAACCTCCTGAGTTGTTGTTGTAGATCACATGACTACAGACACTGAACTAGAATACATTTGATAAAATGGTACCTTGTCATTGGTTAAAACACCATGAAAGCAAGAATTCATTAATACAGTATCCTAACTAATGTACCACATACTCTTTATAATTGTGTGTATACATGTTCAGACAAATTTCATCATATTTATAAGGTCTATCATCTAGGGCTGCATTAAGATTCACTGGAGAGTCGATTCCATGAAATTCGATTTTATATTCTTTTGATGCGATTTCTTTCAATTCAATTTATTGAATAGTATAGTTTATTCCAAATGCACATCAATTCATTCAATGAGCTTAAAAATAATTATTATTGATAGAATAAAAGTATTACTTAGATTTTCAAAGCAAATACATTTTCATACTGATTGATGTATCAATTGTTCATCACTGTCACTAACAGTATTAAATCCTTATAACTTATATAGACAAGTTTAAAGGCTGGTATTAAAATTATTATAAGGTATTAAAATCCCTGTGCCTGAATAGAAATGGAATCAGCGTCATAGCAATCCATTTTCAATGTATTGAATGAAAAGGCTGCAGCCCTACTATATTCATGTGATATACAACAGTTAATGATAAAGTAGAAAACCAAATGCTTTATGCTGATTTTTCTCACTTCTCAAATAATAGAATGACATGATGTAGTGCATAAAATAACTACTATCTTTCTTTCCCCTGAACTTCTCCATTGGTCCCTTCAATATTAATTGCGAATTACAATTCCGTTAGCACAAAAATTGAATCTATCAGTAATCTAGGTGATCTATAAAAAATATTTGTCCAGAGGATTCAAATAAACAACAACAATTTGCAGGTTAACTTGAAGATTTCAGGCATTGAAGTGTATAACTTATTTTATGCACTATTTGATTAGTTCTATGTCTTGACTACAACAAGACTTTGAAGAAAAACAACAGTTGTTTACATACTGATGATCATGGGACTCTATATAATCCGATTTTCTAACTTGGCATCTCAATCTAATAAAAAAGTCTAACAGTCAAAAACTAGGAGAAATGACAATGTTTGGAAGATTATTGTTGATTTAAAAACAAGTTATCATAAATTATTTAATCTATAGCAATGAATAGAACAATTAAATTTGTTCTCACATGAATTAAATACATTGAAACTGTACCATAATATTTCGGACACTTTTTGTTTCCCCTATAAAATGATGAGTCCAAAATTAAGAGTTCATTAACATGCCATGTTAACATGACTGATTTTTACCCAGTATAATTCACATGGTCAGCTGTATGTTAAAAAACACTCATTTTTCTTCAAATTCTTGCTAAAAGCCAAAAAATAGATATACAAATAGTGCAAATAAAGCTATTATACATTTCTTTGTCCATAAATGCCAGTGTGTGTATGTAATAATTGTTTCAGCTTAATCATCTGCTTACAGTGGGTCAGTACCTTTCTTAGAGATAAGACCAAAAAATTATCATGTACATTGATAATGATTAAACTTGGCGGACAAATACCTTCATGCTTCTTGTTTGTTTTTCTGGTTACCTAGTGATGTTGTCCTTATTTTCACGAAGCCATGGACTTCACAATGGTTTGCGCTAAAAACAGGCATGCAAGTACATTAAACTCACATATTCAAAGTATTGAATGTCTGGCCAATGATAATTATACCAAAATGTTTCTGACATGTTGTTGCATTGAATGATTTTGTCCCGATTGGGAATGGCAATTAATGAATATCAAAAACAATACTCAAGTACTCTGTCATTTTTTCGATTGAGTACTTTGTTACTTGCATGATTTTCAATGTTCTTTTAAGTTTTATCAATCAATATCAACACCTTCTACATGTTACTTTCATTTTCTATTCATTGATTTAAAATGATTCTAAACTAAAGTTAATGGCTTTTCCTTACTGAAAATCTTTGTTAGTAACGGATATCCCACGATGAAAAACCAAATGAAAATGAACTATGTAAAAACAACTATTTTTCAGTTAGAAAATCTCATAAATTCTAGTTCCCAATAAGAACTTCTTGTAAATATAAATAGAACGACAAGGCTGAATAACGTAAGCGACACAGGTGTTAAATAACTTGCGCATGTCAAATTGTTGATCGCTCAATCAAATTAACAATATTATTTTTGCACCTCTTCAAGGATTTTTTTATTGCATTTAAAATACAGTTGCGAAGATACATGCACATCTCCAACTATTCGGGCTAATTGGCTACGTCAATCTCTATAAATAAAAAAGTTTCCGAGTAAACAAATATCAATTTTTTTAACCGATTTTGGGACGATGTTTTGATTGAATTGTTCATTACAAACACATGTCAAATTGTGAATTGTTCCAATTGTAACAACTTTCGCATCCCAGCAACAACGTTTTGATTAAATTTAATCGTCTGAAGTGTTCGTTTTGCAAAGCAATTCAACTGAGGAAGCAAAATCGTACATTTTTATAAATTTTACCAAGTACTCGAGTATCAATTTTGGTAACTGATACTTGGAAGTTCGATTGAGTACTCTGTTAACCAAGTACTTGTTGGCATCCTTACTTCTGATTTTCTAAATATCACGTCAATCGTAAAGATTATACATTTGATATTTAGATAATCGGTACAAAATAATTTAATGCTACAACATTTCAAAATCATTTTGGTATAATCATCATTTGACCCGGACATTCAATACTTTCAGTATGTGGGTTTTATGGACTTGCATGCCTGTTTATAGCATGAACCATTGTGACGCCCATTGGGTCTTGAAAATTACAACAATGTTGCCAAGGTTACCAAAAAACAAACAAGAAGCATGAAGGTATTCGTCTTTTAACCTTTATCATAGTCAGTGAACATGATATTTTTTCATCTTTTCTTGGAGTAAAGACCCATATTAAATATTTTTTCACAAGATCTACTTTACGGCTTGATTCAGTGTTTGTGCGGAGGGTTTGAAGCAAACAATCAAAACTCACGGGATCAATTGGGATTTTAAGGATATAGAAAGTTAGTTGTAATTTTACATATAATGTACTATTTTATGTCATTCAAATATATAAACAGGACAAATCAGACTTGTGCTTGAGAAAACTTAAAGTGATGACTGAAATTGAGAGACTTAAAATTAATATATAAATATTTACATACTATGATATATCTGTGTTACAGTACTGTCTACAAGTCATTCACCATCATCATATCATATGATATATATATTATCTTCACCAACAACCATTAAAATCATTATACTAGAACAACATCCTGAAAGTTCAAATAAAACATCAAAGTACAAGATATGATGCAAAATTATCTCCTTAAACAGATATCCAACAGACTCCTGTCACAGGATCTCCCAACAGTTCACATAGGGTCACATTGAAATGACCTTAATATTAAACAATCAACAAATATTATAATATAGCATGAACCAGCTAATCATTATAAACCAGGGCCCGGTTTCACAAAAGCATTCCTGTTTTAATTTTCTAAATTAATATTAAATTTTCTATTAGTAACATTTTTAAGTATAAGTCACACACATTTTACCATTTAATCTGTTCTTAATGGACAAAGTTGAGAGTAAAAATTTAATCGAGTAAACGGGTAGACTAAATCAAATGTAAACATTACTTTAATATAAACAATTGGTTAACGTTTCTTTGAAATTTAACTTTGACTGGCTATGTATAGAGTCCCTAGACAATGGGAATTCCGACAAACAGACTCCTACTGTGATTTAGAAAGTATGTCAGAAAATAGAATATATCAGAGTTTCAGATTTTCATCTTTTACAATCAATTTCACCATTGAACTTATTCTGCCCCTCATCTAAAATATGGAGTATGACAGTTCCTGCACAAGTAAATGTGTGTATGACATCTAATTTCTATAAAATTATGTATAAATTATGTAAATTAAGATAAAACCGACATTTTAAAACAGAAAAAAACAGTACATATATCATCATTATGTTAAGGTTTTAGAGGAGACAGTAATTCCAACAGAAAAAATAACATAAGTCGATGTCTAATTTAATGGATAAAAACAAATGAAAATAAAATTTTCATTATTTCTAAATATGATATGATACAAATCGGGTTGAATTGGAACGTTTTTTTTATTAAATATGATCCGATACAAATCACTTTGAAGTGGAACGTTTTATCATCATTATTATCGTTATATATAACAAATTGCAATCCAGCACTTAGTTAATTTTTTCATTGTTCCCTAAATATAGATAGATGTAAACAACAAAAAATGAATTTCATTACCTTATTTGCTCAAATATTTACATGTACAATCATGCAGTATTTATTGTAAACAAGGCATGACATATTAAGTTTGTTAAAATCATTCTTAATGTCCTTATTCAAAAATCCAAGCTTGCAGATTTTGTTAACAAAATTGTAATATTAACCGTTAGCTATCTCTAGATGCAAGTAATGAAAATCGAACTACTATAAAAAGTTACTATACGAGGGGTGTCCCAGTAAATCATGGACTCTTTTTCTTGCGTAAAAAGTATGCGCAACTTTAGCTCCAACTTTTAACAGCCATTAAATGCCTGTGTTGTGAGTAAGTATGCTTAATTTTTAGACGATTAATTAAAATATAGATGTTTTGTTTCAATTTATAAGACACTAGGTATGAAAACGCGGCACAAGTCAACGTCATATTAAGACGTCAGGTCTATGAAATCATTTTTATTCACTCTCCAAGTTCGCCTTGTAGAGAACAGTGACATAAACAGACGATGTATTTACTTCATATTTACTTTACAAATTTGTTTTTGTCTTACTTTTGCTACAAAATTGTTACATCAGTCACAAAATATTAGTATGGTCAATGACATAATGGCCCGTGGTTAAGTTTCCAACTTAATTTTGAATAACACTTTCAGTAGTTTTTGGTACGATAAATTCAATGGATACATTACACTATAAATAACTTCTCTACAACATGTAGTATGCACAATGCATACTTAATGGTTCCTTTCATCTGTCTATGTGTTTGAATTCAAATTTATACCCATCCATGTTGTGCCAGGCTGATTATGAAACTGAATTGCAACTACATAGACTCAATCTTGTCCTGACGTCACCTTATCTGGTTGATGTCACATTTTTGTGTTTCAGTTCAAATGCGTATTGCACTCTTGTGTATACAATTTATGACATGAGATTTGGTGTGATAATATAAATAATTTCTGCGAATGTCTATGTAAAAATAAAATGTTATGAAAAAGTTAAATGTTTGCTGTTCACTTGAACTCAGTTTGAACGAATATACAAGTGTAAAAGCGGTTGCGCCGCATGCACATACCTAGTATTACATAAACATTAAAATGACGCCTTTAATGCAAGTTCTTACTGGTCAAATGCCTAATTTGTATAAAAAGATGACAAACAAACAGTCTTGTAAATTATGATCATCATGTGACGAAAGGAAAGAAAGTTATGGACAAAGTACACGATTTACTGGGACACCCCTCATACTAAGTGTCTAACCACCATCCTCTAGCATGGCATGCACTGCATGTTAAACACACTGTTTATGCAAGCAGTAAAATTAATGTTGAATCTTTTGTCAAACATATAAAAGAATGGGAAACATATTATTTGTCAAAAATGTTCTAAGCCATTTTCATTCCCCTTAAATATAGAAATTGTCGACCCCCCACCAAACAGGCAATGACTGACTCACCCGTACACTACAACTTAAGCATTGTTTTCCAAATATTTTACAAAAGGGTACTTTTATCACATACATATGAATTTCGTATAACAGCCCTAAACCAAACCCTGCAGTCCACATGCGCATATTTACTTGTCACTCTTTACCCAACCCTCGTGTTTGTACAATGATGTTATTTCAGAAAATATTCTTAAATCTGAACAATGATATTAGGGAAACAAAAGTAAGATAAATTATGCATAACTGGAAGAAAAATTGATTGATGAAAAAAAAAATCTAAAAAGTTTAAAATTAAGTAACTGTCAAGATTCGAACGTATGCCTGGAGATAAACCATTAGATTTCAAACCTAGCATTTTTACTGTGTACCCTATAGAGACTGACAATATAAAACCAAAGGATTATGACGCAATTTGGAGACGAATGTGTATCATCATTAGAATTAATGGAATAGATAAAAATTATCAATTGATTTTCTGATGGAATGTCACCTCTAAAAATCTGCACAGAATAACAATCAATCTAGTTATTAAAGAACTGTTTCATTTCGTTATAATTCACTAGTTTTATCATATTAATTTATATATAATAATAATACAAAAATTCAACTCTGCCAACACTAAGTCTTGAATTAGTAAAGAAACTGTTATACTACATCTTGTAGGTAAGAGAACAGATAAGTCCAACTATGAAATTGGACATAACCATAGACATACATGTATAATCTGTATCTCTAATATGTTTCACCTTCCAAAATACTTTCTAAAACAAACTATTTGTCCCTTCTTTGGTATTTCCATCCTATGGGGACACTTTTGCCAGTCAAACATACAAAATTTGATGAAAGTTTTATTTCCTTACATTTAAGTAATCTTTTCATACTATTGAATCTACCTGTTTACTTGATTGAAGTTTTACTCTTAACTTTGACTATTAAAGAACAGATTAAATTATAAAATGTTTGTGACACGCACTTAAACGTAAAAATGCTAAAAATAGTAAATTTAAGGCTTATCTAAAAAATTAAGATAGGAATGCATTCATGAAACTGGGCCCTGGTTATGCTGTAAGTATATAGGTTTTTCATCACCTTTGGTGTAAGATCAATCATTATCTCACCAAGAGAGCTAAGAAATCATATTTTCATGAGTAGCATAGCCACAAATATGGTTTTCTGAGTTCACAAATTGAAATAGAAAAGTCTTAAAACAAAGTAAATGAATAAATGTAAACCGTTTCTTTCATGCTAAGTTATGTGTGTTGTGTTAGACATATTTTACACAAAATATTGATAAAGGATATGTAGACCCAATCTCCGTAAACAGAGATCCTGTAGAGCGTTGTCATACTGGATCTCTACTTAGTCAATGCAAGGTCACGTCGAGATGAACTTTGTGTCGACCAATCGATGCGTAGCTTTCATCTAGACGAAAACACTATTAATCACATTTTGATTTCGTAATTTCTATTTTTTAGACCAAGGTTTGCATGCAAATTTAACAGCCATATTATTCACAGTCTGCGATTGGGTGGTTCATTTCAAATTGCGTGACGTAGATGATGTAAACAAGTTATGTATCATAACAATTTTGTCATTAATATTATGATGAGAAAAGGTCACCTGAACGTGACCTTCGTTTGGAAATGGCCAGATCTAAATAAGCGAGTATGCGAGCGGTGAAATTTTAGATCGGGTTTTAATCAGATTGAAACAAGACATACAACCAATTCAACAAAATATTCAACAAACAATTCTTGGATATTGATGATTATTTTTGTAGAAATATTATTCTTAATATATTGGATTATGGTTTGTGATAAAATGAAAACAAATTTCATGATTGCAACAATTTTATAAGATTCAATACCTTACAACCTAAATCTTCCAAAACCATGTATATTGTATTTATTTTCTATAACATATAGCTTTTATGCTATTTTGTAGTCTCAGATATACATAAAAATGATAACCAAAAAATTAAGCAAAACTAAAAGGAATTTCAAAAAAGCCGTTACCAAATTTAAGATAAAAGCCAACAAAGTGAAAATGTCTCCCAAATTTTGGTGGGTACTGTGTATAATATACATGGTATTGAGCATTTTTCTATAGTGTGTATGGTCCTTACTTTCTTTCTTTGATTCTGCTAAAAGTAAGAACCAGTTTTCTAACAAATATCTGAATGAAAAGTTTGTATCAAATACCATTTTCATGAAATTGATGGATATTTCGTTAACAAAAATTTGTAGCAAATTTTCTACACTACTGACTTCTAGTTAAATTAGGCATAGTGTTTAGTTTAGTCTAAAATCAAGTGCACATAGAAATGGGAAAAGTCTTGTAAGGTTTTTAAACCAATCTATGGTGCTTTTCACAAAAAAATCTTACAATAAAAATTAATGAAAGTCAATCACAAAAACATTATTAATAGGGTCATTTTTTGGCATATAAATTCCAAATATTATTGAATTATGTAGAATGTTGTCCACCTGTTTAAGATCATGAATTATCATAGTTATGTTTATTATCCTTCTAACTATGAACCTCAGAATTAATGAAATTGACTTACGATCACTTTTTTCGTAGAATTTTTGTGAAAAGCTGCATTGATTACATGTCGTGATTTGATCAGAAGTAAGAAGTTATTGCAAAATAATAATACTGAAATTATTATTAATTTTGCAAAAACTGTATTATGTATCAAGATTTTAACTATCAGTTTTGTTAAGAAATATAGAAACTGAAATACAGAACTGAACATGAAAGAAACAGAATATTTGTCAACTTTGATGTAAAATCTTTATTCTAATTCATCAACTGCAAATGCAACTTTTTCACTTATTACTATACCACTTGTAAAAGTATGTTTTCTGAACTTTTTCAGTGAAATAAAAATTAAAGTTACACCATTGTTACCAAATATCCTCCATGTTGTGTTTTGTCTCAAGTTATTCACAACAACCTTCAAGTTTTTGCATGCAAAGCATAAGCTGTGATTGGCATATTGCAAAAAAAGAAGACTGACCTTACTGGCAGGTCAAGCGGTAAAGACAAAGACTGTAACTATAATACACCCAGAGTACAATTTGTTATGTGGTTTTTTTTCAAAGGTTCTTAAAAAATATATATGTAACTGTTTCGCTCAAGTGAACATGTTTCACTTATGTATATATTAATGCGTGTCTATAAGGGTATCTGTCTATATCTTTTTATTATTTAATAAATCAAATCAATCATACAGATTAAAATTGTAACAATTGTAGCACAGTAAGATTTTCCTGAAATTCTCTAATTCTAACATTGAAATAATCCTACTTTATACAGTTGTATCCATAAGCAAATTAGAAAAAAATAACAATCACTACATTTTGGTTGGGCAGACATTAGTAAGGATATGAAGAGCTATTGAAGAATTATTTGAATTTATTTACAAACATAGTTCTTACAAATGATGTCTGTGCTGTATTCATTTGAACGTATAAATAATAAATACTAAGTCTTAAATCTTTGAGTTTATGTGATTTAACGCTTGATTTATAGACATATATGCTTTAGTAGCACAGTTTGACAAAATAGATCTAACAATATTGTAAGAAAAAATCTCAAAGTTTTCACTTAAAATAACTTAATATTTCTAGTAAAAAAATTGAATCATTAACAACAGCTATACCATTTTTATTCTTTCATCAAACATAGTAACATATGCAGCAGTCCTGTTGTTTGTTATTATTTACAAGTATTTCTACACTAAAGAATGGTCATCATCCATTTTAAGGTTTTGCACATAAGAGTTCATTTAAAGTACAACTTTTAAGTGCAAACTTAAGATAGTAAAGTATTTCTGTAGAACTCTAAATCCTAAGTTTCCAGTTATGATATGAATTTACTTAAGAATCCTTATAAAAAGCTTGCATGATTAAAACAAAAACAATGGTATATACCTGAACGTTCTTATGAAGAGATTTCAACATATAAATTGTCCACAACATAAACCAAAAGCACATCAACAAAGTTATGTTCCATTGTAACCATTCTATACAAGACATCATAGCATAATACATGTTGATATCAGAAATTTGTAGAAAACTTGTACTTTGTAGAACCTAAAATAAAAAGATATTCACCTGTAATCAGATATTCGTTCCTTAGAAGTGATCAACACCTCAAACCCTAGTCGATAGTGCAGTTGGTAACGCGCTGGGATTTGGAATCTCATGTCCTGAAGGAGGTATGGGTTTGAATCCCATACGGGGAGGTAATACCCTTCCATGAAAATTTGACAATATTGTCAGTTTTCCTCCATTGATAAGATTCATGGAGAAGTTTCCCGCCTTGTGGAAGGGTAGGTGAGTACTGGTTATAGACAAGGGCCGTAAAATTACCTTAAGGCCACAAAAAATTGATCATATGTTCTAGGATTCGCTCGCACCTTAATTTTGACAGTTTTGTACAAAAAATATTTTTATTTCCTCGCTCGCTCAAAAAAAAATTTGGTCAAACCGCTATATAAAGCAACTGAATTAAGATTTCTTTTATTTTTTTTTCTTCGCTCGCTCGCCCTATTTTTTTCTAGAAAAATCCATAAAACATATCATCAACTTGTTGTGGCCTAATTGTGTTGACACGACGTTAAACCCAGTAAAAAAAAGATAAACAGCTCAATCATTATATCAATCTTCACAAAAAAATTGCATCAGCACTGGACATATGATCCAGCAAAATTGAAGTTTCAACTTGAATGAAAGTAACTGTTTACTGGACTAGAAAAATTCTTAATGATATGGTAGAATAAGCTGTCAATTTCAATAGAATTTAATAAAATGATACAACTACTAATTACATTGTTTTTTAATTGACTTTGAAAAAATAGAGGCTGCAAAAAGTTGATGGACTGTCGGCCTGCTTGTATTCTTAAAGTCACTGGACAACAGTGATTTCAGTGGACTTGATCCACTTTCCACTGGCTAAATTTAAAGACTGTGACTTTAAATCAAAACTACAAGCTACTATTTCATATGAACTAATAAAGCGTATATAGTCATCTATGACAACAATTCATGAGGTAAACAAAGATTTGATTTTTCCTGATTATTCTTTACCTTTTTTTTTTAAAAATTAATAACATCAAATAGTTTACAAAATAACAACTACTTTTCTTTTTCCAGAAAAATTTCGTTTGATCTTGTAATTTTCTATCATTAATTACAAATTCTGGGCAACAAAATTTGAATCGAGCAGTAAGATAGGTAATAACAAAATGATTTGTGCATAGGATTCAAAGTAAACATTTACAACTCATAAATTAATGAATTTATGTAGGCATTTTCTGACAAAGAAATGTAATAGTTATTTTATTCTCTATTAATTTTTAATCTTTCGAATTTTTTGGTTGCTGCAAAACTATGAGGAAAAACAGAAGTTTATTAACAATAGTATGATAACTTCATTATAAACCAAGTCCTAGCCATACAGTCAAAAAGACAGTGTGCAAAAATGCCTGCATTTCAAATGAGGTGTACAGAATACAGGGGGCTGAACAAAACACTACTGTTACTCCATTAGAAAATAAGTCAAGTGATCTACATCAATAATTAAGAAGGTTTATAATCACATGTTTTTCAATGTTTTGCTTCTTAGACAAATTATTTACTGACATCATACAACACTTATGGTAACTACTATCTTTCTTTTCTCCAATAAATCTCACTTGCTCATATGAATATTGATCATTAGCTAAATATTCATTGCACAAAAATTGAATCAAAGGCTAAAATTTTCCATGATAATTTGTTAAAACAAAATTTTAAGTAAAGATTTACAAATAACAAGCTTACACTGACGTTTCAGACATAGAAATGTAATAGTTATTCCATGCACTGTTTAAATTGTCCTTACAATTTGGCTGCTGCAAGATTTTGATGAAAAACAATAGTTTGATTACATTCTGAATTTATTTATTTGAGTTAACGCCGTATCAACACAATTTAGGTCATTTTATGGCGTTCAGCGCACCTAACCTAGCTTTCCTGGACCATTGTCTATAACCAGTACTCACCTACCCTTCCACAAGGCCAGAAACTTCTCCATATTATCTAATCAATGGAGGAAAATCAACATTATTGTCAAATTTTCATGGAAGGGTATAACCTCCCCGGGTGGGATTCGAACCCGCACCCCCTCGGGTACAAGTATCCAAATCCCGGCACGCTACCAACTGCCCTATCGACCCGGGTTTACATTCTGAAGATCACATGACTATTTACCCTGACAAAACACCCGCTAAAGTATTGAAATAAACTCATTGAGAAGTTTATTATGAATGATAATTTACCACAGTGAATTAGTTGCACAAATTTCATAAATTCATTATGTTTATAAGATTTAGGATCTGACACCCCAAAGCCACCAAAACCATGTGCAATGTACATGTAATTCTTTTCAATAACATATTTTTAATCGATTTTTGAAGTTTCAACTGTAAAAAGAACCATGATTGAAATTAATGCAAAACAAAAAAAAAACACATAAAAATAATTTGATATCAAGTTTTCAATACTAGTTAGTAAGTTACTAAAGCTAGTTAGTAGGCCTACACAGTAAAAATGTCACCAGACTTTTGGCAGGCACTGTGCTATAATGCCCTCCATATTTTCATTTTAGGCCAACCAAAAAGCTTTTATCAAAAATAATTTTCAGTGGCCTTGAAAATTTAATGCTTTTTTACTCTTTTTTGTTAGTTTGTTCTCTATACCTGAGACTACTATAGTAGCTTTAAAATATGTTATAGAAAAGAATAACAATGAACATACATAGTTTTGGTGGGTTTAAAAATTTAACTGCTGTACCTTATAAACATGATCCATTCAAAACATTTGTTTTCAATTTATCACCAATCATACCTAATATATTAAAATAGTGGTCCAATATACTGGTACATACAAGCACTGCCATTTTAAGAATTTTAGTAATTTTTTTTTCATCTTCAAACTTTTGGTGGTCACTGTATACACCCTCATTTTATGCCATAAGAAGTGATATGACACATACAAGTGGTTATCCAAAACTTTGTGAACTTTTTTAAATACTAGATGGGAGCCCGTGCAAGCACGGGCTTTAGGTAATGACAATAAAGGGAAATAACTGCTGCTGGGAGTTTGGTCTATTTTTAGTTTTATCTAGAACTATTTTTAGACACAAAAAACCCAATATTTTTGTTGATTTTTGGCAGTTTTTGCAAATATCAAGAGGCTTTGTCAAAAAAGAATTGTCAACTTGACATGCCTGTATATAGGTGCTCCAGCGACAAACAAAAGATTTATTCAAAGCTGCGCAGTTTCTTCCACAAAACAGGAAACTCGCAAATTTAATAATATAGATCTTATGAATGTAAACATCTATTGTAATGAAATTTTATCAGCATACCCTGTAGAATAATATCAATACATTTTGAAAGGAACAAGAAACTGAGTCAATAAATGTTGATTTTTTATTGCTTTTAAATAGGCACATACACGGCACCCTTAACACGGTAGAAAATCACAGTTAGTCATCGTGTATTTGATGCAAACAAATTAATAATACAGAAGCATCACATCACCTTCATTTTTTTGTTTATATCACTAGAAATGCCAGAGGCTGTTATTATTATAATGGGAAAAGCGAGCAAGGAAATACAAATATTTATTTTGTAAACACTGTCAATGTTATTAGGTGCGAGCAAATCCATAGAACACATGATCAATTTGTTGTGGCCTAAACAAATTAGAATATCGTGCAATTATAAAGTTTTGTTTTAATATGGGAATGACACCAGCAAAAAGCATTTTAAAAGATTAGCAAGTGATGGAGCTAGTAAACAATCACATTCATTAGGGTTTAAGTGGCATAAGAGATTCAGTGATAGACAGAAAAGCATAAAGAATGAAATATGCAGACGATGTACCCTTGAGATGTATCAACACATTGACATTCAGTTTAAAGAACATTAAACACAACTTTAATTTTTCTACTCTGTTTTAAGTAAATAAAACATGACTTAAATAAATAACACACATGTTAAATATATACATGTACAATGATTTGGTAATTTCGGATCAAATGAAATCGGGGTAATTTACTAAATCGAAATTTGTCTATAACTAAACTCCTAAAGAAGAATTATTCATGTAACTTTCCGATTGCATTATTTTTCAAAATGCATTGAAGACAATTAATTTCTACAGCTCTGCACTGCTTGTAAACATCAAACATTGTTTTGGAGCACAGTAGTTTCGTTACAAACTAATTACAGGTCAAAGGACACCCATGGGTTCCAGTCAATTGTCTATCTACTGAAACCCAACACAGAAAATTTTGTATTGGTTACATGCCGCAAGGTTTTCAGCGGTGTACCAGCAATGAATTCATGGCCAAAAATGATGAGTGTATGCCGAAGGACATAACATTGAGAAACAGTCATGGACATTGACTGCTTTTGGTTAAAGTACAAGTTGAATGTTATCATAATGTTGACGTCATTAATATTTTGGAGAGTTCCGCTGTCACTTACATGTGCATTAGTAAAATGTGATAAATATTGTAGTAAAACAAGCTACAAACTTGATTTCTTCCATGTTTATTTTGTTAATACATTGTATTTCTTCTTAGCAGTGTATGAATTTCAAATAAAAATCTCAAATATATTTTACGCAATAAAAAAAGCCCACAAATTTCTGGATAACCCCTCATGTGTTCTATTTACTACACATGTACATAAATAAGAGTATCATCTAGCTATAGTGATTGACCTGTGTCGTGGACAGTCACTATGACTCATCCTAAATTGTTTACATACAAGGAATCATACAAGGGATGATCCAAAATAACGTGGACTTTTAATACTGCTCTAACAATTTTAACAATATTTTTTAGAAACTTATATGGTTGTAAATCGGAACATTAAATGAATCAATAAAGGCAATAAAATTACAAATATTTATAATCATAAGACTGCACCATGCGTTTTCATAACCAAGGTAATGCCGATGTGGCGTGCACTGTTATAATCGCTATGTTTAAGAAACATTTTGTATTGTTTCTCAGAAAATAATTAAACAAATAGCGCGAAACTTCACCAACTGAGGTGTAGGTGTATACATGACGTCATGTCCAAATTTGACTTCATTTGATCAAGGCGTTATGGAGAAAACAACATTCATAACACGATCTCATCAACGCAATGAAAGTTGAAATATTGTCACCTGACCGGATGGAAGTATGTTGCATTATAAAATTTTGTCATAATCTCATAAAAAATGCCAACACAGACGCTTAAGTTGATTGAAAACTCTAAACGTAAAATTCGAGTCAGTAGAAGTTTAGTTTTTAAGTGACACCAACAGTTTGGGAAGGGTAGAGAAAGCTTTAAAGAAAGACAAGGTGGGTGAAGAAACAGAAAAAACGAAGCGACAGCGGAGAAATCAATTTGGGAAGTGCTGAATACGGACCGAGGTCTAATGATTCGCGATTTGGCAGATAAGCTTGAAATGGGTTACGGCACAATCAAGCGCATTTTTACCGGCAACCTGCATATGTCAAATGTTAATCGACTTTCAAATCTATTTGCCATTATTTGACATTGAGTTATGTGCTGTGTGAGTGACGATGCCATAAATGTTACGAAGACGTCGTTGACGCGCGCCGGGTCACTGATAGTGATAGTTTTCTATCGATCATTACTTTTTACTGAGTCAGTATTTCTTTCTGATATTTTGTAAACATATGTAGGACATATTCTTATTTATGTTGATGTATTTTGTTTTCTGATTGTACCTAACAAACGTTAACTGTCGCAAAAGTCCACGTTATTTTGGATCATCCCTTGTAATATACTAAATAATGGTTTATACCTGAAGGAGATTCCATAGACAAAGTTGTCTAACACATAAGTCAGTAGTACATCAACAAAGTATTACTCTATGGCAACCATACAATTGAAGAAAATTCATCAACATACAATGTTGTACAATCAATATGATGAAAACTTGTTTGTTTATTTCACTGTAGTACATGTACCTACAAAAACAAATTTATACAAATAACGTTTCAAATTATAAATCAAAAGGGTTCTAAGTTTGATGTACAAAACATTCATACAAAAGTCTGATTAAAACTTAGAAAAACGACTCACAACCAATTGTTGGGTGTGACTTTAGAGTGAATGTGACTTCTTTTTGCTTATATGAGATTCTGTGTGCGAATGGCACTTTTACCTTTCAAATAATACTAAATATACTAGTTGTTTCAACAAGATATTAAGTTTTCAAACTTTTAAAAGATATTTTTGTAAACAAAATTAATCCAAGATAATATGAATTTTTTAGTCATAATCACCTTACTAATATGACTTCTATTTTGCGAATATGACTTTTATGATATAGTTTACGGTTAAAAAATTTGACACGTATAATACATTACGTTCAAGTTGTAATGTTTTTCATTCAAAAATATACATGTGCTAGAATATTAAATCATAACCATTCGTGTTCGTCATATATCTCTTGTCGAGAAATTTAAGTGAGAATCTAATATTATCTCAGATTCTAAGAATAGATCATATTTGTGCATGGTTCTTCTATGACTTTCTCTATGCAAATACAATTTTTTTAGCAGTCAAAGATAAAATTTTTTTTAAAGAATGTTATAACTGTAATTTAATAATTCAAAAGTATCTTCGTAATAGAAACTGTTCAAAATGAAATAAGCTGATGATGACTTTGTATTATTATATATCATTTTTATATTATAGTTCTAACTCAAAATCATATTCTCTTAGTTCCTTCGAATTTACAGCATATCTACAATATCATTACATAATTTATGTCTTAAACAAGAAAATAGTATTATATATTAAGTCTGTACTTAATAATAATTATTTTCAACAAAGAAAGGGTTTTTTTTCTCTTTAATTGATTTTAACGTAGTATCTAACACATATTTAGGTCATATATATGACGGCCTGCTCTTCCTACAATAGGTTTCCTGGACACTTTTCTATCACCAGTATTTATTTACCCAACCAAGAGGCCAACAACTTGTGTATAGGGTATTACCTACCGCGACCAGACTCGAAACCACTATCTCCAGATTCAAAGTCAGACATGCTAACCACTACCCCACGGCCGCGGCTGAACAAAGAAAGAAAATTCATATTAAAATTTGCTCAGTTTCTACAAATAGATCACATTTGCAGTACTGGTTTTATAACAAATAATGATTATTGATAAGAAATTTGACATAGAATTTGTGAATTAAATCAAAGATTTTAAACAATCAGATATTTTGTTGATAATCAATTTTTTTTAAATCCCAAAATATCTGTTCAAAAGGCGTATTATATACTAAAATTATTTAGCGCAATGCTGGAGCGTTGCGCTATGTATGTATTCAATTTTGATAATGTCACTGCATGCGGAACTTTTCGGCTGTACATGTTACTGCCTAATAACTATCAAACCTTCTCATAGGGGCCGCCATTGAAGTCAGCAAATGTTTGACTAAAAAGTGTATGTACTTCATGTAGCAAGACAGCTAGACGAGAAATTTTAGGTTAATAAATTTATATATCGGACATATTTTTTTGATATTTCATTTGTTTTGTTTGGCATTTATATATTATCTTTAAAAGAAGTTTCTCCAAGAAATAAATATCTTCTCTTCTAAACTGCGATTTAAACTAAAACATGTACACTCGACCTTCGTGGTCTTCGATGTCTATTTATAGAAAGCACACTTGTATAGATCATTTTTGGGGACGGTCTAAACCGCGGACGAAGACACTGACTCCATAAACAAAGAAGGATTATCAGACCATCACTGATTATTATCCTATTATATATTGTACATTTATACAGGTGTAAATGTTTTAGTTATCATAATTATATGCTTTAATTAGCGGTCAATAAGCAATTATTTTTTAAGAATTTTAATGTCTCACTTATAGAGAATCACAGGCTTAAGCAGTACTTTCATGTTAATTATTTTTGCGCTCTTGGATGCTTTGCATCAATATTGTTCTATATCTTTAATTAGTTATAACTCTTACTCATATTCACTCAGACTCTAAAAATACAACACTCCCATGAATATAACTTAATAACATAATATAAAATTAAACTATATTTTATAATATCTAAATCTGAAAATTATTTAAAATTCAACTTTATGATGTCCATTTGTAAGCATTGCAAAAACATCTCAGACCTAGACTGTTATATTTATATCTATATCTAAAAATAATAATTATTGTAATGTATACATCATTACAATATACACTTATTTCATGGGTATTTGGGGAACAGTCAAAACTATTTTCCCGAGGTATCAGGGACAACTTAAGAACTGTTGCCCGAGGCCATTAGGCCGAGGGCTACAGTTCTTAATGTTGTCCCTGATACCGAGGGATAATAGTTTTGACTGTTCCCCAAACACCCATACAATAAGTGTTTTATTACCTAATGCAAGTACAGATATAACATGGCAATAAAGATAGTTTCAGAAGCGGATGACATTACGTGGGCCTAGCGAGTCCCGATTCTCAGCAAAAGTTCGAGATCCCTCTCTTCAATGTCTTCAAACCGCGACATATCATAGATATTTTCAACAGAATTTACTTTTTTCTACTTTTCGTTTGGTAACTCTAAAGACGCTTGCAATGATCTCGCTCATTGGACGCTTGGAGTTTTTTAATGTGGTTACTTCCCTTGGCACTGCAATCTATGAAACAGTTCGCACGTGAGGGCAACAGTTCGCACGTGAGGGCAACAGTCAAAACTCTTTCATGCGCAGTGGCGTTGCACAGTAAAACATAACAGGTTTAATCCGGTTTCACTCAGAATAGTTGAAAAACAGTTAAAAATAGCAAATTGACATTTATATAGAGCATTAGGTAATAATAATTATTATTTTTAGATATAATTCAGAAAATCTCATATTTGCATTGTTTCTAAGATAATGCATGGAAGCAATGTTTAATACAACCAATGTAATTTGATTTTTTATCCTTTTAATTAATGTCCTGTTTCAAAAACAACGTACAAGTACATTGTATTTGAATACATTGACTTAATAATGTTATATATAAAACAAGAACAAAATAATATAATCTTTTATCTTTTTAACGCTTAAAAAAGATTGTCTGTAATCTAAATATTCTTTGACAATTAACTTGTCATAAAATAATTGTACATATATGTCTTATCAAAAGTCATAATTGCACAAATAATAATCAAATGATATTTTACTCTAAATTGCACCTTAGAAATCAATGATGACTATTTTTCTCAAAATTTCAGTCCTGCTTATGAATTGTATACTAGAAGGAACTTTTAAGCACCGGTACCCGGATTTCAATAATGTTGGATTTTTTTATTTTCAACATTTTTTTCTGATGCTTAAGGGAAATATGCGCATGGAACCATGCTGTCGTCTGCTTGCATGGTTTTCATGCTTCTTAATTGATGCAAAATTAGTTTTGAAGTGCATGAGCTGAAAAACTGGACATGGGCACATGTTTCTCATACAAAAGTCCCATGTGGTCAGTTTTGGTGAAAATCGTTAATGTATTGATATGCACAACAAAAAATCAAGAAAAGTCTTGAATGTCGCTTCTAGAACGAGAAATTGCGCCATAGTTCTTTTAAGCAAGGCGGTGTGTCACCTGCAGTATGAGATTTCTAATTGCTAATTTCCAGTTAAATCAAAGCAATTAGAAATCTTCCCATATGTACCCATGCATGACAAAAACAGTTTTGCATTGATATAGTTGCATTAAACAATGCAAGCAGACAACAGTATGATCCTATACATATTTCTGTTATCTATCAGACTCAAGCGTTGAAAAAAATATATTTCCTACAATATTGAAATCAGGATACTTAATGAGTAAAGTTCTGCTATTAAGACCAGCAAAATCAATGGTCTTAATAGCGGAACAGTCTTATTATAGGGACCCTTTTCTTCACAAATTAGTCATTTGGGTCTTAATAATAAAGTCAAAAATTGCGTGATTTTGAAATAACAAAAGTGGTCTTATTAGCGGAACTTTACTGTATAACTTTTCTGTACGTTTAACCACAATTTATAAAATATATTGTTGTTTTCTATCTAAAATAAAAAAAATTTTTACTACTAATATTTGTAAATATAAGTGACACTTACATGTTTATTTCATTGTTCCAAATTTTAAGCACATGTTTGACATGACGTCCATTTTAAGCAATTGCGATGTTCAGTCCTTTCTAGGGATTTATCACAACTGAACGCCACATTTCCACATTGATTTGATTGATTTCACGTCTGACGTTTGTCTTGAGTTCATCAAGGAACTCAGGAGAGTTTATAGACTCTGTCTTTTAAATGTCCCCATAGAAAGAAGTCCAACAGACTTGAATCTAGTGAATGTTGTGGCCACGCATTATTTGTTCTGAAAGAGATGAATTTATCAGTATATTAACTGTAAAGTGTGTTTTTAATACTATGTATTAGAATTATATTAAAATATAACATGCAGTGGATTTGAGAATATTTTTTAACAAGTAAGTTAATTCCACTAACATAAAACTTAACTTAAATCCATGCTATAACTATACTTAACGAAACTTCTAAGTACTCCGATTTCAATGTTTTCATTTTCATTTTTCAACATTTATGTCTGATCATTGATGGAAATATATACAGGACTATACTGTTGTCTGCCTGCATGGTTTTCATGCTTCTACATTGATGCAAAATTGGTTTTGTCGCGCATGTTAAAAAAATTGGAAATGTGCACGTGCTTATCGTGCAAAAATTCCATGTGGTCAGTTTTAGTGAAAATCATTAGTGTGTTGATTATGCACAACGAAAAATCAAGAAATGGCACGAATGTCGCTTCAAGAACGAGTAATTGCCATAGGTCTTTCGCCAGACCTGCAGAATAAGTCTTCCAATTGCTAATTTTCTGTTCAATCAAAACAATTAGAAAATCTTATTATATCAACGCTTGCACGACAAATATGGTTTTGCATCGACAAAGTAGTATGAAAGCCATAAAAGCAAAGGTCAGTATGGTCCAAAACACATTTCCATCAGTGATCGAACATAAATGTTGAAAAATAAGACTCCCTTCCATACTGCAATCGGAGTACTTAGGAGTTTCGTTAAGTATATAAAGTGTTCATTTGGACATTCCTTTTTAGCATTTTACATAGTCCTCCCCTATATTGACAACCCATTAGGAACGCTTGAAACTTTTCATGTGTGTAAAAACATTGGCTTACATGCGAGCGGTACAACTCAAAATGTGGACAACTCAACCCTTGGACAACTGAACTGAAGACAACTCAACCTACAGGTAGAGACAGCTCAACTATTTTTATAATTAGTTAATTTAGTTGAAACAAAAGTTTATCCTGTATGGAAGATATTTGTGAATACAATACAGTTATTATTGGTATTTAGAGGTTTTTTTAAGGAATGAGAATAGCACAAAAAGGAAAATTGCATAAAAATAGTATCAATTGTGTTGTATATATTGCACATTAACAATGTTTCATTAATATTATTATAAGTTAGTTTTATGCCGATCATTAATTATTAATTTTATTGTTATATTACTTGATAAATATATAGAGGATATTTGTTTATTTTGGTGTAAGATCGACTTTTATTTCACGAGTGAGCTAAGGACACAATATTTTCACGAGTGGTGTAGCCACGAGTGCAATATAATATTAGTAGATCATGTGTGAAATAAATAGATCATACACTGAAATAAACAAATTTTCTGTTTATTATATGCTTCAAAGTTGTGTGGTTTACTAGTATTGTTTAAGTCTGATTTGCCTTCATAACAGAGCATCAAAACACTGAAAAATAACAATTATTTTTTTCATTGTTTTAAAACAGTGGAATATTGATTTTTATTTCACCGATAAACTCAGGTATTCAACTAGAAAGTATATAACAAAAGGTATGTATTGTACTGATAATAGATCGTGATTTGTTTGACAAACTGTTTCTTGTTCAATAAAAAATAGCATTAATTACACAGTTATAAATGATAAGTTAAATTACAATTTTCTTATTTGACAAACAAAAAGAAAAAGTAAAAAGAAACTTCTGGAATTTTTCTTATTCTGCTCCAACCATGCCTGGACATTAGTTTGTATGAGTGAGACTCGATTGTAGACTAAGCATGAGTGTGTATGAAGAAAGCACAGATGTACTTGGAAAAGCAAGGTTCATCACGATTTGTTCAAGATTTGCATATGGTTTTCATAAGATTGTTTAACGTTTTCAAGTTTGGTCTCATACGGTTTGGTACTGTCTTGCCCAATCTAACTCCACCTTTAATTAATATTCAGGGTTTACATAGGTTCCCATCAATATTGTTTAAATAATGCTCGAGTTATCAAACATTTGTAAATGTTTTGATATCAATTGACTTATTTTGATGGCTTGGCTTAATAATTTTTCATTGATATACGATATTGACATGGTCATGCTCATTCATGTAGTGGATTTCATGTTCTGTTGTATATATGGTCTCATGCAGTCTCATAAGGTCTCTCCTGGTCTTTTACGATCACTTATATGATCATACAGGGACATGACTTACGTGCCAGTTTTTTTTTAAAGTTTTGAAAATCATACATGTCTTTCACAGATACACTCAAAAGGCCCCAGTATAACTCGAATCAGAACTCTGTTGGTTCAGTTGTATGAATAGTTTACACAGGTAGCCAACCGTATAAGTAGGGCTGTCACGATACGCCAGAAGCATATCGCAGTATATTGCGATGCGCTCGAACCGAACCGCGATAATGTACCACGATATACTAGTATTGCTTTGAAAACTTATGACATGGCTGCATAAAATTGTCTTAAAAAACTTATTCAACTGTTGAAGTATGTTATAGGATTTTGTATGGAAAGTGCCTGAAGCAGACTGGACTGAAAAATCTGGACATTTTAGAGTTATGTGAACATTCCAAAAGTGCCCAAATTCTTTGAACTTAAGCTTTCATCGAATGAACCATTGAAAACTGACGTTTTACAATCATTTGATGAAGGGAAGAATTTTTCAATGAAAATAAAAAATATCGCTAAATACTGGTACATTAAATTTGCACTACCATATGCATTGCCGCCACTGCATATTGTAATATACCGGTATATCATGACAGCCCTACGTATAAGCCTTATGTTCTGTGTGAAACAGGCTTAACAGTAATATAAACTTAAAATGATATCAATGATACATTTGAATTGGCAATTCATCATTTTTATGCAATTTTCACGTTTAATGGTACATGTATTCTCATTTCTTTAAATCACCTCTAAATATCTAACAATAATGCTATATTATCAACAAATATTATCCATATGCAATAAACTTGCTTTTAAAATCAATTTTAATGGATAAAAGAATTTTTAACTAGAATAATCGATAATAAATACATGTATGCTGGTCAAGTTGTCCATGGG
Source organism: Mactra quadrangularis (assembly GCA_025267735.1). Taxonomy (NCBI): domain Eukaryota; kingdom Metazoa; phylum Mollusca; class Bivalvia; order Venerida; family Mactridae; genus Mactra; species Mactra quadrangularis. The sequence continues at coordinate 36,867,385 of CM046309.1, read as the reverse complement.
TTGTGTTGTCTCAACCAATGGGTTGAGCTGTACCAAGCTAAGTTGTCATGACTACTCTTGCATATGTTCCATAAACAAATATACTTAACGAAATTTCTAAGTACCCATTTCTTTTTTTTATGCACATGCACGACAAAACCAATTTTACACCAATTAAGAAGCATGAAAACCATGCATGCAGACGACAGCGTGTGTTCTATATACCTTTCCATTAACAATGGGACAAAAATGTTGAAAAATAAAACAAGTAAATCTGTGAGCTAATGCTCACTAGTGATACCCCCGCAAAAATCTAAAAATATGCGACAAACAGGAAGTAGATGAGCAAGGAGCATGAAATCGCTTTACACCACATGGGACTATGGGATGAAGCAATATGCAAAGTATTAGGCTGCTGCATGTTATAGTTGCTGAGAAAACTGCGACGGAAATTTTGTAACGGACAGACGAGCGGACGAGGGTAAAACAGTATACCCCCATCTTCTTCGAAGCGGGGGTATAAAAATTGAAGTTAACAACATAGAAATCAGGGTACTTATCGGTAGAAATTTTGTTAAATATAATATATATTAAGGTATTTATCATTATTGAAGCTCATTAAGGCAGATCTTACTTTCATATTGATACTGGATTGATTTGGAAAACAAACAAAACTTAAGATATATTTATTTGGTTTATATAATAAACTTAACACATGGTTTACGAAGCTAGCCAGCATAGCATGCAACTGAGAAGCAATATTAATTGAGGGCAATTTCAACCCCGTTCAGAAAAAATAAATGATAATTTACTTACATTGATACATTGATGTTTTGTAGCTTGTGTGATACTCAGGTTGACACTTTTTTCATACTGAAAATAAATAAGGTAAAACTATAAGTAATGTATCATCTTACAGCAATGTATACATAAAACAGACTGTCAACCAGGAAAACAGCAATTTCTTTACATGAGGTAATTGTATTTTCAAAATATGGGACTTTTGGAAAACAAAATAGAACAGAACTTTTTTAGCAGAACACATGTTTGTCGCCATTACAATTATTTAGTTCTACCATCAGTGTTTATTTTTTGTCAATTTTATAGCCACTTATGGGCTATATTCCCAATCTAAAATCATATCTTTTTTCCCAAATTTCAATCCAAAATTCCTAATTTAACTTGAAACAAGAGCTCCGCTGGGTGGGGCATTATACGCCTGTGTGCAGTCCATGCTGTGTTCTTTCTCATATGAATTCCCTGTGACCTTGACCAATGACCCGGGGATCTCAGCATAGGTCCCATCCTTAACTGGAGGGCTATCCAAAGCAAAGATTTTGAGAACCGAGGTACAGCCATGGTTGAGTTATCACGGGCACAAAATTTTCCAATACAAACTTCCAGTGACCTTGACCCTGGGGCCTCAGAACCAAAAGTTCTCACACTTGACCCAAAGAGTATTGATACATAAAATTTAGTGATCTTAGATAAAGTTGGTTGTTGGACAAGGTTTTTCCTCATGATTTACTAGTGACTTTGACCTTTGACCCAGGGGCCTAAAACCAAAGGGGCATATGCTAGACGTTTAGGCTACCCTTAAATAAAATTTGGTGAACCTAGGTACAATCATTATTGAGTTATTGTCCGGAAAATGTTTCAATATAAATTAAGTCCCAGTGACTTTGACTTTTGACCCTTGGGTCTCCTAATCAAAAGGGAACATCCTCTACCAAAGAGCTATCAACACATTTCTCCTTGACAAATGGGCTGATCCACATAAAATTTGGTTAACCCCGGTACATTCATTGTTAAGTTATTGTCCAGACAAGGTTTTTCAATATGATGCCCCTGTGGCCTTGACCTTTGACCCAGGGGCCCCAAAACCTTCAGGGAACATCCTTGACACATGGGCTACTCTCACATAAAATTTGGTGAACCCAGGTACAGTCGTTGTTGAGTTATTGTCCGGATAAGTTTTACCTATTTTAAGTCCCAGTGACCTTGACTTTTGACCCTTGGGTCTCAAAATCAATAGTGAACCTCCTCCACCCAAGAACTATCCACAAATAAAATTTGAGGAACCTAGGTACATCTTTTCTTTAGTTATCATCCGGACAAGCAATTGTCCACGGACTGACAAATGGACGGACAGATGGACGGACTTTGTTACTTGAAACTTGAAACTTTGTTAAACTGCTATTGTTATTAAATTGCACAACATTTCACTCCAATTGAAACCAAAATGCCGATGAAATTCACATTTCTGGGGGGAATGGGTCATATTCCCCAATTAGTGGAAAAAAACATTGCCCATACAGACATAGAGAAACATGAGTAAAGGATGAAGGATTTTTAATTGATTTTCTGATGCATTAATAAGACCCATAATTTACATCAAGACTAAACTGCTTATGAACTGCAAAATAAATTAAAGATCAAAGTTGGTATGATTTTAACAAGGGCATATTTTTTCAAATGACAATAACAAAGGAACAAATTGTCAAGTCCTTCTTTTTACATGTTATTTATTGTATTTCAATATTTAAAAAAAAGTTTTTGATCAAAGCTTTTTGAGATTGATTTAATGAAGAGAACTCAACCTTTAAATGACATAATCAATTTCAAAGTATTTTAATATGAGCATGCAGTGTTTACAAGAAAATGATTACAAGTTGCACTCCAATTTATGGCACACCCATTTTTTGAGAACTAAAACGTACAGTTAAACTGGCACTAATTCACAAATTTGGTTAAGATTTTTCAATATATTCAATTTACCATTCATTGTCTGTAATTGTGTCAAAAATTAAGTCTTGATATTTAAGGACAAACTGACCTATTGATTGCAAGAAATATATAATAAGAGTCACAAAAATGAACAAAAATAGTCTATACTATGACATACGTGGTATATTTTTACTACTTGAAACACCATCATTTATACGTGTATGTCAGTTTGCACTAAAATTGTCATAATCAAATCAATAATTTTCGGCTAAAAACAATTTTGATACTTTCATAAAACTTTTAAATTTATTTATTTATCTATTTATTTATTGGAGTTAACGCCGTATCAACACAATTTAGGTCATTTCACGGCGTCCAGCGCACCTAACCTAGCTTTCCTGGACCATTGTCTATAACCAGTACTCACCTACCCTTCCACAAGGCCGGAAACTTCTCCATATTATCTAATCAATGGAGGAAAATCAACATTATTGTCAAATTTTCATGGAAGGGTATGACCTCCCGGGGTGGGATTCGAACCCGCACCCCCTCGGGCATGAGTATCCAAAACTTTTAAAAGTTAATGCTTAAGATGAAATCAGTGAACGAGTACCTTTACCTTGAACTTGAATACTGAAAGACCTAACAAAATCGTTAGCAATTACATGAAGATAACACAGCTGATTAGTAAGCTGTGTAAGAGGAGACAGAGACAAAATATTTAATACATGTATTTATCTATTTAATGAGAATAAAAAACATACTGGACACGTTCATAACTGAATTCTTGAAATAATAGAAAAGTGATTACTGCAGAGCAGAACATTATAGTATCTTGTAACTTTGTTTTTGTTGGGTTTAACTTCGTAGCAACCCACTATATCATGGCAGACAGTCCACCCACTCACTGCTCCTCGTAAGACTAAATCTCTGGAGTTTAGCTGTTAACCAATTACTACTTTCGTCAGTGACCGACTTCTGCCCAACATGATTTAGAAATCAGTGGTAGGAGGAAGAATGGCCATAGAAAATTATTTCATGACCAAGCCCCACGAAAGTACGCCCCACCTGGGAATCGAACCTACAACCCCTCGATCCAAAGACTTGTGCGTTATCAACTGATGAGCATTTTGTAACTTAAAAATATGTTCAAATTTACTGGACATGTTCAAATTTTTTTTTTCGAAAATAGAGGACTAATAAGAAATATAGAAAAATAGTTTTGAGTGATTTTAAAAGACAAACTTACTCAATATGTTCAAAGTTAAATTTCTCAAAAATATATAATAGATTGACAAAATATAGGATAATACTAAGAATATAGGATACCTTTTAAAATATTGAAAATGAAATCCAAAGTATAGAACAATATAGGAATATTGGACCTGGTTGACAGCCTACATAAAATCAATATAAATATAAGGCCACAACAAATTGATCATATGTTCTATGGATTCGCTCGCACCTTAATTTTGAAAGTTTTTACAAAAAAAAATATTTTTATTTCCTCGCTCGTTCATAAAAATTGGTCAAACCGCTATATAAAGCAACTGAATTAAGATTTTTTTATTATTTGTTTCTTTGCTCGCTTGCCCCATTTTTTTCTAGAAAAATCCGTAGAACATTTCATCAACTTGTTGTGGCCTAATACAATACAATGAAATTCACTACAAACATTTCCTATCAAGCATTATAAATCACATTATCTTGTAACTTTAGAGAGGAAATTGATCAGAAGACTAACAATAAGTCTGTAAGGATAGATTTTTTCAAAAAAATGCCTAAATCCTGCCCCCAGCCACTCATTAGAACTACTGTTCCATCATAAATCTTCAATAAACTCGAGGATCTGTGACAATGATTGGATTTGAATTCACATGCAGTATATCCTGTAGCGTGTTCAATTACACAAAACGTTACAGAACGTTACATAACGATACATTCCGAACTCCTCGGCCATTCGCTGTGAATAATCTTATCTGATACACAAATATGCGATTGTTAAGGCAATGAGTGATGTTTCAAAATTTACGGACTAAAAACGAAACACCACTCATTGCCTAAACAATCATATATTTGTTTTCTTCAACACCGGGTAGTTTCAAAATATCGTTTAAATATGTCCGAGATTATTCGCAGCAAATGGAGGAGTTCCGAATGTATCGTTACGAAACGTTCTGTAACGTTCCCTGTAACTGAACTCCCTACTGATTTTACTCAGTGAGCAGTGACAGGTTGGAAGAGTTCAATCAAAACCATGATGATACAAACTATACAGACTATAATATTTCAAATATGAAGACGCTTGATAAAGTAGTTCTTCAACCATTGTTTTAAATAGTGCAGTTGGTAACAAAGCGGTAAAATATGTACCATGCATTTATATTACTCTGTGGTTCAAACCTGTGTAATCAGTTGGTTGGTTAAATAAGCTGTGTTACCTTTTTTGTAGGAATGTTCCAAAACTTTAAAAATACAGAAGTGTAGTCACGGCTCACTGAATAAAATTGGACTAGAATATATAACACTGTATGAGCATCCTTTTATAATCAAACATACAAACCTAAATCGGATCAATATTTATGATTTAAATGTCCTTATTGTCGGATTTTGACATAAAAATATTCTGTTTTGTACAGTTGTATTAGTAAGCAACTTAGAGAACAAAAAACAGTATAACATTCATAATATCAAGTCAATTCAAAACAAATCAGAACATTTCAATTATTTTGTCACAGATTATGCAATGAAATGCATGAACAAATGAATAGCAAACACGGTCTCACAGTACAATTATAAATTTTAGGGAATTTTTCCACTGCATGCTAGTTGAGTGATAAGTACACATGCAATTCATTTGAGTATGCATGAAAATTGTCAAAGTTCATATATCGTTTGAACCATCAAATTATCTATCAAAGCTAACTTTGTAGCCAGTGGATGCAGAGGTGAACTCCTCAAAAATATTTAGAGACCAAACTTGATAGGCTACCAGCATACTGGAAAATAAACATCAGTGGTGCTTTTATAAAAATTCTAACAAAAAAAATCTTCTTAAGTCAATTTCATATGATTAACAATTGAAAGTCAGTTGGATAATAAGCATAAATATGATATGATATTCAAAAGGTATACAATATTCTACACAATTCTATAATAAGAGGGTTGTCCTAGAAAAAGTGGGACTTTTTAAATAACTTGCAAATACAACGTCTGATGTATTTTCAACAATTTAACACTGTTTCACATATATTTTATATCAAAACAATGTTTTTTGTACATAATATTACATCATTATGCATGCACGGTTGAGGTGCATGACCAACATTCGTATGAGCCATAAATGGCAAGGTCATTGAAAAAATAACGGCATAAGAAATACATCTGCGTGAAACCCATGCAACGGCGCGTAAATGTTGGTGTTTTATGCAGTTGACGTCAAAATGTTGACATTGTTACTAAATATTCGATAGCAACTACTTTTAAAATGGCGACGTTGGCAAAATCTGCGGCCCAAAAAGCTGTCATAAAATACACTGTTGAGAGAGGAATGACACTGACACAAACAAAAAAAGAAATGGAATCTACAGAATGCTTCAAGAGTGCGTCTCACACATTTGTATGTGTATTTAAGTAGCACAAACATTTTTCTGAAGGGTCAAAGCTTAGGCCCTACATTGGCAGAAAATAGGGGATGACCCAAGAAATGTAAGCCCAAAGAGGCTGAAAAATTGAAAAGTGTTTTTGACGTCAACCAACGTCAAACAGTTCGTGAACTTTCAGAAAAGACAGGAATGAGTAAGTCGGCTATTCAGCGCTTAATTGTGAGAAATCTACAGATGAGTCATGAGTTTGGGAGGTGGGTGCCTCGACTTTTGACTGAAGATGGGATGAAAACATGTGTTTTAGCTTCGAAAAACTTTTTTAATTAGAAACTTACGCAATTAACAATTCTTACATAAGATTGTTACAATGGACGAAAAATTGGTGCATTATTTTAGCCCCGAAGGCAAGCGCCAGTCAGCAAAATGAAAATCAGCTGAAACATCCCCTCCAAAAAAGGCCAGACTTTCACAGTCCATCGGGAAGGTGATGCTTAAGGTGTTTATGGATTGGCAGGGTATTCTACAAACGCACACAGAGCCAAAAGGTCAAACAATCAACGCAAAATATCATTCAAAGGAAATTAGACATTCACTTAATGGTTTTAACAAGAGTTTAGGACAACAATGGTTTGAGAATGTTTATGAAAAATTGGTAGAGTGCCACAGAAAGTGTTTTGAACACCAAGGATGTTACTTTAAAATAGAATGACATACCGTAGTCAACATGAAGTTTAAAAATAATGAAGTTTTGTTATAGTGTGCCGACCCACACTCACTAGTAAGCTAATTTTCTATACATCTTTCTTAATCTTGGAGATACACACTTCAAATTTTACCACTGAGTAGCTAACACTTCAATTTATAACCTATTAAATTTGTATTAGCGTACACTATTCATTTTAGGAATTACAAACGTTATTCCACTTTTTTCTGGAACAACCCTCATATTTGGAATAGATTAGCCAAAAAATGAGCGTTTCTTGCTTTTGACTTACAAAGATTTTTTCATAAGAATTTTTGTGAAAAGCACTACTGATAACTAAATAACTCTCGTAATTAAATCATCAAGATGTATACAATGTACAGTTAAATTTCGATAATCCCAATTCAAAGGGACCGAAAAATAATTTGAATAATCCACAACAGAGTAGGATAGCCCCACTATTCTCCAAATAGTCAAGCTGAGTTTCCTCTTTTAAATTAACAAGATACCATGATATATAATATTGCAAACAAATAAGAGAAATATCCAAGTCAAATACTGTCTATTACATAATGATAAAAGTGTATCCAAAAGTTTGTTAATTAGCTTTATTACTCAGATTATACATCATGAAAGATGATATGTAATTCAAATGAATTGCAAATTCTCTTTCATGATATCAACTGAAGCACTGTTACAAAAAGTATCCAAGTAAATAATATCTTAAAACTTGTGATATAGAATAAATTCCAATGTATTTAATCATCGTCGGTTATCCCACGACCTTACGCCCACCTGCCCATCCGTGTTTTGCAGAACTATTAGTCGAATTTTTTCGTTGAAAATTCCGGCTAAAAGTTTTGGCCATAACTATTGCAAACTAATCTAGTCAACTACTGGACTTCAATAAAAAAGAAAGATTGCCAGTTTTACACCAAACCAAAGAAAACTTGCAATATTAACCAGTACTCTCATGCCATTGCTTTAAACCTATACATTTTCATATAATATACATTGTACCTTAATATATAAAATTACTTTTTCTTTACGTATATACAAAATAGCCAGTGATATTTCACCATATTTTTGCAGCAGGTCATTATAATTTGATATTGGACCACTGATACAGTAGTGGCCTGCTGAGGTCATATCAAGTCGATATAATTAAACCCTTACTTAGTGACATGTAATCAATTTTCACGGAGCAAAATTTTCTGCACCTTGTAAACAATGTTTATTATTTTGCTTTTTTGCAAAAAACAAGAGTAAAACTGTGCAGTATAAATTAATATAAGAAATAGTACTCACCACTGGGCGCCTGCTGGTTTAATAGTGACCTCCCAGTCAGCATACTTACTTATAGTATATGTTAAATGGCCGACTGGTCGGTCAATATTAGACCAAGATCGAGGCCCTAAGTGGTATGCACTTTTCCTTTATTGATTAGAGTAGACAGCAACTTTAGAACAAATAACTTCAAATTTACCATACATTGAATTTGGCGAAATAATTATGACAAATAGATATTTCAATGAATTCAGATTTGAAGGGGAAATGATCACGTAAAATTTCTTAAATATGCTTTGAATATAGTAAAGTAACCTTTCTAAAAATGGGTCAACAGATATCACTATATAAAGACAGCATTGACTTGGCAAAAACTAGAAGTAAATGTAAAGATCTTACCATGTTTTCTTCTCTGTAACTGAGCTGGTTCAAGCAAACTGGTCTTCCAATTCCTTCCTTCAAGTCCTCAAGTGAATTGATTATAGTCCATTAGTCCAAAAGATTGCACACTTCTTGATATGACAGCATATTGTTAACATCCTGAAAACATAAATTCATAATAAAAATTCTAATAGAATTCTTTAGCCTGCATTTGATAAAAAATATTTTTTTAACATTTTTTAATTAAAATAACAATAACAATTGGGTCGGAACCCAAATTTCCAAACTTAGTGATAGTCCTACCTATGTTGATTCCTCAATATAATACTGGTACTTAGTACTTTACACGGCTAAGGTATACAGTCTATGTCTTGTAAATACAGCCGCCCGGTTAGCTCAGTTAGTAGCATGCAAGTCTACTAATCAAGAGGTCTTGGGTGTGATTCCTGGGTGGGGCATACTTATGTTGAGCATGTTCGTGAAATGATTTCTATTGCCATTCTCCCTCCTACCAATGATTCTTATTCATGGAGGGCAGTTGTCAGTCACTAATATAGATATGTGTTTGTTGTTGGTTAACAACTAAATCCAGAGATTAGTAGGGCTGTCCTGATACGCCTGAAGCGTATCACGATGTATTGCGATGTGTGGCAGCGTATCACGATACGAACCACAACATGTACCATGATACCTACCACAATATATTGTTTGCAAACAAAAGTCACATCCAGATCAGTTTAATTCTTTTATTTTAAGCTTTAATAGAATGAACCATGGAAAACTGACGTTTAGCTACTTTCATTAGGCAAAAAGAAGAATTTTTCAATGAAAATAAAATATCGCTAAATAACGGTGCATTAAATTCGTACTGCAGTATGTATTGCCGTGGCTGCAAATGGCAATATACCAGTTTATCGTGACTGTCCTAGAAATTAGCCTTTCAAAGAACAGTGAGTAGGTTGAATGACTGCCATTATATTTTAACTATGTATATATATATATATATATATATATATATATATATATATATATATATATATGTGTGTGTGTGTTACTATGGCATTGAACCCAACAAACACAAACAAATCTTGTATTACTAAGTTTGATGTTATCACATGTAAATTCATCGTCAGCAACAACAGTTCTTTTTTCTGTTACACTTCATACGTACCGTGGGCAATTTGACAGGCAAAATCTTGTTTCCATAAATATGCATGAGGCAGGGGAGACCAATCTTCTACCAATGAAACTGCATGTTACAACTTAATACTCTTCAACAACAATTACGTCTTACTAGGTTTTATCTTACTAAAATAGAAACCAACACACGTTTATTTTCAAAAAATGGTTCCGTAATTTCATTGGCTAGTTTTCCGCAGTGGTTTTCTTGCGAACCAACAAAAATGCCTCATTAATTATCAAATGGCCCACGGTACATATATAGCAGGGTAATGTATTGTGGGATAACCAACGAGGATGTTAATTGAAGTTTAATAAATTGTTTGTTTTGGTTTATTTATTAATTTTATTAAGCCTGATTAATAGTTTGGTCTTCAAAGCAATGATTTTATCATAAGAATTTAAGAGCTACCTGGGTAGTTCAGTCGGTAGTACACAAGTCTACTGATCAAAGTGTCATCTGTAGTATAATTCCCAGACTGCACAAACCTTTATGGAGCTTTTTCATGAAATATTTTTTATGGCCACTCTCTCTCCAACCACTAATGACAGTTGTCAGTCAGTGATGGAGGTATACATCTAGTAACAGGTTACATCTTGATGAAGAGATTTAGCCTTTCCAGGAATTGTGAGTACCCGGTAGATTTAGCCTTTCTAGGAATTGTGAGTACCCGGTAGATTGATTGGCTGCCATAATGTGACATATCTAATGTGTTGCTACAAATTTAACCCAACCAAACAAATTAGCAAAAGGCTAAACAGCATCCAGACTAGTGAATGGAAGGAATATCTTTTTATACACTTACCAGAAATTATAGTTTAAACATTGAACTGTTCACACAAACACAATATTAGGTGACTAACATGTTGCTTCAAGTATTGAACACATTGCAGGTTGGCAACATCAGGCTCCTAGAAACGAATGATCTGAAAACAACACTAAGGTTATTAGGTGATTTGAAATGAATACTGATATTCCAATGTAGGAGTCCAGCATCAAAGCAAATCGCCCAAAAAGTTTGTCAAACAGACTTTAACAATGTATTACTGTTTTCACTAAGTTATCTCCATTTTTACATCACTACAAATTAAGCATGCGAGTTCTATCATAAGATAAGAACAATTTAATAAGACGGCATTTCCTGGAAAGCACCAGTACTAGAATGCCATCCTCAGTAAACAAATGAAAAACTGCTCAAATCAATTCAAGCTATTACTTAATTAATTACTTAATTTAAGTTAAAAGAAATAAATTTGAATGAGTAAAATTCTTACTATTTTCTTGCCTTGTACAGGATCACAGTAGAAATTCAGACTACAGCTGATAATGTTAAATATCTAGATGTCAAGCACTAGGCCACTATTTATATACACTTTTATAATCAATCTCACTTTGTCTTCATTAACATCTGAAAAAGTGATTAGTATGCATGCAGTCTTCACCAACTCTGTGATGTCACCATTTACCTAATTTATTAGAAACAAATTAGTTAATGTTTGTTGCTTTTAAATTTTAGGATAAATTATGCTGATATATTAGTCTTTTTATGATGCTATTTTCAGAATTAAGATATGCACCATTCATTCATGAAATTTTTTTTTTTTCAAAAGTGAAATGGTTCGAAAGTGCAGGTAAAGTAGTGCCTGCAAAACCTGGTCAGGTGAGTTGGCTGCTATACTTAAAAAATAAATAACTGAACATGAATTTTATATTTCATTGTATGCATACTAAAATGAGATGTTGTAATTTACTTGAAACTATAATCAATAATGAACAAATATAAAAATATAATACTTACATAAGACTAAGAATGTGCAGCATGTAAGCCAGAACAGAAACCAGCAATAGTTACTATCTACCTTTTATTCTGACATACATATATTTATAGCAGATCAATAAACTTATCTTTGTTAAAATGTTTCAGATCTGAAAACAAAATTCCTAATGAATTAAATATATCAACATTTCTTTCATATTTTAATGATCTTTTATAAGGACTAAACATTAATATTTTCAAAGTAGGTTGTACAACCAGTTATATGTTTAACTTGCCTCCATCAAATACATGTGTTTGATAGCAGATTTTCAGGGGTAATCAAACAATTTTATAGTTTAAAACCTGTATGTTACATAAAGTCACCCCAAGAGGCATTCTCAGTAAACGGCTGCATGTTCAGTAAAGACTGGAAGCAAACATTACAGGTATCAGATAAAAACTCAACCGGTAGACAACTCAACCCATAGATAACTCAAGCCAAAGTTGACTCGAACTGTGAGTAAGGTATTGAATTTTCTCAGGTTGAGTAGTCCCAAACCTAATGTTATGGACTTTTCCAGAACGTTCAAGGTAACTGAACATGCTGCAGATATCCAATAGACTGCTGTCGTAATTAAGTTTGCAAGGGGAAAATTTGATATCAGACAGTGACTTCGCCCATTCATGAATGTTAAGGTCGTATTGCAATATTTAGTGATGGGTCAGTGACAGATTAGTGACAGACATATCGATATAGTATCGACATATTACCATATCATCTCATCCCTAATGTTTATGAAGCATGTCAACATTTTCCCTCTAGAGGGTCTTAATGAGAAAGAAATGTAATGGAATAGATGTGAAGTTAGCAGTAACAGCAGTAAGTATAATCTTACTCCTGTGATGCCAGCAGTTAGAAAAAATAAAGCAATATAATCAATCTTACTGTTACTGAGTTTTTGTCTGAGAGTCTTGTTTCTCCCACATACCTCATGTCTAAAGTAATAACTTCAACCTGAAATAGATAAAAACAGAGAAGAGAAACCGAAAAGAACTGTTTCTTGTTAAGTTAAAAAATAAAATGAATTTGTATGTAGAGACTAAAATTTTAGGAAGATAGAACCAGAAACAAACATATTTTTGTGCCATAAGTTTGTGACATGAATTATGATAATATAACATACACTAGACAACAACGATGTGTTAACAATTGAGCACTTTGGCCTTGGTGCGCATATAATGGTTTACTTAATGGAATTTTTACTGAACATGTCTTGATTACTAGTGAAACGGTACACATACTGTGTGGAAATTAATCTATCTAGTATCTAAGATGTTCTACCTATTGAGTTAATGCAGTGGGTCTGTAAATACATCACATGTAGATTTCAATTGTTATTTTGCATGTTTTTGTACAAGTAAATGACTTTGTTGCGTCTGCAATTATTATTAAGTATTTTTTCAATGTGTGTGCATGTGTATATGCTGTGTGATTCAATTAGGGGCTTGTAAAAAGATAACTAGGATAGTATGCTATTCAATAACAGTTTTCATGATGTAGAGTAAGGTAGGGCATGACTTGGTACATGGGGTGAGATGAGCAAATAAGCTATTTGGTATGGTCAAAGGAAAAACTGTTGTATGTATACAGAATTAGTAATTTGCACATCAGTCACATATGTGTCAGTGTAAGATTGACTTATACTTCCATATAAAGTGTAAGAGTGACATATACTTCCATATTAAGTGTAAGAGTGACATATACTTCCATATAAAGTGTAAGAGTGACATATACTTCCATATTAAGTGTAAGAGTGACATATACTTCCATGTAAAGTGTAAGAGTGACATATACTTCCATATAAAGTGTAAGAGTGACATATACTTCCATATAAAGTGTAAGAGTGACATATACTTCCATATAAAGTGTAAGAGTGACATATACTTCTATATTAAGGGTAAGAGTGACTTATACTTCCATGTTAAGTGTAAGATTGACGTATACTTCCATACAAAGTGTAAGAGTGACATATATTTCCCTAAAAAGTGTAAGAAAGACAAATACTTCCACATGAAAATTATTAGTATCTTTAAGATTAAGTTTGTATAAATCACAATGCATTAATTCTGACATATATTCATTAGACATAGAAACAATGACATGGAATGGGTAAGGGTAAAATGTGAATAGTGTATAGCAAACCAGATGGCTTAAACCAGAAGTTTCAGAAAAATCAGCATAAGAAGAAGAGTAAGCACTTTTTGGACTAATTTGTTGCTGGCTTGGTTGACTGTGCAGACTTCATGCTGCAGTAGAACATTTGACAAGAGGGCAATGATGGCTCTATATTGTTCAACTAATTTCAAACAATGATTTAAGTTACTGATGTTAAAACAAAAAATGCTGACTTTGCATTTTGAAGGTAATTAGTATTGAATAACAAGGACAAATTTTAAACCCTTAAGGTAATTGACCATGAAATCTTTGAACTTCAGATTGATATACTTTCAAAATAAAATAAAATCAAATCAAAATAAACCTATTAAATAGAAATCCAAAGATACATAAATTGCTTCTATCCTAATACAAAAATATAGAAAGCATTAAAAAATTTACCAGGAAATATTATCAAACCAACTTCAAAAACACAAAAAATAAGTAGTAGTGAATGTGCTGATTACCAAGTCTTATTGAATTATACATTGATTTAGAACTATTGACACATTTTAATGAAAAAATATCAAATTACGTTCTATGAGTTTTCAAAACAAAAACAAAATGGCTTTGCAAGTGATTGACAAGACAAATTAATCTACCAGTACTGTCTTAGTCATGCTGACCGGCAAAAAATATACCACCCTATTACTGGCAATGAGCAATAAGGAAGCATAAGACCTACTGACCACCCGTAAAAATTGAGTGTTCAGAACAATGACAGGTGCTTTCCTGGACGATGAGTCAAGATGTCCGTGCAATGTCTTTCACTCATAAAACCTTCAAATAAAAACAATTGTTAACTTCCTTTCAGTTTTAATATTAACATTTATCATAGGATATTGTAACTGCACTTAGATATGACGAAATAAGAATTATACTAGTAAAATAAAGATAAATAAGCCAAAATATATAACATGCTTTTACTAAAAATAAGTAGAATTCATGTGTGATAAAACAATGATTTAACAATAAACTTAAAAATTATATTAATGCAGAATTAACCGATTAAAAAAAATAACCTACTAGCAAAATAATTGATTAAAAAAAACAAAAATGAAGTAAAAGTACAAAAAAAAACCATGCAAACACATAACCGACTCCGTTAACATCAATTGGAGAGGTAAGACTCCGTGACCAAGTCATATCGACCAATCTCCATTTGACCAGTGCCTAGTGTCTATCGCATGTAAAACCTTAAATTGTAAAAAAATAACCTATTTCAACTGAAAAAATAACCTACAGCAAAAATCTAAAATGAAAAAATAACCTACTAGCAAAATAATAAGTGAAAAAAGAGAAGAAAATTAACAAAGAAAAATAAAAGTAGAAAAAAAACATGCAAACACAACACCAACTCTGTTAACATCAATTGGAGAGGTAAGACTCCGTGACCAAGTCATATCGACCAATCTCCATTTGACCAGTGCCTAGTGTCTATTGCATGTAAAACCTTAAATTGTAAAAAAATAACCTACTTCAACTGAAAAAATAACCTACAGCAAAAATCTAAAATGAAAAAATAACCTACTAGCAAAATAATAAGTGAAAAAAAGAGAAGAAAATTAACAAAGAAAAATAAAAGTAGAAAAAAAAACATGCAAACATAACACCAACTCTGTTAACATCAATTGGAGAGGTAAGACTCCGTGACCAAGTCATATCGACCAATCTCCATTTGACCAGTGCCTAGTGTCTATCACATGTAAAACCTTAAATTGTAAAAAAATAACCTACTTCAACTGAAAAAATAACCTACAGCAAAAATCTAAAATGAAAAAATAACCTACTAGCAAAATAATAAGTGAAAAAAAGAGAAGAAAATTAACAAAGAAAAATAAAAGTAGAAAAAAAAACATGCAAACACAACACCAACTCTGTTAACATCAATTGGAGAGGTAAGACTCCGTGATCAAGTCATATCGACCAATCTCCATTTGACCAGTGCCTAGTGTCTATCGCATGTAAAACCTTAAATTGTAAAAAAATAACCTACTTCAACTGAAAAAATAACCTACAGCAAAAATCTAAAATGAAAAAATAACCTACTAGCAAAATAATAAGTGAAAAAAAGAGAAGAAAATTAACAAAGAAAAATAAAAGTAAGAAAAAAAAACATGCAAACACAACACCAACTCTGTTAACATCAATTGGAGAGGTAAGACTCCGTGACCAAGTCATATCGACCAATCTCCATTTGACCAGTGCCTAGTGTCTATCACATGTAAAACCTTAAATTGTAAAAAAATAACCTACTTCAACTGAAAAAATAACCTACAGCAAAAATCTAAAATGAAAAAATAACCTACTAGCAAAATAATAAGTGAAAAAAAGAGAAGAAAATTAACAAAGAAAAATAAAAGTAGAAAAAAAAACATGCAAACACAACACCAACTCTGTTAACATCAATTGGAGAGGTAAGACTCCGTGATCAAGTCATATCGACCAATCTCCATTTGACCAGTGCCTAGTGTCTATTGCATGTAAAACCTTAAATTGTAAAAAAATAACCTACTTCAACTGAAAAAATAACCTACAGCAAAAATCTAAAATGAAAAAATAACCTACTAGCAAAATAATAAGTGAAAAAAAGAGAAGAAAATTAACAAAGAAAAATAAAAGTAGAAAAAAAACATGCAAACACAACACCAACTCTGTTAACATCAATTGGAGAGGTAAGACTCCGTGACCAAGTCATATCGACCAATCTCCATTTGACCAGTGCCTAGTGTCTATCGCATGTAAAACCTTAAATTGTAAAAAAATAACCTACTTCAAATGAAAAAATAACCTACAGCAAAAATCTAAAATGAAAAAATAACCTACTAGCAAAATAATAAGTGAAAAAAAGAGAAGAAAATTAACAAAGAAAAATAAAAGTAGAAAAAAAAAACATGCAAACACAACACCAACTCTGTTAACATCAATTGGAGAGGTAAGACTCCGTGACCAAGTCATATCGACCAATCTCCATTTGACCAGTGCCTAGTGTCTATTGCATGTAAAACCTTAAATTGTAAAAAAATAACCTACTTCAACTGAAAAAATAACCTACAGCAAAAATCTAAAATGAAAAAATAACCTACTAGCAAAATAATAAGTGAAAAAAAGAGAAGAAAATTAACAAAGAAAAATAAAAGTAGAAAAAAAAAACATGCAAACACAACACCAACTCTGTTAACATCAATTGGAGAGGTAAGACTCCGTGACCAAGTCATATCGACCAATCTCCATTTGACCAGTGCCTAGTGTCTATCGCATGTAAAACCTTAAATTGTAAAAAAAATAACCTACTTCAACTGAAAAAATAACCTACAGCAAAAATCTAAAATGAAAAAATAACCTACTAGCAAAAAATAAGTGAAAAAAAGAGAAGAAAATTAACAAAGAAAAATAAAAGTAGAAAAAAAAACATGCAAACACAACACCAACTCTATTAACATCAATTGGAGAGGTAAGACTCCGTGACCAAGTCATATCGACCAATCTCCATTTGACCAGTGCCTAGTGTCTATCACATGTAAAACCTTAAATTGTAAAAAAATAACCTACTTCAACTGAAAAAATAACCTACAGCAAAAATCTAAAATGAAAAAATAACCTACTAGCAAAATAATTAGTGAAAAAAAGAGAAAAAAATTAACAAAGAAAAATAAAAGTAGAAAAAAAAACATGCAAACACAAAACCAACTCTGTTAACATCAATTGGAGAGGTAAGACTCCGTGACCAAGTCATATCGACCAATCTCCATTTGACCAGTGCCTAGTGTCTATTGCATGTAAAACCTTAAATTGTAAAAAAATAACCTACTTCAACTGAAAAAATAACCTACAGCAAAAATCTAAAATGAAAAAATAACCTACTAGCAAAATAATAAGTGAAAAAAAGAGAAGAAAATTAACAAAGAAAAATAAAAGTAGAAAAAAAACCATGCAAACACAACACCAACTCTGTTAACATCAATTGGAGAGGTAAGACTCCGTGATCAAGTCATATCGACCAATCTCCATTTGACCAGTGCCTAGTGTCTATCGCATGTAAAACCTTAAATTGTAAAAAAATAACCTACTTCAACTGAAAAAATAACCTACAGCAAAAATCTAAAATGAAAAAATAACCTACTAGCAAAATAATAAGTGAAAAAAAGAGAAGAAAATTAACAAAGAAAAATAAAAGTAGAAAAAAAACCATGCAAACACAACACCAACTCTGTTAACATCAATTGGAGAGGTAAGACTCCGTGATCAAGTCATATCGACCAATCTCCATTTGACCAGTGCCTAGTGTCTATCGCATGTAAAACCTTAAATTGTAAAAAAATAACCTACTTCAACTGAAAAAATAACCTACAGCAAAAATCTAAAATGAAAAAATAACCTACTAGCAAAATAATTAGTGAAAAAAAGAGAAGAAAATTAACAAAGAAAAGTAAAAGTAGAAAAAAAAACATGCAAACACAACACCAACTCTGTTAACATCAATTGGAGAGGTAAGACTCCGTGACCAAGTCATATCGACCAATCTCCATTTGACCAGTGCCTAGTGTCTATCGCATGTAAAACCTTAAATTGTAAAAAAATAACCTATTTCAACTGAAAAAATAACCTACAGCAAAAATCTAAAATTGAAAAAATAACCTACCAGCAAAAAAAATGATGAAAAATTAACCTACTAGCAAATAATTGATAAATAAGAAAAGAAAATTAACAAAGAAAAGTAAAAATAGTAAAATCTTAAAGTGTAAAATTAACCTACATCAATTGCAAAAAAATACCTACAAGAAAAATTGTTAAAAAAGGGAAACAAAAATGACAAAGTCTAATTAAAAAACCTACATCAACTGTAAAAAATAACCTACGGGCAAAATTCTATGATTGAAAAATTAAGCTACTAGCAAAATAATTGATAAAAAAGAAAAACAAGTAAATCTGTGAGCTAATGCTCACTAGTGATACCCCCGCAAAAATCTAAAAATATGCGACAAACAGGAAGTAGATGAGCAAGGAGCATGAAATCGCTTTACACCACATGGGACTATGGGTTGAAGCAATATGCAAAGTATTAGGCTGCTGCATGTTATAGTTGCTGAGAAAACTGCGACGGAAATTTTGTAACGGACAGACGGACGGACGCACACACGCACGCACGGACAAGGGTAAAACAGTATACCCCCCTCTTCTTCGAAGCGGGGGTATAATAACAAAAAAGTAATAATAGAAAAAAAACATCCAAATACATCACAGACTCCGTATATATCATTTGACCAGTGTTTAGTGTCTATGGCATAAAATGTAAAAATAACCTACATTACTGCAAAAAAATAACATACTAGCAAAAGTAAACAAATATTTTACAAAAATAAAGTGGAAATATTCAGGCACATCACAAACTCCTTATCAATACGAAAGAATAAGGTGACCACACCATGATTATTGTCTCTATTTGAACATTTTCCAGTGTCAATAGCGACTTTGAAATGGAATATAAACAATAATTATAAAATAGTTTCATATAAAAAATTTGATGTTGAAAAATGTTTGGCGCTGAGGATGGGAAATAATCGGAACAGATATACATGTACTATGCTTGCTAAATGAATAGCTTACAGATTTATAGCAAGTCACACAGGGATAAAGAAAGAATGATCTAAACAGTTTTGCAATGTTTGCTTTATAAAATGCAAACAGAGTTATTATGTGTCATACAGCAACAAAGAAGTAAAATGCTTACAGAGTTTAAGTAGGTGTCATACAGAGACAAGGAAAGAAATTATCTTAACTGTTATGCTATGTTTGCTCAATAAATGCTTACAGAGTACTTATGTGTCATACAGTGATGAGAATATAAATTATTAAAACAGTTATCCAATGTTTGATTTATAGAATGCTTACAGATTTATTATGTGTCATACAGTGACAGAGAAAAAAATGAATTAAACTGTTATGCTATGTTTGCTTTTAAAATACTTACAGAGTTATTATGTGTCATACAGCGACAAAGAAAGAAATGATCAACCCAGTTTTGCTATGTTTGCTTATAAAATACTTACCGAGTTATTATGTGTCATACAGCGACAAAGACAGAAATGATCAAACCAGTTTTGCTATGTTTGCTTATAAAATACTTACCCAGTTATTATGTGTCATACAGCGACAAAGACAGAAATGATCAAACCAGTTTTGCTATGTTTGCTTATAAAATACTTACAGAGTTATTATGTGTCATACAGCGACAAAGACAGAAATGATCAAACCAGTTTTGCTATGTTTGCTTATAAAATACTTACCGAGTTATTATGTGTCATACAGCGACAAAGACAGAAATGATCAAACCAGTTTTGCTATGTTTGCTTATAAAATACTTACCGAGTTATTATGTGTCATACAGCGACAAAGACAGAAATGATCAAACCAGTTTTGCTATGTTTGCTTATAAAATACTTACCCAGTTATTATGTGTCATACAATGATAAAGAAAAAAATGATCTAAACAAATTTGCTATGTTTGCCTTACAAAATGCTGACTGAGTTTTTATGTGTCATTCAGCGACAAAGAAAGAAATGAATTAAAACTGTTTTGCCATATTTGCATTGTAAAATGCTTACCGAGTTTGTATGTATCATACAGCGACAAGGAAAGAAATGATCTGAACTGTTATGCTATGTTTGCTCAATAAATGCTTACAGAGTTATTATGTGTCATACAGCGACAAAGAAAGAAATGATCAAACCAGTTTTGCTATGTTTGCTTGTAAAATACTTATCAAGTTATCATGTGTCATACAGCGACAAAGACAGAAATGATCAAACCAGTTTTGCTATGTTTGCTATTAAAATACTGACAGAGTTATTAAATGTCAAACAGTGACAAAGAAAGAAAATTATGATCAAAACTGTTATGCTATGTTTGCTGATGAATTCCAGGATCGAAGGTTAGCCGAACCACCAGCCTTATATATGTGAGTTTGTGAGTGTTTGTTTGATGTTGTGTGTTGGGTGACTGATACATTGTTATATTTATTTGTTAGTAACAAGATACTTATGTATACGCTACTGAAATAAATTATTATTCTGTTCTATATCTGAATCATGAAAATAAGGCTTAAATATCAACACTTAATCACTCTGCTTTACAATCAAGCTTTATAAGAGTTACGATTAGGTGTGTAACAATACGGTAAAAAACGTATTGCAATATATTGCAATATGCAAAACCCGTATTGCAATATAATGCAATACGTACCGGTTTTTGGGGCAGACATGCAAAGCCCGAAATAATGCATGTGCATCGCTTTAGTTGGATCAGCATTACATGCATATGTGTATTTTCTAATGATATTTATTCAAATGTTTCAATTACTTTTATAAAATGATCTATATGTAAGAAAAATGAATACTTTGAAACAGACTTTTGAAGATGTTTTTTTCTCTCAATTGACTAGATGTTTATCCTTTTAGGCACAGTAGGATGATTACAAGTATTCAACACATTTTAATACTAATTTTAACATTTAACTTTAAGATTTTGTTCAAAACGAACAGTGTAACATATGACTACAAAAACCGGTTCAAGGAAAAACGAACCGGTTAAAAACCTTTAAAATTCGCATTGCAATATTAACGAGTATATCGGTTAACCGTTACACCCCTGGTTACGATAAATTAATTGAAAAATAATAAAATAACTGTACTTATCTTCTTTCTGATGACCATTCATTTCCTGATCATTATCATCTAAATCAATCTTCCTCACAGGTATATTGTATATCTGAAATAATAAATCAAAGTGCTGATTGTGCAGTGCTAATGAAATTTTAAAAAAAATGATCAATATGTTACTCAGTCAAAGGACAGCACTTTTGACTTTTCAAGTTTTTTACTCATGGCAAGACTTAACTCTAAATAAAAGTGCTATCGTGACAGGATTTAGCTTTCCTAAGGAAATAAATCAGTCAAAAATAATTACAAATCATATTTGTTAAAGATGAAAGGGCATAACACCAAAAGCATACATCTATGTAGTATCAATGAATAAACAAACAACTTTTCATTAGAACATCTTTATTAGTACTGAAGACATTTCAATTTGAACAAATTTTTATATTTAGTATTTAAGTATAAAGGAGCATAACTCATAATCTCCCTTTATAGTTTAAGTTCCAGGTATCTAACTGATTTTAATTGATTGAAACAAGCATGGAGTCCAAGAGCTTGATTGCCAGGATGTTCTGCAGCCAAACCAAGCATCTGTTTGTATTCACAAAATATATTATAGACCAAAATGATTGAATATACAGACAGGCACTAGATTCTATCATGCAAAAAGTTTATCATTTGAAAAAAAATACTTTTGACATAATAAGCACTCAAAAAAAATTGAAAGAAATTCATTAATATTTTGTACAAGTTTCCTCGGCTTCCCTTTAAATAATAAATAATGTTATCATAATTATGCTCTAGTCATTCCCCCATTTTTCACGCATAATAAGTCATAGGTCTCGATACACCACCTCTTTTGACGACTCAATAAAAGCATGCCCCAGACAGTGTTCCTGGTTATACATTTTAATCATGGAACCCCCCCTTCCTCTCTGCTGAGTGGCAATGAGCATGACAAACCTAATCACATGGTTGCTATGGTAACAACCAAGTCTAGGTCCCGGGGTTAAGTTAAAAGTTGTGGTGAACTTAAGTTTTTACTAAGTGAGTTTCTCAAAAAAACTTAAGACAATCTTATCTGTTCCTGACTTAAGTCTGGTCTTAAGTTTTGACTGTATCAATGTTTCATAGCTACGCTGTTAAATCTGTCAATTTTTACCGGTTATGTGTAAATCATCAATAGTATGATGTAATACATGTACAATCTTTTAGCAATGACGTATATACAATTCACACGAACACATTAAATATCAATACATGATGTCCTCGTGTTATCCTTGTACAAGCAGGGAACGAAAGTAAACCAAAAAGAGGTTTGTGTAATATATACATGTATGTAGAGCTTGAAAAACAAAACAAAAACACACTGTAGGCAAAGCTTTCATGACTAATTAGAAGGCAGCCAAATATCTGGATTTGTAAGGCTATCACTGAAAAGGTAAATCAATATTTTCTTATCTAAATTCTGCATTCCGTTGCTTTTTAAAATTCACTGATACATAATTTAAATTGTTTGCTTTTATTTTGCATTCAAACCTCAAATTTGTTGTCAGATAGCTTTAATCGTCTTCACACGCATTTTATTTGTTCTCCTCTTCATAGAAATAGTGGTACATATATGAATTTGAATGCCATTTATTCTATGAGTCATGCAATTTGAATTCTGTTACAATTACCCGTAGCATAGAATTTTAATGCAACAAGAACTTTCATGTAAATTGGCAAACTATGTAACCTGCTTGTAGGTCGCACTAAATGGCCTTGCGGTAACTTGCTAGTCTAGATGACCTATACATATTTATTAAGTATTGGTCGTCAAACACTTCTAATGGGTGAAATATATTCTAAATATTCGCGGCCTACTCAAATGACATCTTCGAATTAAAACATTGGGCGCAGCCATATTGAAATTTCTGACATAAGTCACATTTTTTTTACTTAAGTCACCTCCCTAGGTGACTTAAGTTTTGTCTTAAGTTTATGTTTCAAAATCGACTTAAGTTATTTTGTGAAACAGTGATAAGATAAAAACTCGACTTAAGCAACAACTTAAGTTTAAAAATGAACTTAAGTTGTTTCGTGAAAGTGGCCCCCGATCAAGATGTGTACACTGCAGTAACCATTCAGTGTGTACGAATCGAGAGAGGATCGAAGCTAATCTAAAATTGGTCAATTTGGGGGAAAGATGAGATTACACGGCATAGCAAAATGCAAATTTACAGATAAATATATAGAGAGAGAAATAAAACACTTAAAAACTTACCAAAATTCCAAAAATATCCAAGCACAACAAAATGATAAGACTTTAAATGTTCAATCAACCACGATATGCGTTCAACACCTCGGGTCATGCTTACTGAGCGACAAAATACCAGCCAATCAGATTCAATCCTATAAACCACGTGATTACTCAGGTATGTAAAACACGGGGTTTGCGTTGAAATCACTCTATCAATGGAGTAAAACTTTACACAAATAACAAAGAGAAATCAATCAAGTAAGACCATGTGTAGAGCACTCGGAAAAGATCGACTTTTTTCGGCCACTGTCGTATCTTTGCTTTAATACAGTTTCAACTCCAAAATTTGGATGAAGTCTTTTACAAATAGTATTAAAGAGTAAAAAATATGAAAGTCCAAACTATATCAGGCTTGTCAAATATTTAACAATTTAATCTACCTGATCTAACAAGGTACTATGCTTCTTTAGATCTTATCATACTTGTCTGGTACTTACAAAAAATATGAATAGTATTCAAAATACGCATGTCCTTAATTTTCACGAAAGGTGAATTACACGCATACAAAAACATGCATCGTCATATTTACAAGTATTAGCATTTCCAAAAATGCTTGAAATCAACGCTCAGCCGTGTTTGATTTCTTCTCCATAGATGTATATATTTTGTGGTTAATATTCATTTGCTAACGGGGCGGATGTTATGAATATAAAATACATATTGATTTCGATGAACAATTCTATTTACTATTCATTAGTTATCTTTGTAAATTTTACTTATTTCCGATCAAAAATACTTGCGTGAAAATGTTTATGTCCACTAAAATATTTAGTGACGTGTAGCCTTCCTAAACATACAATAAGTATGGGGAGTATGTGGTAAATCGTTCCGCCGTCCGCTAAAATATTTAGTAGTGTGCAGCCTTCCTAAACATCCGCTAATGCCCGCTATTGACTATGCGCCAGCTTGATTTTAGTCAACAACTAGACGAGTCCATTATCACACCCCTTTTTTTACTTTTTCACGGCCATTTTCTTATCATGTGACCTCAAATGCATAGTTTTGATTGGCTTAAGACAACCGGTGTCGACTACAAAATGCTCAAATCTTGATAATTGTTTATATCAACGCACAGGTGCGTTGATAATAAGACATTCGGAACATCTTCGGCCATTCGCTACGAATAATTATTCATTCATGAAAGGTCGAGGATGTTCCGAATGATTTATAAGACTAGCATACACCGCCACTTTCAAGAGATTAAGATTTAGGACACCGAGCAGAAAACGTTCTGTACTTGTCTACGGTCTCTTTCTTTCATTTGTTGTAGGAATATATTAATTTTCTTTTAACATCGTTTGTTGAGATAATCTTTATAGATTATGCTGACTTGTTTAAAAGAAAGTAGTAGCAGTAAATACAGAGACATTTCAAATGATATTAGCTATAGTCCGACAATATTAACCTAAGCTTGACTTTTGTGCAAAAATATATTCAACTCAGTTTTTACAGTCTATTTTTGTCTTCGTTTGTAAATTGTGCTTTATCGGAAACTTTCGGCAAAATACACATACTGAACATGTAATTCTATTTTCATAAGAATAAATACTTTGAAATATTGCTACAAAAATGCCGACTTACGAGTTCCCCCAAAACTAATGATTCCAAAGTTAAAAGCAGAAGTGCATGCCATTTTGACAAAATTGATATAAAATTATAGTTGCATAGGTTGTCACAAACTTTTGTATAATCATATAGATGCTTACGCATCGATTTAATGAAAGTGAAGTGTGTAATTATTATAATTAGTTAGTTCAAGCTCAGATTAATTTTATGGAAGTATTTTTGGAAGCAAGAAAGTAGTGTTCTGATAACGATAATTTTAATGTAAATTGACAAACAACTACGAACGATGGTGTTTCATGTAGTAAATATCTACCCTGTATGTTGTTAATTTCAATGCAATATTTGAATCAAGCAAATAATTTATTGAGGCCCAAACATAAGCAGGGCTCGACATTTATAGTCGTTCTATTGTCACTGTTTTCCTATATTTTGGTTTGGCAACTTTTTTCTGCTATTTCAGATTATGTTTCAGGCTAGTTGAAAATAAAGGCGGCTGTCCACTCTGGCAACCTAGTTAAAAAATTAGTGTTATGCCCTGCATTTATAAGTATTTTTTTGATATTCATGAACAATCTTTTATGTAGTTTCACAATAAATAAGTTGAATACTTGATTGATTTATTTACGACTTTTTGATTGTCTTGATCATAAAAGATATTAGGCTAGACTAGTGTTTTTCTGTAAGTTTCAGTACTTTAAACATTAAAATAAACATTAATTATTTATAAGCATTTATGCTTTTCTTGATTGTTTACATGTATACATATTTTGAAAACCAACTATGTTTTAAAAACTGGAAAATGTTTTAAGTGTAGAAGAGTTGAAATACTTTGGATAATCCATTCGACTTGAGTTCCAGTCAAATTTATTCTTGCTTATTACTGGAAGGTAGATAACTCTGTAATTCGATCTTTAATATTTGTTAAGTTTATCAGAGTTGCTTCCCTTTGTGTGCAGCAATGATCAATAAAACCAGTGTATGGACTTGATAATTAGATATATGTGTGAATTTCATATAT
Source organism: Mactra quadrangularis (assembly GCA_025267735.1). Lineage (NCBI taxonomy): Eukaryota > Metazoa > Mollusca > Bivalvia > Venerida > Mactridae > Mactra > Mactra quadrangularis. The sequence goes on along the minus strand of CM046309.1, from coordinate 36,841,010 downwards.
TCCTCTTTATTTCTTCACACATCTGCTGACAGGCATTGCATTTCCTGAATTAGCCTGAACCAATGTTTTTAAAGTTTTAGACCAGATTATCATGTTGACCAATAATCAAATTTTTAAACTCCACCAACTTCGCTCAGTCAGTTTTAGTCTGACTGAGAATCCAGGGGTTTTGAGTTTGATTCTCAAGATGTCCTGACTAAGAACCACGTAGGAGCAGGGGTGGCATAGCGGCTACTACGTTGGACTGGTAATCACTGGATAGCGGTCTTCCATAGTTGGAAATCCCATCCAAAATCTACACAGCTATTTCCTTGAGCAAGAAACTTGACGCTAATAGTTCAATACTGGGGGACCAGAAAGCACGCTTGTAAGAAATTTTTCTTAAGATGTAAGAACTTGTTTCACAGTCAAGCTAAAATATATTAGTATACATGTATGTACACCTATTTTCCTGCCTAACACTTGCAAGTAAGGCAGTTGCCAACCACTGGTCACTAGCTTGAGATTATAATTATACATGTACAAATTATACGGATAACCGATCGACTTGGGTCACAGTGTGCTAGGATATGTGCAGGGTTCTAGGTTAAAGCCTTGTCCCATAAGTCTCGATCTATTTAGGACCAATCACTCGTACCCTGAGTTTATCAAGATCATCAATTCAACTAGAATGGGACTCATTAGTAGGATGACTGATCACCACAATAATTATGGCTGGTAGTAGTCTAGTGTGGTATAAAGCACTGTACATAACATAATATTTCTCTACTTAGGTAACCACGAAGTTATTTTCACGAGCCTCAGCTTCAAGTTTTTTGGTTAAGTCAAGTGTTGGTCAAGTCAATGCTAGTGAGAAAGAGAGAAAAATGAAAACATATACTACAGTTGACATAGTAAGAAACATCACAGTTAATCAAGAAAAAATACATAAAAACGATTTCACGAATATAAGACCATGCTGGGACATTAAACGAAAATGACAATTGAAAGTCAACCAAGTTATTAACTCATTATGCGAGATTTTATTTATTTGTTTATGGTTTAGTAAAATGTTCGTAGCTATTATGTCTAATCGTGAAAAATGGGCAAACAATTGGAAAAAAGAGCCTGTACATATCTCATACCACAGGTGTCTAGCACGGTCCTGAATAAAAACCACTTTAGTATTTTTGATTATATACCGTACCGGCCACCGTAGTATTACCAAACCGCTGTAATGTTTTTTTATTTCTTCTTTCAAAACCAGCAGAAGGATTTATCCTTCTCCTATAATTCAATCCTTCTGCCAACAGACCCAGCAGAAAGATTGATCCTTCTGCTGTAGATTTATCCTTCTGCCAGCAGACACAGCAGAAGGATCGTTCCTACTGCTGTGTCTGCTGTGTCTGCTGTGTCTGCTGAGTCTGCAAACTTTACGTTCATATAATATTGTCACATATTTTTTCATCAACACAACTTTACATACTCTGCATCATTACCAGAGTCATTTTTTCTTAATCGTCAAAATTTGAATAATATCATGGTTATTGAATACATGCTATCACATTACATGTATCACGAGTGTTAGACGAAGAACACAAAGTCATAGTGACATTATTCAACTTTGCTACCATGTATTTAGCATACTGTCATACCCAACCTTAGATTACAAAAATCTGTTTTATTATTTTACAAAGGTTGGCGGAAGAATGGCAGTTGCTGGGTATCCATCTTGATTTGTTGTCAGAACCGTTATATACTTGGCTTATTAGGCAGGTTTGTCTGGAAATTCTTCGCCGCCAGGCTAGTTCAGTTGGTTGCGCACAAGTCTACTGATTTTTGGGGTCATAAAACAGGCATGCATTCCTTGTAAAGTCATTCGTTGAAATATCAAATCATTCAATATTCAGAGTCTGATTTGAATATGGGCGAATACATATAGATTTCGATAAATTTATTTCGACATTATGTAACACATAATGGTACAATTAATACATTCTTACAGAATATGAATATGAAATATGGTTCTAATAACTAAGACAATGCCTTAAAACAGAACATGCAAAAATGCATTTGAATATAGTACCATGACATGCTTCCAAATACCACTTGATAACACAAAAATAACTAGTCATTGTTTCCTTTGTGGTCTTAAATGGCGCTGAATATATCTGAACTATTAATGGACGTTTACATTAATTTTAACGCCTTGTTATATTGGTAGGCAGTAATGAAATCGCACAAAAATACCGTTGAAATCCGCGGTAAAGAAAATCTGATGTTACTCCCGGTTTCCGGAAGTACCGGACGACGTCGAATTTATCCGCGAAAAGTAAGCGTCTATAGCGTCGGATCGCGACGACAATGCATTCCGAATCACGACGTCATAGTTACAACGTCGCTATGGACCAAGTTAAAGATCGGATAAACAAATTTCATGAAAAAGTGATGGATTACATCACCGACAAGAAGAAAGATGAACCGTACATCATAATTTCAAGCAAGGTACGAAGAACTACTTTTTCTACATTTTTTAAAAGATTTTCCTTATTATACGACGCAAACTTTGATAGGTGAGCGTAACTAAACAGGGCGTCTGTGGTGGAGCGTTTAAATGTTTGCGGAATGTTAGCTTTTATTTTGATGCTAATGGTCATCATTATAATAATATGACTTCATTTAATGAATGTGACAAATAATGCTATACTTTTAACGTATTTTCTCAAGAATTTTCCTACTTTCGTGACGCAAACTTAAATCGAAAAGCGTAGACTATCTAAACAGGGCGTCTAAGGTAGAAGTGAAATTTTGTGGCACGGTTGCTTTAATTTAACAATAAATTTCGAAAATGTTTGGCAAATTTTAGAAGTTCTTTCCATGATTTAATGGTTGAAAAAGGTCGACATTTTAATGTAGATCGTGATTTTAGATATTGTCCTTATTGTGAAATAGTCTTAGAGGATGAGCTACATTTTATATGCTAGACTGTTGTCCATTGTATAATAACTTAAGACAAAAATATTTGCCTGTATTTTGTAATTCTTATTTATCATTAGAACATTTTATTAATCGGATGGGAAATGAGAACCATCAGAATATTCTCAATTTATCAATGTTTTTTTATCATGCTTTTGATTAGAGAAATGAGTATGTAAGTGATTGATTTTTATAATTATGTATCATTTTATGTAACTATTATGTAGAATGTGGCTAAATAATATTTGAAATTGTCGAACTATGCTTACCAAAGTAAGTTAATACCATGTGGTTCATCCATAATGTAATAATAATTTAAATAAAATTGTCTGCTAGTTATGTAACTTTATGTACATTGTCTACTATATGTATACTTTGTCTATGTGTATGGGCCGGCGGCCTTATTATACAATAAATAATAATACATTAATTTTGATGCTTTTAATAATCATAACATTGACATGAATTCATTTGATAAACGTAACAATTTGTGCTACTTGTTCTTTACCAATTTTATTAAGATTTCTGCTACTTTCACGACACAAACTTCAATATAAAAGCGTGACTAAGCAGGACGTCTAATGTTGGTGGAGGTTTGATAGCATGTCTTATGGTGCTATCAAAACAATACAATAACTTCATTTGATGAATATAACAATCAGTGCTCCTTTTTTTCTACTGCTTCTACTAAGAATTCTCCTTCTTTCGCGTACAGTACAGTATAAAAGCGTAACTAAGCCGGGTATTTTATGTTTAGGCCTACATGTTAAATTTGGCGACTTAGTAGTTTGCCTTGTACCAAGTCTATAATATTAAGCATATTTAATACTAAATATTGTATATAATATAATAATAAATATATATAATATTAAACAATTTAAATTAACGATTTAATATACAATGTATGATAATTACATATGTATGATTACGACGATGCGCATAACGAGTTATCGTGAATGAATATTCTAAATTGAAATACGAATCTTGATGTACGTAATACAATTGGCAATATTCTTCTACGTAAATAACTTTCATATTTTAAAAATATATCATCATTATTATTATTTAATTTTCCCATCATTATGCTTATTTATGTTTAACTATTTAACTTTTTTGTGTCATCCTTGACATAGTTGTATATGGCATGATGTTTTTCATTATATTTTTCCCACACACTGTACCATGACAATTATGTGTTTTAGATATTTTTTACTTTATATTTATTATCATTAACATCTTTAACATTTTACTTTATAATTATTTTATTCGACGATTAATAATATTTATCTACTTGGTCAAATCACTATGCAATTTCTAATGTCAGTCTTTGAAAAAAGAATGTTTTATTCGTTACCACATAAACAAGTACTTCTGCTAAATGTTAATGACAATGAAAATAAATATTAAATTTATACATTTTGAATATTATAATTGAATTTAACTGTTTACATGACAGTGCAACATTATATTGAATCGAGTTGATCTGATTTTAATTGTCGGTAAATAGTCATACATTGTAAAACTACGAGTTGAATTGTTAAGCTTCAGACTTTAATAACATGTATGCCCATATATTTTACTATGAACTACTAGTAGTATATCTTTGTATACGATCAGTCCTCATAGAGTTTGTCTAAAACACATGCGGATCTAGGGGGTTCAGGGGGGTCCGGACCCCTCCCCCTTGAATTTCCAAAATGTACCTGTCCATTAGTTTTTTTTTTTTACTGTATGTCATCTTAAGTAGCATGAAGCGTTTTCCTCGGTGCTTAACTAATATTTGATGGCTATGCAGTTTTTATAATTAATATTGTGCATTATTCTGCAAAATGTGTGTAATGTGGTTGTGGTTCGAAAGTTTGGACCCCCATAGAAACAGTTCGGACCCCACCCCCTTAAATAAAAATCCTGGTGCCCCCACCCCCCTGTAAAATGTTTTAAGTAGACAAATGTATACATTGTCTTAGTTTTGATACATCTTCAAATCCAATTTAACGTATTGATGATCAGATTTCACCTAAGTCTGTGCACTTTTACCCCTTCATTCTGATGCTTTAATTTCAAATTATTATGTCTTTCATTTATGGAACAAAGTTAAGTAAATGAACTAGATCTACATTAATTTGGTTAGATGATGGTTTGCATATCAGCTATACATAAACTATATGTAGTATCTGTTCTGTTCTGTTCTCAAACTACATAATAGTTCATGTGCGTAAAGATAGATTGATATTTGGTATTTGACACTCCATTTAAAAATAAATATCAAACTGAGTGATTATCATTTAGTAAATCATAGCTACACGTATAATTCGTTGTTGTCTAGTCAAAACCTCGTAGTTTTACCTTTATTGAATGGAAGTTACGAGGTTTTGACTAGACAACAACGAATTTTATGTCCATGTACTGTTTGAGAATGGCAAGTATTATTATCGGTGTAAAATAATGCCATTACATTCTATATGTGCTGTACACAACATTCAAGACTAAACCACTGCTAGTGACTCAAACACTGAAAGGTGTGAAGAGTTCCTCGCATTACCCACTCTTTCAATTAATTTAATGGTCCAGTCTTGGGCACCGACGTACAGTGACTGAACACTGTATGTAAGGTTCGAGTACAGATCTTAAACTATGATGGTGTTTCAAAATTATTGTATTAACTCATTGTTCATGAACTCAATGCTCATTTAAGGTACGTAAGGAAATTCGAAATCAAATGTATTTATTTAAATATTGACATAATAAATGTGTGCGGTATTTCGTTATACTGATTACAACGATAAAAGTTTGACTTACAATACTGCGGTAATATAATTACGGAATACGGGATTTTTATCAGAATATTAAATATGTGTATTTTCAAATTCGAAATGTGACAAGTTTGAACTAACCAAGGTTTCACACCTGGTATATTTATGAGTGAAAGTTAAACTTCTACCCTTACTGGGGAAGTTTTACAAGGGTCTCAATGAAGTTTTTTCTGGACCTAAGTTTTGATTTCCCTCCTTTAGGATGAGCATTCTCCGTCAGGAAGGTACCTTACCCAAGACTTTCCCTTAACTGTCGATGGAAATTGCAATATAAAAAAGCAAATTCCCCCATTAAGGGCGAGAACTGTCTCTCCCAAGAACGGCACATCTGATGAGACTAAGGAAAAGGCTTTTGAGTCCTCAGGAAAGGTAAACCAAAGAAAGTAGAACTACCTGTATAAGGGGGACTTCTCAGAAAGTTAGACCATCTGGGGAAGGCCTCTTGAAAAAGGGCCCCGGTGAAAGAGCTAGATTATTGATAATATTCAGGGGAGATAACACATAACAACCAGTAATCATTTCATACCTATCTCACCTTCTTCATATCTTGCCCTGTCAGAGTTACCTTTCCTTAGTAATTGAAACCACTGAACATTTTACAATGTCATTATAATGCAACACTAGCAATGAATGTAACAAACTTAAATTCTTCTTTTTTTTGTTTTCAGTGCAAAGGTGGAGTCGCTCGAGTTGGTAAGTACTTTCAAGATCATTATCAATGCACATGTGTATTTGTTTTTTCATTGTTGTATATTATGTCACAATTACTTCTCAAAACATCTTACTTTCTAATTAATCGTTTTCGTCTTTTTCTTTTATTTCTACCGCTCTTTGTATGTCTCCGCCATGCTTTCTTAAACATCAGGACATGTTAAATCTAACCCGATTGTACAAGTCTATTGTTTTCCTAGTTAATTTATTTCATTTCTTTTGTTCTCATTTCTGTCAATACATTTTCATGTTTGAGTTTTATATATGTACGAGTATATCGTATACTGTGGTTTATGTTCACGATTTCTTTGTCTCTTCTACAATTCATGTTTATATGTTACAGTTCATGTTCCGTCCTGTCATTGATTCCTAATGCTTTCAATCAGGCATGTCATTATTATCCACTTTGGTATTTCTTCCAAATTATTCCTATCTGAAATTCATTTCTACACGACATTTCTTCGTAAATCTCTCAATCTGCAATTTTATTCCAACTTCAGGTTTAAATACTTCAAACCTTTTCCGTCCTACAATTTCTCCCTAATATCATTTTCCTTATTCTCCCAAACAAATTATTACTCGCTTTTCTTCCTATTCACAAATTATTTCCTTCATTGTCTTTTTCCATTTATCCACATTTTATTTATGTCATTCTTTTTCTATCGCCTTTACTTTTTTCATCTTAACTTACTTATTATCTTTACTTTCTTATAATCTTCACTTTCTTTCCATCTTTTCTTAATATCTTTACTGTCTTTCCATCTTTTTTTTTATCTTTACTCTCTTTTCATCTTTACTTTCTTTTCATCTTTACTTTCTTTCCATCTTTTTTATAATCTTCACTTTCTTTCCATCTTTTCTTAATATCTTTACTGTCTTTCCATCTTTTCTTTTCATCTTTACTCTCTTTTCATCTTTACTTTCTTTTCATCTTTACTTTCTTTCCATCTTTTCTTTTCATCTTTACTTTCTTTTCATCTTTACTCTCTTTTCATCTTTACTTTCTTTTCATCTTTACTGTCTTTCCATCTTTTCTTTTCATCTTTACTCTCTTTTCATCTTTACTTTCTTTTCATCCTTACTTTCTTTTCATCTTTACTTTCTTTCCATCTTTTCTTTTCATCTTTACTCTCTTTTCATCTTTACGTTCTTTTCATCTTTACTTTCTTTCCATCTTTTCTTTTCATCTTTACTCTCTTTTCATCTTTACTTTCTTTTCATCTTTACTCTCTTTCCATCTTTTCTTATTATCTTTACTCTCTTTCCATCTTTTCTTATTATCTTTACTCTCTTTCTATCTTTTCTTCCTCCTCTATCCTTCTAGACGGACCTCGTGTAGCGTTCGGCTATTGCAACCAAGCACAAATGGGCGGTAGATATGCTGGTTTACAATGTACCACCATGTCACTATCTGCTATTCTCTACTGGTACACTCAAGAGCATGGAAAGAATTTCAGACCACATGACGTCAACAAGGTCTTAGTACAAGGCCATTCCTTACATGCCCGCCTAAGGTAAATTATTCATGCAGTGCAAACTTGGTCTGAAAGTGATGATTTAGATGTATGCAGTCTTCCTATTGTAGTATATAAAATCAAATTAAAAATCCACTTGTTTTGTTGTCGTGGTTTTAAACTACTATTAGCACTTTATTGATTACTATTTCTAAATTTTATATTAGTCTTCATTTTATATTTTATCATCTTTTAACCATTTTCATTTAAATTCGTACAGTAAATTTCCGCTATTCAGACCAGCAAAATCAATTGTCTTAATAGCGAAACGGTCTTATTATAGAGACCACTTTGTTCACGAATTCAGTCATTGGGTCTTAAAAATTGTCAAATAAAGTATTTACTAATTATGCATATGATTGTGAAGCGCTTTGGAACATATATTCAATATGAAATGAGCGCTGTACAAATGCAGAATATAAAGGTAATAATAAATGCGACATCGACGTTCCATATCATCATAGCAACACCATCGTTGTTGCCCCTGCTTGATTGCTGTATTAAACTGTATCTGATTAGACATAATGTAACAAAATGTTATATAGTGCGTACACATTGAACCCGACCTTACCTTTCTCATTTGCATCTAATTATCATTTACACGTATCCCGGCGAAAATCAATACCACGCCTACTGTATGCTTCGGCTCGTTACGTGTTTAAGATAAAATAAGACATGTATAAAGTATACACATCACGCATGTAAAACAACTCACGATTCAAATGCAATCAAACGGGAAACTCGTGTTCTTACATTTTTGAATATAATTGATAATAAATGGATGGGGGATGGCGGTTGTGGGGCTAAAACCCACAACTTTTGAATTGGTAGCTAGCCTCATAGTATAATCATCTGGTCCAGTCCATGTGTAATAAACACTCGTTGTACGCTTTGAATGAACTTTAAAATTAATCCCTGTGTTATAGTTACTTTCGAGCCTCGACGATATAATCCGATTGTTATCGAGATTTAATACTACACTCGTATTCAATGTAATGAATATTCTCGCATAAAGGTCAGGTCGGGGTCAATTTGTACGCACTATACATTCGTGTATAGTGATGTCTGTCATTTCAACTGGCTTAATTTGATATAGTTTAATACTCACTGTGCTTGCCAATATTTTTACGCTAATCTTTTTTGATCAAATATCGCGAGCTTAGCGCAAAGCAGTCGTAACTCAAGTTAGGTATAAACTAAGTTACGACTTCTTTGCGTTAAGCTCGCGACATGTCTATTAATCAACAGAGACACATGTTTTACAAACGACTTTCCCGCAGTGTTTATTTGGATGAAAAGCTAATACATTCTAAAAATCATGTAACATATTTTGTATATTCATACAGGATGTCCAATGATATCGTATGGCCTTTTTATTCCGTAACATTTGTTTTAAAAAAGAATTTGATTCTGTTAAGGATTTGGTACTTAACTGGCATTTTGCTTGAATAAGATTAATACATTCGAAAAGAAATTGAAGCCAACGAATAACCGGGATAATTACGTAACTTGTGTAATTACATGTATGTACTCATCAAATAGACAACCCTTGTATGGAAAAGTACAAACAGTTATTTTTTCTAATTTATTGTTGAAGTGTACACTTGACTGACTTACATACTTTTTTTGTTTTATTTTTATGATTACTTCATACATTGTTTACAAATCCATAAATGCTTCTATTCCAAGGAAAATACAATAAATACACAGAATTGTGAATATCTTTTTATTATTTTAGGAAAATGAAGAGATTCGGCCGTATAAGAGACGGTATGGTTGGGATAAGCGATTTTCCTCACGATGGTATGGTAAGATTGAACAATGTCTTTACTAAAGACATGGGAGTCCGACTTGCCACTGAATCTGTGCCAGTGCTTACATCTGAATATGCTGCAAACTTTGGGCTTCAAAGTCTGAAGGTCAGTAATTGTTTCTATGGTTTTCATAGCTCACATTTTGTCCTATGAATTTACGTTCTGCTCTGTTCAGTTCTTATACTAAATACAACGGTCGTGTATTTCAAATGGTTAAAAACAAGAACTATCAGACAAGATCACGGGTACCTAGTTCCAACGTTGTACATAAAATGCTATGACTTATAAAGACGTCAATCTACTACAGTTTACTAACAATGGAGCAGTGGTCCAGTGGTAGGACGCGCACTTAGGGATCGAGAGGTCCTGGGTTCGAATCCCACCAGGGGCACTGCTAATTTCCTTGAGCAAGAAATTTACCTGCCATTGCTTCACTCCACCCAGGTGTAAATGGGTACTTGCAAGGGTGGTATAATTCCGTTGCGCCAATTTGTCGGCTGCACTAATAAGCGGAGTAAAAAGACTTCCCAGAAAGATTAATAGATAGATACCAGTAGCCCAATGACCAGGGGTAATAGCTGTAAAGTCGGTGAACGTGCGTAAGCATGAAACTTAGACTATAAAATGCAATTACTTTTTCTTTTTTTTTAACAAAATGTTGGCCCAAACCTTTTGTCTAGAGTCATCTCAAGCTTAACACACCATACGTTCACAATACAATCATTATGAATTTAAATTATGACTTAAGTTGGGAGTCACAATCAGTCTGTCACAGTCTTGTTGCATCAATATTGATACAATCAATGCTGTACAATAGAAATACAATATAAACTTCAGAGACAATATAAATGGTATTACGTTTGTTTTATGGTTAAAATGAGTCAGCTTTATCTTCATTGTTAATATTCTCTAAATCTGTGCTCATCAATACTGAACGTGTCTTAAATCATTTCTTGTCTTCATCAACATGATATAGCTTTTGTGTTTCATCCTGCTAATGCGTTAAGTTTCAGTAAGTTGTGTATGACAAACTCTGTGTCTTTTTACAGAGGTGTATTTATTGTAACTGTCTGCTATTGATAGTTCAATGTTATGCTGAAGACCAACATAATTATTTTCTTTTGTCTGATTTAAATGAATTTCAGTATTTATTACTCGATATGAAACTTAATGTGAACTTATTGTACTCATAGCCGTGCCAAATTATCATAGCTAGGAATACATACTGATAGTCTAATTAATGTTGATATTGGAATTTGCTCAGATGAGCCTTTTTTCTTCATTGATTAATTTGAATTGATCTATTCATTTATTTGAGTTAACGCCATGTCAACACATTTAAGGTCATTTTACGGCGTCCAGCGCACCTAACCTAGCTTTCCTAGACCATTGTCTATAACCAGTACTCACCTACGCTTCCACAAGACTGGAAACTTCTCCATATTATGTAATAAATGAAGAAAATCGACGATATTGTCAAATTTTCATGGAAGGGTATAATCTCCGCGGGTGGTATTCGAACTCTCACCCCATCGGGCACGAGATTCCAAATCCCGGTGCGCTACTAACTGCGCTATCGACCCGGGTTGGTTAATTTGAAGGTCGGTTTATTCTTAATACAGAATTTTGTCCAAAGACTCATGGAAAGCATTAAGTTGGCATTATCTTAATGGTAATTTCTCTCGACATATTTTGCAGGAGTACCTGGAAACTTTTGAACCAACAATAAATAGGGTTGGTTTCCTTGTAACCATCAAGTGTTTCACCTATGCTATCATCAGAGATGAGGACAGATTCCATATCTTTGATAGCCATGGCCATCTAAAGCTCCAGGATAAACTCGTAGTTAACAGGGGAATGGTTATCACCTTTAAAAGACTACAGGGACTCATTGGCATGCTCCAGGGCATGTATGGCTTACAATGTCAGTGTGATGTTGCACCTATTATCAGCTACGTCTTAGATAAGGAACCAATGTCCACACGCGATCACACACTATGCCAAGGTTTAAGACAAAGCAAACCACGACCCAAACTACCTTGCTCTTACTCTTACAGACCTTGCATTTTATCCACATCAAACGACCGTCCCACAGTAAATCCTATTTTCAATACAAACAAAATCTCACCATCTGCGTTCATTGACGAAGACGACATAGAGTCCCCCTATGTCGGCTTGATGGGAGGCTGTTAGAATTTCCGTTTTAAAATGTCCTTTGAAACAAGTTAATGTGTATACATATATGTCTGCTTAGGGGTATGTCATATAACCAAACATATTTTTTTCCTATTGTTAAATTTTATTCAACTGTCAGTGGTGCACACATTAACCCCGCTTATTTAAATTCCCACTACAGTACTTCTGCACTGTACTCTCTGTCAATAAAATTGAATTTAAATCAACGGAGTTAATGTATGCACCACTGAAAGTGTAATAAAATTTAACAATATTAAAGTTGGAATCATTTCCAAATGCATTAATGGAAACAAAATATTATTAATATGTGGTATATACTTCTATTTCAATAATTTTAATGGTTTTCAATACTTTCACGTACATAACATCTCAATCACAATCGTTTTTTAATAAAAAGTCAAGACATAATACATATTTTTACTCGTTTTTTATTTAGTTAGACATCTAATTTTATCTCTATATGACATACCCTGTAAGTTACAGATTTATATATGTATACACATTAATCCCCAGCAAAATTACCTTCTGAAATATTTCCATTATAAATAATATCACCAGTTTGTTCCCAGTCGGTCCCTAACAAAATTTTCCCATCTTTATTTTCACCTTACGATTTCTTTCTTAGTTTTTTCCCTGGCATTACTTTTATCACTTTTCTTGGCAACTTGTTTCAAAGGACATTTTCCCAGCATGCCCCGTGCCATGTTACACCCTAGGAGTTTCAACAAGCCGTGGTTCCATTTTTAAACATATTACCAACAAATTTATCAACAAGTTTCAACATTCCAAATTTTTTTCACAATTTTTAGCAATATTTTTTTGGTCTTAAGTAAGAAATTTTTACCTGTAAATTTAGTGCTTATTTTTATATTTGCAACTTTTATGGGCATTTTTTCTAAAACATTTTCTCAAAAAGAATAGCCATACATCTCCTGGCACAAATGACCAGACGTTTGACTGATCTGATATCAAAAAATTGATAATCCCAAAACTTATCTTATGACTGGTTATATTGTAAGTGGCAAATATGCTGACGGAAAAAGTTACGTTTTTGTTATGGACATTACGGACGGTTACAGTATCCAAATTAAGATGATGGTCAAGCCCTATTAATTGACTTAAGCCCCTATTCATAGGTCAACGGCTATATTCCCTTTGTTTAACTACTCGGAAATCCTGTTAGGCCAAAGATGGTGCCAAGTTGCAATCAAGGCAACCAGAAAGCAGCATGTATGTGTGAAAGGCTTTACAATTAAAAAATAGGCCAAAGATGGTCCCAGGTTACAATGAAGGCAACCAACAAGCAGTATGTTTGTGTGGAAGGCTACACAATTAAACAATAGGCCAAAGATGGTCCCAGGTTACGATGAAGGCAACCAGAAAGCAGTATGCTTGTGTGGAAGGCTACACAATTAAACAATAGGCCAAAGATGGTCCCAGGTTACAATGATGGCAACCAGAAAGCAGTATGTTTGTGTGGAAGGCTACACAATTAAACAATAGGCCAAAAATGGTCCCAGGTTACAATGATGGCAACCAGCAAGCAGTATATTTGTGTGGAAGGCTACACAATTAAACAATAGGCCAAAGATGGTCCCAGATTACAATGAAGGCTACCAGCAAGCAGTATGTTAGTGTGGAAGGCTACACAATGAAACAATAGGCCAAAGATGGTCCCAGATTACAATGAAGGCAACCAGCAAGCAGTATGTTAGTGTGGAAGGCTACACAATGAAACAATAGGCCAAAGATGGTCCCAGGTAACAATGAAGGAAACCAGCAAGCAGTATGTTAGTGTGGAAGGCTACACAATGAAACAATAGGCCAATGATGGTCCCAGGTTACAATGAAGGCAACCAGCAAGCAGTATGTTAGTGTGGAAGGCTACACAATGAAACAATAGGCCAAAGATGGTCCCAGGTTACAATGAAGGAAACCAGCAAGCAGTATGTTAGTGTGGAAGGCTACACAATTAAACAATAGGCCAAAGATGGTCCCAGGTTACAATGAAGGAAACCAGCAAGCAGTATGTTAGTGTGGAAGGCTACACAATGAAACAATAGGCCAAAGATGGTCCCAGGTTACAATGAAGGCAACCAGCAAGCAGTATGTTTGTGTGGAAGGCTACACAATGAAACAATAGGCCAAAGATGGTCCCAGGTTACAATGAAGGCAACCAGCAAGCAGTATGTTTGTGTGGAAGGCTACACAATTAAACAATAGGCCAAAGATGGTCTCAGGTTACAATGAAGGAAACCAGCAAGCAGTATGTTAGTGTGGAAGGCTACACAATGAAACAATAGGCCAAAGATGGTCCCAGGTTACAATGAAGGCAACCAGCAAGCAGTATGTTTGTGTGGAAGGCTACACAATTAAACAATAGGCCAAAGATGGTCCCAGGTTACAATGAAGGCAACCAGCAAGCAGTATGTTTGTGTGGAAGGTTACACAATGAAACAATAGGCCAAAGATAGTCTCAGGTTACAATGAAGGAAACCAGCAAGCAGTATGTTTGTGTGGAAGGCTACACAATTAAACAATAGGCCAAAGATGGTCCCAGGTTACAATGAAGGCAACCGGCAAGCAGTATGTATGTGTGGAAGGCTACACAATTAAACAATAGGCCGAAGATGGTCCCAGGTTACAATGAAGGCAACTAGCAAGCTTCATGTATGTGCGGAAGGCTTTACAATTAAACAATTAGGCCGAAGATGGTCCCAGGTTACAATAAAGGCAACCAGCAAACAGTACGTATGTGTGGAAGGCTACACAATTAAACAATTAGACCAAAGATGGTCCCTGGTTACAATGAAGGCAACCAGCAAGCAACATGTTTGTGTGGAAGGCTACACAATGAAACAATTAGGCCGAAGATGGTCCCTGGTTACAATGAAGGCCACCAGCAAGCAGTATGTTTGTGTGGAAGGCTACACAATTGAACAATTAGGCCAAAGATGGTCCCAGGTTACAATGAAGGCAACCAGCAAGCAGCATGTTTGTGTGAAAGGCTACACGATGTCACAAAAAGGCCAAATAAGGTCCCAAGTTGCAATGAAGGCAACCAGCAAGCAGCATGTTTGTGTGGAAGGCCACACAATTAAACAATTAGGCCGAAGATGGTCCCTGGTTACAATGAAGGCCACCAGCAAGCAGTATGTTTGTGTAGAAGGCTACACAATTGAACAATTAGGCCAAAGATGGTCCCAGGTTACAATAAAGGCAACCAGCAAGCAGCATGTTTGTGTGAAAGGCTTCACGATGTCACAAAAAGGCCAAATAAGGTCCCAAGTTGCAATGAAGGCAACCAGCAAGCAGCATGTTTGTGTGGAAGGCTACACAATTAAACAATTAGGCCAAAGATGGTCCCAGGTTACAATAAAGGCAACCAGCAAGCAGCATTTTTGTGTGGAAGGCTACACAATGTCACAAAAAGGCAAAAGATGGTCCCAGGTTACAATGAAGGTAACCAGCAAGCAGCATGTTTGTGTGAAAGGCTACACGATGTCACAAAAAGGCCAAATAAGGTCCCAAGTTGCAATGAAGGCAACCAGCAAGCAGCATGTTTGTGTGGAAGGCTACACAATTAAACAATTAGGCCAAAGATGGTCCCAGGTTACAATAAAGGCAACCAGCAAGCAGCATTTTTGTGTGGAAGGAAACACAATTAAACAATTAGACCAAAGATGGTCCCAGGTTACAATGAAGGCAACCAGCAAGCAGTATAATTGTGTGGAAGGCTACACAATTAAACAATTAGACCAAAGATGGTCCCAAGTTGCAATTAAGGCAACCAGTATAATTGTGTGGAAGGCTTTACAATGAAACAATAAGGCCGAAGATGGTCCCAAGTCGCAACAATGGCAATAGGCAACCAAATTTAATTTTGGAAGACTACACAATAAAACTATTAGACCAAAGATGGTCCCAAGTTGCAATGAAGCAAGCAGCAAGTACTTTTTACTTGTGGAAGACTACACAATTAAAAAAAAGGTAAACATAATCCCAAGTTGCAATGACAGCAACCAACAAGCAGCATGTATGTGTGGAAGATTACACTATAGAAAATTAGACCAAAGATGGTTCAAAGTTGCAATGAAAAACAAGCAACGTTTATGTAAGGAAGGCTATATAATGAATTAATAAGACCAAAGATGGTCACAAGTTGCAATGAAGACTACCAGTAAGCAACATTTATGTGTGGAGGGCTACACAATGAAACAAGTAGACCAAAGATGGTCTCATAGTTCTATGAAGGCAACCAGCAATCAACATTTACGTGTGGAAAGCTACACAATGAAACTATAAGGGCAAAAATGATCCTAAGTTGCAATGAAGGCAACAGACATACAATGTGTGTGAGTAATAGGCGGGTCGGTGAAAAAAGTAGACTGTGATTTGTTAGGGCAAATGTGAATCAGGTTTATCTTAGAGACGTGGGGTTTGGTGGGACAATAGTGACAATGCATTCATCTTGATGCTGAACTTATTGATAGAGACAATATGACATTACATTCATCTGAGTGTTTAGGCTTAGTTAGGCAAACTTGACAAAACATTTATGTGAGTGCTTAAAGTGAGGTTGGGCAAACGTGACAGAACATTTATCTGAGTGAAGTGTTTGAGGCGTTGTTGGGCGAAATGGACAAAGCATTCATCTTGGTTGGGCAAATGTGACAAAACATTCATCTTGGTTGGGCAAATGTGACAAAACATTAATCTTGGTTGGGCAAATGTGACAAAACATTAATCTGAGTGAAGTGTGTAAGGCGTGGTTGGGCGAAAGTGACAAGACATTCATCTGAGCGAAGTTTATAAGGCTCGGTTGGGCGAAAGTGACAGAACATTCATCTTGGTTGGGCGAATGTGACATTCATCTGGATGCCAAAGAAGTTGGTCGGACAAATGTGACAAAACATTCATTATTCATGGGATTGAATGACGGTATCTTAAAGTCGGTGGAGATTCATATCTTTAAAACGTGTAACATTGTTACTAAAACAGGAATAATTATATGTATTATATTAAATCATCATCTTTTTTAATTTTTTCTTATTGGTATTGTCAATGTTTTCATATTTCAGTATCGCGAGAAAGTCGATCTAAGTACTCGAGAGACGTATGTCTATACATAAAGCATTTAACCAGTACCAAGCTTTCACCTACTAGAGTAGCTGACAACCCCCTAACACGACAAAGAGATGAGAGGGGATGATCTCAGATAGTACTTTAAACAAAATAATTAGGGACTTTTGATAGTTATCTTTCCCTGATAAAATCTGAAGCAATCCAATTGGTAAGTAGGTCCGTACAGTTGGAGTCCTCGGATTTACCATGGAATTCCTATGTAAAGATAACAAAATATTTCATCTAATATCTTTTTTTTGGTAATTAAGATATTAACAGAAGTGATGAAATTTAGATAGTACTTAAGCCTAAAAATACTTAGCTTGAATTTCAAACAAATTAAATGATTTACAAAAAAATTATTTAAGATTAATTTTGGCAAATTGACATTCAAAAGTAAGGGTAAAATCCGAGTAATCCAACTAATAGGACCTACCTATTTGAAGAGGTAAGAACAAGGGGAAATAACTGACTACAGTCCCTTACTGTAAGCCGTAGGTCAGCTTCTGAGTGAAGGAATCGATACATTGAGTTCTGTTTCGAATGCTCTAGTTAGTACTGACTTAGCAAGCTTTCGGGACGGATTGTCAGTTAGCTTGTATAGTTATACTGTATTCAACTGTGGGCGCATATATACACCCCGCCGATTTGAATATTTATTATAGAACTTCTGTACTTACGATCGATAAAATTAAATTGAAACCAGCAAAGTAATTGTATACACCACTGACAGTTAATTAATATATGAAGGGATATACAGGCAAATGACAGTGCCAAAAGTATAGAACCAAGTTTATTCTTTAAAACAGTATTAAGAACGTAGGAAATCACTTACTACATGTAATAACATTTGTCACTTATAACATTCAACTGAACGAATTAAATCGTGTGGCATACACTATGTTGAAAACGAAAGTAAAATAGATAGGGAATCACCAATCTATTTATAGATTTGTTATATGTCGTACTTGCTGAAATTAAACATTTTCATTGGTCGCTTCTTGTCTTTTCAACATTCTTAGGTGGTTAGGATATCTTTTTAATAAAATTATACTAATGTTGCACAATAACAAGCTCTAGTGTCTTCTCATCAGTATATGCTTATTTTAACACTAATCTATTTTAGCTAACCTGACCCACGTGGGTCTAGTTAGGAAACACCCAAAATATTACGAGAAAATAAAGAAATATTTTGCGAAGTAATATAACAGTGTGCCTGTTGCATTCACAGTTATAAAAAATATAATTCAAAATCAAGAAAATATGAAGTTGAACTTTTGCCTGTATATCCCTTTCTTTATCACGGATAAAAATGAAAAATAATTAGGAAAAAAGAAGGACCAGCCCCCAGTGAGGATCGAACTCACGACCCCTGGTTTACAAGACCAGTGCTCTAGCCACTGAGCTATGGAGGCGCTACAATAAAGCGTAGACTATTCTCATCTATGTTATAAAGCTATCATGCCACGTCAGTTAATTGTAGATCTATGATAATTTTCATTGAATAACTGGTTAAATGACCAGCTGTCACTACATGCCTGTTATCAGTGTGAGATTGTATAACAGTTGACATCAAAGTTAACATAAGTATACAACTTTTGGTTAATAACAATACCTATCCCTATTTTCACAATTTATTTTAACTTTAAAGAATTCTGTTTTGCATCTTTGACATTTGAAAAAAATTATTGCCACCTCTAGAAAGGATACTACTTCACACAATCTCTCCGGTGCCTCCCACGACCCTTCTGGACCCGGCCCTTGATAGTGAAAGGAAAGATTCTTATTGACATTACAATGATAGTAATAATACATAAAATGGTAGTCTTATATACTAGGACGAAAAAGAAACGCCGGGTAACCTATATAATGATTGTTTTAAGGGATAAATTGTATTATTGGATTATTATATTTATTTTTGTATGAAATGTCAACTGTATGGAACCAGCTGTTGAAGTTTCAATCGATTTCCGATGCTGATTATGTGAAAAAATACCCCCTTTTAACGATGACCCTTCTTGTTTTGCGAAACACGGCCGGACATGTGTTGCATATTTTATGTACCCGGCGTTTCTTTTTCGTCCTAGTATATTATTTGTATCGAAAGATTAAGTTTACGTGCCTTTTATATTAACCATAAGTCACTAATATTTTTTTGGATATTAGTAAAATTGGCACTACGCAAAACATAACCTGTAATGATTATAGACAGGGTTTTCAGATTAAGACCTGATTATGGACAAAAAACCCATTTAATTCTTAAATCACAGGAAAACAGATTCATAATTTTATACAGCAGATAATACAACCACAATATTAATCATTGTCTTCACTATTGACCCATTTATTAAATTAAGATATCCTTGCATTGTCAACAACTAAATTAAATTTTCTTTATACCGTAAAACTACACTGAAGTCTATTAAAATATATTAGATTTACTATCAAATGACGTGGCAAGATAGCTATATATCAAAGTAATAAATATATTGTGCATTATCGTAGCGCCTCCATAGCTCAGTGGCTAGAGCACTGGTCTTGTAAACCAGGGGTCGTGAGTTCGATCCTCACTGGGGGCTGGACAATATCTTTTGCCAATGCCATTGTGTTGGCTCAACACTAGGAATGTTTTTCATTTTTTCTACCAAAATATGAACATGTACGTATACTCTTATAATTACATAAAAATATTCAAGAAACTTCTATTTTGTCTCGTAACTTTGGTTGTTTTTATAATTTCAATTAAAAATCTCTATAAAATAGTTTTATTAGGTACATATATGAGCTCGAAAACAAAACAAATACACTGCAATTTTGCCGTCCAAATTACAATAATGGACATTTTTCTTCTCAGATTAACTATATGGAACTTTAAATCTTAAAAGTCACATAATTTCGAATAACAATACAATTCTTTATAGAAGAACTTGGCTGTACTTAATAAAAATATTTGGTATGAAAGTAATCATAACAAAAAATGAATCCAAACAAAATACAAACCTTCGGGATATATTTACGATATTTTAAATACAATGCACATGTAATCACTTTGTCAGAAAAAATGTGACAGTGTCAGGCAAACCAAAAATACAGTCCAGCCCCCAGTGAGGATCGAACTCACGACCCCTGGTTTACAAGACCAGTGCTCTAACCACTGAGCTATGGAGGCTTCTTAAATGCGGCGAGATAAAGGTTGTTTATAGGTAATAGTTTAATAGTTACTTTAAAAAGCCTCATTTAAGACTATAGTCATAATAGGATTAATAACCTATACGAATAGATCACACTAAATAAGTGTCAACTAATCAATAGGGCATACTATGATTTATGGTCAAATGTAGGCCTTTGTCTGCATTTTAACCATGCGGTAGTTTCATGTTTTATTGTTCATTCGATATGTTTTATTTTAATGTATTCACTGGGGCGGGTTAATAAAACTTGACCATGAACACAATGACTACAAGTCCATGTACAGACTTATTAGTTATTTGTAGTGTTTTAATTTATCTTAAATGAGTTAACAGTACAATTTCAATCAAGTAAATTAGCGAAACCTCTTAATAAAAGACATATACTAAGGTATGTTAAATGTATTGTTATGTAGAGATGACTGTTGTAAATAGGATCAATTACACTAAACTATAAAACAGGACACGTTGACTCTGTGGGATTGTGGCTAGGGAGTGGCTGTTATTCAGAAGTCATCGACAAGAGTGAATTCACTCTAATGTATAATTTGACAAATCTCGAATTGCATGCATGTATTTTTTGAAAATTAAAAGTTATTTAAAAAAAAGACTATGTGGTAATTGATTATTTGTACTCCCATGTTATTTTATTATTATCATGCTGAAGTAATAAGAATGTTTAACAAATGAATATGTACTGGTTTACCGATAAAATTGAATGTAGGGGACACTACCCATACAAGAATAATTTTTATATTGACAGAGTTGTCATTCTTATCTCATTTTATATATTTGCGCTTTTTTATAGTATCAAGTCAACTAAGAACGATACTAGTATACGTACATGCAAATAAAATACTTGATAAATGGCTAACGTGTTGAAATTATAGTTTGATTTTTCAATCGCAATATCTTGTCATGGGCCCACAATATACAGAGACCTCGACGCCTCGTTCAGATGCCAATTGTAAAAACGTTAATTCCAGAACATCATATGTTATGAAAACATATTTTTATAATACATATATGATAATACTTGAAGGTTTACGACTAAAATTGATCGTAAGACCATCGTAATCTAACACTAGATAGATTACGATAATTATTCCCCCATTTCTATTGACTTGTAAAACTGCCAATATAGGTACATGTAGATCACTCTCATAATGGTCTCAAATTTTACCAAGAACGATTTCAGCTAAATACAAGTAATAAATTAAAAAAAAATGGACTACTTGGCTGATGCGTAATGTTGACATGTTTAAATAGGTGCATGTGTACTTGAGTTACCACGTACACGAACACACCATTAAATATACTTATAAGTAGTTTGTATCATTCATAATTGTATCATAATAAGTATTTAATATAACATCACATGCCGTGTCATCGTTCACACACCCACTATAAGCCAAGTACTACATTATGGTTATATAACATCGAGAGCTCAATGAAACACTATTGTAACTTCCTTTACTTTTATATGAAGTTACAATAGTGTTTCGTTAAGTACTCGACATGTAAGTGCAACAGAAGAAGTGATTCGTGACGAAGAATGCATTGTACAACTATTAACTTAGTTATACAAGGTCATGCTGAGTGTTTATAGACAAGTACAAACTTAAGAACTGAGCAGACAATACCATATTTGTTGTTAATAAGTAATACTTCGACAATTCTAAACAGTTAGTGTTTTTGATAAAAAATAACCCTTTTAGATATTTTTTAATTACAAAAATAAAACAGATTCTATGCTGAAAGCATTCTCGCACACATAGGATAACCTCTGGACATGAAATTTGCAAAATGCTATCAACCACAATACGTACAATGTTACGTAAAACAATATCAATGCACCTTTTACAAATTCTCTTACGAAAACATTTATCGTAAGTCCATTTCATAAATATTGCAGTTCAAAGTTAGGGGATAATAAACATAAGTATGATATGATATTTAAAGACATACACTATTCTACACAATTCAGTAATATTTGGAATTGATTGGCCAAGAAATGACCATACTATTAATGTTTTTCGTTTTTGACTCACGATGATTTTATCGTAAGTTTTTTTGTGAAACGCGCCATAGTATTTTAATGGTATAATGTGCTTTTTATTAATACATTTTGAAATTATAAACAGCTGTCTGTTTGGTCCAACACTTATGATTATCAACTATTGAATAAGTTCAGATATGGTCAACACTAAGTATTTAAACCTATTCGAAACTACCATACAAAATATGGTCAATACATAGATAAGATAACAAAAGGATTTTAAATGAATACAACAAATTATCTATCTTATAATGGCCACTCGACATTAGCAATTATAATACAATGTGGTTGATACAAGTATGTATAGTTCTCCCATCTTCATCTCTACTTTGGAGAAAATACCGCCCTATACTTAACTTAATATCCTTATAACAAAAAAACATTATATGTTTGTAATACTAGACTTTGATCGTGTTAGGATACGGACTGACACATTTCATATTTTTACTTAAAGGCATTAACTGGCTCTACTACGCACTTTTTAAAAACAACGCTTACTTTATTTGCAATATCAAACTTAATAAACGCGTCGGCATTATTGGCGTTTTCAAATTCATTTTTCACTTCATTTGATTAAGTTGGATCGAATGAACAAACATGACTCGTTCACTTTATGTATTGAATAAACTAGGTCGATCATTCGAGTATGGATTTATTTTAGGGTAGAAATACAACGTTAGGGTATTTATTTATGTTTCAAGTTGTAAACGTTTACGACTTTCATGTCAATTATACTACACCCAATTTTGGATGTACTAGAAACCTTTTGTGACCGTATCCGGGCACGGATGTTTATTACGTTCATGAAAATGTTATAGAAAATGTTTGTGTATTTTAAGTGTATATTTTTCAACAACAAATATGGATGAACGACGGGAATTATTTTGCTATGTATTTATATGTATAGGTAAGTCATACTATGTTTTACAATTTTGAAATTACGTATTAATGTATGCAGAGTCAGTCAGAATGTGCCAGTTTTTTGGTGTACAGGTGTACGCGTTTTAAAGTCAATTAAAATTTTTGAATTTTACACCGTTCATTGGCATTTTCATGAGTTACGTACGGCGGTCGACACATTTAACTATAGCTTTACTCATTCTGTACAGAGCGGATTTCTCCATAAACGGAAGAAATTCGACAAAATTGCCAAATTTTATAACAGTGTATGGACTACTGAAAACTATGCATTCAATTGTTCGTCATTGTTCATATCGTTGTCAAGCATAACACTACTTTTGTTTTTAAACAAGTTCTGACTTTTCATAGTTTTTTCATATAATTCCATTTCCTCATCAACCAATATTGAGATGGTAGTTAGTAGATAAAAATATCTTGGTTAACATGTCCAGTTATCTTCTAGTTTAGTAAATCGTTGCATAAATTTCATGGCATTTGTAATGATTGAAACACATTGTCATATAAATAGTTTAATTATAAATATAGGCGTATTATGTACATACAAATGAACATCAGGATACTTTGATATTGTTCACTTATTTTGTTGATGCCTTCCCGCCATCGTACTTGTATGACGTGTTTTTGTAAAAGAATAAATAAAGATATATTTCAGTTAGTACGTTGTCAGGTAGTTTAATGCCATAAAACACTGCTCCATTAAACATACCTAGAATCATTTTTACAAGAATGAATCATTTCTGTCGTTCTTTGGACATACTTGAGTTAACATTCTTTTAAGAATGAAATATTTTGTCATTCCTTTGTCCTGTATACCAGTGAATTAACTGAACGAAACGTTACAGTAATCGTAGTTCTAAACTCAATAACTTTTCCCTGTGCATTAAATATTAATCCATTTACTTCAATGTAGAACGTTACATACTCAATGTATAATTCAATCATAAAAACATATAATAAATACATACATAAAATGCATATTTTTGTTATTTAAATTTTAAGGTGTCTTCTTTGGGGTAACTCATCCAGGTATTGAACAGATTAAATCTTAAAAAGTAAAATACTACAGTGCCCTCAAAAAGTTTTTGGACAGATGAAATTTTGAGAAAAATGATCATGCATAATTCAAATAAAATAACTATCATATAAGACCTTATCCATATTACATTTTTTTAATCATATGTTAATAAACTAATCAATGTTGACTTTAGAATTTGCTCAGATGACTCTTTTTTCCTTAAATTCATGAATAAAAATGAATCAGTTTATCTGAAAACACTGAATTTTGTCCAAGAACTTTTGGAGGGCACTGTATATCCCCTGAATGTCAGCAAAGTGGAACAGGCTACCATAATGAAAACATAAATTTAAAATATATTTATACCTAATGTAGGTGTTAATACAACCTTCGCAATGATAATCATTTTGCATGATTTCATAAATTAATCATAAAACAGATATGTGTGCAATTTTGTTTACTTTAATATAGTCACGCATGGTAATAACATATATATTTCATAATTTTAAGTTCTCTTTTAATGTTTGAATGACACAAACGTGACATAATCTTGGTATGTAGATTTTATGAAACGACCCATTCAAGGTCATGGATTATATATTATATTTCTTCTCTTTTTTTGTAAATAATATTATGTCTTTATTAAAATATTGTATTATATATAGAGTTTTGAGTTAAAAAATATCATAAGGCTTAGTATGTGGAAACGAACTAACTTAGGATAGCCAGGGTTACAAGTTCTCTATTACTTTGATATCGAGTAAGCGCGTGAAGAGAGCCTGGTCGAGTGGTTACGATGTTGGACTAGTAGTTATTTGATTGACAGCTCCGCGTTGGTTCAATTTACATCGAAAATCTACCCCATTGCTTCCTTGATAAAATAAACTTATCCTTCTACTTCAGTTTTGGGGACCAGAAAGCGGTCAGGAAAGGGATTGGTATAAGTTGTAAGAACTTGTGCAGTCTTGCTAGTATAAATTAGGATAAACATATTAATGAAATGATCAAATTGACAGACTAACAAGTACATCTAAGAAATGTGAAAACAATGCTCTCTCAAGTCATTTTGAGAATTTTCAAACAAGAGCAACTATTACACATTGTTTTTGTAAATAATACGTTTATAAACCTGTCTGGTTTCATTAAAACACATGTTGCATAATATTATATCTAATTATGCAACACAGGAAATGGGTCCGTATTATCAAATGTCTTACGACTGATTTTAGTCGTTATTTATTAGCTAAATTGTCGTAAGTTTGTTGGTAATATGCTGCAATGATTCTTAATATGAAGAAGAGGACATTCCTTCCTTTTGGTGTCACAAGTCAATGTAAACAAACAACAAAACGAAGATGCGATGTTAACAAACTATAATGTACTGTCTTGTTACATGCACCCCTGATACAATCGAGATTTGAGAAATCGTTCTGATTAAGTTGGTTTTTGATGACAATATGTACCACATGGACGTATTTAGTGACAATATTTTTAAAGGATTTCGTGACTTAATATACGTATATATAATACATACGTGAAATGTATAAGCTTTTTTATGTTTACATACATCAATATACAATGTATTCACAGTAGGTTTCATGTTACATGTATTCAGATTGAATTATAAAATTCAGGTACATATGTAATAAGGGCGTAGTAACTAGAGAGGCAGGAGGTTGGTGGGGAAGGCTTAATAATATCGCCACTATAAGGTTTGCATATTACGGACAAGGATGTAATATACATTACTAGTTCTAAAATTAAAATGCTTTCTCCTCACACTTAATAATTAGGAGAGTCCTTAATAGTATCATCTTTAAGATTTACAAAATATTTATATATCAAACATTTACATAGATTGTTCTACAAGACTGCCATCTCACACAAAAGTATAGGGGTTGGCGAGTCACTAATATTGTCACTTATCATCATCTTCCTAGTTAGGGTCAGGAATCCAATCTGGATTGTAATTAGCCCCGATAAGGTAAACATAATATTTACAAGGCTATCATTCACAGGTCTGTGAAGTTAGCGATCTATTGTCTATTCTCTATTCAAAAGTCTATTCGCTCAATGGACAGCTATGTATTGAGAAATCTATTCATGCAGAAATCTATTCGCATTTACTGTATACATTGATATAGGAAAGTTCAAATATCTGTACAAAAATCTGTACACAAAATGCCGAAAAGACAGCTGTCTATTCGGAAATCTATTCAGAAGTCTATTCGAAAAAAACCAGTAATGCAATCAAACAGATTTAAAAGTCTTTTCATAGAATACATAAATAGACAAATGTCCATTCAAAAGTCTATTCAGAAGTTTATTCGCAAAACATAGTAATGAAATCTTAATGATCAAGATGTCTATTCCCAAAAATCCAGGGACAAATGTCCATTCAAATGTCTTTTCGGATATCTATTCGCAAAATCATATATGTGCCTTAAGACTGTGTCTGAAGTCTATTATTAAGTTGGGAATTGATAGATATCCATTCAAATGTCTATTCAAAAGACTATTTGCAATATCTGGTGAATGCATTCGGAATGAGTCAGAATTCTATTATAGATTTTCAAATAGACAGCTGTCCATTCAAAAGTCTATTCAGAAGTCTATTCGCAAAATCATATATATGCATAAAGAATTTGTCTGTAGTCTATTTTAAAGTTACAAATAGACAGATGTCCATTTAAATGTCTATTCAGAAGTCTATTCGCAAAATCTGGTGAATGCGTCCAGAATGGGTCAGAAATCTATTATAGAGTTCGAATAGAGAGCTGTCCATTCAAAAGTCTATTCAGAAATCTATTCGCAAAATTTGGTGAATGCGTTCAGAATGAGTCAAACTAACAAACAGTAGCAAATACACAGCTGTCCATTCAAATGTCTATTCAGAAGTCTATTCGCAACATCATATGCAAATACGCATTTAGAATGTGTCTGACGTCTATTTTAAAGTAGCGAATAGAAAGATGTCCATTCAAAGTCTATTCAAAAGTCTATTCGAAAAAATCGGTAAATGCGTTCAGAATGAGGCAGAAGTCTATTATAGAGTTTCGAATAGAGAGCTGTCCATTCAAAAGTCTATTCAGAAGTTTATTCGCAAAATCATATATATGCATTAAGAATGTGTCTGTAGGCTATTGTAAAGTTGCAAATAGACAGATGTCCATTCAAATGTCTATTCAGAAGTCTATTCGCAAAATCATGTATATGCCTGCAGAATGAGTCTGATATCGTTTATAGAGTTTCGAATAGAGAGCTGTCCATTCAAAAGTCTATTTAGAAGTCTATTCGCAAAATTATTAAGAATGTGTCTGAAGTGTATTATAAAGTTGCGAATAGACAAATGTCCATTCAAATGTCTATTCAGAAGTCTATTCAGAAGTCTATTCGCAAAATCATGTATATGCATTCAGAATTAGTCAGAAGTCTTTTATAGAGTTTTGAATAGAGAGCTGTCCATTCAAATGTCTATTCAGAAGTCTATTCGAAAAATAATATATTTGCATTGAGAATGTGTCTGAAGTCTATCATGAAGTTGCAAATAAAAACATGTCCATTCAAATGTCCATTCAGAAGTCTATTCGCTAAATTATGTATATGCATTCAGATTGAGTCAGAAGTCTTTTATAGAGTTTCGAATAGAAAGCTGCCCATTCAAAAGTCTATTCAGAAGTCTATTCGCAAAACCTGGTAAATGCGTTCAGAATGAGTCAGAAGTCTTTTATAAAGAGTTACGAATAGAGAGCTGTCCATTCAAAAGTCTATTCAGAAGTCTATTCGCAAAATTATATATATGCATTAAGCATGTGACTGAAGTCTATTATAAAGTTGCGAATAGAGAGCTGTCCAATCAAATGTCTATTCAGAAGTCTATTCGCAAAATCATATATATGCATTAAGAATGTGACTGAAGTCTATGATAAAGTTGTGAATAGACAGATGTCTATTCAAATGTCTATTCAGTAGACTATTCGCAAAATCATGTATATACCTTCAGAATGAGTCTAAAGCCTATTATAGAGTTTCGAATAGAGAGCTGTCCATTCAAAAGTCTATTCAGAAGTCTATTCGCAAAATCATATATATGCATTCAAAATGAGTCAGAAGTCTATTATAAGTTGCAAATAGACAGATGTCCATTCAAATGTCTATTCAGATGTCTATTCGCAAAATCATGTATATGCCTGCAGAATGAGTCTGATATCGTTTATAGAGTTTCGAATAGAGAGCTGTCCATTCAAAAGTCTATTTAGAAGTCTATTCGCAAAATTATTAAGAATGTGTCTGAAGTGTATTATAAAGTTGTGAATAGACAAATGTCCATTCAAATGTCTATTCAGAAGTCTATTCAGAAGTCTATTCGCAAAATCATGTATATGCATTCAGAATTAGTCAGAAGTCTTTTATAGAGTTTCGAATAGTGAGCTGTCCATTCAAAAGTCTATTCAGAAGTCTATTCGCAAAATCATGTATATACCTTCAGAATGAGTCTAAAGCCTATTATAGAGTTTCGAATAGAGAGCTGTCCATTCAAAAGTCTATTCAGAAGTCTATTCGCAAAATCATATATATGCATTCAAAATGAGTCAGAAGTCTATTATAAAGTTGCATATAGACAGATGTCCATTCAAATGTCTATTCAGAAGTCTATTCGCAAAATCATATATATGCATTCAGAATGTGACTGAAGTCTATTATAAAGTTGCGAATAGAAAGCTGTCCATTCAAATGTCTATTCAGAAGTCTATTTGCAAAATTATATATATGCCTTAAGAATGAGACTGAAGTCTATAATAAAGTTGCGAATAGACAGATGTCCATTCAAATGTCTATTCAGAAGTCTATTCGCAAAATCATATATATGCATTAAGAATGTGACTGAAGTCTATGATAAAGTTGCGAATAGACAGATGTCTATTCAAATGTCTATTCAGAAGTCTATTCGCAAAATCATGTATATACCTTCAGAATGAGTCTAAAGCCTATTATAGAGTTTCGAATAGAGAGCTGTCCATTCAAATGTCTATTCAGAAGTCTATTCGCAAAATCATATATATGCATTCAAAATCAGTCAGAAGTCTATTATAAAGTTGCAAATAGACAGATGTCCATTCAAATGTCTATTCAGAAGTCTATTCGCAAAATCATATTTATGCATTCAGAATGTGACTGAAGTCTGTGATAAAGTTGCGAATAGAGAGCTGTCCATTCAAATGTCTATTCAGAAGTCTATTTGCAAAATTATATATATGCCTTAAGAATGTGACTGAAGTCTATTATAAAGTTGCGAATAGACAGATGTCCATTCAAATGTCTATTCAAAAGTCTTTTCGTAACATCATGTATTTGCATTCAGAATGAGTCTGAAGTCTATTATAAAGTTGCGAATAGAGAGCTGTCCATACAAATGTCTTTTCGGAAGTCTATTCGCAAAATTATATATATGCAGTTAGAATATTCCAGAATGTGTCTGAAGTATATTAAAAAGTTGCGAATAGAGAGCTGTCCATTCAAATGTCTATTCCGAAGTCGATTTGCAAAATCTTTTATATGCATAAAGAATGTGTCACAAGTCAAAGGTAGGGTTAGGAATAGACTGCTGTCCTATTTGCAAACAGTAGTTCGCATTCAGAATGTAGCAGAAGTTTCTTTTTGAAAAGTGATAAATAAACATATTCAAATTATTTGTTAGAAGTCCTTTAACAAAATCATTCATATGCATTTTTAATGTGTCAGAATTATTTGCTGGGTTTGTGAATAGACATGCTCTTTGAAGAAGGTCTACTTTTTTCTATTCAAAGCAAGATTTCTATTTTTCTCCTGGTAGTAAGTCTTCTCTCGGCAGCTGAATTACTTCTTTTTTTGTAATCAGGTCTTACGGACTTTTAAAAACAACTATTGGCATGAGATTAATACTTCTAATTGGTTTTTGTCTGCCCTTTTCATTTCGGTTACAAGATGAATACATTATATCATTCGGAACGACCTCGGCGATCATCTACGAATTTGTATTTGCGTGGAAAATCGCCGAGGTAGTTCCGAATGACATTATATATATATATATATATATATATATATATACAACAAGCACGGACCTGTGAGAAAACACCACGATTGACGTCACGCTGTTGCACCGACAAAAGAACTTAACAAAATGGCGTAAAATTGTGTTTCTTATAAAACAAAAATAATCATTTTTACAGGCTCAATCACTTAAATGTAAATGTAAAGTAGTTACTTTTGGCGCTTATTTTTCTTGTGGATAATAACACTTTGTTTACGATTTAATATGAAATTCAAAGGTTTCTACCTACAAACTTCGAAATATTAGCATGTCTCAAACAATGGCGCTTCCTCGAATAAAACCAGCACTGGTTACCGTATTTGAATTTGCACTTGTGTAATCTACGGTACAGTGACCATGTTTGAACCAGATTTACCGGCTCGATTTGGTTTACAGAAACGGCAAAATTACAACGATATGAAAAGGCAAATTCGACCTTCACCTACAATTGCCGAAATATTCGGGAGATTCATTTATGTTTACGAGAGTTAAGAAACTTACTTAATTCAGGCAAAGCACGCAAACTTCAATAAACTTGGCAGGTCTATCACAATTACACCTGACACATTCTGAATCGATTTACATAAGTTTCCAAATAGACTTCTGAAAAGACATTTCAATGGACAGCTGTCTATTCTAACTTTATAATAGACTAAGGACACATTTGAATGCATATATAATTTGCGAATAGACTTCTGAATAGACTTTTGAATGGACATTTGCCTCTTTTCATATTCCGCAAAAGACTTTCAATCTGTTTGATTGCATTACTGAGTTTTTTGGCGAATAGACTTCTAAATAGACATTTGAATGGACATCTGTCTATTCGAAACTCTATAAAAGACTTCTGACTCATTCTGAACGCATTTACCAGATTTCGCGAATGGACATCTGAATAGACTTTTGAATGAACATCTCTCTATTCGAAACTCTATGAAAGACTTCTGATTCATTCTGAATGCATATACATGATTTTGCGAATAGACTTCTGAATAGACATTTGAATGGACATCTGTCTATTCGCAACTTTATAGTACACTTTAGACACATTCTTAATGCATATATATATGATTTTGCGAATAGACTTCTGAATACACTTCGAATAGACATTTGTCTTTTTACGTATACCACGAAAAGACTTTTAAATCTGTTTGATTGCATTACTGACTTTTTTGGAATAGACTTCTAAATAGACTTTTGAATGGACATCTCTCTATCCGCAACTATATAAAAAACATCTGACACATTCTTAATACATATATATGATTTTGCAAATAGACTTCTGAATAGATATTTGAATGGACTGCTGTGTATTTACTTCTGTATAAAAGACTTCTGACTCATTCTGAACGCATTTACCAGATTTTGCGAATAGACTTCTGAATAGACTTTTGAATGGACAGCTCTCTATTCGAAGCTCTATAAAACACTTCCTACTCATTCTGAATGCATATACATGATTTTGCAAATAGACTTCTGAAAAGACTTTTGAATGGACATCTGTCTATTCGCAACTTTATGGTAGACTTTAGACACATTCTTAATGCATATATATGATTTTGCGAATAGACTTCTGAATAGACTTTTGAATGGACAGCTATCTATTCGAAACTCTATAAAAGACTTCTGACTCATTCTGAATGCATATACATGATTTCGCAAATAAACTTCTGAATAGACATTTGAATGGACAGCTATCTATTTGCTACTCTTTGAATAGACTTTTGACACATTTTAAATGCATATGTATGATTTTGCGAATATAATTCTGAAAAGTCATTTGCAAAAATTATTGTCTATTTGCTACTCTTTAAATAGACTTCTGCCACATTTTAACTGCATATATACGATTTGGCGAATTGACATCTGAATAGACTTTTGAATGGACAGCTGCCTTTCGCTACTTTATAAAGACTTCTAACTCATTCTGAATGTATATACGTAATTTTGCGAATAGACTTCTGAATAGACATTTGAATGGACATCTGTCTATTCGCTACTTTATAATAGACTTCAGACATTCTTAATGTTTATATATGATTTTGCGAATAGACTTCTGAATAGACATTTGAATGGACAGCTGTGCATTCGCTACTGTATGATAGACTTCTGACTCATTCTGAACGCATTAACCAGATTTCGCGAATAGACTTCTGAATAGACTTTTGAATAGACATCTTTCTATTCGAAACTCTATTAAAGACTTCTGACTCATTCTGAATGCATATACATGATTTTGCGAATAGACTTCTGAAAAGACATTTGAATGGACATTTGTCTATTCGCAACTTTATAGTAGACTTAAGACACATTCTTAATGCATATATATGATTTTGCGAATAGACTTCTGAATAGACTTTTGAATGGACAGCTATCTATTCGAAACTCTATAAAAGACTTCTGACTCATTCTGAATGCATATACATGATTTGGCAAATAGACTTCTGAATAGACATTTGAATGGACAATTATCCATTTGCTACTCTTTGAATAGACTTTTGACACATTTTAAATGCATATGTATGATTTTGCGAATAGACTTCTGAATAGACTTTTGAATGGACAGCTTTGCATTCGCTACTGTATGATAGACTTCTGACTCATTCTGAACGCATTAACCAGATTTCGCGAAAAGACTTCTGAATAGACTTTTGAATGGACATCTCTCTATTCGAAACTCTATTAAAGACTTCTGACTCATTCTGAATGCATATACATGATTTTTGCGAATAGACTTCTGAAAAGACATTTGAATGGACATCTGTCTATTCGCAACTTTATAGTACACTTTAGACACATTTTTAATGCATATAATATAATTTGCGAATAGACTTCTGAATAGACTTTTGAATGGACATTTGACTCTTTTCATGTTCCGCGAAAAGACTTTCAATCTGTTTAAATTGCATTACATTACTTAGTCTTTTGGAATAGACTTCTGAATAGACATTTGAATGGACAGCTCTCTATTCGAAACTCTATAAAAGACTTCTGACTCATTCTGCAAGCATTTACCAGATTTCGCGAATAGATTTCTGAATAGACTTTTGAATGGACATCTCTCTATTCGAAACTCATTAAAAGACTTCGTACTCATTCTGAATGCATTTACATGATTTTGCGAATAGACTTCTGAAAAGACATTTGAATGGACATTTGTCTATTCGCAACTATATGGTAGACTTTAGACACATTCTTAATGCATATATATGATTTTGCGAATAGACTTCTGAATAGACTTTTGAATGCACAGCTCTCTATTCGAAACTCTATAAAAGACTTCTGACTCATTCTGAATGCATATACATGATTTTGCGAATAGACTTCTGAATAGACATTTGAATGGACATCTGTCTGTTCGCAACTTATGGTAGACTTTAGACACATTCTTAATGCATATATATGATTTTGCAAATAGACTTCTGAATAGACTTTTGAATGGACAGCTCTCTATTGGAAACTTTATAATAGACTACAGACACATTCTTAAAGCATATATATGATTTTGCGAATAGAGTTCTGAAAAGACTTTTGAATGGACATTTGTCGCTTGCATTCTTGGAATAGAAACCTTGCTCATTCAGATTGCACTACTATGTTTTTGCGAATAAACTTCTGAAAAGACTTTTGAATGGACATTTGTCTCTTTACGTATTCCATGAAAAGACTTTTAAATCTGTTTGATTGCACTACTGACTTTTTTTCGAATAGACTTCTGAATAGACTTCCGAATAGACAGCTGTCTTTTCGGCATTTTGTGAACAGATTTTTGTACAGATATTTGAACTTACCTATATTTATGTATACAGTAAATGCGAATAGACTTCTGAATGAATAGATTTCTCAATACATAGCTGTCTATTGTGCGAATAGACTTTTGAATAGAGAATAGACAATAGATAGCTAACTTCACAGACCTATCATTCACATAGATTATTCACATACAAAATGCAGCCACGGCTGCCACAGCCTATCTAAGGTATAGGTTTGCAATACAAATAGTCATTTATATATCAAAATAATTCATAGTAATTATTATGTTAGACCAGATGTCTACCTCTAGTATAGATGCACAGTTCACAATATTAAACACTTTCTACGGACCTACTACTAGTCGATGTTTTGTAATACAATTTTGACATATTATGTACATATTATATAAATGAAGCTTCATATAAAGTATGATGCGGTTTTGTATAAGGATATGACTTCATACATTGTCTCTTCGTCTGTATTCTACTCAATTTATTTCTAATCAAAATAATTTGAAAATAACCACAAAGCAAATGTTAAAATGTTAACTATCTATTACGTTGAAAATAAATCAAAATATCAGATTACGGTATTTTAAACCATCCAAAACTGAAACTTAAAATAACGCTGGTTGAAATAGTTTTTAGATTGAGATACGCCTTCGCTCGTTTTAATAGTGACGTTGTAAACATGTACGTTATAAACAGAAACAACCAGACCATTCTGGATCTAGAGTGATATCCATAAATCATTTTAATAAATATTGAAATAATCTTACACTATTTCAAAATAAACCTATCTCTATTTTAAGTTACAATGTATATACTTAACGAAACTTCTAAGTGCCCCGATTTCAATGTTGTTGGAAATTTTTATTTTTCATTATTAATGTCCGATCGTTAATGGAATTGTGTATAGGACTATACTGTCTTCTGCTTGCATGAATTTTATGTTTTTGAATAGATGCAAAATTGGTTTTGTCTTGCATGCGATGAAAAGCGGAAATGGACACGTGCTTCTCGTGCAAAAACCCACCGTGGTCAGTTTTGGTGAAAATCATTAGTGTGTTGATATGCACAACGAAAAATCAAGAAATGGCTCGAATGTCGCTTCAAGAACGAGAAATTGTCAAAGGTCTTTTACAAGGCGGTGCGTCACATACAGGTTAAGATTTCTAAGTGCTATTTAACTGTTAAATCCAAGCAATTAGAAATCTTTCCATATCAACGCATGCACGACCAAACGGTTTTGCATCGATAAGCAGCATAAAAGCCATGCAAGCAAAGGTCAGAATGGTCCTATACATAATTCCATTATTAATCAGACATAAATGTTGAAAAATAAACATTTCCTATAATATTGAATTCGGGGTCCTTAAAAGTTTCGTTAAGTATATAACACTGCTGCTGTGGTATCAATATTTAACAGTTAAACTTTAGTCCATCATAACAAGTTATACATAAATAATATTTACACCCGTTTAATGTTCCGCCCGTTTAGTAAAATCAACAAGAAGTTGGTAATGAAATGCCACAATTCAATGTAGTCTACGGGTCGAAACTAAACAAATATTGTCGTGTAGGTGTAATTACCATATTATTTGAATATGTAATGTATAGTTCTTGCCCAAACTTCCGAAGTTATGTGAGGGACCTCCTGGAATCAAAATCCCCAACCTCTAGATAATTTATCATTCGATACACAACGAGTTTACCGTAGAGGGATAGTAAATAGGTCATGAAAATAATTGAATAAAAAAAATAGAATAAAAACTCTAAATATGGATAAATCACACTGTTAAAGACAATTACAGGTCGTACAATTAACAAGACCTTTATAGTTTGATTTAGGTACACCATCTAAGCATCTACAAAGTTAAAATGAACAAACCAAACATTATACCTTTCTAAATCAGAGCGATGGAACATGCTTACAAAATGTAAAAGCTATATTCAATACAATGAACTGTACTCTAATGTAAAGAAGATATTATTGTATTTAGTATCTCTTAAAGTGACCATAACTACAGTGTTTCCGGTCATCTCAATTTATATTCAGTCATCAAATATAAACAAGGTCAACAAGTATTAAACTCTATAATTACTAGTAAGTACTAACACAATTGATTCGATAATTGTTAGCTTCGTAATCCTCAACTTAAGACATTGTCTAAATTAGGATAATCATTAACACCACCATCATCATTGTTTTAGTCGTTTTAATCATCACCTCCATGACCTTCATCATTATCGCCACCATCATCATTATCAAAGCTCAATTATCAGCAGTAATCACTTTTTTTTCATCATAATCATGTCATCTGTTTCGTACCAAGCACCCATCCTCGTCATCATCATTATCACCATAGCATTAATCATCAACATTAACATCATCTTCATCCTTATCATCAGGTTCTTAAGACGCATTATTATTATCTCAATCGTTTGAATCGTTAGATTCATCATCGCTTCGTCGTCGTCTTCATCATCATTATTATTATCATCATCGTATTTTTCGTAATTATTTTTGCAAACAATATCGTTATTATCACCATCTGACAAATAAACCTACAGGTCTCATATTCTTTATCACATTCGTCATCACCACTATTGCTTTGAGCATAATTAGTTTCATCATCATTTTAAATGAATGTCTGTTTTTATTAAGGCATGATTTCTTGGTGTCAATAATGGTAGGTATTAGGGGCTCTAGTTTTAGGGAGATGTATATTTATAAAAGGCCATGGCTTTGTATACCAATGTCTTTGTAATTAGTGCCAAAATTAGAATCATTTGGAAGTGCATTTAATTTTACCTTATCATCTTACGTAAATTGTTACAATATGTGTATTGACTGACACTTTTATGAGAAGACAAGTGTTTTTAAAGACCATTAAATGTTTAATTTTAAATTATATTTTGTAATCATCTACTTAGTATAAATTATAAAATCGAACTCTAAGTGCAACACTGGTTCACAATATGTGGTCCGCTTACGTTTGATTCACTCAAAACAAATATATTTCAAAATCCTCCGATATTTTGCGTAGACCTTACATTGACTGTATGCATATTAACCACGCCCATAGATATTATATGTCAAACATCTAGATGTATCAAATAACTATTCAAAATTATTCATGTTTACTGTTTTCTGTTTTATACCATACTCAAATGTTTTCTATTTCTCGATATGTGAGCTATTATAAAGTTAGCCAATAAAACACATACACATATTTACTGTATATTATTTTCAATGTTTCGGTATCTAAAACTTTTGCAAGGAACATTTTATATTTTGTTCGATATATAAGACGCCTATTTAACACTCGTTCCGATAATTATAAATGTCTTTGTTCTGTTCTATTCTCTTCTAATGATGATTGTTTTGTACTGGTAAGTTATCATATTTTACTGCCTTTAAAAGACACCAGGACACCAGATAATGTTTACATTTATGTACGGTGTCCCGTTAGGGCTTTCTGTCGCCCTAAAAAGGGGGTAAGCAAATATCAGGGACAGTCAAAAAGGCACCCACCCACCACACAGCTAGATAAGCAAAGGTGAAAATGTTTTTGGATTTTCTATTAGAAAAGGGACATCACAAACAAATAACAAAAATAAGAACAAAAGGAGTTTCCACCCCGGAACGGACAGTGGCAAAATAATTGCCATGGGGTTTAAACCAGGTTCTAAAAAGCACTGACAAAACTCTCGCCCAAAAGGTTCAAGAACAATCAATAACCAATTGTCTTGTAAAAATAAAATCAGTCCACCATTTACTCGACAATGTTGCGAGCAAAAACACACAAAAACATAAATAAACAAACAGCTGAAATTATTTTCAAGGTTAAAGGCAAGTTTTCAATGATCACACGGACACTAGCTCAACTAAAGTTAATTACATTGTATTGAAGACCACGACAACAGAATTGAACGAATAAAAACGTTAATATAATATCATGATATGGTGATGCGAAAATACGATACAAGGTCCCGATTACACGATAACATGTTGCTTAGCCTAAATGCGACTTTTCATTTGCGTTATATCACAACCTCCCAATTTATTTTCCTAACCAAGATGGCCCCACCGGGACATCGTATATATATGACATCAATATACCACGCACCTTACTTGTCCTTTGTTTACAAACCCATAAACTGTTGACATCTACTTGATTTATAAATATTCAATAAACGATCAGGAGCTTTGGTATTGGATTCATTTTATCTTCATTAAGTCAGGTCGAATTTAGGTTATATATTCCCCTTTTGATAAAAATACGTCTTCGACATTATTTATAAACCCACGTTGCTGACCTTTAAACCATCGTTATTTGTTATTTAAGTCATGCAGTGCGTTCGTAGGCCAATCATTAAAGAATAACGTGATTAATTTGGACCTTAGTGACCGAGTAAAACGTTCGAATTTTACAATTTTCCGGATTTTGTAGGTTTTTTTCATTCAATAGTTATTTTAGATCGGGAAAGGCGTTTGGTATTCAGAGCATTCCGGATATTCCTGTGGTCTCATTTCGCAGGTCAAGAAGTAAACATTTTGTGGCTTTAGTAGTTACCCAATGAGATGACATAAACGCTGACATAAAACTCTGCGTCATATAAGATCATCCCTTGTTTACCTGGAATAGCCGATCGATCTTAACCAATCAGGAATCAGCTTTCATTTTCTGTTAGTCAAATACGTATGTTGTATAAGATAAGTCATATAAATCATATTTTAATATGTTTTACCGACGATGCAAGTGGGCAACATGTCAGAGCAACACTTCGAATCCATGCCCGTAATTTTAAACTAAATTCGAAGTACTTGCTGTAAAATTTCTGGGATAACTTTTGGCACCGAACAGCAGCATTTGTAATTAGCAAAACATACTTATGTAACACCGTACCTGACTCGATGATAAAAAGGTTATATATTAAATGTTATAATTGTATTGTTGTGCGATTATCCCGGTTTGTATTCCAGGAGAAGTTTAGTGGCATGATGCCAGGAGAGCATTTTATTGTGTCCCATTTCTGAAGTGCTATGTGTACTTGACATGTTACAGTTATGGTGCTAAAACATCTCACCCTTTGCTGTTTGGTGTTTGGATGGTTTGTGTCTTTTCTGGATGCTGTTTCAAATACGTTTACACATTATTTTTATGTTGTAAGCCACTATATGTATATTTTGGTATATGGATTTTTACATATAACTTTTTAGGCTGTTGAGCCCAAAATAAAACAAGACATAAACATTTTACTTGTTAAAGTATGGACATGTGAAAGATACAATGTACATGTAAACCATATTTGGGTAATAAATGCGCAAGAATACAAGTGAAATACGTTTCTACATGTCGACGTAAGGCCATACTAGCAATGCTTATCTTACAGTTCGTATCGCTCGATCTGCGTCCCTCAACAAAAAGCTTGCCTATCGTGCAAATATTTCATATTATGTTTTCAAAACATCTTTATGTTATGTCAAATCATCATTATGATGTTATTAAAGTCGTATGTCGAATGTTATTCATTAAGTTTCAAGTGTTTTCATTATAGAATAAACTTCCTTAAATCGAGATACTATTTAAATAGTTTATATACAATTGGGCTTTGAGGTTTATCATGTGAGAGATATTCTATTACATGTTTATATTCAAAATGTATTTACATGTACATTGATGTTTTTTTATATTCCTCATCTTGTGATAATGACGTGTTCTTAAGGTGTGAGTACAGAGAATGCACATGATTTGTTTTATATGTTAAAGACAGTTTAAAATTTCCGTGTCATGTTCCTATTGAAAACACATTTTTGCACGTATTTCGATAAAATACTTTATCAATGTTCTTGTTTATTCTTACTTTAAACATTTTAATGTTACTAAACCTGCTTTAGAAAGATACAGCTTTTCGTACTTTAAACCCCAGTGGCAATTGTTTTGCCATTGTCCGTTCCAAGGCGGAAACTCCCTAGGTTTTTATATTTGGTATTCATTTGTGGCGTCCCTCTTAAAATAAAAAATAAAAAAATAGTTGTTTTTTTCACATTGATTTGTATCTGTGTTGTAGGGCTATTTTTTACTGTTGCTATTCCTGATTGCCATGCCTGATATCTTTACTACCTCCTTATTATAAGAAACTTGCGGCAGCATCTCTTTTCGCAGTTCATTCTACTATCATCTCGACTCAATTGCTTCGATTTTTACTTCCATTATGTTTATTTATAAAATAGTTTATCATGAACAAAAAGAAAGTGCTATATTACCTAAACAGAATTGAAAGCCATTACATGCCGTATTTAGTCATACATGTATGGGAATGCGCTTTAATAAGCTTGCTCTGGGATCTGAAAAAACAGCTTTACGCATTGTCGTAAGCAAAATAATTACAATATTGCGAATAAAAACTAAAACCTTTCAGAATAAATCCATTTTCAAACCATGTAATTGTTTTTTTTTAATTTTGGATTCGTTCGTTTATGGGGGAACACATGAGTACACATGCTATTTTGTTGCAGTTATTTTGTGAAAACAAAATTAATTATTCAGTACGAGTGGCTTAGTGAACAGAGTGTAAATATTATTCACTTGTTTTTATATAGATAATAAAATAATATTTCTGAATAATTATTATTGATAAAATTACATTGAATATATTAACCCATCACTATTTTGACTGCTAGACTATTCTTTAGTTAAATCGACGCGCCAAGTTAAAAATTCACTAAAATTAATTTGGCAACGTATGACTCGGGTTATGTGATATTTTATTTCAGGTATCATTGTAGCCAATATTCCAACAGTTCGTACAGAAGTGTTCGAAGTAAGTGCTTGTCATTCAGGTTCAAATGCTTGTAACCAAATGTCACTACAATGTAACACTAGTCAAAGAATCAGAATACTCACCATGAAGTATGGTGTAAAAACATCTGATTGTGGGAGCAGGAATAACCAGTGTTTAAAGTAAGTACTTTCCTGTATAGTCTATGTTTTATCAACTGTCGAAGTTTGAATAATGTCTCGGTGAGTGATCACGAGTGTTAGACATAGAACAAGAAATCACCGTGAAATTATTCATGTTTTGACAGTGAAAAAAACTCTGTTATTTAGCAAACTTCATTAACAAAATTAGACAGTGGTCAAGTGGTTACGACATTAGACTGATAATCATTTGATTGTCAACCCCGCGTTGTTTCAAATAACATCTAAAAACTGTCCTATTGTTTCTTTGAGCAAGAAACTTCATCCTACTAGAGCACTCGAGAACCAGGCAGAAGAGTCGACAGTGATAAATCTAAATTATAATTATTAGTACTCTTTTCAAAATTGTATAGCTGTTGAAATCCTCTCATCAACATCAAATACTAAAGCCCAAAGTTTAATCAAGTTGAAGTGAAACTAAATAGGACTGTGGTAATATCCCCATTTTACTATGTATTTTTCTATAAAAAGCACAGGACATTTAGGTAGTGAGTAACAGTTCATATCATTAGTCTTTCTGTGACAAATAATATGTAAACTAAGGAAATGTGATTACTGTCGATAAAGTTATTCATGAAGCATATATTAGCATGTATCCTGACATTTTAAAATGATATTTATATTATTTATCATTAGTTAACTTTACTTCATGTATCTATGTGACACAAGGTTTGACCGTCTATAGAATATTGCGTTGTGAAGCAGTCAACAGTCCAAATTAGTCATTGACCACTGTAATCTTTGTCAAGACTGATAAAGAAACTAAAAAATATCCCACCCAGTGCGGACGCTTTTGAAACATGTATTGTCACACGATATTGAACTCGTGATATCATCAAATGTTTGGCATTTTTGATAGCTATTATACCTTATAATCTAGTTTGAACATATTGCATGACATTCATTCATAGCGCACCTAAAGAAAATAAGGCCGAAGCCTGGTCAAAAATAAATCAAATGTAAGGAATACTCTGACAATAATGGTACGATAAATTGGAATATCTTAATTTAATGAAAACACCGTAATGCAAAAAGATATTTCTAGTAAGTTATGCGTTCTTCGATCATTGTTCATACTCATTTTTTATTGACCTTTATCAAAATTATTATAAGTTTATTGTATAACAAGGTCATCGACCCATACACATAAACAGTTTGTTCATACAGTTGCGTGTTCAGTAACGACTGTTTGCGAACGTTACGGGTACGTGACAACTCAACCCGTTGATAACTCAACTCAAAGTTAGACAACTCAATCCGTTAGTTGGGGATTGAGTTGTCTCAGGGTGAGTTGTCTTTGGGTCGAGTTGTTCCGACCCTAACGTTAGGCACCAGTAAACAATGAACAGTTACATAAAAAGAAGCAGAGTTTAAGTAAAACACATTTACATTCTATCATCTGAATTATTGTACACAATTTGTTGTTATATTGCCAGCAAGTGACTCTATTTTCTTAAAGGTATTAAACCATTATATTTTACATATATCCTGTGCAAAATGACCTGCGACGAATTAATAAATATCACCCACAAGTAGCTAAATGTGGCTAAATCATTTAATAATCAAAGATAATAGTTGGAATGTATTTCTTGTCTGGGATCAATTTGCACAAGCTATGAATGATATGTTAATGTTGTCTATCGTCATACCAGGGTTTCAAGAGATGGATGCTGTGTATATACAGAAGGTGACTGTACAGAATATTTTAATGAACTCCATGCATACAATCTACATAAACAATGTTCTGGTCAACAGAGATGTGATGATGTCACAGTTCCTGACAAAAATCTGGCAACATGTGACAATAAAGTATCCACGTATGTTCAAATCAGTTATGAATGTGTACCAGGTAAGGATGATTATACTGAGACATCTTTGCTCAAAATGACCTAAGACATATTAATACATTACACTATTCAGCCACTACATTGTTGTCAAACTGAATAAATGAACGCATCTGATTCTAAAATTAAATTCCTTGTTCTGGTGAATGTGAACAAGTTATACTCTTTCGCATTTGTATTTTCTTGTGAATTTCAAAGATATGAAAGATACTTAGAATAAAAGTCACATAGTATTTAGGATCACGTATTTCTATCGTAAGAGCAATTTCGTTCTTAAAAAACAATAATTTTTTAATAGATAAGCAAAATACTTTACCTTTTTGTAGCTATTGTTAGTTGCGCTTTATTGACTTTAATAAGTGCAATGCCATTTCTTACATATATTTAATAAATATTTGGTTTTATATTAAGTTTTAACTTTGTTCGCATTGTTTGTTATTTTCTTTTATTTATTTTTTAGAAGATTCGTTTATATCGTTTTGTGGTGGTATTCGTGCAGCCAATGATGTAAACCTGTTATTTTCAAGTGATTCAAATGATTTGAATGGTCCATCAAATTGTCAATGTTTGATACAATCACCTACAAGTGTCATTGTTGAATATGTGGATGTTAGAATGTTTAAACAAAATGATG
The DNA here is from genome assembly GCA_025267735.1 of Mactra quadrangularis. NCBI lineage: Eukaryota > Metazoa > Mollusca > Bivalvia > Venerida > Mactridae > Mactra > Mactra quadrangularis. The sequence continues at coordinate 36,797,411 of CM046309.1, read as the reverse complement.
CTTCCTGGGCTAGCCAGTGCTCCAGTGCTTCCCTATTTTCTGAACCACCATCTACGGTGAATACCACATGTGAAGTCGGTGCAAATGAACATGATAACTTTATATACAAAGAAACTTGGACAGGTGATGCGATTGTACTAATGAAACTAGAAAATGTCCTTCTTCAAAATAAGGACGATATGCCGAAATTTGTATGGCTTAATTTGATAGGTAGGTATTTAAATTTTGACGTTTTTGTTATTTTTCGAACAGAACATTTTCTATATTGTGAGATATATATGAAAAAGGAAAGACAAGAAGACGGAACACCTAATTTATTGATAGCCTATAATGGTTATATGCTTTCATTGTTTTTTTACATATTCTATAAAAATCTAAAACCTGAGTCAGTTATGTCTGTGATTTGTATTCCATAAATTATATAAGTAAAACTGATGTAAGGCTTATATAAGAAGTTAAAAATTAAAATGAATATCCATAAAATTGTACTATAAAACATTTAATAGAACCACATGGCCTGGAACTTAAAATATTTGGTTTTACCAGCCACACTGACGAAATACACATTATTGCTCAGTATCAAGTGCTACAAAATTAACTCTATTGTTTTTGTTTGTTTTTGTTTTTTGTTGTTGGGTTTAACGCCGTAGCAACTCATTGTATAGGTCATTTAACGGCGGTCAGTCAACCTACTCACTCCTCCTGGAAAAGCTAAATGTCTGGATTTAACTGTAACCCAACAACTAAGTGCATATTTTCGTCAGTGACTGACAACTGCCCTACATAATTGAAATCACTGGTAGGAGGGAGAATGAAATAATTACATGACCAAGCTCTTCGAAAGTATGCCTTGCCCGGGAATTGAACCCAAGATACCTCCATAGACTTGCGTGCCACCAACTGAGCTAGCCGGGCGGCTCTATTGTTTTTAGAACACATACTTGACATAACAATGGTAAATGTTTGTATTGCAAGTTAAATCCAAACATTTGTATTCCATGTAAAGTATTCTTTATTTTATCATATTTGTAGGTACACAACAAGTTAGTATGAGTGTATCTTGTGCTGCATACACTGATCTCTTTCCTACAACATCAGCAGCTGTAACAACAATGCCTTCAACAACAAGAGGTTCATCTAGTGCAACATCTGGTACAACATATGTATCAACTAGCTCAGCTAGTACAACACAATCTAATTGTAAGTGCTACACTCAAAACATGCCATTAAGAGTGCATAAAGCTCTATCTGATGATTTAAAATTTAAAAAAGTAGATATTCATATATTTTCCAATATTATTTCAAATAGCTCAACTATAAACATACACAGTTTGACACACGCCGTGGAATTTAACTTTACTACTATTGAAGTTCGAAAAGAGTAGCTCATTTTACAATATTTTAAACATAACTAAATTCCGATTTACCGATGTTTTGTCAATTCTCCACGATCAACTGTGTCGATTAATTCACAAATATGCTTATACCTACATAATAGAAGTAAAGTATGATAAAAACTTATTTTTTGTGTAATTACAGCTTCCAAGATAGAAGATGATGGTTCAAATACAGGAGCTATCGTAGCTGGTATTCTAGTACCAATTATACTTCTTACCATAATCTGTCTAGTGCTGTTCTTTATTTGGAGAAAGTAAGTGGTCACATTATACATTGTTCAGAGTCATCCAACCATTTAAAAAAATCATGTCTTTATGACAATTCAATTCACATTTTCCCATGAAAAAGAACCAATGAGCCACATGAGCCAGCTTTTAAGAACAGGATCAATGAGTAAATCGACATATGATTCAATATATGTATCATTAATGAGCTAAAATAATTTCAGTAAAATTACTTGTGGTAGGCAAGTTCATTTTACTGAAAATTCAATTTGTACAAGAACTTTTGAAGAACATTGTATTAATTTATCAAACAACTTACATTGGTTCCGTGACATTTTCAATAAAGGGAAGTAATCCATTTATTCAAGAAGCTGAAATTGAGATGATAAAAAGTCGCTATACTTAGAGCGTTTTGCTATCAAGATATACGATTTTGACCCTGCGATTAGTTGAACTTATACTGGAGCTTAATTAACATTTGGGAGCATGTTGGATAAGGTCTAATATAAGTGATTCAAAATGGTATCTGTAGCATTGAAAGTTTTTTTTATTACATTTCAGACGAGGTTTTCCATGGAAATGGGAGTTTGGGAAGAGTAAGAGTCATACTGTTCCAAATTCTTATTTAGATGGTGCTGATTTGGAAAATTCTTGTGAAAACGATGTGTACGCAGAAATTGGTTTTGTTCCGGATCAACCCAATGCATCACCGTGTTACGATACAGTGTATGAACCAGGTATTAAACAACAAGCCAATGGAAGGAATTCTGCTCACAGTCCCACGTATGCTAACACACATAATGCTAATAGTAACGATTCCAACATAATTCAAAGGAACCCAAATGATAGTAATAAGCAATCAGTGTTTAATAGACTCATTGGATTTTTTAAGAAACAAAATGAAGCAGATTTTCCCCCTGTTAACTCACGTGAAAGACCTTCATTAGTAAACTTGGGAGATTCATACGACCATTTACGTCCTATATCAGGTGTACAAATTGAATTAGTGCCACCAATATCGGACCCTCAGCATACATATTCCCATACAAGAGACATACCAACACAAGGCATTCCTGCAACAAAGGATACAAATCAACAACCGCAGAACGCAGATCTACCCAGTGTCATTGTCGACGATAATGAAATTAATGCTGTACACGTGGGAGACGCGTATATTGAATTTCAAGTTGGACCAATCGATAGCAACAATCCAAATCTGGTAAAACCACCTAGTCCAGATACAGTTAATACAGATAGACCTGCACCTCCTATTAGACCTCCGCCGTCACCTGGTCTTGGTAAAAAGAAAGATAACACATCTCAAAACTTACAAGCAAATGATACTAAAAATAATCGCTCTCCATCTCCAAACTTACTGTCACCAGACCAGGCTGGGTCTAGGAGCGCTAGCCCTACAAGTTCAATATCATCGCATCATTCCTACAAAATATTAGAACCACATGAAATTTATGATTACGCAGATGTTTCAGACGATGAGCTTGGTTTTGCACCTCATCCACCTGAAGACTTTTATGAGGATGTTGATGCTAAAAAAGTTAGTGTTAGAAAACGCCCTACTAGATTACCAAGTGAAGAAAACCAATACTTGGAACCTGTTACTAGTAAGAGTTCTATTACAATAGATTCTGTGCAAGACACTGGTAAACAAAGTAAAAACGATGCTCCAAAATCACAATCTAGCCTGCTAAAAAGGGAGTTAAAACAAAAGATTGGAAAGAATCAAAGACCAGCTGATACAAAAACTCCATATGTGAATTCTGGCGTTGTTAATAAAGCCAAAGATAACAAAATGGACAAGGCTATACCAAATGAATCAGATTTGGTAATTAAAGACAAGCCAACGGCTAACGGTGCCAAAGGAGTTTTGGGTATGGCAAAACTCTTTGAAAGTGGTGATAGTAAGAATGTTAATTTAGCAAAGAGGAACGCAGGGCGGAACTCATCTGACGTGTAGTGTATATATGTCATTACTCTTGTTGATATATTAAAAACATGTGCCAATCATTAACGTGTCTTTGAACATTGTACAGATCGTAAAGTAAAAGTTTCTATGTATAAAATAAACTTTGCAAGTCTGCAGATCTTAATAATTAAGATGAACAAACTAAACACCATATCCCCCTAATATCAATGTTTACGACAAAGCTTCAATAATATAAACATAGTGTTAAAGTACGAATAGTATAGTTATGATAATCTGTCGCGAGTTAATTGTATACGTTTGTGTATATGTACATATATATTGTTTTGTGTAATGTGTATGTAATGGTTAAGCATTTATCGTCAATTAACATGGCCTGATGTATTATACATATACGTTACTCATTATGTGTAAGCGTATCATTTTGTTCAAATAGTTCATATTGCTCTATATATGCATTGTTAAAAGTTATAGTTATCTTTATTCGTTTCTATTGCCTATCAACACATGCAATATGTGTATTACAATCCGATTAAAATTTAATGCTAAGCATTAGTTATATTACTATTTATCCAACCGCTCTGTTCCAAAATATATGAGGGATGTATAATTCAACAGATTTGGTCAAAGAAACAATCTCAAATGAGGAATGGGAAATTGTAATAAACAAAATTGTATCATACAGATCATTGTAGTTATCTGTTAACGATTAAGGAGACATTTTTTCATTTAGTACTACTCAATAAATGTGTATCTGCCTACCTCTGTATTAGGGGTACCTGTATGAGCTCTGGACAATTATCCTGTTTTAAGGATTATCGAATATTCATTTACCCATAAAATGGAACAAAGAGTCATTTAAGGAATTTCCAAAGTCATTATAAATTGTAATAAGTTTATCAACGTATGATTTTTAATTACATGATAAGGCAAATCACTTGGGGTATACATTACCATTTTTTTTCTTTTTTTCTATGAATATAATTTGGCAAATAATTTTTGGAGGCTCCGTAGAAGTTGTTTTTATTTAAAAAAGAGCCCAAAGGTAAGACAATTTTTATTAATAAATTAAAAACAGATATCATAATCATGTTCGGATTGTTTAATTTTTTATTTCATGAAGCAATTCACGGAAACACAAGCGTCAGTGGTCCGTTGATGGTGTTATCAAATGAATCCTGACGAGTTTTAACACAGATGTCAATCCTGGAGAAGCCTTTGTGGAAGAATGCACTACCAGTGTCACGTACCTGAATTAGAAATATGCTTGTTTGTTTGTGGTTGTCAAAGACATATCAAGCCGCGGCCGTGGCGTAGTGGTTAGTATGTCTGACATTGAATCCGGAGATCGCGGGTTCGAGCCCGGTCGCGTTAGGTCATACGCTATTGAGTTGTCGGCCTGTAAACTATACTAAACAACAGCTTTTTACTATCAAACTCGTGGTTTAGGATTGAACATTTAATTATCATATTGGTTGGGAAAGCACATCATACCGAGTATGTTGTTTAAAATAGTTCAAACAAACCATTTTATCATCGTAATGCACTGGAATACTTTGCGTGTGAATACACGCTATGTGAGTCGCCTATAACTTTATAAAATTCACTACTGTTACGTAAAGTTTCGTGACTTTTTGCAAAAGAAGTCGAAAGGGTTGTATCAAATTGTCAGGCAAATGTTGTCGAACTAGACTGAAAGAATGAATCAGTAGTTTTACCCATGATTTGTACCTACCCTGAAGTCAATAAATCTACCATATCTATGATTTAATTGTGGTATACAAATATGTGTATCATAAGCAATACCAGCATGGTTGTCCATAGCAACAGTAACAATACTTGATTTACCAGCTAAATAATCCTGTAATATATAATGTAATAGATGTACATGTTGCATTAAGTGCTTGGACAAAGCAATCTGTCAAACACAAATTGCTTACATTTAGCAAAGTTTGTTTAAATTCTATAGTTATTATTTTTCACTTATACTCGTATACTCGGAATACCTTGATAATACATTGATAACTAAAATATGCTAACGAATAAAGATATTTTCATTAATATTTTTCCAACACGTTTTAATTTGACCATGGCAGCTTTTTTGTACAACAAACTTTCATCAGTAAACTCTTTTTTTACAAGGGACCGACAACTTATTTCATTCCGGAGGAAATCCAATATAGTTGTCTAGAAATTACATGGCTTACATACGTCTGGAACATATTTTCAAAATTGATGTTAAATAACTGGATTGAGTCTCTGTCACCATTCCGTCACTGATAAGATTTGTTTGTACTATGTTCTGAACGGGGTTACTTTATTTAAAACAAGATGGAACACAAAGTACATAGAATGTTCATACTTGTAAGGTTCCTAATGGTTGATCTCTCATATCAACATAGCCACCTTCTATTGGACTACTATCAGAATAGTATGCTGTACCAGTGGCAGAATATCTGTGAGTTCCACTTGTACAATCTAAATCATCTGTAAAATTTACAACAACTTCATATAACAATTACAGTGTAACTATCCTCGGATTGGCCAACTTGTATGTAAAAATGTGAATTGAAGTAGTGTCGAAACTGAAACAGCCGATTTGAGAAGGTATGTGTTTGCGTTAAAGATTATTTGATGACTGTCAAATGTCACTAACATAATACAATAAATAATCAGAACAGAACATCGATTGGTTGAGTAAGTACCAACATAGTCTGCACCAGCGTTTTGCTGGCATTAAAAAATTACATGTATAGCAATGATTATGACAATGATTATTTCAAGATAACCAAACATTTACATTTCCAGATGCCTGCACATACGAATATCGTTGGTAAACAGAAACATAAAAGAAAGAAAAGCTACGTAATTGCGATTATGAGAATTAAACCCACCAAATAGACATCTACGCAGCACAACTCAAGTGGCGCTTTTCATATATACAGAGATTAAACACAAATCTCCCGACGCCTGCATTTCATTAAGAATATAGACAAAAATCTTTTTGTCATACGGTCGTCACCTGAACATGTACATATCAAATGTCGGATCGCGCCGAAAAAGCTATTAACTTTGATACTCATGGTAAGTAGAATTATGGGTCTGTATAACTGTTAAATTGATAACAAAATCTAAAACAAATTGGTTTATCGACTTGTTATTCTAATGATTAGTATGTATTGCTTACACAATTTCAAATACATAATACTAGACACTAAATCTGAAACCAACTTACCAGAGTAGACATAAGCACATAATACAATTAAAACCCTTCAGCCACCTATTAGAAATTACAGTCGCAATGGGCCATTGAGTCAGAACATTTATTAATTTGAGGCGAAAAAAAAGTAAAGAAAATTCAAAAGTCTATCAGAGCCAAATAGACAAACAATATATATTAGTTAGATCTGGTACATGGGGAGATAATATTTTAATGACAAAATCTTACTTGTGGTACTGGTGGTAGGAACGCAACACCTTCTAGAAGCATGACCAGCGCATAGTCCTGTATAGTAACTACCATGGCATGTTAAATAATCTTCCTGACATGTTCCCGATCTTGATAAACATTGGGAATCATCAGCCACTAATAAAGAGACACATAAATAACTTGGTATATAACTTTTTTATATTTTACATGGTGATGCTTAGGTGCAGCCTATGAAATTAGTGGGTGTCCGGTTGCTTTGTACAACTAATTTTTAGTTCGGGCAACCATAAATTTCTTTTGAGCAACCAAATTCCTACAAACAATACATAGTGCTAGCTGCTAAATAGACCTGTTCGGGCAACCACTTTCATAACCTAATTTCATAGACTGTAGGTGCATGAACAGTTTGGTATTTTTTAGATTTTTTCACGTTATGTTTGAAATATTAAGCAATAAACCTTCTACATATGAATTACTTATAAGAAGCAGGTGCTCCACATAATCCATAAAATGGAGAAATAGCAAAAAAGTAATGGAAGGAAAAAACAACATTGACAGTCGTTTGTGTGATATTTAGGCCAACACTGATCACGGTATGTTACAAAGTATTTACATTAGGTATAAAATTCATATACGTATTTATATTCAAAGAACGCTTATAATTAATACCATAGACGTATAGATAGACCTGTCACTCTTTCGATTTTTATCGTACAATTGACCGCCATATTGGAACGGTGCATAGTCGAGCGCGTCTTTAACTACGCTCTTAAACTGTATAGTAAAATCGGTACATTAATTGTAAGAAAACGTTATTAACCATTTTTTTTAATTTTGGGGATGGGGCCAATATTGTGTTCGAGGTCATACTCTGGACAACCTTTGAAAACATCGAGATGATGTCATATATCAAATATGGAATATTTGGGCCTTACAGTTCCAGACTTGGAGGTTTCATAACTTCATTTCTATCGCTGTTACAATATGGTCGTCTATAGTACAATAAAGACTAAGCGATAAATCAATACGATAGCAGGTTTAGTTTAATATGTCTTTGCTTTATACGTTACATTCTAAGGGGTTTAACTCTGTAATCAATAAATCCTATTTCAAACATAGTATGTATGGATCGCAGTAATTTTCGAATGACCTCCCTTTTTGTTTATACGTGTAAATAGGCATACAACATTAATTTTCATCATGCTATAAAGATATTATTTTAGCCTTTTTTTCGTATTGATAGCAATGAAATCAAAATAAAGCAATATTTTACTCACAAACATACGTTATCGAGATTATAAAAATACAAAATACTCTCCGACTGTAGAACTCCATGATTCTTCCTTCACTTGTACGAATATATGTCAGAACAATATTATTACTTCGATTTACTCTGCTTTTTATAACTAGGTCATCACGATTTCAGACAGATATAAACCATTAGTCAGTCTAAGACATTGTTGACATCGAATGCAATGAAACCCCACTGACATCCTTTTAAAATAGGCCTCGTCTCAAAATCAGCCACATCGAATCCAATACTGTACCGTTTATCTCTTACTTCTTTGTGCTGGAGGCTTAAAATATCAATAAAGTGTGAGTGTATTAAAACATAACCCTACAATATAATCGTCTCTAAATCAGGGTCAATTTTAGTATTGTACTACAACTGACTGTCGTAGAGAGGTTTCACTATAGAAAATTGATAAGGGTTTGAGTTTTTATTTTTAAACTTCTATGACACACGTTCAATAAGTACAGTTCTTTCAGAAAAAACACTGTTTATGTGAACAATACAATGAACTAATCCACGACAGTGGATGCACAGGATGACAATAAAATATATTATTATATATCTAATAAATCTAACCAATCGACAATCTGCATTTGTACCACGTGCACGTCCAATATATTCCCGTATTGGATCTAAAAATACATATTATTTTCATATTAGACGGTTGGGTACATGTGCACTTAACGATGCGATAAGAATGGCTTTGATTGCTTTGTTTTGGATGATGGTGATGATGATTATTTCAAAGTAAACGAAAGATATAAAATAAAAAGGTTATTATACATTATACTGTACAATACGGCATATATTTGGACTCGTACACAGCTTAAAAGTCATATTGGACTCGCCTATTGGCTCGTCCAGTATGACTTTATAAGCTGTGTACTCGTCCAAATATATTTTCGTATTGTACAGTAAAATGTATAATAACCTATAATTGTTTTAATATGTTTTATACGTGTCTTGTTGGAGTAATGGTTATGCGATCTACTATTACAAGCATCATTGACCAAGGGATGGTCGTTTATCCGCCATACTTTTATTGTTAAAATGAATTATATGTTTTTGTTTTCAATTCTGCTTGCCTCTGGAATGGATTGGTTCATGTTTAATGTTTACAAAAACACGTTTTGTTTTAATTTTGTACGTTCTATTAGAGTCTTTGATGTTACTCAGTTGAATGTCTACCTAATTTTACACATGCTTTAACAATTAGCAATATGGCAAGAGTTGTATAGCATGTGCAATTGACCTGAGATAAAAATAAACACTTGATATTATGTCGATAAAGTCAACACCACGCACGTAAACGTATATTGTTTGAGCGACTAGAAAAACCGCCAATCAAAATTCTAGTTAAAACAATACTATTTGTCAACCAAAAGTGATTTTGACAACAGATAATACGTTAGCACAATTTACTAAAGTCAATGCCATAAACGTCTTAACAGTGATAAAACAAATATTTTGATTTATGTCAATAAATTGTATAGATGTATTTAAATACATATACAGTCCCATTTTTCTCAATTTTCAAAAGCTTGAATAATTTCACGGTCACTGGATGCTTTAAATCGCTCCCAACAAAGGTGATATTTACTCAGAAAGCTGGCACAATACTTCTAAAATAAATTGTCTTTCTTTTGGACAAGTAGAAAATTTACACAAAGACGGCAGTTGAATTGTTAAAATTAAAAACGTTCAACAAGAAAATCAATGAATATATCCATGTATGTACTTTTGAAATAAATGTATTTCAGGTAAATCTACACAGTTTAAATATGCTAACAACATAGCACATTTCTTTGAAATCGATGTTATAAAACAAGAGCCAATAATGCAAACATGCTATTCAAAAATTAGAACAAAAGAATACAAATATGAAATGATAACATACGAAATGAACTATGTATAAACTAATAATAAAGATCACACACTGTCAGATTATGTCTAAAACGATTTAAACAATTTTATCATACTCCAGTACTGCCTCGTTTAAACAACTCATCAGCTGACTCGACCCCAGTGCAGATAACTGCAGTAGTTACAGTTATTAAAGTTATCAACACAATGCAGAAGAAAGCAAAACAGATAATATCAAATGTAACACTAACGTCTTCCCATGTGATCTCACTTTCCTTTTCCTCAACTTCATTCATAGTATCACCGTCTTCATAATTTTCTTTAGGACTTACAGGCACTGACGTATGAAACAGTGCATCATTGCTTGTCCTCGGGAGTAATGATCTAATATTTCCATGAGAATTCCATCTCATTGGTCTTTCATGTTGGACAATAAATGGGTTAGACCGAACTTGAGCAGGGTGAGTAATAATACTCATCTTTTGGTTTCGTTTGTTTGATTTTGTAGCACAAGGTTGATCGTCATGCCTATGACATTTCTTTGTCCTTTGCCGACATCTTGTAATATTCACAATCCATTGCCAACAACCGCTAACTGGTGTAGATTTGTCTCTTTGACTCAGACGTAGGCTATAAACAGTTACAATCGTTATACAAGTACTAAACACTAAAGCAGTTAGTAACGAATAACTTAGTATTGCTATTGACGTAGATGTTTTAGGTAAAGTGTCTGATACAATGGTTAAGAATACAGCGATTGCCAACAATAATGTTACAGTAAATGATAGTCTCTCCCCACTGCCGCTTGGAATAAAAAATGTCACTAGATTCAACAACGTAAGGAAAATAACAGGAAGGATGATATTTACAATGACGTAAGCGGGTTGTCTTTCAAACACCAATGTCACTGTATAATAAACATACGTATTGGGAAAAACAGTGGTGCCTGTTTTAGTGTCAACTAAATTCCAGAGACCGTTTGGCACATATGCAGAAGTGTCAACTTTACTTGTTATATTTTGTAAAACGAATTCATTTGGTAGAAAACCCCAAGGACTGAATCCCAACTCACAAACGTGCCTATCTAAAGGATAAAACCTAATGTCTAACTGGCATGACGAAGTTAAAATAACCCAAGGGAAGTAAATAGCACTACCATTTGAAAGATATCGAATATATATCCACGGATCACCAATTGGAGATGGCTTTTCAACTGTGGTTGTGCATAAAATTGACGGTGTCCAAAACCGATTGCTTTCGACCATTAATGTTTGTAGAGAACCGTAATCGCTTGAATTCCAGGTTATCTGTTCATCTATCCAAGACATAATAAAAAGTGCATTTAAAGTAATTGTTTGTTGTAGCTCGTTCACGTCACCTATAGAGACTAAGTAAAACCCTATGTACGTTGTTATCGGCTTTGATTGGTCTTTCACAGGACGAATGTTTCTGTCATAGTTTAACTCCTTGTCTTGAATAAGTCGTCTTACATCTGTCAACTGTTGACTATAGATTTGTACTCCATGGAAAACAATAACCAAACAAAAACATAAGTATAGTTTGATTATATCCTGCGACATTTTGTTTATCTTTTAGATGTTATACAATAAGCCCTGTAATATAAAATTGAGTACTAGATTATATCTATATCGCATTCTTTATGCTAGTATCAAATATAACTTTCTATCAGCTTACCAAAGCCACTTGTAAAGTAGTGAATGACATTTAAAGTTCTCATCAACAGACTGTATCCGGCATTTAAATTTGTTGTGACCGTGTTTTTCTTGCGGTACAAACAATCATTTGCCAATACTATCATGTTGTAAGTCGTTAATTTTTAACCGAGAAAAAGTAAAAACGTTGTTTTTGCATCGGCAGAGGGTTGACAAAATCATTTCAATGACTTTCAAATATGATCAATATTCAATTAGCAGTGCAAACAACAAAGCTATTAAAACATTTAATTTAAATACTCACAGTGATTCAGGTAAATGATTAAAACAGAGATATGGTCACGATGATCTCTAATCCTTTGTTACCCATATTACAAATATACTTCCACATAAATAGTATGGTCAGACAATTCAACAGTGGTTTACATATAAAAACGGTATAATTGAACTAGTTGTTATACTAATGAGGGTAAATTTAAATATACATGTACATGAATATATACAACCTGTAATCGGTTTAAATAGAATTTGTCTCGGTTAATAGAAGACTATAATACACTTTAGTGAAAGTGGTTAAAATATCAAAGCAGTTTATTCTGTTACAATGCATATCGATTGTCTGTAGAATAGCTCTCAAACATGATTTGATTAAATTGACACTGATCAGATATTTCTCGCCCTGATAAAAGTATTATAGATTATTAATCTATGGATGTCAAAAACACCTTTTAAGTGTAAAACATGGTAAATACACTTTGTTTGATATTTATTTAGTCGCCCATTAGTTCATCAATTAAGTGTATTAGAATTATTTGTAGCTCATTAACACCATTTGTCTCTACATTCCCATGATCAATGGTTGTATTGACTTACCTTTTAAATGCTTTATTTCTATCTAATGGTTCCGACATTAATTATTTAAGCCAGTTAAAACTTCAATTTACTGATAACTTTTCACAATACCCATCCACATAACGGCATGTTTCTGTTTGGTTAACAATACCCATTCACACAACGGCATGTTTCTGGGGGTTTTGTTCACAATACCCATTCACATAACGGCATGTTTCTGGGGGTTTTCACAATTGCTATCCACATAACGGCATGTTTCTGGGTTTGTTTTTTCACAATACCCATCCACATAACGGCATGTTTCTGGGTTTTTTTCCACAATACCCATCCACATAACGGCATGTTTCTGGGTTTTTTACACAATACCAATCCACATAACGGCATGTTTATGGGTTTTTTCACAGTACCCATCCACATAACGGCATGTTTCTGGGTTTTTTTCACAATACCCATCCACATAACGGCATGTTTCTGGGTTTTTTACACAATACCCATCCATATAACGGCATGTTTCTGGGTTTTTTACACAATACCTATTCACATAACGGCATGTTTCTGGGGTTTTTCACAATTGCTATTGTTAAGCAAAGAGAAAGCAACAATCCCAGACAAAATTCACATTGACGTAGGTAAAATGTCTTTTTTTATATAGTTAATATACTTCAAAGATCAAATTGTAAAACACCCACATGTATGTCCAAAGAATACAATCGGTTGATTTATACCCGTCTAATTACAGTAAAACATGCATACTGAATATGATGAAAAAAATTGGGAGTCAAACATTTTAACAAATGTAAGGTAATATGAACATTTTTCATGCTTTCAATCTTGCAGAAAAGATGGTTGCATACAAACAATGGTAACACTTCATGTACTTTGAAAACATGATTGTAAACATATGCAATACTAAACAAAAGTGGTAAATATGTCTTTGTCAATAACTAAACATGACCATATAAGAACTATAAGACTTAAAGTCCGTATACATCGATGTCATGTACAATGCATACGAAAACAGTAATTAAAACGTTAAGTCAATATGTGACATTCATTAGAGACATAAAATGTATAAGATTTTTTTATAAGTTCAACAAGATGTCAATTTCTTATACGGAGATTTCTTAAGCAAGAATGCATTGATGATACTCGTCAATAATACACGAGTGAAAGTAATTGTTTACAGCTAAATATAATAGAAAGTAGTTTCATCTAACACTGGACTCGATCTTAAACAGCCTAGTGGTTAAAGTATGTAATTGTTTGATATTGACAACTATATTTAACTATCGACTACGATATACCTTTACTATCATGGAAAGCAATTACAATAAAAACGTAAGCTATGTTACAAAAATAATAGTGGAAACTTCTGTAGAAAAAGTTATTTTTGCAGTAGAACCATTTAGATTAATATACTAAACATTTGATCAATTTCCATAATTAGTTATTTTTCAGACCATTGACAATATCAATATTGATATTAAGGCTTTGATTGTTAATCATTTTATAGCGGCAATACTTAAAAGCCATTATGTGAATATTCAGTATTCTAACCAAGTACATACAATACACTGTACTTAACCCGGGTAGATAGCGCAGTTAGTAGCGCGCCGTGATTTCGAATCTCGTGTCCCGAAGGGGGTACAGGTTCGAATCCCACCCGGGGAGGTTATGTCCTACCATGAAAATTTGACAATATTGTCAATTTTCTTCCATTGATTAGATTATTTGGAGAGGTTTTCGGCCTTGTGGAAGGGTAGGTGAGTAATGTTATAGACAATGGTCCAGGAAAGCTAGGTTAGGTGCGCTGGACGCCGTAAAATGACCTAAATTGTGTTGACACAGCGTTAAACAAAGTTAAAAAAATACACTGTAACTAACACTGTTCTTATATTGAATACATTTGTATATTGAATTAACATATTCGTTCATTTATTTGTGGAAACAACCATTTTTTAACAATATTTTTGGTGATGGTTTTATTGTCGTTTTTGTTTGTTATCATACAATATTCGAATGTTCTGATCAGTTGTTTATATCACACTATTGTCACATCAATGTTAAGGCCACATATGAACGATTGATAAGATATACATCAATAAAATGATACTGTCGCAACACAAATAAATCAATAAAAATAACAAACGTACGTTTTCAACACAAGTAAGGTCCACAAACGCTTCCTACCCTATATCGTGGATATTTTTTGCAAGTCGTCCAAAGTAAATAAATAACAGACATACTGAGGATGCAATAATCAGAAGCAGCATGAAAAATATAAAACATATTTTATCAAAAGAAACGCTGACATCTTTCCAACAAATATTTCTTACGCCGCCTTTCGTATTTTCCTGTTCCTGTCCATTGTATTTCTGATTATCGAAGCCAATTGGATGTGAAATATCTTTTTGCGGTGACCATATCTTGGATGTTGCTTCTCGTACTTTATTACGATTAGCGTATGCGTCATAACACGAATGCATGCCAACTCGAAGATCAATGTCACCTGCGCCACATTCATCATCTGTATGATGCTCAAAGACGAAGTTTTCATTGGGTTGTTTTTCTGGGTAATTTCTTCTTATATATTTCTTTGATCTACATTGACATTTCATAAAAGTTAGGTACGGTGTGCTGGACGCCGTAAAATGACCTAAGTTGTGTTGACACAGCGTTAAACAAAGTTTAAAAAATACACTGTAACTAACACTGTTCTTATATTGAATACATTTGTTTTTAACAATATTTTTGGGGATGGCTTTATTGTCGTTTTTGTTTGTTATCATACAATATTCGAGTGTTCTGATCAGTTGTTTATCTCACACTATTGTCACATCAATTTTAAGGCCACATATGAACGATTGATAAGATATACATCAATAAAATGATACTGTCGCAACACAAATAAATCAATAAAAATAACAAACGTACGTTTTCAACACAAGTAAGGTCCACAAACGCTTCCTAACCTATATCGTGGATATTTTTTGCAAGTCGTCCAAAGTAAATAAATAACAGACATACTGAGGATGCAATAATCAGAAGCAGCGTGAAAAATATAAAACATATTTTATCAAAAGAAACGCTGACATCTTTCCAACAAATATTTCTTACGCCGCCTTTCGTATTTTCCTGTTCCTGTCCATTGTATTTCTGATTATCGAAGCCAATTGGATGTGAAATATCTTTTTGCGGTGACCATATCTTGGGTGTTGCTTCTCGTACTTTATTTCGATTAGCGTATGCGTCATAACACGAATGCATGCCAACTCGAAGATCAATTTCACCTGCGCCACATTCATCATCTGTATGATTCTCAAAGACGCAGTCATCATTGGGTTGTTTTTCTTGGTAATTTCCTCTTATACATTTCTTTGACCTACATTGACATTTCATAATTCGGGCAATACATCGCCAATAACAGCCGACAGGTTCTGATTCGTCTCTGTGAAACAATCGAAGACTGTATATAACAGTCAGTGTTATACAATTGCTGGTCACTAGCACTGCTAGTAGGTAGTAACTAAACAGAGCCATCGGTTCTGAACTCTTGGGTAAATTGTCAGCAACAATTGTCAAAAACACAGTTAATGCCAACAACAAGGTTATACTGAATGATATGCGTTCCCCACTCTCTGCTGGTATGAAATAAACCATCAGGTTCAACAAAAATAAAATGCTTACAGGCAATAGAACGTTCACAAGATCAAAAGTCGATTGCCTCTCTATGAATAAAGAAACTCTGTAGAATGTCACATTTTTGGGAAATGCTTGTACTCTTGATCCTATCAAATCCCATTGTCCGTTACCCGCGTAAAGTTTGGTATCAACTTTACTAGATTGGTTAATCAAACGGATTTCCGTAGATAAATATCCCCATGAATTTATATAAAGAAAGCATGCATGTCTGTCCCAAGGATAAAATGTTATATCTAATCGACACGAAACCGTAAGTAAGTGACCAGGAACGTAAAAAGCATCCCCCGTTGATATGTATCTGACTGGTATCGATGGATTTCCAATTGTTTCAAACTCACCGTTAGTGTTGCTTAATAATAATGGCGGTGTCCAGAAGCGACCGCTATTGACTATACATTGTTTGGCCCCGTCGTATTCATCTGGATTCCATGTAAATTGTTCGTCTCTCCAATGTATGGTAAGGTAAGCGTTTACAGATATAGTCTGTTTAACCTCATTTACTTCTTGTATAGATAAAATACTGAAGTTTAAGTACACAGCAATAGGTTCTGATTGATTAATAATTGGACGTAGTTCTTTATCATAATTAGTTTCCTTGTCTTTTATTAGTCTTTTAACTTCATCAATATGCTGACAGAGATGAGGTGTTCTAATGAGTGTCAAAGCAATCAGGAGGTGGAATAAACGAGGCAATTCAAACATAATGTCAGTTTCCCTGTGAAGACACTGTTAGTGAATATCTGTAACAAAGATATTTTAAAGTAAATAGATAATTGCATACCCCCTCAATAGTTTTATTTCTTACAGATATAATTATCAGACTCGGATAAGGTGTAAAAAATATTGCAAACGTAAGTAAACTCGATAAGGTATTTTTTTTTTTCGATAGAAAAGATTGAAAACTTATTTTACACGATGACTGGGTATTTTCATAAGTTAGCTCTGAACGAGTAATTTATAAGTAGTGATTTTGACATAAAACAAAACGCAGTCAAGAATTACAAAAGTAATGTTCATCTACATATTTCATTCCTATCAATGATATAACTTCATTTCGTTCGTTGAGTTATTTTAGTTGAAACTATTTCAATAGTTAAACATTATAATAAAAACATACCTTAGAGCATAAAAATAATCCAGATTTGTATTATACTATTACCCTTAAAAAAGAAAGAATGCTTATATGGCTACCCGTCTTGGATTGCAGTTATAAACCTTTTTTCTTAAATGTGCAGAAAAGTTCTAATTATTTCACACAATGAGTAAAATCATAATGTATCAAACGTATGTGTTATATGAACAATGTACGAAATCAAGCTTTTGATGTGCTATAATGAAATATGCATCAACACAATGTTAATTCTAATGTTTTTATATGACTAAAAGGTAACCAATCAAGTCATTAATAAATCTAAATGAACCTACCTTTCAGAATACCAACTAAAATGACAAAACATGTCCCAAGTGAATAATGACAAAGCTTTTTAAATTTTCAATCACTACTCTTTTTTATTGAAATCTGACAACAACTCAATAGTCTATCATCAAAACCATTAGTTGTTTCAAATGAAAATTAATGTACACATTTCAATAGCTTACAGCTCAATACATTTTATCTATTTAATGTAAAACAAAAAAATGGATATGTTTGCCATACAATTATTCTAGTTACATTCAATGTCAAATACTGTTACATTGAAATTATCATAATGGATATGTTTCAAAATCATTATTATAAGATTTATTTTCTGTTTTACGTTTATTTTTATTAACGATCAATCCTACATCCGTAGAGTTTGGCCATGAAATATTTTCTTCGACTATTCTTCTGCCTACTGTCCATAAAGTAGGGCAGTTGTCAGTGACTGCCGTTGGTATTCGCGAATTAAAAATTATTGGTTCAAAGAGCCACTCCAGGAAACATTTGTTGGACAACAAACCACACCAACATAACAAACAAAATGTTGAGATGGGGCGACAAAACCTGAAAATCCGAGATAACTCGTTTTGGTGAATGCTTACTAGGTATATAATTGGGTGGTGAATATGCATCATTCAACCTGTGAGACCTGTATAATCAGGTTATAAATGCAATGTACAATACGGTACTAGTTTATTGATTTGTTTTCGTTGGCCATTTACATAGCCAAATGCATGCATTAGATAAATTTCCAAATGTTAAAATAAGTCTTGCTCTGTATTTACTTATTAGTAGCAAAGCTATAGTCAAGAAAATTGTACACATATACTTACATTAATCATTGCCTGGAATGACAAAACCATAAGCAGCTGATTTCAAAACAATTTACCCAACATGTTTTAAATGCATATCTTATTGCTTACAATTAAGTACATGTAAATTAACAAATACATGCAAATAATGTAACAACAATTAGCAGTATTGGCATAACACTTTAAGTTTCACTTCTTCATTCTTCACAAATAACGCTACAATGGATGTAAATGTAAGCTATAATATATTGAGATTCGCGTAAACGCCAGTTGAAATTGAAAGTAATCTCAAGTAGCTAGTAGCTATCTTTGAATCTTTGAGCAACGTCATTCTCATTACTAACAGAAACATAATAGGAAAAAATTAAATTGGAACAGTACATAATTTGGAATAAAAATCAAATGTAATACAAAGAAACAAAGCAATGAATATTAATTGTACAAATGTACTCATAAACAATGTGTTTTGCCACAACACAGTCCGACAAGATGTAATATCAGTCTCTATTCATGGTAGTATTGGGCAAACAGTTTATCCTCATCTCTTCTTTGTACGTTTATTGATCCAAATATTGAGGCTTGAGCAGCTATCAGAATTAAAAAGAAAAATATAAAACATATTCTATCAAATGCCACACTGACATCTTGCCAATTGACGTCTGCATAATCTGAAGTATTATCTTTGTCGTTTACAAATTCATCAACGCCGTCTTCAGTATGTATATTGCATTCTGCAACACCATTTCCTCGTGCCCGCATTTGTGGTGGCATACTATTATATGCATTATTTTTTAAATGCAATGATTTCTCATCACGTAATTCGTGATTGGTAATTCGATTTTTAAATGGAGTTGAACCGCTTTTTCCATTTTTATTATATTCTGAATTTGAAGATTTTTGTTTCGTTTGTTTGAAGTTCCCCTTTTCACGTTTCTTTGACCTACATTGACATTTCATAAATCGAGCAACACATCGCCAGTAACAGCCGATGGGTTCAGATTCCTCTCTGTGAAACAATCTTAGACTGTATATAACCGTCAACGTTATACAATTGCTGGTCACTAAAACTGATAGTAGGTAGTAACTAAACAGAGACATCGGTGAAGAAGTCTTTGGTAAATTGTCAGCCACAATTGTCAGGAATACAGCAATCGCCAGCAGTAACGTTATACTGAATGAAATTCGTTCTCCGCTTTCGGTTGGTATAAAATCATTAAGTTTAGAAATGATAAAACAATGACTGGCAAAATGGTTACATTCAACATTTTACTTACAAACATATAGATCGTCATTTATTTGCTGAAATTAACTCAGAAAGGAGAATAGTTTAGATAAAAACACCTGTTCAGAAACAATACGCACAAATTTCCACATTGTGGAAAGCTTAGTACTTTTTTTAGACTATTAATTTGAACTAAAACGCCAAAAGTCAATACAGACTAGAAAATCAAACCAATGCTTTTAATGCGTTTATTTTGTCACTTGATACATTATCATATTCACAACTTACAAAGTAAGAAAAGAATAAAATATACTACATTGTACGCTTGGATTGTAAAATATATGAAATCTCTCTCACCTTAAAGCCATAAAATTGTCAATCACATTGAACTTTGTTCCTTGCGTTGCTCAATAACCATCGTGTGTAATTTTCATTTTTGACAAAAACATTATATTTTAAACGTGTTAATATCACTTGTATCTCCCAAAATGTTTATTACTAGACTTAATATTAAGTCAACTATATCTGCTTAGCCTTACGAGGAGGTGTCAGCTATGACCAAATGTACAAAATGGACTATCTAGTTACATACCATAAAAAATCGCCAATCAATAAATATACTAATTTAAATACATTAATATATAATGACCTTATATAACTTGTTAATGTTTTAGTATAACATTATTGGAAATCACTTAGTTATTAATTTACATAGTGAAATTAATACTATAATTTGTTGGACTTTCATAGATATAACATTCGTTGTCTTTGTTACGTTAAATGAAAATCTGACCACTCAGCGTATCTAAGAATTGATTGATAATGCATTTAACTATCACTAGTCACAAGTTATAATATATCAAAACGTGTTTCCTGATCATATACATGTAATTAAGTTTCACGAGGTCTATAAACAAACAGCACTTACATTTTTAGATATTCGTCGCGTTTTAAGTTACTTTACAATAAAATTAAAACATCAGACGAGTGGGTTCTGGACATATGTGATTTTTAATTCAGAATCGAGCAAACGATCTGATCAACATTGTAAAGAATACGGACATGGAAACGGGTTTTTTTACATCTTATCATAGCACAAGGTAAAGGACATTAGTGATACAAATGGAAAAATCTCAAATAAGAGATGTAGTTAAGCAATCATTGTAATTTAGAACCCGGGTTGGTAGACAAGTTGGTAGCGCGTCTGGATTTCGAATCTAGTGACCCGAAGGCGGTACGGGTTTAAATGCCATCCGGGATGTCAATTTTCCTCTATTATTAATATTAATAAGGTATATGGAAACGTTTCCAGCCTTTTAAAAGGGTAGGTGAGTACTAGTTATAGACAAGGCTCCATGAAAGCTAGGTTAGGTGCGCTGGACGCCGATAAATGACAAAAAATGAGTTGACACGGCATTTAACCCAGTAGAATAAATTAGATAAATTAATTAAATTTAGTTTTTCTCGTCTATTCATTATCTCTATTTTTCGACTGCCCAAACACAGTCAATATAATGAGAATTGACTGTGTAGCATAATTGGACTGTAGCAGAGTTACTTCATCTTGAGGCAGTTACCTGTGGTCTTAAAAGATAATTATATAAGATAGCTATATTTATATAAATAAAAACAAAACACTGTTTATAACAAGTAAAAAAATGCTGCTAAATGCAGCAAAGGGATTGTCACGGCAAACAAAAAAGAATGATTAAGTATAATCTAAAGGTAACTCAAAAGAGCATTATATTGAATTGTCATGTTAAGGTTTTTCAGTAATTAAAAGGTAACTTGTCATAAAACGTTTTTCTGTTCAAATGTAACAATCTCGTTCCAAAAGCCTAGTAAGATTCTCGATACTAGTTAGATTGAGAATCTTGACAAATTTGGAGTACGCGAATGGTCTGGATCTAGAACACCATCTTTATGCCGACAGGATGTTTGGTTTTAGTTGGATTTATTTCCAGTAATTCATATTTGCATGACGCTTAAAAAGATCGGCAGAAGGGAAAACATAGTTCTTCAGAACAGAAGCTATTTACATGACTTATCGCTTCTGTTTAGTCAAGTGCTCCTCACATTGCGGATCTGTTCTTACCAATCCGTGTAACCAATCATTTAACTAATGCATAACTGTCCAGCATCTTTGAATTTCGACATTTTGATTTTACAGGCGTGAACATTTGTTGCATTTATTGCATTTATTTTTTAATCACGAGACAGTCATGCAATCTAAATGTGTGTGTCTTTGCCTTGAAATAGAAATATCAGTTTGCGCATAGTATTTAAGCAGAGGTAGAGAGTCAGCGAGTGAATCTTTCAAACCAGTGTATTAGAGAGTAGTCATACCTTTACTTGTTACGGAAGAATTTTGTTGCCGGATACACGAAAGGATTTAACATGTATTTTAATTCCGAAAAGATGCACTTAAATACAAAAGGCAAGCTATTTCGAATAGAAATCATTTTTCTTAATAATGAATTCACTCGGACTCGAGAAAACATACTCCAATCGAACAAATTAAAAACTGGCGAGCTTTTCACCTAGGTGTAAATGTCCGTCATTTTAACTCTCTTAAAATTACCTGGTCCGTCTGGTCAATAGTCCGTCAATATAGTACCAAACTTTTCATAATTAAAAAAAGTCTGCAAAAATAATCTTACATCTGCTCGATCTATAACCAGAAGCAAGTTCAATTACACAAAACGCTACAGTACGTTACATAACGATGCATTCGGAACTCCTCGGTCATACATTTGTTTACTTTAACGCCGGACATTTCAAAATAGCGTCCAAATATGTCCGAGATTATTCGCAGCAAATGGACGAGGACTTCCGAATGTATCGTTGCGGAACGTTCTATAACGTTCGCAGTTACTGAACTCAACCCTGGTCCGTAACTCTTATGCTCTTAAAATTAACTGGTCCGCTGCACTTTATCATAGTTAGAAAAGATCGCCAATAGAGCTCAGTAAGAGTAAGAATTAAGAGTCAATGTTACACGATTAGGCTTCTTTATTTATACAGTCGGCTAATAAGAAAAAAAAATGTATATTATTTAAATATATGAATCATATCAAATTAGTTTTCAAATGATAAATGCTCTAACAGTTGAAATATATAATATTTACAACAATATGTGATGAAGCAATCGACGATTCTTTTAATAGTTAAAGTCTGCAAAGTTATTTCTTAAAATATAATTTCGATATTGGTGTCTTATCTTTTCAAATAAAATATTGGCAAATATCAATAATATATGTACTATACACACATTATGATAGGCATATTTGTTAAACTGTATCCGTATACTAAACTGGTCTCCTGGTCCGGTTGGTTCGCGATTTATACCTACCCCTTTTCGTGTGATTCGAAAGGATTTGTGGAAATGTGTTGATATAAAACGCTGATTTTTCGTGTGTTGCATTGTTGCAAGAAAAATTGTTTATATGGATTCCCCCAAAAATGATTTTTTTATATTTAACTTTTAACGGAAATGGGCTGTACTATGACTGCATTAAAAACAATAAATTTGTCGGCAGTGGAAATCGAAAGGATTTTTATCATTTTTTATCACGTGACTTTTGCCCATTGCTATCAAAATCTACCCACCACAATATCACGGCGTTGAGACGCCGTGAAATAACAATACAATAAACTAATCCACGACGAGGGACGCTCAGGATGACATAAACATAAACATGTTATATGTTTCACAATCGTCTCTGTATGCTAATTTTGTTAAAATGAATTACGCACATTTGATTATCAATACTGTCTACTCCTAAAATGGATTGTCGCATTTTTAATGTTTACCCAAACACGTTTTGTGTTTTTTGTTTTACATAACGTGATCAAATGCTACAAATCTAGTAGAACAGATAAACATATCACCTCAGCACAAAGCGTACATTAGCTGTATTATTGATTAGTCAATTTCATGAAAGATAGACGGTCTAATATCGAGTGTTTGCTTTCAATGGACCGCTATACATATATTATCAGTTTGTTTAAAGTGCTTAATCATTGGAACAAACCTTTTACAAATATACATTACAATTGTACTATAATTCATGTATGTTATTGTTGCCCATCAGTTAGAAAATCTTGTCATTTATGTTACGAGAACACCAGTTCAGAGGTTACTTAACTCATGGTGTATCAATGAAGCTTCCGATTTGTACTAGGGCCAAGTATTATATTTTATAGTTCAGTTGTCTTCTGAGTAACTTGCGTTTATAATCATTGTTTGTTTTCGTTGGGTTTAACGCCGTAACAACACATTGTTAGGTCACATAACGACAACCAGTCAACCTACTCACTACTCCTAGAAAGGCTAAATCTGTGGATTTAGCTGTTAACCAACTACTAAGCTTATACTTTCGTCAGTGACGGACAACTGCCCTACATAATCAAGAATCATTGGTAGAAAGGAGAATGGCCGTAGAAATAATTTCATGATCAAGCTCCATGAGTATATGCCCCGCCCGGGAATCGAACCCACGACCTCTCGATCAGTAGACTTGCGTGCTAACAACTGAGCTAGCCAGGGGGCTTGTTTATAACTAGATCACTAATAGAAAATTCGCATGACAAACACTCGTTCAATGAGAATAAGAAAAGGGACGTTAAATGAATAAATTTATTATGATTTGGAGGTAATGGTTTCAGACAATGTCTGTAACTTATTTAAACAAGTACAGTTTACGAAATTAGGATATGACAGTGGTTGCCCTAACAGGTCATTTTAGCAGCTAGCACTATATCTTGTTTGTAGAACTTTAGATCCCCATAAGAAGTTTTTGGATGCCCGAACTAGAAATTGGTTAGCCCGGGCAACCGAACACCCACTAATTTTGTAGACTGCAAGTGTAGTGTATGAAGCAATAAGTCTTGTGTTTGTGTTCCATGTAAACGTTATTGTTGTAATTGGATCACGGCGTCTAAACAATATGATGAACCGTTCTGCAATTTATTAAATGGCTTAATGAAATATAGGTTTAAAAAAAGTATCTCCACTAAAAGCACTAATTTAACAATTAACCTACGAAGAAGTGGACGTAAGTAACAATGAATAATGGTAAAAACAGTACTAAAAGAAAAGAAAAACTCGATAGTGGTTTGTTTTGATATATTGAGCCATGCTGCTCACAAAATTAATGTGGTAAAGCACCGTGTATATGGAATTAAATAACATTTCATGACACTTGATACTAGTACCAAATAACAATACATGTACTTCACTCAATTAAAAATGGTAAAAACAAAGGCGCCTAACACGGTTCCAGATCACATAAGTCATATACAGTGGATTGGATAGTGCCTGGCTGTGCGAGCTGTCTTTTATGGCATTAAGTGCTAATGTTCATTAATTATATAATTCAAACCGTTTTTTTTTGTTTATAACAATAACTTTCATTTCAAACTATCCATTGTATTCAAGTTTTTATTCAAGCTAATCGCGATTTATTACTAAATCAATAGATAATTCGTCGTTTTTCTTCAAATATCTCGTATGATGATTTGTACAACTTTTCATGACAGTAAAAAAATCTACATTTTTAAAATATAGTGAATATAGTAACGGCACTTAGTCATTGATTTCCTAATTAAAACTTGGTTTAAACCCGACTTATAAGTGATATAATCGCATAAACAGAAAGCAGGAAGCTGCTTCTTACGAGAAAATCTCTCTTATAATTTTTTTCCATACCTAGTAATCTAGTATACTAGATTTTCACACAAGGAATGTTCGAAAATCTCGTACAAATTGCGAGATCAAGGAGAAAATCACGTTCATTTGTTCATATCAAATTAAAATGTTTAATTTCTCATTTGAAACATTTAGCAAGGTGTTTACTTACCTAAGTGCGACTGATTTTTGTCACGAAGATTATGTCGTTGGTGTGAACAGTTTAGTTTAACATGAAAATCTATTCGGGGTATTCGAAGGTAAGAAAATTCGACCAATAATTTACAAGGTTTTGTCACATGTTGATTTTGAAGTAATGCGATTGGCTATTGTGTCTGGTAAATTTGCAGAATACGAAACGGAAAGTCGTCTTTCAATTTCTCATATATAAGATTTTGCGCAAAAATGATCATACGAGGTTTTCGAAGAAAAGCAAAAATCTATAAAATGCAGTGCCCTCCTAAAGCCATTTGGAGTATCCTGTTGTTGTTTCAATCTGTATAATACCTTTCGGAAGGCACTTCGAAATCTGGTGTACTTTTGAAATTTTGTATATTTATCAGAATCCTAACGTATGCTGCTTAAACGAAGTCCGTGGTCAGAATATAAGATGTGTTCCGCTTCATAAAAACATTAAAAACAACAGAGTTTTCAACGAGAATATTCTAATGGTTATGGAGTCTCTAGTACACAGTACATGTATATAGGTCTCAATGCTTAAATGTAGCAAATATAAGCGCGTATAATGAATTTCATGTTTTATCATTCTTTCAACACTAAAGTTACAATGTGTTCATAGGTGGCCATCTCAGTTCCGAATCAAAGACACTGCATACAATACGTATAACATAATTAAATTTGTATATATATACACCAAACTTTGTAAAACTACAACCCAATGTCAACCAAGCATTTGCATCAATCTAGCCTGTTGATTTTGAGACTAGTCCCATACTCATGGCAACATAGAAATTACCAGCAACACTTCAGAACTACCTACTCTAATGACGTTGATGTGTTTTACACACAAATAATGTACAAATACACTATATACAGGTACATGATATTAATTGCAATTTTAAGAATTGGTAATGTATTTTTAAATATAAGAGATTTCAACTTGTTACATGTATCTCCTCCTTTGATGTGAAACTATTGTTCTGTTTACTCTGTCAATATAATATAACAACTTATATAAATTTAAATTAAGAATCTGACAGGACGGAAACATTAGAGAATTCTTCCTTGTGAAGAATAGTATCGTCCAGTATTTGTATAGATGCTGGCAACTCGTTAATAAATACTATAATAGATACAAACATCCATACACTCACTGCCAAGAATGAAAAACCATGAACAGTCGAACAATTAACATGTTTTAAATGAATATGTTATTGCTTACAATTACGATCTTGTAAATGAACAAATATTACACATGTAACATAATATGCATAAGCATATGTAGAAATATGCGCATCACAATTCGAGCTGAACTTTTTCTTTACAATCTCCGCTACTTTGGATGTATATTTAATACATATATTATTTGATAAGATTGGCGTGTCACCAAATGAAATTAAAGTAATCGCAAGTGTCTATAAGCGACCAACTTCGTTCTAAATAAAGCACAAACCATACAACACTCTAATTAAAAATATAATCGCAATAGTATATTATTTGCTATACAAATCAAATGTAAAACAAAGACAAAGAGAAAATATGTGCTCGTATAAAATGTACGCCAGTCAATTACAAGTGATACAAGATTATTTTACCATAGCACTGTCTGACAACGGTCTTTATTCATGGTAGTATTGGGCAAAAAGTTTGTCTTCATCCTTCCTTTGTACGTATATTGATCCAAATATTGACGCTGATGCAGCTATAAGAATTAAAAAGAAAAATATAAAACATATTCTATCAAACGCCACGCTGACATCTTGCCAAGTGATGTCTGCATTACTTGAAGTATTATCTTTTGTATTTACATATTCATCAACGTCGTCTTCAGTGTGCCCATTGCGTTGCGCAATACCATTTCTAGGTGACAACATTTGTGGTGGCATACTATCATATCCATTATTTTTCCAATGCAATGGTTTCCCATTGTAGAAAGAGTGATTGCTCATACGATTATCAAAGCGAGTTGATCTGTTGTCTTCATGTTTATAATATTCTGATTTTGGTGAGTTTTGTTTCGTTTGTGGGTATTTCCTTCTTTCACGTTTCTTTGACCTACATTGACATTTCATAACACGAGCAACACATCGCCAGTAACAGCCGATGGGTTCAGATTCCTCTCTGTGAAACAATCGTAGACTGTATATAATCGTCAAAGCTATACAATTGCTGGTCACTAAAACTGATAGTAGGTAATAACTAAACAGAGACATTGGTGATGAAGTCTTTGGTAAATTGTCAGCCACAATTGTCAGGAACACAGCAATCGCCAGCAATAATGTTATACTAAATGAAATTCGTTCTCCGCTTTCGGTTGGTATGAAATAAATCATTAAGTTAAGCAAAGATAAAACAATGACTGGCAAAATGACATTCACAATAACGTAAGTCGCTTGTCTTTCTATAAATAAAGTTATTTGATAAAACGTTGTCGTTTGTGGTATACTTATAACTTCAACGAACGACCCTACAAGATTCCAGGCACCATTTGGATAGTAGAAGGGTAAATTTACTTTATCTGTAATATTCTGCAGATGGTACTCCTCTGGTAAATATCCCCATGGGCTAAATAGAATTGAACATGCGTGTCGGTCCCATGGATAAAACCTTATATCCATTAGGCAAGTGACCGTCAGGACTATTCCTGGATAGTAATATACCTGGCCATTATATATAAACCGCATTTTCGTTGATGATCCTCCAATGATTTCAATTTTGTCATTAGTGTTAGCTAACACAAGAGATGGTGTCCAGAAACGACCACTGTCTGCCATAAATTGACCAGTGCCACCGTAGTCTGCTGGATTCCACCTTATAATTTCATCTATCCAAAACATTTCCAGGTAAGCATTTAATGTGATAGTTTGTTTAACTTCGTCTACTTCTTGTATGGACAAAAGGCTAAAAGTCAAGTTAACAGTGATAGGGTCAGATTGGTTGAGTACAGGCCGCAGATTTGTGTCTATACTCGCTGTTTTATCTTGTATCAACCTTCTAACTTCACTAATATTTTGACTCTGACTTGATGTCGTGTAAAATATTATGATTGTCAGAAAGTACAACGAATAACTTGTATAAGACATGTCTGTATTTTTGTGTTGTTTGGTCTTCTGTAGTTACCTAGAAAAGAAATACAATAGGTTCACGATAGGGTTCGTTAGAATAACAATTTGTGCATTAAATTGATGTAGTCCAGCGGTAGGACGCTCGCTAAGAAATAGCGAGGTCTTGGATCCCAGGTATTTAACTATACCAGATGTAAATGGATACTGCGAGGGAATAGTTTTACCAAACACCATCAGGCAGTTAGCACTTAGCAGGTTAGCATAATTAACATTCTAATTTTGGTCGTTCAGTTTGTGTTTATTTATTTATTGGAGTTAACGCCGTATCAACACAATTTAGGTCATTTTACGGCGTCCAGCTCACCTAACCTAGCTTTCCTGGACCATTGTCTATAACCAGTACTCACCTACCCTTCCACAAGGCCGGAAACTTCTCCATATTATCTAATCAATGGAGGAAAATCGACATTCAGTTTGTGTAACTAATTGTTGAAACTTTCTTATAACTTGTGCAAAATTATTATCTGAGTAACAAAATACGTTTAAATACCATTATAATCGTCAGTCCTAGTGTTACTAAAGAAGCAATTAACGTATTTATATAGGGTTTAAGACAGTTCGAAAAATATGGTCTGTCATACATGTAGTCTATGTTTAGTTTTAATACAGAAAACAGTAAAACTGAATTCATTAAATGATAAGATATATTTCATCAGTATGTTGATTGACATCTTTTATAAGAATGTCATTTTATAAGTCCATTAAATCACATCCGACTTTCATGAAGTACGGTTTAGATTTCTTGAATTTAAAATGTCATTTCACCGGTGTGAAGCAATGTTAATTGAAATTTTTAAATTCTCAAATATGTGTGAGTTACTTTAAAGTTATTAAAGAATAAGTACATGTATAATCATATTTTCATGAAATAAACTGAAAACTGTATTCTTGACATGAGCACTTAATCCATCGTTATAAATATATTTAGCATATATGAGTTACTACATACATATACGAGGGATGATCCAGAAATAACTGGACTGCTGGTGCAGCGTCAACATCTTTTAATGCACATACTTAATTTACATACTTATATATTATACAAAAAGGCATTTATTATACTCAAAACATTTTTTACAAATACAAAGATTATTGTTTTCGAAGTAATTAAATTAATAGTGAGAATAGTTCAGATTAAAACACGCGTAAAAGCACCCATACTTTCACGTTGTATTAGTACTTGTTTTCTTTTATCAATGAATAACGTGAATCTAGACATAACATTGAAAATGTCAAAGTAAAAGAGACAAGAATATTAAATTACATTTCTTAATGCGTTTATAATGTCACTTGATACGGTAATTCACTCACACCATGAAAAGGTAACATAATAATGAAATATATCAAGTTCGAATTGCAAAAACAAAGTAAAAAAAATATCTCTTACCTTAAATGTATAAAAAGTTTACATACACCTAAACTAAATTCACTGCGTTATTCATAAAGTTTTGAATTTTCATTTTTGGACAAAATCACTATATTTGAAGTTTACAAGTTAAGAGCACTTGTATCTCCAAAAATGTTAATCGCAAGACTGATTATATATATCGTATACACCCACCTAGCTTTCTCTACGAAAATATGTCAGCTATGGATTAATGTACAGTATTGTACAGTATTGCTAAATACCTTTAAGCTTTTACAATAACATATCGCCAATGAATGAATACACTAATTTGAATAAATTAATTTCTGATGAGCTTATATCCCTTGTTAATCTTTTAATATAACATTATTGGAAATCACTTAATTATTAATTTACATAGTGAAATTAGCACTATAATTTGAAGGTCGTGTATGAATACATTGTATAACACTCGTTGTTTTGGTAGGATGAATGGTGCAGTGAGTACGGTGAGCATATTCAAAAGAATTGAAGGATAATGTATTTAAATTTATATCAAACACAGGTATAGTCCGACAATATTAACCTAGGCTTGGCCTTTATGTAAGAATATATAAAACTCAGTATTTACTGTCTATTTTTGTCCTCGTTTGTAAATCGCGATTCATCGGAAGCATTCGGAAAATTTACGTACTAAGAATAAATACTTTAAAACTGTGCAACAATATTGCGGACTTACTTGTTTCCCCCAAAACTAATTTGTCCAAAATTAAACGCTAACAGTGGAAAATTGACGGCATACGACAATGAACATTGGACAATCCTCCAACCCACTTAATTACGGTCTGGGTACTTTGAGCTCAGATGAGCTATCAATGAACAATTGTTCTAAACAAATAAAACCTCAATTAAACAAAATGGTATTGATCAACGGATAATAGATAAATGTGCGCTAATTTGTGAACTAAAAACGTTTGTAAACAATAAATTATGAAAACCATTTAGCCTAGTATTACATGTACATTTACAATGTGACAAAATCAATCTAAATTGAAGATATCGTGACATTTGTCAAAATCTATGACAATGTAATTTTAAGTGTAGGCATTATTAACAACAACAACAATGTATAAACTGGTCCAATTCCGGTGTTTGAAGTAAATCATTGAACAAACTGGGTTATGTAAGCCCCAGATAACCGTACAATGGGGTGAAAAACTAGGACATTGTGCTCGCTTTAAGTCGTACATAATGATTCATCATTCGGAACACCTCGACTATTCAATAAATGAATGATTCATTACCACACAGACAATTACATTCAGTGGCTTCGCTTATACACCCTGAATCGGACATTGCTTCCTTTTAGTGCTCTCCTGAGCGTCAAAACTCTTTATTAATTGAAATGATATTGAGTTGAAAACCAGTTCATTAGTGAACTCAGAACATGTTGTGAATAATTTAGAAGAAACAGTATCCTAAACAATACAGTACAATAATTATAATGAATTACTATAATGTAGATTTACAGAACTTGGAACTCTCATATATGATCAAAGGTGTTTCATAGACTGCTTACTTAAGTGTAACAAATGGCGATGAACATATTGTTTATGCAAAAAAAATATGTGTGTGTTTTGAGCGAAGTGACAAGTCAAGTCAAAATATTTTATTGGCATAAACAATATGTTTATCGCCAAGAAAAACTTTGGCCGCGTATTTTTACAAATAACGTATATACAATATTAAATAATTATAAAAGAAAAACATGCGCAATTAATATATACAATGTATGACAAAACACTTACTAATTAAAAAGAGAAAAAGTACATATATAAACAGGTATTAAACAGGATGTAAGATAGGCAATATATGTTTGATGACAAATAACAATCTTAATTCATGTATGTATAGATATAACAAACTTGTATATATTAGAATAAACCAATATAAATACAGATACAATAGAACTTTGTTTTTATTTTAGCATATATATGCAAATTTAATGTTAATGCAACAGGCCACTATCGTAATTACTCGCCAATCTCTGTCAGCTTAGATAGTTGAGTTCAGATTGACGGGCCTCAGAAATTTTGTCTGGTCGGATGTTGACTGCACATGTACATTGTACATATAAACATCATCAGTTATCATTTTAAGCAAAATCCATAATCAAAAAAGTTTTGATATTAAAATTTGGCATTAAACTTACTCATAGTAAAAACCAAAACAAAACAAAAACTTACCTTGTTAGTCGTTTGTTTTGGTATCCTTAGAAACTCTGGTCACAAAAAACTAGTGTGGTAAAGCACCGTGAATAAGGAATCATACAAATTTTATGTCGCTTGATACTATTTTCTTCTGAATATACTTTATTATTAAATATGGTCAAAACAAAGACACATAACACGGTCACAGAGCACAAAATACGTATACAGTGTAATGTATAGTGCCTGCTGATCGTAGCAGCCGCCTTATTGTCAAAATAGTGCCAATGTTGTATAATTGTTTTAAACTGTTCTTTTGTTTGCATTAATATATTTTGTTTCAAAATAACATTAGTATTAATGTTTTCAATATAAAACTAACCGCTTTTTATTACAAAAATAACTAATAAATAGAGTGCACTACAACAGTTATTGAAGAAACCGTTTTTAGAAATAAACTTCATCACATTTACCTATGACAAAAAGAAACTAAGATCGTTAGACACAAACATATCATGTTACATAAATTAGTTTTGATTTCAGTTATATAACTTGCTGTGAAATTAGTGATCAAAATGTTACCATTCCAATTTAGCTCCTGTAACACATCATAGTTTTCAACCAAAATGTTCTAAGAAATATGAAATCTCTAACACATGTCTGAAGATGTCAAGTCCTAACTGAAGCCAGTATGATAAAAGTTTGAGCCATTTGCCAACTACCAGTGAGCCCGCCCGGCTAGCTCAGTTGGTACCACACAAGTCAACTGATCGAGGGGTTTTATGTTCGTTTCATGAGCGGAGCATACGTACTTTCATGTGGTTTTATCATAAAATTGTTTCTACGTACAAATGATTCTAAATCATACAGGGCACTGACGGGCGTATACGTCTATAGTAACTTGTTTACAGCTAAATCCATAGCCTTTCGAGGAACAGTGAGTAGGTTGGCTGACTGCTGTGATATGGCCTTTATTTCGTACATATAGGAGTGTATCCCTTATAATATTACCTCTTAACACTTATAGCATACCATATCTTAAGGATAGTTGCCATTTAATCAATCATATGTCAAATTTTTGATAAATGGGTCAAAATTTACACAAAAAAGTACTTACAAAATTTACATTTTCCGCTAATGTTCAGTAATTGGTTAAAATCAAAGTCCAGATACTATTTTTATAGCAGTTTAAATACGTTAAGTCACAGGTAATTGTATAAACCTTAATTATCTGACTGTAGACTTCTAATGCCAACTACATGGTACTATGAGGATGAAAATGTGCCACTTATAGATTATGTCTATATGACAAAAATTGGAACACAGCTTTTCCATCACTCTGCATCAACAAACATTTCTGTGTGGAAAAGACATACTCATCGCTTTATTTGTGGAAAAAATAACTTTAATTACAACGAATATCATTGTGATAAACGTTTATGGGCTCAATGCAAGCGATATAAGAAGGAAGAACGCACGCTTAGGGCTCAAGAGGTAAGAATGTCTTGCCTTTCGTTCGTTGTTTCTGAGTACGCCCCCCCCCCCCCTGCAGCTCAGTGTATATATTGACGCAACGTAAAAACTTGAGACCAATAAACGTAACGTTTCAAACGCCGTGAACGAGTGAAACTTTTAAGCGATGCAAAGAAGAGTAGGTTTCTGTGATTACGAGTTACCTTTATTATATAAAATTGTATGTAACTAATAACTTTTATGGGGAAGCTTTCGTGCCAGCAGCTTGTGCTTCCCAGTATTGCATTACATCTTTATAAGCGGTCTTTCGTAATCAAACGTTTTGCATATCAGCCTGCGGTTTAAGTAAGTCTAATGACAAAGGTTTTATTAACGGTTATGAGTAAACATTGGATAAAAGCTTATTTGTGTGAAGTGGAAATGTCAATTGATCAGTTTTGGTAAATATTTTTAAAATTATTCAAATATAAATCTGAAAGTTGATCTAAGGTATAATCATAATGGCGCAGGATATTTTGATCAAACACTCTAGTTAGCATTTACTCCATTGTTCATTAACATTGTACTATATGTCTTTGAAGATGCCGCATTATCAGTACTTTGAAAACGACTGAACAAAGAGAAGACCTTTCCATGACTTTACCTACAAAGGCCACAATGCATAATATATATTTAGATATTAGCATATTTTTACAAAAGATTTTAGTTAAAATATGCCCCAAGAACAAGGGACAAGGGGTCAACAGGAGAACTTATAAATGGTTATGTTTATGAAAAGACGTATTGTCATTCAAATAAAAATGTCACACAAGGAATAGTTAACTCTGTACATGTATAGTACATTTAGAAATGATGATGATTTTATATTAAATAAGGGTTCATCCGCTCAATTATGATGTATAATGTGCAAACCCCGGGATGTGACTCTTCATAGGTAAAAGAGTGAGTCTGAGGCCTAAATGGGGCCAAAGTGTCTACAGATCCCAATACTAAGTATACATGTAACTCATATGAGAGTAGTTAAATATTTGCAAAATTGTTGCTAATTTTTATTGCCAAAAACTGGGTTGTCCCCAGATTGTTAATTTAGCAATATGTAGAATTGGAGCTTTTCATATACGCATAGAAAAGTTCAAATTATACTTATGCACGTCTATGGTTTCTCTCAATTAGTGATAAAAGCGAGCACTAATCTATCCACAGGGTGCCTAATTATACCTATTCGCTTTGTAAAATGTGACAATATTTTGAACTTTAAATAGCTCAATTTAATGCTTATAACTACAGAAGTGTATTTTCATTGTAAAACATTTTTACTAAAGAACGATATACCAATAATTGTTAAGCTAATTGATTATAAATGTATAGCAAACAGTGTTTCAGTTATTCAAATCTATAGTGGTCTCAAGCCCAGCTGTGAAATGGAGGAGGCAACACTGATCTAATTGGAAACTTAATAATGATCAACAGTGGTAGAAGGTTCTTGCAACAAAATATCTCTCTGGGGCTTTAACTTTTAATTTTTAACTTTAAGTCTTGACCGGGGTCTACACATATATACAATGCATCTTAAAAAGCGGATGGACCCCGGTGAAGAAATAAATAAGAGAAGAACACGTTTACGTTTAATTGTGACTGTTAGCACACATATCCGGGTCGGTAGCACAGTTAGTAGCGCGCCTGCATTTCGAATCTAATGTCCCGAAGAGGGTACGGGTTCACTGCCGGTAATCACGTGATTTTGTTATGATCAGCTGTACTATTAAATGGCGGCAAGACTCGTCACCTCAGGTAGGTTTTTCACATTTTTTAATTAGAAAACCACGGAATCTTGTTATTTCATTACGTGCAGAGTACCCTCCATTGCAAGCGATTTATGACAATACAAAAATGTTTTTCCTACGTCCATAAATAAAAAAGTTATTGAGCGAATTATTTTGAAATCTTACGTACTTGTTGTGATCGGCTGTACTATATATATCTGTTTTTGCCTTTTTGTATTGAAAGAAGCCATTTGCAACAAGAATTTACCCACCAGGAAACTCAAAACATTATTCTATGATACTTGTGTCATCTTTTCTGTCAAAGGTCAGGGTGTAAATGTGAATTTTGACGGAAAACAAAAAATGATAAGCTGTACTATTTGATTTTCAATGATAAGCTGTACTATCAGATTCCTGAACCAACCGACAATGATGTTACACGTATCTTACTAAGTTAAATGTCGAATTCCTCGGTTGTAAGTTTCAATTTTTTGGTAAGGATAAATGAAAGTAAACTATAATGTAAAGTTTGGTTAAATGTCACCGTCAAATTACGTCATTTTATAAACTTACAAAAATATATTTAACGACTTTACTTACTGAAATACGATCATAGATAATGATTATCTGATGACTTAAGTTTTTATGCAGAAGACGTTGTGTATATTCTCGAGTACCATTGCATGTCTCTGTCTAAATATCTATTTAATGTCATTGAGTGAGACAAGTTGTGATTTGTTTCTCGCTTCCTGTTTTGTGTATTGATATATTCATCTTATTGGTCATTGTAATACGTTTTATTCGTTCCAGAATTATGGACACTGGTAAAGTTTTTAGATACTGCGGAAAGTTCTTCAAACCACAAGGAAGTCTAAGTATCCACGAGAGAGGACACATTGGAAAGGCTCCGTATAATTGCTGAGGATGTTTTTCATTTTCTTTTGTACAGTATGCATCGGTAAATGTCTAATTATTTGTAATTATTCGTGTGGTAAATAATGAGATGTTGCATTTCAATTAAATTGGTATCGAGAATTCCATTAAAAACGATAGACCAGTTTTATGTTACAGTTTCGTTTTTTTAAACACACTGTTACATAGTTATTTTGTCTTGGAATCGTTTAATCAATGTTAACCAAACATTCATATTATTCCTAAGCATGAAAAGATAATGGAATGCACATTTTAATGTTAGATAATTTAAAAAGTCATGAATTATAAATGTAGCAATTGTTTCAAGACATGTTTATGTCTCAATTGTAGAACAATTATTGATAAATGCAGTTTCCCCGCCTAACATGCAAATTCTGAATTGAGGAAGAAGACCTTTCAGTCCTTTTAAACCGTTCTATACGAATAAAACTATTGATATCGACCAACTTATAAAAATGTTTCAAATAAAGAGTCTGTTCTTGTACTGGGTGCATTAACACGAGTCGTTTCAGCCAACTAGTTATTTTTCAATACGATAGCGGTTTCATTTGACATCATTCTGAAACTGGTCTGTACCGGGCACTGTTTCCTGAGGTGGACTTTATGACAAAAACTCAAGGAGTACATAATGTTTCTCATCTTAAACACCAGTTTTCTTTCACTTGAAAACAATTTTTTATACACTATTAAATACATAAAAGTTGTTTTTTTCTATTATTTATCGTTGTAGTGGCAATAAGCATGGTGATGAAAAAGGTATGTGTGCGACAACTGTGGAGAAAAGTCTGCGATTAAAGCTAGCCTTACCGACGATACAAAAAATATACATGGAAATAATACACGTGTGAAACGTGTAAACAACTGTTTACTAGAAGAGGACATTTGGTTGAGCATCAGAAAGCAGTACACGTGGGCAAGAAATCTCACTCTTGTGGAAAATGGTCTAGTAATCTAGTTTCTTTTTGTCTTTTCTTATTGCTCACCTGAGAACTTTTGTTATCACAATACGTCTATCGATTGTCCGTTATCATCATTTGTTAGTGACCACTGTAACACCTTCATTATTTGTCCGGCTCAGATCAGCTAGTCTTAGTAAAAATTGTAATTCTCTTTTTACTCCATTTGATTGGTTATATAGTCTGATTCACGTCTTCGGTGATACATTATAATGCAAATTGTGAAATCATTCAAAGCGCATTAACATAATAGCTCTAACTATGCTGTTACTGGAACATTTTACTTTGCAAGTTACCTGATATGATTATTTCTTATGTCCAGAAACGTGTTGAATTTTTTTGCAAATGCTCCGAAAATAGTTTTATCACATTCGATTTGTCAAGTTATTTCCGATCAACAGTTTAGCATAATGCCACACTGTGTTCATTGGCATTGTGTTTACCTCCAATTGAGGCTTAGTTGTTTTGTCGATGATGTGTATTTGAAATGCAAAAAGCAACATGTTTATTTTTACAATAAGTAAAAAAAAATACTCTATATTTTCGTCCTGTATTAACGTTTTGACTACAAGGCCTTATCAAACAAAGATTGAATTAATGCA
The DNA here is from genome assembly GCA_025267735.1 of Mactra quadrangularis. Lineage (NCBI taxonomy): Eukaryota > Metazoa > Mollusca > Bivalvia > Venerida > Mactridae > Mactra > Mactra quadrangularis. Next base: position 36,759,306 of record CM046309.1, on the reverse strand, counting down.
GTTAAATTGTACTTTATTACTTCTTGTTACGCTTTCAAGACACGTATTGTTATTTGACTTCATTTAACACTCATTTTCATATAAGAGTAACAAGACGTATTATGAAGTTGCATTTACCAATTTTCTGTTGAATGTAGACATTGCAGTCAAAACATAAATAAGACGAGAATTACAGAATGTTCAATATTTCGTGTTTATCTGGATACAAAGTTGAGATACTCAAGAGTATCCATATTAATGATTGTAGATTTTATTGATTTGTAAGTTTTTGTGATATTGTTGCTTTTTTCAAAAATTAAATTATGGTATAATGGCATTGATTCTGTGGTAAGTTTTACATGATTACACTATTTTTGAAACATATTTGTGTTGTTTTATTCATTTCTGAAATGATATTGTGTCACTAACTTAACAAAATGAATATCATTAAAATGATAAGTGACATGCAATTATAGTATACCACTGAACAAAAGTTCTAACCGATCACTTTTCAAATTTTGACTATTTCATAACTGGCCAATGGATCCCTTTTAAAATTTGCTGAGGTGATTTTTGAGTAATTTTCTACCGATTTGTGGGGAAAATATAATTTGATACGATCCGATGCACTCGATAGGCACACTTTGTGTGGTTTACTCATTTTGTCACGAAATGTTCGTGTACAGAATGGTGAGTAAATAAATTTCACTTTGCATGAATCCTTGTTAACTTTATAAATGAAAAAACATAAAAGATTGCACGAATGTCGATCCTGTCGGCGAGTTGTAACCTTTGTTCTTGGTCTTCGGCGTCAGTTAGAAAAGATTCCCGTCCCTTGCGACATCGTCCAAAGTCGAAAAGACCGGATTAAAGTGTCATGCTACTTGAAATAGGGATGAACACATTAAGAGTAATAAAATTATAGCATTTTTTCTATTTTAACAATACTTTTCGATATTTCTTAAAGATGTTTCCATGAACAGCCACTCACCTGTTTGATAGAGGCTCCGGTATTCAACATTCCATTGGCTACGCCACGATCCTGCATCGGCATTTGTGCAATGTTCAATGTTTTTTCACTTATAAAGTAAACAAGGATTCATGCATACTCACCACTCTCTGTCACGAACTTATAGTCAAAATGTGTAAACCACACCCTGTGTGCCGATCGAGTGCATTGGACCGGATGAAATTCATTTTCCCCATAAATCGGTAGAAAATGACACAAAAATCACCTCTGCAAAATTTAATAAGGATCCATCAGTCCGTTATAAAATAATCAAAATTTGAAAAGTGATCGGTTAGAACTATTGTTCAGTGTATTTGTCCAACTTTCTGATACTTGATAATTACAAAAAAGTAGCGCCGAAATATTCACACACCCACAGTGATAACGAATCACTGTGGGTGTGTGAATATTTCGGCGCTACTTTTTTTCACATACACAATGGTTCAAAAAAGAGGTTTACTGCCTTTAATTGAACCCTCATCTTGCATTGCAAGGCATGTGAAACTGAAAGGTAACATCTAGTTTCATTTAAACTGCACCGATAAATGGCCTTCAATGTACACCCTGACAATGATTGGTTCGATTAGAAAGAATAGATGTTAATGGCTTTTTTAAACAAGATTATCTTGGTAAGTATATTCTTGGATCCTTTCATTACATATAATAAACAAAATCATAATCGATCATTTAGTTTTAAAATAATGTTTGGCTTATTGTTTTATAAAAATGAAAAGAAACTTCAGATGAGTCTAAAGCAATGTAATAAGCTTTTGAAAATTGGCCTTTATTTAAATAAATCAATTAGGCAAACAGTAGCTTAAAACTAAGTGACTATTTACGAATGTGTTTAATGTATGTGTTTGATATGTACAAAATGTACACTGAACAAAAGTTCTAACCGGTCACTTTTCAAATTTTGATTATTTAATAACGTCCCAATGGATCCTTATTAAATTTTGCAGAGGTGATTTTTGTGCCACTTTCTACCGATTTGTGGCAAAAAATTGATACGGTCCGATGCACTAGATCGGGACACAGGGTGTGATTTACACATTTTGGCACGAAATGTTCGTGTATAGAGTGGTAATTATTAATTTTCACTTGAACGAATCCTTGATAATTTTATAATTGAAAAAAAAAAACATCAATTATTGCACACATGTCGATGCAGGTTCGTGGCGTAGCCAATGGAATGTTGAATGCTAGAGCCTCAATCAAACAGATTAGTAGCTGTTCATGGGAACATCTTTATGGAAATATCGAGAAAGTATTGTTAAAATAGAAAAATGCTACAATTTTATTATTTTCAATGTTTTCATTTCTATTTTAAGTTGCATGACACTTTAATCGGGTCTTTTCGACGATCGTTACTTTGGACGATGTAGCAATGGACGTCATAAAATGATCAAAATTTGAAAAGTGATCGGTTAGAACTTTTGTTCAGTGTATATATATACGTATATAATCTATCAAGACATACAAGTTTCTGGAAAAATGTTTCATCAATTTATTCGTACATGCACAAACACATCCAAAAACATTACATTAAATCAATAAATTAATGACTACATAATTTTCGTCTCCATTGATCATCTCGAGAGAAAATGTAGCAAAAAAAATTAAACACATAATTTACACATAATTGGAAAACTTAATTGAAATCTATACAAACAATGATTCTGATATCCAATTCTAAACACATTTTCAATGACGTCCCTTGACGATCAGAACTTCAAATTTATCTGCTTATCTATTTATCTGAAGCTAAACAAGTTTCTTATCAATTGTTTCTGATACCTGCTATATAGATCTGCATGTACCGGAAACAATTCAGTAGAAAGAATTGATATCTTGCATGTAAGTACAACACTGTCACTGATGTCCACAATGTTTACTCAGATGAACTTATTTCAGACATTATGAAATCGTATATGTCACGGTATTTCACGGTTTGTTTCAGTTCCGTTCTATTTATCTGAGTATCCACATATCAAGTTAGAAAGTTTCAAGTGATGTGGTGTCCAGGAATTCAATCTTAAAACAATACATCTATTAGTGTTCATGTTACTCCACATTTTATCGAACGAGAGCATTTTGGCTTCTTTTCCTCAGGATTTTTCTCAACGGACGGTCGAAGATCTTTTTTGAAGTGCTGTTTTAGATCTCGCAACAGTCTCTAATTTTTCCTTCCCATCCGACGGACACGTTCGATAGAGTCTAACTCGAGGTTCCTGGTAAAGAAACAAAAAAGTATATGGAAAACAACATCTGCAATAACATGTCATACACAAATCTTTTCAAACGGATATAAAGTGCTATTGTAGCCAAAAGGCGGAACAGTGTGCTTAACCCAGTGCGTCTTAGAAGACACTGGTATAATAAAAGAATTTTAAACAGCCAAATTCGGAAGTACTTATTGCCCCCTTAATACGCCAATATATTCTTAAAATAATTGCATGTACAGACGTGATGTACGTAATTATTCGATGTAAATATAAATAGTAAATTCATGTGTGACCGACAATACTGTTTGCAAAAAATACATTGTACAAAACAAATTCCACTTGTTGAAGGGTCTATGTACCTCTTCAGAAAGTGTATTTTGGAAACACAATTGTATTTCTGTAAATACATTGACCCGAAATCACATTAGTCTGGCGAATTTTCGTTTAAACTCATCGAGCTTTATCCACACTAAAACTCAAATCAGTATATTTGTAACTATATTACAACGTCTTCTGCTTCAAAACTTAAGTCATCAAATAATGATTATCTATGAGCGTATTTCAGTAAGTAAAGTCGTTAAATACGTTTTTATAAGTTCATATTCATAAAATGTCGTAATTTTACGGTGACATTTAACCGAACTTTAAACTATGATTTACTTTCATCTATCCATACTAAATAATGGAAAATCATAACCAAGAATTTGACTTTTTACGTTGTTAGATACGTTCAACATCATTGTCGATTGGTTCAGGAATCTGATAGTACAGCTTATCATTGAAAATCAAATAGTACAGCTTATCATTTTTTGTTTTCCGTCAAAATTCACATTTACACCCTGACCTTTGACAGAAAAGATGACACAAGTATCATAGAATAATGTTTTGAGTTTCCTGGTGGGTAAATTCTTGTTGCAAATGGCTTCATTCAGTACAAAAAGGCAAAAACAGATATATATAGTACAGCCGATCACAACAAGAACGTAAGATTTCAAAATAATTCGCTCAATAACTTTTTTATTCATGGACGTAGGAAAAACATTTTTGTATTGTCATAAATCGCTTGCAATGGAGGGTACTCTGCACGTAATGAAATAACAAGATTCCGTGGTTTTCTAATTAAAAAATGTGAAAAACCTACCTGAGGTGACGAGTCTGGCCGCCATTTAATAGTACAGCTGATCATAACAAAATCACGTGATTACCGGCAGTGGGGTTCGATACTCACCTGGGGAAGTTATACTCTTCGATTAAAATTTGACAATAATGTCACTTCCTTCATTAAAAAGGTGTATGGAGTTTCCAGCAAATGTGGAAGTGTATGTGAGCACTGGTTATAAACAAGGGTCATGGAAAGCTAGGATAGGTGCGCTGGACGCCCTGGTTGGTGTATGTATAAATGTATGATAATGTTGAAATGTCCATTATCATATTAAAATAGTTTATAATCATAACAATGGTTATCATTATGAGTGAGATTTGATAATACATAAAGTAAACTGTAACTTTTTATAAGTAGAAAATTTCAGCATACTAAATTGGTTGGTTTCGATAAAATGTATTCATGCTGACATTGTGTTTGGCTAATTCAAAGTGTTTGTCTTCATTAATTACATTTGTTGTCTATATAAGAATCGTAGAATTGGGTCAAAGCAGCATAAAATGAAAATCTTACGATGAAACAGCAATACTAATGGAAGAATTCACGACTTAAATCGGTCGTAAATTTTATCGTTGATGATATGGAACCCCGTGGATCAGTGGTTTGTCATTTAAGCGTCCGTGTTCGTGGTCGTGGTTGGGGTAGGATATATATATTAAATTAAAGTTTGACAAAACGTTGGTTTTCCTACAAAAAGGGAGAACTAGTAGGCGTCTAGTCATTGAGTAAGCAAGAATCAAGATATCTGGTTGGGTAGTCAGCCGATGTAATTTTGTGCCACACCGTTAAAATATTGCGTATATTCCTATCTGAACAAACATAATTGATAAGCATCTAAGGTATAGTCGGCATCTGTATTTTATAGTAAAACGAAATTTATAAGCATGTAAAATTGCAAGACCGTACAGTAATTAAAGTTAACAGTGTACAGATTTCAAAATTATTGTAAACATAAGATCAGATAATGATATACAGTTAAACCAGTCGATTCGACAACCTTCCTAAATAAGCCATCTATCAACTACACCTAACTGACGATTACACCATTGCGTAACCGAGCGGTTATGGTGTTGGACTGGTAAGCACTGGTTATTCAGCTCTGCATTGGTTTGAATCCCATCCAAAACGTACCCCGTTGTTTTCTTGAGCAAGAAACTTTACCATACTAGCTCAGTATTAATATTGTTAATTACTTTAGATGATGAAATAGTATTCGGTGATCAGAACAGTTTATTTATAACTAAATGTTATCAAAAAAGTGATTTGATATATTTTTCCAAGGGCAGTCGTATTGGCCCGATGCTGAAAGCCAAGGACTTATATGATATATCTAAACGCGACCGGCTTCAAATTTTCATAGGTTTAGTATGAACAATTCAAATACATACTCCAATCACAGGCTGATAAAGAAAGGTCTTACTGTATGAATGAAATATAACAATACCATCAACTGATATAGTTGTTGTTATTACATTTTTGTCCTCATATTTAATGTTTAAATTAATAGAAAAAGTGCATATTTTTATTTGGTCAACTTTGGCTCTACTGTTTTATACATATTCTGTACAATGGAGTTACATACACGTACGTATATTTACAAAGACATATGAATGATAATGAATCGCGTTTGAGTAACACACCCATTATTGATAGATACGTCATCTAGACTTTGTTTGTTCATTTAATAACAAGCCTTTTATCTAATTATTAACTTAAGACTAGATAAACATGTTTTATTTAGAGTGAGTAAACATACATTAAAACTACACTGCAGCAACTTACTATTGAAGTACGTGTACAGTAAAGTTCCAACCCGATAATGTTGCCGTTTCCATAATAGAGCCACTTCTTCCTCTCGGTCCCGATTTTGAGGATGGCATTATTTGGAGATGAAGTATTCAATAAAATGAAATAATTTGGAGGTGCGATCTATTATGAGGTTGAATGTAACTCCGAGGTAGTGAGTGTTATAGAGGGATTGTAGTTACTCATTGGGAGTAGTAATTTAGGCGTAGTTGTAATATCAATGTGGTTCTAATTTAGAGCTTGGTGATGAAATAATGTCTACACCATTCTCCCTCCTACAACTGATTCTAAATAATGCAGGGCAGTAGTCAGTCACTGACAGAAGTATGCACATAGTAGTTGGTTAACAGCTAAAACCAGAGATTTAGCCTTTCCAGGAACAGTAAGTATGTGGACTCACCGCCGTGATATAACCTATACAATGTGTTGTTACAGCGTTATGTAATGCTATATAGAAGGCTATTATCTAGAAATAACCGTTATAAAGAGGAGGTGGTAGCTAATGACTACCTAATATCTATTTGTATGTGTTTATCATTAACACATGATCATTGTTTTCAGGTTTTAATCTTCTAGTTTTTATCCTCATGATTATTTCGTCACATGTAACTGCATTTTTACAAGGAAACAGAAAGTATTCGGCAACAGCGTCTTTAGCAACAAGAACGGTAACTCCTGTAACACCGCCCACACCTGGTGTGGCCACAGCTACAAGAACGGTAACTCCTGTAACACAGCCTAGTGTGGCAACTGCGACGTCAGCACCTGGCCCGGATGACTTATCAACAGTTCAAGATCTTCTTATTGGAATATTGTATGTATGATAGAAGTATTTGTTAGAATAAGAACCGTTTTTCGATACAAAGTTATTTAAAGGTACTCATTCACAGATTTCAACTTAAGTATAAACTTTTTTAAAACTATCAAAATGGTATGGAAATATTTTCGGAAGCAAGAAAGTAGTGTTCTGTTAATGACAAATTTAGTGCAAATTGACATACAATTACATTGTACAAATGATGGTGTTTCATGTAGTTATTATCTACCCCGTACGTCACGGTATAGACACTTTTAGTGCATTCACGTGACTTTTATTGTATATTCCTTGCAACATACAGATCAACAAGTTTGTCTTAAAATAATAAAAGATATTATTTGACACAATTACAGAACATGAATGGTATTTTGAAATTATAGAAAAAAATGAACCAAATCTGTGAACTAGTACCTTTAACTATTGGTGTTATATGCAACAGTACCGCATAGACTATCAAAATTCTATATTGACGCGAACATTGCCGAGTGGTTATACGTTGGAGTGCTAATCTTAGAATAACCCACTAACTGAGGACCGGGGTACCAGAAAATGGACTCAACAGTGACTTCAATTGGAGACAATGCATGTTTGCAATCTCAATACAAAATTACTATACCAAATAAGTAAAAGTATACCATCGAATTTTTGTTTGTGGTACCCATGTAGTGTTAAAATTATTGAATATTTTAGCATTATCAAGTACTATTTTCAGGTCATAAAAGCCATTGCCAAACAAAAATATCAGTTTAGTAAAAAGTAATACATTTATAATATGTTATCCGAATTATTTTCCATTCTACTATTTCAGGATTGTTGTAACTGCTATATTGTTATTACTGACAGGGAGATTTGCTATCAGGTTGTACAGAAAACATACTAAAGATTCACCTCCAAAATATGAAAACATCAAAACAGCATTGTATATATAGAGAATGGACTTTTGTGATAGAACGCATAGTTAATTAGTTAACAGTCATTGAATGATCTTACTTTGTCGTTTGTTCGTTCAGATATACCAAGGACACAGCGCGAATACGTAATGTGCCCTTCATCCATAATTTCACTTGATTTGAGTCGATTTTAGTTGCATGCTATTAAAGCCCCACTATTAAAAGTACTTGTAACACTGTTTTGGACTGCAAAGCCAACAGATATTTTTCTATTTCAACATTAAAAAGTTTAGGTTGTTGTAACTTTTCCAGGAAGCGATTTCTATTTTTATATGATACTTTATTTATTAGATTTTAAAGTATTTCTATATGTGTACTTCATTTTTCACATTCAACTGATGAACTCGTTGTTACCAAAACAATAATTACTTACCTTATTAAATAGCTTAGAGTAGAAACCTCCAGACGTCCTTCACAGAATAATAACAATCTTGAATGACACAAGGAGGTTCCTACATGTCTATGTATAATGTATGATCATATGTATCATGTCTATATACTCCGGTATCATGTATATATCATCTATGTACTGTTGTTTTTTTCTATTGTACCTCTATTACTCTTTTAAGGCAGTTTTTGAACACGTATACAAACCTTTTATACTAATACATGAGAATTTCAGTACATTTCGCCTTAGTAAATGCTTAAAATTCACTTACTTGGAATAGTATCATTTTGAAGCGTAACCTGCTTCCATCGTGAATGATAATGAATCGCGTTTGAGTAACACACCCATTATTGATAGAGTCGTCATCTAAACTTAGTTTGTTCATTTAATTACGAGCTATTTGTCTAATTATTAACTTAAGACTATATAAACATGTTTTATTTAGAGTGAGTAAACATACATTAAAACTACTCGGTAGCAACTAAAACTATTAAAGTACGTGTACAGTAAAGTTCCAACCCGATAATGTGACCGAGTCCATAATAGAGCCACATTCCTCTCTGTCCCGATTTTGAGGATGGCATTATTTGATGAACGTAAAGTTGGCAGACTCAGCAGACACAGCAGACACAGCAGAAGGAACGATCTTTCTGCTGTGTCTGCTGGCAGAATGATAAATCAACAGCAGAAGGATCAATCTTTCTGCTGGGTCTGTTGGCAAAAGGGTTGAATTATAACAGAAAGATGTGTCTGCTGGCAGAAGGATTGAATTATAACAGAAAGGTGTTTCTGCTGGCAGAAGGATTAATCAACAACAGAAGAATCAATCTTTCTGCTAAGTCTGTTGGCAGAAGGATTGAATTATAACAGCAAGATGTGTCTGCTGGCAGAAGGATTGAATTATAACAGAGAGATGTGTCTGCTGGCAGAAGGATTGAACAACAACAGAAGAATCAATCTTTCTGCTGCGTCTGTTGGCAGAAGAATTGAATTATAACAAAAGGATCAATCATTCTGCTGGGTTTGTTAGAAAAAAAGAAAACATTACAGCGGTATGATAATAAATATAAATGAATACAAATGTATGTATACAACAAATAAACCAACAATAACAACATGGCCTGTATAGAAAGTCGCCCTATCGTCGGATGTCATTTTGTGTTAAAACTGACATCCTTCTGCTGTTAATTAAAGCGTGTACATGTATTCTAATCATTACACAAATTCATTCACAAAATTAGACTAACAATATAACAACATTTCTTTTGGTGTATAAATGTGTGAATAAATCGTTTTTATTTGGACAAAATATATGTTAATATTTAAAGTACAAAAATTTGCCCTACCACAGTATGGTTTGATTTTTTCTTTAAAAATGTGCAAATATATGCTGATTACAGAGTCTAATTTTAGACCACAATTTAGACAAACATGTGATATTATGCATCATTTTAAAGCTGATTGTTTGGAAAATGTTTTTACGGGTACATTTTGAAAAATAAATAAGATAAGTTTTAAACTAAAGTTCGAAAGTTTGCCCTGTCACAGTTTGGTTTGATTTTTTTCATCAAAAATGTACAAATACATGCTGATTACCGAGTCTTATTTTAAACCACAATTCAGACAAAACATGTGATATTATGCATCATTTTAAAGCTGATTGTTGGAAAATGTTTTGATGGGTACATTTAGAACATTGAATAAACAATAAGGGCCTGAAAAGTGTACAAAACAGGCCAATTTTCGAATGTGAATTTGTGTTCGACTGACATCCTTCAGCTGTAAATAAAACATGTTTTATTAATTAGTTCACCAATCAATTCACAAAATCAAATTATATATAAAAAAGCTTTCTTTTACTGTATAAATGTGAGATAAACTCATTTTAATTGCGACAAAATACATGTATATGCTAATATATCAAGTACGAAAATTCTCAGTACGAAAGTTCAGCTCGATATATTCAATAAAAATGTGCAAATACATGCTGATTATCGAGTCTTATCTTAAACCACAATTAAGTCAAAACATGTGATATTATGCATCATTTTAAAGCTGATTGTTTGGAAAATGTTTTGTAGCCGTCCCTGGCTTTATGGTTTTTAAGACGTGGATAACAAATTCCTTATACATGTATAACTCTATACAAACCCTTGACTCCCAGGACCAATAAATTATCTGAACTAGACACATAGTTGAATTTAACAATGTGTTCATAGGAACTCAGGTTGTTGTCCATGTCAAATGCGAAACTCTAGGCCCTATAGTTTTAGACAAGATGATTTTTTAAGGTTTCTTTATTCAACAATGGGATGGGGTCAATATTGACATCAAGGTCATAATGAGGACAAATTTTGTAAAGGACCTCAAGATGATATCATATGGCAAATATGGAATATCTAGACCTAACGGTGTCGGTAAAAAGATACATGGATGTTTCCTTATTTGAAACTGTTGACCCCTTCAAAACAATTGGCCCCTGGAGATGGGGCCAATATTGACCCAACGGGCATAACTTGAACAGTCTTTGTAGAGGGCGTCGAGATCATGTCATGTGATGAATATAGAAGCTGTAGTACGATAAAGGCTGGCGATAGCGATAGCTCATTATGATAGCCGGTCTAGTTTAAGGTGGGTCGGTACCTTACTCGAAGAAAAAAATAAAAAAAAATATAAAAAAATATAATGTTCACCGATTATGATAAAAGTTGGCAGGCAGACACCTTCATGCTTCTTGTTTGTTTTTCTGGTAACCTTAGCGACGTTATCGTTTTTTTTCACGACGTCATGGACGTCACAATAGTTCGCGCTAAAACAGGCATGCAAGTATATTAAACCCACATATTTAAAGTATTGAATGAGCGAGGACAATGATAATTATACCAAAATGTTTCTGAAATGTTGTTGCGTACAATTATTTTGTTCCGATTATCTAAATATCACGTCAGTCATAAAGATTGTACATTTCCTCACTAAATTCAGGGTTTTCACGTCTAAACGTTTTCACCAATTGCCGAGTTATAACGTTTATTTTCATATAAACACAGAACGGTAGTCAAATTCTTTTTGCGATTTTTGAAAAGTACACACTTATTATGTCATTTTAATGAAATAAAAAAAGGAAAGTGAACGTTCTCATTTTTTCACAATTTTTGCGTTCAAAATAAAATTACCTTCATAACAACGACGTTTTTTGGTAACGAAAATTCTGGGGACGAATCTTTGTTAACATTTCGATTCGTCCCTAAACTGTTCGACCTAACGCATTTCTGGGGAAAATTATGGGGACGAATCTTTGATAACACTTTGATTCTTCCTCCTCAAACTTTTCGTACCAATTTTTCTCGTTACAAAAATTCTGGGGACGAATCTTTGTTAACATTATGATTCGTCACCAAACTTTTCGACCCATTTTTTTCAGGTAACGAAAATTCAAGGGACGAATCTTTTTTACAGTTTATTTGTCCCCAAATTCTTCGACCGAACTTTTTTTCTGGTTACGAATTTTCTAGAGATGAATCTTGGTTTACATTCTTATTCGTCCCTAAACTTGTCGACCCCACTTTTTTCTGGTTTCGAACATTCTTGGGACGATTTTTTTGTTTTCATTCTGATTCGTCCCCAAACTTTTCGACCCAACTTTTTTCTGGTTACGAAAATATTGGGGACGAATCTTTGGCTATATTTTGATTCGTCCTAAAACATTTCGACCCAACTTTTTTCTGGTTACGAATATTCTGGGGACGAATCTTTGTTTACATGTGGATTCGTCCTCAAACTTTTCGACCCAACTTTTTTCCTGGTTACGAATATTCTGAGGACGAATCTCTTTACATGTGAATTCGTCCTCAAACTTTTCGACCCAATTTTTTTTCTGGTTACGAAAATTCTGGGGACGAATCTTTGTTTATATTTTTATTCGTCCTAAAACTTTTCGACCCAACTTTTATTCTGGTTACGAAAATTCTGGGGACGAATCTTTGTTTACATAAGGATTCGTCCTCAAACTTTTCGACCCAACTTTTTTTCTGGTTACGAAAATTCTGGGGACGAATCTTTGTTTATATTTTTATTCGTCCTCAAACTTTTCGACCCAACTTTTATTCTGGTTACGAAAATTCTGGGGACGAATCATTGTTTACATGTGGATTCGTCCCCAAACTTTTCGACACAAGTTTTTTTCTGGTTACGAAAATTCTGAGGACGAATCTTTGTTTACATTTGGATTCGTCCTCAAACTTTTCGACCCAACTTTTTTTCTTGTTACGAAAATTCTGGGAGGAATCTTTGTTTATATTTTTATTTGTCCTCAAACTTTTCGACCCAACTTTTTTCTGGTTACGAAAATTCTGGGGACGAAACTTTGTTTATATTTTTATTCGTCCTAAAACTTTTCGAACCAACTTTTATTCTGGTTACGAAAATTCTGGGGACGAATCTTTGTTTACATGTGGATTCGTCTTAAAACTTTTCGAACCAACTTTTATTCTGGTTACGAAATTTCTGGGGACGAATCTTTGTTTACATGTGGATTCGTCTTAAAACTTTTCGACCCAATTTTTTTCTTGTTACGAAAATTCTGGAGACGAATCTTTGTTTATATTTTTATTCGTCCTATAACCTTTCGACCCAACTTTTATTCTGGTTACGAAAAATCTGGGGACGAATCTTTGATTACATGTGGATTCGTCCTCAAACTTTTCGACCCATTTTTTTTCTGGTTACGAAAATTCTGGGGACGAATCTTTGTTTATATTTTTATTCGTCCTCAAACTTTTCGACCCAACTTTTTTCTGGTTGCGAAAAATTTGGGGACGAATCTTTGATTACATGTGTATTCGTCCTCAAACTTTTCGACCCATTTTTTTCTGGTTACGAATATTCTGGGGACGAATCTTTGTTTACCTGTGGATTCGTCCTCAAACTTTTCGACCCAACTTTTTTTCTTGTTACGAAAATTCTGGGGACGAATCTTTGTTTACCTGTGGATTCGTCCTCAAACTTTTCGACCCAATTTTTTTCTTGTTACGAAAATTCTGGGGACGAATCTTTGTTTATATTTTTATTCGTACTCAAACTTTTCGACCCATTTTTTTTCTGGTTACGAAAATTCTGGGGACGAATCTTTGTTTTCATGTGGATTCGTCCTCAAACTTTTCGACCCATTTTTTTTCTGGTTACGAAAATTCTGGGGACGAATCTTTGTTTACATGTGGATTCGTCCTTAAATTTTTCGACCCAACTTTTATTCTGGTTACGAAAATTCTGGGGACGAATCTTTGTTTACATGTGGATTCGTCCTCAAACTTTTCGACCCATTTTCTTTCTTGTTACGAAAATTCTGGGGACGAATCTTTGTTTATATTTTTATTCGTCCTCAAACTTTTCGACCCAACTTTTATTCTGGTTACGAAAATTCTGGGGACGAATCTTTGTTTATATTTTTATTCGTCCTAAAACTTTTCGAACCAACTTTTATTCTGGTTACGAAATTTCTGGGGACGAATCTTTGTTTACATGTGGATTCGTCTTAAAACTTTTCGAACCAACTTTTATTCTGGTTACGAAATTTCTGGGGACGAATCTTTGTTTACATGTGGATTCGTCCTCAAACTTTTCGACCCAATTTTTTTCTTGTTACGAAAATTCTGGAGACGAATCTTTGTTTATATTTTTATTCGTCCTCAAACCTTTCGACCCAACTTTTATTCTGGTTACGAAAAATCTGGGGACGAATCTTTGATTACATGTGGATTCGTCCTCAAACTTTTCGACCCATTTTTTTTCTGGTTACGAAAATTCTGGGGACGAATCTTTGTTTACATGTGGATTCGTCCCCAAACTTTTCGACCCAACCTTTATTCTGGTTACGAAAATTCTGGGGACGAATCTTTGTTTATATTTTTATTCGTCCTCAAACTTTTCGACCCAACTTTTTTCTGGTTACGAAAAATTTGGGGACGAATCTTTGATTACATGTGTATTCGTCCTCAGACTTTTCGACCCATTTTTTTCTGGTTACGAATATTCTGGGGACGAATTAGTGTTTACCTGTGGATTCGTCCTCAAACTTTTCGACCCAACTTTTTTTCTTGTTACGAAAATTCTGGGGGCGAATCTTTGTTTACCTGTGGATTCGTCCTCAAACTTTTCGACCCAATTTTTTTCTTGTTACGAAAATTCTGGGGACGAACCTTTGTTTATATTTTTATTCGTCCTCAAACTTTTCGACCCATTTTTTTCTGGTTACGAAAATTCTGGGGACGAATCTTTGTTTTCATGTGGATTCGTCCTCAAACTTTTCGACCCATTTTTTTTCTGGTTACGAAAATTCTGGGGACGAATCTTTGTTTATATTTTTATTCGTCCTAAAACTTTTCGACCCAACTTTTATTCTGGTTACGAAAATTCTGGGGACGAATCTTTGTTTACATGTGGATTCGTCCTCAAACTTTTCGACCCAACTTTTTTTCTGGTTACGAGAATTCTGGGGACGAATCTTTGTTTATCTTTTTATTCGTCTTTATACTTTTCGACCTAACTTTTTTTCTGGTTACGAAAATATTGGGGACGAATCTTTGTTTATATTTTTATTCGTCCCAAAACTTTTCGACCCAACTTTTTTCTGGTTACGAAAATTCTGGGGACGAATCTTTGTTTACATGAGGATTCGTCCTCAAACTTTTTGACCCAACTTTTTTCTGGTTACGAAAATTCTGGGGACAAATCTTTGTTTACATGTGGATTCGTCCTCAAACTTTTCGACCCAACTTCTTTCTGGTTACGAAAATTCTGGGGACGAATCTTTGTTTACATGTGGATTCGTCCTTAAATTTTTCGACCCAACTTTTTTTCTGGTTACGAAAATTCTGGGGACGAATCTTTGTTTACATGTGGATTCGTCCTCAAACTTTTCGACCCAATTTTTTTCTTGTTACGAAAATTATGGGGACGAATCAGAATGAAACAGTTTCGTACACAGATTTTTCGTAACCTTTATTTTCTTGGTACGATAAGTAGGACTTTTCTACTCAACTTTTTTCTGGTTACGAAAATTTAGGAGACCGATTCGACCTCAAGCTTTTCGTACCAAGAAAATGTTGGTTATGAAATTCTGGGGACGAATCTTTGTTCACATTTTGATTCGTACCCAATTTTTTCGACCCAACTTTTTTGAAATTATTTTTTTGGAAATCATTTTTTACATGATTCGTCTCAAACTACATTTCAATTCGTTCCAAAAACTGTTCGTACCAAAACTTTATAGTACTTAATTTATGGCGATTCTCTTAGTTTGAATCAAAATATCAACAAAGATTGGTCCCCAAACTGATTTATGAATAGGTTTGGAGGTTTTTAACCTTACCTTTGACGACTCAGATGGGCCTTGCTAAAATGTCTACTTTACCTGTAATACTATTGTTTCCAGAAGTATAGTTGTGCTCCTAAATATATTCTTGCATATTCATGTTGATGACTTGATGTGTAATTCTTGTCAGCAAGCATTTCATTTGCTTATAATTACTTCCCATAAAGGTTGTGGGTGTATCACAAAAGAAAATAATAACACCAGGATCTCTGAATTTATTGTACCATGGGTTTCTGGCCCGGAGGGGTGGAGCTAGGAGTCTTTTGGTGTTGTCAGTGTTTTGGGTACAAAGTGGAAAGCAAATTGAAATTGTTAATAGAATTTGCAATGTAAATTGTTTAACTTTATTCAACTGTCAGTGGCACATACATAAACTCCGTCGATTTAAATATAATTATTTTTAAACAAACGTGAGAACAAAAATCTAAAGGGAATATTTAAATCAGTGGAGTTAATGTATGTCACTGACAGTTAGATAAAATTCAACAGTACCGTTCCATTGTATGTTTTGTTAATGCTAGAATATAGATACTTGTTTAATTAATTAAGATTATCTTTGAAAAACATTGATGAGAGATATTAGTCAGTTATCTATCCTTAATAAATTCTGAAGCAATGCAATGGGCAAGTAGGTCCAATCAGTTGGAATCCTCAGAATTAATCATTGCTGTCCTATGTAAGAATAATATAATATTCCATCATAAATCTTTCTCACTAATTAAGATATTAACAAGAGTGATAAAATTCAGGTCATTTTTTTTCAGAAAAAAACAATTCTTTGCTTGACTTTCAAACAAATTAAAGGATTTACTAAAGTTATTTAAGATTAATTGAAGCATTTGGCATTGAAAAGTAAGAATAAAATTCAAGTAATCTGACTGATTGGACCTAACTATTTGAAGAGTATGCAAAGGGGAAATAACTGACTAAGTCCCTTATTAGTCCTCAAAGCACTGTTGTATCTAAATACTGTTACTAGTATGGTTTTAATACATTGACTTGTTACATGGAGATTTTATTCTTTCTTTACTTAATATTGGTTCGTTTGGCATTTCCTTATTGTGACATAGGTTAAAATAAGAAAGCATATAGGCCTAACTGAAACTTTCATTTCCTTATCTTTAAACATGGCTATCCAGCTTGAATATAAAAATTAATATTAAATTTTTACATTATTAAATAAAGTAACCCATGTTTAAAGCAAACCCATGGTAACTTAACTGCCCTACATGTAGGG
Source organism: Mactra quadrangularis (assembly GCA_025267735.1). Classification (NCBI taxonomy): domain Eukaryota; kingdom Metazoa; phylum Mollusca; class Bivalvia; order Venerida; family Mactridae; genus Mactra; species Mactra quadrangularis. Next base: position 36,742,364 of record CM046309.1, on the reverse strand, counting down.
ACATTAGCATTGTAAAATCATCGGTAATACCCCTGCCCTATTATTGCAAGGCACTGCCTATAGTCCCCGATATTTTTGGCAAGAAAACAATTCCATTGCAGATGCCTGGTAGCGCAAAGCTTGAAGATTAACACATGGCTTGTATTTCCTGCTAAAAACCCCACATATTGGCTACGGATATGAGGTGTAGTTTACAAATGACTGGCACATAATCACAATAAACAAATGCCAATATTAAGATTAATGTTTGTATGAGATGACTTCTAGAATTTTATAAATTCATTTTTTGTCTTTTAGATTTCTTAATTATTTGTTTTTGTGAAAATTACAATGTATGTTTTTGTCAAAATCATTTGGTTTTAATTGATTTAATGTTTTTTAATGAAATAAGCAATTAAGGGAAATACCATGTAGCTAAATGCTAGAGATCCAAATTAAACCCAAATCTTTTTATTTATTGGTAAAAAAGCTGCGATTAATTTATTTCCTATACAATTTTCTAAAAATAAATCAATGATTGTATGTTTAACTGGTAAGCTTTCTGCTTAAGCAATAATCTTAAACAACAGCAGTGAAGTTTTATCAAACACTGAACAAAAACTTCAAAATTGTATGTAATTTTGTCGTAACAGTGTTTACCAGGATTTGAAGCTTTTGATCAGATGGTATTCCCTTTAATTGCTTATTACATTTTACCCCAAATGTTGTACTGGTGATCATCAATCTGTTGTTTCATTTCCATAAAGTCTTGATGTAATATCTTCACTAAATTGTTTATTGTGTGGTGAAGAAGGAGCGGTTGGTCTCAATAAGTTTTCCATTAACTATATTTATTAGATTTATAGTTCGTTTTTGTCTCAACTGTCAAAAGATGAATAATTTCATGGCGACTTCATTTTCTTTGGCTAATATTTATGATATTGTGTATTCAATCACCCAGAAATTATTAAAACTTCTACAGTTGAGAAAAAATGACTATACAGTACACGCCAAAAGTTTGGAGACATTTTCACTTTGTAGGCCTACTGAATTGCTTTTGTCTAAAATTTGATAACTGTTCATTACTGAAATACTTTTTAGTTTTGCATTATTTTTGGTTATCATTATACTTATAACTGAGACTACAAAAAAAACACATAAAAACTATGTTATGGAAAATAATTACAATAAACATAGTTTTGGAGGCTTAAGGAGGTCAGATGCTGAATATTATAAATGTGATGCATTAACGAAATTTGCTTACATTTTATCACAAACCATAACTTAAATATATCAAAAATAATGTTTCAACAAAAACAATCATTAAAATTCAGGTATTGTAGTAAATTGCTTTTGTCTCCAAACTTTTGGTGAGTACTGTATATTGTTTTGAAAATTTTGTATTGGATTGTTTTCATGTATAGTGTTATTATTGTTAGATTATAAAACAACTAAACAGTGCAAAACTATTCATGCTGTTAATATCATACAATCACCAAATTATACATAAATGTTTATGTCGTTAATAATTGTTAATAATTTTGTTAAATTAGTTAATAAACCAATACTATCATCAATGTTAAATGTAAATTTGATATAATAATCAAATTATACAGAAATGTACATATAAAAATAATACTATAAAGTAAAGCCGTAATTAAATTAACGCATCATAACATTCGGAACTCCTCGGCCATTCGCTAAGAAAAAACTTGGGACATATTTAAGCGCCATTTTGAAACTACTGGTGTTAAAGTAAACAAATACACGATCTTTTTGGCGAAGAGTGCTGTTTTTAGTCCGTAAATTTGAGATAACACAGTTCAATGATATTGCTGTACAATATTTGGTTCAATATGTAACATTGAATTATGTTTTGACTAGGGCCGTCATCGGAAATCGCAATATCGATGTATCACCGATTCTTGACAGGTGATCCGATATCAATTCGCAATTAAGAATATCGATACAATCTAGCATTTTATAAAGCTATAAACTAAACGAAGGTGAGCTATAATAGCATCACTGTGTTGTAGTGATCTTATTTTCACATGAATAGATGAAATGGGCTGTCATGGACACAATTTGTTTTATGTCTGAAAAGCCTTTAAACATCATGCATAACATTATGAGGACATTATATAGTATATACTATATAATGCCCTCATGAAGTTATGCATGATACACTGTATATATATACTGGAGTTCTAGCAGTTTTTATTACACTTCTTGTCTGACACGATATATCACCGATACTTGCCTTTCGATACAAAATTTTCTATAAATGACAGCCCTAGTTTTGACAAAGATCTGAGTGTATACTACAAGAACTATTTTGCATAACCGTTACATGTTTTGCCTCGTGTAGGTAGTAAAAACCCAAGCCTCCAGGGTAGACCCCCCCCCCCCCCCACAAATCCTTCCAAGATTATTCATTCATGAAAGGTCGAGGTGTTCTGAATGACATCATAAGTACATTGTATCATAAAATAATAAAAACATACATAAATGTACATGTTGATAATATCATAAAATAATAAATTAAATATAAATGTGCACATTGTTAATATATAAAAAAATAAAATAATCATAAATGTACAAGTTGTTAATACTATAAAATGATAAACATGCTATAAATAAATACTTATGTATTTATATAATAAACATTATAAATATAAAACATATATTTAAACATATTGTTTTATAATAAATAGAAAATATATAAAGTAATAAACATAATGTAAAAACTTCATATCTTATGATAAACTCAATATATATAAAGTATACATATATCTAAAAAAGATTTTATGATAAATACACAAATATATTAAGTATGAATAAAATAATTCTTTTTCAAGTTGATCAACTTGTCTTTCTTTGGTTTCATCTTACTACAGTGCCATCCATAATCACCTTCACACTTTCATTTATCTATATCTTTTTACTTTTTTTTACCGATACTAAAGAAATTTAAAACACATCTTTATAGATATGTACATGCATAACAATTACAATTGTATAAAGTATCATTATTGGCCTTTCAAATCCATTATAAATATCCTAATCTGTAAATACATCTGTGGTCATTTTCACTAAAATCTTACCAAAAAATTATTGTAAGTCAATCAAAAAAATTTAAAGTTCAAAGCCTAAAAGATATGATATCATATAATGATATGAAATTCAGACTGAATTGATTATTCTACATAATTAAAGAATACTGTAAATTGATTAGACAAACAGAGCTTAAGGTTTCCAGTGAACCCTTGTATATACTGTTAATGAACGGGTTTAATGCCGCATCTAATAAAAATCAAAATGTTAAAAAAGCGGCTTATGACGTTTTGGAAGCCAGAACTAGAACAAACAATGAAGGTATTATATGTGTTTCCTGCTTTTAACTTACATTGATTTTTATTGTAAGATTTGCTTGTGAAAATTGCATCTAAAATACAATTAAATTGTATTTATGACCCCCCCGGCTTTTTTATTGTAATGTAAAGTTAATTTTAGATGGCACTGTATCTTCTAAATGACTCTCTGATATGTCTTGTCAGCAACCTGAAATAAATAAATACAAGTACCATATAAGTAAAAGTAATGACATCATCTTTATATATCTTATTTCACTGGTTGTCCACCATGTAACATGAATTATTCTATTGCACACATTAAGATATACTTAACGAAACTTTTAAGTACCCTGATTTCCATATGGTAGAAGACTTTTATTTTTTAACACTTATGTCCAATCGATAATGAAAATGTGTATAGGACCATACTGTCATCTGCTTGTTTGGTTTTCATGCTTCCTTATTGATGCAAAACCGATTTTGTAATTCCAACAATACAGAAATTTGGGTTCTTATAAGCTTTTGTTAAGTGTATCAACAATCAATGTTTATAATTTGCATACATAACTGGGAACAATTGTACAAAAAATCCTCTCATTTTGGAAAAGAATACTAATATTTGGCACATACATAAACTTCTAACTTATACTGTTAAATTTTATTCAACTGTTAACATTAACTCAACTGATTCAATACTTAGTATTACTTTTATAATTCCATTATATAAATACAGATAACTTTTCACATCAGAAGTGACATTCGGAACATCCCGACCTTAGCCAATGGCCGAGGAGTTCCGAATGCAGAAGTGAGTACAAAAGTACAATCATGTTCTGTAATGAGTGTGCACTGAAATTATCAAACAAATATCAAGTATTTAAATCAAGGGGATATTTTATGCGCCACAGACAGTTGAATAAGATTTAACAATACAGTCGTCTAGAAAGAATATTCAAATGTATAAAGCCATAACTGAGACATTATGCCACAAATGTATAACAAGAGCTCCCCTTGTCGGGGCTTTATACGCCCATGTGCAGTCCATGATGTGTTCTATCTCATATGAAGTCCCTGTGACCTTAACCAATGACCCCCAGACCTCAAAATAGGTCACATCCTTAAGTTGAGGACTATCCAAAGCAAAGAAATTGAGAACCTAGGTACAGCCGTGGTTGAGTTATCACAGGCCTTGACCCTGGGGCCTCAGAACCAAAAGTTCACACCCTTGACCCAGAGTATTGATACATAAAATTTGGTAAACCTAGATAAAGTGGTTGTTGAGTTAATTTCTGGACAAGGTTTTTCCTTATGATGTCCTTGCAACCTTGACTTTTAACCCAGGGGCCTCAAAATCAAAGGGGCATACCCTTACATAAAATTTGGTGAACCTAAGTACAGTCATTATTGAGTTATTTTCCGGACAATGTTTTAATTTAAATTTAGTCCCAGTGACTTTGACCTTTGACACTGGGGTCTCAAAATGGAACATTCTCTACTTAAGGGCTATCAACACATAAAACATGGTGAACCTAGGAAACATGGTTGTTGAGTTATGGTCCTGACAAGGCTTTTCCATATGATGTCCCCGTGGCCTTGACATTTGACCCTGGAGCCTCAAAACCGAAAAGGCACATCCTTGACACGTGGAATATTATCACATAAAATTTGGTGAACATAGGTACAGTGGTAGTTGAGTTATTGTCTGAACAAAGTTTTCATATAAATTAGTCCCAGTGACCTTGACCTTTGACCCTTGGGTCTCAAAATATATAGGGTACATCCTCTACTCAAGGAGTATCCATACATAAAATTTGGCAAACCTAGGTACAGTGGTTGTTCAGTTATTGTCCGGACAAGATTTTTCCATATCATTATAATGTTGATAAAAATCAAACTGGCACTCAATTATTTTCCATTTGAAATTGTAGCGACAGTAGTTTTGGTTATACTGGCCATTAGTCATTTTAATGAAATTACAAAGATGCTGGTTTTAAACCAAATTATTTTGCTAATAATATCCAGACTGTTCACTTAAACACAATTTTATTATTATAAGGGTATAATAATAATAAAATTAGGGACTTTAGTCAGTTATCTTTCCTTGATAAAATCTGAAGCAACCCAATTAGTAAGTAGGTTCTTATAGTTGGAATCCTTGGATTTTATCATTGAAGTCCTATGTAAGGATGACAAAATATTTCATCTAATATCTTTCTTGTTGATAAAGATATTAACAGAAGAGATGAAATTTAGATAGTTCTTAACCCTAACAATTCTTAGCTTGATTTTAAAAGAAATTTAAAGTTATTTAAGATTAATTTTGGCAAATTGTCATCGAAAGGTAAGGGTAAAATCCAAGTAATCCAACTAATTGGACCTACCTATTTGAAGAGCATACAAGGAGAAATAACTGACTAAGGTCCCTTATTGTGTTTAGGTAAACAGTCTGTATATGGTATTTCTTTAAAACTTTATTATGCCAATAATATCGTAACTAAAATTTGCACAGTATGAAAGCCAAATAGAGTCACATGAATTAACAAAAGCAAATTCTGCTAAATTGTTATAACGAGATAATCATTTTACACATCCTAAAGAGATATGAACTCATAATTATGAGAAAACTAGTTCATAATAATGACATAAATAATTTGTTATAAATGTAATAGATTTATTGAAATAATGACATAATTATCAGGTCATAATGAGATAACTAACTTGCTTTAACTGGATTATTTATCTGTTATAATTCTTAAAAGTTGTTGCCATCAATTTTGATGATGTAAATTATGATGACGATGATATATAACAATGTAATAGTTAAAGCATTTCATACAATGTAAAAGGTATGTGCTTTTAAGTAAATTGTCAGTGCTTATATAGGCTAAGATTGATCTCTGGGCAGCAAATTATCAAAAATCTTATGACAATTTAACAATAAAACATGCAAGGATCCGACTAAAATTGGTTGTAAAACATTTAATAATATGGGCCCCTGGATCTCAGTAATTACCCAACACTAAGCACATACCCTGACATGTGGCAGACATCTGTCAATGTGGTACAAAAATAGGTGTAAAATTAGCTGTAGAAAAAAATTCACGAACAAACCAAATTGGAAATCTAACTAACCCTTGGATTTTCAGCAGCCAGATGCCTTACAAACTAAACTGACCAGTCTAATTAAAACTAAAAAAACAAGAGCACCTCCGCCTAGCGGTGCTCTTGTTTTTTTAGTTTTAATTAGCATTATATGCCCGAAAGTGTTTTCAGTTTTAAGGTAATAGTGACCTTGACCTTTGACCTTGTGACCCCAAAATCAATAGGGGTCTTCTACCCGATATGGACAATCATCGTATGAAGTTTGAATATTGTGGACTAAATGGAACTTAAGTTATGCTCCGGAAACCGTTTTCAGTTTTAAGGTAATAGTGACCTTGACCTTTGACCTTGTGACCCCAAAATCAGTAGGGGTCTTCTACCCAATATGGACAATCATCGTATGAAGTTAGAATATTGTGGGCCAAATGGAACTTAAGTTATGCTCCGGAAACCAAATTGCTAACAGACGGATGGATGCCAGGGGGTATAACATAATATGCCCGAAATTCTTTCGGGCATATAATTATTGTACTAAAGTATCCTTTTTATCATCATAACTTTCATCATGGTTGCCGCAATCATTATTATTACACATTGAGGGTTGCCAGCAAGACTGAAGTAAGTGCATTGTGTTAAAGAGCAAGATACTACAGTCTTGTGGACAACCCTCATGACTATGTATTATCATCATAAAATTGTTCAAAATAATCATCATCTTCATCAGGGCTCGAATTTAACAAAAAATTGGACTTGCAAATTTTTGCAAGTTGATTTTATTACAACTCGCAAAAAAAGGAAAAGTCACGCATACTTTTTTTCTTGCTCAAAATTTTAATAGCATACATGGATACTAATCATATAGTATTTACATGCAAACACCATGCATGCAGTACTATTATTTAACTGTAGATAGAATAAGGGCGTTCTTGTGGGATAGACCAAGAATATCGAACATGCTTTTACGTTGAATCTTTAATTAATTCTATTGATCTGACCGTTTCAATGCTGATTTCAATTGAGCTTCATTTTAGACAGTAATATTTGTGTGTGGCGATTTCAACTCGTGAAAATTTTCGAGTTAAAATAAAAGTTACTCGCAGTTTTCAAAATCCACTCACATTTTGCGAGAATGCGAGCTTAAATTCGAGCCCTGATCTTCAACAACATCACAATCATTATCATGAATTTTTATCTCATAACAAAGAGTTATCTATCTCATCATTACAAATTAGTTATCTTATCATCATGAAAAAATTTTCTCATAATTATGAGTCAACAATCTCAATTTATATAAGTTAGTTATTTCTTTATAGTGAAATGAAATAGCATAATTTAATTTTTTTACGTGACACAATTTGTCTTATATAGCACAGTAGTTAGATGGGTGGATTTTTTTTATTTTTCGTCGAACTTTAAAACCTAAATACTTTGATGTTAGTTTGAAGTAAATTCAGACAACTTATTTGCTAAAGTGATATAGTCACCAGAGAAAATGTCATTATTTATGCTTATGAGTTGAATAAAAAATCTTATTCTAAAAATTGACAAATACAGTACCCACCAAAAGTTTGGAGACAAAATAAATTTACTACAATTCTTGAATTTTGATAATTATTTTTGTAGAATCATTATTTTTAATTTATTTAAGTATGGTTTGTTAAAATGAGAACAAATTTCATGAAAGCATCACAACTATAAGATTCAGCATATGACATCCTAAAGCCTCTAAAACTATGTTTATTGTAATTACATCCCATAGCACAGCTTTTATGCTATTTATGTAGTCACAGTTATAATTAAAATGATAAACAAAAAAAATAAAGCAAAACTAACAGGCATTTCAAAATAATCAGTTATAAAACTTTAGATAAAAGCTATCTAATTGGCCTACAAAATGAATATGTCTCTTTTGGTGGGTACTGTATTCTGTTTTTTACATCCTCTTTTCTGCCCTCTGTTATAGATATTTTACTCAAATATTATGTAATGTTTTTATCCTATCAGATGATGCCATATATTTTTTTAAACTTAACAAATGATGTCATTTTGATGTTATATTTTCACTACAACAAATAAGTCACTCATATATTTTCACATAATAACACCACATTTTACAATAGAGCAAAAAGGATAACTCTTTCTAGATACAGGGTCAATAGTCATGTGATCTACAAGTACATCTAATTAAGTTAACTAAGATTTGTTTTGAGGTGATTTTTCTTTTCAGACAAATAAATAAATGACAAAAAAATGCATATATAATAATTACTACATTTCTTTTTAGGAAAATGCACATTAACCCAATGAATTGTGTAGCTAGCTTCAAATCCTTTGCACAAAAATTAAATCGAGCAATAAACTAGATCATGTGCGAAGATAAATTGTGCAGAGGATTCAAAGTCACAAACTTGTCGGCAATTTTGGACAAAGAAATGCTTTAGTTATTTTCTGGACCATGTGAATTTTTTCTCTATTTTATGTCTGCTGAAAGAATTCGAGGAAAAAAATTAGAGTTTGTCTACATTCTGAAATCACATGACCATATACCCTAAGATATCAAGTGATATTCGCATAGAAATTACTATTACCAAAAGACAGCTGAAAAGACACAAAATTCACTGATTTCATTAATTTTTACATGCATACAGGATTGCGCAAAAAAACCTCCATGGAAGAAGATAAGTTTTAGTTTTTGTAATTGATAACTGAGAATTTCAGAAATTTGAATTCTGGAATCAAAATTTATATTGAATTTGATGAAATAAATTATTTTTCCCACCATTTTTACCACTGTGCTAGAATGGACAGATTTTTGATAGACTTATAATTAAGAACAGCATAATATCTTTTATATAGATTTAAAATACCAGCTTACTTTTCACTTAAAATTTTTTTTAGATCTACATAAATTTCAAAATATGTATTGAGTGCCAGCTTAATAATTATCAAATATACATGTATTGACGCTACACAATACATCTGCTTCAAGTAGAGACTTTAGTCAGTTATCTTCCCCTGATAAAATCTGAAGCAATCCAATTGGTAAGTAGGTCCTTACAGTTGGAATCCTCGGATTTTATCATTGAAGTCCTATGTAAGGATAACAAAATATTTCATCTAATATCTTTCTTGTTAATGAAGATATTTACAGAAGTGGTGTAATTTGGATTGTTCTTTACCTCTAAAATACTTGGCTTGAATTTTATATGATTTACAAAAAAGTTATTTAAAATTAATTTTGGCTAATTGACATTGAAAAATAAGGGTAAAATCCAAGTAATCCAACTAATTGGACCTACCTATTTGAAGAGTATACAAGGGGAAATAACAGACTAAAGTCCTTAATATATAAAGTTTCAAACCTTGTAAAGTAAAAATGTGAATTAATTTAAAGTTAAATGAATACACCTACCAATACATAGAATGCTGCGAAAATTAACTACTTGTCTATCTGAGTTAAGTTATGAAAACATCAAGAAGAAAGAATTTGGTGTAAAACAATGAGATTCCACACTCAAACTCTGAAAGTAAACATAATATATTTCCTATACTTTATTTATTTTATTTATGTATTGGAGTTAACTCTGTGTCAACACAATTTAGGTCATTTTACGGAGTCCAGCGCACCTAACCTAGCTTTCCTGGAACTTTGTCTATAACCAGTACTCACCTACCCTTCCACAAGGCTGGAAACTTCTTAATATTATCTAATCAATGGAGTAAAATCGACATTATTGTCAAATTTGCATGGAGGGGTATAACCTCCCCAGGTGGAATTCGAACCTGCACCCCCTCGGGCACAAGATTCCAAATCCCGGTGTGATACCAACTGCGCTATCAACCCGGGTTATTATTTCATATACAAAGGCATATATAATAAAACAATCAATTTCAAACTTTTGAAATGATTCTTATTAATAACAAAATAGCTATCTATATATACATAGCCCTCCCAGCTAGCCATGGATTTGATTTCCAGATGGTGCACACTTTCATGGCATGTAGTCATGAAATAATTTGCACAATCATCCTTCCTAATCCAACCAATTCACTGATGGAAGTATACGCCCCTCGTAACTAGTGTACAGCTAAATCCAACAATTTAGACTTTCCTGGACTGGCGAGTAGTTAGACCACAGTGATATGACTAATACAATGTGATGAAATGGCAATAAACCAAACCATTTATACCTTTATTTTTTTCTAAATAAAAAATCACATGTGGAACCTCTTACTCACTATTGCATAGTATATTTTCTCAATAAACAAATTCATAAAATGTAAGTAAATTAAGTACAAAAGCCTAATTGTGTCAAATAAAAATATATAATAGAATGATGCTGTGTCGTAATAACAATATAATCAACTGATATAATGAGATAATTTACTTGTTAGGAAGATACCAAACTTGTATTAATTACAAGGTTGATACATAGCAGAAGAGGGTCTGATGGCAATCAGCAAGAACTTCAGCTTGTGTGCATTATTTATTGAAGGCTAATAGTTCCCACCAGGTAACCTCTGCAGCGTAAGTATGTATTTAATTAATACACTTGTTTCTTACAAGATTCAAAATTCAAACAATTATCTGGCTCCAATGCTTTCTGAAATGATCTTTAGATAAAATCATGCTAGGGAATTGAACCCACAGTGTGCTACCAACTGATCTAGCCGGGAGGCTTAGCCGTGTTTTATCATTATCATCTAATTAATGAGTATTACAAGTTAGTCATCCCATTATTACAAAATAGCATAATTTTTTTTTCATTTTTATGTGACACTATTTGACTTTTATAATATTCAGGGCCAAGTGATCTAAAAAAACATCTAAGGTAGGGTTGTCACGATATACCGGTATATTGCAATGCGCAGCTGCGGCAATACGTACTGCGGTACGATTTTAACGTACAGTATTTGGCGATATTTTTTATTTCATAGGAAAATTCTTCCCTTCGCGAAATAAAAGTAGCAAAACATCAGTTTTTCCATAGTTCATTCAATTTGACCTTAAGTTACAAAACATTAACCAATTTTGGCGCGTCACAGTCCTAAATGGCCCCAAATACTTAAAGAGGCTAGATTTTATCAGTAGCTGCATTTAAAATTTGCATTGTTTCTGTACAGCGGAGGCACAACGAATCTAAAAGCCCACAATATATCATGGTACATATCTCAATACAATGACTGCGCATTGCAATATATCGCGGTATGCTTCTGGCGTATCGTGACAGCCCTAATCTAAGGTAAACAAACACTTTTTTTATTCTCAGATTTCTCTTACTAAACAATTGATATAAAATAAGATAGGGCATAAAGTACTTTCTACTTTTTATAAAGCCCCGTACAAAGCAACCCCTGTATGACTTAATGTTTTGACATCTCAACCTGAAGTATAGAAAACTCAACCGGTCATCAGAAACAACTCAACCTTTCAGTGGAGACAATTCAACTTACAGAAAACTCAACCCATATTATATATACTTAAACACAAAAGTTTTGCAACAAAATTGGTTAACATTTAATATCAGGCAAACAACATCTAAACTCAATTTGTTTTTTATTTATATAAAATTCATTCATTTGACCATACCATTTCATAAAAAAGTAACATTTACATAGTCGAATTATGCTGTAATTCGATTTAAAAGTAGTGCACCCCAAAACGAAAAGTCACACAAAGTAAGCCTAGTTATGGTTTGCACCTCATTACCATTAATGGCCACATCTGGGGCGAATAACAGTGGTGCATCATCGCCGTATTGAACCCACGAGCCTCCAGATAAATTTATGTGGCATAGCATCCCATTCTCGTCGCAAAGCTGCCTGCAATTCTACAACGTTTTGTACATTTATTCCACACAGTTTTTGCTTTAGATTGTCCCAAAAATGTTCAATAGGTTTAAGATCCCGTGAGTATGCTGGCCATAGAAGGGTAGGAATATTGTTATCCGAAAGGAAATGCAGAGTTACATGAGCCATATGAGGTCGAGCGTTATCTTGTTGTAACACCATGCCGGGGTTTGCAGCAAAATATGGTAAAACAACATAGCGCAGAATCTCATCCAAGTAACTTTGTGCAGTGAGTCCTTGGCGTTCACGTCCGTTACGCCACACTGCCTCTCGTCCACGACCTTTGATAAAGATGAGGCCAGTTTTCTCCAGGAATCTCTGCTGAAGTTCGTGTTGCTGTCTTATTGCGGTTTCGTAGGTGCATTAAAGGTATAGTCTGGCCTTGACATAACGTCAGCTACTGTGTCAGTCTCGCGAAATTAACTCTGCAAACGACTTATAGTCAACTTATGCACACCAAATTCTCTAGCGACAACAGCTTGATTAAGGTCAGCATCCAACATCCGCAAAACATGTGCACATTGCTCATTTGAAAGCTTTATGACGTAACCTAAAACCTAAACCTGTCGATATTGTATTGTTTTTCATACAATGACACTCTCATCTTTCAAATGTGTTGGAAGAATAGAATAAAATTAACATTTTGAATTTGTGCACGTGCAAAGTGATAAAATGGAGGAAAGTGCAATTCCGATATGCTGCATGAGCATATCGATGAAAATTACACACAATGTTTTTGTGAGAGTTCTGCACGTCGGTACTTAGTCAGGACATATTTTTATGAACATTGACTCGTGCCTAAAATTGAACATTAAAATGTTGCAAAACTTTTGGGTTTAAGTATATATGTAAATAGTTATTTGAGTTAAAATTATCTTTCAGAGCTAAATATATAAAAAAAAATCAGTTTATCATGTTGTGAAGATATTAAAATAATATTTGTAAAAAATTTATTCTTCTTAAGTCATAATTAAATTTAATTACATCATCATCATTAATAATCACAATTATCACAACCATCATCCTGTAAAAATGAGAATTGTTAAAAATGAAGATTGCCTTATTTTATTTTTTTACTTGAGTTAACGCCGTATCAACACAATTTAGGTCATTTCACGCTGTCCAGCGCACCTAACCTAGCTTTCCTGGACCATTGTCTATAACCAGTACTCACCTACCCTTCCACAAGGCCGGAAACTTCTCTATATTATCTAATCAATGGAGGAAAATTGACATTATTGTCAAATTTTCATGGAAGGGTATAACCTCCCCGGGCGGGATTCAAACCCGCACCCCCTAGGGCACAAGTATCCAAATCCCGGCGTGCTACCAACTGCGCTATCGACCCGGGTTGGAGATTGCCTAAAATTGTGTTAAGAGATAAGGTAGGTCTATGTATTGCAGATTGAAAATGTATCATTATAAATGCTATATTATAACTATAGTTACTGTTTTCTGATACTTGAAGATTATTCTAAATTCATTTGAAGCAGTTAAAAATATTAATTGTAGAGAGGACTTGTTCGAAAATTTTGAAATTAATTATAAAGATAAAATTTAATAAACAAGTGATTAAAGGTAAGTTTAATTCATTTAATAAATATTCGAATTCTCGAATTTTATTATAATTTATTTACAAAAATGTATTTACATAACTTAGAAACCTTATAGCCTCTATAGACATACACTGTCCATGGACTGCAAAGAAAATAGACATTTATCAGGCACAAACATGCTTAATATTATTTCAAACACCCTTATAAAATAAAAGAGTTTTTTTTATTACATGATTATCATCTAAAAACGTTCATGTAATTTATTGCATTTCAAAATGAAAATAGATAAAACCTAAAGCAGAAGTTAGTTGTCAGTACTGAAACAATTGTTCGATCTTAATACTTTTAAGATAATATCTTGTGATAGAAAACACCTTCCTCAAAAAATATAATTACATTTTCCGAAAATAGGCTGCATTCTACATTCGATTTATTTAAACGAGACCAACATTCTTACACAGTTTTCGAAGCACAATAGTTATTAAATTATTTGTTGCTTAATAAGACTTTTATCACACTAAATACTAATAAATATCGTAAATTTCTCAGTTTTATTTTTGTGGTTTTACCTAATAGGGCATTTAGTCTGAACGACCTAATTACTGATTTTCTTTTGGAAAAAAATCTTTTGCCATGGTTGTATATAGCGGCAAGTACTTTTTTATCTTTTCAACATAAGTAAAGAATATTACTCAGACTGGAAATAATTTACTGTCAACTGTCCTTGTCTTATAAAGCATAAACAAGCATTCAATTAAAAAGGCACTATGTCATCAAAACTTTACCTCTGGACCCTCCTCTCAAGGCCAAACCCCATCTTAAATGGTCACCCCGCTTAAGCAGCCAATTTGGCTGTTTCCCTTGGCTGGCTGCTTGAGAGGGGTTGGACTGTATACTACAAAATAATTTTAATCATACATATTCAATGCTAACAAAATTGATTGTAATGTGCTCTTTTTAAAAAGAAATGGACACTTGTGTCTCTAATGCATTTGTTATATTTTAAATGACTTTAATGTCTGCATTAAATATCATCATGTATGATATATATTTTCTTTTTTTCTTAATCAAACAAATGTTATTTGAAACATAAAAACAATCCAAATCAATTTACACCCATGAACTTGGTAACTTTACCTAAACTAAAACTATTATTAAAATGTTAATATAAATTTTTTTTTATAATAAATGATAAATGTATAATATTTTTAATAGAACCCTATACAAGTTGTACTAAAAACTCTGAATACCCGGTAATATACAATGAATATTTGAAGGAATGAAAATAATTACAAAAACAATAATGCTCACTAGTGATACCCCCGCAAAAATCTAAAAATATGCGACAAACAGGAAGTAGATAAGCAAGGAGCATGAAATCGCTTTACACCACATGGGACTATGGGATGAAGCAATATGCAAAGTATTCGGCTGCTGCATGTTATAGTTGCTGAGAAAACTGCGACGGAAATTTTGTAACGGACGGACGCACGGACAAGGGTAAAACAGTATATCCCCCTCTTCTTCGAAGCGGGGGTATAATAATTTAATCTGTCAATATCATCCATTAAAAGAAAACTTGATAATTGAAGTGAGTCAATTTCGTTGCATTAGAAAAGGATTAAACAGACAGAAAAATTGTCAATCTTCATTTATTTATTTTATTTATTTATTGGATTTAACGCCGTGTCAACACAATTTAGGCCATTTTGCAGCGTCCAGCGCACCTAACCTAGCTTTCCTGGACCATTGTCTATAACCAGTACTCACCTACCCTTCCACAAGGCCGGAAACTTCTCCAAATTATCTAATCAATGGAGGAAAATCGACATTATTGTCAAATTTTCATGGAAGGGTAAAACATCCCCGGGTGGGATTTGAACCCGCACCTCCTCGGGCACAAGTATTCAAATCCCGGCGCGCTACCAACTGTGCTATCGACCCGGGTTTTGTCAATCTTTAAAGTGAATTTGGAATAATATACACCTATGATAAAAAACAATAATATTAGCCTAGCATGCTTGTTTTTAAATCATAAAAGTCTTCACAACATGACAAACTTATATTTAAAATAAAAAAGATTTCTAAATGGTTTTTAACTCACATAACTATTAATGATTTCAATGCTGAATTTCCACAATGCATTAGTCCATCTTCAATTCTTAGACCTACATTGTCCTTATTTGGGATCTCAGGATAAAATTGGACAATGAATAGGGCTTTAACTAAAAAACACTTTGTTTGCCATTTACCAACCGTACATTTTTGGGTTGGGTCAGTAGGTAGGAAAATATTTTATTTTCTATCTAAAGCAGAATTATAAGCGTAAAGAAACTACCGGAAATTGATACAACGAACGTTTGTGACCAATAAAAAAAAACACATATTTTTGGAATAAAATTTTTTAGTTGGCAGCATTTTTTTCGGGTTTCCAGGTCAGCTGGCTTGTGTTGTGTCGGCTGACCTGGATCTCTGCTGGAGGCAAATGCTTTTCATATTTGGCTCCAACATTATAATTATTATTTATAAACATGTATACAATATGGGTTGAGTTACATGTATAATGTAAGAGTGGGTTGAGTTGTCTCTACTTACAGGTTGAGTTGTCCTTACAGGTTGAGTTGTCTTGGGTTGATTTATCTTCAGGTAGAGTTGTTCTGACTCCCTTTTCTCTCCCCCAAACATCCCAAATTGGTCCAGGGCTTTTCTTATCTTTACTCCAAAATCCTCTGCACGAAAGTTGAGTTCGGCAGTGAACTAGATCATTTGCAAAAACATTTGTGCAGAGGTTTCAGAGTAAGCAATAATAATCCACAGGCAATTTTTGGAAAAAAAGTAAAAGTTATGTTATGCATCATTGGATTTTTTTTTTGGCTGGTGCAAAAATTTGATGCAAAACAAATGTTTGTTTACCCTCTGATGTTTGTTTTTGTAGGGTTACATGCCATAGCAACACATTGTATAGGTCATATCACGGCAGTCAGTCCACCTACTCACTGTTCCTGGAAAGGCTAAATCTCTGAATTTTTAACTACCTACTAGGCGCACACTTCAATCAGTGAGTGTTCACCTTGTGAAGATCATGTGACTGTACAGAGCCACCAAAACCCGGGTCGATAGCGCAATTGGTAGTGCTCCGGGATTCGGAATCTCGTGTCCTGAGGGGGGTACGGGTTCGAATCCCACCCGGGGAGGTTATACCCTTCCATGAAAATTAGACAATAATGTCAATTTTCCTCCATTGATTAGATAATATGGAGAAGTTTCCGGCCTTGTGGAAGGGTAGGTGAGTACTGGTTATAGACAAAGGTCCAGGAAAGCTAGGTTAGGTGCGCTGGATGCCGTGAAATGACCTAAAATGTGTTGATACGGCGTTAAATCCAACAAATAAATAAATAAACAGAGCCACCAATAATTACCTTTATATTTTGTAAATGTAGGATTTGATTTAAACATCTCACCAACACTTTAGAAATTAAAACATATCTTTAGATACATGTTCATGTAAAACAATTACTGTTGTACTAAGTATCATAACTCCCCTTTCATATGTTTCAATCTATAATATAAACTATCGTAATATGTAAGTACTTCTTAAGTAAAATTTAAAAGCAGATTATTTTTACCTGTGTAAAGGTAATTTTGGATGGCTCAGTATAGTGTTTGTTTTTTTCACTATTTTTTTTTTTCATTTCCAAATTGCACCATCCCAAATGGATACAATTGGTTTGTATACTATGATTCTTCTTTCATTAGAAAAATTCAATGAAAAATGAATGAAAATATTACCTCCTGTGATCTGGCATCACTTCATCTTGGCAACCATATTATTATGCTGCTCTTATCATTGTCTAGAGACATGGTCTGTTTTCATCTAAAATCAAAATTTAAGGTTAAGTTGTCTAGGCCATACATGTAACTTTTGATTGTTGAAAATGTTGAGACATAAAGTCAAAGATAATTAAAAAAGATGCAAAAAAGTAATTAAATGTAAGGTATTCTTTAAATCCCACTTCATCAATTGTTCATTCATATTGAGGTGGTCAGTCAACCTAATTATGGTCCCTGGATGGCTTAGATCTTTTGGCCTAAGTTTTAAACCTAGTATTAGCAGACAACTTGCCAGTAGAAGACAACTGTCCAAAACCCATACAGAGGTAGACGAGACAATGGCCTAAGAAAATATATCATGACACAAACTCACATATGTCCTACATGGGAATCAAACCCAAAAACCTGAAATTCCTAGTAAAACATGATACTGTATGAGCTAACTGGGTAGGAAAACAAGTAAATCTGTGAGCTAATGCTCACTAGTGATACCCCCGCAGTGAGAAATATGACAATCATAATGTAACTTTCATTTAACGAAATCTAAAAATATGCAACAAACAGGAAGTAGATGAGCAAGGAGCATGAAATCGCTTTACACCACATGGGACTATGGGATGAAGCAATATGCAAAGTATTAGGCTGCTGCATGTTATAGTTGCTGAGAAAACTGCGACGAAAATTTTGTAACGGACGCACGCACGGACAAGGGTAAAACAGTATACCCCCCCTCTTCTTCGAAGCGGGGGTATAATAAACTGTTATACTATTGAGGACAAGTTCATTTTACTGCACTCACATAGAAGTAGAGTAAAAAATGCTGCACTCATATAAATATAGTGTAGGAAAGTGCAGTTCTCATACAGACAAAGAACAAAAACTTGCAGTGCTCATATATTTATAGTATAAAAAATGGGGCACTCACATAGATAAAAATCAAAATTTTGCAACGCTCATGAACTAAATAAAATTCGATCTAAACAATGCTTTTGTATGAAAATTGATTGGATATGTACAACATTATTATATGATACTTAAAAGTATATATTTTTGAATATATCAATTATATTAAAAAATGAAATAAATCATAATATGTTTTATTTTGTATAGGTCGTTTGCGTTAAAGCTGGATCCCTTAAATCATAAAATATCTCAATAACTATCAGATGGAATTTACTCAAATTTTGTACGTAACTAGCATTTTCCTTCTCAAATCCAAAAATTCTTTCTTAAATTACATAACATACTTCCCATAGACATGCAATTCAAATTTTGAAGCCAAAAAGAGACTTTTGTTAAATGGTTATGTTCCATAATCAGAACAGTCACATAACAGTAGATACAAAATAATAGCTAAATATAAGGCCCGGTTAGAAATTTTATTTGATAACAAAGTATAACAGTATACACAAACTCAAATATTATCATCACTGCCATATGTGTCGCCGAGGGCTGGGTCTGGCAGTGGCGCTGGCACTTTGATGTAGGGGGAATTAGCTTTACCAGGCCGACTGCTCATATGATGAAGTTCAATGTTCAAACCCCCGTGCCGACAGTGTCTCTCAGTTGTGCTCTATTCCATTCTGGTAGCAAATCATAACAAGTGTATCTGTCTTCTTGATGACTTTTTATTTTTCCGTAAACTTAAACTTTAACAATATTTCTAAGTTGATAATACAAATAAAACTTTACGATGAATACTAGATGACTTTAGACTGACACAAAAATAGACGTTACTTAATCGAATGACTTTTTCTAACTAACTCAAATAAAAATATCGAAATGTCTAAGTGCTTTTTCCATAGAAACAAATCAACCAATAAAAATGAATTAAATAAATAATTGACCAATGAAATTAATTTAAAAATATTATAAGCTGGGTGAACATGTTCTTACAAAGTTTGTTACTAAGCGAAAACAACATATACAAAATAATATACTAGGACGAAAAAGAAACGCCGGGTAACCTATAATGATTGTTTTAAGGGATAAATTGCATTATTGGATTATTATATTTATTTTTGTATGAAATGTCATCTGAATGGAACCAACTGTTGAAGTTTCAATCGATTTCCGATGCTGATTATGTGAAACAATACCCCCTTTTAACGATGACCCTTCTTGTTTTGCGAAACACGGCCGGACATGTGTTGCATATTTTATGTACCCGGCGTTTCTTTTTCGTCCTAGTATAATTTAGTTAAAACTTGTCATGAAGAAATTCAGATCAAAATCTTTCAATGTATAGAACCTAATCATTACTAATCAATATAACTTAAGAAACTTAATTGGTTGTGACAAACAACAATAAAACAAACAACAATGAAAACAACAATACCCAAACAAACAGCTTGGACATGTTAAAAACTTTGTGTTTACTTGCAAACTCATATTTTGAAAACATACTTGTTGAGAAATTTAAAAATAAGATAATAAATGAAATTAATATGAATAATAATGAAAATAAAATAAATGAGTTTTTACTATGTTACATATGTATCGTCAAAATCTATACATATTCTACATGTACGATTTTGAAGACGGGCATCTGCTTTACAATTCAGTAGACCGTCAAGTGTTTATTTAAGCGACAAATTTACAGTAAACGCACGGGACTTTGTATAAATACACTGGAAGTATGACAATGTTATAATCAGAACAGCTTATTTTACCTCCCGTCGGATTTTTTATAAAAAATTCCAAATATTTTTAATTATACCTTATGGAAAACTTTTTTATTTATCTATTAAAAATTCTGAAAATTTAAATCCTAGAAGTAAAATCTTGAAATAAGGTTGTATTAAAATTTTTAGCAAAATCGCTGTTATAGTTTAAAAGATATTTACAGCAAATAGGGGTCCAGCATTAATGCAAACGACCTATACATGTTTTTAAAGAAAGTTTAAAATGGCCATTTACAATTTTA
Source organism: Mactra quadrangularis (assembly GCA_025267735.1). NCBI lineage: Eukaryota > Metazoa > Mollusca > Bivalvia > Venerida > Mactridae > Mactra > Mactra quadrangularis. The sequence continues at coordinate 36,721,767 of CM046309.1, read as the reverse complement.
AGCCCATTCATCTTATCGTAGAAGTGTTGCTATTCTTTTGAGTTTCAAGTTTATAACCTGAGTGTTTACTGCTTTTAAAAATATATTTTATGAATAATGCAGGGCTTGAATTTAACAAAAATTTGAACTCGCAACTTTTCGCAAAATAAAAATAATCACTCGCATTTGTTTCCAAATTTTAATAGCATACATAGTAACTATTCATACATGCAATACAAAAACAACATAATGCTACATATAACTAGAAAGAACAAGGGCATTATAATTGTGGGATAGACAAAAATACCCCAACATGTTTTTTGTGAATCTTTAATTAATACCATCAATCTATCTGGCTGTTTCAAAGCTGTTTTTGAGCCTTATTAATTTGACAGTAAAATTTTTGCATCAATTTCAACTCGCGAAAATTTGCGAGTTAAAATAAAATTTACTCGCAATTTTCAGAAACCACTCGCATTTTGCGAGTATGCGAGCTTAAATTCGAGCCCTGAATAATGTGATTGTTTTTCTATAGAATTTTCAACCTGTATTTATATAAATTTGTATGATATTTAAGTTGTTTCTTATTTCTCAGTGTAATTGATTTTTACTCATAAGTTTCAAATTATTTGTTTTTGCATGTCTCATTTATACAGAAAGAATATAAAATTTTGAATCAAAGTAGAAAATAAATGCTATTAGATTGGGTAGCACCAACAAAGCCAGGTTTCCCTGACATTTTGAAATTTTTTACATGATGGGTACTGACCTAAAGAAAGCATACTTCACTTTTCACATCCTGGCTCGGAACCGGCATAGACAGAGTTAAATTTTCCTTACTAAATTCAGTTTAATTAATCAAAACATTAATTAACTTCATGTTTAATCTAATTTGCATAACCAATTTTTCAATTTATGTTTATGGATAAAATTATTTACAATCTTTCAATTTTCTTTTAAATCGCTGATACTTACTAGTAATGAATTGATGATGTCTTAACATATTTTTTACCTAAAAAGTGCCAAATTGGAATTCTATTAAGCGTCAACTCAAATTTGACAAACCTAGGTACATGTACCTATTCACAAAAACACACTAACCCAAAACACAAATATTTTTAAATGGCAAAAAACAATGCATTATATATATATTTTCAATGGAATAATGTCCTCATAATATAATTTAACAATGGTCTGCATTTAATATAAAATGACTAGTGTTTTTTTTCACATAAAATATATATTGTATTAATGCACGGAATTAGATACACTACATTATCTATGTCTCTGATTAATGACATGGTTGTGATAAATTGCTTACGATGAATAACATCGTTGCCAAACACAATTTTCCCTGAATTAGATTGTTCTTTCGAATCCCAGAACATCAGAATTATTTAAGAAATTTTTACCTACAATTTTGTTTTTTATTTTGATTGAGGACTCTAAAACCTACGTTGATCATCTTAACAAAATTCCAATATGGCATGATGTAAAATAAAATTCAATAAGTATCAGCAATGGAATAAAACAGGTCTGTTTTGTTCTGTTAAAAAAGTTATGTAATAATACTTGACTATAATAATTTTGATATGCATGTTACTTCTTATTATATACAGTACCCACCAAAATATTGTAGACTTAGGAAATTCAATAAAAGTTCTAAATTGCATTGATTACTTATTTTTTTACCATCATTTGTAATATATTTAATAATTATGGTACATGATTAAATGGAAAAAAAAATTCTTGAATGCAATGCATTTTTTAAGATTTTGCATTTGATATCACAAAGCCTCCAAAACCAAATTCAATGTAATGCTTTTCTTCAACAATGTAATGCTTTTTTCTATAACAGATTTTAAGCAATTTGGTAGTCTCAACTACAAATAGTACCATAACAAGAAATTAAGCAAAACTAAAATGCATTATAAAATAAATGGTATCCAAATTATATGAAGTAGGCTTTCAAATTGAAAACGTCCCCAACTTATGGTGGGTACTGTAGAATCAAATTAACCTTACACAAAACTTGATTTAATTATAATTAATCACCTAAGCACAGTGCCATCCAAACTTACATGGACACTTGTAAAAAAGCTAATTTTTGACTTCTTAAAAATATTTATATCTGATGTATTTACCAATAAGGGTAGTCAGTCACAGCGAAACTCAGCAAATTTTTACAGGACAGTAGGTCCTGTAAAGATTCTAATTTTACAGGACCGGGCTAAGTTTTACAGGACCGGAGATATTTAACATATTTTATTGAATTGACAACTGAAACTCACGGATTTGCATAACAATGACTTTATTGTTCAATAATTAACAATTAAAATTATGCATAATCTCAAAACATTCTTTCAGATATATGGTGTAGCAATCCTTCTTTGTGGTTGTGTTGTTTGTCATCGGACAAAGTTTAGGGCAATTTGGGAATACATGTATATGGGACCATTTCATTAATTGTAAAATATTTTCTTCATATAGAAAATATTTTATGTAGTAGAATAATCCTTTCTAGAATAGTGAAAAAAAAAAGATTTGACGATCAGGCCGTTTCTACGAGTGTGGTGACGATTTGAAAATTACGACTGTTGAACAGGCGTTAGAGACCTTTTGTCTTTATACAATAGTAGGAAACGTGTGCCTGGTTCCTGTAGTAGGGCCGCTTTTGCTAGTACTTCTGTCATTTTTGTTTAGTTTATCAATTTTGGCCGTGTCAGACGGTTCCCATCGTTTTTGACCGGGTTTGGCTCCTTCAAAATATTTTTTATAAACTAAACCCCATTATTGATATTAAAAAATACTCCCCCGGTTAGAATAAGTTAAATTGTTCAGTTTATGCTCTTTAATTAAAGTTTACATTTTCTATCCTTACTTACACTCTTGGTGTAAGCTTATTACATTACTGACTAAGATTTAAGAATGTTTTACTTATATTTTCCTGGGTTGCGAAAATAAATAGCATAACGTCACAATGATCGAAGGGATTTCATTTTTACGAAATAGAATTCTAAATTGTGATTAATAGCATTATTTTGTTGTAAATTAATGTCAAAACAGGTTTTTGACGATTACTTTTGTGAAAATTTTACAATTTTGTTTATGATTTGAAGTTCGCGCGTATGTGCCGAAAATCTGTGCTATTTTTGAAATATAAGATTGAATTCCACAATTACGAGTCATAAACTGTTAGGTAGACGGTATTGCGTTTTCTTCCATTCATATCGATAGACAACATCATGCTTTCATTCCTTTCACGATCAGCAAACGACACTGTGCGTCTATGCACATCGATAGAATACGCACATTCGTTGAAAATTTGTTAGGTTGGTTTTTTATGTTTCATTTTATGCGTCATTGACAATTATAAGTAGATTGAAACAAAGAAAATCAATTTTCTGCAATCGCCGATATCGTTTTCTTTCAAAACCGGCCATTATTTGACACACATATTAAATTGCTAACATCAATTTTTGTTCGAAGTTGCGAAAACATGTTCGTCACCAAACAAAAGATTAATATTGATTTTAATTGCTGCAAACAATTAAAATATCGACTCCCCCGTGAACATGACAATTTGTGACGTAATAAGTCATTATTACAACTTGAAATTATTATGATAAATACCGAAATACTCATGGCATATATAGTAACTGACTTCACGGTCAACTTGTCACATAATATGACGATTGTCGTAAATTAGTTAACGTTACTTTCTCGCCGAATATACGACAACTCTGCTTGCCGATTGCATGTCTATTTATATTTTTTAACTAATTAAAATAAAGCAAGGAATTATCGTATCGTTGACATAAAAATTGTCCCGTTTTCGGATAAATGTTAATATTCTCAGGTGTAGATTTTGACGGACAGTCGGTCCTGTGAACCTGCGCAAATCGACGGACCTTCTAAATTTTTGCCAGACATGTCCGTCGGTCCGCCATGTTTCGCCGTGACTGAGGGTAGTTATAATAGATTATAAAATTTTAATGGGGAGACTGAAAAATGATAATTTTTGCAATTTTAATTTTAGTTTGTTTTCATTTCTTAAATATTGGTAAAAATTTATAACCCAAATCATTAATTTACAAAAGAGATAGGTAATTAAGGATGGCACTGTACATGTATTATTTCCAACTTCGAAAAAAGTTTCATTTCAGGGCTCGAATTCAAGCTTGTATACTCGCAAAATGCGAGTGGATTTTATTTTTACTGGCAAATTTTCGCGAGTTGAAATCATTAAAAAATATTACAGTTAAAATTACTGTATAAACTAATGAGGCTAAAATTAGCATGGAAACTACCAGATAGATTGATGGTATAATGTAATTAAAACATGTTTGATATTCTATGCCTATCCCACAATAAGGCACTTGTTTATCTTTAGTTAAGTATAGCACAAGGTTGTTTATACATTGCATTTACGAATAGTCACTATGTATGCTGCTAAAATATAGAAAAAAGGCGAGTGATGTTTTCATTTTGCGAGTTAAAATAAAATCAACTCAAAAAAAATTGAAAGTCCAAGTTCATGTTAAATTCGTGCCCTGCGCTTAACCATTTAATTTATTCATTCTTAGCTTTACAAGTGATTCAAAGTAAAACTTTATTCAGTAATGCAATTTAAATAAAAATACTAAAATACTGTTTTACTAATTTTCTACAAGATTTCTAAATCAATTAATTCCTTTTCTATTTGGATGCCTCAGACATATTAAGATTAAATAACATACTTTGGACAGCAAATACTTACCAAAAAAAACTGAAATACTCAAAGGATGTTTCTCAACTTTGAGGTTAGATTGATTTTTATTTCATCGAGTGAGCTCAGAAAACATATTTTCATGAAAGGCGTAGCTATGATGGTTTTCTGAGCTCGTGAGTTGAAATAAAAAGGATCTTATTCCACAACTGACAAATATTCTATAGTTTTTTATGCTTAGCTCCGTGTTTTGTAAGAAGTATTTTACACAAATAATAATGTGACATTATTTCTATTTCATGATGATATCATTTATCTTCTAAGATGACATCATTTTGACAATGAAAATATAAGATTTTTATACTATGCTTTCCAGCGGAATACCAGGATTTATAGGTGAAATAAAAATCGATATTCCACTGATTTAAACTTTAAAAAAAGCCAGTTTGAAGCATATAATAAACACAAAATTTGTTTATTTCAGAGTAAGATCTATTCATTTCAAGTGTGAGCTAATGATATCATATTTTTAAAATATTGCATCTTTAGCACACTCGTGAAATAAAAATCAATCTTACACCGAATTAAACAAATAACCTCTATGTATTTTTATTGTATAGTTTTATTGAATTACACCACATTTCATGGTAAGGCATCAAAGATGAATCTTAGTTACTACCTAACATGTTTTAAAGTTATATTTAATTTACTCTGTATGTAAATGAACGCCACAAAGTTTTGTTCTACATGACTGTATAAGAGCACCACGCTTTCATTTTTTGTATCTACATGTATTGAGTGCTGCACAATAGGTGTTATACAGAATAAACAAGTCCTATCATTGATAATATTTTAGTGTTGACACACAATACAGCAAAGTCATAAATATTATTTCATATGACATTCGCTCATATGAAGTAACATTTCAAAACATGTTGAATAAAACACATTGCAAAGCGATACTCAGCATTGTGACCAATGCTTTGGACAATTCATGTCCCACTTATAACTAAATTTTGTATAATGCCATGTTGCATACTTTTTCATCTATTGTGCTTTGTAATATACTACTTTCTCTCCAGCTCACATTGCAGTCTACATTCATAGACATTTATAAAAAGGAAAAATAATTGAAACTACATTTCACACAGTTTTGGTAATCATGGTTGAGCTTTATGACTTTGTATGAAGAGCAAACTAAATTCTCAATTCTCAGTCAAAGTACACTCGAGTACAAAAGTTTCATTACTGAAGTATTTTTTTCATATTTTTTTCATATTTTCTCTTATCTTTGATGGAAATATTATTGCAGACACATCATGTTAAATGATATCTTTTTTATATTTATATGCTTCACGACATGTGCAGTGAATCAAATTATGCTATACTTCAAAACATTGAACTTTAATGTGTAAAGAAACTTTTGGACCCAACTGTATAAACATGATTACTGTATATACAGTATCCACCAAAAGTTTGGAGACATTTTCAGATTGTAGGCCTATTGAATATTATAGCTTTTAGCTAACATTTGATAACTGTTTATTTTGAAATGCTTTGCAATTTTCCATTATTTTTTGGTGATCATTATTATTATAACAGAGACAACAAAAATAGCATAAAAACTTTGTTATGGAAAATTATTACAATAATCATGGTTTTGGAGGCTTTATGATGTCAGATGCTGAATCTTATAAAGTGTTGCATTCATGAAATTTGTTGTCATTTTATAACAAAACATACTTAAATACATCAAAAATAATGTTTCTACAAAAATAATCATCAAAATTCAAGAACTGTAGTAAATTTCTTTTGTCTCCAAACTTTTGGTGGGTACTGTATGTTTCATTTAAATCATACATACCTTGATACTATCTAGTGTAAATGTATGTAACATGTCTATTCACTTGAAACTATGGTCTTCCTCATTTATAATAATTATAATAATCATACATATTTTATTTACATTTAATAGTAACATTCTGTTGGTATCATTCTGAAAGTAAACAAAAAAAATAATGAATCACTTCTGGCACCAGTTTCACAAAAAAACTCAACTTTATACTCAAACTCAATCTTATGTTTTGATCATAAATTTTACTTATTTAATCAATCTAACAACTAATGTAGTATCATTAAAAAAAAGTTATTTAAAAGCCATATTATATAAAATAAAACTGACTTATAATTTATGTTCGGATAAGGTTTAATTTAACTTTATTGATTTGAGTCTGTTAATGAAATGTTGAGTTTAGACTCAAGTGAAAATTGAGTTTGTGGCATTAAGTTCATAATCAAACTCAAAATATTTTTTGTTGATACATTATATTATATTTCCATTATTATGATCATCTAATAACAGCCATTCCAACTACATTTATTCGCTATTTAGAGACCAAAAACACTTGAGTCTGTTAATGAGTTTGTTACGGTGGCATAGAGGTGACATGGAGATATATCTAACGCAATAACGTTTACGTGGCCACGTAATAGTTTTACGTGGCCACGCAATAGCTTTACGTGCACACGTTATAACTGGCCAATGAGAGTTGTCGAAAATGGCCGCCAATTTCGACATTTCTCAGTGGTCAATTATAGCATGCGCACATAAAAGCTATTGCGTGGCCACGTAAACGTTATTGTCCGCGCACATAAAGCTATTACGTGGCCACGTAAACGTTATTGCGTGTGCACCTGAAGCTATTACATGGCCAGGTAAACGTTAATTGCGTGCGCACGTAAAGCTATTACGTGGCCACGTTAACGTTATTGTGTGGGCACGTAATAGCTACTGCGTGACCACGTAAAGCTATTACGTGGCCACGTAAATGTTATTGCGTACGCACGTAATAGCTACTGCGTGGCCACGTAATAGTAGCGGTATTTTAAATATTTCTCCATGTCACCTCTATGCCACCGTAGATTGTACTTAAAGTTTGTTTGTGAAACTGGGGCCTGGGCAATAAGTTACTATCCATCACTGCTGCTGCCCTGGTCAAGCAGTAACTTGGCAATATAGGTTCAAATGAATGCAAATTCATACAGTGTCTCAGTGTTTAAAGAAATGTTATGTGAATCCACATTAAAGCCGGATTTAAAATCTTTAATGCAAAAATTACAAAGGGAAATAATGCATGATAATAAAGCCAGGTAGAGTTGTGGTTACTACCTAATTCTGTTCATCACATGGTATGTTATCATTGTATGAAGTTTCATAAAGATCTGACAATAAATGGCAGAAATATATGCTAAATTGAAAACTTTAACGCAATTGTTAACAACACCGGAAGCCTGCTGCTCGTCCGCCCGCCCGACCGACTGCCCGCCCACCTGTGTTATGCCAAACTATTAGCTGAATTTTTTCGTTGAAAAATTCAGCTAAAAACAAAATTTTTCTGAAAACTAAGTAATTTTCTGTTCTTACTCTTTTTTCTAGAACTTATCAAATTCAAAGCATAAAATTTTAAGGAAAAAACATCACATTTTACCTTATAGCTCAAAAACAGGTACAGTAAGGTACAGTTAAATTATATAATCTCATATTGTGAAGATAAATTATAACATAATTGATAATTTGAAATGAAATCAATATGGTCATTGGTTAGAAAACAAACACATTTTTTAAAGTTTTCATTTCTAGCGAATTTTTGTGACCAAATTATACTTTAATGCTAACTAGAGTATGATAAATACTACTAATAAACCTAAACCTTTATAAAAAAATTGATACTTTGTGCACATATATATATTCGAGAGCTGTTAGAAAAGTATCCAGAAAGGTTTCATAACTTTTGTATTGTGCACTAATAGGGACGAAATTTTCAACACTGATACTTCATGGAACTATACTTAAGGTAAAACAGATAAAGGTAAAATATTTATACTAATGCTATACCTACAGTCACTATGGCAATGCCAGATGACATCGAGCAGGAGAACTTTGTTCAATTAGATAAATGATAACATATTTACACATTTCTAAAGAAATAAAAAATTGTATTTCGAAGTAAAAAATTGACCAAATTGCATGTGATATTTTTGCACCCTTGTATCTTGACCAAAGTAAAATTGTTGACTGTAATATGACGTCATTTCCATAGACAACAGAAGTTGAACACAATGCTATACTGACAATGCAATTATGGTGCTAAAGCAGTCGTATTCAATAAAAGCTTGCATATTAACATCATGACATTGCATTTCCCCCATTCCTCTGTTGTAACCAAGACAACGCTGAGAGAATTAGGAATTGACACTGTAAAACATCATGTATATTCCCCACATCTAGCAACATGTGACTTCTAGCTATTCCAAACATTGAAACCAGAGCTGCATGGCAAGAGGTTTGATGACGTTTATGATTTGCCAATTGTTGTTTGAAAAAAAATTCGCGAAATTCCCTAAGTTCAGTTCAAGTCCTGCTTTAACAAGTATATTCATCATAAGATAGAAGAAATGTGTAGCGTGTAGTGGAGAATATTTCGAAAAGGTGTGATTTTTAGATGACTGTGTGGAACTGATTTTCTTGACGCTGTATCACATCCAGAAGTGAGTTGCCCCACTCAACGCTACCCTGCATTACCATAGATACTGTAGAATTTGCATGAATGCAAATTGTGATTTTTTTTTCAACCAGATCATAACCATAATTCTCCAAAGTAACTGTGTTGAATATTTCATCTAGATATGTTTGTAAATAAAAAAGTTATGGAACCTTTCCGGATACTTTTCTAACAGCCGTTGTATAAGATTCTTAAGGTTTTAAAAATAATCTTTTGTTCAATGGTTTACACAATGTCACCAAAGACAACGGATACTAAAAAATGTACTAAAAATTTTACACATCAATTTTTCTTAGCTCTAAAAAAAATAGAGTGAAAACAGAAACTACTCAACATTTTCATGAAATTTTGTTTTTTGTCAGATGTGTAGAGCATCAGTATAGTAATTTTGTAACATAAATACCAAGAAATAGGATATGAATATTTACATATATTATTCCTCATTTGCATAACTTCCTCTATATTTAATGTGACGTCATCCGGTCCATAAATCGCATATTGACCGGCTAGCCAGTCCATAATTTTTATATTGACCGTTTATGACGTCATCCAGTCTTATTTAACGCGACCTTCATGTTGTGCTAATTACACCGCAACAGACAGACGGAAAAGGCTAAGTCGATTAACAAAAATGAAATATATAACAAGAAGAGCATGTTATCTTGCTATGTTACGTGAAAATGAAAGTCAGACTGGGGTTTTAAATATTTGACATACTGAAGAATTAAATAACTATTTGAAAACACATTATTATAGTCATAGTAAAATATCAGCAACATGAGTGGTGAAAAGATTTAAATTCGGTATAATATAACAAATAACACAATGTCATGGCCTTATGGGCAATATGCAAGTTTACGGACTGGTTGTTCAGACCTCGGAAGCTATATGGCCCTCAACTGCCCTTTGGGCCATATACAAATATACCTTCCTCAGTCTGACCAACCAGTCCGTAAACTTGCATATTGCCCTCATGGCCATGCATTATTTGTTAAATAAAGCACCCTATGGGGCAAAATGCAAGTATATGTCAACACAATGACTTTAACCTAAAATTCAGTCTTCATACAATTATTGTTCAAAATTTCATGTAAATCAGCTGTCTTTCCCTTTTTCAGGTGGGAGATGTTTAGAAATCCTAATTTATACATACCATTAAAAATATTGTAGTGTCAATGTATGTAACATATCCACCCCTTTGAAATCCCTGTCTTCCTAATTTATCCATTGTACACCTTTTCTCTACATTTAATTGTAAATTGCTATGATATCTGAAAGAAAACAAAAAGCATAATGTTAGTTTGTTTGGCTTTTAGCACATCAACACAGAAAGGTTATATTGCGCCAAAAAACATAATGTAATATTTCAGACAAATTAGTTACTAAATTAAACGATGACTGCTGATGCCTTGATCAAGTGGCTATCTGGCAGTTAAGGTTCAAACTAAAGTTCCTGCAATTTCTTGGCATTTGAATAAGTTGCCGTGTTGTACAGGGTTGTACAAAAGTATTCATTCCTAACCAGCAGTAGACATAGTGTAGGAAGAGGATAGGGGTTCTTCAACCAATGATGGTCAAAAGTCAGGGCTTGAGTTCAACAAAGAAATGGACTTGCAAGTTTTTGCGAGCTGATTTTATTTCAACTCGCAAAATGAAAAAATCACTTGCATTTTTTTCAAAATTTTAATAGCATATATAATTTATAATATTATACACAATATAAAAACAACATAGCACTATATTCAACTGAAGGCAATATTGATGGATAGACAAAGAATATCAACCTTTTTAGGATGAATCTTTAATCAATACTATTGATCTATCTGGCCATTTTATTGCTGATCAGAGCCATATGAGTTTAGACGGTAATATTTTGCGAGTTAAAATAAAAGTAACTCGCAATTTTCAAAAACCACTCGCATTTTGCGAGTATGCGAGCTTAAATTCGAGCCCTGTCAAGAGTGTAGTAAGAGGAATCTGAATAAACGATCTCAATTCATGACTTTAGTACATTCAACAAGAGAATGAGATCTTGGCCCGTATTCACAAAGTTTCAAAGGCATATTTTTCCTTAGGTTAAAAAATCACCATAGGTAAAGAAATTATCAAAGATTGTATTCTTACTTAAAGCACAAAGCTCAAAGGAGCAGTAGTCCAGTGGTGGGATGCACGCTTAGGGATCGAGAGGTACTGGGTTCGAATCCCACAGCTAATTTCCTTGAGCAAGAAATTTACTTGCAATTGCTTTACTCCATCCAGGTGTAAATGGGTACCTTTTAGGGCCATGTACTGTATGCTGTGGCTGCAATCTGCATCTTATGTTAACAGTTGGTGTGTGACTCGATGATCGGGGAAGTTAATGCCAAGATTCAACTGAATAGTGATACTAATAGTAGACTTAAAAAATCTTGCTTTAACATTGCTTTTTGATACCTTAGGTATGGAAATATCTAAGGGAAAATGTCAAAATCTAAAGGAAAAGTCACTACCTAAGTAAAATTATCTCCTAAGGAGCTTCGTAAATACAGGCCCTTGTTTAATGTACTAGATCATGAACTGCAGTCACTTTAAAGAGGCTAATCTTTTGTTAAAATTCAGAACTGTACGAAAATGTACTAAGTATGTACAATAAATTCAGAACTGTACGAAAATGTACTAAGTATGTACAATAAATCCATGAACACTAAACATCAGTTACGAGATAGGAGGGTCAATATTGAGTCAACATAAAACCAATGCCATAAGATCAATCTTTAAACTATGATAATTATAACATCGAACTACAGTACAGAAAAGTCATTTTAAACAGTAAGTCTTCTTTTTACTCAACTACAGTTTACATACTAAAATTCTTATGTACTTCATTTTGTTATAAACTTTTTTGTAATTTAGTATTACAAAATATATTTGTTGTTTTGATCTAATGTATGATTCTAACTAAAGTAAATTGACCATAGATATTTTGGATCAGAGGTCCACATGAAAGATGGGATATATCCAAATCGTGGGTTTAGCGCAAAACGGTCGTATCTCACTCTTTTCTTATATTGAGTTACGACCGCGAAATGTATAAGCTCATTAAAAAAGTCATTATAATGATTATTATAATAAACTTTTAAACAATTCAATTCCAATTTTTGCCTAACCCATCAATTGGAAATTCACAGCAGACTTATCTGTCTTTATAATTGTACTTGTATAAACTACAGTCTAAAATTAATTTGATCATCAACAAATTTTTCACTGGGTCTCAAATTTTGCTTTTATTTTGTACCTACTGTTATATGGTTATTCTGATTATAGCACATACCTACTAAATGAAATCCATTTTTTTTGGCTTCAAAACATTGCATGCTTATGGAAAGAAGGTTCAATAACAGTAGAAAAATTCAGACTTTTTGGATTTAAGAAAGAAAATGCTAGTTATGAACACATACAATTTTTTAGTTGACTCCACCAGATTGAGATATAATATGTTGTTTTAGGTGTTCAGATTCAATGCAAATTACCTAGGCTATAACAGGGGAAAAAGTCATTGTAACTAAAAGCAACCACTAAAATGACTTAAAAACACTAAATACCTGTTATAAACTTGGTCAGTTCTTTCATTCTTTATGATAGAAATTTCACTAAAGCCAAATATTAGTACACTGTAACTTGCACTATAATATTCCTCCATACACAGGTATAGTCACAATGAAATATGAGTCCCATAGGTGCCCTGAAATATAATTATACAGTTTTTTTAAAGTTAAAGAGTGATTTAAGTTTGCTTACAGAACATGCTGACTCAACAATTTTTGTGAAATCCCCGATGATAGAAATCACCTTCAAGCAAAACTGGTGATCCCTCACAGTACCCATGTACACCTCGGTGGAGTTGAACAACTGTAGGTAGATTTCTTGCTCAAGGAAATCAGCAGTGCCCTAGTGGGGTTTGAACCCAGGACCTCTTATTTCTTAAGTGCACATCCTACTACGGAACCACAGCTCCTACTGTTAAATAGTGCAGTTAAATATAGATAACTATAAGTTACAACATAGCGTTCAAGGTTCACAGATTTGGTTTATTTTTTCTATAATTTCAAAATACCATTCAGAGTCTGTAATTGTGTCAAAATCAATAATTCATATTATCTAAAGACAAACTGACCTATATGTTGCAAGAAATCAGGGATTTTATATAACAGGGATTTGTAACGATATGTAAATGTAATAGATTTTCATCAAATTCACTGTCGTCGCTATTATTTTGGCCAATACGGAAAACAAGTATAAATAAAGATATTCACATGAAATTTTGTACCAGTACCATTCAAATTGACATTAATGTTAGGAAAAATGTGTTTCTAGACGATTTTGAGGTAAATTACGCTCACAGCTGTTTCACAAAATAATGCATTTTCCCGCCAATCTGCCATTTTTAGCCCCATTTTACATCACCTAAAGTCATATTTTCGGTCATAATTGCAACAATTTTTTGTCAAAAAATTCAGAAACATTCACAAGTTGCATGGAAGACATGTACAAAAACATACATCAAGATTTTAAACTCTGGAACAGTTTGTACAGCCTGCTTCAGCCAGTTATAGACAGTGACGACAAAGAAAATTAAAAAAACACTTCCTTAAAAATCCCTGTTATATAGAATCACTGAAGAGATATACAATTAAAGTCACAAAAATGCACTACACGTGTCTATACGGTGACGTACGGGATAGATAGTAACTACATGAAACACCATCATTTGTAGTTGTATGTCAATTTGCACTAAAATTGTGATTATCAGAACACTACTTTCCTGCTTACAAAAATGTTTCCATACAATTTTGATAGTTTTAGAAAAAGTTGATATTTTAGTTGAAATCTGTGAATGAGTACCTTTAAAAAGCATCATTGCATCATTAAGAGAAAACAAGTAAATCTGTGAGCTAATACTCACTAGTGATACCCCCGCCATCTAAAAATATGCGACAAACAGGAAGTAGATGAGCAAGGAGCATGAAATTGCTTTACACCACATGGGACTATGGGATGAAGCAATATGCAAAGTGTTAGGCTGCTGCATGTTATAGTTGCTGAGAAAACTGCGACGGAAATTTTGTAACGGACGGACGGACGCACGGACAAGGGTAAAACAGTATACCCCCCTCTTCTTCGAAGCGGGGGTATAAACATATACAGAGAAAAGATAATAAAATTCTGATAGGTGACTAGAAGGTGACTGTACCAAGCCTATTTCTCAAAAAATCAAAACTTGGACCTCGGACTTGACAAAAAATGAGAGACCTTTCTAGATATAATAGGTCTTGGTCTGAATGTTTGATAGTTGGGTTGCTTGCAATCTGATTAAAACCCGATCTAAAATTTTCAGCTCGCATACTCGCTAATTTAGATCTGGCCTTTTTCAAACGAAGGTCACATTCAGACCTTTTCTCATCATAATATTCATGACGAAATTGTTATGATACGTAACTTGTTTACATCGTCTACGTCACGCAATTTAAAATGAGCCACCTAATCGCAGACTGTGAATAATATCGCTGTTAAAATAGCATGCAAAACTTGGTCTAAAAATAGAAATTACGAAATCAAAATGTGATTAATAGTGTTTTCGTCTAGATGAAAGCTACTCATTGTTTGGTCGACACAAAGTTCATCTCGACGTGACCTTCCACGGAGAAAGTAGAGATCCTGTACGACAACGCTCTACAGGATATCTGTTTACGGAGATTGGGTTGCTTTGCATATCTACACAAAAATCTCTTATTTTGCCAAAAACAGCTCTATGAAAATAAAGATTGAGATGGTACAGCATACAGGACTTACCTTATAAATTGATGAATGGCTTTTAGTGTCCCATGTATAGTATGGCCTACATAACATAGATGAATATAATCAAATAATAATTGCACATGTTGATGTAAATCTTTTGTTAGCTTTTCTTTATATATATATATACATGTATATTTGCTTTTCTAGCACTCACAGACTGCTTCTTAGTCCCATTTATATGTATATTAACTTTTTTGTACCCACACTTTGCTTAGCTACAAATGTAGCAATGAAGAAGACCTGCAATTAAGAGAAATAAATCAAACAAAATAATTATACCTGAAACGATTATAAAGAAGCATCAATGTTTATAGCATGGGTAAAAGTTCAACATTTTGAAATTCAGAATTTTTCAGCAGCTGAAACATAAGCAAATAAGCACATCTGAGATCTCTTTTCTTTGTTGGGTTAAACGCCGTAAATATACATTGAATATGTCACATAACAGGGGTCAGTAAACCTACTCACTGTTCCTGGAAAGGCCAAATCTCTAGATTTAGTTTTTAACCAACTACTAGATGCATACTTTCGTCAGTGACTGACACAATCCTGAACTTCAGGACCAAGAATCCTATTTGAGGTTCTTAAAATCCTGGATTTCAGAACCATTCCTGAAAACTATGTTAAAGTATTGAAAAGTATCAGAATTCTCTGTAAGTAGTGATTAGAGCTGCGGCAAGTATCCGAGTACTCGGATAATTGCGATCTCAACCAGAAAATCGAGTACGAATATTTGTCACGTCCGAAATCATCGTATCGCGAACTAGTCTTGGAAAAAAATGAAAGAACATTTTCAGCTTAATTATCACTGAAAACGAGTCACACTACTAATGAAAACTTTTATTTGTGTAGGGACCCAATTATCTTGCGTAAAAATTTCAATTGACACATATTTGAACAAAAATATTATCACTGAAAATGCCCATAAAACGTCTGATAGAAATGTTTGGAGTACATGGTTTCCCATATAGTAAAAGCTTCTCAGATTTTTTGCTTATTTTGTTATTACATGAATTCCTGAATGCTTTTCCATTAACACGTGATTCGTAGTTCGATTCGTGAATTGCTACTCATGAATCGTGGTTCGGACCGAATCGCCACTTGCTCAACGATTCACAACTCTAGTAGTGATACTTGATTTAGACTAGAGGAATTTGGATTAGAGGAATAGAAAATATTCGTCAACTTTGGTGTAAGATCGATTTTTATTTCACCGAGTAAGCTCAGAAAACATATTTTAACGAGTGGCATAGCCACGAGTGAAAATGTAGCTTTCTGAGTTCACGAGTTGAAGTAAAAATCATCTTACACCAAAGTTGACGAATATTCTGTTTCTTTCATGCTTAGTTTTGCATTTTATTTGATGTATTTTACACAAATTATAATGTGACGTCATTTCTTCTCTAAGATGACGTCATTTATCATCTAATATGACGCATGAACGATGAAAATATAAGGTTATATTTTCACTGCGATGAAAATATAAAATTTATATTTTCATCGTTTATTTTCATCAAATAACGTGACATTTCACTGTAAAACATGAAAGAAATTTACATATTTTCACAGTCAGGCTAGTTGACAATTTTGCAAATTGCTATAAAATGTAACAAATCAGGCTAGTGCAATAATCTTACTGTTACATTTTACAACATTTCCAACAGATAATTTACATATTCATACACAAAATTTGATAGATAAAAGAACAAGTTTTTGTTTGATACTACATTTATAAATAGATCTAGTCATTCATTTTCCTCCAATTTCTCTTTCCAGTCAAATAGCACATAAAAATCTATTTTCTTTTTTCCCTCAAAAAATCAAAATTGACCAAGTGTGTTTTGATTGATAGCTCCAAATCCACAGAACAAAAATTTAATCAAGTGGTTAATAACGTCATGCACGAAATTTTATTTGAGCAATGGTATCATAGTAAGCAATTATAACAGCTCATGAGCTTATGAAAGCATTTTAGGACAAAGATTATGCCCCACCCGGGAATCGAACCCACAACCCCTTGATAAGTAGACTTGCATGCTACCAACTGAGCTAGCCGGGCAGCTTGCAAAATTTGGTTTGAGCAAAGGTATCACAGCAAGCAATTGTAACAACTCATGGGCTAATGAAAGTATTTTAGAACAAAGAATTTTAATAATTAATTTCTGCACTATTTGAAACTTTCCTATCTATGGCTGCAGCAAGAAATAATAAGTGCTTGTTTACATTTTGATTGTTTTTATTTGTTTTGATGAGTTTAACGCCATAGCAACACATTGTATAGGTCATATAAAGGCGGTCAGTCAATCTACTCACTGTTCCTGGAAAGGCTAAATCTCTGGAATCAGCTGTTAACCAACTACTAAGCGCATACTTTCCTCTGTGAGTGACAATTGCCCTACATAATTGAAAATCATTGGTAGGAGAGAGAGTGGCCGTAGAAATAATTTCATGACCAAGCTCCACAAAAGTATGCCCCGCCTGGGAATCAAACCCACAACCCCTCTACCAAGTTCCCTTGTGTTCTACCAACTGATTTAGCCAGGTGGCATTTAAATTTTGAAGATCATGTGAATACATACCATGTTCGTATTACATCATTGTGTTACTTCTGTTAATGACAATGAGCATAGTGATAACCTCAACCTGAAATAAACAAAGACAGAGAAGAGAAACCCAAAAGAAATGTTTCATGTTAAATACAGATAAATAGCAATTTTCAGAATCAGGTTCGAATAATTGTGAAAAACAGATTGCAACAATTTTGTGCCACATGTATTATGTCCTAGTTGTGATAAATTTTAAAATTGAATTTTTAATTGGAACATGGAGAAAACATGTTTCGAAAAAGATGCATTTCAATCATATTATGACAAAAAATGAAAAAAAAGAAAATAAACAAAATACCTTAGAAATACTGAAATATGATAAAAATGAATGTGGAGCTGGGATTGTGAGAATAGAAAATGAGAACTGGCAAGCATGCATAAAGTTCAAGGAACAGGGGGCAAGGGGTAGGGAGAAAAGCCCTGAGGCCCTTGTTATATGTTAATGGTGGCCATTTGCTCTACCATTCCCAAGTATACACCTGGAATATAGGAAGTCTCTGATCACATTATTACGGTGGCATAGAGGTGACATGGAGAAATATTTAAAATACCGCTACTATTATGTGGCCACACAGTAGCTTTTGTTTAAGTCTAAGCTTATTATTTAAGTCTAATACCACTCTAATACCCTACCAAAATACCCCTTACCCTCCCCTGAGAATAAAACAGTACATTGTACTTGATTTGTAATGACATCACCTCAATCTAAAACTACACAGAGTTTAAGAACTTGAACCCAACCTATAATGAAACCAAGAAGTTTGAAAGGTTATATGTATTAATAAACCAAATATGGGTTTATTTTAATGTACCCTGAAATAATCCATGGTCTTAACGGGGATTGATCCTATAACATTCAGGGTTGTAAGTGGACATTCTACACGTTCCACATTGTCGTAAAAACTTGAAGGCATTGTAGGGAGTACAAGTGTTGTTTTATATGTCAGCTAAATTTATGTAAATAAATCAGTGTTATAATCTGTTAAAGAGTTTGATTATGAGAGAGAATGGATGAATTGTCAGCCTCACAGTCTAAGTGACTATATTATGTACTGGTAAGTAAATGTTTGTAGGACAAAATGTAACTGTAAGCCTCTGGTTAAATATGTTTATAAGTATAGTCATGGAAAGGTCCATTGAGAAAGAAGCATAAATGTTCAAAAAATATTTTCAAGAATATGTTACTTTTGAGATATGCAGTGTGCTATGAGACTAGTACTGACTCTTCAGGGATTGTTATCATGTTGTGAATTACCAGGTGAGAAGGGCACAAGAAGTTACAGATACATGATTTTGTAATATTCATGTTATATCAATTTATAGAGACAATTTGAGTAACAATGAAAATTTGCGATGGTATAGTGATATTTCTTCCAATTTTGTTTGTGTCATGTTGTCATGGATACATGTTCATGAAATCAGCTTTAATAAGTAAGAATTACATTATAACATTTCTGAAGCCATCGATATAGCAAGCCTTAATTATAATTTTAACCATATTCAATGCAGAACTCCAACGTTTGTGATTGAGTTAACACATAAATTCACTTATCAAGACTAAACAATAAATATATTCATACTTGATAATCTACAGCTAACCAAACTTGTACATTAAACATTGCAAATATTAATCAAAGCACTGGAGTGCTGAAGGAACGATGTCCTGAACTTATTTATTTAATAAAGAATATAATTATGTCAAAATATCAAACTTGTTTAGACATCGTTCCAAAAATAGTAAAAATTTTCCTTAGAAATATACCATCATGTAAATATTGCAAAAATAAAACCTTCAACTACATCATCATGTAAAAATTTAAAAAATACCATAAAAATGGTGGATATCTAACCTTTACTTATACCCTTATGTAGATTTTAAAAAAAAATGGTTGATATCTAACCTTTACTTATACCATCATGTAAAATTTAAAAAAATACCACAAAAATGGTTGATATATAACCTCAAAATAAACAATCATGTAAAAATTTAAAAAATACCACAAAAATGGTGGATATATAACCTCAAAATAAACAATAATGTAAAAATTTAAAAAATACCACAAAAATGGTGGATATAAAACCTCAAAATAAACAATAATGTAAAAATTTAAAAAATACCACAAAAATGGTGGATATATAACCTCAAAATAAACAATAATGTAAAATTTTAAAAAATACCACAAAAATGGTGGATATATAACCTCAAAATAAACGATAATGTAAAAATTTAAAAAATACCACAAAAATGGTGGATATATAACCTCAAAATAAACAATAATGTAAAAATTTAAAAAATACCACAAAAATGGTGGATATATAACCTCAAAATAAACAAAAATGTAAAAATTTAAAAATACCACAAAAATGGTGGATGTCTAACCTTAAGTTTAGTTTCTGCTTGTTTTACAAAATATACATGTAAATAACACCCTAGCAAGACTTAGTACCTTTAACACTTTACTAGATTGCTTAGAATAATGTTTTACAATAAGTATATAATTCTGATCTAGCTATCCTCCCAGTAAACTGGGCCCTTCACTAGATTGCTCAGAATTATGTTTTACTTGAAGCATACAATTCCGATCTAGCTATCCTCCCAATAAACTGGGCCCTTCACTAGATTGCTCAGAATTGCATTCAATTCTGATCTAGCTATCCTCCCAGTAAACTGGGCCCTTCACTAGATTGCTCAGAATTGTATTTCCGATCTAGCTATCCTCCCAGTAAACTGGGCCCTTCACTAGATTGCTCAGAATTTTCAAGTTAGACTCCGATCTAGTTATCCCCCCAGAAATATGGGTCCTTCACTAGATTGCTCGAAAGTCTGTCAAACAATTTGAATTAGTTTCAAAATTAGCAATCGTGGTTTGTGTTTTTAGATTACAGTCTTAGTACATCATTATCAAGCATCATTAGTGTTACCTACATGTATAGGGAAAAGATGTTTTTAACTAATTTAGCAATACTGACTATTGATTTGTGCCAAAATGCCTACATCAAAAATAAAAACTATATAACTATATATTGAAAATGAAGTAATTAGAAATAATGATGATTTATTTGTACAAAAATACCAAAAACAAAAAAGCAAAAATTATAAAAATATGGTGTATACCTTACCTTAAAATATAAATATGTAAACTGCAAAAATAGAACAAAAATTATGGATACCGAACTTTAAGATATATTATCATTTAAACATTGCAAAAATAGAACAAAAATTGTGAATACCTAACCCTAAAATATACAATGTAAACATTGCAAAAATAGAACAAAAATTGTGAATACCTAACCCTAAAATATACAATGTAAACATTGCAAAAATAGAACAAAAATTGTGAATACCTAACCCTAAAATATACAATGTAAACATTGCAAAAATAGAACAAATATTGTGAATACCTAACCCTAAAATATACAATGTAAACATTGCAAAAATAGAACAAAAATTGTGAATACCTAACCCTAAAATATACAATGTAAACATTGCAAAAATAGAACAAAAATTGTGAATATCTAACCCTAAAATATACAATGTTAACATTACAAAATAGAACAAAAATGGTGTATACCTAACTTTAGAATGTCTTATTATGTAAATTTTGCAAAAATAGAACAAAAATGGTGGATATCTAACCTTAAAATCACCATAATGTAAACATTGCAAAAAATCGGCAAAAAAAACGTGGATATCTTACCTTAAAATATATCATCATGACAATTGTTTTGTTTTATTTTTAGATATAATGTAAATTATTATACAACAATTCTTTCAAGTTTTTTTATTTGTTTAGTTAAATTTTATACAAAAACAATGAACAACATTCAATACCTTTTCACGTTTATGTGCAAGTATAGCAAAAAACAAGTCATATAAGGTACAATACTACCTTTATAATATCAAATAAAACACAATAAATTTATAATCTAAGAAGAGTTTAAAGCAAATATTGAATTATGATGCTTTAACTTGTTTTACAAAATATACATGTAAATAACACCCTAGCAAGACTTAGTACCTTTATCACTTCACTAGATTGCTTAGAATAATGTTTTATATTAAGTATATAATTCCGATCTAGCTATCCTCCCAGTAAACTGGGCCCTTCACTAGATTGCTCAGAATTATGTTTTAAGTATATAATTCCGATCTAGCTATCCTCCCAGTAAACTGGGCCCTTCACTAGATTGCTCAGAATTATGTATAAAGCATATAATTCTGATCTAGCTATCCTCCCAGTAAACTGGGCCCTTCACTAGATTACTCAGAAATATGCTTTTTTAGAGTAAAATTCTGATCTAACTATCCTCCCAGTAAACTGGGCCCTTCACTAGATTGCTCAGAATTTTCACTCTCTAGTTAGACTCCGATCTAGTTATCCCCCCAGAAATATGGGTCCTTCACTAGATTGCTCGAAAGTCTGTCAAACAATTTGAATTAGTTTAAAAATTAGCAATCAAAGTTTATGTTTTTAGACTACAGTCTTAGTACATCATTATCAAGCATCATTAGTGTTACATTCATGTATAGGAAAAAGATGTTTATAACAAATTTAGCAATACTGACTATTGATTTGTGCCAAAATGCCAACATCAAAAATAAATAACGATAAATCCACAAATAAACTGTCAATGTTTATATATTATTTCTATGATTTCAATAAGTCTGGCAACAGTCTACATAAATGTGAACTCAATACATGAGTATCACCAAGTCTGGCAACAGTCTACATAAATGTGAACTCAATACATGAGTATCACAAAGTCAGGATACAGTCTACATAAATGTGAACTCAATACATGAGTATCACCAAGTCAGGCAATAGTCTACATAAATGTGAACTCAATACATGAGTATCACCAAGTCTGGCAACAGTCTACATAAATGTGAACTCAATACATGAGTATCACCAAGTCAGGATACAGTCTACATAAATGTGAACTCAATACATGAGTATCACCAAGTCTGGATACAGTCTACATAAATGTGAACTCAATACATGAGTATCACCAAGTCTGGATACAGTCTACATAAATGTGAACTCAATACATGAGTATCACCAAGTCTGGATACAGTCTACATAAATGTGAACTCAATACATGAGTATCACCAAGTCAGGATACAGTCTACATAAATGTGAACTCAATACATGAGTATTACCAAGTCTGGCAACAGTCTACATAAATGTGAACTCAATACATGAGTATCACCAAGTCTGGATACAGTCTACATAAATGTGAACTCAATACATGAGTATCACCAAGTCTGGATACAGTCTACATAAATGCGAAATCAATACATGAGTATCACCAAGTCTTGCAATAGTCTACATAAATGTGAACTCAATACATGAGTATCACCAAGTCAGGCAACAGTCTACATAAATGTGAACTCAATACATGAGTATCACCAAGTCTGACAACAGTCTACATAAATGTGAACTTAATACATGAGTATCACAAAGTCAGGATACAGTCTACATAAATGTGAACTCAATACATGAGTATCACCAAGTCTGGATACAGTCTACATAAATGTGAACTCAATACATGAGTATCACCAAGTCTGGATACAGTCTCCATTTATGAGAACTCAATTATTATTATTAAGATTATTTTCAATATTTGCTTTAAATTAACTTACTTAGATGTAGTATGAGCACATTTCATATAATGCATCATAACCATCTTTTTAAAGTAGTGAATTCCGATCAAGGTATCCTCCCATAGAATGGGCCCTTCACTTGATTGCTCAGAATTTCACTGGGGTTTCTTTACATTTGTTAGATTTTGATGTTTTGGAATATTCTTAGATATGCTTTACATGTCGTTATTAGTTTCACAACTGTCATCTAATATACTGTTTATTACAAATATAATGAATTAACAAAAAAAGATATAAAACAAAATGTGTCTGCTATAATTTTACAACAAAAAACAAAACAAAAGAAATTATGAAAAATTACAAATGTAAAGAAACTTTCGCACCCATGTGTATGTGTTTTAATAAGGAGTGAATTCTGATCTAGCTATCCTCCCATAATGGGTCCTTCACTAGATTGCTCAGAATTAAGTGTTTTATTTCTAAGTACTGAATTCCGATCTAGGTATCCTCCCATAAAAAGGGCCCTTCACTAGATTGCTCAGAATTATGTGTTTTATTTCTAAGTACTGAATTCCGATCTAGGTATCCTCCCATAGAATGGGCCCTTCACTAGATTGCTCAGAATTATGTGTTTTATTTCTAAGTACTGAATTCCGATCTAGGTATCCTCCCATAGAATGGGCCCTTCACTAGATTGCTCAGAATTATGGATTGTTTACTTAGAACAATTCCTATTTAGATTCAATGTATTAAACAATGCAAGTACATTTCCCAGGAACTTATTTTCAATGTCTAGACAGGTTGGTCAGCTAGTAGTTTTATCTTCATGAAATGAAAGTAAAAGCTGATTTCACGCTATAAAAAGACAGAAACCTGCAGTAGGAACACCAAGTTACTAGTTGGAATGTAAAATATTTAAAGAATGATACCTGCCTTCAGGTAAAGGTGTATATGATTGACACTTAGGTATGATTGTTAAAATATTAAATAAGAAAGAAACCTACATGAGCAATGGTACCTATTGATAGTCGACAATATGTGAATGTAAACTTTTATAAAAAAGAAACCTACATGCGAAAAGGTATTAAATGATAGCTGAAAATGTGAATGTCAATGGAATAGAATGTTCATGTGAATGGAATACAGATATTTATTATAAGAAAGAAACCTGCATGAGGAATAAACCAAATGATAGCTGACATTGTGTAAATGACAATATTTGAAGACAGATACTTACCTGAGGAAAGGTACAAAGTGATACCTGACAGTGTGTGAATGACAATTTAAGTAATTGAAGCTTTTAATTTGTGTATGTAAATTTATTATAAGAAAGAAACCTGCATGGAGAAAGGTACCATGTAAAAATTGACAATGTATGGAAGTCAATATATTGGAAGAAAGGTATACTTACCTGTGGAAAAAATACCAAGTGATAGCTGACAATGTGTGAACTTAAACTTATTATAAGAAAGAAACCTACATGAGGAATGGTACCAAGTGATAGTTGAAAATGTTCTTATGTCAATTTATTGGAAGACAGATACTTGATCTGTAGGAAGATACTAAGTAATTTAAGCTTTCAATTTGTAAATTTAAACTTAATAAAAGAAAGAAATCTACATGGAGAAAGGTACCAAGAGATATGTGACATTGTATGAATGTCAATGTATTGGAAGAAAGATACTTTTCTGTTAGAAGGTACCAAAAGTAATTTCTTAGCTTTCAATACAATGTGTGAATGTTGACTTAATATAAGAAAGAGACCTACATGAGGAATGATACCAAGTGATAACTGACAATGTGTGAATGTAAACTTATCGTAAGAAAGAAATCTACATAAGAAAGTACCAAGTGATAGCTGACAATTTATGGGTGTCAATATATTGAAAGACAGATACTTACCTGTGGAAAGGTACCAAGTAATGTAAACTTTTTAATTATCATAAGAAAGAAACCTGCAAGATGAGTGGTACCAACTGATAGCTGACATTGTGTAAATGTCAATATATTGGAAGACATATACTTACCTGTGGAAAGATACCAAGTAATTTAAACTTTTAATACGTGATAAGAAAGAAACCTGCTTGAGGAGTGGTACTTAGTGATAGCTGACAATGTGCGAATGTCAGTTCATTATAAACAAGAGCACTGCTGGGCGGAGCATTATATGCCCGAAAGTGTTGTTTTTTTTAGTTAAGACGAAGCATTAGTAAGACATGAGAATATTTCAGATGAATATCATACTAATAATTGTGGAAAACAAAGTAGAGAAAAAAAGTTTTAAGGTAATAGTGACCTTGACCTTTGACCTTGTGACCCCAAAATCAATAGGGGTCTTTTACCCATATGGAAATCCTCGTATGAAGTTTGAATATTGTTGACCAAATGGAACTTAAGTTATGCTCCAGAAACTGTTTTCAGTTTAAAGGTAATAGTGACCTTGACCTTTGACCCCAAAGTCAATAGGGGTCTACTACCCGATATGGACAATCATTGTATGAAGTTTGAATATTGTTGACCAAATGGAACTTAAGTTATGCTCCAGAAACTGTTTTCAGTTTAAAGGAAATAGTGACCTTGACCTTTGACCTTGTGACCCCAATATCAATAGGGATCTTTAACCCGATATGGACAATCATTGTATGAAGTTTGAATATTGTTGACCAAATGGAACTTAAGTTATGCTCCAGTAACTGTTTTCAGTTTAAAGGTAATAGTGACCTTGACCTTTGACCCCAAAGTCAATAGGGGTCTACTACCCGATATGGACAATCATTGTATGAAGTTTGAATATTGTGGACCAAATGGAACATAAGTTATGCTCCAGAAACTGTTTTCAGTTTTAAGGTAATAGTGACCTTGACCTTTGACCGTGTGACCCCAAAATCAATAGGGGTCTTCTACCTGATATGGACAATCATCCTATGAAGTTTGAATAATGCAGGCCATATGGAACTTCAGTTTTGCTCTGGAAACTGTTTTCAGTTTTGTGGTAATAGTGACCTTGACCTTTGACCTTGTGACCCCAAAAACAATAGGGGTCTTTTACCCGATATGGGCAATCATCATATGAAGTTTAAATATTGTGGGCCAAATGAAACTTAAGTTATGCTCTGGAAACCAATTTGCTAACGGACGGACGGACAGACGGACGCCAGGGGGTATAACATAATATGTACGAAATTCTTTTGGGCATATAGAAAGAAACCTTTCTGAAAAATAGTACCCAGTGATGGCTGACAATATGTGAATGTCAAGATATTGTAAGAAAGATGCTTTGTAGTGGTCATGTTGCTTAGTATGTCCCTGGATATGCTTTGATCTCTAGCTTAATCTGTTTGTTTGTTTGTTTGTTTTGGTTTAACAGCGCACCAACACAGAAAGGTCATATCACGCGCCTAAAGTTCTTAGCACAAACTCTCGCTATCGGCTTAAACTGATTTACTTGATACAGATTTAGCAGGGAAAATGACTTTGGTACATGTTGTATATATACTGTTTATATTTATGATGGAACTTACTACAGGTATTTATGAATGGCTTGAGAATGAAACCAATGAAGCCTACGGAATGCCCTAGCCGGGCAGGTTTTAAAATATTTTATCTCATTAAAATATATGTATTTTAAAAGAGAACGAATTCTTCATCAGAATGTTCAAATAATGTCAGGTTACGATCACATAATAATGTTCCTAACAAATATACAAGAAAATCACCTGTACTTATATTAATTAGTGTAAGAACATCTAATATCTATATTTCCCATTTGAAACCCAACCCATCCCCAAATTACCCTGTGAAACCCTATTGTCCACCTTATTACCTAATTGAAACCCCCCTCATCCAGTGAAAGTAAACCATCCAACCCATTTCCCATAGTAAAGTGAAATCACCATCCCATTCTCTATTACCTAACAACTTTACATTTCACTAGTTATATTTTGGGCAAGACAAATGTGAAATTTCTCATTCCAGCAAACACATGTAAATATATAATAGTCATATCCAACTATTTGTCCTTTATCGATAAGCCTGATAGGGTAGTGAGCGCTATATAGAAATAAGAAGGACGTTGGTACTTAATCTAATATAACTTGAATTTAAAGTTATTTATCATTCTATCCCATTCAGTTTCAAATAATTCAATTCAACATCTTTCTTGTGGTATATATTTTTTTAAAATTGAAAAATAAATAGTTGGGGGAATTTTGAGTTAAAAATGTTAACCCTATTTTATATGAATTTTAGTACAAAATGCATTTTTTTACCTCAACATTTGCAATAGTTTGTCTAATTTCTTTTTTATTATTTAAAAATCATTTCTATCCCAATCGGATTCAATAACTACAATCTTTTCTTTAAAAAGTGGTATATGTTTCATAATTTTTTAAGAATATTTAGTAGGGGGAATTAGCGAATTAGTGTAGTAAGTATTGTTTTTTTCTTTCTTTCGGGAGATTCCGTTTCGCTATACGGAAACTGACGAAGATAGCCGAACGGCCGATAGCGTAAGACACTCTATCGCTACCGATCTTATCTGCGGTCAAATATATTATTTCTTATCTAGCATTATGATCAGAGCCACAAAATAAAGATATATTTATCAAAAGTAAACTTGGTAGCTAACTGCATGCTTTACAAACATGCAATTATCAAAATATCACATACCTATAAAAGACGAAATAAATTGTTCAAATCATTCTGATATGGGTTTGAAGTGTCCATGGCTTTAAAAAAGTAGAGTACTTATATAAGATCACACTATATGATTCATTTTTATGTCTAAAACTCGTGTTCGTTAGCGGTGTTAAAATGGGTGAATTTTCCTTGCAGTCAAAAATCTCGTACTTTAAATAAAAGGCTTTACAGATACAAGATATTTTTTCTCTAGTCTAAGAGAGTGTGTCAATGTGACAAGAAGTATTTTATTCTATTTCAAGTTTACTTGTCACTATCGTACGGGAATGTATAATTCGTGATTTGTTTCATATTTTTACACAAGTTATACAGTAAAATAAGTATTTAAGTGGGGAGACGCTCAAAATCCCCTTGATCATAATCCCCTTGGTTGATAAACGACATAGTGATCGAAATCCCCTCAACAGAAATGACAGGGTTATCATAATCCCCTTGGCAAAAATAAAGGGGTGGTCATAATCCCCTCAGTGGGTAGTCAAAATCCCCTCAAATAATGTGAAATGGTTGGGAAATTTCTTTTCTTATTTTTCTTTTTAGTTCAATGAATTTAAGAACCAACTGCTTCAAGAATTGCTGAAAAAAAAGAGAAAAGCATACAAACAATTAAAAGGTGTATGTTTGTCACAGCCAGTTAATAATGACACCCTTTATTGATGTTATTATTGTAAAATGTGCTGTCAGAAAATAAATAAGAGTGAAATTTTATGTCTGGTTTTATATTTTATATTAACATGAAAATGACAACATTGGAGTATTTAAAAATAACCTGTATTATATTGCTAAAGTATACTCCATACTCTTTCCTCTACTCAATGTAACTGCTGTTTGCAACATTTCTTTATGTAACACAATAGTTTAGCTGGAGTGACAAAAGATCAAAGGAAAAAGAATATTGAGTAAAGGGGGTTGTTTTTCACAAGTTGAGGGGATTTTGACCACCCCATCATTTTTGCCAAGGGGATTTTGACTATCCATCAAGGGGATTATGAACACCCGGTCATTTCTGTTGAGGGGATTTCGATCACTATGTCATTTTTCAACCAAGGGGATTATGATCAAGGGGATTTTGATATACATTCATTTAAGTGGAATATACCTTATTTAATTTAATAAAATGATGCTGTTATAAATGGTTAATTGATCAAATGAATTACAAAAAATCAGACGACTTCTAGCTCATAAAACTTCTAAAAAATAATTAATTTACACCTAGCTGAGAAAAGAATACTGATGACTGTACATGCATTTACTCGTCTTATTTGTCTACGCATACAGTTAAATGCTGTTTCAAATTATAAAATTTGTCTTGTCTTCACAATATTTATTTCTCCTTTTTCATTCTTAATTTCTTGTATGACTTAAAATGAATTGATGAAATTTATCACACTCTTTATTGGACCCCTGTTGGTGCGTATATCAACATCCAAGCGGGTGTCATTTTATACAAAGGCCCCTTTATAAACAGGGTCCTTGTTTTATGACAGGATACTACAATCATTATTACACCATCCAGGTCGTAAAACATATACAGGGTAGCGAGGATGATATAGATCTTTATTTCTTTAAACAATTATCTGTGAAAAGCTATCTGTCTTTTTTGTCCGTGTTTGTTTTATGGAATTTTTAAGTAATGAAAAATAGCCAGTGGTTATATTAAAGCACCTATTCTATACATATATCTAGGTATTAATTGATGTTCCAGATAGTTGTCTTTATATGAAATTATATTGCACATTGTCTGTATTTTATGTTCAGCTATTGCGTTCATATTTGCCTTTCTGAGTTATAGCGACTATTAAGTGTACAATTAATATACATGTACATTGATTGATGTTTTTAATTGTCATTGAAATAATTATTTTATATTTTATAATATTATAAGAATTAATGTGTACATTTACTTACACTGTTGCAAATGAAATAAAAACAAGATGCAATGAAAATTATATGTATGACACATATCTTATAAAGTGTAGTTTTTTTCATAAAAAGAAATGTAAATAAAACTCCATGGAATTTATTTTTATTCTTACCGCTCACTGTCTCTAATTTATAAGCTTGCATGAAAGTATAACAAATCAAATGTCGGTACTAGACGTCATGCAGAGTCTATCACGTGATATATTGATGGGGGTTGATCAGTTTTATCAGTCTATGATCACAGCAGGGTGTCATATCGGAAATTTCCGAACAATACCGAGCGCAACAACGGAGGCTCTGTTTAATTATCGATTTTATCGAGTAGGCAAATCAGTAAGTTACGAAAGGACAAATAGTTGGATATGGATCATTGCATTCCAAATCCTGATGAGCACTCTGGGATATGAAGCCAATAACTTTAAACCTAAACAGACGATCACTCTTACTCTAGCTCTCAACGAGTAAACATCTTAACATAAGTGTGAAAAGTTTAGTGCATAAAGTGTGAATCAGTGATATTTATGGAATTTAATTTTGAGTTTTCATTCATTATTTAAAATAATTTTCAAAATTCATACAGTTTAATTTAAATTGATTAATTTATTTTAGAATTAATTTTATCAATTTGAATTCATATCATTTAAATCAATTAAATCATTTCAATTCCAATTGAAGTCATTTGATAAGTTTATGTTGTTTACATTTGTTTGAAAAAGTTAGAAATTATTCAGTTGGTTCGTTTTTCTTTTTAACTTAGATCTAAATAAAAGAAATTGCTGATCTATTTTTTGTCTAATATACTTTTTGGAATCATTTAACTAAGTTCACTTAATTTAAAAATAATCTGAGGACTTTAAGTTTGCTCCAATTAGTCTGATATAAATATGATATAGGTTTGAAATTATCCAGTTAGTTTTATATTTTTAAGTTTGAAATCAAAGATTAATGTTATTGATTTTCGTAATATTTCTATTTTTGGTTAAATATCTTAGAGGCAGTGAACTTATTCTTTATTATTTGAGTGCAAATCAAGGGAAGAAATAAGAAAAGAATAATATTTTCAAGCTTGAAGAGCTATAGATAAGTAGTCATTTGTTTATAACTAACTCAAGTTTGAGGGAAGTGTCACATTCTTTTGTATATTAATTTGTATATTCCTGTCATAGTATGTCATAGTATGAACTAACTGTCAAAATTTTATTGTTGACATTTTGACTTTAGAATTAACTGTGAAAAACTTTTGACACTTATCTTTGTTTGAAAAACTATGAATTAGACCCATAACTATTTGTTTATTTTACTGTTGTTTGGCAAGATTTATTACATCACTGATTCAGGCTCATATATGCTTAAACTAACACACATCAATACTCAAATAATTTAAA
Organism: Mactra quadrangularis; assembly: GCA_025267735.1. Lineage (NCBI taxonomy): Eukaryota > Metazoa > Mollusca > Bivalvia > Venerida > Mactridae > Mactra > Mactra quadrangularis. Next base: position 36,690,469 of record CM046309.1, on the reverse strand, counting down.
TTCTTGTATTGTTTTATTTTATTCACTATTTTATGTTTCATTGTATATTGTGAAACTATTTAGTAAAATATTTCGAAAATCTTAACTTACTTAAAAAAGTTCTTTTTTCAAGTCAACTAGAAATTAAGAATATTTCATTCAAATTCAAATGCTTCTAGATATAGTTTAAAACATTTTTTCTTTAAAAAAATACTGATACAAATAATCAAGGCTAAAATAAAAAATATCTAATAAATAGGCAGGTTTAAAGAATAGTACTTGGCAAAAATCAATAATCTGACCAAAAAGAAAGAAATAATTAAAAAAAGCTTAATCATAAAAATATTCATTCTAAACCAAAACTCAACACTAAATAATTTTTGTTTCATCTAGACTTTTAACTTTCAAAACAAACTAAAAAAACAGAAAAAATAAGTAAAAAAAATAAAAGTAACACAACTAGTGTCTTATTTAAAAAAACTTGACCAATTTTAAATCAATAACTGAATAAAAATGGCCACCCAGAATGTAAATACTTCCCTTAAAAGTCTAAACTCAAGTGGTAGCTGTGGGTCACCCGACCCCACAGCACTCGTTATAGACTTGTCTGCAGAGAGTGACAAGTCTGTATTAGAAACAAGATCTAACCATAACAGACTAACATCCACACCAAAAAAAGAAAAACACAGTAATACAAATGCAGTAGGCATAAATTTATCAGAAATTGAGGAAGAGACCACTCCTGAACTTATAGGAAAACCCCAAAAAAATAAAAAAAATAAAAATAAGACACTAGAAACATGGATAACCATAACGTTACAAATAATTATTACTTCTGGTTCCCTAACTAGGACCTTCAAACAGGCAGTAATAAGTAAATTTATAAACCATGTAGGGGCAGCATACATTAAACCAATAAAGACCACTAATAATGATGAACCAAATACAAGATTGAGTCAATATAAAATAAGGAGTGACAAACTAACACATGCACAAAATTTCAAATATGGTAGCTATGACTTTAAGGTTACAACAGAAAACCATTATAATAACCAAAATATCAATAAAACAAACACTAAAATAAATATAACACAAGGGATTACTGAAGTCCCAAATAACATGGACTTTGAAGAATACAAAAAACAACTACTAAAAAACACAACAGTAAACAAGGTACAAAAAACAAAAACGGGACAGGTAGCAGTACAATTCAAAACAAGTACTCTACCGAACACAATACAGGGACAAGAAGTCAAACCGTCCCTTCTAAACATCTTAAGGTGTAACAATTGCCAGATGTTTGGACACATGACAAAAAATTGCAGGAACAACCCAAAATGCCCTCACTGTGCAGGAAACCATATACATCATCAGTGCACTACAAAAACAAACAAAAAATGTGCTAACTGCAATCAGAACCATGGTGCAGCATATAAAGGCTGCAAAATATATCAAAAGTATTGTAACAAAATTAATACAATCAATAAAAAAACATTAGGAACACAAGGTACCAAAACTGCAACTACTCAAAACGACAAAACTAATAAAACAACCCCAAACAAACAGGTTGATATACCAGCACTAGCAAAAAAACTGTTAAACAAAAATGAACAGGAAATTATTGATATCCTGACACTAACAATTAAAAAAAATGACACATCTGCCGAGCAAATAGAAAAAGCCGGTGACATCAATAAAAAACAACAAAACACACAGTCAACTAAAATAACAACCTTAAATACAAATAAACCAAAATATAAACACATACAAGCCATCCCCTGTCCTCCATATCCAAGAAGATTTACTATTGATCCATTTTTTAACCCAATTATGGGCCCAGCTCATTTAATACAAAATATTAAAGGTACAAGGCATCCTCTTATTCAGAGAGTACCCCAGCCCAAACCAAGTAGTAAAATTTAATTACAAACAAATAGTATTCTTCAAACAAATTAAATCATAAAATAATAAATCATGACGGTACAAGGCCATAAAACAAAAGCTCAGTCTAGCCTCACTGTCATGTCATGGAATGCAAATAATTTCACTTTCAAAAACTCTAATACTAAGAAATACCAACTGGAGAACTTTCTCTTAAATCATAAAAAAAGTATAGATGTTATATGTATTCAGGAAACTCACCAAAAAAATAAAGACAAACCTATTATAGTAAAAGGCTATCAGAGCCCCATAAAATATAAGAGAGAACATAAAAAAGGGGGTGGTGTCTCAATATATGCAATTGAAGGCTTACAATTTCAGGAATTAAAACTAGAAAAAGACGAGCACATGGAGGCCTGTGCTATAACTGTTTATGGAAACAATTCCAAATTAAATATAGTAAATATATATTGCCCTGAAACACAATATAATACAATAGAAAAATATAATAAAATACTCTCTCCAATAGATAAAAATAATAACAATATTATAGTAGGAGACTTAAACTTAAAACATATATTCTGGAACCCCCCTGGTGACTTAAGGTGTGACGGTGAGGCAGACAACTTACTAAAAATATTAGACGAATACAACCTTACATATCTAAATGATGGACAAATAACTAGAATAAGCTCAACTCCTAATTGCAGAGATAGTGCTTTGGACATGTCAATTGTATCATCAAAATTACAAACTAATTGTGAATTCTATGTAATAGATGACTCTCTAGGTAGTGACCATCTACCAACTGAAACCACCATTCAATTTTCCTCATCCCATGAGGGTAGACTTCCCAATGGAAAATGGAATATAAAAAAAGCTACCATAGAAAACTGGATAAACTTTAAACAACTAGCAGAAGTAGAATTTAAATATTATAAAAGTGAGGATGATATACAAGAAAATTTTAACAAATTTTATAATACTTTACAAAAGATTTTGGACCAAACTTTGCCAAAAATTAAAGATAACAATAAGAAAAATAAAAAATCAGTACCTTGGTGGACCCCTGAGTGTGAACAGGCAATAAAACTAAGAGAAAATTTAAGACATAGGAGGAAAGATAAAAAAAGTACTACAAATGAAGAATCATTTATAAATGCCAGAAGGCAAGCTAAACATATAATAAATGAGGCAAAAAAATCGGGATGGGAAAATTTCTGCTCTAAAATAACAAATAACACTAACTCCAAGCAACTCTGGGATTTTGTAAATAAAATTAAGGGGCGCCCTCCACCAAGTAACCCCCCCTTCATAGTAGATGGTCAGATAATAACTAAAGCGGCAGAAAAAGCAACTGTCCTTTTAAAAAATTATGTAAAAGTAAGTAGTGATGAAGGTTACAGTAGAACATTTTTAAACAAAAAAACAGAGGAGAAAGAAAATTTTAACAAATTCATGAAAATTTCAAAAAAAGATAAACATACTCAAATTCCCTATAATCAAAATTTCTCTATGTTAGAACTAGAAATAGCTCTCAAAAACTGTAAAAATGGAGCGCCTGGTGAGGATGGAATTCATTATTCAATACTCAAAAACTTACCAGAAAATGCCAAAAAATGTCTTTTAGATCTATTTAATCAATCATGGGAAAAAGGGGAAACACCTGACTCCTGGAGTGAGGCGGTGATAATACCCCTACTGAAACCATGTAAACCAAAAACTGATCCTAAATCATATAGACCTATTTCATTGACATCCACTTTTACAAAATTAATGCAAAAAATGATAAAACCTAGGTTGTGTGAATACTTAGAAATACATAAAAAAATATCCAAATATCAATCAGGCTGCAGGGAAAATCATTCATGTGAGGACAACCTATTAAGGTTAGAACATGACATTAGAACTGCACAAGTAACAAAACAAAATGTAATAGCTGTATTCTTAGATCTTACCTCAGCCTTTGACAAATTATGGACAGTAGGAGCAATAAAAATATTAACTGAGGCAGGAATTAAAGGAAAACTATTGTTTTGGCTAATAGACTTCCTTTCAACTAGAAAAATAAAAGTAAACTTTGCGGGGGAAAGAACTCACACAGAGGAAACTGTAAACGGTTGCCCACAGGGTAGTGTTCTCTCCCCTATAATATTCTCTCTAATGATGAATACATTAAAAGAGACAATAGATAAAAATAACAAAGAAGCTGTTACAAAAAAACTACACAAAGTTGACCTGTCACAGTTTGTTGATGATGGAGCCATATGGACCAAAGTAAGACTCCTTAAAAAAGGGCTTAAAAGTATTCAAAATGCCCTTAATGCTATAGAAGAATGGAGTGATGAATATGGTTTCAAAATAAACCCATCTAAAACACAAGTAATTATATTTAAACCACGCAGGTCAAAAATTAATGAATTTTCATCTGACTTTACAAAATTAACATTATGTGGGGAGATACTGCAATACTCAAAAACAGCCAAATTGCTAGGACTAACTTTTGACGATAAGCTAACTTGGGAAGAACACATCAATAATGTAATCAAAAGATGTGAAAAAGATATAAATCTAATTAAATGTATCAAAGGCCACAACTGGGGTTGCGGCAAACAATGTCTTAGAATCATCTACAAAGCCTTAATCCAATCAAAAATTAACTATGGTTGTATAGTTTTCAATTCGGCTTCAGATTATCTACTCAATAAATTACAAATAATAGAAAATAGAGCCCTAAAAATAATAACAGGCTGCCCAAGAAATACTAGAACAGAACCTCTTTTGATAGAATGTAATGAAATCCCGTTTGAACTAAATAGAGAAATGCTTATGATGAAGTACTGGGCAAGAACTGTAAAACTTGAAGATGATTTACCGATTAATGAAAAAATAAGTTACAATTTAAACCTAGATATTAAATTCTTAAAACAACGTACATTAAAACTACCATACACATTAGAAATACAAAAACTAATAAGTAAATATGAACTAAATAGTAATGATATCACCCCACCCTTCTATGAATCATTGATAGGAATAACAGCCCCATATACAAATATTGAGTTAACTAAAACTATTAATAAAAAAGATCCTGAAATAACTAATAAAAATAAAGCAGTAGAATTCATTAACAAAAATAAAACTCCATGGGAAATTTATACTGATGGCAGTAAAGACCCAGAAAATAATTTAGCTGGGGCAGGAATTGTAATATTAGACAAAAACAACAAAATTATCCAAAATATGGCAATTAAACTAGACCATAGAGTCTCAATCTATAGCTGTGAAATCACAGCAATAAGTGTAGCTCTTAGTTGGTTACTATATAATGTTGTAAATAAAAAACAAAATTTAATTCCAGATAAAATAAATCTATATTCAGACTCGTTAAGTTCAATTCAGGCAATACAATCATGTAAATTCAAAAACAGACCAAAATTAGAACACAATATCTTATATTGCTTAACTGAACTTAAAAATCTAAATACAAATGTGAACATTATCTGGATTCCTAGCCATGTAGGGATAGAAGGGAATGAAATGGCTGATAAAACAGCTAAACAAGGATCCCTAAATGGAGAATTTATTGACATAAAACTAAGTGTCCAAGAAATGTATAACATAATAAAATCCAAAATTAAACATCAATTCAAAAACGTGCAATTTCCTAAATATTGTGCATCAAAAGGCATAACCTATGGAAAATGCCCTTCAATTATGCAACAATATTCTGTTGTACCAGCACATGATAAGGCAATAACACAATTAAGATTAGGATGTAGCTACCTTGGGGCTGAAGCTATAATAAAAAAACCTTGTCCAAATTGTCAGTCAATAGAAACTTTTGAACATTTACTTTTTGATTGCAAAAGTTATGAAGAAGCCAGACAAAAGCTAAAAAACAAGTTATTTGAATTGGATATAAGTTTAGTCAACAAGGTTACACTATTATTCCCTAGCAATGAAAACTCGTCCAAAATTTACAAAATACTTATAGACTATCTAGCTGAAATAGGATACCTTAATAGAAAATATAATAAAAAAAGATTAACTAGAACACTTTATTAAATTCACTTTGGGTAGCCTAACTTATTCTGAGAGATCACAAGAAAACATAAATAATAAATGAATTATTAAGTCAGTCCTGATTGGGATAGGGGTTGTTTTGACCACCTGGCCACTGGCCTCAATCAGTCACTGACCATAAATCAAAAATAAAGGTTGCCACATAAATTTCTAGGGAACTCAAATACTCAATTACCAGCAAAGTATAAAGCAATAACTCAATTAAGACTGGGACGTGGTTACCTTGGTGCCGAAAACAATGTAAACGCAGTGTGTAAATTGCCAAGCACAAGGAACATTTGACCATCTAGTATTTGATTGCAAAAAGTATGAAAAACCTAGACAAAAATTAAAAACAAAGCCATTTAAACTCTATATAATTGGTCACCAAGGTAACACAACTATCCCCCAGATAATGAAAATTCAACAAAAATATTTAAAATATTAATTAATTATCTAGCTGAGGGAAGATATCTTAACAGAAAATATACTAAAAGACCCCCAATTATAAATCTGACTAGGTAGCCTCATGAATTTTGGGGGACCAGTCAGATTTAAATAAAATAAACTAAACTAAAAAATATATATTAATATAAAACTGCACACCAATATTAGACTAACTAGGTAAAAGGGGGATAACCAATGGGACCAGACCCCCCCCCTATAAATTATAAACCAACAAATTATCACCGACCTGAGGGCTTAGGTCAGCTAGTTGGGTAAGCCCTCAAGTCACCAAAATACAAAATCCCCAAAACAACCTTAAAATATTAAAACTAATTAGGTACATGGCTGGTAGCAAATGGGGCCAGCACCCCCACCCACACAAATAATTTTTTAAAAAAATCACCGACCTGAGGGCTTTGGTCAGCTTGTTGGGTAAGCCCTCAGGTCCCTAAAATATCAATCATCCAACTAATAAATACCAATTTGGAAAAAAATCAGGTAGCCAATGGGGCCAGTCTAGACTCCCCTCTGCCTATAAATTTATAAAAATTTAAAATATCACTGTCCTGAGGGCTTCGGTCAGCTAGTTGGGTAAGTCCTCAGGTCACAAAAATACAAATAACCTAAACAACAGATGATACATGATACGAGAGCTGATAGCCAGTCGAATCAGTCTCTTTATCAATATTCTATTACTAAACACTAAAGACATAAGATAAATACTTATAAAAGTAGTAAATCAATATGAAATCAAATAATAAAATGAATCCTAATAATATGTGTAATATATAAGAAAGGATACCACATGAGATTAAGTATGGCCGTCTCCAATCAACCAATCCATATTCTAGATATCCACCATTATTTCTCTCCATCATTGTACAAATACTAGTTGATGAAAAGAGCCAAACCAATAAACTATTAGAGCCGCACCAATTAAATACAAGGTGCGGCCAAATTAGGTTACGAATATACTCTAAATACACATTCCCTTCTGATCCTCCTACTGCAAAGTTCCCATCATCTCCAAATCCAAAATAATCCCTCCTGAATTGATAAAATCCTCAAATCTTCCTACGCCTTAGCTGCAATCCAACCAACAATAGGCTTTTAAGAAAACAATCCCAGTTTATAAAACTAACCCAGCCCAAAAACCATGTTAATAAAACCCAAAAGCACAGTTTGGTGCAAAAACGCGAAAACTGATGACAAAAAGATAAATTAGTTACTGGTAAAAAAACCCCAACAATATTCCCTGAAACCCCAGCCCATATCATTAAAGTATAATAAATATAATCTAAATCCACCAAATAATAAGTTCTACTCGCCCTAATTAACTATAATTCCAATAAAAACCTTAAAATCATGTGGTATCCTCCATAATAACGGAAACGGTACCACGGTTAAACCAACACGTCGTGAATTTCCCTTTTTTCTGCAGACTTATCATTCGTGATTTTCAAGAAAGACAGGACCAATAGTCTCCATATACTGACATGGTAAAACATTTAAAACATTATATATTTTATGTTTCTAAAAACTTGTATCTCATTATACCTTCATTTCGACCATTATTTTCTTTCGTATATGTATGAGAAACAAAGCAATATTAGATAAACATAAGTTATATAGCAAATTACTGAATATCCTTATATGAATCTAACCTTAAGGTTAGGTTAATAACCAGGGAATAGAAGTAACCAGACACCTTGTTAGTACTACCATGGAAAAAATTACTGTTAATCATATATGGACGTAACACTCTGGTATAACTATATATTAATACAAAAATCAAAAGGAAAACCTATTGTCAACAAGTACTCCTTATGTCATTCGCTATTAGCTATTAACAACTTACCTAATTAGTCTAACTCAATACTAATATCATATCATGTCTTCTTTACAGATCTACAGATTATAACAGGCAACCAGATTATCAGTGTCTACACCCAAATAGAGACACAAATAATAGTGCTCAACACTACAAAAAGTGATTAATTGGGTGTCATCAGTGATTATATAGTAAGAACACTTTCAGAAGTGCCAATTAGAAAATGAACAATTATATAGTGATAGAATGAGCGCCCTGTAATTCAACTATACCCCCTCAGTGACATATTTTACAGACACTCTATGTGCGTAAAAACCAATTCTCTAACACTAAGGGAAGATAATAAGTTCAGTGCAACAGTTTCCAGCGGATTATATATATATCAATGATAACATAGTGTTTTAATTAATGTGCTTAGTGTTTTAGTGCTCTTTATTATTATCAGTGTTAATTTTTTGTTCCAACAAATGTGCTTTTGTGGTTTAACATGTGCCCACTGACTTATTATCGCAATGTAATGCCTGTACATTTATATATTTACAGGGACTCCTACACTATATAAACTTTTGACATTTCCTATATATTATCACTTTATGATAATCATGATATAATATTATATGTATTTTTTATATTAAAGGTGAAGGTACAAATATAGTTATTTCAAAAATAAAAAAACACTAACACTGGGACGTAAAAAATCCCTAAAAAAAACTACTAACTGTTTTTATGTCATAAGTTCCATAATGATTGTATAAAGCTTCTATTATTACATCTTACTTAATAATATGATATTATGATATTTAAATATTGATTTTACAATCTTACTTGTTCAAATGTATATTATTGTTTTTACTACATCAGTATTCTTTTTACATTTCCTATTAAGCTATATAGTCACACAAGGTTCTTATAACTCATTATCTAAATGTACATTTATATTGAACAACCATAAATTTGTTTTTCATATGGATTTAGGATAGCACTTAGCTCAAACAAATTAGAAATAAAATAATGGTAGTAGTAATACTACAACATTTATTCATGTAAACATTAAGTTATTATCGTGTTAGGTATTGTAATTCAATTTTATGAACATTTAGTGTAACAGACTTGTAGGTTATGTAAAGTAGGTTTCAACAAAAGCACACAAACATACCCAGGCACATGATACTTATCATCAATTAAACAGCCTAGGGTAAACCACAATCTAACTAGGAGAATCTCCAAAACTTAAGTGCTGAATTAGCAAAAAGGAGACTATCCATCTTTGGCAAAACACAAAATTTGAAAAAATTTTTGGTAATATAAATACAGAACCCGGTAAGAATTTTATTGGGAAAACTTTTCTAAATTTGACCAATATTTAGGCTTCAAAAACAATCTTTGAAGGAGTGAAAGGTCACACTCCGGGGTCTGCACATAATGCATCCATATGGAGCGGACGGACCCTCATTAAAATCCTACAAACCAACCAACCTAAACAGACACCACCCTCTTTCATTGGGGGGGGGGGGTGACACATGAAATGAAAAATGCAAATGAGATCAACATCCCAACTTCAAAGTATACCCAGGTTCAACAAACCATACTACTCATAATCTATCCCACAATCCAAGACAGAAAGTTCAGACTTACTTATAATTGACATCTGCACACCTCAACAAGAACATTATTCTATTTATACTTTTTAAAAATACCAAAGCAAAAATTATAGCTTTAAAAGATTCCTGACATTAGAAGTAGACAGTTGTTACAGCTAAAATCAAACCCTTCATATAACAATTATTTACAATAAAAAAAGAATTTAATATAAGCAGGGACCATTTAAGCCTATATATTAAGCAACAAAACGAATCAATAAACATTGCAATATTATACTCTAAATTGAATGATATTGATCAAAGGGAGACAATTTACTATGCAGTAATCTTATACTGTATAATTGCATGTTGAATTATCTCCCTTTAAAACATATCTTCTATTAGGGCTGTGATCATTGAGCAAAAGGCGATCCAATCCAAACCATGATTTATGTTTAGCAATTCACCAATCAAACCACGAATCACTTGTTAATGGAGAAGCATGCAGGAGTTCATGTTATAACAAAAATAAGTGAAGAATTACAGAAGCTTTTACTGAATGGAAAACCATGAACTCCAAACATTACTAGTATTATCAGGTGTTTCATGGGCATATTTTCAGTGAAAATATTTTTGTTTAAATGTGAATCATTCGAAATTTTGAATAAAATTAAAATTTTCATTAGTAGTGCGGCTTGTTTTCAGTGATAATTAAGCTGAAAATGTTCTTTCATTATTTCCAAAAATAGATCGAGATCCGACGATTTCGGATGTGACGAATATTCATACTCAATTTTATGGTCAGGATCACGAAAATCCAAGTACTCGGATACTCGCAGCAGCCCTATCTTCTATCTTGATTTTAAAAATATTTTGAAAGCTTATTCTTTAGTAAATATATTTGATTGAATTAAAAAAAAATAGAAATAGGTTCTTGCTGAGATATAACAAACAGAAAAAACAAGAGCTGTCAGAGGAGATAGCATGCTCGACTTAGTAAGTGTTTGTCACAGGAGATGTGGTTGATGATAAGGAACATACATATTTTAAAATTTGAAAATATAACCTTAACAAATACAAAGAAAAAAAAAGAAATAAATAGAAAACTATAAGTTCAAGGGGGATAACTCTGAAAAAATGTATAAGGATGTATGAATCTTGTCACATGAGATGTGGTTGATAATAAGGAACATATATCTAAAGTTTGAAGTCAATACCTGAAGAAATAAAACAGTTGCAGTAAAAACAAACATTTTTTAAAGAAAACTCTAATTTCAAGGGGAGATAATTCTGAAAAAAAAATATATTTGGAGTTATGAACCTTGTCACATGAGATGTGGTTGATAATAAGGAACATATATTTAAAGTCAATACCTAAAGAAATAAAACAGTTGCAGTAAAACAAATATTTATTAAAGAAAACTATAAGTTCAAGGGGGATAACTTTGAAAATAATGTATACGGAGTTATGAACCTTGTCACATGAGATGTGGTTGATAATAAGGAACATATATTTAAAGTTTGAAATCAATACCTAAAGAAATAAAACAGTTGCAGTAAAAACAAACATTTTTTAAAGAAAACTCTAAGTTCAAGGGGAGATAATTCTGAAAAAAATGCATTCAGAGTTATGGACCATGTCACATGAGATGTGGTTGATAGAAAGGAACATATATTTAAAGTTTGAAGTTAATATCTTAAGAAATAACAAAGATACAGAAGAAAGTATTTTACTGCACAAAAACTTTAATCTGTGCACAAAAACTTCAATCAGTTCAAGGGGAGATAATTCTTGAAAAAATGTGTTTGGAGTTATGGACCTTGTCACATGAGATGTGGTTGATAGTAAGGAACATATATTTAAAGTTTGAAGTTAATATCTTAAGAAATAACAAAGATATAGAAGAAAGTATTTTACTGCACAAAAACTTTAATCAGAAGTGTGGACGCGGACGCGGACGCCGACGCCGACGCTGGGGCGAGTAGGAGAGCTCTATATTACTTCGTAAAGTCGAGCTAAAAATCTGTGAGCTAATGCTCACTAGTGATACCCCCGCAAAAATCTAAAAATATGCGACAAACAGGAAGTAGATGAGCAAGGAGCATGAAATCGCTTTACACCACATGGGACTATGGGATGAAGCAATATGCAAAGTATTAGGCTGCTGCATGTTATAGTTGCTGAGAAAACTGCGACGGAAATTTTGTAACGGACGCACGCACGCACAGACAAGGGTAAAACAGTATACCCCCCACTTCTTCGAAGCGGGGGTATAAAAACTAATTCACAAAATGATCTCCACATGTACTTTAGAAAAACTTATAAATAATTCTACTATTATCCTAAATTACAAAAATACCTCTAAAACTATTTCCATGTACGCCTCACATGGTCTGATTCATATTTTTTATATCTTCTTCAATTTTTTAACATAGTATATTACAGTATCAACATGATCAGGACAGAAACATTACAAAACAGAAATATGGAATCACAAAAGATCTGTTGATGCAACATGTAGACTGAGACAGTCTCCTCTCATAGAAATCCTAGATTTTAGATTATACCCTCACTGAAAATTAAGTTTTCTTATAATTTTTTAATTTGAACAGCTGACTTGTGAAGCTTTCCTGGACAACACAACTTTTTATACCAGTACATGTTGATAGATTGCAAAAGAAGTCAACAGGATCTCCCTATACAGAGACAAATTAACATGGAAGTGATTGCAGGAATCAAACCAAGATCACTGGATTCTAAGTATAGAATATTTACCATGGCAACATGAATTGATGATATTAATATCTAAAATTCATTCAAGGTAAACACATACAAGCAATAATTAATAAAGTGTTTTCCTTAAGAAATAAAACTAAAAACTTAGCTTTTATACTCGAGCTCTTCTCTTCAGTCTTTATTGGTTTAGACAGCTTTATACATAATGTATTCATCTTTGTTTTCTTCATATTCCACATGTGTATATCTTAATTGATGAATATCAGTTCATTAATTAGAGTGTCCTCTTATCTCCTGATCATCAAACTACAAACATAAAAATTATAATTATACGGAAGTTTATACGAATTCATTTATTAGACACTGCGATGATGCTACTATAACCACACACTAACACAAGCGGCTAATTTGTTTCACAAAGTAATCCCAGGGGCGGATCCAGGATTTTTTTCTAGGGGGGGGGGGGTCCGAACTTTTCTAGGGGGGTCCAAACTTTTCTAGGGGGGGGGGGGTTCGAACCTCAAACCACAACCACATTATACACATTTTGCAGAAAAAATGCAACATATTGATAATAAAAACTACATAACCATTACATCTATGTTAGCACTGAGAAAAATTGCTTCATACTAACTTAAAAATCACTTACAAGCAAGAAATACACTAATGGACATGTACATTTTCCCCTGACCCCCCCCCCCCCCCGCTGGATCCGCCTATGAATCCTTTGTGTCCGAAGACATAAAGCTGTGTTTGTCCATGTAACAATGGTGGATGAATTATGAATTTTTATATCTGGGAGGTAACATAAGATAACAAAATGTCCGATTTTATACAAATTACAAGCTGAATTTAAACAGTACTAGTAAAATGGCTGTTAAATTTGGACAAACTATGAAAATAAATAACTCTTTCAATTAAATAGTTATAAAGCGTGGATTAAAATCTTTTTTCATAATAAATTACATCTGGGTGAAAGTTAGTCCTAAATATAAGACCCTACATAACTATTTTATTATACTGACGTTCTTCTGTTATGTAAATTTCTTCTTCAATAAAATTGCCAATGTTCCAAGAACTAGTACGGTTGGAACCTGGGACCTCTTGATCCCAGACATCCAATCACTAGACCTCTACATCTAACATTATTTATATTCATGATTTCAACTCGCAGTGATACAATCCTTATTTGAATACAAAATTTTTAGCATCCAGGTATTGGATCATGAACCACTAAATGTAGATTTAAGATTAAGACAGAAATGGAAAGAAATCTATTATCTATGAATAAAAAGAATAAGTATAACACTATACTTACAAAGATGTGTTTTTCCAGTGCCTATGTATATATGTACAACTACAAAGATCTGTATGAACAATAATCACCAATTCTATGGTTTGTAGACTGCAACACAAAAACAAACTATTTGTATCATGAACTCTGTGAGACGGCATGAAATAATACAAAGATAATATTGTTAGAATATATTGATATCTAGTAGAAGGGGGACCTACCTAAGAGCACACGTGTAAAACTATAGAAGAACACGATTAATTTAGGCAAAGGACCTACAGTAAGACGAACCCTTGAAACTATGCAGAATCGCCAAAATTTTCATAACAAAATAATCTATGTGCTCAGTCAAAAAAAAATAAAGAACATGAGCTGGAATCGTTGACAAATTGACCACAATAGATTGCATATCAGATCTGACATGTTTCTCATGACCGAAACTCGGTGTTGTAAAAATGTACCAATTTTAACAGACAAAGGCGTTAAACTCAGACTAAAAGGTTTAAATAGGACTTCAAAGTAAGTTACAATAAGAAACCAAGATGCATTTAATTTACAAACCTTTTAAATAAGTAAATTCCATTATAAATTCAAATTTCAATTTACTTTCCTGTCCATATCCGGTAAAAATTGAACAACACTTGTAACAGATGCTTTCTATGTAAATAGATCAACCAATCAAAATGCCAGCCGACTACACGTACACGTTTGTCAACATATGGAAACACCACGAACACGACGCACGAGAAAATTGAGTTCACTCATTCGATCGTCACCTCATCGACCAATCAAATTACAGCTTTCTTGGTTAACGGTAAATATAAATTTTATCTATTGAAACACATAACAACCCAATGAATAAGTATGAATTAAATAGTTAGTTTTACCTTTTTGTAATTTTATCAATTCAATTTAATAATAATAGGTTTAAATTTAATACTTTATAAAAGACAAAAGTGATTAAACTTTATTTCAATGTCTACGTTAAATGAATGACTTTGGCCATGGATGTATTGGGAAATATTTCATATTATACAGTGTTTTATATAGGTTGTGGTTAGACCCCCGCCATGTCTTGATTTCTTAATGGTATATCTGGCACTCGTTGAGACAAGTGCATGCAAATGAAAGAAGTTGCGTAATGTACCCCACACTTAAAACGACGCCTATGATTCAGGTCATAATTTATGTCGGACCCGCTGTACTTGAAACTTCTTCATATGGACCCTTGTGGAAAATTTCTAATGTCTGTTCCTTAAATTATTTTTTGGAATTGAAGCTGGTCATTTGATAATTCTTCTTATTTATATTTAATTTTACATATTGCGTTCTAAGTGTGAACCTACGTAAGTACGCCAGCGGACTAAATGCAACCAAGTGAACTAATCCAGTAGCCTGTTCAATTACCCTAAACGTTACAAAACGTTCCGTAACGATACATTCAGAACTCCTCGGCCATTCGCTGCGAATAATCTCGGACATATTTAGACGCTATTTTGAAACTACCGGTGTTGAAGTAAACAAATATACGATCGTTTAGGAAATGAGTGATGTTTTAGTCCGTAAATTTTGAAACATCGCTCATTGCCTTAATGATCGTATATTTGTTTGTTAGATTAGATTATTCCCAGCGAATGGCCGAGGAGTTCCGAATGAATCGTGTTGTCAACACTTGAAGCAACATTTTTAATCACAGTATGTTTAAGATGAAGACAAACTTTATATAGAAAAAAATACTCTGAATTACATAATTAAGCTCTAAAACTATCGTGAATCAGGTATATTGAACATTAGCGAATAATGAATAAAGAGTGCTCTTATAAAAGTATCCAACTTTTTTAGAAATTGTCAAACTTAAATTTAGACAGCAGAATGGTTTAAACTGTTTATTGTGTCTCTAATATATGTCATATTTTGATACCTTTGTGGTTGTAAAAGAGTTTTCATGTGTACTGTTAATGAATATATCTTCATATAGTTGCTTTAAGAATCAGTTGTAAAATTATTATAACTTGGCTAGTCTAGAAACACGCTATTATTATAGTAATAACAAGTTACTTTTTCGTCTTAAAAGTTAAATCCACCTTAACCAATCTTTGGTAAATACGTTTTTTTCTCACGCTAATCTAATAAACAATAGAGGATATATTTTATTATTACAAGGGAGATAATCAATACGGAAATGTACATAGCAACAATACAAGTTGTTTCCCTTGAATTGGAATGGTGAAAGTTGATGCGCAAAAACACTCAAAATATGAATTAATGATTAAAGAGCACTCCAAGCAATTAAAATGAAACAAAATTAATGAGTAAAGTATACATATTTTAATATTAATTTAATACAAAATTCTTGATACAAAATACAGATGTCGACGAGTTAAATAGAGAACATTGTTCGATGCTATTTTCACGTTATTTTAGGTGTCGCTGTTAGTTCGCTTGTAGTTAACAACAGCCCGCAGCGTGAGCTTCGTAATCAATCTTTGGCCTCATTTTATTCTGGTTACTTTATTAAAGAGAAATACATAAATTATTATTAAAAAAAAAACCCAAATTAGTCAGTCGATAAGTTTTATCTATTCATTATAACCAATTGTAATCTCAGCACCGTATAATACATAAGTATTATGTATATATGCCGTATGTATGAGTTCTTTGATTCGATGTCATGCCGATTGCTTTTGATTCAACTATCATCATCCGCAATAGAACCTAGAATTGTTTATTTCATGCTTTATATTTGTTTTCATACAACGACTGCTTATCTAGTTAACAGTTTGAACTGGAATTTGCGTGGACAAGTCATCTATCATAATTTGATCTTGTAACTTAATCACAGTAATTTTAGTACTTTTGAAATACACAATTTAGTTTAAAATGATACCAGTTTTAGTTGAAATATTTATACAAAATTGATACTGTTTTATTTCTTTGGCATATCACGATTTTTGATATAATTGGAGCAAGAGTATAAATGTCATTTAGAACTTGCCCACGTAACTAATGAAGGGACATATGCTACCTAATCAAACATTACCTTTCATGCACTTACAGACTAAAGTCGAGGTCGCTGGTTTTTATTTCCTGTAGTAAATAACTTATTAATACATTCTTGGTAAATATAGAAGTGATTAAAAGACAGTAGTATAATTTCTTATCGTAAAATATCTTTTCGTAAATTTCATTTATGTATTGTAAACACATTGAAAAAATGTACTATGTTTTGTCCGTTTATCCTTGTGGAAAGGTAGGTGAGTACTGGTTATAGACAAGGGTCCAGGAAAGCTAGGTTAGGTGCGCTGGACGCCGTAAAATAACCTAAAAGATATGTTAGTACGACGTTAAACCCAGTATAAACTGTGTCCGTTTATACCAAACTCGTTTATGTAAACAATGCGTTTACAACATGGACGGTTCCATTAAAGACATAACTTAGGGATGACATTATAATAATTTCAAAGTTTTTTTAGTTTAAACATATTTTATTTCATTGGAACATCGTAATGTACAATTTGCAATGTATGTATGGACATTTTTTATCATTATACTACTAACAATGTACATGTACAAGGCTTTTAAAAATGTTAAATGTCAAAAGCGTGTGTTTAAAATACTATTAAAAAATGCACCACTTTATTCAGCTTTTTTCTTAGGAAGACCCTTATTTAGAGATATAGATATGCATGACTGTACACGGCATGTAAAAGCTAAGTGATCTAAACGTAATAAATAAGCATTTTGTTAAAAAAACTTATAGAGTAATGTATTCCAGTCACAGGGTTGATTATATCTTGTTATATGATGAACTTTTGTGTAACAACAAGACTCACTTTTATAAGACACATTTCATTAAGTAGTCTTTTCAATACTCAGCCTACATGGGTCGCTGAAAACTAGATTAAAATCCACGCTTTGAAAACCATTTAAATTGCTGATTGTTTTATTCTTGCGTCCTCCTTATGTTGATAAAGGAGGCAACTTGGAATCACTAAAGCCTGTTTCACATCAGCCGTGCGACTTTTTTCTCGTACGATTTTTACTGCGAACGAAATCGCAGACGAATCGCAGCCGCCGCAGATACATCAACCTTTTTGTGCAATTGTCGTACGGCGGTCGTACGACGCTCTCACGAGCCGTAGGTTGTTCGTCGCACGTGTTTACGCACGACTGCCGTGCGATAATCGCGAGGCTGTCGTCCAAACACTAAAGACTGTCGTAAGACTGTCGTGAGATTTCGAAAAGTTTCGTACGTCATCCGTACGTCAATCGCACGACAAACGCAAACTTGTACGAGAGTCGTACGATATTCATGCGAACGCATAATTCTTTAACTGACGTGCGACTGTCTCAAGAATGACGTACGGTTGTCTTACGACAGTCGCACGACTGTCTTGCGGGCTCCAAAAATCGCAAGAAAAATAAACATGGTGAAACTTTGACTTGCGACGTCTACGACGATGCGATCACCTGAAAAAACGCACGACTGTCTTGCGGCGTTCGTACGAAGTTCTGCGATTTTTCAGAAAATGTTGTCGTACGGCTGCCGCAAGCGTGATGTGAAATAAGCTTAAGACAGTCGTTTTTGTGAATGTAACGAGTATTGTCCCCCCCGATGAGTTTGCCCACGTAAAGTTTATAGGTGATTTTCTACAGAGGTAAGCGGGGACATGGGAAATATATCATGACCAAAATCAATGAACCGATGTCCAGCTAGGAATCCAACCCCTGGATTTCAAGAAATGGTCAAATATCGATGATTTTGTACATTAACCTTGAACATCTTCATGACGGAATTTCGCTGTAGTTTGGAATAATGATCGCGGCATATCATGACAATCCATGACCATAAAATGTCACAATAAATGTCTATGACTCTTCGTAAAGGGAGCAATTGTCTGATACTTGATAAAAGAGAAATGTGAGTTGAGCAAAAAATGCCCAAAAAGCTGATGCTGCAAAACAACAACCAAAAGTGACTTAACAAATAAAAACAAACGTCGTAAATTTCCAATCAATAACAACAACCAAACAAACAGAGTTGGCATTTGTTGCATTTATGCCTTATATAAAATTTCCATGTATGTATATATATATATATATATATATATACTACAAGACGTCTTTGAGTATAAGAGAGAACTCTCTCACGATATTGGAACTACTCTCAGTTAAGTGTCAAACCACATAGTGACAAAGGGCAGAGAACTTACACGATTGTATCCGTTAATTAAGCAGGACTACTAGCAGGAAAAGTGTGAGAAAGATTAAAATATGGTTACAAAGGTTGGCTTCTTCAAAAGAATTAAATTTTGATATGCATTATAATGCCAAGTGTATTGGCCTACTCGCTCGCATGTTTTTGATTTCAAAAGGGGCTACGTGTGTATTTTTATAAGGAAGCAATACTAGCTAGAATAACTTTATAGCGTTAACTTGATATAAAAATAATTACCTCACGTAAATTACTTTTTTCATTTGATTTAATGTCGTATTCAACACATATTTAGGTCATAAATACGACGGCCAGCTCATCCTACTATAAGTTTCCTGGACACTTTTCTATCACCAGTACTAACTTACCTTACCACGAGGCCGACAACTCATGTATAGGGTATGACCTACCGCGACCGGGCTCCAACCCGCGATCTCCGGATTCGAAGTCAGACATGCTAACCACTACGCCACGGCCGCGGCACGTAAAAAAGTAAAGTTTTGATATAAAGACCTTGGTTATTGCAAAATCATGCTATAATGGAACATTTTAAGTCCCAAATGCTTAGTTTGAGAAGAAAAAGTCCCCGTATACAAGTAATAAGACCACCCTACTATTTAGACTATCGACTTTAATGGCCCTAATGGCGGAGCACTACTTTACAACAAATATCTACGTACAGTATGCTTCATCGGTCAGAAGAGATTTTTTATTTTTTTAAAAATGGTTACTTGAGTAAGCGATTTTTGGTCAAATAAATAATTTGGCTGCAGTTAAGGTTAATTAGTGCCACTATACTTCAGAATGGTGATGACAGAACGTCATATTGTCATCCCGCCCTTCTATAACATTGTACAACTAGTATTTTAAATTAGCACTTTATGGTAGTTGTACTTCAACACATTTGAGTTGCGTAGGCATCGCCTACGTTTAACTAGCAGAAAACCATCAGTCAACAATAGCAAAAGTCTATACTGAAGTATTAAAATACAGAACAATCCCTAACAATAGTCATTTTTAAATATCAGTCAGCTGATACAACCTCTCACCTCCATGTATCAATTACCTCAATTTAACAGACCTTTACCATTCAAAATTAGCCACCTTCAATAACATGAAATTTCAAAGTTAGGGCCGACTAACTTTCAATAACAACAACGTTTTTTTTTGGGGGGGGGGTTGTTGGGTTTAACACCGTAGCAACACATTGTATAGGTTATATCACGGCGGTAAGTCCACCTACTCACTGTTCCTGAAAGGCCAAATCTCTGGATTGAGCTGTTAACCAACTACTAGACGGATACTTCCGTCAGTGACTGACTACTGCCTTTCATGATTTAGAATCAGTGGTAGGAGAGAGAATAGCCGTAGAAAATTATTTAATGACCAAGCTCCACGAATGTATGCCCCGCCCGGGAATCGAACCTACGACCCGGCGATCAGTAGACTTGTGCTTACCGAATGAGCTAGCCGGGCGGGCACAGCAACCTTTCAACAACACAATCCTTCAATTGCTTTCAACGATGGTGTTTTTCTGGATGTTATATTGTTTATCGTCGACCAACTAAACCAACCAGTTTTCCTAGGCTTCTCTGTTACTATGAATCGCCTACCTTTTTCGAAATTAAAGCTAAACAACTTGTACCTCGTCGTAGTAGGTCAGACCCTACCTTGATACAAGTATATTGACCATATATGTATATTATATTTAATGTGAAATACCAGCCCCGTTGGTTCTGTTGGTAGTCCATCTGACTACAAAACCAAGAATCGAGGGTTCGATTCCCGGGAACGATTTACAGGCAATATATCCTCTACAGAGCGGCCCTCTACAGAACAAATCCTCTGAAAAACATCAGCGTTTGATATTTCCCTATGGTGTGATATTAATAGCATTTAATCTCTGCAGTGCAATAACCTCTGAAGAGCAACACTTATAGTCCTTCCTAGTGGGAGTTGCTCAGGAGAGGTTGCACTGTACAAACATTCGTAGATTTTTGTCAAAATTTGTTGTTTAATTTTTTTTGGTCATTTTCACGCCTGCCTCTGAATCAAATTGGGAACAGTTGCCATCCACTGGTTTAGGTCCAGAGATCAATGTCTATACAGGGGACGTGAACAGGATGACAGACTGTCAGAAATCGCATGGTTTGTACAATAACCAATTTGGTCCTTATATAAGTTATAAGGGAATAAAAACAACAAAGAGAGAGTTTATCATTGTAAAATATATATATTTAAACATTCTACATAACTCTTCACAATGTTATGTATCAAATAATGCTCAATACTTATAATAAAAAATTGAAACATCACAAAATATACCTAAAAATTACCGAGACTCACATTTTATATAGAAAATATTAAGAATATGGCGGCTACAGTATATAAATAACTGAGTGTTTGATTTCATTGTTTAAGTAATACATGTTTGAAATTGGTATTACTATTCCAAAATGAAAGTTGACCATATGGGTTCTATTAATTTTGAGATCATTTTTATTGAGTTAATTGGATCTAAACAGTGTTCCTTAATAAATGCAATAAATGACTCTTGGCTTCCAAGAACGATTTGGTGCATTGTTGTCAATATCCAAGTAAGAAGTCATTTTCATACCCTGCGTTTATTAGGATTCTTGAAAGAAAATCTTGATAACCTCTTAGTACGAGAATGGCAAGAGTTGAATATCAGTATTGTGGTGAGATTTTTCTTTTAAACATATCTTTTAAACTGAGTTATTAAATTACTGTAGCCATGCACTAGATATATAACTTTACTTCTTTAAAAAAGGGCTGCCTAAGTTCAGTTCAACATCAATGAATTCTACGTATAATGCCATTTTATGTATCCTAACTAAGCAAGCAATATTATTTATCAAAATTTTAAGCACATTTTACTCAAAAACAATTGTAGCAAATTACAGTTTAATACTAAAAAAGCATCAAAAATACCATTTCTCAATTATAAATTAATGCTGAAAATACATGTGTCATTATTTATGATTTCATAAAACAGTAATGAGCATGATTATGATATAAAATATGTTATTCAGAAACAATGGGACATACATATTAATCCTCAAACAATACATCTAATAAAATAGCTTCATAATTAATTCATTAATTGACGAATAAATTCACAAACGATTCTAGGAGATCATTAAATACAAAATATATAGAGAACTCTTTAAATATACAATAAAAAACTAATTGGATACAAATAGAAATAAATTAGAAATCTAAATTGCAAACCAGGCTGTAATAATACTTAGAAATAATAGAAATTAAGCAGAACTTCCAGATTCTTTAATTCAGAACTTGATAATTAAAAGGATAGTTTATGAAAATTATATATCAGCAAAACTATTTATTTTTCAATGCACGACGGTTACGAGGAATTCATTCTTTAAGCGTGTACATGTATTTCTAAATGTCCAAATATTACAGAAAGTAACATTTTGAAATATTATGTATTTTATTTACCATCATGGAACGAATTTCCAAGGCAACCTTACATTGATACAACCTTTTTTGAAAAACACATGACCAAGAACGAAAACTATAATCGAAAAAGAAAAAAATATTAATTAATTAAAAATTCAAAATGCATTCACATAGTGAAAATACAATATATGATTAAAAATTAAGTAACATCAAAGACAAAGATAAAAACTTCATCTATAAAATCTCTGATTATAATTATTTCATTGATAATATTTAATTTAGTTGGAATTGAGTTGAAATTGGAATTCTGCACAAACATGTTCAGTAAAAATTCGCATTGACATAGATAAGTATACAGGAACATGTATACTACATATAAGGTGTATTTATGTATAAATATATATAACTGTATTGCACGTGCCAGTACCAAATACATTTGCAAGATGGGATTTTGATCAAACTATAAAACGCATAAGCAGCTGTCACGGCTCAGAGTCAAAAACAACACATACATGCACAGTGTTTTAGACTAGGAATCATGCAGACCGCTTATTATAAAATTTGTAACTGCAATTAATATTGAGTTCTGTAAAAGAAAAAAATATCAAACATAAAATATTCATTAGACAAAAAATCTTAATAAAATTCAGTCACATGCATGTATGTATGAACGCTCACGTGGAATGACAAATAAGCAAGCAGACGATATCACTGACTTTGATTCAAAGAACATAAAATACAACGAATTAACCAACAATAATGACGTCATGTTGGTTTTAAATGGAACATCTAATCACCGCAGCATATCAAAGAAAAATAAGGAGAGAAAAAATGTAAAATTATGAATCGTGGTAAAAATACATAAGTAAGCGAGAAATAGATAAAATAGAATATGAAATAAATTGATCAATCAAATCTCAAACATACCCACTAGCACCATATATCAGTGAAACATTGATTTTATAAACAGTGTACAAACAAGTACATCAACATGTAGGCATCTTCTATTTACATAAGCAATTCTATTGTTAATCTCTATCTCAAAAAAATGCATTGCTGGCACATTTACACGTAATATATCTCGCATTGAAACTCATCTTTATTGTAAATAAATACTGCGTAGACAGACAGGCAGACAAACAGACGGACAGACAGAGAGACAAACAGACAGACAGATGAACAGGCAGACAGGCAAATATAGATCTACATTCAAACTGACATATTTTATAAATAAAGAATTTTATGGAAAATAAGACTCGGAAATGCGCAAGGTTTGTTTTCTACTATTTTCTATATATAATTTTCTATTTACAATTCTGGCCAAATATCAGAACCTAGCATTATAGAATTCAGATTTAAATTCTATTCTCGCGAGATCACTCAACGAACGAGACATCGAAATCTCGTCCCACAATGCAACTGTAAGTTTGTAAATATCAGAGATTTTGATCATTGTTTTATAAATTACAGACAATAGTTTCAAAAACTTCACTTTTTCAAGTATGGTCTCCAATAACTGTCATTATCACCATTTGCTCTAACCCTCGGGGGAGAAAGTCCAGTGGTATCATGTAAAGGAGATTGATTTGTCTGCATTTCTGTATGTTGATTTCTGTCGTCTCCTCGTGACGTCATCGATGACGTCTCGAGCGCTAACCTCTGGGTGGGTGACAATAAAGGACGATCTAGTCGCATTGAGATATCCATTGACGATTGAGCCATCATTTCTGATTGGCGCTGAGACAAAATATCCCCCGCAGGACGGGAACCAAGGATTTCATACGTACGGACTTCGCCAGT
Organism: Mactra quadrangularis; assembly: GCA_025267735.1. Classification (NCBI taxonomy): domain Eukaryota; kingdom Metazoa; phylum Mollusca; class Bivalvia; order Venerida; family Mactridae; genus Mactra; species Mactra quadrangularis. The sequence continues at coordinate 36,666,196 of CM046309.1, read as the reverse complement.
AGGTACATAAATACTGTTTTGTATATTTTGTGGGGTGCTTGAGTGTAAATGAGGATAAATGAAGCCAGTAGTTAACTGTGGTGATGCAGGTATGCTAAATGGCGACGCTATAGATGGCTGTGTGTTCATTGGATTGAATATATCTGACGTCAACATCTGGTAGCTACTGGTCCCTACATTTGAGGGGTGGTTAGATAATGTTGATATGGCTCGGCTTTCTTCTAATATAGCAAGGTTTGAACTAGTGCTAGCAAATGGCACAGACAGTGAGGAGTTCATAGTAGCTCTAGGCTCTGGAAATCGTGTATCCATTCTATCTGAAAGCCTAATATCTTCTGATTGAAATCGATGCGGCAACATCAAAGGCAGACTTGTGCGTTCTGAGTATCTTTGATCCATCGATGGGAACTCTATCCGGTGAGGTTCTGGCATCAATGGAAGTTGTCTATCCATGTTAATATTGTCTTGATGTGACGTCACTGGAGCTGTGAGCTCACTCACATTTGTCAATGTTGTTAGACGATTTTCTGATATATCCATTTCTGGTGGGGAAAGTCGTTGATGAGCTGTAAATGAGAGAAGAGAGGAATATTAAATCAACAGTCAGCTTTCGTTTTTAATACATATCACAAAACAAACAGAACTCACTTTGGTTATCTCATCACCAAATTCAATGTTAACTACCTATCAACAGTTTGGCTTAAGTAGTCTACAAAAATGAGAGTTACAGTTAACAAAGATGTAAAAAATATGTTGTGTTTATTTGCTTTAAGTCATTCGTATTTAGAGTAATGTGAGAGATTACAGTTAAATCAAGGCAATTATATTAACCACTTGATCGTGCTTTTAATTGTTTTAAAACTACCCGTTTTGCAATTTCAAAGCAAGGATATCACTGGTGTTCTATTACAAAGGTTTCAATATATATGACGTCACAATATGTGAGAGAGCATTACTTAGAATGTCAAAGCGGATTTCTTCCAACAGGTTTTAAAGAAGCATTAAGCAAGCTTCACTTACCTATATTAGGAATGGGTGTGATGACTGAACTTTGACCTTGAGAATATGAAGGTAATGCGTGTGACACAGTATTAGCAGTAGGCTGAAATACTGGCTCTTTTCCATATGATAATGAATCAAAACTTCCCCATTGTGCACGACGATTTTCTGTAAAAAATATATAAGTAATCTTTATAAATGATTTATTACAAATAGCACAGTTGCAGAACAACACATATGTCAATGGACAGATCCGTTCGACAGTTTGAGAAATGATGTCTTTATGTTTTGTATAATGTCAACAAAATATGTTTAAACTAAAACATATGTCTTTTACAAAACTAGGAGCATGTATGGCATCTATACACGTTTGCAGGTGTTTTATTCAATATCATCTTCATTAATTGTGAGAACGTCAGTATACAAGCTGCCTGTTTGTGTATTCTTAGAAAGTACACCATGCATACTTCAAAACCAATAACAAAACAGAACATTTGGTGTTTGTTTCAAAACGAATGCGTAGTTAGTAAAATTTCATAGCCGCAAGGACAATAATGGCAATACTAATAATATTCAATTAATGAATTTATCTATGCAAACATGTGTATGGTCGTGTGCACCATCCATGCATACCGTATGGCGACAAAATGTTGCACCAAATGCAATCTGCAACCATTGCCTAGTTTACTGCGAACCAAGAACGACAATGGTCGGAAATACGCGAGTTTTGCCGATATTGGTCGGAAATACGCGAGTTTGGCGATATTAACAAAATTGTTTCAAAACAATAAGGTTAGACATTTGATTCAACAAAAAAAATGCATATGTGGTATAAGGTAGACGAAAGCTATCATGATATATATAAAATACAAGTACAAAATGTATTGTAATAAATTTTCACTATTATTGATTTATTAGGTGTCGTAGTGATGGGAAAAGAATCAACGTCTAATAATCAACGTAGTTCGTCTAAATGAAATCAGTAATGTTCGCTATCATGATTAAATTTTCACTTTTTCCGGGCAGGTGAGTTCATAAGTTACATGAAGTTATTTTTGAATATAGATTGCATAGAATAATTTTATTAAGTTATGAGTTCTCACCTGAATGATTGAAACCATTTGTGTCCGCTGAGGGGTGAAGAATTCCTTTCATTCTACGACTGTCTGAAAGTAAAGTATTTTTTCTAAGTTCTTCAAGTTCTGAGATTGTAGAAGGGAATCTACGACTGTCACAGATGGGGTCTGTATGAGATCTCTCACTTGAGACATCCATAGGACCACGTGGTATACGTCTATCATCTGTACGTAGTATTTCTGAAATAAATTTATATCAAGATAATTAGATTTAGTCTTATTTTTGTCTCAAGATCGCAAATACCAGCATGACTGACTCGTAATTAGATTAGCAATATCAACAATTCGAACTCATTCTCAAAGAATTCTTAAAAAACTTGAATTGTGGTTATTTGATTTTTATGTAGCATCGAGTGCAATTGAACAAATTGATTGGGGCTAAAATACGTAGCTTATTTAATGAAAGGAAATATTTGAAGAATAAATGCCAGATAAAAATGAGTGTTATGAGCATAGTTATGATGTTCCACGCTTCAAGATGCTATGTTATTCTGTTTCTAATTGCACATGTATTACTATCACGTGTACATGTAATTTGAAAAATAAGTATTGTTCTGTTCTTTCTGTTCTGTTCTTTTCTACCTACAATGCACTACATTGTCTGTACTAAGATATAGATGCGAAGTTTGTAACAATCGTGTAAATGAAATAAAAGTTTATTCAATTGTATCGACAATCGTAGCATAAGTTCCATGCTAATTTTAACCATTTTAGCCGAAGACTAAATTCTATTCGAATATGTGAATGATGAACTGTACTAGCTTGGTACATACGCTTAGAACTAACTTGAAATTTAGATGACAAGTCTGCAAACATGAACTGAAAGGTTTCAGACAAGCCAGCAGAGACATTATTGAATTCACATTCTGTGGTTTAACTTAAGTTACACAAATGTCAATACGCCACTGGTGTATAATGTATGGAAAATGTCCTTGCATTGTAAACTCATATGTCAATAGTCAGAGACTGTTGTTACGTGAGGATTAAAAAACGTTAATTTTATCTAGGGTGGTCTAGTTTGACAACTTTAGGGTATGGGAGTCAGTGTACCGACGTAATATTTGAATTATTTTTAACTTTTATATAAATTGAAATTTCTTGATTTTTGCTTTTCATATTTTTTTTAATTTCCATATTTTGAAGTAGTTTGAGGTTTTTGAAACTCTCCCCCCCCCCCCCCTGGCACATGTAAAATCCGCTGGATCCGCCAAGGCGTTTGCCTGGATTTTATCCCCATGTTCTTGAAATTAAACTCTAGCATAGACCGATTAAAACTTATTGTTGCACTATGGAGTATCTACTTAAAATATTTGAAATGTCAAATGTGAAAGATTGAATGAAACAGTATGTGAATAGACTTAGTGTCTTGAGAGATACACACAATAGAATTTTGTCATGAATGAAATATTGGAATTGTGTTTCAGTTTTCCCAAGATGCTTTGTTATCATATGCCAATCCTACAGATACACTCGATTATAAGACGGCTTATTTTCAAAGAATTCTCAATGAATACATAAGCCCACGTATTTCCACGACGGATGTTAATGAATGATACTTTTTTGGGTTTCATTAGTATTTGTTTAACATCAATTTTAACAAGTCAGAGGAGACCCCCCCCCCCGACAAACATTTCAGGTAACCATCGTTCCTAAGCTGCCAACATTCTCAGATACATTCATAGTTGGCATCTGAGCACAATACCACGACAAAGTTATCGTCGAATTTTCATTTAAGGGTATAACCAGCCTCCATGGCTGGGTTTCGAACCATCTACTCCTTCGGAACACTAGACACGAAGTTCTGCACATAGCCTAGTATGCTACGGGCCCGGCAAACCACGACAAGAGAAAGAGAGGTATCACTGCCCTTATAATTAATGCCAAGAATACACGACTTTTACTGTACAATGTGCACAATTGAATTACGATTTTCGACACTCGATTTTTCAACATTTGGGTGAAACTCGACATAGATCTGCTGTCCGGACATTTTTCGTCTTTACTCTAATTGGTAAAGTCTCACAAGATGTACATTATATATACTTACTAGATTTACTTCGGGCTTCACGAGGTCCATCTACTGTGACTTTAATCGCTTTTGAGTAGGTAGCGATCTGAGGTGGGTGGGTAGCAACAATGATTGATAGTGTAAAACTCTTGCCTGGAAAAATAAAATATAAAAAACATAAGTTCAAAGCTTCAAACATGATACGTTAGAACTCCTCACATATACCATATATTGGAATCGGTTTTTTATCCATGTGGGAACATGTAAAAGACAATATTGGCTTTGTGGAGTTTTTTTACATTAATTTATTACAAGTGAGGTTTTAGGAAGAGAGCGTGGAAAGATAATTATTGTTTTAAATGTCAGAGTGTCATACATGTGGTTTTGTAATAGAAGAACGATCGTTACCAGGTAATTAGCGACAATATTGTTCACATATTATATAACACTGCAATATGAGTATTAAAATATGAGACAATATTAAATCTGTCCATGAAATAAGCTGATGTTACAACTTTATCAGAGTGGGTTGTATAGTTTGTGTAGGCCTTAATATTCACGATTTTGTAGTTGTTTTGAGTTATGAAAATTGTATTGTTGTTATTGCAGCTGCTGGTGACATTAATAATGGTAATGACGACGGCGATTATGATGGTGGTGATTATAATAATGATGAGATGATGATAATGGTGATGGTGAAAATAATGATGATTATTGTGATGATGATGTTTGTAGTGGTGATGATGATGATTATGGTGATGATGATGATGATTGTAGTGGTGATGATGATGATGATGGTGATGATTATAATGGTGATGATGATGATAATGGTGATGATAGTAGAGATGGTTATTTTAATGACTGATGATAATGAGATAGCCCAGAAGCTGAAACCTTTTGATAATGATAATTGGGATAATAATGTTACATGTAATAAGGATGACGAAATCAAAGTTATTTGGTATAAAAAGTGACAACGCCTTAGTCTAGTCGATGGAGCTATCTATCATCATATAATCTGGTTGCTTCAAAATTTACAATTACTTGTATAAATATAACATAAAAAATATAATTTTATGAATGAAATAAAAGAATATGATAGATATCATTCGTGGTTGATCCGATAGTAATCAAACTTCGCATGTAGGCAATTCCTTTCATAGATATACCAAGAACTAAGCACCCACTCGTACAAAAACTTGATACATGTACACAGTAGTGTAAAAGTGCACATGATATGATGTAAGTGCAAACAAACAAACAAGGAGTGTATATGAACCTGATAAAACTAAGTGATTAATAAAAGAGTACTTTATAGTGTATTAAACCCTGCACTAATGATTTATATCAGTTTACATGAGATCACGAATGTATGAAAATGTAAAACACATTTAGAATGCAATTATATGAACGTATTCTCTTATTGTCTTAAACAAAGGCGTTGTTTAGTCATGAGCTCCAAATACATGGCTATAATTTTAGTAAATATAATACTATATAATAAATAGTTCGTTTAGCTATTAACCTATCGCATTTTTCAATTTTATCAAATATTTTGACATTTTAAACAGGGGATTTATCACCTAGCATATTGTACAATAGTATTAATTTGATTTATCATACAAAGTATTAACGTGTGGTATTGTTATTTAGGTTACATTGTAACATGTTATAGAAGATTGGGGATCAATTATTTTATCATGGCATAACAAACCCTGTGATAACTAGGTTAATTTATATTTATCATTGTTCCATCCTTATTTATTAGGCCGACAAAGGGTAGGTCCAGTTCAAGGCTGTAGTATTTTGGTAACACTCGCCCACGCAAAATTCTCACATGACTGATTATTCATTCATAGTTTTGCACCTATTTCACAGATGTATTTACTAACGAGGCGCAGAAAAACTACATTTAAAGCGGGAAACCAGTCATATCAGTAATCATTTTCTTACTGGTACCCGCTGTCGTCTAATGTATTCATATCTAAGCGCAGCATGGGACACAGTAAAAGTTCATTCATAAATCCACACCTCAATGCTTAGGAATGCGTATAAACTTTGTACTAGGTACGGTTAATAATATCCACATAACTGAAATTCCTGCATAAATAAAACCATTAAGTATAGGACGAAAAAGGTACGGTGGTCAAACAAAAACAGCTTAAACAAATACACTTGATCTATTGCTTTCATTTCAAACAGTTTTGTTGAAATTTGACGAACACTTCACACTAAATGACCTTCAGAATTAGACTTAAATATAAGTTAAAAGAATTAATCTGCATGAAAAACGGTTTTACCCTCCGTCATGCTTAGGAAATCATTAAAAATTATTAAACAATAACAAAAAATGACAAAGAATTATAAATATGATTATTTTCATACACAGCTCAACTCTATCATTATGCTAGATTTATTTTTGCGGTTATATATACTAAACAGCTGTTGTGTTGATATGATTTATTATTCCGTACTAAGTTACTTTTCTACAAAATGTATGCAACCATTTATATCTTTTTAACAGATTACTGACTTTTCATTCAATCATTTAGAATCATGTTAAGCGGACACATGCTGCGACTGATCGCATTTGAATTTCAAGTCAATTAAATATCCTTTTAACGGACTTAAAATTGTCCGTGGAACCAAAGAGCCTAAAAGACTAAATTTCGAGTAATGTGGTTAACTGTTTTGTTGGAACACGTGCAAACGTATTGAGAAAACACAGGTCATAAAGTAAAAATAATCAACGACTTTTTACGGATAATGACGATGCGAGTTTTTTGGGCAATATAAAGAACTCCAGTCCGATTTGATAGTAATTTAATTACAGCACTGTCGACTAGGCATTTTGATCTTATAATACGAGGTTCGCTCAGTTTGACAATAAAAAACTAACTGCCTATTGCATAATTTCTAGATTTGTTCACGACTTTAGAAGGCATCGTGGCAGACTTAATGTGAACCGGTGCGCCAATTGGTTAAGACTTTCTAAACATTTGGAACTTTTTTGTTCAGCGTGGAATTAACTTCCAATAGTAAACTAATTAACGGTGAATACAATATGCCACCCCGTGTTTGTAACAGCGTGGTACATTTTATAATAGCTCATAAATTAAGTGGCTAGCCTACGATATTCCTTGTCAAGTGAAATAAAACAAAAAAATAATTTTACTGACTTGTCAAGCTGAGTGATTGCCATCGCCTATGAACTTTTATTAAGCGCGAATTTCCGCGAAACGATGCATTTCCCGGATTTCGGTGTCGTGAGAACGGTTTTGACGCTAATTGTCAACTAAGAGCACGCGCCACTGAGCACGCACGTGACACGTAAATAAAATAATAAGTCACCGTAATTAGTAACCGTTAATTTATTTCAGCTAATTGTTCACTGCGCAATAACGGATAATAATATACTAAGTACATTGTACAAAACGTCACGTTCGTTAACGTAAACAAGTTACGTCGAGGTGATACACGGGAACAGGTCGGGGATTTCCCTTGCCTTTCTAGTATAGAAACAATTACATGTTTATGGTAATTAGCGTTTTGTTTCAAAATAACACAACATGTTTAATTACCGAATGCATGAATAAACTCACGCTTTAAACAATTTATCATGTATTTACCCTATGTGTGCATATTTTTAATCATCATCCTAGTAAATCTAAGAACAAATGTCATAGCGCACGTTCCATACATATAAAACATATTATTAGGGGATTTTACTAGATTATTCATTTATAACAAAGTAAGGGCGCGGTCCATAAGCTACAACGTTGGACTAGTTAGCTCCTATTAGAACATTCCGGCGTTGGTTCGATCCTCGACTCAGGCACTTTACCTTATCAGTTGAAATACATTTTGTAGGATTCTCGGACGAGTGTTTTAGATATAGCTCATAAGCCAGAGTAACCTAACGGCTACTTGAAGGAAGAAGAATCGCTTTTATCCCTGTCAATGAGCACAGAAAACAATACGAGCAAAATTTTGTTATAATTTGTTATTTTGATATAATCAAGTCGAAACCCTGATTTCATAGACCTAGTATTTATACGTCCGAGTCCGTTTTCAATTTAACTTAATATTTGTTTAAGAAGACCACATTAAAAACTCCGATAATGGTCACTTCTCAACAAAAAGCTCTATGAAATTAATTTCCTGTTCATTTTGCTATAGAAACCACTCTACTAAGGTCGACTTCTCTGTATAACATAACCGAGTTCTCCAACTGGCTGGTATATAGAGGTTCTACTGTAAAATTACTGTTTTTATTATAAAGTGAAATCCTCAAACTAACAAACAAGGATATGTTTTACCAATTGTCGTGTGAATGTAACTTTTACAATATAGGAAATAAAGATGATAATTCAAGGCGTACAATGTGTGAATAAGGAAATACATTAAAACAATTTCCTTTTATACATTAACAATAGTAGTATTGTAAGGGGTCCAATTGTAACCTTCCTGGTACTAACCTATCAAAGCTCTAGATCTGTTAAGTAAATAGTAATTTGAATTATTTCTTCGAAATCAAGCGTTACGTCATCGTGAAGTTTCAACAGTCCGGAAGGTTTTTGTTCTTTACTTGACGATGAAAATATTTAGTATATGAGCAGGAAGAATAAACTTTGAGCTTTCTAGACAGGGTGTGGTTTGGCGAGTCCGACGATGAATTTTGTCACTGTTTGAGTAGGGTAGTCAATTTTACGTCGGTTCGAAGCCCATCTAAAAACTTGCTAGTTGTTTAAGATAAAAACATTATTTGTAATTGTTTTATTGTAAGTTAGTGTAAGATAAGAAAGCAGACGACTCGAGAGTGATTATATAAGCTTTAAGATTCTGGATAGCTCAAATAACTCAAAACATCACATTTGTGACAAGAGACACCATACATTTCTAAAGCGCTTGTCTTATTTGTAATACATGTATATTATATAATACATGCATTGTTAAGACAATACTAGCAATCTGAACAAAGCAGATGATTCAATACATCACAATGTATAATCTTATTGTTTTCCAATGATCTTTTTAATCAAGCCGTCTGCCAACCTGGGTTTTAAAAATTTGGAGGGAAATCAGATAGAAGAGCCAATGTGATGTACAGACAATTATAGTAAATTGATTCATTACTAAGTTATTCATAGATACACATCAGAATTTGACCTGTCTTTGTTACAAGTTACCCTTAACACGTAATTTCATTGCTGTACATTAGTATCGAATAAAATAAAGAATTTGCCTATTTGGACATATTTGAAATTCTTCAAATTACGATCTAACTGTTGACTGATTTTCTTTGTGCAAACTGAGATCAATATGTTAAACTAACGAAGTCGAATTCTTGAATTAATACTTGCTTATGTAATAACAAAAGCACCCTTAGATCTATGCCGCTTTCCTGTAAGGTGTATATAATAGTTAGTCAATAAAACAGCGATAAATAATCTTTATACAAGGTTAATAAAATAAATGAGTCACATATAGTCAACCATGAATCACAATGTTAAGTAATCGTTAAGCTTAAATAGACCACCGTATCGAAATGACCATAATTCGAGCTCAAGTCCACTTCTTGTTGGTCAAATACGGTAGCACATTAATGTATATATTCAAAATATCCCTTGCCCCATTTTTGAGCATATTAGGGAGCTGCATGACTTTCTCTCAAAATGTTACCTATTGTCTATGCCATTCTAAGGGTCGTACAATAAAATGAACGCTAGCTTATCCAACTGAAGGAATTACATTCAAAGTATCGCAAAATTAGTAAAACAGCATCGAATAATTAAAATCCTAAACAACTGGTGTGGTCCCAAATGGGACGGTAACGATTAAACCGAAACAAGTCAGCCAGTTAGACCGTTCCTTTAAAAAGACTTAATTAACTTCCGATTTCATGTCTACTGAAACTGATCCTCACAATTCCTAGTATCGTATTATCAGAGAAATGATATCTTTAACACAGGAAGAAAATGATGCGGTAATTAATGGCTGCAATAATTATCTGTCGTAAATGGAATTACCTCTTTTTCCATGAAAATAACTAATGTATGTCAGTACGACCCATGTACATGTAATTAAATAGATTTGAAATCGAGTTATTTATTGTACATGGACCATGTTCATTTAATCAAATCTAAAGAAGTGAATTCAACTCACGCCCTTAATTCCTCGTGATTTGTTACATTGTTACATTTATTCAAATGTAAGTGACGCATAGAATAACCCCGCTGATTTTAATGCTCGATATTGTTCGATAATTTATTTTCATCAATCATGAGTACAGATGTACTGTAGTGGGTATTTAATTCAGTGGGGTTAAAGTATGCGCCACTGACAGTTTAATAAAATTTTACAATACAAACAAGTTTATAACGTACATGTCAGTGCAAACGACTCTGCTTTAATCAAGAAAAATGGCATTAAGAAAGAAACAGCTTGAACATTTAAAATCACGGTGCATCTTTGTCTTTGTATAAAATAATTAGATAATCGTGATACAATCTACAAAGATACAATGACATTATGTTATTATCTTGTAGCAAACCTGTTCATACGCAATCTGTCATTATTACACGAAGTTTTTCACTGTTTGTTAAAGCGATGTTCGCATCGAGCTGTCGAACGCAAAGACAAACGCCAATGCTGGCTCTGAGGACATGTGTGCATATCGCGGCGGTCAAGACTAAACCGGTCGTGTGACATTCATCTTCAAATGTAGGTTCGAAATTAATTATACGGTTGGTGTAAGCGTTTTGGAAGGCGTCTGGTTGACTGAAGACCACGGACACAAATTTAGTGACTAACATCGTTGACGAGCATCTTTAATCACAAAGAGACAGCTGGATTATTTTAAGTATTATGTATATCTTGATAAAATCTAATACATAAAGTTATATTTACAACACGTTTTAACAAAGAACTACAAAATAAGTTTCGATTATATTGACGATCAATTTAGTTCAAATAAGCTCTAAGTTATGAAAGTTATAGAGAGTTGATATAAGCTGTTGCATTGTGTTTGTTGGTTAGATATCGAAATTTCAGTCAAAATTATTTTGTGAAGTTTGTTTTTGTTACCGCCACATGTCGACCGACCATGTTAAGAGTTATTTTATCTCGAGTTACGAATGATCAAACAAAGAAATGGTGAACAATTTAACAGCAATTGAGATAAAACTAAAAAATGTAACAAAAATATGGCTACTTTACGACACAAAGATAACTATCTGCGGCAACATTTGTTATTGTTTAAACGGCGAGTGTTCGTCTGTAGCTGATTAGATGCAGTAAGTGATACCTGCGGTCAGCGTGTTAATTTGACGTCTTTGTGCAACAAGGTGTACTGTAATTGAAGTTATCAACTCACCTATCCTACCACGAGGAGTTACTTTGTCCAGTTTGTTAATGGTCAAGCCCAGCATTGTGACATAACACCTTTACAAATCATGTAGGCGGACAAAATACGACTTCCCGTGGACAAATGAGGCATATTGTACTATTTTGACAACTTCATTTTAATCTGTCCACGCACTAGTTCAATACAGTTTGCTAGATTTAATGGTGAAAATAAGCGAAATAGTTCAGTTTGATAATAAAAGTTGATAGTAAAATTCAACCATCACGTCCGTGCCCTCCGGTCAGACAAATAAACACTTAACGTCTTAAGTATTATGTTTTAAGTATACAAGCGACAGATTGTCGCAATATAGTCAGCAAGCATATTGAATTTTAATCAAGTGAACAAATTGGCTGCAATTTGTAAAATGAATTGGAACAATATGATTCGTACGTCTGATATTGCTAATAACAAGAGTTTTGAAAGATTTTCGAACTTGTGGTTTGGGCTTTTAACCATACTCAGATTTGAGGTTAGAGTTAAATGCCGTTTCTACCGGATCGACATGCTCTAACCACATTGTATGGTCAGAATGGCATATTAACCTCAAAACATGGTCCTTGACCTGTTTTATCATCGTTGGCTATGGAAAATAAATAAATATTGATATTTTGAATCCATGTTTCTTTTCTAAATGTTTTGGCTACCCTGTCCAACTTGAGCTTAAACATGCCTACTATTTTAAGTGATCCAAGTTTTGCTACAGGATTCATGAATGAATCACATTTTAAATCAGCCAGTAGGAGATTACTAAATGCATCTTTTGACCTGCCTTCAGTAAGTTATCAAATGTTCAAAAGTGAGCAAGATTTTACATGTGGCCACCTACGTGTTTCTTAGTATTTTCCGGTTTTGATTAAGAAGTAAACACATGTACTAGCCCGGACTTTTGAAAGAACGCCAAGCACAAATGAAATATCAAACATGCATGTTATCACATACGTAACCCCTATGGTTGTACAGAATGGTACATTCCTCACGTGAGAATGCTAATGCACTTTATATACAATACGCTAACCCGGGCATTGGCGTAGAATGTCAAATTACCTTACAAATAAAAAAGTAAGTTCGAATATATCAAGTTGTGTTCATGTTGCATGTACGTAATTTTGTAAGTATGCATGTGTGTAGTCTCCGTCAGTCGATATCAAGCCAATATTGAGTCATTTTAACATTACCTAACGCTCAGGGCAAGTCATATTTCATGTACAAGTAGATCATAGCTTACGTACATTCATAATGAAGAAATAAGTTCGTTGACACAACAAAACATATTCTTGACCCAGCATAACATAAGAACATATCCTTATACTCGGTTAGATTGGTTCAATACATGTATCATTAATGAAGGTCATTAATGAAGGTCAGAGAAGGTATGATAGAGATCACCAAATGCACCATAAGGCAGAACAAGCCAATCCTTCTACGTAACATATGGACAGCATTTCTCGCTGTCTATGATTCATACAACCAGCGTATATATCGTTTTATAATAATGATCATTTTCTTTTCTATGCATGTTGTACATTGTTTTCTATGATTTGTAATTCATTAGTCGAGTATCTTAGGTGACATATTACTTCTATCAGTGCAGCGATCTCGTGGAAACACGCGTTGATAATTTACCGGAAGCGCCTCCCGTGTTAGCTGCCGCCATAGATTTAGTTTCGGTCCCACAGCTCGCGAGATATCATTATAAAATACTCGCGGACGAACGCTTAGCTCAGTCATTTGACATCACTTGAAAAATTACGCTTTTATAAAACACCAGGCATTAATAACATTTTAAAATTAATATTATTTTATTAGCTAGTGAGTTCCTCTTCATGATTGTTCGTCAACAAAGATTGATCATGAACCGATAATCAGCAATCAATTAGTCATGGTAATAGTATGCATGGTATTGTAAAAACACCATTAACTTTTTGCAATTGTTGCTATGCTTCATTGTGTATTACCCCATTCAAGTTGTATATTACCAAACTACTCATTGTTTTATTTTTACTCTTTATTTTAAAACGTTTCATACCAAACTACTGTTTACCCATTAAGCCATAGGTATGTGATTTAGTAAAATCAACCGTCAAAAGTGAACATAAACAAAAAGTAGTCATAGAATCACGACGATCGTAACTTCTCGGTAATTTCCGAAATCTTAGAATAAAGACAAATCTCATCGCTTTCAGAGTGACTATCACGGATCTGTATCAACTGGTCACGTGGTATTATTCTTCTTATTCTCTCTGATTAATTTGCAGGACCAATTCTGAGACATCTTCGCACATCGTGTCCAATCTATCTGTATTGGTCGTAAGGAGATATTTTATTCAGACAGCAGATGATGCTACATATCGCGGGTTTAGCGCAAAACGATCGTAACTCACCCTTTTCTTATATTGAGTTACGACCGTTTTCCGAGTTTTATTGTTTTGTTCTTTGTAATATGAACATTTATTTAAATGAAAATTTGTGTCTTAATATATATAGGTAGTTAAGGATAACTTGAGACAAATTTAAACAATATTATATGTAAACAATGTCTCATGTTATTCTAAACGAACTATAGTTTTATTATGGTAAACGTTGTCAGTTGATATCTACTAACATTAAAATATATTCAATGAAGCACGTCTCTTAATAAACAATAAAAATTGTTCATGATTACACCATAGTTTTATATATACAAATAAAAATAACTTCAAAAAACTATATTTAAACAAAGATACAATATACAAACTTATAAAAAAACTTTATTTCAAAGAAAGCAAAGACGGAGTTTTATAAGAGTCACATTCACGTGGTTATTTATAATTAGAATGACATGGCAAAACACCACACACAAAGCGGCCTTTAGTGACTAGTTAAATGAATGGAAGAAAATCCCGACAAGTAATGATGACTTGAAAATTGTATACAGTGTCATTTGTCATTCTTAAAGCGCAAAAAGACAAACAAACAAAATTTCATGCGGTCGTGATGTCGTGTCATGCAGTGTTTGATAAATTTTCATGAGTACAAATAATATTCATGCATATAATTATGTATTTAGATCTTAGATAATTTGAGAAAATCTTAGCTGTACAAAGGATAGATTCATAACTCTGGAGTTCGCTTCCTGGTCATCTAGAACTAAGCTAATTGGATTATTTGTTGGCTAGAAAAGTTTAAGTGAATTTCAACGAACGCGGAGCTGACTAACCAATCATTACCAGTAAATCGTCGTAACCACTCGACCAGATCCGCTCCCTACAAAAAGTAGACTTCAAAAGTCAATAGAACATTCCCAGATTTGAAAGTCCAACAAAATTCTTACACTCATTGCCCGGAAATTCTTAATATCATCAATGAACTTAAGCGATATTTAATACGTGAGTTGACATCATTGCCTAATTAACACGTCATTGTCTTCCGGGATAATAAGTATATCCTTTCTTGGAATAAACAATGTCGATAGGCCATGTAAACAAAGTAGGATGTAGACCAGTTTTGCGCTGACCCTACTGTGTACATTTCAAGTATATTAGAACATCACGTAGTAATACAATAATCTAGTATGTATTATTGTTTATTTTATTTTAAAAGTACATTATAATGAGTGATGCAAGATCAGTCGTCATTGGACAAAACATCAGGAAAAACAAGTCCGGAATTACGTACATTTTGTACATGAGTGTTTACAGATCCTTGTTCAAGTCTTAAGATTGTGTCGCAATCATTTAAAGTAGAAGGTACGGCTTATACATGTATGTGAACTTTACATTCACATGCGTTCAATGTGTACCGTTTCTAAAAATACAAATTATTGTTGCTATGGCACTTTGGTGCTAACAACATAACAAGCGCGTGACACCATAGGAGTAACATGTAACATTTCAAACGTTGTCTTATGAGAAATGACTTGTTAAAATATAAGTTAAAGACACCTGCAGTTTAACAATACGTGCATGGTTGACATGTTATCTAAAGAAGTTGCCACTCTAATACAGGAAAATGTCAATTAAAATAATAAGTTAATACAGTAACGTACAAGTAGACAGTTTGAAGTGGGACCAAATTACTTAAATATATTTCTGTTTTAATCATTTTGACTTGCTCGTATTACATGCAGTTGGTCGTGTGAAAGTAGGAGTTAGATTCGTAGTATGTGGTTTTTAATTGAAACAATACATGAATTGACATGTAGAGTTCACTTCGGCAAGAAAAGTGCTTAAGTTTGCACTGGGTCAGTGGGTCAGGTCAGATTAACGAAATAAGTTCATGCTACTGCTTGTTACTTCCTACTCTGAGTGCATAACAATTAAGACTTCTTGTTCAACAGAAATATTGCCTATTTTGAGCAGCAATCTAGCCAACGCCCGCCATCTTTTTATACCTGGCGTTTTTATCACTTCTATATTGGCTACTCGGAATGGTCACCAACCGAGTTTGTGTTATCCAATTAAATTCTGTTGAAAAGCAGACGACACTAAGTCGATTATGATATTTTCTTTAGAAGAAAAGACATTGTAATTAAAACAGGAGTAGTAAAAGAAAACTGGACTAAAACTCACAGCGAGACATTGTTAGGAAAAGCTACAAAATCGATCGATTCTTCACCTTCGCCGCTTAATTTCCTCTTGCGGGCGACTTAACAATATTATTTGCTCCCAGTACAACACAAATGGGAAAATGTCATACAGACTCCAGAATAATGCCAGATTGTGAGATCAGGAAAAAAGGTCTAAAATTCATTTAGGGTTTTAACAAGCTTGATAAAACGACTGGCTAATTTACGATCTTCTAGCCTGCTTTATGGGGACAATAATCCAAGGTTCACCGCATTCACCATAAAACCCCACTGAGCGCGTGCCACCCGCGTGCGTTAATTCTATGGTAGGAAACATAAAACAAATTGTGCATATTCTGGTAAAAAGATTTCTTGAATTTTAATGAGAGTCAAAGATTTAGCTCACATGCCCTTGGCAATATGTATAATTAAATTGCAACTTTTCCATTCATGAACATTTTTATTTTAGAATAATTATCATGCAATTTTATGTCTGAAATCGATTTGGAACGCTGTCGTCTGCTTGAAAAGCGTGCATGTTCTATTACAGTACATTTTTACCGTTGTAGTATTTTAACAAGATCGTAGACAGATATGGTTCATACTCATTTAATTGAATTTGCCGAGGCTGAATGTCTTAGAAAATTCTGAGTATTTTAATTCTAATCTCGGGTTAACAGTTTGTACAGTACAGTTCACATGAATAATGTAGCGTATTGTAAGCAGTGTTAAGTTATAAGTTCATACGTATACTCTATAACACTAGTTACCTAACATTTATTTTTTGTGAACTTAAATTTCAGAAAATTTTGAACCACATATATTTTACAAGTATTTTGACACAAGTTTCGTATGAACCACGCCACAGGTATTTTGGTGACATTAGCTCAAAGCATAAGGTTAAAGATTGTCGTGTTTAACTTTTTATAAAGTTCATGACATTAAAACAACATGCAGGTCATAAAGTCTTAGCTTCGGTGGCCAAATTTTTGAAAATCAAATTATAAAGAAATTACACGGAAACAATTTTAACCCTGGTTTCCAAGACAACCATAGAAAACATTTTGGCATGAACACGTGAACATGTACATCATATCCGGCCAAGAAACAGTTCTCAGCAAGATACCATGCCCACGAGGGTCACGTGCCTTAAAATAGCACCGAAACCAATCTAAGACACGTGGCCCTGTCAAATCTGGCCATAAATTTACGACATATTGTTGTAAAAGCCCCTAAAATGCATCATTTTCGGATTTTTTCATTTCCCCCACCAAAGTTGGTCTCAAACAAAGTGACAGCCGGGAAAATATCGAATTTTGCGTCTTTAAGAAAAAAATGTGGCGAGAAGAACGTGTCATTAATCCTTTGTTTGCGGCGGGCTTTATCAGCAGAATGACTTCTTGGTTCTAACATTTGGGGTCTTATAATAACGAAGAAGGCAAACTTTGGTTCTTTGTTCCTTACAATTTCATTGTGGTAAATTGATGACGGCAGATTATGAATTTCTATGGAAAATATTCAAATTAGAGTCGTATCATAATTATTGCATATTTCAAAAACGAAATGAATTACGCACGCTGAGTTATTGATTTTGGGAGAAGAAATTCAAGACTTTTGGCTCATGGTGGTTCCAACGAAAACCAACCATTTAACAATGAAAATTCAAAGAAAAAATAATTATACAAGCAAAATTAAAAAGCGTCTATCAGTAGGGAACAAAGACCCACCGTCTCTAAAGAAAACAGTTTAGGTTTTTTGACTGGTGGAATCGAATTACTAAAATGATATAAAAATTTACTTGAAATGAAAATTAAAATACAAGACGATCGGATTTCTTCGTATTTTATGGTTATGTCAAGATCGCACTTCTGTGATTGATATAAGTGAGATGAGTTTACAAGATTTTCAGCCTTGACACGGTCAAAAAGTACGTTCAAAACCATGAGTCAGGAAGAAAATTAAATAGAACGCTTAAATCACAATGGGGTACTACTTTTTCCAACCTACGCATTTCCAAATATGGTAATATTTACTACGATATCGGTGAAAAGTTTATATCGTAGTAAATACAACCTTGTCTACCTGTATGACGTCACACACCTTAAGATTACTCTCAGCCAATCAAATGGTAGGTAAAACAATCTCGTGGGAAAATTGTCTGTTGTTTACTCACAAGCCTCGTGGGTCTAATAATAAGTTTAAAGATTTGTAATACTGTACTTAAAACGAGGATAGGGCAAGGTTTTTGCAGCCTGATCATATAACAGACATCAAAGTACTCGACAAATAATATAACAATGGTGTTTTGAATGGATAATTACTTCTTTATTGCGCCTACATAGTACAATAAATGTACAAAATAAATTTGCCCTCTGATAATCGAATGGGAGTTCGTCTGCTGCATAATTGCCGTATGATATTCACAAAATGTCTTGACGAGACAGTACAAACAGACTTTACAAACAATAATATATTCAGACTCAGTCACAGTTAATTACTATGACATTTTTATAGCTAATACGTACCAAAAATTGATTAGCGAGTTAAGAGTTTTATAACGTCAAGCCTTTTGCGAATTCTGCGTCACGCAAATAGACAAGATACATGTATGAGCGTCGCATACACTTAATTGTCTAATTATAAAACATGAAAACAGATGGTTGGACGACAACGACACTGACGTAGGTAGTCGCGCGAGTTGTATACAATCCCCCAGGCGAAATATGCAAATTAGACGATAATAAGCAACTGCACATTCACCATATTACGTATGATGTTAATCAAACGAATAAATAAAAGTGTTGTAATATTTTGACGATAATGATACGATGTATGATTGATATAATCCATAATTGTGTCATTATCTAGCAATAACACTGTTGTTTATTGTTAAACAACAGTGACTGATGAATTTTAATGAGAAATCGTGTTGTTTGGTAAGATAACGATAAACGTGGACATCGAACATTTTGAAATACTCATTGTTTTAATCTAATGTACTAGTACTTAGTTACGTCTTCGTGTTTTCTCAATGTTCAATAATATTTTTAGATGGTCGTTTACTTTTAACACGAATATCATTTGCCACAGAGCGGTTTTTGTTCCAAGTATACATAGCTTGACCACCATCACTTCTCTCATACGGGGACATATCAAACATTCTCGTTCCTAGAGTCTAGTAGGATTCTCAATACTAGAATTTTGAGAATCCTACTAGACTCTGGGAACGAGAATGTCATCAAATTTAGTAATATGGTTTTATTTACTTTTTTAAAAAAAATGTGTCAAATCGATTATCATCAATATGTACTTTAATTGTAGCCACGCCTTTTTGTTCCCGTATGAGACTATATACCGTAGTTGTATTGATTTCAAAGGTAAACCAATGTGATTTAGGATAGTATATGACAAAGACGAGGTTTAAACTTAATATGGCCACATTACAAGGCCAGAGAATCACCAAATGTGGTTTAAAAACCTAAACAATGATAATTTTGTTGTCAGATTGGATTAAAATTAGTACAGTAGCCAAAAGAAATAGTTGAGATATTTTGTTACGAACTAGATAAAGTGTATTTGAGTACATCGGAAATCATTGAAATAATAGATTCCGTGATTGAAGGCTTACGTATGTTATCTTAAGATGAAGTGTTACGTATAGACGCCCTGAGTCACAATAGAAAATTTTCACGAAAAAGAGGTTAGTCCGTCCTATGTCATTTAGTACGAACTGTAGTCGAAGAACAAAAGCATTATAAAACCAAGTAACACGCTAGTGCAGTCAGTTAGTAACAAAAGAATACATATTATACGCAAGGTATAGTCTTGGCAGAGTGCATGTAGGCATATCATTGCACCTAATACACTTGTTATGTTACTACGCAGCGAATAAAAGATACATGTATTTTCAAAATTTCTTGTTAAGCTAAAGGGAAAGTTGGGGGTTTTTTAGTCGAAAATATAACATATACGCTGATATAATGACATTGAGTATAGTTGATAAGCTGTAATCGAGGGTTAATGAATCTTGGTTAAACCGAAGGGGGAATCTTGGCCCTTCAAAATGAGTTCACGGATTCCCAGACGGCCTTCAATCGCGGACGTGTGTGAAATGCGAAATGCGTGTTATATTTGTAGCGGAGTGCGTATTCGAAGTTGGGTGCGTCTTATACTGGTTACAATGGACATTTAATTAAACACTGATTTCGTTGTCTTTTAGCTATTAGACAGACAAAAATTTAAAATATCCAAGCATGACAACGGCGGCAAGTTTATCAAATGGCCGATAAATGATACCATAATTAATTATAATAGATTCACAGGCAGGAAAATAATAGTGGTTATTATGTGAAACAATTACATTTCAAAATAAATATAGTGTAATCCTATAATTAAGTTTCCAAGAAAACGATTATTTTGTAATTTTCAAGTTCTATGAAATAATGTACTGTCATTTTACATAAGTGAATACAGCTAACTCTCTCTTTAAGTATATTGAATTTTCTTCCCTCAGGCAACCAAACTTTATTTCGCATTTTGTACAATTTTATGGGAGTTAATGTACTTCAGAAGTGTATGTATTCAAAAACACATCATATACATTACATATGAAAATACACATAGATTAATATACTCGTAGATTTCAACTTGCCTTCGTGAAATTACAAATAATTGCCGAAACGAGTTGTTTATACATTTATTAAGCATGGAAAGGCGTACATTGAAATGGATTAGATATATATTTTATATGTAACAAAAGTTTAAGGTACAGAAATAAACAATATGTTTAAACGTATGTTTCACTGCATTACACCACTCCTAATTTTAACTTGTTTACATGTTAAACAAGGTTGGGTTTTAATACTACCGTACACTATATGACAAATGTACGTCTTGAACGTATTTATAACATATACTACTATTATACATGTACAATACAAAAATCTAACTTGGGTTTTTTCACATAGGTGGTCTACCACGATAATCGTTTTCAGGACCAACATACAGGCGAGAATTTAATTCGCCTTGAACATTATGTAACCCATACAGAGTTACGTAACTTTGGGGGTTTTCTCAGTTGATCTACCACGAGCATGGGTTTTCACATTAGATTTAATAAACAAGCCAGTACCAACATGCAGAATGGATTTCAACCCGTCTTGGACTCAAATGTATCCCATACAAAGAGTCGTAACTTTGTTATAATAGTTGGACTACTATAAAACTTGACAAATGTTCGAAGTTTTTTAGTAAATAAACTAGGGTGAAGTATAAGGATATTAAACTTAACAATACAGAAATGATTCACTTCCGATTTAGAGAAACTAATCTTTTCAAGAGTTTTACACTAATGAGAGATAGAAATGGTAATACAAACATACAATACAATAAGATTACGAGCCATTTCTATAAAATATTATAAATATGAAGATTATAAAAAGTGTACGAACTCACCTCTGCCACTGCGACCAACGAATCTCAGATCGTTAAACTTGGCTACTTGGTTCTTCATATAAGCCGTAGAGTTCCTAAGTTCACCATAAAAGTTCTCATCATTTCCACAGACAATTGTCACTTTTGTTCCGTCTTTAATTTCACCTAAAGCTATCACTTTGAATGGCACCGGTAATGTTTTGTTTGATCTCCAATGTGGTGGAAGCTTTGTACATACAAAGTTAGGACTCCCAGTCCTCACTAGATCTCCTGAATGCTCCCCCAGGACAGAGTTGAGGCTCTTCTCCCCGGGATAAACCTCCGTCTGGTTCATAGTGGCATGTGGGTTGTCGGAGAACGGCGTCAAACCGTTCAAATCTGCCGGTAAATGCATGCGGTTAGAATAAAGTAAACACAAACAAAATTATATTAAAATTTTACTACAACTCGGTTTAAAGCGACCGATATCGAGAGATTGCGGTTTTCTGAATGGTAACAAGTATTAACAACGTTGGTTTTTACATCAAGACACTCCCTCGTATGATTGGCTGACTGAGTCAGTAAAGTCACTAGGCCGTATCGGTATTACTACGCGTAGTGTTATTTTTATGGCGTAAATGTATAACTCTCTACAGCGTTTCACAACTGCGTAGGTATTATCGCTTAACTTAACATTAACTGTTATTTAAACATTTAACCAAATTACCAAATTGATTTAAATATGGATAGATAATAATTCACTGATATGTAGTATTCATTTAATAGAAAATAACAATATTTAACCACGGGTTTAAAACTATAATAATGCGAAATAAGCTAAATATAAATGTCCATTTAGTTTAAAACCAAACTTAACCAAAATAGCCACAACGATTACTATGTTTGTAATAAATTATATATTTAATATCCAAACAAGGTTAGCCGTAGAATCTATTTCAGTTTAAGAAAATGTCTAGTGTTTTTTACATTAAATAAGATGAATTGTAAATGTTGTACTTAATGCACTCTATTTTCATGATTATAACACTCCCATAGTAAATTTTATACTATGTCTGCAGCGAAGCATGCATAAAGAAAGTGAAATGCATGTTTATGCATTATAATGTATTATAACACTTCTAGCTGAACAAAACAAGCACATGTAAGCATTACCAAAAAAATAATACACGACACAATAGTAAATCTAGCGTAAATCATAAAAATAACATAAATTCGCGAGTTAGCGAGTTGTAGTAAAATTATTAAATAAAATTCGACAAAAAGTGAAATATAACCAACATATATACCTCACAACAGCAGTATATATATGAACATAGAAAATATCAATGATAATATTCTAGTCTAGTATGAATTCACAATAATTTCCGAAGATACTCGCAGACGACACTTGGCACAGAAGCGCGCGTTTTCTTATGCTGATGTTAACTCTCCTATATACGGAGGCAGGAAAATTGAAGTTTGGTTTTATCCGTGAAAGAGGGAACACTTCTCTGTGACACTACTCAGCAGAGAATCAGTAATGCAATAGAATAACTATTTGTTAAATGACTAGCAATACTCACAAAACGATATAATTTTCAATTGTCGTTGTCCACACTGTGTAAGACATTATAATTTGAATGCGCATGCGTGGATTAACTAAGGTTTACTTCCATCCATTTTATAGCATAGCAGATTGGGATTCTGAATGAATGGGAACAATACGACACTTGTCCCCTAAAAAGGGTCACCTTTCATCGATATTTGTTCCTAATTGAGAAAATTTGAATTTTGATTTTTTTTTAAATGGCTGACTTAGCAAAATGCAACTAACATAAGGCCTAGGCCTTTAATCATTTTAGTTCAGTATTTCATTTGTAGGTATAATAAGAATTGTCCTTCCGAGAACTATTAACTATTGTATTATACTTATTATTAAAAGTATTCAAAGAAACAACTAGGATTCAGGAACGGCCACATTCACAGCTTAGTTGTACATGCATACATATCACACTATTTACAGGTCGATACGTATATTAGGTCCTGGGAAAATATTTACTTTAAATAATCAAATTGCCCACTCAATAATTATAGGA
This sequence comes from Mactra quadrangularis, assembly GCA_025267735.1. Lineage (NCBI taxonomy): Eukaryota > Metazoa > Mollusca > Bivalvia > Venerida > Mactridae > Mactra > Mactra quadrangularis. Next base: position 36,642,594 of record CM046309.1, on the reverse strand, counting down.
ATATGATGATGCAGGCGCAATTTTCAATGATTTAAGCAGACCGCTCGGACTTGATTGATACATTCCCAATTACCAAGAACCGAGAATTCCCATAATAGTTATATTTATTCAGTAAAATATATGCTTTTTATCCCATTGTTAGGTCTCACTTTACCAATATATACATTTGATGACTTACAAAAAATGCAACTGATGTGACGTTTGATTGGGTCGCATTTCAAATGTACCAAAGGTAAATTGTAATGGTTCCATGAACTGATTTGTCCAACTTGGTATTAGTCTTATTTACATGTGCACGGTAAGCATTAAATTGTGAATGTCTCAATTTTGGCCTTTATGAAATTATTCTTATCAATAATTCCATAACTATTTGGTTAAATTATGTATAATCAGGGAAAGACTTATTTTATAGAATCCTAACACCCGGGTAGGTATGGTAAGATTCCCTTCCAAGGCGGTTATACCCTTCCATGAAAATTTAACAATAATGTCAATTTTCCCGCATAAATAAGGTATATGGAGAAGTTACCGTCTTGTGGAAGGGTAGGTGAGTACTGGTTATAGACAAGGGTCAATGAAAGCTTGGTTAGGTGCGCTGGACGCCGTAAAATAACCTAAAAAATTTGTTGACAAGGCGTTTAACCCAGTTTAAATAAATAATATCCTAAGATAAAATTAATAGCTATAATCAATTCAGGTCTGCCTAAATGTTAGTTTGTAAAGTTTGAACTTAGGTAGGTCATCAACATGTTCTTTGTGAATGATGACGGTGGCTGACTTCATAAAACACTTTCTGGTACTCGTGTATCCTTACACAACGAGGAATCAACCATACATATAAGTATTATGAATAAATTAACGACATTTGAAATATTGGTATAAATGTCATTGGCATGACCTACCACGACCAATATAGGAATCCGGACCTCCGGCTTCGATGTGTTAAAGAAGTGATAAAGATAAAGGGAGGTGAACATGAAGCGTGTCTAGGTGCATTTAAAACCCAGACAATGCAATGTCATCACGACTTTAAAAAAAACTTTTTATAACAATGTTATTACATTCATTATAATCATGAATCTGTCATCTTAACTCAGGTGATAATAATGATGATGATGTTATAAATTCTTAATTATGAATTCATGATTATAGTACATATATATGTATGTATGTGTGTGTAAACAACATCAATCCATCAAACATATGCATGTACCGGATTTTAACTTTTATTATCAACCATTGCATCAACACCACGCTTACTTTAATAAATAGTTGCATTTTGTAATATGCATGTATATATAGGATATGAAAAGTGCATTGCATATAAGAGGATCTGAAGTGTTTCCTAGTAATTACATTGATTTTGATTATATCTATATATTTTTTATATCATCAGTAATCATTTTGAATGTTCAAACTAAAATTACGGGGGTAGTTCTTTACTGATTTCACTTCATCCGGGATCGTTATCATTAAAGAATATGGCCTTCAAACACGTATTTGTTAAGTTTATCAAGATAATACAATGGTATGAAGCAGCTGTGTTAATTTAATGAAGACTTCAAGTGAGAACAAACAAATGGTATCAATGTGTCCTAACTTACACACGAGGCGTGGATACAGTACAGCTCCATATTATGATACCGTATGAACAGTCCTTACACCCGGCCACTCTCCGACCGTTTGAACAGTCTTTATACCGGACCACATCCCATCCATGAACAATCTTTATACCGGACCGCGTCCCACCCATGAACAGTCTTTTTACCGAACCGTTCCCCACCCATGAGAGTTGTTTTACCGGACCACTCCCTGACCGTTTGAACAGCCTTTACACCGGACCTTATCCACCGTGTGTTCAGTCTTTATACTTGACCGTTCCCCAACCCTATGACAATTGTTATACCGGACCACTCCCTGACTGTTTGAACAGTCTTTATACCGGACAACTCCACTTTAAAACATTTTACGTATCTTGTAAATCATTTTATTATTTGAATTGAACTTTACTTTACTTTGTTTTTCAACATTTTCTTATTAATTTACGATGGCTTGCTCACTTAGAATTCCAGAACTAGCTAGTCTACGCAAGAAACCATCTGTACCAATGATAATCCCATTTCGTACTAGAATGAATTTCGACAAGTCTAGCATTTCATTACAGACATTTTAGTTTTGTTCCTTATGTACCAAAGAAAATTAAGTACATGTATTTAAAATGTTATATATGAATATTTCTCTTGAAGAGTATACCAGTTTTTAGACAAATCAAATGTGAAACAAGCTACAACTGTAGTACAGGTATACTCAAGTGCTGTCACCACAAAATACAGTTACGGTTGAAAGCTAACAGACACGATAGTCTCCTACTTTCAAAACCAAGACCACATTTTAGGAACCAAAGCCACATTCCAACTCTCTGCTCATAAAGTTTTGAAAAATCTTAGTATAGTAAAACAACAATGTTAAAAATGACAAAAACTAATATTTTACCTGTTGTTTATTGTGTATCCTATGTATTTATTTCTATCACTTTATACAACCTTACATGTAAATTTATCGACTGGTAATTAACGATTTAAATTGAAATCTTGTCTATACACTGTTGTTATATAGCGTATACTTTATAATATTGCCTCGCGCAAATTAAATAGTCAGTAAACATAGGACACTTTTTTATATTATGTGACTTTATATACAACATTTTGTAATTTTAATTAATTAGAAATTTGTTTCAATGCATTATAGCTAAATTGTTTAATACGAATACACCCACTGTTAGTTTTGGCACACATACACATGTTTTTGACAAAGATACACCTAAATTAGATTGGATTCAAACTCATCTCAATTTGTTTTGACTCAAATACATATATTTCGTTTGTTGTTTTACAGAAATACACCTCAAGTTTCATTGACACAAATACACCTATTGTCTTTTTTTAAGCAGTGATGCACCTAAATTTAACTTACAACTCGATTTTGTAGAAAACTATTCATTTATGTTTAAAAATCATTTTGCTTCTATTGTTATCCTATCACAAAATTGACTATCTATCATAAGAAGATTCCATAAAAGATCATATTTCTAAACAAAACAGTTCGAATGGCTTCAGAACATGTTTTTATTGGCGTCTGTACATGTATTGCTTATTAAATTTCTAATTATCTTCTAGAATGAATCAAAGAAAATATTAAAAGTGAAAACAAAACACAATCGCCGTTATTAGACAAAAATCTCACATTACTTTTCTATATTTACGTCCAGAAATGCCATAACCGCAAAAACCAGAGGTCGTGTCTTTCCTTACAACGATTATAAGAGGATTGTAGGCTAAGGACATAAAAGTCATCCTCTAGACTACACTAACCGTTAAGCAGAGTGAAATTCACGACACGATCGCTATAGTAACTTTAAAATTTCATTAAGTAAACCAGTTCGATTCCCAGGCGGGACATACTTTCGTGAAAGTTGATCATGAAATAATGTCTACGGCCATTCTCTCAACTACCAATGGTTCTAAATCATGTAAGACAGTTGTCAGTCACTGATGAAATTATGCGCTGAATAAAAGGTTTACAGCTTAATCCAGAAATTTACTCTTTCCAGGAAAGATGTGTATGTTAACCGACCACCGTGAAATGACCAATACAAGTTGTTGATACAGCGTTTATCCAAGCCAAACCACAGGCGGTCGGCGCGGTCCCTAATCAAAAACACTATATATATACAAAGTGCTTTCGATTCGTGACCGTACCGGCCGCCTGTGAGACAAAATACTCATTATATTGAAAGAAGGCAAATATAATCACCTGATTCCTCTTGTTTTATTCTTGTATTTCGAGCACCATCTGATGTACATCGTCTTCTGGTATGTTTGACTTCGGGAATGCATTCTGGTGAGGTATGTTGACCGCTGTTATATCTAACTGTATTCTTATTATCATAATATGATTCCCTGACAGCTGGTAAATTACTTGTAAGATTTAAATTATCTATATTTATAGTACTCCATTCTGAGGTTTGTTCTGTAAGAGATAATGTCAACTAATATAATAAATTGTATAGCTTGTACAAAAAACACTGTTTATATAAACAATACAATGAACTAATACAGGACATGGGGATGCTCAGGATGACAATAAAATATATTATTTTAATATGTTTTATGGGTGTCTTGTTGGAGTACATGTAATGGTTATGCGTTCTATCAATACAATCATGATTGGCAAAGAGATAGTGGTTTGTCCCCCAACTAATGCTACAGTCCCATAAACATAAAAATAGCCGCGAGGGCACCGTACGGGCGCCGTGCGACCATGCTCCGCAAGGGCTCGTACGAACTCTTGCGTACCCGTACGGACTGTTACGTTTTTATCAGGGTCCGTGAGTTGAGCCATGAATATACGTATCAGTTTCAAAGTCAAATCGTGAACACAGTCGTGGCCGAGTATGGATTTCAAAATTAACAATACGATTCTTTTTTTTCAATACTGCTTACCTCTGGAATGGATTAGTTCATTTTTAATGTTTAAACAAACAAGTTTTGTTATTTTGTACGAACTATAGAGCATAAATTGTATTGCCTGTTATGTAAACAATACATACATATGTACTTTAATAAGTCGACAAGATATTAACTTTCTTTGAAATGCGTTTCAATTGTTCATTTCTCTGAAAATTAGTTTCTTTGATTTATTGGCCTAATTTCTATATACATCGCATACCCACTTGTCTAAATATAAGAATTAATTACTAAGAAAATACAAAATGTCACCAAACCCACGCCTGGTTATATTTTATAGTTTAGAATAAATCTCGACGCCTTCTTTCATTATTGCTTTTATTACACATGTACATTCCTAAATCAAATCGCCTTCAAATAATACTTCCAAGACACGTGTATGTTCCATATCTTTATGTAATTGATATTGGTATTACATGTATATTGTTTTAGGCTTTTTTGTTTCATAACAACAATTTTACTATGAGAAAATATAAGTAATTAAAGTTTTAATTGTTAAGATTGCGTTACACCAGTATGTAATATCAAATATTACATGTAAGCCAGAAAATCATCTCGAGTTACAATGACTATTTTTTTCTATCTTGTTTGAAATATTAGATACTAATAATGAGTTATATGTACTCAAATGTTTAACAAGTGAGGTGTCCATGTTTTTCCTCTTAACAGTCAACATGGGTTTCAGTTCACGCGTCACCATCTGTATTATCTCACCACGAACCCATGTACTCAAAGATACGAAAAGTATTTTTGTCACTATCAAGCCTTTTTTGGATGACAACATCTCTAGATTTCCATAAATGGTTATCAATTTTTATCAAAGTTATTAAAAACTATTTCCATGTAAAAACAATGGGAGATATTGATATCACGACAAATGTGTGCATGCTCTTTATAGTAAGCCCTTGCATCAAATTACTTGAAATATCGTGACAAGTACAGATACAGAATGGGATGACTGAGATTATTTGTATAGAAAAGAATGTATGTGTTGGTACATTTGATAGATTACGTAAGAAATGTCATTTAAATATAAGGGATCTGGACAACTTAATAACCCAAAAGACAACTCAACGCGGATACAACTCAACAAGAAGTAGGAACAATCTAACCCGCGGACAACTCACCCCGAGAACAAGTCAACCCAAGACATCTTAACCTATACGAAGAAAAGCTCAACATCTACATAAGAAAAAAACTCAACCCATGGACAACTCCACCCGAAGACACTTAATACTTAGACATCTAAACCAAAAGTAGGCACAACTTATCGCATACGTAGAGACAACTTAGCCTATGGACAATTCAACCCAAGAACAACTCAACCCGAGGACAACTCAATACGGGTTTGGTTGCCTACGGGTTTGAGTTGTCCATGGGTTGAGTTGTACCGGATCCATAATAGTAGTCTTCTTAGTTACATAAGTTGTGAAGGAAAATCAGAGCGACAGTTTCAGATTGCGTTGAGTCTACTTCTTTGTTTAGCAATAGTTGTACTGATTGACCCTTTCATTTTGAAGTAGGGTCATGAGATATTTCAAGTCGGTATTCTACCTATCTTTCCATTGTTTGTTTCGTATGCCAAGAAATGGTTTGATGTTGAATGCAGCGAGTGCAATATACATCATGTAATATTTGTGGTACAAAAAACAGGTAGGTGTAAATAAGTAATTATTAAACTATTATAACAAAATGGATTATTTTGGAATTTTACAGAGTTGCACTGAAACACTTTTTGAAATACCTTTGTTCCAAAAACAAATCATAACAGCTGTCAGGTCAAAGTCAATAAGTCAATGATACAGTGAAACCCACCATAACAGCCACCAAGTACAACCAAATCGCGATGAATTCTTGTCATTGTCATGAAGTTTAACACAAGTCATAGTTTTATTAGGACGGCCAGCTCACGTAACTAATATGCCTTTCTTCTTTATCAGTAATAAACTGATATATCCTTCCTCTATGGTGGCATATTTCTGCCATCAAATAACCACATAACTAACTGTAACTAGTTAACCACTCAACTTAATTAACTTAAGAGGTTTACTAGTTATCGTAACTTGTTAACCTCTTAATTAACTAGTTAGTTATGTGGTTATCTGATGGCAGAAATATGTCACCATATTCCTCAAAGCTAACATCTATATACCTTATTAATGGAGGAAAATCGACATTATTGTCAAATTAAACGGAAGGGTATATGTTTAGCCACCCCGAATGAGGCTCGATCCAGCACCCCCTATTGGACACCAGATTCGAAATCCTACAACACCGCTGACCCGGGTAAACACCCCAGTGAAAACTCTGTCATGTACAGACATCACAAATTTATCTCACTTTAATTTCATATGACAATTTCGTTTTATTCCTGATTCTGGTTTCAGAGAAGAGGTTTGACAGTATTATCAATTTACATACTTATTTGTTTCTTTGTCTTTTAAATTTGAAACTATTAATAACTCAAAACGTACCTATAGCAAGTGATGAATTATGTTTTTTATGTAAGAATGCAATTATTCGAAACAATGTGATCACATGACATTTTTAAATTTAATTTTGTAGAAATTTAATTCTCCTTAAAGAACTGAAGTATTGGAGCATTTTATTTGAAAAAAACAATGAGAAAATAATAATACATGTTTAATTACCATGCTAAAATGTATTGCAAATAAAATAGTTTTAATAATCACCACATTGTGATAAATGAGACCGGTACAGTTCCGAAACACCGAACATTAGTTACAGTAAAGTTCATTAATTAGGACTATCAAAATCGATGGTATTAATAATGAATGGTTTTCAAAATAACAAAGTGACCTTATTCTTCTCAAATAAAGCGATTGGGACTTAAACTCACCAAACATCGCATGATTTTGCAATAACGATAACCAAGGTGGTCTTTATGTGGGAACTTTACTGTATTTTATAGTTTGGACCACCGTTAGTTCACACAGTTAAATGATATATATTTTAGTGTTTTTGCTTTTTAAAAAGTATACAAATCATAATGCATTTGTACTTGCCTATACTTCTAAGATATTTAATTGATATTTGATTACCTTTAATGTTATTGCCACAGTCTTTCAAACTAATAAACTACCATGGATGGGTACTGTTAATATGTTGATGCGGTTTTTTGGTTAGCTAAGCGTTTTATCAATTAAGTGTCATAAAACAACACTTAACGCTTACAACAGAAACTGTTTTTATTTTTATTTCAAAGTTTCGTGGATTTACAAGGTTACTTTACCAATTGATAAGAATACCTGTTTTTGGTCATTGATTTGGCAGATTTTACATGAATTTCATTGATATTGTGCCAAAAGAGATTAGCAACATCAGATAGTAGCCAAGAGCTTTCTCAATAAGAAATGGCAAATCAATATAAGTTAACCATAAACATTCATCTTATAAAATTTCTGAGCAATGCATAGGTAAAATAAATTATGGTAATTGCAGTACCGTAACAACGGTAAAAGAATTAAAGTTTGACGTGACAGAATAACGAAATTGGATACATGTGCACCTTTTCACAAAAATTCTTACGAAACAAGTTATCGTTAGTCAATTTCATAATTTGCAGTTCAAAGTCATGAGGATAATTAAAATGACTATGATATTACATGTATATTCAAAAGGTATACAATATTCTACACAATTCAATAATATTTGAAGTTGATTGGCCAAAACAATGACCGTATATTACTAATGTTTCTTGCTTTTGACTTACAATGACTTTTATCGTAAGATTTTTTTGTGAAAAGCGCCATTGTTATGTTTTCATGTAAATCATACGTGCCCTCAGTTTATACATGTACGTATTTACATAAGCTCGAATATGATACAATTTCGAAGATTAATCACAATTCGTACTTTAGTCTCATACATATACCATATCAAGGATTTTGTCAGCCACAAGTACTTTGCTGGTCTACTAACGCGGCAAAGAGGTGAAAACTTGCAGTGTCATTCTAACCAAAGAAAAACAATTTAAAATTTAATATGCGGGGATAAATATAATCTTAAAATAAATCAACAAAATTATCATCATTTTTAATATCGTGGTAAGTGTCATAATAACAAGTTACTATACTAGTAAGTGAGAGATGGCCATTGGAAATACAAAATGATTTATCTTTCTAACAAAAATGTGTAATTTCCTTAATGTAACCTTTTACGCTTGACTTTTCACCGCAGTGTTTTTATGTCCGATTTGGCGCCAAATAACCTGATTTAAGGAGATGAGTCTTTCACCGACCACACGCTAACCTAACCACAACGTATGTTCAATCGTGAGTTAATACATTTTATACAGATAATGTTGTTTTCGCGCGAACAGATTGTTGTATTGTTTTATGTTCGATGTTCACTGTTGTTGTTGTTTTATCGGTCATGTTGCAAATGTTGGAGCAAGTGTTTTAAGGAGTACAAGACCAATTCTTATAGTTTTGTTTTTCGTAATTTTCTGGATCTATGTTTTAAATTAAATTCTTAAAGTGGGACATATACAAGATAGGCCCTGGCATGACCAATAGTCAGTTTCTAATGACCGAGACATAACGACTTATATCCTGAACATGTAGTTTGCTTTGTTTCCTTGAGCAAAAACTTTAATATTAATTGCGTTGCACCGGAGAACCAGGAAACTAGAAAAAGAAAGAAAATATATAAGTTTCTCACCACAACCTGACTTTGATGAGCACAGAACTAGAAAAATGTTAGAACAACAAGTTTATTATACAGCAAATTTCCGGCAATATCGGTCACCGTGGTTGTAACAAAATTATGCGATTTTTTGACAATCTTTCAGTCTCAGATGCTTAATTTAGGGAGAAAACGGGTCTTATGATAAACCTGCTCCGCTATTAAGATCTCATCACTTCTGGTAGCCTAACTAGTGTAATTTTACTGTATAACAAGGACAATTCAGAATGGTTTCAAAAGACATGCATGACAAATTTGTTCACGAAAAAGGTTATCGTTAGTCAAATTCATAATTTTGCAGTTCAAAGTCAGACGGATAATAAAACATAACTATGATATGGTATTCAAGAGGTATACACTTTTCTACATAATTCAATATTATTTGGAATTGATTGTCCAACATTTGATGGTGTTATTAATGTTTATTGCTTTTAACTTAAGAGGATTTATATAGTAAGATTTTTTGTGAAAAGCACCAATGATTTTAAGCCCTAATTACACCACCAAATGCAACAGTCACAAGTACGCATGTGTTTCTAGGCGATATTAGTCATTGGATTTCAGACTTAGATCAAGATAGGACATAGACAACGGTAAGTCGCCATTAAACAAAAATAAATTGGTGAGAGATTAGATAAGATGAAGTCATACAGATACATCAAAATTGGTAATCTTAAATATGAAAGGAATTCAATAGGTACTTGATGAACATTCCCTTTTAACAACAAATCATGCCAAATCGTTTTGTCTCGTTCATATTTTTAAATTTCACAAAGTGATTGGTAATTGTTAAAGAATGTCGTACAACTGATGGTGTTGTACACAGGCTGCCGGCATAAAACAGTCCCCACAAAAAATATTGTATACACACACATATATATAAAAAAAGGTATGTAGCTCATCACCTCTGGAACCACGAAAAAAAATGACCTATCTCATTCAACGGGCTCCTGTGTTTTTATTTCTGGATCGATTTTCAAAAACCTTTATTTATCAATGAAATGGTTAATCTGTCTATTGAATATAGAAGCACATTCTTGTCCCTAGAGTAAAGTAGGATTCTCAATACTAGCATTGATAATCCTACTAGACTCTGGGAACAAGAATGATAGAAGCATAAATAATGAAAAGCAAATGAAGATTGGCGAGAACTTTCATGTTGTTTTCGTTATTCATCTGCTATATACATGTATATTATTACGTAAGCTATGACAAAATAACTGATATATTCTGTTCTGATTGTCTAAGACTCTAAATATAAGTTCTAAATGATTGTTATTTTTAGTTTCTAACCAAAATGTAACCTCCATTTAGAATTGTACATGTAAGAATCCACAAACATCTTCATACCATGCAATCTTCAACATACACTATTGATTTATTTCTAAACAATTCTAACCACATCGTAACAAAAGTTAATTCTCGCCCACAGACATTACTTGATCATCTAAGAAATTATTGTTTATAATCACCAAAGGTAATCCACCAACCGACTAAAAGTACAACAGTTCGTTTATGTAACCATTGCGAGTATGAGTGGATACATCAATTATTTAGAGTACGCATGGCCTAGTAAACGACTGTAACTACATGTGGATCAGACTTCAGTGGCAACTTCTGTTGTTCATTCTGCACGTAGAACCTTTTATAAATGGTTTCAATGTTTTGGCAATAACTTCTTTCTTCGCTTTGTCACTACCACAGAAATGCAGTTTTGTTCAAAGTCTACCATGGACTTTAAAACCGGTAAAACATGACTTTGTTCAACTCTTGGTCATAGTCTTTAGCCCTCTCTTTGAATTTCCATATAAATCATAATAACGACATTACTAAGTATAGGGAAAAGATGACGACTCCTTATAAACGTACAAACAAGATGCGTATAAAAATGAATCAGGGAAGATTCATTGGAAATTAATTATGTTACAAAATATTATTATAAACGGCGAAAAATCCTAACAATGTTCCATGAAGTCTTCATAGAAATAGCGTTTTTTTGTACGAACGACTCTGATCACTATTAATTACGATTAACTTTCATTTCTTTGACAAATTATAGCACAGAAATCATTATTTGACTACTAATGTCAATTTCACAACCAGTGTAATGAAGTTAGGCGTCTTGGAAATCCCAAACACTACTTAATCAGATTATTACGATTCAAATGAGACAGAAAAGGTCAGCGTTTTAGACCATCCCGGTTATTAAAAAGAAATGAAACAAAAAGATACAAAAATGACCCAACGAGGAGAAATTACCAAAAAGAATGACATCTTCAAATTAAATGATTAATGAATTGGTTTTAGTAATGATACAACGGTATTTTTCACAATTGTACGTACTAATATTGTACGCGTATTATTCAAACTACAAAAACAAATAAATCCCATATAGAGGCCACTGTCCAATAGCGACCATCTTAGAACAATAAACAATTGAAATGCATCATTGTCATGTTTTATCCAATCAAAATTACTATTACAACATCCGTCATCTCTAATAGGCATCCAAATTATCTAAGACGGCATTCTACTGGTTGTTGTAGAATTTTCGTTAGTTGTACGTTTGAATATGTCATAAGATAATGTCAAAAAATGAATCGTACTGTCGTAATGAACCAAAACAGTACCGCAAACCGCAAGTACAAGTTTTAACAATGGTTGACAAAACATTGACATCAAATTTTATGTAAAAACAACTACGTTTATATTATTAAATTAGGCATAATAAGTAATAACCCGAAGATAAAGATTTATTTATAATCATATACAAGCAGGTTAATGTTGATTGTCATTTAAACGATCCAATTAAAAAACCAAATAATTATACTCTCGTGGCATGAATAATTAAAAGCAATGATTGGCACATTTGCTGAAATTAATAAAGTTATAAATCATTGAAAATACATTTTGTGGTTTCTACATTTTGATAATGTAAAGATCTATAACTTGTTAATTGATAATTAAATTACTTAGAACTAACTCCGAGGCAAATACAAGTACATATTTATATATAAAATACAATCTAAATAATATAACGTGCTAATTGGTTGCACTTTTTCAGCACTTTTTTTCGCAATAAATTTTACATCAGGGAAATGCACTTTATACTATATAATCATACAAAACGATTCAAACATATTTAATTTAAGTGTTTTATAGTAAAATGAGATGATTCGTAAATCAGTCTTGGAACCATGTAACAACGCCCTATACATGTATATTAACCAAAACATTCTTGTCCAAACAAATGGCTAAAACATGTATAAATTCAAACAGTGGCTTAGTTTTCTTCGTTTTTTAAGAAATTATTATAAAGTAAAGGAATAATTTAAATATAAAGATTCTCGACACATATTGGCTTAACACTGCCTACTTAGCATTAAAAAACTCACTACAGTATTTCTGTACTCTCTATCAATAATGGAGTATTTAAATCAGCGGGGTTAATGTATGCCACACTGACAGTTGAAAATCAGGACTGAAGTCCCGAACAAATAAAAATACAAAGAATTGAGTACAAATGTTAAAATAACATGCGTTCTATATTTGGGTGCGTGTTATATACATGCACATTGTATGAATATAGAAACTATATATTGCCGTGTTACTATAATTGTACTAATTCTAGGAATAGTTACATCATTAAACTTTATCAAATTAGTAACGCGATGAGTATATATAGATGACACCGTGTTAAATATAATTACAAGAAAGATTATTTGTTTTAATAGTGATGGTTTTATGAGGCGATCGTGACGAGTGATTTCTTGTTATTTATAGGGGTGTTATAATGTAAAAAAAATAATTTAAATACGTTATGTAAAGTATGGTGCTTTACGCTTAATTCCCAGGGATTTGTAATTTTACGCTAGCTGTAGGGGAAAAATACCTTTCCCACATTGTCCCACACAGGGGACCAGAGGTCCTAAATCCTTTCAGCGGCAGTACTGGTGAGCTCAGGGTTCAAAAAGATTAACATTAAGCAGTTCCAAACCGAACATTGGTGGTTCAAACCCAGTCACAGCCATAATATATACTTATTTTTTTTTTATCATATTAGTGCATTATATACTATACATGTATTATCAAGTTTCAAGCATAGGAACATATACTAAAAATTAACATAAATAAAAAGCAATTTTATTCGACACTGGTTTTTGAATATCTTTCCTATAGATATGCTGAATTTCATTTTAAAACAAAAATTAATGATTTCAGTTTATTTAAGCCAAATCATTAAAATAAGTATAATCAAATATACTGACTTATTCAGGATAATTTCACGAGCATGCGTGACAACTAAGAATATGATTTTTGTTACACCAATTAAGTACATCGCGAAGCATCATCAAACTAGATATGAAAATTTGACAATATAATGTATTCCAATATAGAGATGTTGTCGGTCAGGCGGAAGGGTAATGTGAACAAAGGTTTAAGAAAACTTGGTCAGATGAGCTGACCGCCGAAGAAAGACCATAAATGAAATTTTATTTTCGTCGTTTGAAATGTTGAATTAGACGAAAATTACTTTCCCTTGGTTGAAAGCTCCGATAGGTGGCGTAAGTGTAGCACGAGTTTTCGCGCTAAACCGATGAAGCAGTTTGGTCATTCAGCCTTGGGACATTGTGTCATATGTTAACATCTGCAAGTTTTATTTATTTATTTGTTTTTTTTATTGTTTTACGTGAACGGGTTGTAGTTTCAAAGTTTATGCATGATGCCATTAAAATACATTATTTAGTAAGAATTAAGTGAATCATTTCACTTTTATGTTTAATATGTATGTGTTGGTGACATATCAATACTTAGTATGTTAATACACGATAGCATGTCGTTGGTCCCCAAAGGCTTGTAACCATTTATTTTTGTTTGTTGTTTATTGCGGAAGTAATGACCTATCGGAGATGATGTCTATTAAGAAAATTTGTGCTGACACAACGTTAAACCCAATCAAAATATATAATTATATACTTTTCACTTGGGTTGTGATAATGTATGCATAATTGGAATGGTTACGGTACTTAGACTATCAAGTTTACAATGTAACATAAGCTTATTTCAAAGTGCATGTACTTTATCTTACTTTAAGTGCATTAAACCACAGAAGCAAATGTGTATAAAATTAATCATCCAAATATGTAGAGTCAAAGTTTAAACTTTTTGTTCTAACATTTTTTGTACTTTTAGATAAAAAAACGAGTCAAATCTACATTTTTCATCGCAACGCACTTTTAAAAAACTACAACAGTGCTTATATTTATGTTTGGAGTCAAAGTTTAAATTTATATTGTTTTAACCCTTTTGTACTTAGTAGTACTTTTTGTAGTTAGTTTAATCTATAAACTTTATCAGAAATGCACTTTTAAATAAAATAAAAACAGAGTTGAAATTTATATTTCTTCTAAGAAAAAAAAACAGACTCGAAGCTTACATTTCTTTTAACAGAGAACTTATAAACCTTTAACTTATAAACTAAAAGTCGGAGTTCAACTTCACATCTAAAAGTACTTTCAAAATGCATGAACTTTTTAGACATGCACGTGAGTAACAGATCTCCAATTCTCTCTGCAATAGTACATCTATCAGATTGATAAGTGCGTAGTAGCCAAATCTAACCGAGTTTTTTCAACTCAAAATGTACTTAATGCCCTCATACACTCCACCACAACATGTACTCGTCACACACCCTTTATACTTATCTTACTATAGTATCTGCTTGTTAGAGTAAAACAAATTGACTGTACAATGTAATGAATCATGTTAGGGATACACTGCTCTATAGAACTGTATTATATTAAGTCTGATTGTGGCTGATAAGTAACCTGATCACCTGAGGTTAACAGGCATTTATATTAAACAACGAAAACTATAAGTTGACATTAAACGTGATACTAATTTAAACACAGTGAAACTCTTAGGCGACAGTCGCCTCAAAATATCAACCTATTTTTCAATACCACCAGCTACCTCAATTTATCAGCCTTAATATTGATAATCATGTTTCGATGAAAATAAGCCTCAAAACTGCACTCATCTCTATAGTACAGTTGAGCATGGATCAAATGCTGACTGTTGAAGAGAGATTTTAAAATACAGTACAATTCCACCATTTGAATCACCAAAATGAATGGTCTTAATAGCGGAATGGTCTTGAAGGTACTAGTTCACAGATTTGGTTTAATTTTTCTATATTTTTAAAAATACCATTCAGTGTCTGTAATTGTTTTAAAGTATTAATTCCTAATAGTTTAAGACAAACTGACCAATAGGTTGCAAGAAAGATACAATAAAAGTCACATAAATGCACTAACATTGTCTATACCGTGATATACGGGGTAGATTTTAAATACATTATACTTCATCTTTTGTAGTTATATCAATTTGCACTAAATTATCAGAACACTACTTCTCTGCTTCGGAAAAAGTTTCCATACAATTTTGATAGTTTTGGATAAAAATTATATTTTAGTTAAAATCTGTGAATGAGTACCTTTAATATAGGGTCATTTTTCTTCTCAAATTATGCATTTGGGACTTACAAATCGTCAACAATCGCGTGATTCCGAGGTAACCATAGTCTTCTTTTTAGCGGAACCCGACAGTACTGTATTTACAACTTACAAATCGTCAAAACCCGATTGATTTTGCAATAGCCACGGTGTTCTTTATGGCGGAACTTTACTGTACTGTATTTTCTAAAGTCGTTGTGGCTAGCAACTTATTTGTGTTAAATACATAATAGTTTCAATTATTTTTGAAACTTTCAAGTTTACAATGCTTCAAGTTTCAAAGCATGATAAACGGCGACAGTTTGTTTATGAATAACAATCAAGACAAGATTGATAGAAATTCGATCCCTGGTGTGTTTAATGATAATGTTAATTAGTTTAGTGGGTGACAACAATATGGTGTATTTAATCATGATATTAAAAGGTTCGACCACCATATTGTAGCAATACACTGACTACTGTACTTCAAAATCAGCAACTAAAATCAAAAGTGCTCCTAACGTGTCTATAATTAAAGGTACTCATTCACAGATTTCAACTTAAATATCAACTTTTTTGAAACTATCTAAATTGTATGGAAACATTTTAACAAGGAAATTAGTGCGTTGATAATGGCAATTTTAGTGCATGGTGACATACAACTACAAATGATTGTGTTTCAAGTAGTAAAAATCTACCCCGTATGTCACGGTATAGACAATTTTAGTGCATTTTTTGTGACTTTTATTGTATATGTCTTGCAATCTATAAGTCAGTTTAAAATATGAAGATTTTTTTGACACAATAACATACACTGAATAGTTTTTTCAAAACATAGAAAAATCTTAACCAAATCTGTGAACTAGTGCCTTTAAGAGACTGGTGAACGCAATTTATTGCAATATACAGTACCCACCAAAAGTTTGGAGACAAAGAAAAACTAAACAAAATTCTTAAATTTCATTGATAGTTTTGGTATAACCATTTTTTAAAATATATTTAATATGGTTGGTGATAAAATGAAAACAAATTTTGAGAATGCATCACATTTATAATACTCAGCATCTGATATCCTAAAGCCTCCAAAACCAAGTTCAATGTAGTTCTATTCTATAACACAGATATTAAGCTAATTTGATAGTCTCAACTTCAAATAGTACCATAACAAAAAATAAGCTAAACTAAAATTTACTCAAAAATAAATGGTTATCAAATTTTGATAAAACCTATGCAGTAGGCTTACAGAGTGAGAAACGTTTGGTGGGTACTGTACATGTATTGCTCGTTTTGTAACAATGCTGAAAAGGTTTTTTTTAATTCACCTTAGTTTATAGAAAGTACAATATAGGATCGAATAATATTTGAGCAAAGTGAACCGTTTTTATGATGTTATTAAGAACCACATAATTACCAATTGTGGAAATAGAAACATATTATAAAGTTTCAAAAAGACACCTATTCTAATACGGGTACTTTAAACGTGGCAACAATTGTACATTTACCAAATAAAATTGGTGTTTGTATCTGAATTCTAATATTTCTTTTTCGCTGATAGCGTCATAACATTTACTCACTAGCAAGAATCTCGAGTCTGGTAAAAGTTACTTACGTGGTTGAAAATTTGTGTCATTACTATCAAGCGTATACAATTAGATAAGTGCATGCCACAATGTAAGGTGATTGTTCGATTCCCAGGACAAGACCAATGTACTTTATGGAGACTAGTGTCAGCCACTGGCGAGAGTATAAGTTTAGTATAAAGTAAAAAGTTCGCGATATGGTTGCTTCAATGTTTAAGTACGGCGTTAGGTACAATACATGTACTTTACATCACTTTACGTTTTAATGCCAAACTCATCAAAAATCATGAACAAATCTGACAGAATATGCATTGCCGTCAAGTGACTCATTTAGAATATGTAACCACGAAATGTTTTATATGATAAAATGTATATGTAAAATACAAGTAGATTCGTTTTTGTGTTTTCATTTGCTGACGTAAAGAAGCGAAATGAAAAGTGTAAGTAACACATTTTATATAAATTGTACATTTGTATATATAAAAAAGCAGTCTGTCTTGGTTATTTACATATACATGCTTCAGTTTTTTGCAGCTCGGTGAATCACCACTAGCACACTGTTAATCATTTCCCAAACTTTGAGGAAGGTTTTTAAAAGTGATCTGATACTTCAAACCACAATGTATATGAATATTTCAACTTTAATTATGAAGCCGGTATTATCATTAAAAAGTGCAACACCTTAAGGAATGCCGGTACAAACGTTGTCATCAGATTCTTCATGAAAACTATTCGCAATATGTAGCCAGTTGCGTTCGGTTACTATTTTAGTTCGGGTATTTGTAGGTGTGGCAACTATGCAAATTTTCCACATGAAAATAGAGTAAGCATTTAACAGTCCTTATTGCTGATATAGAGTTATAACCTAAACCCACTAGCACGAACCTCGGAGCTGGTGAAGATTACTTGTTTCATATAGTTCATCCAGTTGATAATTTTGGTAATTACTATTTAATGCATTAAATCGGACTAATACTTGTCTAATATAAAGCGAGTGTTCGATTCCTCGGTGGGAGCAGCATACCTTTGTAGAGGCAAGTGTCAACAACTGGCAAGAATGTGTGTTTAGTACTTGATTAAAAGTTCGCAATGAGACTGTTTCACTACTTAATTGCGACGTGAGGCACAATAGGACCATTTATTTTGATGGTCCTTACAGTGAAACTCAATTGTAATACAATGTAAAGTTCAAATTGCGGTAATGGAGAATTAAAAACTTTTACAACTGATTTCTATAAAGTTTATGGTTCATTTATGAAAATTAATGATTAAATTCATTAAGAAATATTGTCAAATGTCACAAGAAACCATGGTCATCGTGTTTGAAGTTTTGATCTCGATTAGTCACATTTTGTCACGTCTTCCCCTTATACAGACATCACAATTGGTTCCTAGCGGTATTTAGACAGTCTAGATGAGTACAACAAGTATCTTTGTGATAGAGTTAGAGATAGGACCTTTCCGACCTTACGTCACAAGGTGATAAGAAATCACTCAAACTGGTAACTCATTTATTACAAGAATTTGTACAATTGATAAAGTTTGGAGTGGCTGTGATTCCTACGAGTATGACTTACTTGGTTGCAAGCTCCTCACAGTGCTTACGTCACGCTTTGCTACTTAATTTAATAAAGGGAAATAACCACTGCGGGGGTTTGACTCGGTTGACTCAGTCGATAGAACGTCCGACTACGAAATCATGAGGGGCGTGTTTCACTACCAAACGCGATACTTACTTTTAGTGGAGTTCGGTCTACTGCAACCATTATCCTACCTACCTCAGTATCAAGTAGCGCAGTTTACAGCCAGTGCCAGTGGCGAGGGTATGTGTTTAAAAGCTTAAAATCTTGGAGTAAAAGTACTCTCACTCTCGCCAAATTGCCACATTCTTATTAATGGAGGAAATTCGGCATTACTGTCGACATAAGTAGCTCAGACGAGGTTCAACCAAGCAACCCCGTAAGGGACACTGGATTTGGTCTCTTACGCGTAGCCTACTCCGCCACTAATCCGGGTTTCAATCATGAAAAATATTGCAAAAAAAGTTGTACATAATATAATACTCAAAATGCATTTGGTAACAATATTCGTAGTGAAGTGTCAAGGGTGATTATTCATTAAAAGTAGTTGTTAGTAACACGCGTCAAGTCGAGTTCACCGATTTTAATGATTGACAAAGTACATAGATATCGTGTATACAACAAAACACTAACTCTTATTATTGGTGTACATATAAACCGGATAGTACAGGAAGTGGGTCACAAAACTCGAACTATCGAAGCAAAGTTTGAAGCCCAAAGGCTTTCTTTGAGGGCAACCTGTAAATAAAATTTACATAACTCTAATTTTGTGACATGTACACGGTGGTCCCTAAAATAACCTAAGCAAACGTGAGGAGGTGGTGCTCTCTTCCTTGAACTTTATTGACGTCAAACGTTATTTAATGAACACGAAACTTGGTTAATTACTCGGTTAAAGTACAGTTCGTTTTGTAGGTTATTCACCCATTTGTTCTTTTAAATAAACTTTCTGGACAAAAGGTGTTTCGCCATGTTCCTGCACAGTTCGAATGTTTAAACTATACTTTAAACACCTCCTTCATATTGGAAATATGGAACATTCTTTCAAAATGTAAATACAATGTTTACAAAAACGAACTATAGTAAGAAATTACTTAATATTAAAACAAAATAACTTCTCGTCGGTTAACCACAGCCACTTTCCAATTACTTATATATTCAAGTACCTATTAAATAAATGTCCATTTTACTATACACACATAGTGCGTTATGATATTATGATATTGATATAATATTTGCTACAATGTAGCATTGACCATTGGTCATACTCTCTATGGTCCTTATATACCAAACCAAGAAAATTAGACTTGACCAAAGGAAAAATGTCCTGACGTAATATACAGCCACAAATAGTTTGGCCTTTAACAATAATATTCCATTAACCCGATATATATTACCCAGTGGTTTATGCTAAAATTAACTAATGAGTTATGCTTTAACATCAAAGCGGTCGCCGCAATGCCGATGATGCTTAATTTGTTTACCAGTTGTTTTTGGCCCAAATTTTGTTTACCAATTGTGATTCCACGTGACCACGTAGAGATACTTCTGTGGTGTGCGTTCTTAAAACGCATGTTAACATACAAGACAAGTCAATAGCACATAGGAGGATACATTAGTTCGTGTGGCCATTGGTTCGTGGTAATATTGAGTTTGACCAATGGTAAGGTATATGGTTCAAGCGA
Organism: Mactra quadrangularis; assembly: GCA_025267735.1. NCBI lineage: Eukaryota > Metazoa > Mollusca > Bivalvia > Venerida > Mactridae > Mactra > Mactra quadrangularis. Next base: position 36,622,022 of record CM046309.1, on the reverse strand, counting down.
AAGTAAATACCAAATACCTCAACCTTGCCCATTGCAACCACTCCTAGTAATTCGTTTTCTAATATCTGCTGCTATTCGACTACAATAACTTCTTATTTCCTTTTCCCATGCATATTTTACAAAACCCCTCTAAGCAAGGGTCGTTTGCTTTTACACACAAAGTAGTCAACGATAGTTGGAAAACAGTCGCTTGATATTCAGAATGTAAAGAAACGTTTGTCTTCAAATTCTTGCAACAGTCAAAACATGAAAAAGATTCAAAATAGCGTATAAAGGAATTGTTCCATTTCTTTGTCCGAAAATAAACATATTTGCATGTGAGTTGTAATTATTGACTCAGAATCCTCTGCACAAATTTTGTTTTGCACGTGACCTAGTAAGCCGTAAAATTTAATTTTTGAGGGGAGGATTTGGAGCTAAAGAACAAAAACTTAAAGGATCAATTGCTTGTTTTGTTTTGGGGAAAAAGTAGTACTTTTTACATTTATTTGATACGGCGAAAAAATATTTTTGTTTACCTTATTTCTTTTGTTGTTGATCAGGTGACCGTTAACCCTGAATAGTGGACAATACGTGCATTTCTACAAGTATATTCTTGTTTACAAAGACAATGACCCCATAATATTATATAACGATAATAATAAATAAATAAATTTATAATGATCTTGTTAGCAGAGTGAAGACATTAGCCTGAGGCGTCAGACAATCAAAATGCTTGAATTTCATATTGGTCAAGATTTTCCTATAATAGAATCTTTCCATGACTGACGTGCTAATTACATATATCATACAAGGTCATTTGTAGTACTTTATAGCATTTCATTTGTTGCTAATGTTTAACACCGTTTATCAATATTCTGTATAAAAATAAGGTGACTAAATTCTACCATTACGGACAGAAATTGAGATCGCATGTGCTAAGTGTCCTAAATTCGATGGAGAGCATGATTTGTCATCAGGAATAGAACCATTATGAACAACATCGGCGATCATCTACGAAGATATACCTCGGAAATTATACGTAGTAGGAACACAACCAGGTTATAAGGTCCGGCGACTGCCATTTTCATGCCAAAATTTAATAATGACATTGTTACACGCTTTATCACATCATATCATCAGTACGATGTCTCATACGTCGTACTTTTGGGTAGTTAAGACTATATTACCACAGAAACCAAATTCCTAGATCTACTTTTTCTATGATATCCGAGGTTTCTCTGCGTAGAAGATCGCCGGGGTAGTTCCGAATGGAAAAGAGCCAGGATGCAATATCCAGCATGCAATCTGCATAATCTTAAAAGCGACTCCGCGTGGTCCGTATAATTATTATCACGGTTGAATGTTTACAAAACGTACGTAACTTTAATGTAAAAACGATTCCACGTTGAAAGGACGTCAAATTTTGAAAAAATGTTTAATGTTGAAAATATTGTTTTATCTTAATTCTAAAAATTTCCATGAAAAATAAATGTCTTTACATAATTTTGGCTCTACTAAGTGGTTTTTAAGACCTTGAAGGTTTCGCCGGAAGCCAGCGTGTTGTTTGGTAAAACTACGAAGTATAAGGCGACCACAATGCAGACGACAACAGGTTCAAACTAAGGTTACTTCCGTTTCCGTGACGTCATTAAATTTGAGGAAAAGTTTGTGGCTTTAATTTAATGAAATTTGAATTAAACAATATATTTGGAAATTCATTTTCACCCATGATTGAAAACATATTATACAATATTATAACAAATACGTCATACAAATATTGGGCACTAAAAATAACTGTTATTGTTTTAATTTAATCACGTTCGTGTTTTATTTAGTTATTTATGAAACAAATTGGAACAAGAAATATAAATATCATGTTAAATTAATAATTACAATGTATTTAGTTTTTAACACAAATGCCATATTTTTATAAAACTACGGACATGTAAATATTAATAGAAAGGTAAAAGGTAGTGTAATATGACTGTACAAACATAGAACTTGGCTGTAATTGATTTGAAACTGACAACACACGGTAATTTAGAACCCAAAGTCATGGGGCCTATATGAATGCTAGTTTTTATTGGTTATTAATTAAACTTCCATCTTTTTACAGCGCGCCTGGATTTCAAATCTAGTGCTTCGAGGGGAGTACGGGTTCAAATCCCACCCGGGGAGGTCATGTCCTTCCGAAGGAATGTCAATATCCCTCCATTAATAAGGTATATGGAGAAGTTTCCGACCTTGTGGAAGGGTAGGTGAGTTCTGGTTATAGACAAGGGTCCAGGAAAGCTTGGTTAGGTGCGCTGGACGCCGTAAAATAACCTAAAAAATGTGTTGACACGGCGTTAAATCCAGTATAAATAATATATTTTACAACTATCAAAATCAATCAAAATTTGCAGAGAATGTATTAAAATATTCAATAAATAAATATAATTACGAATAGGAGAAAAAAGTTGTATTTTTGCGGTTTTTTGACATTTAGTCCACTCCTAAATTTTATTTTTTCTAGTTGTGGTAAACATTATTTATTCCAGTTTACTTGTACTTTTAAATGAAAACAAATATTGTTATTTTTATATTGAAACATAATTTCATTTTTTTATAAATATTACGCTGTACATATTCAAAATGTTATGATGCATTTTTATGTATAACATGTAACATGTAACTGACGTGAAAAAGTAATATGAATCGAACAGAACATACGTTTTAGTTACAAATGTATACATAGACTAAATAAAAGGATTTTTGTAATTTTAACAATACATTAAAAGTGAAAACACATTTCATATTTTATATATTAAACACTAAAACACTATATTAATCCGCTGGCATTTTCACAAAAAATATCTTACGCACAAAACTATCTTACGATTATAATATATTTAATAAAAATCATCGTAAGTGAATCTTAAAATTTTTAACGGAAAGTCCGAAAACCATGATAAAATGCTTACTAAGTACGCAATATTCTATGTAATTTTTCATACTTATAATTATGATAATCAATAGCAGTGGTGTAGAATTTAACGTTTTCCCCACTTGTCCACGGACATGTGAAATCTTAAAATCAACTTGTCCATATTCAAAATACTTTTGTCCAGAAGTTCAGGTCTCAAAAAAGAAATATTAAAAACTATTATATAAAATGCATTCTAAATGTAACAATAAATGGTTGATAATAGAATTGTTCAATGTTGAATGTGATTGAAACATTGAGACATCTACATTATTAAGAATTGCTGTATTAGTATCATTCTCATTCTCAGAATCTAGTAGGATTCTCAATACTAGCTAGTATTGAGAATCCTACTAGTCTCTGGGAACGAGAAATATATTAGTATATGCTTAAAGTTTACAATAGTACACATGTACTTGTCCATGGACAAGCAGGGTAGAAAAATTTACTTGTCCACAGACATAAATGTACGAGTCGGACAAGTTGGGCATGCATAGGAATTCCACGCCCCAGTTCTATAAAATATGACAAGGATTGATCGTTTTATGAATGTTTGCTGCATTTATGATGATTACTTGAGTAAGATTTTTGTGAGTAAAGTCCATTTCATAGTAATCGTGTATAGTAATGACGAAAATGGTATACATGTATATCATAGAAACACGTCATTTCAAGACAAAAAAAGACCGAAGATCCGCTTGACGTCGAGGTTATGTGTTGGCGAATCAATGCATCTTTTTGACATATGATATGGGTGTAAATGATCAAATAGGTATCCGGTTTGTGAATCGAAGGTTCATCCTCAATCAAATATCTAAAAGTATACGACCAGTGACGAAATGTGATGTCAAATACAAAATTCAAGAGTACAAACGTAATATTATTCATAAAATTATAATTGTTAACTATATTTCATTTCAATAAAAAACACTTTCTATTCATACAGGGCGTGTAATACCCACTCAGTATTGCTTTTTGGTATATATATATACTAGGACGAAAAAGAAACGCCGGGTACATAAAATATGCAACACATGTCCGGCCGTGTTTCGCAAAACAAGAAGGGTCATCGTTAAAAGGGGGTATTTTTTCATATAATCAGCATCGGAAATCGATTGAAACTTCAACAGCTGGTTCCATACCGATGACATTTCATACAAAAATAAATATAATAATCCAATAATACAATTTATCCCTTAAAACAATCATTATAGGTTACCCGGCGTTTCTTTTTCGTCCTAGTTATATATATATATATATATATATATATATATTAATTGAATCCTCCATTATGGAGATAATAACATATTTACAAGGTTATGCATGTGTATAATACATGTACACTGTAAAATAAAATTGTATTAAATAGAATCCATGTAGATGTATAAATAAACACGTATGAAAACATAGAATAGAATTCTATTCTATGAAAATATATTATAAACAGGATACTATAACATAATAGATGAAACCTATATAACAAAATTACATGTACTTATACAGAATTTAGTATTCTACAGTATTATTTATGCATGACCATACTTCACCACATATTACTCTAATTAACAAGAAATCTTATTTGGAACAAAATATTCAAGTTGTGAAAGTTTTTATGATCAATGAAAGTTCTTTCATTAAGATAATCCAGTTTATTGCAAGATCATGCCATTTGTTTACAAAAATATAGTCCCATAATGCTTAATTTGAGAGGGAAAATGTCCCTATAATAATAATATATTATTATTACCATTTTTCTCTTGAGATAATCGATTCTGATGTTCCTAATAGTGGAAATACTCTACACATGTACAGTAAATGTTTTAGTACAAGCAATCTAAATTACCTATAGTTAGAGTCATCATTCGTTAAGGTTTAAAAAAAGGTCAACAGATTATTCATTGTTGTTCCTTTCCTCTAAGTCATTTAATATAACTGTTTTCATTCATTGGACAAAGGTGTGTACTCCCCGTCGACATTCGAAACCAAGCGCTCTATACATTAACTACAAAATTTCTATTAGTCATCACTTTGGGGGATTTTTTGTAAAAAAAATATGTGTTTCCATGAATACAGAGACGATACATATGTAAGCATGATATATTTATATCTTAAAACACCAACATAGGGTTTTGTTGTTGTCTGTATTACACGTTTTGTAGACAACTAAACTTCCCAGAAACAATTAATGTATCTTGTTTTAAAAATGAAAAATAAAATTAAGTGATCTTTGAAGTTGATTTTTTTCTTTATTATTCGCGACTAAGACCAAGCAACTATACTTCAAATGAAATTAAAACATTGATTTACTACGTCTTTTTGCGTTTTATCTTTCCCGACGGACACGGAAAAAATGGTTTGCATCAAAGGCCCATGTCTTGTGTAATAAAAACGGAGATTAGGTGTCCAGACTAAAGTTGAATCTTTCAAGTTCTTTCAACTTACGACTGTTGAAGTTTTTTGCAGAGGTTATTGTTTTCTCTATGTTGGTTGAAAGTGCATGTTACAAGTCTTGTGAATGTATACGTGTAATAAAAACAAACGCCAAGTTTCGTCTTAAGAAGCGCTTTTGAACATATATTCAATATGAAAAGAGCGCTATACAAATGCGGTATATAATAATAATAAGAAGAAGTCAGCGATAAGCATCCCTTTATAAAAAGGATAATCAGAATGATGTCCATGCACTGTGCCTGATATTGTCGAAAAAAGCAAAAGACTTTTGAGACGATTTTGTTGAAAAATATGTACCCAATATTGATGTCTTTGTTAAAATATATTTAAAAAATGTGTGGTGCTTTACTGGCGTATTTCAACAATTTTAGTCATATTGCGGCGGTCAGTCATTCCACTCAGTCACCAAATAGGCTTAGAATTCTTGACCAATGTTCTAACCTAATGCTAAGCACATACCCTCGCCAGTGGCTGGCAACTTCCCCACTTGTCACAGTGGTAGACTGGAGAATAGTCATAGAAACCATTTCATGACTACAAACTCCATGAAAGTGCGTAGGTCCCTCAAGGGAATCGAACACACGAATTCTGGGATTTCTTAGTCAGACTCGCTACCAACAGAGCTAACCGGGTGGGTCTTTTATTTTAGAAGGTACAGACATTACAATAAACAATGTTTGTAACCACTGGCTGTCGGCATGAAAAAGTCTCCATAAAAATATTATATACACATATATAATGTATGTATATATTTTTTTGGGGGGAGGAGGATTCTTTCTTTTAAGAAGGGGGCTTTTTCATGCCGACAGTCTGTTATTGTGACCTACCCATTCATACTAATAATTCAAATGCATGAAATACATTATACACCGGTGAAAAAAGGTTTTAATATAATAGAGCTAAATCTTGATTTTATAGAAAAGTCTCCATGTGACCACGACATAAGGATCAACTGCTATAGTCATAAAATTTCTTAAACAAAATGTCTATTTTTATACGAACATTTCTAGTTTTCAGCATGACGTTGAATTACGTGCATATCCTAAAAATAACAGTTCTATTTCTTAAACAGCAAAATTCAAAAAGTGAATTTCTACCAAAGTTAGAATTCTAATTTGCAGAATATTTTTGAAGCCTATATTCAGATAGATTTATTATTGAAAACATTTCTTTAGTTTATTTGTCGCATTTAAGAGTTTTGTATTATTTTTTCGGGATTGGTTAGAGCAAAGAATAAGTCGGACACGTTCAATATGTTATTATAAATTTTATCATTAAGAATAACCAAGTTTCAAACATAAGAAATCACAATGCATTAAATATAAATGAATACAATAATATAATTTTGAAACTATCATAAATCTACTTGTTTATAGATTATTAGTATACTAATGGACAAAAGTCTTGTCCGGTCTACAAAAACCATAATATCTTTTTTGTTTGTTATTGCACACTCATACATTTGGTATCATTAGAAAGAGGATGATATTATGCATTGAATAAAAAAAGAATTGTGAAATTTGAGTCAGTTATGTCGGTACAGTAATGTGTTGAAAATTGACATTGAGGATTTGCAAGTTACAAATGATTGCGTTGTGTCAGTTTTAAAATGAAACATTTTTTTCAATAGTGTGTGTGACCCCAATAACCCAAATGAGTTTTCTGGTCTTCCGGCTGGATTCCTTTGCAAACTTGTAGCATCGATGCGTAAAAGGAGCACCGAACTCATTCGGGTTAATGGGGGGTCACATACACAATGAAAAAAATGTTTCATTTAAAACTGACTCAACGCAATCATTTGTAACTTGCAAATATTTATATTTATATCACTTGTATGTCATGCAAAACTCGGACAGTCCTGCGATTTCAAAATTAATCTACTAATTTTCATCTAGTCAAATTTTATAACTAGACATACTACGACAGAATTGCTTTTGATTCAAGATTAATAATACAAACAGATAATTATTAGATAATTTTGAACGTTCGGAAGTAATTCATACATTCATAATATAAATGTTTACTCCGACAAGCACCGACTTTTCAACGACTATAAAATATATAATTCTTAATTTATTGAATGCTCAAGCAATATTTTCCAAGCTCTTATTCCTGAAACAGTTTTGTACCAACACACAAAAAAGTCTAAGACAAAAAGACGCACTACTGGTTCACCAATACCAGTTTCTAATTGAAGGCCTCAATGTAAAAGGAAGAATCTTCCGTTGCCTTGATCTTATTTACTTGTTGCTTGTTATAAACAAAATAAACTTTTTACGGATTTTTTCACCATTTTTCAACCAAGTATGTCTACCAAGCAACATAAGAGTCCTATTTTTAATTGGAGATAAGACCCTTTTTGCATAAACAAAAATGCAAAATAGTAATAAAATTAGTACAACAGCTTACTTCAAATGAGTATTTACACACAATTTGGTCAAAAATCTTAGGGAAAAAATTGCTAACTATTGGAACAATTTTCGTTTTGATCATTTTTTTAAAAAATCACAAAAATGCGTGTTTCTCGAAAAATGGAGATAGCTCCCCTTTTACATTGAGCCCTTCAATTGTTTTACTTATTTAAAATATGAAAAAAGTGAAATTAGAAACAAGTAATAGGTCCAGAAGCCAACTTTGCAGACATGACAAAAAAGATGTAAGTTTTTAAGTACGCAACTTTTTATCATTGTTCATGTTGTTACTTATTCTTCGCATTCAGTAGTCATCACGTCAAACGTTCATTATCACTAGACATTCCAAATGGAATTTTTCTGGACTGAATAAAATTATACAAGACCTATAAAATCTTAGTGATATTTAAAACATGCTGTTCATTTTGATGATTTAGCATACTATATCATAAAATCAAATTAACAATACACACGCGTAAAAATATTTAAGTAACAGTTTTTACGAATTATTATGCCGTTTTATTCATACGTGAATTTCTCATTAATGATATAATTCTTATTGAATTAGGAAAATGGGGGCCGTAAAAAGTAGGTACAGCGAGTGATCACTCATATTCTAAAAGTCACTGGACTTACGGTGATTCATTCTCGTTCCCAGAGTCTAGTAGGATTCTCAATACTAGCTAGTAATGAGTATCCTACTAGACCCTGGGAACGAGAATGCGGTGATTTTGGTGGATCCGGTTTACTTTCCACTGACTAAATTTGAATGTTTAGGGACTAAATAAATGCCGAGACCTTATTATAACATGCACATTATTCATTGTAACTGAATAATGAATAGCAAATAAATCCTAAGTTATTGTTCAACTAAAAGTTTTGATTCAAATTAAAGACAGTGATTAAAATAATAATGGTCATCATTTTTTATTCATCATTATTATCATTTATAATTATAATTATTATTACATCACATTTATAATAGCATTTTTTTCACTTAGATATTATGCATTCAAAAGTGTTCACTATCGGTTCACAAACACACGACACAATATGAAAGAACAACTGATAATAAGTGCCAACACTAAAATTATCATACATGGATAAATATACGTTAATTTTTATAATAATATAATATATTAATCCTCACATATCAATCGACAGCTACAGAGAAAAGTTTGAAATCGAATTATTAAAACATGCACATATTGCGATTACATGTATTAATAAATACATTGACTATTTCTGGGAAAAATCATCACGTGAAGACAATACGTAGAACATGAAACAAAAGTTGTGGAAATAAATATATATAAATATGTCCTCGACAACACCTCGAAATTTGAGCATATGATATAAAAAAGCATGTATTCCTAGCGTCAGAGAACATGAGTGTCGTTTAATAAAGCGTTTTAGATTTATTTTATATGCATGAAATAAGAATTATTATATGAATAAACTAGTACCAGATGTGGAATGGTGGATAGACACATATTTAAGTACAATAACGTGACTGTATGCATGTTGCATGAATACTTGTAACAACCACGTGTTCACTGAATTCTAAGTATCGTACATTTAGTGCAGAGATATAATACTTAACAGCGACATAAACAATAAAAAACGTAATTCAGTGTTTAGCCAATCAATTTATTCATCTTTTAATATAATACTTGTGACATAATTATAAAAAAAGTATTTGGTTCCTTATCGTTTCATGTTATTATAATTATATTGTTTCATCTATTATAATAGTTTTTTTTCTTTGAATTTGAAGAGTTGGTTTTTGTGACTGATTTCTTGAAACCTCTTTTATTTTCCTTTTTAGCTTTATTTCATCCGTGTTCAATAAATTATGAATAAAAATTAAATTGGAGAAAATATTATCATCAAAACAGTCTTAGATATGAAAATAAAAAATATATATGTTGTCGTCTTAGCCGCTAAAGTCTTTTTTAATTTCATTATAACCAAACTTATCATAACGAATAACTGACATATTAGCAGTACAGAACAGAACAGAACTTTATATACACGGTTTCAGCAGAACAGAACAGAACAGAACAGAACAGAACAGAACAGAACAGAACAGAACAGAACAGAACAGAACAGAACAGAACAGAACAGAACAGAACAGAACAGAACAGAACATGCATTTTATTTAACCCAGGTTATGTACAACATGGGATTCTATAATAAATAAATACATGTATTTACATGACAAGCCGTCTTGAAATATATATAAAAATCTATAAAAATGTACATAAAGACGTATTTTTGCGACTAAAACGGTTAAAAATTAATGATAATGAAAGTTAAAGAATATGTTTTAAATAAAAACAACAACTGGCCACACAATTTAAACAATTATAATTATATTATAATTGTAATCACACTTATGTTACTATGAACACATCTCATGTTGTTGTTTTATGTGGTTTTCTTTTGTATTTAGACAACGTATATATTTTCTTTATGTCGGATAATGAAAAAAATAGATTCTTTGTAATACTTTGAATCAAACATTGTGATTTTTATAGTACGATAGTTATAATTATTCTTCTAAGGAATTAACAAATATCACAATATGCATGTACTCAAAAACGGGAAATTTTAAACTTTTCGGAAGTTGTCGCATTGTTTGATTCTTTTTGTAGTAAATAAATAAAATAAGAACAAAAAGTATATGTAAATAACCTTTTTATTAGAAATAAATGAAAGCAAAATTTAGTAGAAAATATTAGCGAATAATAATAGAAAAAGTGTGATTTTTATTGCAAGAAATTATTTTTTTAATTGAATAACTTAAGATCTCAAAAATTTTCTTATTTATTCAACGGGTATTTTTCATATTGAAATATTCTTTATATACATTTTTTTTAAATCAAATGATTAAGTACATTTCATGCTTAAAAAGTACATATACTTTAAACATGTAGTATTGCTAATCTTTTAAGACGGAAACAACAAAACGGGGTGCATTTAAAACTCCGCTTACACGTTTGGGTGACTGAGAATTGTACTTACACGACCTCGTAGAAACCAGGGATCGGTTGTTTACAAGTTTTAACTTCATACATCGTGAAGTTATAATTATTATATATACTTTGATGTTAATATATTTTTTTATTTTAATAATATTTTTATTTTATATAACATTTTTTAATTATTTCATATGCTATTATTTTTTATAATTGTTATTATTAGTTATATATTTGAATAAATTTAAATAAACGGTTGCTCATTATGATATTAATAATAATAATTATCATAATAACGATGATTACTACTAAACGTTAAATTAATGCACTTTATTATGATTAAAAACAAGATTATTTTTGTTGCTTATTAAAATGAATGCAATTATGAAGTTTATGAATTTACACAGAAATAAATTATTTTCTAAACAAGTTGAAACGTTGGTTGAAAATTTCTAGATATTTTGGTGTAAATAAAATTATAATTTCTGTACTTAATACATATTCGTCGTACCATAGAAATCAACAACCTGTCTAATGGTTGTGTTTAGTCATTAACCGACGCAAAGAATGACAAAATAACACTTTTACTGATTTTATTGTACAAAAAACAAAACAATCGACAGATGTTCAACTTTGAAGTTTGAATAAAATTTATGATATTCACAAATTACATGTAAGTTAGTTCACATTACTAAAAGCTGTAAACAATTAACAAACAGTTGTTTAATTGTGAGTAAATGAATTTTACACAGATTTAATTAGATATATTCCATTAAATATTATACTAATGTCAATGTTTTCTTATTTCATCCACAAAGTAAAATATTAACATATTTATAAATCCAGGTATAAAATTTATTTATTGTAAACAAAAACACTCCACAACATATTCAACCGGACATTTAAACCCAAGTAATATGGTCTGAGTGTAGTTTGATGTTAATTTCCGTGGTATTACAGAAACCATTGTTAAATGCAGTGACCACACCACACCGGACCACATTAGACCAGACACCCACAGAATATTTAAATATGTAGGAGTCACATGCTTTCAAGAAGAAAGGTACGATTAATGATTCATTCAAATATCGGCCAGTTTTTTACGGGGAGTGTTCGAGCGTTCGGTATAACAATAATACAATGGAATATAAACACGAATTTGATTAATAAAATACAAATAAGAAAAATAAAATATATGTACAAACCGTTTTCACAGAATTGTTCCAAAGAATCAAATTTTGGTAAATCCACGTTTGTATCGTCATTAATTGACTTAAACTCCATTGCAACCATGTTTTTCAATTGCCGCTCATCATGTCGAAAAGGATTGTGGGATATTATCATGATTTTTGTGGTGAGGTCACGTGACAGCTATGATTATGGTAGTAAAATGTATGTAATATTGCTTTTCTCAATGCCTCGCAAAATAAAATTGCGTCAAAACGGATTGAAACGTTAAAGTCTTTTAATCAAATGAAAGATTTTGTGATTTTTTCATCAGATCGATCGATATGCCATCAAAACGTGATTGAATTAAAAGTGGTAATGAACACGTGCTATACGCGGACGTAAACTATTAGTTTGAATCTTCGGTAACCCACGGTAAAAATATCGAAATGAAAAACATGCGTTTTGGTTTTATATAATTTTGTAATGTCCGGGTTAGTCGGCAGTAGGTAAAGTCAAAAGTTTAGTGTAAGGTATAGACGAAAATAACGTCACAGTGAAAATATATCGGTCATAGAAAGGTGGTACTCTAGAAGTCAATAGGTAACAGTGTGCACGTAGTGGTTGCTAAAAAATTTCGATGACGTCACAAAAAGTTTTTTTATAATTTTCAGTATGCTTATGAGGAAAACATGACAAAAATAAAACTTTTTTTACAAGTAAGGGCGCCTTGTAGGGCTTTTATGCCCGTTTTGCTTAAGAATATATGAGATGAATTTTCAGTGCTCTCCTTTTGAAGATATATATTCTATAAATTGATAATATACTTGTTTTTGCACAGAACGTTGCTGGCGTTGACTATTGCAGCGGAAAAGTGGTGGGGCGTTTTAAATAGTCAGGTTTTGATAAGATTGGATTAGCTTAATCGACTCAAACCTGATAATCATTCTCAGTATATCATTCATGATAAAATTCGTCAGTCTATATCAATGAGTAGTAGAAAAATGACAAATATAATCATTTTACACAGGAATTATTGCACAACACCACACGGTTTAGTTGTGCATAGATATCAATGTATGTTTACATGAGATCATTTACAAACAAGTAAAAACTACAAAATAACAATGCAAAGCATACCTCAACTGGGGCGAACGGAAACTAAACTAAGTCGAAAGAAACCTTAACTGTGATGAAAACAACCTCAACTGGGGCGAGAGCAACCTTGCATGAGGCGATAGCAAAATAACCTGAGGCGAGAATAAACTTTACTTAAGGGAGGGCAACCTCAACTGGGTCGAGAGCAATCTTAACTTGGGCGAGAGCAACCTCAACTAGTGCGAGAGCAACCTTAACTAGGGCGAGAGCAACCTCAACTGGGGCGAGTGGAACCTACACTGAGTCGAAAGCACCTTTAACTGAGGCGATAGCTACCTCAACTGGGACGATTTCAACCTTAACTTAGGCGAAAGCAACCACAACTGAGGCGACGGTAACCTAAACTTGGGCGAGAGCAGCTAAAATGAGGCGATAGCAAAATAACCTGAGGTCAAAATAAACTTAACTGAGACGAGAACAACCTAAACTGGGACGAGAGCAACCTAAACTATGGCGAAAGCAACCTTAACTGGGGCAAGAGCAACCTAAACTGGGTCGAAAGCAACCTTAACTTAGGCGACAGCAACCTCAAATTGGGCGATAGCAACCTCAACTGGGGCGAGAGCAACCTCAAATGGGGCGAGAGCAACCTCAAATGGGGCGACAGCAACCATAACTGAGACAACAATAACCTAAAACGGAGCGACAGCCACCTTAACTGAGGCGAAAACAACCTTAAATGGGGTGAGAGCCACCTTAACTGAGGCGAAAACAACCTTAAATGGGGCGAGAGCCACCTTAACTGAGGCGAAAACAACCTTAAATGGGGCGAGAGCCACCTTAACTGAGGCGAAAACAACCTTAAATGGGACGAGAGCCACCTAAACTTGGGCGAAAGCAACCTTAACTGAGGCGACAACAGCCTTAAATAGGGCGAGAGCCACCTAAACTTGGGCGAAAGCATCCTTAACTGAGGCGACAACAGCCTTTAATAGGGCGAGAGCCACCTAAACTTGGGCGAAAGCAACCTTAACTGAGGCGAAAACAACCTAAAGTGGGGCGAGCGTACCTAAACCCAAACCTCAAATGGGGCGAGAGTTATATCAATTGGGGCATAGTCTTAACTGTGTATGTATCAGAAAAAAGCACGTGAAATTAGTGTGTAGCTGATACAGAGGTAATGAGGTGAGTGAGGTGGTATTTTCACTTCACCGAACTAGTTTACTATTAAACTGTCTTATTAACAAAATCGCAGATCCTTAAAAATCTATTTCACGAAATCAAAAAATTGGACTGCGAATGGCATTGCAGCCTGAATAAAGTCCGATCTAAAATATACCGCTCAAGATGAGTACTCTCGTTCATGTAACGGTTATATAAGACATTTGTTAACAGCGACTGGTAAAATGTCGTTCAAATCAATATGAAATTATTTTTATAGATGGAATTGAAATCAGTTTTGAACATCTCCAGATTATCCAACTGATGCGCGTCTGAAATAGCGTATATAATTTTCTTTTATATGAGCATGATTAAACACAAGTTTTATATGCATACTTAATATCACACATAAAATTGAACTGAGGGTTTTTTATCTTTAATTCGTTAGCGTATATGGACGTATTACTGGTTTTGGTAAATGTCAAAATAAGAAAACTTGCGTGCTGTCATTTAACACGTGGTTGTGGTTTGTATATCATTGGCAGTGGTTATAGCTGATACTCATTGAATAACAAATTCTACCATTTTTGTGGTATATAAGATACTCGGACATCTGTGCGTTGTCTTATGAACATCTTTGCACCAAAAACATTAGCTGTATCAAATCGTGGGTTTAGCGCAAAACGGTCGTAATTCAATTTATCGTAACTTACTCTTTTTTAATTGACTTACGACTGTTTTGCGCTAAGCCCGCAAAATTCACTGTGTGTAGTCATGCACGTAATCTTCATAATGAAAACAAACTCTTGTTTTTTCATCAAAATCTTGCATCAGCCAGCTGCGTGTTCAGTTAGCTAACGTTACGGGTTCGAGACAACTCAACCCGAAGACAACTCAACCCGTGCATAACTCAACTCAATGTTGGGACAATTCAACCCGTTAGTAGGGATTACGTTGTCTCGGGTTGAGTTGTCTTTGGGTTGAGTTGTTCCGACACTTCCGTAACGGAACGTTTTGTAACGTTCAGGGTAACTGAACACGCTGCAGACAATAGAAACGAATCAAATACAATGTAGCGCATAAAATAACTGTAACAGAACTATGTCCAAAAATGCCATTGTTAGCTCTGAGTTGTAATTATTTATCCGGAATCCTTTGCACAAATTATTTTTGCAAATGAACTAGTTTACGGTTCAATTCAATTTTTGTGCGAAGAATTTGAAACTCTTGCGATACATATTCTCTTAGTACTTAGCTTAGTACTGGGGATGACCAAATAGAACTTGTTTCACAAATCAGCGACAATAAATCTCTATGGTTGGCATAACAGAAGCATATATCACACGCTATGTAGATGTATGAGCATATAATATACAGAAAAGTTCCACAACCTGGACCATCAAATTCAATGGTCTACATAACGGTATGGTTCAAAATAAGCATGTGTTACTTATAACAGGGATTCTATATGACATAAGCCTGTTTCACATCAGCCGCGCGATTTTTTTTGTCGTACGATTTTTACTGCGAACGAAATCGCAGACGAATCGCAGCCGCCGCAGATACATCAAACTTTCCGTGGAATCGTCGTACGACGCTCTCACGAGCCGTAGGTTGTTCGTCGCACGTGTTTACGCACGACTGCCGTGCGATAATCGCGAGGCTGTCGTACAAACACTAACGACTGTCGTAAGACTGTCGTGAGGTTTCGTACGTCATCCGTACGTCAATCGCACGACAAACGCAAACTTGTACGAGAGTCGTACGATATTCATGCGAACGCCTAATTCTTTAACTGACGTGCGACTGTCTCAAGAATGACGTACGGTTGTCTTACGGCAGTCGCACGACTGTCTTGCGGGCTCCAAAATCCTAATAATCGCAACGAGATCGCAAGAAAAATCAACATGTTGAAAATTTGACTTGCGACGTCTACGACGATGCGATCACCTGAAAAAACGCACGACTGTCTTGCGGCGTTCGTACGAAGTGCTGCGATTTTTCAGAAAATGTTGTCGTACGGCTGCCGCAAGCGTGATGTGAAATAGGCTATAATCCCTGCTTATAAATACATGTAATAAATATTGCATGATTTTGCAATAATCAAGATGGTCTTTGTGAAATTTTACTTTAGTTTTAATATAATAAATGACGTCGTTGAAAAAATAAACAATGCTAACTTCAGCGACGTTAATTAATGTACGTGTGGTACCTATAGCTGCAATTAATAAGTATAATTATACATTTATCGTTTATCATTTTCAAGCCATACCTTTCATCATTTAGTCGAATTCTTGAACACGAATTCAGCTGAGCACTATCAGGATGAATGAATCTGTTATTAGCATCGAACAATACTCCTATGAAACAACAACTTTTCCGCTCATTTAAATAATAAGTTATTTAATAACACTGACTGAACCTGACCCACGAACAACTGCTTGTTAATTCTGAGTCTGCTCTAAATTAGTTAACATTGAATGGTAAAATGTAACACAATCAGATCGGTAACTGTTGGCTCATAGACATACTTGACGTCGTGGACACTTGTATTCCATTTATTCATTGTCCTAACGTTAAATATGTATATTATATACTTATATAACTAGTCAAAGGTCTCATTCAACGTCCTTTCCAAAACAAAACAGAATATCTTAAGGTTAAACTAACGCTCATCAATCCAAAACCAAGATTTCACCTCTAGGCACACAAATGGTTAGATCAAAATGTTATGAACCGTACGACGCGATGCCCTATTTTATTGTTCAATACATAAGAGGTGAAACCATAATTATATAAGTTCAGTTGCGCAATGCATGTCGGTCACATTACACAATTCTTAGTCCAATCACATTGTTAAAATCCTTATGTTATGTTAAATACCATCGTCGATGTACCATTGCACACTAATGCGTTGCAAAAATTTGAGCGCGAATAAATGACATTTTTTCTGTGAATCGTTTCAATTCCTGGAACTTAATTTGGCATATATGAGAGTTGAACTTTTCTCATGTTAAAATGCAACTTGTCGCATTCGTAGATATCAATTGACAGAATGTTTTAACGGTTGTATATGTCAGCATGATTTCGCTTATGAATACGTCACTTTCTGCAAACACGTAGGAAAACATTTTCAGATTGGGGGGGGGGGGCTAAATTATTTAGATGGCATATAGGAAGCACTTTCAGATTGGGGGGGGGGGGCTAATTTATTCAGATTTATTTTAAGGAAAGGAAAACAGTCCTTAATCATCATATACGACTAGTTTTGTCCTACAAAAACTTTCGCATTTTTTCTTAGGCTCGAGACTGGCTAAGACCTTTGGTTATCTTAGGCAGTTTTAGTTAAATAAAGCTCAAGATTTTTAATAGTTTTATGTTTTGTTACTTTGTTATTTCTTATTATTCTTATAAAAAAGATTATATGAACAAGGGTCTTTTTAAAATATTTTTAAAACGGTATGAATGGGGGCTTTATTAAAAAAGTGTGGAGGAAATGTATATGTTTAAAGTTAATTTTACATTGCATTTGCGCATCTTGCTCCATAAAAGTGTGTGTAATTTTGATTTTGCCAAAAAAGCACGAATGTATCAATCAATTGAGTGTGACAGATTAAATAAAGAACCTCAATCACTATGACTGATGAAAATATGGGGGGGGGGCTGAGCCCCCTAACCCCCCCCCCTTTACTTACGGTCCTGTTCTGACAGAGACATGATTTACACTGAATAATTCTGACTCCTCCATACCAAAGAAAATTCCTTTGCCAGGTTTGATTGTGAATTTATCCTAAAGAAACAATCATGTTTTATTGTCCACTTATGACTTGTTTAGGTAATCCTATTTGATTTTAACCGTCTGAAAACAAACGTCATTTGTGCATTCTTTTACAAAATGCGTTTATTCCTATTCCGGCATTCTTGTTAGTAAGGCGCCAATTTTATTTAAACAACAAAATGACTTGTTAAGATGAACGCGCTTACATCTAACTGGCAGTTCTAAAACAAACTCAATTTGCGTATTCTTTCTCAAAATGTGTTGATTCCAACTCGTTCATGATTATTTATAAGAACTATTTTTACCATTTTAATGGTTTGATGATCTGACAGTGAGCTACAGGACACGATCTTATACTAAGGAAAGAAACTTTGTTGCTATAAAATCCATATAAATCATTAGATAAACCACTGGTTGCTCGCAGATCGTAACATATGACATAGGCGGATCCAGCGGGGGGGGGGGGTTCAGGGGGGTCCGGACCCCCCCCCCCCCTAGAATTTGGAAAATGTTCATTTCAGTGTATTTCTTGCATGTAAGTCATTTTTAAGTAGCATAAAGCAATTTTTCTCGGTGCTTAACATGGATTTAATGGTAATGTAGTTTTTATTATCAATATGTTGCATTTTTTCTGCAAAATGTGTATTATGTGGTTGTAGTTCGAGGTTCGGACCCCCTCCCCTAGAAAAGTTCGGATCCCCCCAAGAAAAAATCCTGGACCGCCCCTG
Source organism: Mactra quadrangularis (assembly GCA_025267735.1). Lineage (NCBI taxonomy): Eukaryota > Metazoa > Mollusca > Bivalvia > Venerida > Mactridae > Mactra > Mactra quadrangularis. The sequence goes on along the minus strand of CM046309.1, from coordinate 36,603,300 downwards.
TATAAAAAATATGTATACACATTTTAAGTGTTATTGAAAGTCGGTTCAAGGAACTTTATCCAACAAAAAAGGCATCAAACTTTAAAAACAATATGAACACGTAGTGCAAAACATTAGATGGACTGTTAAAGTAAACATAGGGTAGGACAATAAATTGATATAGAAATAAATAATGATCATATATAGGGGCCTATGTGTTATAGTAATGAGCATAGACCTATTACTAAAACACAGACATAGATAGATAGTTAGATAGATAGTTTATTTCAAAATCAATTAGGCCAATTGGCCCATGAGATACAACATACAATTACAAATATCAAACAATATATCACTCATACACTCACCCTATCACTTCTGTCTCTCACACACTCAGTCACTCCGTCACTCACTCAGATATGTTTATTCATTTGTGATGCTTTCCCCACAACATACATCATTTAACAGTACAATAAAACAAATATATGATATGTATTTTTCTCAGTACATATAATATGCATAAATAATATGTTTAGTAAAAATGCACAATATATAATATTAACATGTATATAGTTCATGCTAAATGAATATTTCGTGAAACTATAAAATAAAGTAATACACATTTATTTTAATTATTGATTTGGTCTATCTATCTATTTATACTGCAACACTCCCTAAGTCTTTCGAGTTTTTTGTGCAGATATTATTTTTTTTATCTGTTTAAGGCCGAAGTTACGAATTACGAACACGTTTGAGTACGAATGTGAAATGAAAAGCTCTTCAATTAATTAGGATTTGTACTGAACTTATTTGTAAGTATTTATAGTTTTATTCACTAGAACAATGTTGTGAGACACAATGATCGGTGTAGATTTACTTATTGTAATACAATTAGTTGCTAAAATCGGCATGACAACTTAAAGAAATAGTACTTTGTGGTGTCATGATTAAAAGTAGCATAGTTTTCGGATAAAACCAAAACACACTGTCATAGTCTTTGAAGGTGCATTTAAAGTTAAAACTTAAACCAATGCATCATCATCATCATCTTCCTAGTTAGGGACAGGAATTCAATCTGGATTGTAATTAGTCCCGCGGGAGGTTGAACAAGACTATAGATAGATATATTTATTGATGCATACAGATGACTTATTGGAAAATATAAATTAAGTGATACATTCATAGGCCGTGGATTTCGTTTCAATCTGGCTTTCTTGTATTATAGGCAACAAAAAAATAATATTTGCATTTGCATGGTACAGAATATATGAACATGATCAATGGCCATTGTTTACTCTTTGAAATACTATATAGTCTTCCCCCCCCTCGATTATTAAATAAAAACTCTTGCTATGCCTATGGGTATCTTGACTTTAGATCTTGTTAATGGGCATCACTTTATTGCCTTGGACTTATGCACTCTTATGATTTAAACTACTATAAATTAATATCATAATAAACATATATAATAATTGTCTGTAGGCATTTGGGGACATTAGCTTATTTCGACTGAGTCTGAATGGTAAATAGACATTTCTTGAACATAGAGTCACCAAATATTTTATGTGGATACCCCAAGAATGACTATTATAGGGCTCAAGGATAAAACAAGCCTTAACTGTAAGTTTAAGCATTCTAAAGACTGCAAAATTTGATTTGTTTTTTGTGTGTGACTATCTCTTTGTTCCATTATGCAACAACTAGTGGGAACAGGAACCTGAAGTGTTAGGAATGTCCTAATATCCTAAAAAACCTAGGTATGTTACCTCTCTTTTAGTTGATTTATGGGGTACAGGGAGGCAATTCAAAAAGTGACACTTACATGTATACCTACTGTATCATTAGTCCTATATATAAAACCCTCCGTAACTTATTTTTCATTTGGACATTGATTCTGTTCCGTAACAGAATAATGTCAAAATGTGTAACAAGTAACGGTGGGTCTTATATATATAGGACTACTGTATCATGTGATAGTGATATTTTAAAGTAGAATATTTCACAGTGTAATTATCATCCGAACCATCAGATTCTCAAATATTATCAGCAGGCAATGTTTATTTCATTTATTAGTAAAAACCAAGTTCTAGGGGGGAAAAAGTGAACTGTAGTTAGGCCGGTTAGGTCATCATACTATGATTACAAGATCATGTGTTTGGTTCCAGTGTGAAATCTGCATGCCTTTGTCTGTACTGTTTGGGCATTTGTCTTTTTTCCAGCTTTTCATCCTTTACTTCTGTAGCTAGTAGGGACTTAGTCACCCATAAGCAAACATATGTGCTATCTTAAAAGCTTAGGTCAAGAGATCTTGGACATTACTGGAATTAGAGTTGAATTCAAGGGTTGATTAAAAAATTGAAGGACATATGATAAATTTATGCTCAGTATAGTACCTATTGGTGTAATAATTATGTAAGTACAGTCTACTAAATATACAGGTGTCCAGTTGTCCAAAACGAATATATAGTGCTGGCAGCTTAAAAATCACCTGTTCAGAAAACCACTTTTAACTACTGTACTTATTTTACAGACTGTAAGTATGTTAATATCTAACCTGATTTTGTTGATGACTTATGACTTACGACCTTAGTTATAGTATATGTACATGATGTATCATTTTTTCATCATTTATGTCAGCAGTATTAACAATATTTTGGTAAACAGGATATCCAACATCTTGATTTTGCCTCATGTGGATAATTTTAGTTACTATATATCTCATTTATAGGTAAGAAAAAGAATACTTAACTATATATTTCAACAAAAAACATACTTGAGATTTATGATAAAGGTCAAATAAATGTTATTGTGTTATGACTGTAGTGTTTTAAAAATAAATTAAATAATGAATATAGAATTTCAATAAAGTTTTGTGTTGAAGTCGGTTTAAATTGTGACAGTTTTAAAGTTTAAGTATCTAATATTACTAGTTTATAGCTAATATTATTATTTTGAAATGCTAGCTTTGGTTAGTTTGTTGTTGGGTTTAAAGCCGTAGCAACACATTGTATAGGTAATATCACGGCAGCCAGTCCACCTACTCACTATTCCTGGAAAAGCTAAATCTGTAGATTAAGCTGTTAACAAAGTACTAGGCGCACACTTCCGTCAATGACTGACTACTGCCCTACATGATTTAGAAGCAGTGGTAGGAGGGAGAATGGTCGTAGAAAATTATTTCATGACCAAACTCCACAAAAGTATGCCCTGTCTAGGAATCGAACCTACGATCCCTCAATCAGTTGAATTGTAAGCTACTGACTGTGCTAGCCGGGTAGGTTAACTTTGGTTAATAAAAGAATAGATTTCAGTTTTATAGACATGCTGGTAAGCTCAGTCAGTGGCACATTTAAGCTATGGGTCATGGTTACAATTCCTATATTACATCTACATACCTTTATAGAGTTTATTTATGAAATACTTTTTACCTTTCTATAAAAATGACATTTGTAAGCTACTGTAGAAGGTGTGTACTAAGAACTGTATACAATCTTAGGCCTAGATTTGTGGACATGTCAACTAACAGTGATTAGGTTGACTGGCCTCTGCAATATGACTTGAAAATTGTTGAAAAAGATGGTAAAGCACCATCCACTTTCAGCCACTGTAAAAAACATAGCAGACCAAAGGACAAATCCCATAAAAAATGGAAGGTCCGTCTAGATCTGTTAGTTTACAGGACCGACAGTCAGGCAAAAGTTTGATTTCATCCACACAGTTTACAATTCATCCAAATATGTAAAATGTCTCTGGTCCTGTAAAACTTGGTTCGGTCCAGTAAAATTTTGATCTTCACTGGGTCACTGTTGAGTTTTGGAGTTACTGCACTTTACATTCAAATATCACTCAGTTAGATATTAAAGGTACTCATTATTCACAGATTTCAACTTAATTAAAACATGCAGGGACTATGTCTCTGTTAAAACATTTTTCTAAAACTATCAAAATTGTATTGAAATATTTTTGGAAGCAGGAAAGTAGTATTCTGATAATGACAATATTAGTGCAAATTGGCATACAACTACAAATGATGGAGTTTCGTGAAATAAATATCTACCCCGTATGTCACGGTATAGACACTTTTAGTGCTTTTTTGTGACTTTTATTGTATATTTTTTGCAACATAAAGGTCAGTTTGTCTTATAATGATTAGAATTATTTTTTTAACACCATTACAGACAATGAATGGTATTTTGAAATTATAGAAAGAATAAACCAAATCTGTGAACTAGTACCTTTAATAGTTTGTAGACTAAATTATTATGAAAATGGGATGTAAAGCATCCGAACACAATTCTCATTATGCCCATTATGACTGATGAGATCATCATATTCAGTATTTGATAAAGGCTTGATTTTTTTTAGATTGACTTGACAGTTGTTAATGTTAAAATGTGGTTTAAAGTCTGCTTCCATACATATGTTTAGCTTACCTAACAATTTTGTATGATAACCTCTGATCATTAAAATCACCTTCAGGCAGGTGATCCCTCACAGTACCCATTTACCCCTGGATTGAGTTAAACAAATGTAGGTGCATTTCTTGCTTTGCTCAAGGAAATTAGCAGTGCCCCCTAGTTGAGTTCAAACTCGGGACCTCTTGATCCCTTAGTGGGTATCCGAACACTAGACCACTGCTCCTACATTACAATGCCGACAGACTGTCTTTCGATAATACCCCACCTAGGGGGACATATCGCCGACATCAAAAGCATTAGGGAATTTCTACATAAATAGAATATTCTAATATATGATATTGTCCAGTCATAATGACATGATATATATCTGCATGTTTATACATTGATATATAGTGTATTGTACTTAATAACATAAAGATGTTTCATTTTACACGAGATAATCATTAGTTGATGACATTAGCATCCTTGTGGTCAATGTTTTGTTTATTATAACATTATGCTGAGTCTTTGAAATGACCACAAAGAGTAGAGTGACCTTCATTGTTACAAAACTGGAATGCAAACTATGAATGCTATGTTCTGACCACCCATAGGTGTCCTTGTCACTTGACCACAACTATGTACAACATCTTTGTGCCTCAGTTGATAGCCCATCAATTTAATGATGATCATTGAGTATATATTTGGTATCTATTATACATCTAATTGGTGCTAGATTCATGTGATTTTATAATCATGGTAACTTTTCATTCATAACTTATATACTACCTACGCCTCAAGGGAACATTTGTGTTAAATTATGTTTCCAATGATAGGTAATGAATTTGTTGTGGAATTCGTTAGGAATTTGTTAATGTGAAAGGTTTATTGCTGGGTAAGTCATTCATTGATATAAAGGATTTCACACGTTCAGTTAACTACGAGTGACTTAGTCAACCTTGTTTTGTTGCATTCATTGTAATACGGTACTTTAAATAATGATGGCATCAGGCATATATTGTACAATACTATGATGTCATTGACAGGATTATGGGATATGTCATTAAACGAGTGCAGATTTAATTAACTTGTTATGAATGACATTGTTTATACACACTGTAGGATAATAATGAACAATAGATTTGTCAGATTTGATAGCTTGTTATATATAATTGGTCATTATTTTATATATTATTTTTACATATACACCAGTGGCGTAGCTTCTCATACTTCAGTATAGCTGATTTAGGATTACTTAAAACTTTATAAACATAAAATAGTATTAATACTTGTAACAAGTTATCTTTAAATGACCTATACTAATTTGCATATTAAGATTGAAAATGAAAACAAAGAAAAAAGCAATAAAAGCTATTACTTAAAAAAAATACTTAGAAAATGAAACCATACACTACTAGATGGGTTGGGGTTATAGGTGGTAAAGATTAAAAATTGAGATTAGAAAAATGTTTACTTTCATGTTAAATTTTGGGTAAAATATTGATGACAAAATGACCTAGAAACACTCATTTTTGACTGATCCTATCTAAATTTTTTATAGGGAGAAACTTAGATCCCCATTTATATCAAAGTAATAGTGCAAGGGCCATAACTTTTTGATTCCCACTTAGTTGATTGAGAGGGGCTACAATTTGATTTCAATTTTGGGTGAATGATTATGATTTAATACTGACTTTTGAACATGTTAATTAAATGCTCAAACTACGCCACTGTACACTATTATTTTATACATATTAATCATTGTATTATTGGGATAAAGTGGATCATTGATCAATACAGTGGTTACTTGTACTATACTTCTCATATAATGAACAATTTATTATTCACTATAATTTTATGCAAATGAGCCTGATACATCATGTGACTTGTCTATTGAAAACATAAACAAACTGGTACACCACATTATTTTTATATGGCAGCCATAGAGCTGTGGTTAACATTACTACAAAATGTAGAATAAAAATATTGATAATATGACAAAGTGGTTTTACTGTTTATTTTGGTTAATTCAGTCCTGTCTATTTTTAATGTTCTAACCTTAATTTAAGGACAGATTAGTGGTCAGATATGTGTCTGGTATTTCAGTCATTGCCTTAGTAATTAATGATAATATTTATAGATAGTTATAATTATTAGATAGTTATTAACATGTAATAATAACTTCATTTTATGAGGCTACACAATTTTGAAAACTTCAATCTTCCATGTGGACTTCTGGTAATAACGTTGTTATTACCCAAAAGTCCAAAGCCCAAGTTCAATTCTGTCAATGCTAATACCCTTATCCTCATTTAGCTTTTATAGTGAAGTTCTACTGTAAGGACTACCAAATTTGATGGTACATGGAAGGATTTTAATATAGGAAATTTTTTAAGCTCTTGAGTTTTATCAAGTTCCATAAAAAGGCCGGTTATTAAGAAAATGATGAATCGCATGATTTTGTGATAACCTAGGTGGTCTTTTTAGCAGAACTTTACAGTACTAACTTATGCTGCTATTTTTGCTAGATTAAAGTAATTTTCAATAAACCTATATGTTATTTATTTCAGGTATGAAGATCACAAAAGAGAAGAATGTTATGAACTAGTTGCTATAGTAACCAAGTATGTCATTAAAAGAACAATCACCTTCTAGTAGTGGGTCCCAGAAGACAGGATCTGGTAGTCAACATTGGTTTATATCGGACATACAACAAATGATGTATGTTGTCTATGTAATATGTCAACAACAATATTTTAGGTTATTTTATGGCGTCTAGTGCACATAAAGAGCTTTCCTGAACCCTTGTCTATAACTGGTACTCACCTACTATTCCACAAGGCTGGAAACTTCTCCATAAACCTTATAAGTGGAGGAAAATTGATATTATAGTCAAATTTCAATAGAAGGGTATAACCTCCCTGGGTGGGATTTGAACCCGTACCCCCTTCGGGACTCTAGATTGGAAATCCAAGTGCCCCACCAACTGCTCTACCAATCTGGGTTTCTTTGTAATAATACATGCATTTTGTCATTGGGTATGTGTTAAACAATTGCAATTTCTTTAAGTATTTTTAAATATCGCTTGCCTTGTTTTATGAACAACCAGTGCAATATTCTCCAAAATTGGGAAAAAAGACTTTCGAGATAAATAATTACACATTTTTTTTCTTAAAATTGATAAAATTAGTGTTATTTAAACTCTTTATTTTAATAAAAAAATACTAGTGCTTAAACTGTAGTTGTTTAATTTTTACTAAAAACCTGACTTTAGTATTTTTTGTTCAAGTTTTTTTTTCTTTGAAAAAAATCACGCATAAATTAAATATGTTAGTATGACCTCTCCTCAATCTATTTCTACTGAATTGTAAAAAAGGAATATTCAGAAACTAGTTTTTTTCTCTTCTCAACAAATGTTACCACTTGATTCTGAATTGAATCAAAATATTTCATGACAATAGAAAATAAATGGTAAAAAAGAGGGAACCAAGTACCGCTATTGTTGTTATTTAATTGTTGCCGTAGCCACATGGTTTGGTAAAATGTAACTGTCACGTTAAAGATTGATGATTAAAAATAGTTGACTGACATTTGGTGCTATTGTTCGCATCAAGTGGATGGTTGTTGTAAACCCCTGTCTGTCATACTGTGTGTTTATCTTTGATGGTTGACAAAATTCTGACCTCATGCAAAAGTTCCATTTGGCCTTATGTGTGAACGAAAGATGGGGTTTTTGAGTCTTGGAAGTCTTTTAGACAATTTTATTCAGCTGCTAGAAACAAACGTACATGAATATTTTTTAGATTAGGAATATTTTCTGTATGCTGCTGTTACTAAGATAATCCAGGTGTCCAATTCACTTTTTCTCCAGTTTTTTTTAAAATTTTGAACCATTCTGTAGAAGCTGCCTAATCTATAAACATTTTTGTTTGCTTGTGTGCCACTGGGGCCTAGTCAGCTGATATTTAAAAGTACATTTATATATTCAATAAATGATTAATGTAAATATCTCTTAGAATATAACATATTGGTGTCCAACTTATTCAGGGAAATATTTTTAAGATTGATCTCTTTTATTTATCCAAAACATTCTTAGTTTTTATGCTTGAAGGTCTTTGAAAACAATTCTTTTGAGATATGCTTGTTTTTCCTCTGAACATTGTTACTCACATTGGACAATGGGATTGACAGATTCCCGGAATATGCCAAGAAGTGCAAAACATGAAAACAATAATAGATTTACTTGGTTTTGTACTACATGTACATTGTATAACATTAAAATACTTTTAAACTAGTAATCTTATATAATTTGATTCATTTCTCAGTGAATTTAAGAAAATATTTTTGTTTCTGAATTCATTGAGACAAGTTGTTGTTTCTGTTATTCCTTGAGAAATATTGTTGTTTCTGTTATTCATTGGGAATATTGTTATATTTGTTATTCCTTGAGAAATATTATTGTTTCTTTAAGTGATTGAAAACTATTGCTATATTTTGTTAATTATTTGAGAAATAATGTTGCTGTTATTCATTGGAAAATATTGTTATTTCTGTTATTCATTTAGAACTTAATTCTTTCTGAAATTAATTAATAAATATTGTTGTTTCTGTTATTCATTGAGAAATAGTGTTGTTTATAAAATTCATTGAGAAATAGTGTTGTTTCTGTTATTCATTGAGAAATAGTGTTGTTTATAAAAATTCATTGAGAAATATTGTTGTTTCTGTTATTCATTGAGAAATATTCTTGTTACTTGTTTCTTGATTTATCCTCTGATATTATTCATGATGATTTTTTTCTAACCTTGATTATGTTACATTATTGTTATTTGTATTGCCTAAACTGTAAATTGATGATGTACTATGTACAAATCATAAATAAAATATATGTTCTGTTCTGTTTCTTTTATTTATTGAGAAATAGTGTTGTTTCTGTTATTCATTGAGAAAAAAAGTTGTTTATAAAATTCATTGAGAAAGTGTTGTTTTTAAAATGCATTGAGAAATAGTGTTGTTTTTAAAATGCATTGAGAAATATTGTTGTTTTAAAAATTCATTGAGAAAAAGTGTTGTTTTTAAAATGCATTGAGAAATAGTGTTGTTTATAAAATTAATTGAGAAATAGTGTTGTTTCTGTTATTCATTGAGAATTTTTGTTGTTTCTGTTATTCATTGAGAAAAATATTGTTGTTTATAAAATTCATTGAGGAATATTGTTGTTTCAGTTATTCATTGAGAAATGTTGTTGTTTCTGTTATTTATTTAAAAATAATTTTATTTATAAAATTCATTGAGAGTAATGTTTTTTTAGAAAATAAAATTCATTGAGAAATAGTGTTGTTTATAAAATTAATTGAGAATAGTGTTGTTTCTTAGATTCATAGAGTATTGCTGTTGTATCTTCAAGTTAGAGAGTAAAGTTGTTGATTTTCAGACTTTCAGAAGATTATACAAGTCTTATTTTATCCCTTGAGATATTTCATAAACCATAATTGTTGTTGTAATAGTATTTGACATTTTCTAGGGATGTTGTTTTATTCAATTACCAGTGTAAAGTCTGCCTATACCTTGGGTGTTTTTCTATTCTCATAGTAAAATAACAAGACTATTTCTTGATGCCATTTATTTAATTATAGGTAGGTCTGAGATTTAAGTTCTTTTGAACTGTTTATCCTTGAAACTTGTTTTTTTGTCGTTTATGGTTGTTTACATACTTGCTGACTTTTAACAGAATGGCACACCTTTGTATGATTTTTTATAGTAAAAGTGTAAACTTTGCTTGAATGTCTCATATCCATTTACTTTTATGCCCATTCATCACCTATACTCTCTACTTCAAAGCCTAGGACTTGTGAACATTGATTTGGGCTAGTACATGAAAATACTTGTTTCATATGGCAGGGCTTGTTGATATCCTTATCCTTTACTATGTAACATAATAAATGAGGCTAGTGTTCAAGAAAATTTAAGGTGATGACTTAATGTAAGAAACAAAGACTTGAAAATTTTCTCTCAACTTAAAACCATAGAGTTTGTAGACAAAAGTGATTTTTATGGTTTTATAAACCTCATAAACTGTTCACTATACATATAGGGCACAGTATTTTATATCATTTCATGATTTCATCGTATTGTAACACTGACTTTAAAACATGATTTTCTATATACACTGTATATAATTTTAATATCAAAGTAACTATAGAGTTGGTTGGGGGTAGTTTGAAGAATGCCTTTAATCTTAGTACTTTGTGGTTTTCCTGTATCTCATTTAAGTGATAGGACTATTTTCATTTCTCGGGATATAAATAAAAAATAATGGGTTATTTATTAGACATATAGGTGGCATTTCTACAATTTATTATCATATAAAAAGAATTAATTTTAAGCCTTGTACATTGAAGTAAAAAGGAAGAGGCTTGGCCGAGTTGTTTTTGCTTTACACTTTCGAATGAATGGCTACCTATATTGATCATACTTGCAGTCATTGCTGAAACCCACTAGCCTAAAGCTCTTGGCTAGTGAAATTAATTTGGCTTGTGATAGTATTTTACTGGTATTTTATAAAATAGGGCTAGTTGATAATTTTGCCCTTAGTATTTAACATAATAAATTGGACTAATGCTAGAGAAAATTTAAGGCATGAATGAAATTTAGTCATTGTTTTATTCCATTACATTTATCATAGTGTTAGATATTCCTTGAATAGTTGAACCAATAACTGTGTGATAATGAATCATGATCATCACTTCATGAAATTCCTAAATATATCTTATTATCTGTATTCTAATTTAGAACTTGAAATATCATTCATGAATTTCAAATATTCAGAAAATGAAGTTTCATCATGATAAGCAATTTGATGGGTCAGCGCAAAACTAGCTTTCATCCTTTGTTATTCTATGTTATTTTTGGTCTAGTCTTGTAGCAACTCATCAAATTCTTGTTTTGTTACCAGTATTCTCTTGAATGAGAAGTGCAAATGAAACTCCCCGCTAGAGAAAAGATAAGATAATCTAAAAAAGTCATGGTCTTATAAATGATATCTCAATGAGAGTCATGCTCTCATTATGAATGAACTTCTGGTTTTTGTATTCATTGTTTTTAACAATGAATACTCTGTTACCAATAGATTAATAGCGGTATTCCGATCGGAGTCCTATACTGACCTATTGACCTATATATCTAATCAACAAAACCGAACAGCATCCATATAATTCCGCTACAATAAAATAGTTCGCAAATAGTTCTTTTGTTTCATCGATCATCTGTGTATTCCTACGCGTCAATTTAATTACGCATTTAACTCGATCTACATCAAACCTTTCTTCGAAGTGACACCGAGTATTGACAAATTTGTGAACAATTGAACAATGGTAGACAAATTATTACGTAACTGATAATCGCGGATGTATACATCGATTTCATTCATGAAAAATTATGAATGAAACTACGTTTCCGTATCAAGCGCTATAGTCACGTGACTACAAATATGCATTTGCTGACAGACATCGGAAAACAAAGGAATTGAAGGAAAGTACTCGAAACTAAATCAGTTTCTCTTAATGCAGTTTACAGTCATTCACATTATGGGAAGGAATTGTTTGCAAACAATTCCTTTCTATGTCAGCGCTCCCAGAAATGAGAAAAAGAACGAACAACACATAATTGAACTCTGTTGCGACCCAGAAAATAATATAGCAACAGAAAAATGTGTATACTCGAGTTCTATCAATTGCAGACGAGTTGAAAAAAATACAAATTTAAACAAATAGTACTTAAAATTATGATATTCTATGTTTTCACATTAATAAAACTTTTTTCTATCTGTGTACGGAGAAAAATTATTTTGTGCATTGCGCATTTTTATATGTCAGGCATTTGTATATGTATATAAATTTAGCACAATAATTATCGTCGTGTCTGTGGCCTAGTGGTTAGCATGTCAGACTATCAATCATGAGGTCGCGAGTTCGAATCTAAGGCGCGTAACATTAACTTTTATTAATTTTTTTTTTGGTTAAGGCTACAAGAAATTGATCATGTTCGTCAGATTTACGCACTTAAAATTCAGAAAATGGAAAAAAAATTTTTTGCTAGTTACTTTTCACTTATAAAATGAAAACATCAATTATAAATGCAACCATGTTTGATCATCAGTTGAACACTGACGTAAACTTGATGTTTTCATCAACTCTACAATGCTCTAGTTATGTGACGTCATGTCCCCCTGCTGTGTTATTTACGACAAGCAGGTAAGACGGGGTAGAATATTTAACATTATAATTGTTAATGCCCCAAAATACTCGACTGACTTATTTTGAAATAAATTTTGCATAACGTACCCCAAGACTATATTCATATACCTAAAGTTTTAGTCAATTTTTATTTTAGAAGGGTTCTGATGTAATTGTTTTCTTTCACATAATTTATGACAAGCCTGTATTTATTCACTTTTAAGTTTTCCAGTTTGGTCCATTTTCATTTTATAGGGATGCTGACTCTAAAATCCTTATACATGATGGCTTAAATAATCTTAGTAGTTGTTTGTTGTTTAGTTGTTCCCATATCATCCAAATAATATAACTTTATTTATACTCAAAAAGTCAACAAGACTCGTCCATTTATATTTACGGGGGTGCTCAACTGGTACTCATTCTGGATTACTAAATTATATTGAGCAGTTGTATGTTGTTGAGTCATTCTCTTATTTACCCAATAACATTAAGACTTTACTAAAACACCAACATCAACAGGTTTGATCTATCATGATGTTAGCCGAGCTTATTCTAAATTGTACAGAAATATTGGAAGTATTTAATTAAAGGTTAATATTGAATGAATTCACTTAGTGTATTAGCTATGCAGTATAGTAAATGCAAATGGAACAAAATACAGTTAATTATGACGTATGTACCTTATGAAAAGCATTTATGTATGTTAACAGCAAATAATCTTTCTTACAACAACCTGCAAAATAATCAAAACTATATGCCCTGTACCCCAATATCAAAATAATATGGTTCAAGTTAGAAAGATTTTGACAAATTTCATCTTTGAATGTACATGATTGTATCACATCAATATGCTGAATAAATGACCAACTGGTATAAACACTAAAAAGTTACTTATTATGCTTTTCTGAACTACATGCTATAATGTGATTTTCTGTATAATGTTCATATTTAACATGTATTTTTCCATTTGTATAAAAATTCTCATGAAAATATCACACATTTATTCCTCGCCTTTCGATCGCTTCTCAAAATGTTTTTTTTTCGCTGGCCAGCTCTATTTTTTGAGACAAAATTCATAGAACATATGATCAATTCATTGAGGCCTTAACGCCATAGCAACACATATTGTATAGGTTATATCACGGAGATCAGTCCATCCACTCACTGTTCCTGAAAAGGCAAAATCTCTGGATCTAGCTGTTAACCAAAAAGAAATCACATCGATGACTGAGTGGTAGGAGGGAGAATTACCGTAAAAATTATTTCATAACTAAGCTCAACGAAAGTATGCCCCGCCCATGAATAAAACCTACGACCCCTCGATCAGTAGAATAATGGGCCTGTAAAATGAAATATGAAACACAGTTGACTATGAATGATAAGAAGGTAATGAGTGATATCGAAATAGTATCTTTGAACTTGTTGAAGTCATCAACATAATTAATGTTTGGAACATATATCACCTTTTCTAGTTTGTGTGTACTAATGAACTCGGGTATTAAATCTTAGCATAACACTTTGTATCTTAACATTTGTTTATTTTCTTACATAATATAGATAATTTGTGCATATAAAACACTTTCAACTATTTTGCAAAAAATAACCCCATTCACTTGACGACATTAACCTCTTTGTTAAATCAGTTCATCGAATGAAAAAAAGAAATTTATCATACAATTAATTCTTAATAATATTTGTAAATCTTAACCTTCATCATTAAACACCATCAGTGCGGGTAAAATTAATTTCTAAGACCTTTATGATAAGCAGAAATGGGGGTTAAATACATTACTTTCTATTCAGTTACTATATAAATCATAGTATAGCAGCAGGGTGTTAGTCCAACTTTACTAAAAAATGTGCACTACGTAGCACAAATAACAGATAACAATTACATAGTTTTAAATCTAACCTATATTAGATTTTTTGACACACAGACTAATTAAATAATGTGATAGTCATATTGTAACAGTTAATAGCCTTGACTAATTACAACAGTAGTCATAGTAATACGTAAATTCAATCGTTCAATATTGTAAATGACTCAAGCAGATTTTTATTGTGAAGAGAGTTTGATAAAACATGTAATCACCAGCATTAATAATATCTACGGTCATTCTGTCCCCTTCCCCTGATTCTAAGTCATGTAGGACAGTCGTCAGTCACTGACAAAGTATGCACCCAGTAGTTTGTTAACAGCTAAATCCTGAGATAAAGCTTCTTAAGGAACAGTGAGTAGGTGGACTGACCGCTGTGATATAATCTATATAAGGTGTTGCCACAGCATAAAACCCAACACAAATTGAATAAATCTAAACACAATGAATACCCCAGTACTTTCAGTGCTTTGATTTCAAGGTGTAAACATCAAGGTCTTTATTGTCAGATTAGATTTGTTGTAGATCTAATATAAATGAATGATTCATGACCGAGAATTGTAGCAGGGGTGGATCTTGAATTTTTGTACATGGGGTGTCTGGTTTACAAAAAAATTTTGAATATCATTTTCATGTTTTTTGCTACTATTTTCAAATCAAAGGGGCCAGTACCCAATGATTCCCTTCTCCTAACTACCCAATATGGTTCACTTTGGGTGTCAATACATAAAATGTTATTTTGAATTCAATTTTGCTTGTAATATAAAAAAGTCATGTACTCAGTGGCTAGAATTGTTGGATGACTGTCATTTTTCACTTCTGTGTCACCATGTGGAAAAAGGAAAGATGGAAGGTCAAAAGAGAACTGGGGAAGAATGTTACAGAAAGAAAAAATAAGCTAGAATTGTCATCACGGGAATAACCCCACACCATGCCAGAGTCAGACCAAGATGAAATGTCTCTGTATGCTCCTAAGAGTCCTTAAGCGACCCACCTGGGCACTGATTGGAGTTGTTATTATGCTTATAAATATCAAGGAGACCAGATACTCCCTGCTCCCCCCCCCCATGATCTGCCCATGTAAATGACAATAAATTACATGTATAACACTATTACAATATTATTGGCTTATTTAAAGGTATAAATAAAGTGTAAAGATGTCAGACAAGCTAAATGACTTGAGGTGATAGTACATCACCTATTATTTTCTATTATAAATGAATGATGACTCAAATGTATAGGATGGGTAAACCTGCGGTACTAAGATAGTATACAAGGTCATGATACAAGGTCAACTTGTATGACTCATAGAGTTGGGGGATTTTTTGTTACCAGTATCACTGTTTATCGAACATATGGTTACGATCAGTGGGGAAAATGAGAGCTTCCTGAAAACTGTAATTCTTGTAGGGTGAATGGTAAAGTGGTATAGGTATTTAGGTGTTGGGTGGTTTATTTAACACTCTGTGGTTTTGAGTGTAAATTTTTGTTAGAAAAATTTAGAGAACCTGTAAAAGAATGCTTACATTGTTAAATGATATATTATGTATTCTATGACTGGAACTTCCTACCAGAGTGGGTGGTAATTGTTGTTTTATATTATATCATAGTGTCCCTTGATTGAACTCAAAATAAGAAGTTCATGAAATTTTATATCTTGGCAATAGAACTGATGAGCTCTGGTTGTTTTGCTATTGTATTGTTAATTGATTTGGGCTACTGAATGTTACTTCTTTTACAAAATGTAGGGTAGTTGATGATTTTGAAAATAACTCTAAAATACAATGAAGGGGCATTATATGCTTGTGAACTTTAAAAGCGTAAAACGTAACTGCACTGCAGTTTCTTTATATTGATTAGAAGCTTGGTTTAGGCATATTCTTTGCAATGACTCAAAATGCATTTTATAATGCAAGAAATGTAATTCCATATTTGTGTTGGGGTTAAAAGTTAAAATCTCAAAACATCATTGAAGCATCTTGACTTATAGAGCATAATATAGAGTTAACAAGTTTTATTTTAGATTCACCATTAGCTCTAGAACTTCATCTCCCTAGTTTCACTTCTACTAGACAAATAATCACTCGCTTGTAGAATTCTGCTGACTCTGCATTTCACTCCTAAGATAATTTTACCAATTTTAAGAACATTGACTTTCCTTATTTGGAAATTATGGGTTAAAACCTCTCATTTCCCTGGAAATTCAGTGGTAACTCTGTCCTTGGCATATAATCTTGTTATGTTTTATTTGGAATATGTTTTTTCATTTACTCTTTCTCTTTAGAGACCATTCATTATTATTCAGTCTTCTCTAGTGAATTGCAATCTTCAGAACCATTTAATTCTGTAATGAAATAATGGGGGTTAAGTTTGGGGTTTTTTTGGGGGTGGGGAGGGTAACATAGCAACTCTTTACAAATGTCATGTTATAGTGGTCGGTCAACCTACTCATTGTTTTTAGTGGATTTTGATTAAACTATTTACCAGTTGCTAAGCAAATACTTCTGTGAATGATGTCAACTACCCATTGGTATTATTTCATTACCAAACTCCACTAAATTATGCACTGCACATGAAACCAACGACTCCTTTATCAGTAGACTTGTGTGTTACAGACTGAGCCAGCTGGGTAGGCCATGTTATGTGGTAATAGAATGGTTTACCATGTTGGCCATGTTCATTTTAGAATACAAGTGGATGATACAATCATGTATCATGTATAATCAGTGCAAAGTTTTATAAAGTATTTAAGTACATAATTGTACTTAACCGATATACTTTTTTGCTCTAAGACTTTGACTGCTGAGTCTGTATTATTTTCTATTTTACCATTATTGTTATATTATCTCAATATTACCAATCTGATATATTTTTCCCTAGAGATGGAAAATGTTTCATTGACATTTTCTCATATATGGTTTTTCTATAATGTCAAATGTCAACGTGGAATTCTTAGAAATCTGCATTGGAACTGATTTTTATTCCTCACAGTATTATTGCGTAATGTTATGTTATCTTAAAATTCTCTCTTAAAAGTTCCATTTATGAAAGGATTCCATTACTGTTACACTCTGGGATCGTCTAATAACTTTCATTGATACAAAAAACTTGTCTGAATCTTCACTCTTTGATGGAAACTTGTAACATAGCTTAGGTATAATGGAACTTTGGATGTTGTTTCTTGATTATACTGTACTGACTTTTATAAATGTCTTGGTCTTATTCTCTGATTGTATTGTTTGACTTCCTAAGACTTTTCTTTATGTGTAATAATTTTAATTGTACATGTTTTGTTGTTTGTTCGGGCAATGTGAGGTAGTGTTAACATTTTTATGCTATGTTCTTTTACCCTTGTAAGTCTAAAAAATGTGGATCCAGCAAGTTCGGATAATTAAGTTAGTAGGAATATGAAATGATACATGTTATGTTAAAAAAAACTTACTTTTAAGAGATAAGTGGTAGTACATTGTACCAGACCTGTATCTATGTATCTATTCCCCTGGACAAAAATGTAGATCCACTTCTGTTGTGAGTTATAATTATCATGGTCTTGCCCATCTTTGTCATTTAAACTCAAAATTGTATCTTAAGTATAAACTGTTCATTAGAAATAAAAAAGCAAAATTAGGCCTTTTCTTTATTACTGTTGGTTAAAGGGAAATAACTGTGTTTCGATAAGTGATATTTTAGATTTATTCAAGGGAGATAATTTATATAAAATTATTGCAATGATAAATTAAATGGTTGAATATTTTCTGTATTATTTCAGGCATGGTCTTGGTGATTGTAGGAAACCTCTACAAGAGTCTGCCATTATGGTAGAAGACATTACCCAGCAACAAATGATGACATTGGTACATCTTATTTATTAATTAAACTTCATTCTTTACTAACTAAGTATTCTTTCCTTTAAGAGATTTAGGATAGCATGCTTTTTAGACTTAAAAGGGGATTTTTATTATAATAGTACAAAATTTTTGTATTTTGCAAAATTAAAATAAATTTCTCATAATTATACATAAGAATTCTTTTAGAAACACTAAGTTTATTAAAATATATTTTATATCATTCTATATATAGCTGTAATCTGTTGTCCAATGTTCAATTTTATTATTTTGTCTTGATCAAATGTGTCTATTTAACTGTAGAGCCATATTCGAAAGTAAAAATAGAAATAAAATGAACTGAAAATGTTCAAAAATACAAAATTCCAGTTTATTTTGAATGTGACTTGTTAGCAATGCCAAAATTGCAAACATTTAAAATCTAGTATACTAAATAGTAACTACATATTGGGGGTTAGTGCAAACTTAGGTTGTAACTTGCTCTTTTCATATACTAGGACGAAAAAGAAACGCCGGGTAACCTATAATGATTGTTTTAAGGGATAAATTGTATTATTGGATTATTATATTTATTTTTGTATGAAATGTCATCTGTATGGAACCAGCTGTTGAAGTTTCAATCGATTTCCGATGCTGATTATGTGAAAAAATACCCCCTTTTAACGATGACCCTTCTTGTTTTGCAAAACACGGCCGGACGTGTGTTGCATATTTTATGTACCCGGCGTTTCTTTTTCGCCCTAGTATATATTGAGTTACAAACGCTTTGCGCTAAACCTGTGATATACGTTATAGTTTCTGTACTTAGAGAGTGCAGCTAGGTTGGTACCGTATATATTAAAATGTACTGATAAAGGTGTTTATATTTACAGTTATATAAAGCCTCAGATGTAGCTAATATGAGAGGTGCTAAACTAATTGGTGTAGAAGATATATTGTTCTTGATGAGAAAAGATAAGGTAAAACAAACTTTCCTTATATTGATTTGAGAGCTGTGTAGTCGGTTTTAAGTAAATTTACTCTTAACTATTGATTATTAATCGTATGATTGAATATTTTTTCTATTCTATTTTGCAGGAAAAATCGGCCGGAATTTTTTTTTGATTTAGACGAAAAGATCTGCTGGAAGTTTTTTTCTTCAGATTTTGCTCAAATTTTTAATGCATGTTATACTGTAAAATAATGGTAGATTTCTTTATTATGTTGATGGTGATGATAATACAGTAAAGTATTCATTATTTGGACTTTTAAAATAGATTGTCTCAGTAGCTGCACAGTATTAATATAGGGTTCTTTTTCATCTCAAACAATACATTTGGAACTTAACTGTTGTAATAATTTTATTTTTGGTAACAGTGTCATGATAGTATTACATGGCATATCACGGGTTTAGCGCAAAATGATCGTAACTCACTCTTTTCTTTTAGTGAGTTACGACTGTATTGCGCTAAACCTGTGCTAAACATGTATGGTGAATATTACAATTTGTAAAATATCATGTCATGCACATCAAGCCCTGGGATGAAACCCAGGGATGAAAATCTCTTGTTTTTGTTACTGGCTTATGACTAAAAGATTTTGGACCAGTATAGTATCAATATATGTATGGGTCAGACTTTTAAGTTTCACTAGTCCAAGGCTTGGAGCTAGTGGGTAAAGGAGAATACTGCATGACTGTTTTTTGTGACAAATCTGTTAATTGACTTATAACACGGCTCGGCATTAAAGGACGTCCTTTTGCCCCTGACGACCTATATTTTGGTTTGGGCAATCTGTTACTGCTATTTAAAATATGGTTCAGGCAAGTTAAAAATATAGCCGGCTGTCCATTTTGGCAACCTAATTTAAAAATTAGTGTCTAGCCCTGCATATAACCCTTGAAATATTATGTTTTCAGGTAAAGTTAAGAAGATTATTAAGGTATATGGATATGAAAGATTTAAAAGCATCTATACATCGTAGTACCAGTGTGGATGATGAGGAAAGTGTGGATAGTGGTTAGTATATTAGACCAGTCCTTTAATATACTGGTGTAACCAAATCTAGTGTACACTTTCTATCTAATTCACCAAAATTACACTAGTGTACCTTTATGTTATGTATTATCTACCCTTTGATAAAAAGGTCCTTATATCAAGACTGGTTGCTATTGAGACCACAGATTTTGATGCTCCTAATTGTGGAACTTTACTGTACTTAAAATTTTTATAAACCTTCCCCCCCCCCCAAAAAAAAATGTTGGGATGGAATATTGGAATCGGCATGTCAGTCAGTCTGTAAGGTTTGAATTGTTCACTCAAAATCTCAGCACTTGTATATGGGATTTGATTCAAACTTGAAACATATACTAGATATCAGACAGGCATGAGCATATCCCTTTTTGTTAATGGTCTATTGATTTTATTGCTGAGTTATGGCCCTTTGATGAAAAATCTTGCCCACTCATTTTCTCAGCACCCAATTTATTCACAAACACCGATTGGGTGGTATTTTATCACATTCAGTGATACGTTTAGTTTAATCTAGTGAAATTTATTGTTCTATAAATATGTTTGCATAGTAAATAATACAGTCAGATCTCGATACAACGACATCCGTTACAACGACATCCTCTTTATACTGACATATTTTATGGGAACCAATACCATTATGTACATGGTTGGAAGAATTCATTACACTGACATATGCGTTATAACGACACATTTCTTGGAAACGAACGATGTCGTTGTATCGAGATCTGACTGTAATGGTAAATATATAACACATGACAGCATCACTTTCAAAATCTTTGTACAACTAATGTACCGACAGATATTGCTGAATAAAATATTCTAGGTGTTAATCAGAATTTCTCTGAATTATTGTATTATAGCGTGATTTATCATGTAGAATGTCAACTGTCAATTACCTGGTGACATTTACAACTCTCTCGGAACAACATATCATAGATTTTATAGTGTTAATATATTAAACTTGTTTTGTGATTTATTTCTTAAAACGTAAAGATTATTTCTAGATAATTCTAGATTGATATTGGGTTTTTTTTTTGTCTCATAATGATTCTCAGATATTATATCACTCTCTGTAAAGGTCAGTTCAACTTCAATATATAAATATCACATCCTACAGAGGATGATAGAACAGAATGTTCACCTGAGACATTGTAATGTCAACTTAGGCTTCAGCCAACTATTGAATTTTTTTATATGCTGTAAAGATTATAGTTCAGCAATTACTTTAAATGCTGTTGAAGTGTATAAAGCCATAATTTACAGATTTTATTACATAAATACAAAGTACAAATCATGGGCTTAGCACAAAACAGTCAAAACTAAATTTAAAAAAAGAGTGAGTTACAACTGTTTTGCGATAAGCCCATGATTTATTTATATAACTTTAATTGTCTTACATTCTATTGACTAAAACATAATGGAATTGTGTAAAAATCTATCTCTGTAATTGAATTCACAAAGTTAACTATGAATTAAAAAAAAACCCAAAGCTGCTATTAGCTCTGTTGGACATGGGTTTTTGATGTACATGTAGTACATGTATATGAACATAGAATTATACTAAAAACAGAAACTATACAAGGGACATCCACCAATCGTTATAATACTAAACCAAAATAGATACAAATCATCTGTGTGCTAATGTGTAAAGCAAACTATTTTAAAACAGTCTATTTTAAATGCAGCAGTATTTATCCCTTTAATTATGCATGCATGACCTAATAACCATCTGCAGCAGTAAGAAATGTGGATTTGCTACAGTCGGCTACTGAACATGGGGAACAGCATGTAATATTCTGCTCTAAAGAAGTTTACTATCAATATAGAGTATGTCTTTTTAGCCATATATGGTCATTAAATAAGTATACATGTGTACCAGCTTTGAATTAGTAAGGTTGTAGAATCAAAACTGGTCAAGAGACAATTACAAAATTTGCAGGCAGTCTGCTTGCTTGCTAGTAGGTTTTAGAGTATATGCTTTATATAAGTATTTATAAGTGAATCAATATAGGCACTGTTACTTTCCCAGGGCAGTCATACTGGCTCGAAGCTGAAGGCCTTATTTTTACATATTAGAACTTATTCGGTCACTGTAAAATATATTCAAATGCTGACAGCTGAGAAAAAAAACATTTGAAAAACATATAGTAACTATTGTAGGTATGATTCTTGTTATGAAAATAACCAATGCTACAACTGGGATTCAAACCAAGTGCCTTTTAATCCCAAAGTTACCACTGGAGCACTGCTCCCGTTGAAGACATGAGCATCTGAATTAGTTAGTATAGAATGACATTTATGCCTTGAAATGTTCCCACTTTAATATTTTTATACAAAATAGACGAAGTAAGACATTAAATGTTATATAATATAGTGTAGGTTATTTATTTCATATTGATATAGTTCATCATTATTTTTATGTTCTAAGACAGCCTGGTGTTGACAGTCTTATGTTACACAATCATATAAACTGTTATTAAAATAGTATTTATTAACGTTTGACATTATATTCTTGCAGCTGATACCAAACCTCAACAAACTGGTAGAAAACGTAGGAAGATATGTTATGATTTCCTATCTTCTATAGATCAAACAGGTAACACTATTCTACTGATGATTGATGCTGGATGCTATTGGAGACTGTTGCAGACTGCATTAACATGATGAAAGCTTGTGATTAGGCTTAAAAATTGTGTTTAGAGCAACCTGACACAACTTGGTAATTCCATTCTCGTTCCCAGAGTCTAGTAGGATTCTCAATACTAGCTAGTTTTGAGAATCCTACTAGACTCTGGGAACGAGAATGGGTAAATCTGGCTGACCCTAGAATGTATTTTGTAAAGTTCTCAAATTTTTCTTACACAAAAAATCCAAGGTTTCCCGAAGTTCAAAATAGAATTTATTGTAAGGAATATTGACTAGAAAATTATTAGTGAAAATCCTAATTGGTTCTATTAAAAGAACAACAAAAACTTGGAGCCTACCCTACATAACTTTTTTCAGGCTATTGCCCTAAACAGAGGACTTTTTTGGCCTTAAGCAATTTTGAAAAAGGTATCACTAAAAATTCATTCTCGTACCACGAGGTTATCAAGATTCTTGATCTAGTATAGAGAATCCTACTAGACTCTGGGTATGAGAATGCTAAAAATTATTTCAATATATAAAAAATGAGATTTTTTTTTGGGGGGGGGAACCATATTAGTAGGTTTTGTACAGAAACAAGAATTTTACTTTCTGCCTTGGTTTATTGCAGCAATATAATATTTCTATGAATGAGCCTCCATGACAGGAAGTCAATTCACTTCTGCAACATTATATGACATTGTTAATGTGCCAGTTATGCCATATATTTGAAAGTGACTTGGACATACATGTATTTTGAGACCATTTTGGAAAGCATTTGAGCTATATACGGTATACAGGTTCAAATGGCTAAAGCTTTAATTGTTTAGTTTTGTTATTCTAATGTTTTACTAGCTAATTGTTTAGTTTTGTTATTCTAATGTTTTACTAGCTAATTGTTTAGTTTTGCTATTCTAATGTTTTACTAGCTAATTGTTTAGTTTTGCTATTTTCATGTATTACTGTGTTATGTTTTATCTTCTAGGTGAATTACTTGATTTATTTGAGGATGACGCACAAGATGATGTAAAATATGAAAGATTATTGGTAAGTATTGTTGTCATATACTAGAGATGTTCAACTTATATTTCGAGTGTTGCCTGCAAGACTGACGTAACTCGCTCTTTAATGCAATGCACTTACTGCAGTCATGCGGACAACTCTCGATTTGCACAATTCTGAATCCTGGTTCTTAAGCTTATGGGTAGATTGGGTTCTATTCAATTTGGTTTCTATAGATATTTGTTACAATCAAGTACCCTATATATAGGGTCCTTGTTACAATTAATCATATGTACAAGGTTACAAGGACAAAAATATCTCAGCTTACATTAGGCCATGCCAAATTTTGTTAAGCCTCAACTCAAGTTTGACAAACCTATTAACAAAAATCACAAACCAAAAACAAAAACACATGTTCATTCTAACTAGCATTCACAAAAGTAAGTACTTGGTAGTTCATGAATGTTTATGTGAGAATTAAAGTAATTCTATAAAAAAATATATACAACATACACATGTACATTTTCATTAAACAAATACACAGAAACAAAGAACCATCAGTATTTCCTGAAAAAAAAAATCAGTTATCGAATCCTGGAACGACAGAATTATTTAAGAAAATTTCTCCTGCAATTTTTTTTTTTTTTGGATTGAGGACTCTAAAACCTATGTGCAAGCAGACACTTAACAAAATTCTGGTATGGCGTGGCCTTATTAATCATTTTCGTGGCATTGTAGATGACTACCCATGCTTTGATTTCTGGGCAGGACCTCCATATCTTCTTGGAGTTAGCTAATAAATGATCAGGGAATGTGAATTTTATATAATGAAATTTTTAATTTATATGTTTTAATTTTTTATACCATTGTATGTATACTATGCCGAAATAAATCTTATCTATAATAAAAATGTGGTGTAATATTAAGATGTACAGCCCTACTACTAATAGTGTCAAGCCGCCCTGCTAGCTCAGTTGGTAGCACACAAGTCTACTGATCAATGGGTTGTGGGGTCGATTCCCGGGCAGGGCATACTTTCTTGGAGCTTGGTCATGAAATTATTTCTACGACCATTCTCCCTCCTACCAATGATACTTAATTATGTAGGGCAGTTGTCAGTCACTGACGAAAGTATGCGCTTAGTAGTTGGTTAACAGCTTAATCCAGAGATTTAGCCTTTCCAGGAACAGTGATTAGATTGACTGACCGCGGTTGTATGACCTATACAATGTGTTGCTATGGCGTAAAACCAATAAAAAAAAAAGTGATACCGTCACCATATAACATGATATTTATATGACATATCATTCTTCTGGCTTAATAACAGCCACACTCTTGTGGAATATGTATTCTTGAATTTAAACGTAGATTTTATTCCTTATTACTACTAGAGTAAACTTGTATTATATTATTTCAAAATGGAAGTTAAAACCTTTCCTTGAAACCAAAGCAGACTTGTTGATGTTCTTTTGTGTTTTTTTGTAAAGGTTACAGACTGCTTATGGAAGATTAAATGCATGCTGGTTTACACAGATATTCAAACTTCTTACATTAAGTACAAATAATGTCCTACTTAGTGCCTGATCGATATGTTACATAATACTTCTGATCTATATATTGTATAACATTTGTATTGTGACATTTCATCTTGTAAAAGATACGTCAAATAACCTTTATAAGAAATAGATCTAATTGCCAGGCAGATTTGTTTGAGTTCAAATTGATCTGTGACGGATAGAATACTTAACATCTAAAACAGAAACATTAGTGCTTCATTTATATGTGACCAGTGGCCATATCCATGGTTTATGGGTAAAAACCTATATACCATTATGGAGTTTGGTCATAAAATAATTTCTACTGCTGGCCTGTCTCTCTATCAAGAAGGACAGTAAGTGCCAGCCACTGGTGAGAGCATGTGCTTAGTACTAGGTTAAAAGCATGGGTACAGTGATCAAGGCCTTTCCAATGACTATTTAAAGATCACAGACTGCTGCAATATGAGTGAAATATGGTTTTTTGTTGGGGTTAAAGCTGTAGCAACACATTGTATAGGTTATATCACGGTGGTCAGTCCAACTACTCACTGTTCCTGGAAAGGCTAAATCTCTGGATTTAGCTGTTAAACAACTACTAGGCACACACTTCTGTTAATGACTGTACTACACTACATGATTTAGAATCAGTGGTAGGAGGGAGAATGGCTATAGAAATTATTTCATAACCAAGCTCCATGAGAGTTTGCCCCATCCAGGATTTGAACCTATGACCCCTCCATCAGTAGACTTGTGCACGACCGACTAAGCTAGCAGGGTGACAAAAATAAGTTGAAATGCAGTTTTAAGCATCATACATGACATTACTTTTATATCCATTGTAGAGAGCTGATTTAAGATCTAGATGTTTGGATCCAAAACAATACTTGGAATTCTGTGAAGCAAGACAAGTTAACTTTAGTAAGTAATACATGTACATCAATAAGTCGGGGTAAAACTAGTCTTACTGCATGAAATTAGTATGTGTAAGTTGTTGTCCAATGAGATCATTTAACAGCAAGCACTATATCTCATTTGCAAAATTTGGGTTGCCATAAAGAAATGTTTGATTGCCCAAATTAGAACCAGACACACACTAAATTGGTAAACTGTTGAAGACTTTTGAGTATGAACAAGTTTGAGAGGTTTTGTTGAAACTTGTTTCAGGTGAGCTACATAGGTCTGACTTGTTGCTCTCCTGTATATATTATATAACAGTAACCTTGACCTTTGTCTACTTTCTATGAACTTTCTATGAATTCTATGGACTTTCTTATAAAAGATAAACTTTACTCAATACAAGTTACTTTAATCAATACATGTTTTATTTATGATAAAATCCTTGAACTGTTTTCATGTATCTTTTAGTGCTCTCAGTGTAAGAGGTTTGAGAGCTTATATTGTCAAGCTTTTTTATGACTCATTATTGTCATAAATCCTTCCGTATTGTATTTGTTAAACTATTTGTAAGATTTTTGATAATGTGTTTCCCAGATTTTCATATTTTTTCAGAGGGGGAAGTTATCCTAAAACAAGTCATATCCTGGCTTACCATTTTGATGGGTCTGTGCAAAAGTAGTCTACCCTCTTTTAATTAAAAATAAATACGTAGATCAGTTTTGCTATAACCCGTCAATATAGTTACTTTGAGCATTGGGGGGGGGGGGGGGCGGGATTCATCACATGATTACTGTAGAAAAACTGGGCTTGTAAATTTTTATCATGTGTTCAGTTTATTTCTATGTCTTTTTGATTTTAGACACTAACTGGTGATAAAGTTTTGTCAAAGTTTTAATGTTAATGCCTCAGTCCCATAAAATTATGGCTTGTTACGGACCTGTTCGTGCAGACAGTCGTAGGATGTGGGAAGCCTTGCGTATCAAGGTGACGGTACGCTCATGGTACAAAACAACACACCCGTACGGAGCTGTAGCTGGAAGATATGCGTGTTTAATCCATACTCAGTCACGATTTTGTTCACGATTTGACTCTAAACTGATATGTGTATCCTTGGCTCATCTCAGGGACCCTTGTGAAAATGTAACAGTCTGTACCGTACTCGTACGGGTCCTTGGGGAGCTAGATTGCACGATGCCCATACAGTTCCCTCACAGCTATTTTTATGTTTATGGGACTGTAGCTTAAAGGGAGCTCTGCAAGTTGTTTTTAATTGGAATTAACATGATAAAACTGACAGGCACTATGAGCCACATACATATTTTCATACCTATTTTCAAGAATCTTGTTGATAGAGAGTATTATTGTTTACTTCAGGTAGAAAGTATAAATCACAAAGATTTAAAGATTGGTTATTATCTGGTGTTAATTTAGATATTAAACCTAATCTTCATGCACTTGAACTTATCTCATATTTGGCTTATGAAACAATAGCTCAGGTAAGATGGTTGACTTACTATCATACTATTGTAATATTATGTATTGTATGCAGTGTTTATTTGTAGTGTTTGTTTAAATTTATGGGGAAAGGTAATGGGTCAATTTAAAGGGAAAATGATCACCACAAAAACTTCTCCATGATGCTATAACAATACAATTTTATATTTCATAATGGGGGAATTTACAACAAAAAAAAGGAAAATCATTCATGTACATTTTTAGAAGGGGAATGGGGTTGAAACTTGGCCCCAATATGACCTAAAACAACACTGGTATTATGTTTAACACTGTAAATATGGCACAAACTTCCATACATTATGTTTTTTATTACATAAAATTGATACTCTGAATGTCCATATTCTATTTCATCATGATTTTGTCATCATAGTAAAAATTGAGTGAAGGGAGATAACTCATACAAACTCTGTTGATATTGATGTTCATGAGTTACTGTTCTTAGTTTGCATACATTGGGGATTAGTGGACTTCTCTTAAAAATCTTTAAGATGACATTAAATTATGCTCTTGAGGTATAAGGTTTCACATAGACTTGTAAGAATATCTTATATGAAACCAATTTAGTGTTGATGCTTGAGCCTCCATATTTGGCTTGTAGCAATACATAGTCAGAGTTTGCCTTATCCCAGTGGAGTGTCAATGGCCTTGATAACTAAGTGTTCTTTTACATAGGGACCTATTTTCCTAATCAAGCATTTGTTAATTAAAAATTGTAAAAAATACATAAATAATTTGCAATAACAAAGGTGTTTTTATTGTGGAACTTTGGTATACAATAACAAAATCAGAGCTCCACATATGTCCATCTTCTACAAGCTCATAGCAGATCTAGTGAGGGGTCAGGTAGTCTGCCCCCTTCCTGAAATTCCCTAACTGCACTTGTTCATAAGTGTATTTTATTAACTGTTAGCCATTTTTAGGTAGAATGAAGCTATTTTTTTCAGGCTTGCATCACTCACCTTAGTGCTTAACATAGATCTAGTAGTTATGTAGCTTTTATTATTAATATGTTGCGTTATTCTGCAAACTGTGTATAATATGGTTGTAATGCGAAAGTTTGGAACCCCACCCGAGAAAAAGTTTGGATTTCCCCTAGAAAAAATCTTGGATCTGCTCCTGAACCTTACTTTTCTTTATTCAGTTTTAAAGCTTAGTGCAGTGTATCAGAAGATATATGTATCACATTATTTTATATGTTTTAATTGTACTTTTGTCTGCGTCTGCTAGATATAACATATTTAATGAATCATTATATGCTATAGATTTAAACATTCTTGTCTCTTTTCTTGATGATGTCTTTTTGTTATATCCTTGCTGCATATAATGAATCTTTTGCCTCATTGGTGGGATCCAATAAAATGCCGAGTCATTGTAGACGTAAATGTTATCTTCTCTGTCGGAAGCCACACCTTGTGGCGCACCACCTTCAAATTCAAACACTGTTTTCCCTGTTCTCATACTAACGCCTCTAACTCTACGACATTCTGCCTCGGATACGACAATTTCTTCAAATTTCATCGTAGCACATAAATAAAAGGGTGATGTGAAGCAAGGCTCAGCCCGGGGATTCATTATTAATGTTTGTAAAACTTTTCCATTTGATTTTATAATTTGAACCTGATATTCAAGGTCATCTCTCTCCGGATGAAAATCTAATTTCATTCCAGCGGCGATAGTTAAATTTTTACCATAGAATGGGCATACAGCTGTTGTGAAGCATTCACCTTCTGTATGAAAACCTCTCTGTTTAACTAACTTAGCAGATGAACAGCAACCAGGTTGTTTTAGTTTATACGTGTAAATGTCTTTGAAAGATTTTGATAATTTTTCATTTTCAAATTCTCTTCTAAACGACACAACTATATCATCATTGCGTGAACTAATAGACAAAGGGTAATATGTAACATAGTCTAAATCTCCTATACATTGAAATTGTTGATCATATAATGTAAGATTATGTCTAGTAATTGTCACAATATAGTTATCTACACTAATACACCCTAGTATATTTCTCTCTGATTGTCTAACATCTTCTACTTTGATATCTTTGTCCTCTAGTGTAGCTACTGGTATTGCCTGAAAAAAAGTAGAAATAAAAAGTAAAAATATCTAAAAAAAAAGAGTTGTCCATAGACAGTAAGCTAAAGTTATTGGTGTTGCCTGGAAATAAGTTAACAATTTCAAAACAAGAGTAGTCCATGGAAGCAGGCTTGACTGTTTGAGAGTATGGTTAAACTAGTGTTTATTCTAGTAATCAGAAAAGACAGAGAGGAAGATAAGCGGTGCATGGCCCATCAGTGGGTTTATGTTTCAAAGTAACTATTTATACTTTAAGAGGGGCAAAAATGGCTAGGAGGCTAGGAAAATAGGCTGGAGGCAGCTCTTTAATAGGCTAATTGGTTAAGGTGATGACTGATACTGTTATGCAAGCCCATTGAGTTGAGTAAAATTTCATGTGAATACTTTCATTGGTTGCAATGCAAAAATTTGCTATCCAAACCTTTGTATAAGAGGGCAATAATCTAGTCATAGATTTATGCAAATTAGTGTTTGACCTCTAACAGTGACCCTATAGACATGGATGGATTTTCAAGTGAACCAAAGTCAAGAAGTTAGCTGTGTCCCTAGTGGTGTATGTGTAAGACATCCTATTGCTTAATTTAGCATCATAATGCTCTTATGTTGTAAATTACATGTACTGCTTTTTAGGTATGTAAAATAGTCATTGGTTTGAGCTATGTTACTAGTCCTGACTCTTTCTATATGAAAGTTGGTGATAGTTGACATATGCTTTCAAAGAATGAGTGTTTAGTACTGGTGCATCCCAGCAACAGTGCTTTGATGAACTCTCTGCCTCTTTTGGCTTAAAATCTTGACAAAGGCATAAATAAGATTATAGACCCGAGCTTAGAATTATTGAACTGTTTACTTATGATACCATTTTTTGATTATTCTTCAATAATATAAATATTTCAAAGGTTATATCATTTACCTGTTTGATATGAGCTTCTTTAGTGAGAGAATCATTTTTTGGTCTTTTCAACGGAAGTTGTTTCCCTTTAAGTAGTTTATGACTACGTGTATGTGTAGTACTACATTTTTCACATAGATATATACCACATTGATCACACCAAGCTTTAGCTGGTTTGTTACTTAGTACACATGGATGGCACACTAGAGGTAAATCCTCGTCTTCTTCCTCTGGTGACTCAATGTGAACTGATCCACCAGAACCCATCCTCTTCTGTAGTTAAACTTCTAGTATCATGTTAAGTATTGGATACCTGATACCATAGAATTGCAGAATTTGTATGCTTTCTTTTATCCTCTTGCTGTACAACTTGTACCTGAAATGAAAATAGAAGATTCTTTATTTTCTGTTTTGTTCTGCTTTGGTTGAGCACTGTTGAAGCTTTGTTACAATAATTGTTAAAATAATTTGTTTAAAAAAATGCCTCGTTGAGAAATAGTTAATTCAAAGTATTGTGTATATACAATTGAAAATGGTTAAAATCCATTTAGTCTAATGTTTCAATGACCGTTAGGATCAGCTTAAACCTGAAGTCTTTGATTGTATAGGCTGATACAATGATAGACAGAAGAGCAAATCTTAAGCTTGTTAATGTCACTCACATTTTTATGAAGGATGTTGTTAAACTGTATTTCTTTAAACTAGAAACTTTTAACTACATGAATTGATATTCCTACAGTGTTGAAATGTGAAAATTATACGCAATCCAATAATTTTTTCAACGTTTTATAAACCAAAATAACCTTGGACAACTCTTCACTTGTTTCTAAATTGAAATACAATCCTCGTATTTTGTAGAATGTAAAATAGTACTTTTTGAATTAAATAAGTTAGTAGTTAGTACTATTTTAAATCTCCTGTATAAACAAAGTAATTCAAGTCAAATTTATTCCATTCAAACTGCATTGGTACAAAATGACCCCTCATCCAAGCTTTAGTGCAGGATGAAGGGCATTATTGGAATAAGCCGGAGGCTGAGCATGTATGAGCATTTTCCTGAAATGCGAGTCGTACCGGACGCTTTTTAACGAGTTTTTAACTCCAACCAAACCCAGTGCGCATGCGCTGGGCACCTGCAAATCATAATTTAAAGTTTGTTTTTGTTGTAACAAAACAGGGAGGGATTAACAAATATTTATCATGCACTAAATATAAAAGCAATTGCTAGGGAAGGGCTCATACATGCTCAGCCTCCGGC
Organism: Mactra quadrangularis; assembly: GCA_025267735.1. Classification (NCBI taxonomy): domain Eukaryota; kingdom Metazoa; phylum Mollusca; class Bivalvia; order Venerida; family Mactridae; genus Mactra; species Mactra quadrangularis. The sequence goes on along the minus strand of CM046309.1, from coordinate 36,571,150 downwards.
TTATTCCAATAATGCCCTTCATCCTGCACTAAAGCTTGGATGAGGGGTCATTATTTTCACAAGCCTGCGGCCTCACAGTATGAGCATCTTTAAAGCAACAAAAACAAAATAACAAATAACAAGATAACAAATAACAGTGCAACAGTATATAAACTTAACTGTTTATTCAAACCTGAATAAATTGTAACAATACAAAATCAAATTTTCAAAATTATATCATTGTAAGAAAGTGAATTAGAATTTTCTATCATGGGCCTACAATAAAATTTCTTAAAGTTCTTTTCCGATTTCCAATCAGCTGTTTTAAGAATAGTACTTAAAGAACAACCTCTGTAATAAGCAGCTGAAACAGAAGCACCTCGAAAAGAGTGAGCTTTGAAAATCTCAATGTCAATACCAGCTTCAGATAAAACTGATTTCAACCAACGGGCAACAGTACTAGAAGTTACCTGTCTATAAGTCACAAAAGAAATAAACACATAATTAGATAACCTGACTTCTTTAGTCATTTTTAAGTAATGAAGTAAAGTATGCATCACGCAAAGTGATTCATCCTCATAGTGTTCTAATTTAAGCATAAAATTTTCATTGACTTTCCTAGTTTTTAAGGTATCAGAAAAAGAAAACATAATATATTTATCATACACAGTCATATTGTCTAAATTCATAGATACTAGAGTTTGAGCTCTAGGAGCATGAGCTAAAGCTATAAGTGCTATGGTTTTAAAAGTTAAAGTTTTCAAACTTAAAGATGATAAAGGAAATAATGTCTTCAAATATTTAACAACAGTAGAGACATCCCATGTGAGATTGTATCTAGGTCTAGGTGGTTTGTGATTATAAACACTCTTCATGAATCTAGGAATTAAAATACTATTAGATATCCATTGATTTCCAAAGAAGGGTAGAGTCTGAAAAAGCATAGCTTTATGACAGTTAATAACAGAATATGACTTCCCAAGTTGAAACAAATAGAACAAAAACTGTAACACAACTATTTCAGATGTCTGAAGCGAATTAGCAAACCTGAAATTGTTCCAAATATACCACTTTTTCCAAGCATATTGATACTGTTTGGTAGTTCCTGAGGACCAAGACTTGATAATGAAGTCTGCAAGTGTTGTCTGAATGCCTCTGTTTTGGAGGGATTTCCTGATACAATCGCTGTGACAAGCTTCAGTTTCTTGGATAATGGATGTATCTCTCCGCTGTGTGGTAAGGATAGAACGTCTCTGTGTCGTGGTATTCTAAATGGATGAGAACACAAACAGTTTAATAATATGGGGAACCATGGTTGAGACGGCCAATATGGGAAAACAATAATAGCCTTTTCAACTTTGTCTACAATTAACTTATTTAATACCTTGCCAACTAAATTGAATGGCGGAAATAAATATGGTATCCAATCGTACCAAGAAAAGGAAAAAGCATCAACAAAAGATGCATTAAGATCCGGAAACCATGAAACATATGTACTAATCTGTTTATTTAAACTAGAAGCAAACAGATCTATATTGGGTATGAATAATTGTTCACATATTCTATCAAATATATGTTTTTTCAGCATCCATTCGGAAGAATCTGAAATAACCCTTGAATAATAGTCTGCTAGTTCATTGTTAGAACCTTTTACATGTACAGCTGAAATATATAAGTTTCTGTCAATACACCATTCCCATATACTTCGGGTTAAATTGTCTAATTCTAATGAGTGTATACCACCAAAATTGTTGATATATGTTACAGCAGAAACATTATCAGATTGAATGCAAATATGTTCATAGCAACAATCATTATACAAATATTTAATAGCATAAAAAATAGCTAGAAGTTCTAAATAATTTATATCATGGCAACTTTCTTCTATGCTCCATTTACCATTTCCATGCAACTGGGTGTTTAAATCATAAAAACCAAAACCTAGCAAACTTGCATCTGTACAACATGTTTTTGAAATAGTAGGTGGTCTAATGTCTTTCCCATTTTTCATATCAATATTATCATACCACCATTTGATTTGTAACTTACACTGATTTGATAATTTAATACATTTTGAAAAATCTACTGTACCACCCAGAGCTGATATTTTCTCTCTTTCTAGAACTCTATAATTTAATTGAGCTTCAAATACAGCATGGAAGGCATTTATGATAGAACCTATTAAAGAAGCTAAATCTTGAATACATACTAAATCATTGTTTAATAACTTAAAAGCTTTATCTTTTATTTTTTGTACTTTTTCCTCTGGTAAAAAAATCTTAAACAAAATAGAGTCAATTATGTAACCAAAAAATACTATTTTTTGAGTAGGAATTAAAACAGATTTAGTGTAATTTATGTCAAAACCCAACTTATCTAAATTAGATACTATGAGTTGAGTATTTTTGAGAGTGATATTTCTGTCCTGATTCATATTAAGAGAGTCATCTATATAATAACAAGATCTTATCTCTTGCAGTCTAAACCATGAAAAAATGGGTTTCATTATTTTAGTGAACAGAAATGGCGCTATACTTAGTCCGAAGGGTAAAACACAGTATTCATATAAAATTCCATTCCAGTAAAATTTTAAGTATTTCCTATATGATGGATGAATACTAACAGAGTAATATGCATTAGATAAATCTATCTTACAGAAAAAATCATCCCTCTGAATAAGATCAAGTACAGTATTAAAGGTCTCCTGTTTAAAATGATTGTATACGACAAATTCATTAAGATATCTAAGATTTATGATAGGTCTATATCTATTATTTGGTTTAGGTACTACAAACAAAGTAGATATGAATTGATCAGTTTCCTGTCTAGAAACTTGTATAGCACCTGTTTGTAATAAACTTTTTACTTCTTCATTCAAAATAAGTTTAATATCAATATCAAAAGGTATTTCTTGAGGTATTTTCCTTTGAAAAGGAATACTAATGAATTCTATTTTATATCCAGTAATAACATTCAAAATCCAGTTATCGTTAGTAAATTTTTTCCATTGATGTAAACAATTTTTTAAGAAACCTACTTTACTAACCTTATTATCTAAAGCTGGGCACTGGGGCCCGCTTGTCCGTTTGGGGCAACACCCACATTTACAGCAGCAGTTTTCTGTCTGTAGTTTTTGTTCTTGTACATCCTAGGATTATAATTTGACCCTCTTGACATATTATAAGGATTATATCTTTGTTGTCCATAGGGACGTCTGTAGTAGGATTTTCCTCTGAATTTTTGTTTCTGGAAACTACTGTAATTATTATAATCTTTCCCTAAGGAATGTAATGCTTCACAGTTCTTTATTTCTTTATTTATGTCATCTCCAAATAACTTATCTGTGATTGGAGTGGATAAATTACACAATGCATGATACTTTTTCCTTAATTGAGGTTTCAAATTATAACGTCTCTTTACAGATAGAAAGTATTGGGCTTGTCCAAGAACAGTGAGACTATCAGATATTAAAGTTTTAGCCTCATTATTTGATTGAAAAGCATTCTGCAAAACAGAAGTCAACCTAATAATAGGTGATATGCTTAATGCAATGAGATTTTGAATGTCACTAAGAGTTTTGTCATTACTATGAGCTTGTCTATCCAGAATTTTCCATATTTCTTGATTTACTAAAGGTGGAGCCATTCTAGTACAATTGGCTGGTACCTTGTATTTAGAGGTTATATTTTCCACGTCACAGTGTTCACTGCAAGCTCTATTGATAAGTTGAGCTAAAGTATCAGGGATATTAGGTCCCTTTTCTGGACTTTTAAGTCTGGGTAGTTCCCAAGTATCAAGATCTGAATTAAAATAACTGGTATCCAAAGATTCTATAGGAAACAAAGCACTCTTCAAATCACTAGTAACATTATGAGTCCTAGGACACAAATTTTCTTGATCAGAATCAGATAACTCTCTTGGATCAACTTCTATCTGAAGATTAGGACGATCTTTAGAGAAAGAACCTGAATAATTAGAAAAAGATTCATTTTCATCATGATTTTCATATGGATATATACCAAGAGAAGTCCTAAGACGTTCAATTTCTTTTCCAGAAAGTTTACTTAAATCAATAGAACAGTTCAAACTCTCGTTCGTATCCGAACGTTTTGTGTCCGAAGACTTCTCTACTTTGTCCGAAGACTTATTGACCTTTTTATCAGAATGACATTTATCATTGTCCTTGGAAATATTATTGTCCGAAGACCTTTTAGATTTAGCACAATCCGAAGACTTGGCTTTTAATACAGGTTTATTCACAACAGATTTAAGTTTCTTACCTGTTTTGTGCTTGTTACCGGAAGTTCCGGTTGATGTAGAAGCACGTGTACCTCTCCTCGGAGATTCTTCTGGGCTTGAAAAGCCTTCAAATTCAAGGCTAGAGCTGTCAGACAGAGACAAACAGTCTGCCATACTTACTTGAAGATAAAATATCACAAAAATTTAATCTATTAAACGTAGAAATAAGATAAAATATCGTTCAAGTTACACGTCCGATCGAGTCGACGCTCAGAAAAGGAATGATTTGCAGGTGCCCAGCGCATGCGCACTGGGTTTGGTTGGAGTTAAAAACTCGTTAAAAAGCGTCCGGTACGACTCGCATTTCAGGAAAATGCTCATACTGTGAGGCCGCAGGCTTGTGAAAATAATGTATATTATAAACATAAGATTACTAGAACTACAATGTACATAGTTTTACTAAATTCTTTACTTTTAAGTAGCAATAATTTCAATTTTGTTTTACATTCTTTACATTTACATGTATCATGGGTTTAGCGCAAAACAGTCGTAACTCACTCTTTTCTTATATTGAGTTTTGACCGTTTTCCAATAAACCTGCAGTATCTAGCATTTACTTCACTTACCAAAAAGAATTTCGAAGTGTTGAATTTATATCACATACACATATATTTAACACTTTTAAATTTTATCACTGTATTGTCATGTATGGCATAATTATTATAATAAAATTGCCTCAACATATTGTTTTAAGTTGGTCTAATTAATTAATCAATAATTTCAATCATGTCCTTATTAATTACTCTAATAATTGGCTTAAAACCAGTGGAATAATATAATTTATATACACAGTGTACTTATTTGTTACCATTAAAGACAATGCTATTCTTTAAATAATAGTTTCCATTTTGACATATGATTTAATGTCTTACATTATTCAAAATGTCCAAATAAATTCACTTTATTTCTTTAAAATTAATACATATAAGACAATGCTGTTTTTAAAGAGTAGTTTCCATTTTTGACATGTAATTTAACATTTTTTTAAACATGTTAAAAAAAATTCACTATGAAATTTAAAATCCTTTAAAATGAGTTCATATTCCATTGTAAAACTTTTTTTTTTTAACTACATAATCACACTGTTTAGTTGATAATGTCCAAGTTTTCATGTACTTGTATATTAAACTCACTTTAAGAGTGTTTTTTTTATAATTATTATAATTTCAGTCTTAAGATCACAAAATATATTATTGATCTTAATTATATTGTCGTTAAGTCCACTCACAGAAAAAGAATAAGTAAATAATGTTACATGTATGGTATTGATTCCATAACGATATTGTTATTACTAGGTTCTATTCAATTGGTTAAAAATTTAAACACTCAAATACTATCTTATATCTAATACACTTGCTGTATAGGGTTGATTTACTTTTCCTGATAAGGCCAGTGTTTACCTACTGGTGAATTAGTAATTACAGTAGTTTAAACTAAACTAAAGTGAAATGTTTAATGTTTTAATCAATCGTTGAACTCATTTATGCCACTGAATTTCCAAATTAAACCCATTATATGAAGATATATACATAAGGGGCACTTTCCGCTAGGCGATCGCTAGCTAGCGCTATGTAGCGATTTCCTATGGAACGGTTTGCTAGGATCGAGCAAATTGAATTGCTAGCTAGCGATACATAGCAAGTTTTTTTCTTGATAGCCGTATCATTCGGAACATTTCTGCCTTTTTCAAAATGGCTGCCCCCTGTGGGAACGTGTTTCATTTTCAAGAATACTGATATATATTTCATTTAATGCATAGAATAATCATGGTGATAATTGATTTGAATATTTTTCATTTGTTAGAATTCTGAACTTTTTGTTCGAGAAAGTCGCCTTCTTGGATTTGCTAGCTTGAAACAAACCATTCCCTAGACCTCTTAAACTACAAAAAATAGCTTTCGAAAAGAGCTTGCTAGCGATCGCCTTGTGGAACTTGCCCTAACAGTAGACTTGTAAGCTGTTTTACAACCATTAAGTTATCAAAATATAGCATGCATTGGAGACACAATAAACTGTTAAAACGGTTCTGCTTTCTAAATTTCAGTTTGACCAAGTGTCAATTTATGAAAAAAGTAGGGTACTTTTATAAGAGCACACTATATTCATTTACATGCTAATGTTCAATATACCTGATCCAAAATAGTTTTATAGCTTAATTCAGTAATTCGGAGTAAGTTTTTTCTATAATAAGATTTCATCTTAAACTATGATAGAAACTATTTTTTTGAAGTATTGACAACCAAATTCTAAATTCTGTTTCAATCTAATTTCACTTTGAAATGCAATAAATTAAACAAACATATCTAAGCAGTATTATTTTTAAAAAAATGTTCATTAGAGGTGTTTGAAATAGATGAATGTATATTTTCTTTGCAGTCCAAAAACAGTGTTACTTTTGATTATGGGGCTTTAATGACTGCAATATTGTTAAGTAAGGAAATCTTCACTTTTTGGCTCAAAATGTTCAAGGACATGCACATATAAGTTTTATCGACTTCTTTAATTGATATAAGACTCTAAACATGTATGTAAGGAGCAGTAAACTCTTGTGAGTGATTATATAGTGCAGGTTTCCATTAATTTGAGTTAAATGTTGAGCTGCAAAAAATGACCAAATATTGTTCAAAAGAGAATTCTAAGTTTCTGAACATGTTATTGTATCAGAAATCACTGATATTAGGTTTATTTTTTTAAGTTATAAAATTTAGGTAGAGAAATTTTGAACTTGGGGTGAGGGTTATAGGGGCTAGCCTATTTCTTCTCTGGTAGGAGAAACTGACTTGGGAAAAACTGGTCTGTTTAAGTGGGTACATTGTATTGTATTTAAAGTTATCATATACATGTCTTTAACTATAAAAGGTAGAATTGCACTATAGTAAAAGTTATCATATTTTTCACAATGAAATTAATATGTTTAGAAAGAAATCCAACTGTACAGCTCATATAAGTAATGCCTAATATATTTGACATAGTAAAATATTAATCTATGCTATAGATTAATCTTCAAAAGTTGGTCAATTTGAATAACTTTTTACTACTTAACCCTGTACAGGTCAATCACATTACCTGAATTGGTAAATCTCATATTTTTAGCTTAATTAAAGCAATACATTTGACTGTATTCTAAAATAAGGATCATTTAGTATGATAGTGATTACTATTTCTGAATTCTACTGTGGGTATGTGAACTAAGTATAATGGTAAATTCAAGTGCCATATAAAAATTATAAAGCTAGGGTCAGTTGATCATACAAACTACTGATCAAGGAATCATTGTTTGATTTCTGGGTGGGGCATCCTTTGGTGGAATTTGGTCATGACATAGTTTCTTAAGCCAATCAACCTCCTACCACTGATTCTAAATCATGTAAAGCAGTTGTCAGTCACTTATGAAAGTATGCACCTAGTAACTGGTTAACAATTAAATCCAGATATTAAGGCTTTCAATGAGCAGTGAGTAGGTTGACTGACTGCCATGATATGACCTATACAATATGTTGCTAGGGCATGAGAATGAGATTGGAACCAATGTAAAGCTGACTATATCCAATGATTACCAGTATAACCTTGTAACCACTAGCCTGTTCTCTTTGTTTCGGTTACTAGTTCTATCCCTTAGTTAATCAAGATATTACTACATGTATTATTTCACTGTATATTTTCAGATAGTAGATCTATCATTACTAGTTAAACGAGATCAGATATCAAGTACAACAGATCCTGTAGAACAACCATATCCTAGTATAAGTCATAATTTAAATCAAACAGCTGCTATGAAAACTGTCATGGGACAATCACAGACTAGTATCAATCTTACATCACCTACTACTGTAAGTCATTAGTAATTTATATTTTGTGTCTGCAGACTATTTGGGGTTTTTTTATTGCTTGTTTTCTATACATTTTGATCCGGGTTTAAAGTGTGCCAACACTATTTAGTTTATTTTACGGTGGCCAGCACTCCTAACCTGGCTTTCAGGGACTCTTTTCTATAACCAGTACTCACCTACTTTTCAGCATGGCCAGCAACTTCTTAAAATCCTTATTATTGTCAAATTTTTATGGAAGGGTATTACTGCCTGGAGGGATTAGAACCCTTCCTCTCCTCAGAACACTAGATTCAAAACTCAGAAGCACTACCAACTGCACTACTGACTGGGTTACTAAAATCAGTTGATAGACTGTTTATAATATGGACCCCTGAAGAGGATTTTTAAAGCTTAAGTCCTCATGTGACTGAAGAAGAATTTTAATGAAAATATTAACATTGTTATTTTACAGAGTCCCCCACTGACACCATCAATGCCTGGTTCCACTAGTCAATCTGGTAGTTTATCATCAAGTGGGAACCAAAGTAGCAGTCCTGCTAGTAAATCTAAGTCAAAAAAGAAAAAGAAGGTATAAGTTATAGTTGTCGTTTATTGTAGCATGCTTTGTAGTTAAATATCTTCATGAGCAAACCATGCCATTCAATATATAATACAATACATATAAGAGTTTTCTCATGCTTATATAATTATGTTGTATCATGTAATGTAATTACATTTATCTATATTTTACAGGTACTTTTACAATGGTGGATTTTATACATAATGTAGTTGGTTTTAAAGCTCACTGGAGCTTATGTTATTTATTATGTATATATAACAACTCAAAATATAAAGTTGTCTATCTATTCTATTCTATGCCTTATAACTTTTTGTGCACCAAATTATTGTAGAATTAATGCTAATAATAACAATGATGATAATAATATAATAATAAAGACTTTATTTAACAAGGCTACACATTTGGATTGATTCAATGTTACATGTAGACCTGTGGTAATACATGTACAAGTTATTTACAATATTTATTTAGTAATTAATACACCATGTTTGTTTGCATGTTTCAGACATTACCCAACACATTAGACTCATCATTAAATAAAGCCATACAACCTTCTGATATACAGGAAGCTATGAGAAGATATCTTACATTTGTTGGACCATTTGCTTCACAACTGGTTTGTATTTACTCTACTAAATGATTTATTGATTTCAGTTTTAGTAATTGTGACTGCCCTTAAATTAAACAGTTATTTTCTTTAATCTTTGATAAATAATAACTGTTAAGAAACTTTACTCACAGATTAACTACCATTAAATAGATCTGTATTCCTCATCAATAACTGATGTTATATATTTTTAAGGCCAAATGTAGAAGATTTGTACTGTTTCACTTTAAATAAATGTATATTTATTTCAATTTCAGAAATACAATGCATTGATGTCACCTAGATCAATCACCCTCAGTGTTTGAAGAGTACTGTCCATATCAAGATGTAACTTGTGGTGTTCACCATGAGGATCCTTCGTCGAGCTTATGTCACTGTAACTAGATGATACTCATCTGAAATCTTACAACTCTGTTTTGTTGGCCAGACAAGTTGATGTATACCAGTGAATGGTGTACACATTTTTTATGTACATACAGTTCTAATGCTGTAAACTATTTGTACTAATGTATTTGTACACTGTATAATATGCTTTTGTATATAGGCCAGAGGATTTGAATATCACGATTAGGAATTGAAGTTGTGATCCTGATTCAGTTGTAGCATTCTTGACTTCAAATCTGGCTATTTTAGTGAAATTTTGCATAACTGTTGAAGTAGGAATAGGCTGTTTAATCCACATGGATGGTTAAACTGCAACTTGAAAAAAAATCCAGGAAAGATAGTTAGGCGCTGTCTTCTAGTTTCTTATCAAAGATTCAAATATGATATGTAACCATTGCAAAAGAATATAAGATCAATAAATATTCCTCTGAAGTTCAAGGAAATACTTAGCTGCTATGAGTTTGAGAATAATTAATTGAAATTATTCCAATATGTATGTTGGAGGGCAAAAACTCAGGTACTTTGTTGATATCTTTATGGATGAAATGTGTACTTGTTTTTTGAAATAAAAAACATGTCAAATAAAGACCTTATAAATATTTGTGTTTTTATTTTGTTTTGTTTTTTTCAACTATCTACACACCCAGATAACTATGTTTCCAATTAGATGCATCGTCAACCCAATTTAGTTTTTACTCATCAGTTGAAAATGAAACTTAACAATAACTAAAGCTGAAGGAAAATACATCCATTATGCCGATTAAATGCACTGCTCTTTGTCTCTTACAGAAAAAAAATTAAGAGATAACATAATCTGCACCAGCTGGAGTTGTCTTCCTTTTGTAACAAACTATGGGTGCGTTGCTTAAGCATTTCGCTAGGTATCGCTTCGTAGCGAAATCCTAGGAAACGACTTGCTACAAGACATCGCTTCATTTCGCTACGTAGCGAAAGCTAGCGAAAAAATTCTTCGCTACCCTAGAGCGCTTTCACAAATCAAAATGGCTGCCTCCGCCGAAATGCAACTTCCTGTTTGCCGACAATTTATGTTTTTATGTTTGACTGACTAATCATGAATTGAAATCAATAAATATTTGTAATTGTTCATTTAAACATATGTTTTGCAGTGATTTTGTACTTGTTAAAGCCTTATTTAGTTTGAAATCGCCCCGAAAACATGCGATTGCAATGAGCGCAAAAGTTTACTCGGCAAAGGCCGCCATCTTGGTTTGTGACGTAAATAGCCATTCGGAACCACCTGGGGGATGATCGCCGAGTTGTTCCGAATGGTAAATAGCTAGCCATTTCCGAAGACGAATCGCTACAAGAAAGCGCTTTTTCATAGCGAAACGTAGCGATTTTCGTTAGGCAACGCGCCCCATTTGTTTGTGGCAATGCACACATCACAGAGATATGTCTTGTTACCTCCCTTTGACTTTCAAACATACTGTATACATGTATATATACATATTTATGTATATATACAGTATTTTAGATAATCAAAGGGAAGTAACTTGACATATCTCTGTGGCACATATAAACATTTATATGTTTCAAGCAATTCTATCATGAAGTGACAAAGTTGTGCTTTGAACAAAGGACCTGTATACAAAGTTGCCAACCATGAGTGATTCCATAATAAATGTTTCTGTCACATCTTTGACAAGGGTATAGAAAAAAGTTAAGATGTTAAGTCATTTCAATTTTTTATCTGTTTATTAAATGTTAAAATACAACAAAACATGTTTATAACATGCTATATCAAAAAGAGGCATAATAAACTACAATGATATTTTACTCAACATTATATAAAGAATATTTACAGGTCATCGATGTAAACATTGCATGTATAAACATAGCCAGTTTAATTACACACCAATATTTAGGGGTGAATTATTTATAAAATTTCATAGTTTCGTTAGTTTACACTTGTTTTATAAACACATCTTTATAATACATTTACAAAGAAGATATACATTATTTTAAATAAATGTTGAATATCAAAGTGGTGTGTTTAAATCAGCAAAATGCAGTTCATGCATCAGCTTATTCACCTACCTAGTGGGAAGTCCATGGTTTAAAGTACAAAAACTCACATGACCTAGAATACGACCTGTAAACATGCTCAACATAACAATAAATTTTGTATTTAAAAGATGGCATACAATACAAACAGAGCACTCATTATCAATTAAACTTTGACATCATCCCAACTAAGTGACTTAGTCAAGTTAAAGCACTTACAACCTCAGAATTTAAATAATAAATATTTCTTTACATGTGAAAGCATTATTCATGCTGAAACTGATATTTGTGATCAAGATAATATCTCAAAAAGAAGTTGAGTTTGGAATATATTTAAGTCAAGGCACATATCTACCCAGGGATGGTAATTTTGAACTACTTCAGTTTGGGAGGGTCAAATTAAATTATCTCGGATTCAAATACAGCACGAGTATATAAACAGGTAATCTGATTATTTTTACTTTTTATATATATAGCCCTATATCTTGTATAATTACAGAGTAAAAATCTTAACAATGATCAATAAAGTTAGACAAATGTATAAACATCTCTAGATCAACTTATAATTACCCTATACATTTATATGAAGTACATTATGTACATGCCATTATAGCATCACTAACAATACAATATACACAATACATGGCACAATTCTAATTCTAAGTGATGATTACACTTTTCTACAATCAATGTAGTCCCACACATTTGTCACAAATTATTGTCCCTGTCTTAAAACATCTAGATAAATGATAAGACTACTACAATTTTGTAAAGATTCCTAACTGTTTGATAAGATAATTTTTCAGAATAAAAATGTATCAGGTTAGTAAATATCTCTGTGACTAAATATGTTCACTTTTTTATTCATAATATATATAATAGTTATAATTATATTTATAACATTATATTATTTGTACATTATTTATACATATATGAAGTTTCTGTTAATACAGTTAGTATCTCTATATTTCTTCATAATTTATATGTAAATTATCTGCAAATCAAGTCCATAGCAAACAGTCACTAGTGGGTAATATGACCGGTCATTTACATCCAATATTATTATACATTATTTTTCCATCAGTACAGATCTTATAAATATATCAAACATTTTATTTTATGATTTAAAACGTATCACATCCAATAATAAAACTACAGACACCCTGTCACCATCTTCATTCCTTCTTCAACGACTGATGATAACTAAAATAATAGAAAATACACATACATGTATACTTATAAGACAGTTGTAACCAATTATACTAGATCTATCACTGAATGTATGATAGACTACATGATATCCTTAATATTTAGGAATATGTGAAATCCCAGATTGCACGCATTCCCTGTAACATATATATAAATAACACAGCGACACATATACTTTGTAATGGTGACCTAGATTTTGAAACCATGATATAATTCTTCAAATGTACCTGATACAGCTTAACTTTAAGTTTCTGAAACTATTTCGGTGCACTTAAACTTATTTCATTCCATTACTCTATTAGCCAGTTCACCTCTAAAAACAATTTAGCCAAGCAGTTGACAAGCTCTCTTCTTTATACCCCCTTAACTTTGCTTATTTTAGTATTATGAACAAAATAATTGTTTAGTATGTAAGGTATTTTCATGGTCATCATATGGAAGACATAATTCACAATATGGGTAAACTAGGAGTCTGGGTAACTACACTGATGGATACAAGAAAGGAAACATGGTGTATTTAATATACTTACTTATAAATTCTACCCAACTGATATAATCCAGTAGCTGCCACAAATAAATTTACGAAGAGTAAATTGTAATTTTTGGGGATGATAACCATAGAATATCTGGACCATATAATTCCTGAAACATTAAAATATGTGTAAGATGAATCTACACAACATTTGAGAGTCATAGTTTTTTACAGTGTAATGGCCCCCAAGTTGGAAAAAGGAAAGATATATAGCTAGTTAATCATATTTTGATCATCTTTGACTTACAAATGGATTTAAAAATATTACCCTTTGTGACCAAAGTAAACAAAGAATTAATAGATAGTATAAACTACTTGATCTAGAGTGGTATACTGTAGAATAATAGTTGGGATGGTTGGAAGTTTGATACATAGGAACGTTTTATCAAGGACCCTATATAGTGTCCTTGATTTCATTAAAGCCATAGATCTGAGTGGATTATATCTAGCACCGTAATAACACATCATGATATATTATATAGCACAAATGAACATATATTGGTGTCTTTATTCAAACATGATCTTTACATATAATATATATAGATGAAACCAATGTAGAAAGTTCTAATAACCATGGCAAACTAACATAATTTTATTTTGATGCTCGATGATACTCTGCAAATAAAAATGAGTAAATTTTGTTCTTTGTTTATGAATAGAAAGACCTGCATCATGATAGAATAAAAAATCTACATTATAAATGATGACACATAATACTTGTACCTTGTTCTTAAATAACAAGTGAAAAAAATTATTGCCTCCAGTAAAAGATTATATGTTCTGAGCTATCACATGTAACAGAGGTGAACACAACTTTAAGTTAAATCATACCTGTGGCAGCTAAAGCTGTAGATTGTGTTAAACTAAGTTTTTCTGCTGGTCTAGCAATATCACCAATACCAGCGATAACTAGAGCCTGAAATATTCACATATGAAAGTAAATAAGCTAATAACAAGAGAGCTGCCATTCTCGTACCCCAAGCTTATCAATATTCTAGAAGTAACTAGTATCTAGAATCTTGATAGCCCCTAGGAACGAGAATGGAGAGCTGCAAGTATGTATAACTAATACTGTTTAAACTGTACCAATAGTGTTGTCATGAAAATTTTATTTATTCCAATGACCTTTTTGAAAAGGTGGCTTAAATTTTATGGACTAGTCAATTCCATAGTTTATAGCCCAAACAATTCAAGTATAAAATGTCTCGGACAAAACAATGACAGAATTTGATTAATTTTTTCTCATTACTATTAGAGAAGCACAGGACTAGATTAAATTGATTTGTGCTCTTAAATGTTACTTATTCCACATAGTTAAGCTACACTGTAGTATATAATTTTGCCTTCTATTATATCACATAACAAATCAGGCTAGAGCTGTGATGACTGGAATCCAGTACTGGCTGGTGAAAGACAAAAGTTTTATTATTAAAGGTATTGGGTTCTGATATTAGTGGTTATGCAGTGTCATCGTTGATATATTTCATGCTGTCTGGATCCTGTTATGTGGAACAGAGATGTTCTATAAAATTCCTGTGTGGAATAAGCATTGATTTCTCACCCATTTCATTGTAGGTGCCCAGAAGAAAATAGTCTTTGGACCTGAAATGATAATAATTCATTTTACCAATAACATGGAGTGTACATATTTCTATCAGTTTAAATAAACATGACACGTGTATTGAATGACAAAATATTATAAAGAATACACACAAAACATTTGCTAAGATAATTCTCCATACATGTGATAATTTGGTCAAGTCAAAGTTTAGTCTACTTTTATTCACATAAGAATAATAAGCGCAGAAAAACGTGTTCCTTGTCTAAATACTTTCACTATTGATCTTTATAAGAGACATACTGTTAACTCTAAACATCACAAAATAGGTGCCGCAGAATAAGCTTCATTTTGCATTGTGTCTGCCACCTGAGATTTAGATAGTTCAAAGCTTGAACCTAACTTCATGAGACCTAAGTTGGATTATGAGAAATTTATGTAAAATGACAAAAGTAAATGCATAATGATAGGTCTTTGTTCAGATAGATTGCTCTTACAATGTAATTCGGAATCATGAGATGAAAATTTTGGTCAGACTAAGAAGAAATCGTTAATGAAATGCCAAATGGTACACTGAGATAATTTTATCCGAATATTTGCTATCCGAATGTCAATGCATATCTTCATTTTTGCGCACTGTCAAAATCTAGAAGAAGAAACAAGTACCAGCTGGGTGATTCCATGTTGCTTGGAATTTCGCTGGGACGATCTTATCAACAGCTCTGATGACATTTCGGTATATCATAGACATCTTCAAGTTGTTTCGTTTTCAAGGGGAAAAGAACAACTTTCAACAAACTAAAACTCTAACCACTGGAAGTAGTGCATCAGAAATTTTAAAACCTATACCATACTGTACAAAAAGTCAAATTAACAAAGTTTGTACAAAGTTATTCCCCTTTTATTTAAAACGCCATTTGTAACCAAGGACGTGACTGTTGTATTTATGATGATGACAGTTGTTTTAATGCTCAAAATGTCGCTTTCCCTGTTAACTGTTACTTGATTTTTACTCACATTAGTTTGGTTGATTATCCTGTGGTAAGTCTCCATCGATCATCATCAACTTATGATCAAGTTAATGTTGTGTTAACATGCCTATTTGGCTGCTTGAGTATAGCAACGTCTTATCCCCTTCTTGCTCTTAGGGCACGTTCCGCAAGCAAATCGCTAGCTAGCGATTCGTCGCCTGGTACCCTCGATTTGGTGTCACGTGGTAAATACTTTTGGTGCAGGAAAGGTACCAGAGGACGAATCGCTAGCTAGCGATTTCCTTGCGGAACGTGCCCATAGTCTTAGTTATACTGAGTATAGCACAGGCATCTGACGCAATTTTTTTCTATGTAACCCGATTAAAATCTCACTGTCCTAACTGAGATTCAATCACGCGACCTGGTCGTAAGCGGACACTACCACGTCGCCTTAAAAGCTAGCTTGAACTTGAAGGCAAGAGAAAACAAGTGCCGTATAATACCTTTGCTATATACACACCCTCCTTAACATTTTTTGTCCTCGAATACTTGAAGCTTGCATATCTGTGGAACAATCCTTGGATGCAAGCTCACAATTCCTAGTTAGTTATTTACTTTGGGCACCAGATGAAACCCGATAAAAAGCCATGGTCTGAAATGAGATTCGAACCCACAACTCTTGAAACACTCTTGATTCGTAAGCCGACACCCTATGTCGCCATAAAAGCTAGCTTGAAGGCTATGAAGTGCAAGTGTCATATTATATCTCTGCTACATGTACAATAAGTAGGAACATTGTTTTTCATTCCTGGTTTTTTTCATTATTATTCTTTTTACATTTCAGATTTTTTCAACTACAATTAGAATATAGACAATGGCAGGCTATCAAATTCGACAGATTATAAAAAGACATGCCTCATTATCAAGGATTTCGTTTAATGATATTCATCACACATCAGTTTGTATGGCAACATGTAGAACTCTAACTTATTGTAAACGGCCAGAATGGCATTATGTGTCAAAAGATTGCCAGAGAATTACACGTCGTTATTACTCAAAGACAACATCTGACCAAGAAAGCTCAGAGTCTAGAAGGCAAGCTTTGATGTATGCCATATATGGATCATTTGGGTTAGGAGCTTGTCTATGGTTTGCTATATTTCTAAAATGGTTCAAGAAGAAAAGACTGTTATTTAGAGGCATTCAATCAATGGATGTACCAGAGTTCAAGAAAATGGCATTATATAAGTATAAAGACTTTGTACTACCTGAGTTTGTTATAAATGCTTTAGATGATATTGAAAAGTTTGATACATGTACAGATGATATATGGGTTGTTTCGTTTCCTAGATCAGGTACTAGTAATTTCTTTGCAGAAATCATTTCATAATTTAGCCATCTTTTTAACTAGAGTTGAACATTACAATTTGAACATTACATTCTTATCTCTGATAAACTTTAATATCAGTAAGTGATTATTTATTCATGATTTGGGAGAGATAGGTTTCTTTTAACTAACTCTTTCATATCCAATAATTATGCTTCTACAGGAATCAGTCCCTTCCCTTTGAGTTAATGAGTTCAAAGGCATTTGACACAGTTCTGTTTTATCTAAGTAGTAATTAAATAGATGAATAGTCCAACAGAATTAACCTGAGCTTGACCTTTATGCAAAAATAAATTAAACTCAGTATTTACAGTCTAATTTTGTCTTCGTTTGTAAATCACGCTTTATCGGAAGCTTTGGCAAAACACACATACTGAACAATTAACGTTGTTATCATAAGAATAAATACTTTGAAACTGTGCTGACTTACTTGTTTTCCCCAAAACTAATGTGTCCAAATTAAAAGTACAATAACATGCCACTTTTAATAAATTGATTTATAGTCACATTGGTTGTTATAAACACGTGTATAACCGTATACACACATTTGGAAACTCACGATTTAATGTAAGTGAAGTGTGTAATTATTATAATTAGGTAGTTCAAGCTCAGGTTAATTCTGTTGGACTATAAATAAATGTGTTGTCATTGTATATTTTTATAATTGTACATTTTACATTTTATGCATTAATTTTATATGTGCTATTGAATTATTGTGGTAGAAATATTAAAAAACATTCATTTTGCATGTATTAAAATAATTCTTATTGTAGTTGTACACATGTTAATAAATATGACATCATTGTACTTTCTATTCATGTTATAAACATTGTATTTAACATACAATTTATATTTTTGCAGGTACAACTTGGATACAAGAGATTGTTTACCTCATTAATAACAATGTCAACACTCATGCTGCTGATTGCTCATTTTTAGACAACAGATTTCCATATCTGGAGTTCATGACTCCTGGTGTTAAAGAAATAGAAAAAATGCAAAAACCCAGATTTATTAAATCCCATCTACCCTATTCATTGCTGCCTACCAGTGTACATGAAAAGAAACCTAAGGTACACATTATTTTGTTACTTTCTCCCTTGGATGAAGCAATTTGCCTTGTGGTATGGTTCTTGGGCAATGAGCTACATGTATCCACTTATGAAATTAAGTGTCTTTATGTACAAAGATTGTCATGTTATTGTGCAAGTTTTTTTCTATTTGGAGTTCAGACAACCTTGAATTTTGATCACTTTGCACTTGGCTCAAAAATCAGTTAGTTATATTCCTGGTACATGTGTTAATTTTGCTACTGAATATATTATGTGAAAAAAATGGTCATGGCCGTGGCTTAGTGGTTGAGTGCCAGAGGAAATCAAGGCAGAGGCATGTCATACCTTGCACAAAAATCCAATATTTAATATCAATTTTTCTCCAGAGATTGAAAAGTTGTCAGCGCCTTGTGGAAAGGTAATTGTATACATATACAAAAAGTGTCCAGGAAAGATTGCAATGTGAGTAGGCTGCCATTCACAACTAAAAAGCATAACATGCAATTAAAAAGGTATGAGAATATGTGTACAAATTCAGGAAAGGTTGTAATGTGAGTAGGCTGCCATTCACAAACTAATAAAAGGTATTGCTAAACATCATGAAATCCAATTACTAAAAGAGACAAATAATCTACAATAATTGGTTTGTCTTTGATTCTATATTTCAGATAGTTTATATAGCACGTAACCCTAAAGATGTAGCCGTATCTTACTATTATTTTATACGTCTATTGTATCCTGTTACAAGATATGATGCTGAGTTTAAAAATTTCTTTGAGTTATTTTGTAATGATAAAGGTAGGTTGGTTTTTTTTACCCTAGGTCTGTAGTGCATTTGACAGTGCATCAGGATTTCAAATCTTGTTTTTCTATGGAGGTATGGGTTTAAATCCCACCTGAGGTGGTTATACCTCTTCATAAAAATTTGACAATAATGTCAGTTTTTCTCAATAATTAATAAGGTATATGGAGAGGTTGCCTGCTTTGTGGAAGCTTAGATGAGTACTGGCTATCATGTTAGTGTCTGTCTTAACTAGTAATGGCAACTGGTTGTTGTTGTCTACTTCAAATCATTTAATCTCTTATTGTTTAAGACATTGGTTCAAGCCTTACTACTAAACATGGCTTCTGAGAAAAAAAAACAAGCAGTTGCTTACAGTAGATGGTAGTCAAACAGCTCACTCAGTCAGTTGAAATCAAAATGTTTGTGCATGAACATGATGATTAATCTGTATGGTGTGCCTTTCAATAATTATATGAAAAATAACCCTGTTCTGCACAGATGTATGCAGTACAAACAAAGAATTTACTGATGGGAAAAACATTAAGTTGAGCTTAAATTATTTAATTATTCTACTTCTTGTTGTGTATAAACTTATGGCAAGTTCAATAAATTGACTATATCAAAATGGTATGTACTAAACAATTGAATTATTACTGCATGCACATACATGTAATTCTTCAATGCCTAAATATTACTTGTTTTATTACAGTAATGTATGCTCCCTGGTCTAAACATGTGCAGGAATTCTGGGAAAATCGTCATGATGATAACATATTCTTCCTTACTTATGAAGATCTCAAAAAGGTTGGTTCTGTTTACATACATAAGAAAACAAACACCCGGGTTTGTAGCGCAGTTGATGGTGCAAAATCTTTTTTATTGCAAATTTAAATTTCTGCATCAGAATCTGTAAGAAAATACAATTTTGATGCGAAAATATTCTTACACAGTTTAGTGTCTTTAAATCTTCAGAATAGATTCTCTCAAAATTTTATTCTTGTATACTAGGTTACTATTTGAGGTTAAATACCAAGGTGCATAACTCTTTCAAAAATTATAGACTGAATTTCAATTATGGCTGTTTTTACTTGGATTTTTCTATGAATTAGAAGTTTTGATTGGAAATTCTAGCACATCTATCAATGTAAGTTTCCACTTGAAATTGAGCATATCTCAATAGCTGTGCATAACAATGTAATATTGTTTTATAGTATATTATATTGACTTTAGACTTACCAAGCTCTCTTAAAAGTGGACCACTCTGTCTGTAGACTGCTCATGTTAAAATATACTTAACGAAACTTCTAAGTACCCCGAATTTCCATATAGTAGGAAATTTTTATTTTTCAACATTTGAGTCTGATCAATATTGGAATTGTGTATAGGACCATACTGTCGTCTGCATGCATGGTTTTCATGCTTCTTTGTCGATGCTAAACCGGTTTTGTCATGCATGTGTTGAAAAATTATCCATCAGACATTAATGTTGAAAAAAAATCCTATGATATGGAAATCAGGGTAATTAGAAGTTTCGGTAAGTGTACTGTTTACACTTGTGATTTTGTATTTTCTAAGTCACTTTTGTATTTTCATTGTATATTTTTATTGAATATCACAATATTTCTGAGTAAAACATACACAAATACTATTTATCTTTACAGGACACAGCAGGAACCATTGAGAAACTAGCAAGGTTTTTTAATAAGTCATTATCAAAGGAACAAATTGATAAAATTATGAGATATTGTAGTTTTGAAAATATGAAGACAAATCCAACCACTAACCATAGCTGGTTTGAAACATATGGTGTGGCTGATTTTAAAAAGGGAGACTTTATTAGAAAAGGTCAGGAAACATTTTTAAATAAAGATTTAAAGTAAATTGGGAGAATAAAAACTATATGCCCTGACTTCGAATAGAGCCAGGTTCTCCCAGGTAGTAGGGGAGACACTCAACTGCATTGCTTAAGGGTTAATCCAACAACAAGGCTGTTGGAAGTGAATATATAATTTACATATGATCGCCACAGATTTAATATTGTAGCATAATTTAGGGTCTTTAGTCTTGTGATCTACTAATACAACTGATAAGGTTATCAAGCACATTTTTGGTTGATTTCTTTTTTTAGACTAATAATTAAGTGGCATCATGAAATAAATACATGCACTACATTTCTTTCCACAAACAGATATATTGTATACTTATCACATGTGTTGTAGCATATCTGAATCCTAAAAACAATGTCAAAATCGTAATCTTACCAAAGGGAAACAAATCTTACAAGCATGAGTCATTCTAGAATAAAAAATTCTGTACTATGAATTATTCTATACACAATTTTCTTATCTTATTTCAGGTTGTGTGGGAGACTGGGCCAATCATTTTGATGAACAAATGAACAATAAAATGAATTCAATGATAGCTTATAGATTTATGAACTCTGATCTGCAATTTTCATATCGAGGAACTCATTTTGTGGAATCTGAGGATAGTATAAAAGATGGAACTGAATAGTTTATAATACACAATAAAAGAAGTTTTTTAATGATTCTAGTTGATTTTTATATGGCCATTGACCTATATATTAGTAGGACCAGTGGTCAAGTAGTAGGATACCTGCTTTGGAATCAAGAGGTGCCAGGTTTAAACCCCACTGGGGACACTGCTAACTTCCTAGAGCAAGAAATTTACCTGAAGTTGTTACACTCCATAAAGGTGTATACCAATACTGTGAGGAATCACCTGCCTGTAGGTGATTTTAATTGTGTAAGGGATATACCAAGAGAGCTGTCCTATATGTTAGATATTGGATACTGTGAGGGAATTTGAAACAAGTGTTGTGAAAAAGTCTCTAGTATGAATCCCACCCAGGCTAATTACATGTATATCTTTCCATGAAAATTTGACAAAAATGACAATTTCCTTCCATTTATTATGTACATGGAGACCAGCTTTGGAAGTGTGAGTACTGGTTATAGACAAGGGTCCAGGAAAGCTAGGATATGTGTGCTGGCCCAGAGACATAGATGTATCTAATTCCCTGGCTGGCCTTACTAAAGGAACCTAGGCTATATTTGTGTTGAAATGGTGCTAAACCTAGTACAAAAATGAAATTGAATCATGCAAACTGTCTAATGGGACCTAATGATTGCTTGGATTGGTAAAACCTACATTTACCATTTTTAGTAATAAGAAAATCGTACATGTAGTTTTACCGATAGTCAGTGGCCAGTTTCTTCATTATAAAATATACTATTCAACAGATTTATTCATGCACACATAGCTATGGCTTTGCTCTTTGGAATGACTCCAACATCTTTCAAACACACCTAATAACTTATTCAATGGCTGATTTTGAGCACACCGATTGATGCAGATTAGTTGACATAAAAGTCTTATAATCAACTCATGTATAGTCTTTTTTACTCTATTAAAGAGTGCTATTCACCTATAATTTTGTAGCATTAGTTTTTGGATATTTGCAATGCAAATGTTAGATTTTGTATCATCCAAGTATTATTTTGTGGGTGAGTAGTGCCAAAAGTTGAAAAAAAAACACTTGAGCTGCCCAATATGTTGGACATTGGACACCCATCGATCTGTGCTTCAGTAATCTCATAACTTACTGAACCAGATCTCTAACAAATAAACTGAAATGTTTATTTTTTATGAAAGTCCTATTGTTTGTTTTTATAATTGTTCTTTTGTTTATTAATCATTGGCTACAAAATCTATTCAAACTGAATGTCGTGTTTTAATTATCAATATTGGTTTAAGTTACTGAACATGAATAGAGCGTAAGCTGTTGGTATATCAACTCATATCAACAAGAGTAAATAGTCTTGATGTTCAACCTAATTATAGGCACGGCCTATTGATTTAAAAACATACAACTTAGTGATGTAGTTAGTAATTCATTGAGCCTGTAATAAATTTCACATTTCGCGCAAAATTCTTAAATGCATGTTTTAGTCATACTGTCCCTCGATGCAACGATTAGTAAGCATAGGAACCAGGAGCATTCGGAATGTACAAATTTTGCTCGAATAAATCATTCGGAACTCCTTGACCATTCGCTACTAATATTATCCATTCATGAAAGGCCCAGGTGTTCCGAATGCGAAGAAATGAGGGTATGTTATCTCCCTTTTAGTTGATTTATAAAACGACCAAAGGGAGGTAACTAAAAAACTAAAACATCGACACTCAGTTTGGTTAGTGTTAGGAAATTAATTCGTCAAAATTCATGCTATACCTTAAACATTCGTCTTTTCCATAATACCTTACATGTTGACTCTGAATGATATGGTGGCCTATTTATGCTACCGTGTAACTGCATAATTAAGTTGATGTACATAACCTAGTAAAAAGTGTTCATCAAGCTAACTAGACTTGAGTTTCCCAAGGATACAAATATTTGTGTAATATTTTGACTATTTTTACATCCATAACAGCTACAATGTTGACCAGATGAAAGAGAGATATTGCTACCTGTTCATATACCAAGTTTCATTAGTAGATTTAGGTGTTATCCAAGGCTGCAAATGTTTTTATGAAATTTTAACAAAATGGGTATCCTTAAGATGCAAAAAAGAAGATACACTAATATGCATACTGCATACAAACTGTAATCTATTCACGTAAGTAAGTTTCTGCAATGATTTTTTAAGTTACACCAAGATATTTATGTTACGATAAAATTTGACTATTTCCATATCCATATTAATCACAATTTTCACCATAAAAAGGAATACTATGAAGAGCATAATCTGCTCATTGTTATTATTGCACATTCAAAGTTTTATCAAAATAGAGCTCTAGTACTTGAACCACATGTTCGTTTAACTTTATCTATAAATCAAGGTTATAAACAGATAACAGATTTGGTTTATTTTTTGCATACTTAAAATAATAACTCCGCAATGTCTGATTTTTGTGTTAAAATAAATTCTCGATCCATACTTGAAGGAAAAATATTTACCTGAAGAGTATGAGGAATGAAAAAAAGGTCTTCAAACTCGTCCCATTACTAACAGGGTAGATTTTTATAGAAATTACATAAAATCACTTTTTCATACAGTTGTACGTCAATTTTCACTTCAAGTGTCATTTTCAGAACACTGCTTTATTTACTTCCAAAATGTTTCTTTACAATTTCGATAGTTAAAAAATAAATTTAACGAGTAGCATTAGTATGTATTTCCGAATCAGAATGTAATATTCGTAAAATAAAGTTGTTATTTTTATTTATTTACTAAGTCCGAGGAAGATTCGGCGTTAAGAAGATTAGGCCACGTACAAATGTAACACCAAAGGAAATTTATCAAATACGGCGTTAAAGAAAACAAGTAATAGGAAAAAAGGCCATAATTGGATACGATATACGTATATTTTGTTCCCTGGATTTCTGTTCAAACAAGAAATGTTTTGCTAAAACCCCTAAAATAGGCCCAAAATGGATACAATATACACGTGATTTGTCCCCTGGATTTCTGTTTAAACAAGAAATACTTTGCTTAAACCCCTGTAAAGTTAAATATGTGATCATCCCTATCAATCAATATATATATATACATTATGTATAGTCAGTATTTACTATTTCAACTATTATACTAAGTTGATTTATATCTAATAAAATTGGTTAACACTTCAAATTTTCACAACATGGAAAAGTGAGCATGCAGAGTTGAGAGAAATAAAGGAAGAATTTAAAATGTCAGCTGAACGTAAAAATATATTAACTGCAACTTGTGTTGTGGTGTTAGTTCAAATTCTCTTTCTTTTATGGATTTATAACCCTGTACTTTTACTGAATAACAAACGGTTAATGAGGATGTATTATCCAACTAGAGGAGGGACCGCAGAGGTCTTGCATGAAAATGGAATATTTTTCCATGCAAATTGTTTGTCATGTGACCAATCGGAAGACATATCTTCGAATCACGTGAATTTAAAGAGGTTTGATTACTTCACAAATAAATATAGCTTAACTGATTCTAACCTTACAGCGAAATATATTGACGAAGCAAGTATGGAAATTCGTTGTGATGGTAACGTAGTTGTTTACAATGACTTGTTTGGAATTCTCCATGACGTCATTCTATATCCGGACAGAATATCTAACATAAAGTCTTCCAGCAAAGGTGGAGAGGAAATAAAAGATGTCTTAAATCAAGCTGAAAGTAAAGAGTTTTATCAATTTAATTCAAATTTTCTTGTTGTGAAATGTCCGCAAAAGGATGTGAAGACTTCAAAAATGCCGTGGATGAACAATGTGGAATTCAACTTTGGCAACCAAGACAACGTGACTGTTCAGCAAGATGATTTTAAGTACACTATCGCCATTCGTAGACAGGATTATGCTAATTTGCATAACTGGGTTAGAAATATATACAATACCTTCTTGATTATGATGCATTTTAAGATTCAACCAGCCAATATCTCTGTTATATTCATGGATGGTCACCCAGTTGCTGAGTTAGACAAGTCATGGGCAATGATTTATAACAAACCATTAAGAGTTGGTCGACTTTCGCAACCAATCAGATTCAAACATTTTATTTTAGGATTTGAAGAAAATGAGGGACCTGTGACGAATTGGAAAAATGTTGAGGTGCCATTCCTTGAAGAATTTCGTTCATTTGTGCTGTCACGGTTTACATTACCTAGTAACACTATGCTGGATTGTCAACGACCAAAAATAACGATTATACTCCGACGCGATGCTGTTTATCACCCACGGAACGCAGCGGGTGAAATCGGTAGAAAAATATTCAACGAGGCTGAATTGTTAAATGCTCTCATGAAAACATTTTCACGCGCATGCGTAAACGCTGTGCTTATGGATTCACTTCCCATGGAATCTCAACTTGATATCATTCGTCAAACGGATGTTTTAATTGGTATGCATGGAGCTGGTATGAGTCATTCAATTTTTCTTCCTAAACATGCCGCCATCTTGGAACTATTTGAATTAGGATTTAAAACGTCACGGCCGTGGAACGTATGCTTTCGTTCCATTGCAACATGGCGGAATATTAGTTATGATTCTTGGGAAAACGTTGACCAATCACGTAACATGCAACACGGATATACGATAGTGCCAGTTGACGTAATTACAAACAAAACTCAGGCTTTATTAGAAGACATTTGTCGGAAAAGATCAAACAATATCTAAGTGGACAAAATGATGGATGAAATGACTCTTTTTAAGAACTTTTGTTTTTGTTAAATACTAGTACATCGGCCTGCTGCATACAGAAGAATAATTCATGATTTCATTATTTGTATGCACGGGCGAGATTGCCATTGCATTGATTTTGGCCGATGTATTCCCCCATCTTTGTGTTTACATAATAGATATTATAGTTCAACTCATTCTTGTTCCCAGAGTCTAGTAGGATTCTCAGCGAGAATGAGTTTAACTCAATTTTGCATAATATTTTATCATTTGACGCTATCGACTTAGAGATGTGTACAGGGGCGAATGGCGTTAGCATATAACTAGCTAGCGCTTTGTGTCCTGGTACCCTTTTTTTCACCAAAAAAGAATATATATACGTGAAATCATATTAAGAGTACCAGGGGACAAAGCGCTAGCTAGCAATATGATTAGGCAAATCGCCCCAGGTTTTAGGTAATTAGGTTTTTATTTTCTATTTCGTCATTAAATTATCAAATAACATGTTCACTTACAATACGTGTGGTTTAATCCTTGTTTAAGTTATCATTGTTTGTAAAACAAAGTCGGTTCGCACAGTACCGAGTCTAAACGCTTCATATATTTATGAGGTTTATTAATATTGGTAATGTTTGTTATCATAACGTTTATCAGTGGTCTACTTCTCCATGATATTCTATTTCTCAGATTTATACATGCACGATTAAAGCTTTACTCTTTTAAAAACTCAAAACGCACTTTCAAGACTGATTCTGTTTAGTTGACAAAGTTGAAATTTGCCGCTTATAGAACTTTGATTAAAATCATTTACGGAGCTATGTACCTAGGTCTTATGTAATGTCTTGACTCGGGACCGTGCCGGTCGCGTATGGTGCAAAGCACTTTCGGTCTTATGTCTTATGGGGATATGTCCGCCTGTGCGAGAATCATAAACCATTTGGTATGATTATTTCACGTTGCAATTAAAATGGTTTCATATATAACTTTATTTCCTCCAGATTTGAAGATACAAACATGATATAATTATGGACATAACTATAGATAATAGAAATGAAAAGGCGAACATATGTATAGTTCGGGGTTTTTTTTCAACTGTCAAAGCATGAATAATTTCACGGTGAATGCGTTTGTTAAAATTATCGTCGTGATACATTCATAAGTTTTCAAAAGTGTGTACTATGATTGAGTAAAGCTGCTTATAAATGCCGAATGATATGTTTTAGTCAAGATATATTCAATAACAATTAGGCCGCCAGTACAAAAACAATGCATTCAGTCACCGTGAAATTATTCAAGTTTTGACAGTTGCGAAAAAAACGGACTATGCATGTATGTATATGACATGAAACCATTTTCTAAATAATACACCAGAACATTGTACATGTAGTTTTACCCAAAGTCAGTTAGTGGCCATGCAGTTTCTTCATTATAAGATATACTATTCAACGGATTATGCGGCCACACATAGCTAAGTCTTTGCTCTTGAAAATGACACCAACAACTTTTGCACACGCCAAATAACTCATTCATAGGCCAATTTCGAACAATACGATCAATGCGGACTCAAAAATCTTTAGATCAACCTATTGTGGTTTTTACTTGAAAGAATGCCAATCACTTATAAATGGTTGTTGTATCGATTGCTTTTGGACAAGTGCAACGCAAACATTAGATTTTGTATCATTGAAATATTCTTTTGTAAATGAGCACTGCTTTAATTTAGAAAAACAAAGACTTGAGTTGCCCAATATGTTAGACATTGGACACCCATCTGAGCTAATTAACGCACTTCACTCATCAAATATCTAACCAACTGAACCAGATCTCTAACATATTAACTTATAGTTTCGTACAAAATAACAAAACGTGTTTGTGAAAACATTAAAAATGAACCAATCCTTTCCAGAGGTAGGCAGTATTGAAAATAAAAATTGTATAATTCTTTTTAACAAAATTAGTGTGGCGGATAAACCACCAGCCCTGGTCAATCATGTATGTAATGGTAAAACGCTTTACCATTACATCAACAAGGCACTCATAAAACATATTATATAAAATTAAATACGTTTTTGTCATCCTGAGTATCTCCTGTCATGGATTACGTAGTTCATTGTATTGATTACATACAAACTGTGTTTTGATTTTTTTGTACTAACTATACATGCATTTTTTTATGAAAGTTCTATTGCATTGTTTTTATTATTTTTCTATTGTTTGTTTATTCTTTGTACAATGGCTACACAATCTTTACAAATTGAGTGCCAATGACTTTTTACCGATATTAGTTTAAGTAATATGATTATAGCGTTTGTATATCAACTTATTTCTAGAAGAGTAAATAGTCTTGATATCTTACACTTTGTGTTGACTCTCTGGATGATATGGTGGACTATTTCTGCCATCGTGTAACTGCGTAATTAAGAAGTTGCTGTACATAAACTAGTGAAAAGTGTTATTAAACTGCATAAAAATGAACAATAAAAACTTGAACATTTGCTATTTCTTGTAAGTGTTTAATTTATGTTGAATGTCCTTTAAAACAAGTTCACTGAGTAGTGCAGGCAGTACAGAAGTCTCCTGCTGGTGAAATCTTTCTGTTTTTAAGACAGCAGTATGACCTTGACTTCAGAAACAAATAACTAATAGAGGCGAATTATTTCAACACTATTTGGTACAGGTAACTCAGTATCCAAAGTTTGTTTGAACTTTCTCAAACAGCATCAATATATTGCTGAAATAATATTTTGAGGCCATTTTCTCTGCCATGGTAACTTAGGTCTTTTTGCCATGAGGAAAAATGTACCCACTGCTTCCTTTCTAGTATCCTCCCAACATCTTTTTGGACTAGCTTACCTGTTTCTAAGTTAGCTAAATATCCAAACGTTGTGATGATGTTTTTACTTATTCTATTACCATAACAACAACAATTTTCAAACAAGAGACTAAGGAAAATGACACTCATTAATTTCACACTACTGATTATCCAGATACCAACTTTCATCAAGCTAGGTTAAAATTTTGAATACCCCAATCTGCATAAATTTTGAAGTTATACCAAGATATTAGTGCTATGATAAAATTGGACGATTTCCATATCTTACTCTCCATTGCATCGGTTCGAAAGATTCACTCGTACTCGTTCACTTTCTACTGCGAGGGGAGTGTATCCATATCTATGCCAATCACAAATTTGACCATAGAAGGAAATACAATGAAGTGCATAATCTGCACATGTTATCTTATCGCATTCAACGTTTTATCAAAATAGTTAGCACTTGTACTACATGTTGATTTAACTTTATTTATATATCGAGGTTATAAACTACTTGATAACATATTTTGTTTATTTTTTGCATGAACGTAAAGTTGGCAGACTCAGCAGACACAGCAGACACAGCAGAAGGAACGATCCTTCTGCTGTGTCTGCTGGCAGAAGGATAAATCTACAGCAGAAGGAACGATCCTTCTGCTGTGTCTGCTGGCAGAAGGATACATTTACAGCAGAAGGATCAATCTTTCTGCTGGGTCTGCTGGCAGAAGGATTGAATTATAACAGAAAGATGTGTCTGTTGGCAGAAAGATTTAATAATAACAGAAAGATGTGTCTGCTGGCAGAAGGATTAATCAACAACAGAATCAATCTTTCTGCCACGTCTGTTGGCAGAATAATTGAATTATAATTTCAAGCCTCAATTTAAGCAAAACATGTGATATTATGCATCATTTTAAAGCTGATAGTTATGAAAATGTTTTGATGAGTACATTTTGAACGGTAAATAAAGAATAAGGGCCTGGTGAGTAAACAAAACAGGCCCATTTCGAATGTGAATTTTGTGTTCGACTGACATCCTTCTGCTGTTATTTAACACATGTTTTATTAATCATTTCATCTATCTGTTCACAAAATCAAATGTTATATAGAACAAGCTTTAATCTGGTATAAAGATGTGCGATAAAACTCTATTTAATTGCGACAATTTGAACGTTAATATATCGAGTACGAAAATTCTCAGTGCGGAAGTTCGGTTCGATATTTTCAATAGAAAAGTGCCAATACATGCTATTTACCGAGTCTTATTTTAAGCCACATTTAAGACAAAATATGCGATATTATGCATCATTTTAAAGCATATACATAGAAAAAGGTTTAGACAGGTCGATTTAGAATTATTGTAAAAGAATAACAGCAAGACGAGTGTATAAAGTAGCCCTATTTTCGGACGTACATTTCGGTTTGAGTGACTTCCTTCTGCTATAAATAAATACACGTAATCTTAATTAATTTAAAAACTAAATCGCAAAATCAAACTGGCAATAGAATAAGCTTTCTTTTGATGTATAAATGAGTGAATAACTCGACTTAATTTGGACAAAATTTATGTTTTTATGTCAAGTTCGTAAATTTATCCGACCACAGTTTGGTTTGATTTTTTCATTGAAATGTGCGAAAACATGCTAATTACTGAGTCATATTGTAAGCCTAAATTTAGGCAAAACATGTGATATTATGCATCATTTTAAAGCTGATTGTTGTAAAAATGTTTTGACGGGTACATTTTGAACAGCAAATAAATAATAAGGGCCTGGTGAGTAAACAAAACAGGCCCATTTTCGAATGTGAATTTTGTGTTCGACTGACATCCTTCTGCTGTTATTTAACACATGTTTTATTAATCATTTCATCTATCTGTTCACAAAATCAAATTTTATATAGAACAAGCTTTAATCTGGTATAAAGATGTGCGATAAACTCTATTTAATTGCGACAAATTATACGTTAATATATCGAGTACGAAAATTCTCAGTGCGGAAGTTCGGTTCGATATTTTCCTTAAAAAAGTGCCAATACATGCTATTTTCCGAGTCTTATTTTAAGCCCCAATTAAGACAAAATATGCGATATTATGCATCATTTTAAAGCTTATACATAGAAAAAGGTTTAGACAGGTCGATTTAGAATTATTGTAAAAGAATAACAGCAAGACGAGTGTATAAAGTAGCCCTATTTTCGGACGTACATTTCGGTTTGAGTGACTTCCTTCTGCTATAAATAAATACACG
Organism: Mactra quadrangularis; assembly: GCA_025267735.1. Taxonomy (NCBI): domain Eukaryota; kingdom Metazoa; phylum Mollusca; class Bivalvia; order Venerida; family Mactridae; genus Mactra; species Mactra quadrangularis. Next base: position 36,539,733 of record CM046309.1, on the reverse strand, counting down.
TAATCTTAATTAATTTAAAAACTAAATCGCAAAATCAAACTGGCAATAGAATAAGCTTTCTTTTGATGTATAAATGAGTGAATAACTCGACTTAATTTGGACAAAATTTATGTTTTTATGTCAAGTTCGTAAATTTATCCGACCACAGTTTGGTTTGATTTTTTCATTGAAATGTGCGAAAACATGCTAATTACTGAGTCATATTGTAAGCCTAAATTTAGGCAAAACATGTGATATTATGCATCATTTTAAAGCTGATTGTTGTAAAAATGTTTTGACGGGTACATTTTGAACAGCAAATAAATAATAAGGGCCTGGTGAGTAAACAAAACAGGCCCATTTTCGAATGTGAATTTTGTGTTCGACTGACATCCTTCTGCTGTTATTTAACACATGTTTTATTAATCATTTCATCTATCTGTTCACAAAATCAAATTTTATATAGAACAAGCTTTAATCTGGTATAAAGATGTGCGATAAACTCTATTTAATTGCGACAAATTATACGTTAATATATCGAGTACGAAAATTCTCAGTGCGGAAGTTCGGTTCGATATTTTCATTAAAAAAGTGCCAATACATGCTATTTTCCGAGTCTTATTTTAAGCCCCAATTAAGACAAAATATGCGATATTATGCATCATTTTAAAGCTTATACATAGAAAAAGGTTTAGACAGGTCGATTTAGAATTATTGTAAAAGAATAACAGCAAGACGAGTGTATAAAGTAGCCCTATTTTCGGACGTACATTTCGGTTTGAGTGACTTCCTTCTGCTATAAATAAATACACGTAATCTTAATTAATTTAAAAACTAAATCGCAAAATCAAACTGGCAATAGAATAAGCTTTCTTTTGATGTATAAATGAGTGAATAACTCGACTTAATTTGGACAAAATTTATGTTTTTATGTCAAGTTCGTAAATTTATCCGACCACAGTTTGGTTTGATTTTTTCATTGAAATGTGCGAAAACATGCTAATTACTGAGTCTTATTGTAAGCCTAAATTTAGGCAAAACAAGTGATATTATGCATCATTTTAAAGCTGATTGTTGTAAAAATGTATTGACGGGTACATTTTGAACAGCAAATAAATGATAAGGGCCTGGTGAGTAAACAAACAGGCCCATTTTCGAATGTGAATTTTGTGTTCGACTGACATCCTTCTGCTGTTATTTAACACGTGTTTTATTAATCATTTCATCTATCTGTTCACAAAATCAAATTTTATATAGAACAAGCTTTAATCTGGTATATAGAATTGCGATGAACTCTATTTAATTGCGACAAATTATACGTTAATATATCGAGTACGAAAATTCTCAGTGCGGAAGTTCGGTTCGATATTTTCATTAAAAAGTGCCAATACATGCTATTTTCCGAGTCTTATTTTAAGCCCCAATTAAGACAAAATATGCGATATTATGCATCATTTTAAAGCTTATACATAGAAAAAGGTTTAGACAGGTCGATTTAGAATTATTGTAAAAGAATAACAGCAAGACGAGTGTATAAAGTAGCCCTATTTTCGGACGTACATTTCGGTTTGAGTGACTTCCTTCTGCTATAAATAAATACACGTAATCTTAATTAATTTAAAAACTAAATCGCAAAATCAAACTGGCAATAGAATAAGCTTTCTTTTGATGTATAAATGAGTGAATAACTCGACTTAATTTGGACAAAATTTATGTTTTTATGTCAAGTTCGTAAATTTATCCGACCACAGTTTGGTTTGATTTTTTCATTGAAATGTGCGAAAACATGCTAATTACTGAGTCTTATTGTAAGCCTAAATTTAGGCAAAACATGTGATATTATGCATCATTTTAAAGCTGATTGTTGTAAAAATGTTTTGACGGGTACATTTTGAACAGCAAATAAATGATAAGGGCCTGGTGAGTAAACAAAACAGGCCCATTTTCGAATGTGAATTTTGTGTTCGACTGACATCCTTCTGCTGTTATTTAACACATGTTTTATTAATCATTTCATCTATCTGTTCACAAAATCAAATTTTATATAGAACAAGCTTTAATCTGGTATATAGATGTGCGATAAACTCTATTTAATTGCGACAAATTATACGTTAATATATCGAGTACGAAAATTCTCAGTGCGGAAGTTCGGTTCGATATTTTCATTAAAAAAGTGCCAATACATGCTATTTTCCGAGTCTTATTTTAAGCCCCAATTAAGACAAAATATGCGATATTATGCATCATTTTAAAGCTTATACATAGAAAAAGGTTTAGACAGGTCGATTTAGAATTATTGTAAAAGAATAACAGCAAGACGAGTGTATAAAGTAGCCCTATTTTCGGACGTACATTTCGGTTTGAGTGACTTCCTTCTGCTATAAATAAATACACGTAATCTTAATTAATTTAAAAACTAAATCGCAAAATCAAACTGGCAATAGAATAAGCTTTCTTTTGATGTATAAATGAGTGAATAACTCGACTTAATTTGGACAAAATTTATGTTTTTATGTCAAGTTCGTAAATTTATCCGACCACAGTTTGGTTTGATTTTTTCATTGAAATGTGCGAAAACATGCTAATTACTGAGTCTTATTGTAAGCCTAAATTTAGGCAAAACATGTGATATTATGCATCATTTTAAAGCTGATTGTTGTAAAAATGTTTTGACGGGTACATTTTGAACAGCAAATAAATGATAAGGGCCTGGTGAGTAAACAAAACAGGCCCATTTTCGAATGTGAATTTTGTGTTCGACTGACATCCTTCTGCTGTTATTTAACACATGTTTTATTAATCATTTCATCTATCTGTTCACAAAATCAAATTTTATATAGAACAAGCTTTAATCTGGTATATAGATGTGCGATAAACTCTATTTAATTGCGACAAATTATACGTTAATATATCGAGTACGAAAATTCTCAGTGCGGAAGTTCGGTTCGATATTTTCCTTAAAAAAGTGCCAATACATGCTATTTTCCGAGTCTTATTTTAAGCCCCAATTAAGACAAAATATGCGATATTATGCATCATTTTAAAGCTTATACATAGAAAAAGGTTTAGACTGGTCGATTTAGAATTTTTTTTAAAAAGAATAACAGCAAGACGAGTGTATAAAGTAGCCCTATTTTCGGACGTACATTTCGGTTTGAGTGACATCCTTCTGCTATAAATAAATACACGTATTTTTTATTTATTTAAAATTTGAATCACAAAATCAAACTGGCAATAGAATAAGCTTTCTTTTAATGTATAAATGAGTGAATAACTCGACTTAATTTGGACAAAATATATGTTTTTATGTCAAGTTCGTAAATTCACCCGACCACAGTTTGGTTTGATTTTTTCATTGAAATGGGCAAAAACATGCTAATTACCGAGTCTTATTTTAAGCCTAAATTTAGGCAAAACATGTGATATTATGCATCATTTTAAAGCTGATTGTTGTGAAAATATTTTGACGGGTACATTTTGAACAGTGAATAAATTATAAGGGCCTGGTAAGTAAACAAAACAGGCCCATTTTCGAATGTGAATTTTGTGTTCGACTGACATCCTTCTGCTGTTATTTAACACATGTTTTATTAATCATTTCATCTATCTGTTCACAAAGTCAAATTTTAAATAGAACAAGCTTTAATCTGGTATATAGATGTGCAATAAACTCTATCTAATTGCGACAAATATACGATAATATATCGAGTACGAAAATTCTCGGTGCGAAAGTTCGGTTCGATATTTTCATTAAAAAAAGTGCAAATACATGCTATTTACCGAGTCTTATTCTAAGCCACAATCACGACAAAATATGCGATATTATGCATCATTTTAAAGCTTATACATAGAAAAAGGTTTAGACAGGTCGATTTAGAATTATTGTAAAAGAATAACAGCAAGACGAGTGTATAAAGTAGCCCTATTTTCGGACGTACATTTCGGTTTGAGTGACTTCCTTCTGCTATAAATAAATACACGTAATCTTAATTAATTTAAAAACTAAATCGCAAAATCAAACTGGCAATAGAATAAGCTTTCTTTTGATGTATAAATGAGTGAATAACTCGACTTAATTTGGACAAAATTTATGTTTTTATGTCAAGTTCGTAAATTTATCCGACCACAGTTTGGTTTGATTTTTTCATTGAAATGTGCGAAAACATGCTAATTACTGAGTCTTATTGTAAGCCTAAATTTAGGCAAAACATGTGATATTATGCATCATTTTAAAGCTGATTGTTGTAAAAATGTTTTGACGGGTACATTTTGAACAGCAAATAAATGATAAGGGCCTGGTGAGTAAACAAAACAGGCCCATTTTCGAATGTGAATTTTGTGTTCGACTGACATCCTTCTGCTGTTATTTAACACATGTTTTATTAATCATTTCATCTATCTGTTCACAAAATCAAATTTTATATAGAACAAGCTTTAATCTGGTATATAGATGTGCGATAAACTCTATTTAATTGCGACAAATTATACGTTAATATATCGAGTACGAAAATTCTCAGTGCGGAAGTTCGGTTCGATATTTTCATTAAAAAAGTGCCAATACATGCTATTTTCCGAGTCTTATTTTAAGCCCCAATTAAGACAAAATATGCGATATTATGCATCATTTTAAAGCTTATACATAGAAAAAGGTTTAGACAGGTCGATTTAGAATTATTGTAAAAGAATAACAGCAAGACGAGTGTATAAAGTAGCCCTATTTTCGGACGTACATTTCGGTTTGAGTGACTTCCTTCTGCTATAAATAAATACACGTAATCTTAATTAATTTAAAAACTAAATCGCAAAATCAAACTGGCAATAGAATAAGCTTTCTTTTGATGTATAAATGAGTGAATAACTCGACTTAATTTGGACAAAATTTATGTTTTTATGTCAAGTTCGTAAATTTATCCGACCACAGTTTGGTTGATTTTTTCATTGAAATGTGCGAAAACATGCTAATTACTGAGTCTTATTGTAAGCCTAAATTTAGGCAAAACATGTGATATTATGCATCATTTTAAAGCTGATTGTTGTAAAAATGTTTTGACGGGTACATTTTGAACAGCAAATAAATGATAAGGGCCTGGTGAGTAAACAAAACAGGCCCATTTTCGAATGTGAATTTTGTGTTCGACTGACATCCTTCTGCTGTTATTTAACACATGTTTTATTAATCATTTCATCTATCCGGTCACAAAATCAAATTTTATATAGAACAAGCTTTAATCTGGTATATAGATGTGCGATAAACTCTATTTAATTGCGACAAATTATACGTTAATATATCGAGTACGAAAATTCTCAGTGCGGAAGTTCGGTTCGATATTTTCCTTAAAAAAGTGCCAATACATGCTATTTTCCGAGTCTTATTTTAAGCCCCAATTAAGACAAAATATGCGATATTATGCATCATTTTAAAGCTTATACATAGAAAAAGGTTTAGACTGGTCGATTTAGAATTTTTTTTTAAAAGAATAACAGCAAGACGAGTGTATAAAGTAGCCCTATTTTCGGACGTACATTTCGGTTTGAGTGACATCCTTCTGCTATAAATAAATACACGTATTTTTTATTTATTTAAAATTTGAATCACAAAATCAAACTGGCAATAGAATAAGCTTTCTTTTAATGTATAAATGAGTGAATAACTCGACTTAATTTGGACAAAATATATGTTTTTATGTCAAGTTCGTAAATTCACCCGACCACAGTTTGGTTTGATTTTTTCATTGAAATGGGCAAAAACATGCTAATTACCGAGTCTTATTTTAAGCCTAAAGTTAGGCAAAACATGTGATATTATGCATCATTTTAAAGCTGATTGTTGTAAAAATGTTTTGACGGGTACATTTTGAACAGCAAATAAATGATAAGGGCCTGGTGAGTAAACAAAACAGGCCCATTTTCGAATGTGAATTTTGTGTTCGACTGACATCCTTCTGCTGTTATTTAACACATGTTTTATTAATCATTTCATCTATCTGTTCACAAAGTCAAATTGTAAATAGAACACGCTTTAATCTGGTATATAGATGTGCAATAAACTCTATCTAATTGCGACAATTATACGATAATATATCGAGTACGAAAATTCTCGGTGCGAAAGTTCGGTTCGATATTTTCATTAAAAAAAGTGTAAATACATGCTATTTACCGAGTCTTATTCTAAGCCACAATCACGACAAAATATGCGATATTATGCATCATTTTAAAGCTTATATATAGAAAAAGATTTAGACAGGTCGATTTAGAAGTTTTGAAAAAGAATAACAGCAAGACGAGTGTATAAAGTAGCCCTATTTTCGGACGTACATTTCGGTTTGAGTGACATCCTTCTGCTATAAATAAATACACGTATTTCTAATCTATTTAAAACTTGAATCACAAAATCCAACTGGCAATAGAATAAGCTTTCATTTGATGTATAAATGAGTGAATAGCTCGACTTAATTTGGACAAAATATATGTTTATATGTCAGGTTCGTAAATTTACCCGACCACAGTTTGGTTTGATTTTTTCATTGAAATGTGCGGAAACGTGCTAATTACCGAGTCATATTGTAAGCCTCAATTTAGGCAAAACATGTGATATAATGCATCATTTTAAAGCTGATTGTTGTAAAAATGTTTTGACGGGTACATTTTGTACAGTTAACAAATAATAAGGACCTGGTGAGTAAACAAAACAGGCCCATTTTCGAATGTGAATTTTGTGTTCGACTGACATCCTTCTGCGGTTATTTAACACATGTTTTATTAATCATTTCATCTATCTGTTCACAATATCAACTTTTAGATAGAACAAGCTTTAATTTGGTGTATAGATGTGTGATAAACTCTATTTAATTGCGACAGATTATACGTTAATATATCGAGTACGAAAATTCTCAGTGCGGAAGTTCGTTCGATACTTTCATTCAAAAAGTGCAAATACATGCTATTTACCGAGTCTTATTCTAAGCCCCAATTAAGACAAAATATGCGATATTATGCATCATTTTAAAGCTTATACATAGAAAAAGGTTTAGACAGGTCGATTTAGAATTTTTGTAAAAGAATAACAACAAGACGAGTGTATAAAGTAGCCCTATTTTCGGACGTACATTTCGGTTTGAGTGACTTCCTTCTGCTATAAATAAATACACGTAATCTTAATTAATTTCAAAACTAAATCGCAAAATCAAACTAACAATAGAATAAGCTTTCTTTTGATGTATAAATGAGTGAATAACTCGACTTAATTTGGACAAAATTTATGTTTTTATGTCAAGTTCGTAAATTTATCCGACCACAGTTTGGTTTGATTTTTTCATTGAAATGTGCGAAAACATGCTAATTACTGAGTCTTATTGTAAGCCTAAATTTAGGCAAAGCATGTGATATTATGCATCATTTTAAAGCTGATTGTTGTAAAAATGTTTTGACGGGTACATTTTGAACAGCAAATAAATGATAAGGGCCTGGTGAGTAAACAAAACAGGCCCATTTTCGAATGTGAATTTTGTGTTCGACTGACATCCTTCTGCTGTTATTTAACACATGTTTTATTAATCATTTCATCTATCTGTTCACAAAATCAAATTTTATATAGAACTAGCTTTAATCTGGTATATAGATGTGCGATAAACTCTATTTAATTGCGACAAATTATACGTTAATATATCGAGTACGAAAATTCTCAGTGCGGAAGTTCGGTTCGATATTTTCATTAAAAAAGTGCCAATACATGCTATTTTCCGAGTCTTATTTTAAGTCCCAATTAAGACAAAATATGCGATATTATGCATCATTTTAAAGCTTATACATAGAAAAAGGTTTAGACAGGTCGATTTAGAATTATTGTAAAAGAATAACAGCAAGACGAGTGTATAAAGTAGCCCTATTTTCGGACGTACATTTCGGTTTGAGTGACTTCCTTCTGCTATAAATAAATACACGTAATCTTAATTAATTTAAAAACTAAATCGCAAAATCAAACTGGCAATAGAATAAGCTTTCTTTTGATGTATAAATGAGTGAATAACTCGACTTAATTTGGAAAAAATGTATGTTTTTATGTCAAGTTCGTAAATTTATCCGACCACAGTTTGGTTTGATTTTTTCATTGAAATGTGCGAAAACATGCTAATTACTGAGTCTTATTGTAAGCCTAAATTTAGGCAAAACATGTGATATTATGCATCATTTTAAAGCTGATTGTTGTAAAAATGTTTTGACGGGTACATTTTGAACAGCAAATAAATGATAAGGGCCTGGTGAGTAAACAAAACAGGCCCATTTTCGAATGTGAATTTTGTGTTCGACTGACATCCTTCTGCTGTTATTTAACACATGTTTTATTAATCATTTCATCTATCTGTTCACAAAATCAAATTTTATATAGAACAAGCTTTAATCTGGTATATAGATGTGCGATAAACTCTATTTAATTGCGACAAATTATACGTTAATATATCGAGTACGAAAATTCTCAGTGCGGAAGTTCGGTTCGATATTTTCATTAAAAAAGTGCCAATACATGCTATTTTCCGAGTCTTATTTTAAGCCCCAATTAAGACAAAATATGCGATATTATGCATCATTTTAAAGCTTATACATAGAAAAAGGTTTAGACTGGTCGATTTAGAATTATTGTAAAAGAATAACAGCAAGACGAGTGTATAAAGTAGCCCTATTTTCGGACGTACATTTCGGTTTGAGTGACTTCCTTCTGCTATAAATAAATACACGTAATCTTAATTAATTTAAAAACTAAATCGCAAAATCAAACTGGCAATAGAATAAGCTTTCTTTTGATGTATAAATGAGTGAATAACTCGACTTAATTTGGACAAAATTTATGTTTTTATGTCAAGTTCGTAAATTTATCCGACCACAGTTTGGTTTGATTTTTTCATTGAAATGTGCGAAAACATGCTAATTACTGAGTCTTATTGTAAGCCTAAATTTAGGCAAAACATGTGATATTATGCATCATTTTAAAGCTGATTGTTGTAAAAATGTTTTGACGGGTACATTTTGAACAGCAAATAAATGATAAGGGCCTGGTGAGTAAACAAAACAGGCCCATTTTCGAATGTGAATTTTGTGTTCGACTGACATCCTTCTGCTGTTATTTAACACATGTTTTATTAATCATTTCATCTATCTGTTCACAAAATCAAATTTTATATAGAACAAGCTTTAATCTGGTATATAGATGTGCGATAAACTCTATTTAATTGCGACAAATTATACGTTAATATATCGAGTACGAAAATTCTCAGTGCGGAAGTTCGGTTCGATATTTTCATTAAAAAAGTGCCAATACATGCTATTTTCCGAGTCTTATTTTAAGCCCCAATTAAGACAAAATATGCGATATTATGCATCATTTTAAAGCTTATACATAGAAAAAGGTTTAGACTGGTCGATTTAGAATTTTTTTTAAAAGAATAACAGCAAGACGAGTGTATAAAGTAGCCCTATTTTCGGACGTACATTTCGGTTTGAGTGACATCCTTCTGCTATAAATAAATACACGTATTTTTTATTTATTTAAAATTTGAATCACAAAATCAAACTGGCAATAGAATAAGCTTTCTTTTAATGTATAAATGAGTGAATAACTCGACTTAATTTGGACAAAATATATGTTTTTATGTCAAGTTCGTAAATTCACCCGACCACAGTTTGGTTTGATTTTTTCATTGAAATGGGCAAAAACATGCTAATTACCGAGTCTTATTTTAAGCCTAAATTTAGGCAAAACATGTGATATTATGCATCATTTTAAAGCTGATTGTTGTAAAAATGTTTTGACGGGTACATTTTGAACAGTGAATAAATAATAAGGGCCTGGTAAGTAAACAAAACAGGCCCATTTTCGATGTTGACCAAAATATACGTCCGAAAATAGGGCTACTTTATGCACTCGTCTTGCTATTATTATCTTACGAAAATTCAAAAACGACCTGTCGAAGCCTTTTTCTATGTATAAGCTTTAAAATGATGCATAATATCATGTGTTTTTTTCTGAAATGTGGCTTAAAATAAGACTCGGTAAATAGCACGTATTCGCACTTTTTTATTGAAAATATCGAATCGAACTTCCGCACTGAGAATTTTCGTACTCGATAAATATACATATAATTTGTCGCAATTAAATTGAGTTTATCGCACATCTATATACCAAATTTAAGCTTGTTCTATATAAAATTTGATTTTGTGAACAGATAGATGAATGACTAATAAAACATGTGTTTATTAACAGCAGAAGGATGTCAGTCGAACACGAAATTCACAGTCGACAATGGGCCTGTTTTATTTACTCACCAGGCCCTTATTATTTATTTACTCTTCAAAATGTACCCGTCAAAACATTTTTACAACAATCAGCTTTTAAATGATGCATAATATCACATGTTTTGCCCAAATTTAGGCTTACAATATGAAATTTATGTTTTTATGTCAAGTTCGTAAATTTATCCGACCACAGTTTGGTTTGATTTTTTCATTGAAATGTGCGAAAACATGCTAATTACTGAGTCTTATTGTAAGCCTAAATTTAGGCAAAACAAGTGATTTTATGCATCATTTTAAAGCTGATTGTTGTAAAAATGTTTTGACGGGTACATTTTGAACAGCAAATAAATGATAAGGGCCTGGTGAGTAAACAAAACAGGCCCATTTTCGAATGTGAATTTTGTGTTCGACTGACATCCTTCTGCTGTTATTTAACACATGTTTTATTAATCATTTCATCTATCTGTTCACAAAATCAAATTTTATATAGAACAAGCTTTAATCTGGTATATAGATGTGCGATAAACTCTATTTAATTGCGACAAATTATACGTTAATATATCGAGTACGAAAATTCTCAGTGCGGAAGTTCGGTTCGATATTTTCATTAAAAAAGTGCCAATACATGCTATTTTCCGAGTCTTATTTTAAGCCCCAATTAAGACAAAATATGCGATATTATGCATCATTTTAAAGCTTATACATAGAAAAAGGTTTAGACTGGTCGATTTAGAATTTTTTTTAAAAGAATAACAGCAAGACGAGTGTATAAAGTAGCCCTATTTTCGGACGTACATTTCGGTTTGAGTGACATCCTTCTGCTATAAATAAATACACGTATTTTTTATTTATTTAAAATTTGAATCACAAAATCAAACTGGCAATAGAATAAGCTTTCTTTTAATGTATAAATGAGTGAATAACTCGACTTAATTTGGACAAAATATATGTTTTTATGTCAAGTACGAAAATTCTCAGTACGAAATTTCGGTTCGATATTTTCAAAAAATGTGCAAATACATTCTGACTACCGAGTCTTATTTTAAACCACAACTAAGTTAAAACATTTGCTTTTATGCATCATTTTCAAGCTGATTGTTTGGAAAATGTTTTGACGGGTAAATTTAGAACTATAAATAAACAATAAGGGCCTGTCGAGTGTTCAAAACAGGCCAATTTTTGAATGTGAATTTTATTTCGACTGACATCCTTCTGCTGTAAACAAAAACATGTTTGACTATGTATTTTACAAATCCATACACATAATCAGACTGAAGATAAAACAAGCTTTCTTTTGATATATATCAACATACAAAACTTGACTTTTATAAGGCCGAACGATACTAACTGGATCGATGTTTGAGTTTTTTCTAAATGATATTTGGGTTCGGTCTTTTTTATGAAATGACTAGTAACAGGTCTATTTTCGAGAGCAATTTTCGAGAATGTTTCGACTTAAACCTTACACATTATGCATCAAATTAAAAATGTTTTGAAATGTCTATTTGGGAAAAAAATAATAAAGAATAACAGCATGGCGAGTGTAGAAGTTAGCCCTGTTTTCGGATATAAATTTGGGTTTGACTGCCACCCTTCTGCTATTAATAAATACACGATTTTTTTATTAATTTACCAACCTATTCGCAAAATCAGACTAACAATAGAATAAGATTTATTTTGGTGTTATTTGGTGGTGATCCTAGCAAGGCAGTTAGAACCTCAGTCTATAGGGCTCTAGAGATCTACATAGTAATCTACAATGAAAGACAAAATCTAGATCCCACAAATTCAGTCTATTTCATTTATTCCACCCAATTAAGTGCAAATACCATATGAGTTACATAAACACTGCATAAAAACACCAAAATGCAGTTAAAACATCTAATTAAACTTATTTGAAAGTACTGAAAAGACTTAAAATCAATTCTGAGGTACCCAAAACCTCTAATTTTAATGCTATTTACTAGCAAAATTAACAATGCCTTAAATTCATTGTAATTAAATATATCCTAGGATGCAAATCCTACTTAAATATACATTATCAGGGTCTTTTTACCCAGATAAAACACCATTACCAGACTTACCGGGTTACTAAAACCCATAAATTTAACAAATATTCAACAAACCTGTTGAATCTTAAAACTATTTTACATTATTTAATGCCTACTATACAGGAATATATATATTTTAATCATATAATGTGGAAATTTATGTTTTTATAATACAAAAAGACATTATTTTGTCTATTTTAATACAAATTTTATACAATTTAGCCTATTAAAAGGCTTTAAAACCTTTAATTTAACAATTTCTTAAACTAATTATCGGTTAGGAACTTGTAAAAGAAACAAAAGACCTGAAATTACCATCTTAAACCCAGTAATATATATATCAAAAACTTCATTAATATACCTAATGACAAAATTCTTTTAAATTAGAGCTAAAATGTCTTAGGTTTTAGAATTTCACATTATATTTTTACTAAAAAATCAACAAAAAATCTATTGGAACACCTATTAAAGTTCATTTTCTGTTCCAATACTGAAAAAAATTATCAAAATGAATAACTCTTAAGAAAATATTATAGAGTTTTCAAAAATATGTCAACAACTGACATATGTATACTAATATATCAAAAGGTTCTCCGGTCCATAAGATCCAATTACCCCGGATATGTTTAATAAACCGGGGTAGTTACTTGGTATTTGCACTATTTTGGGATCCCCGCAATTAATAATACAATACTATTGTTTAACTTTTTCTATAGTACTTATGGATTGAGTCTTTTGTGCTCTGTACAGAAGATTTCATTCAAAAAGTACACTACATTGTGTGTAACTTTTAATCTTTTGTTACAAAAATTAAAGATACCAGTCAATGTGATTTTTTACAAGGAATCTTTTAACGTGCCCGGATTTTTTTGTCAAATTTTAAACTTTTTAGAATACTGATTAAAACAGTCTATTACTAATGTACAAATCTCTCACAAGATCAAAAAATGAATATGGAGCTGAAATTTATTCTGTAACTAGCCCCTCCCAACTCCAAAGACTAAATATTATTCAGAATTAAGCATTGAGAATTGCTCTAAGGGCCTTACCAACCACCCCACAGCATCTTTTAGAAGCAGAGGCAGGAGTCATGCCACTCATTTTCAGGTCTGGGCAGGCTGTTAAATTCTGGGCCAGGGCTCAAACCAAAAAAATTAAAAAAAAACCTGAATGCCATCATTGGGACTGGTTCATTCTGCCACAGGAGCTTTCAAAATACTCCTACACCATTTGGAGCCAAAATTGAGCTCCTAAAGGCAACAATGGGTTTCAGTGATGTCCCTTTGACATCCAGATCCTACTAGATCCAAGCAAGGCGGTCAGGAGTTCAGTCTATATGGCTCTAGAAACTTATATAGTTGATTGCCAAATGACCGATAACATCTAGAGCCCCCATTCTCAGTCTATTTCATTTATATCACCCAATATAAGTGCAAGTACCTCAAGAGTTTCAATGAAATCTGTATACATAACACTATAATGCAGAAAATACCATTTAAATGGCTATTTTTCACATAATAAACTATAAAACTATAACAATGAGGTAATTTAAACCTCTTATATAAACTGTTATCCACTAGTTTTGTTTAAAATTCAAGTGATTTTTACTAAATAGCAAAATACATAGACCTAAAAACAAAAATTATTAAACAAAACAGGGTCAAATTCTTTAAAAACATCATTCTGAATAACTTTCCGGGTTAGGAAAATACCAATTTTATTATTTAAACAGTTCAAATTGTTGAATTTTACACCATTTTCAAATTATTTTAATTCTTCTATTTAATTACTACCTTACATATACTAAATACTGAAAAGTATGATATTTTTGACAAAAAGGACAACTTTTTGCCCATCTCCTTCAATAAAAGACTGCATATTAGGGTTAAAAACCTTAAATTTTTACAAAAAAATCACTCTTTATGGATTGGAGACATATAAAGATGTCATTAAACATAATAGTATCAATGCAACCATTGTAATATAGACCAAATGACATTAACAATATTAAAAACATAAGAATTTCAAATTTCAGAACTAAAATTCTCAATATTTTAGATTTTTCACACTTTGTTAACATTATATTCCACTCTAGAAATGAAAATAGCTGGAATATTAATCTTAAAAAACCTTTATAAGTATATATAGTTTATACAATTTCATCAATTAAAGTTTATTTCCCTAAATAGTTTTGATTTCTACATCAATATATCAAAATTTGGCTTTAAACTTAATAAATAGAAAAGGATCTCCAATCCTAAAGATCCAATTACCCCGTTAAAAATAACCGGGGTAATTACTCGGTACTTGCACTCTGTTTGGATCCCCACAACCATAGAAATAAATGTATTTCATGTACAAATATTTTTTTGCTTTTTGATTGAGGTTTCTGCACTATGTGCTTCAACCTTTGATCAAGAAGTAAATAACTTTGTACTCATTTGTATCTAAAACCAAAAGTAACAATCACTGTGATTTTTAAGGAGAATCTTTTAAGGTCCTCAGTTTTCTAGTGAACATTTTTCAATTTAAAAAAAATAAGTGTCAATTAGTGCATGTATGTGAAGACAGCAGTAACGGCAGTACAGCAGTAAAGCCTTACTGTCAGAATTTCATCATTTTCAGGCTGATTGTTTGGAAAATGTTTTCACGGGTACATTTTGAAAAATAAGTCAACAATAAGGGCACTGCGAGTGGACAAAACAGGCCCATTTTCAAATGTATACTTTTGTTCGACAGTTGGACATCCTTCTGCTATTAATAAATGCATCTTTTATAAAATTACTTCACCAATCTATTCAATCTATAATAAAATTATATATAGAACAAGCTTTCTTTTGGTATACAAATGTGAGAAAAATTCGAACCGAACTTTCGTACTGAGAATTTTCGTACTTGATATATTTAAATACATATATTTTGTCGCAATTAAAATGAGTTAATCTCACATTTATACACCAAAACAAACCTTGTTCTATATTAAATTTGATTTTGTGAATACATTGGTGAAATAATTAATAAAACATGTTTTTATTAACAGCAGAAGGATGTCAATCGAACACAAAATTCACATTCGAAAATGGGCCTGTTTTGTTTACTCACCAGGCCCTTATTATTTATTTACTCTTCAAAATGTACCCGTCAAAACATTTTTACAACAATCAGCTTTTAAATGATGCATAATATCACATGTTTTGCCCAAATTTAGGCTTACAATATGACTCGGTAATTAGCACGTTTTTGCACATTTCAATGAAAAAATCAAACCAAACTGTGGTCGGGTAAATTTACGAACTTGACATAAAAACATATATTTTGTCCAAATTAAGTCGAGTTATTCACTCATTTATACATTATAAGAAAGCTTATTCTATTGCCAGTCTGATTTTGTGATTCAAGTTTTAAATGAATTAAAAATACGTGTATTTATTTATAGCAGAAGGAAGTCACTCAAACCGAAATGTACGTCCGAAAATAGGGCTACTTTATACACTAGTCTTGCTGTTAATCTTTTACAATAATTCTAAATCGACCTGTCTAAACCTTTTTCTATGTATAAGCTTTAAAATGATGCATAATATCGCATATTCTGTCTTAATTGGGGCTTAAAATAAGACTCCGTAAATAGCATGTATTGGCACTTTTTTAAGGAAAATATCGAACCGAACTTCCGCACTGAGAATTTTCGTACTCGATATATTAACGTATAATTTGTCGCAATTAAATAGAGTTTATCGCACATCTATATACCAGATTAAAGCTTGTTCTATATAAAATTTGATTTTGTGAACAGATAGATGAAATGATTAATAAAACATGTGTTAAATAACAGCAGAAGGATGTCAGTCGAACACAAAATTCACATTCGAAAATGGGCCTGTTTTGTTTACTCACCAGGCCCTTATTATTTATTTGCTGTTCAAAATGTACCCGTCAAAACATTTTTATAACAATCAGCTTTAAAATGATGCATAATATCACATGTTTTGCCTAAATTCAGGCTTACAATATGACTCAGTAATTAGCATGTTTTTGCACATTTCAATGAAAAAATCAAACCAAACTATGGTCGGATAAATTTACGAACTTGACATAAAAACATAAATTTTGTCCAAATTAAGTCGAGTTATTCACTCATTTATACATCAAAAGAAAGCTTATTCTATTGTTAGTTTGATTTTGTGATTTAGTTTTGAAATTAATTAAGATTACGTGTATTTAGTTATAGCAGAAGGAAGTCACTCAAACCGAAATGTACGTCCGAAAATAGGGCTACTTTATACACTCGTCTTGTTGTTATTCTTTTACAAAAATTCTAAATCGACCTGTCTAAATCTTTTTCTATGTAAAAGCTTTAAAATGATGCATAATATCGCATATTTTGTCTTAATTGGGGCTTAGAATGAGACTCGGTAAATAGCATGTATTTGCACTTTTTGAATGAAAGTATCGAACGAACTTCCGCACTGAGAATTTTCGTACTCGATATATTAACGTATAATCTGTCGCAATTAAATAGAGTTTATCACACATCTATACACCAAATTAAAGCTTGTTCTATCTAAAAGTTGATTTTGTGAACAGATAGATGAAATGATTAATAAAACATGTGTTAAATAACCGCAGAAGGATGTAAGTCGAACACAAAATTCACATTCGAAAATGGGCCTGTTTTGTTTACTCACCAGGTCCTTATTATTTGTTTACTGTACAAAATGTACCCGTCAAAACATTTTTACAACAATCAGCTTTAAAATGATGCATAATATCACATGTTTTGCCTAAATTGAGGCTTACAATATGACTCGGTAATTAGCACGTTTCCGCACATTTCAATGAAAAAATCAAACCAAACTGTGGTCGGGTAAATTTACGAACCTGACATATAAACATATATTTTGTCCAAATTAAGTCGAGCTATTCACTCATTTATACATCAAATGAAAGCTTATTCTATTGCCAGTTCGATTGTGTGATTCAAGTTTTAAATAGATTAAAAATACGTGTATTTATTTATAGCAGAAGGATGTCACTCAAACCGAAATGTACGTCCGAAAATAGGGCTACTTTATACACTCGTCTTGCTGTTATTCTTTTTCAAAACTTCTAAATCGACCTGTCTAAATCTTTTTCTATATATAAGCTATAAAATGATGCATAATATCGCATATTTTGTCGTGATTGTGGCTTAGAATAAGACTCGGTAAATAGCATGTATTTGCACTTTTTTTAATGAAAATATCGAACCGAACTTCCGCACCGAGAATTTTCGTACTCGATATATTATCGTATATTTGTCGCAATTAGATAGAGTTTATTGCACATCTATATACCAGATTAAAGCTTGTTCTATTTAAAATTTGACTTTGTGAACAGATAGATGAAATGATTAATAAAACATGTGTTAAATAACCGCAGAAGGATGTAAGTCGAACACAAAATTCACATTCGAAAATGGGCCTGTTTTGTTTACTCACCAGGTCCTTATTATTTGTTTACTGTACAAAATGTACCCGTCAAAATATTTTTACAACAATCAGCTTTAAAATGATGCATAATATCACATGTTTTGCCTAAATTTAGGCTTACAATATGACTCGGTAATTAGCACGTTTTTGCACATTTCAATGAAAAAATCAAACCAAACTGTGGTCGGGTAAATTTACGAACTTGACATAAAAACATATATTTTGTCCAAATTAAGTCGAGTTATTCACTCATTTATACATTAAAAGAAAGCTTATTCTATTGCCAGTTTGATTTTATGATTCAAATTTTAAATAAATTAAAAATACGTGTATTTATTTATAGAAGAAGGATGTCACTCAAACCGAAATGTACGTCCGAAAATAGGGCTACTTTATACACTCGTCTTGTTGTTATTCTTTTACAAAAATTCAAAATCGACCTGTCTAAACCTTTTTCTAGGCATAAGCTTTAAAATGATGCATAATATTGCATATTTTGTCTTAATTGTGGCTTAGAATAAGACTCGGTAAATAGCATGTATTGGCACTTTTTTAATGAAAATATCGAACCGAACTTCCGCACTGAGAATTTTCGTACTCGATATATTAACGTATAATTTGTCGCAATTAAATAGAGTTTATCGCACATCTATATACCAGATTAAAGCTTGTTCTATATAAAATTTGATTTTGTGAACAGATAGATGAAATGATTAATAAAACATGTGTTAAATAACAGCAGAAGGATGTCAGTCGAACACAAAATTCACATTCGAAAATGGGCCTGTTTTGTTTACTCACCAGGCCCTTATTATTTATTTGCTGTTCAAAATGTACCCGTCAAAACATTTTTACAGCAATCATTTTCAAAATGATGCATAATATCACATGTTTTGCCTAAATTTAGGCTTACAATAAGACTCGGTAATTAGCACGTTTTCGCACATTTCAAAGAAAAAATCAAACCAAACTGTGGTCGGGTAAATTT
Organism: Mactra quadrangularis; assembly: GCA_025267735.1. Taxonomy (NCBI): domain Eukaryota; kingdom Metazoa; phylum Mollusca; class Bivalvia; order Venerida; family Mactridae; genus Mactra; species Mactra quadrangularis. The sequence continues at coordinate 36,520,960 of CM046309.1, read as the reverse complement.
ACGAACTTGACATATAAACATATATTTTGTCCAAATTAAGTCGAGTTATTCACTCATTTATACATCAAAAGAAAGCTTATTCTATTGCCAGTTTGATTTTGCGATTCAGTTTTGAAATTAATTAAGATTATGTGTATTTATTTATAGCAGAAGGATGTCACTCAAACCGAAATGTACGTCCGAAAATAGGGCTACTTTATACACTCGTCTTGTTGTTATTCTTTTACAAAAATTCAAAATCGACCTGTCTAAACCTTTTTCTATGTATAAGCTTTAAAATGATGCATAATATCGCATATTTTGTCTTACTTTGGGCTTAAAATAAGATTCGGTAAATAGCATGTATTGGCACTTTTTTAATGAAAATATCGAACCGAACTTCCGCACTGAGAATTTTCGTACTCGATATATTAACGTATAATTTGTCGCAATTAAATAGAGTTTATCGCACATCTTTATACCAGATTAAAGCTTGTTCTATATAAAATTTGATTTTGTGAACAGATAGATGAAATGATTAATAAAACATGTGTTAAATAACAGCAGAAGGATGTCAGTCGAACACAAAATTCACATTCGAAAAGGTGCCTGTTTTGCTTACTCACCAGGCCCTTATTATTTATTTGCTGTTCAAAATGTACCCGTCAAAACATTTTCACAACAATCAGCTTTAAAATGATGCATAATATCACATGTTTTGCTTAAATTTAGGCTTACAATAAGACTCGGTAATTAGCATGTTTTCGCACATTTCAATGAAAAAATCAAACCAATCTGGGGTCGGGTGAATTTACGAACTTGACATATAAACATATATTTTGTCCAAATTAAGTCGAGTTATTCACTCATATATACATCAAAAGTAAGCTTATTCAATTGCGAGTTTGAATTTGAGATTAAGTTTTTAAATTAATTAAGAATACGTGTATTTATTTATAGCAGAAGGATGTCACTCAAACCGAAATGTACGTCCGAAAATAGGGCTACTTTATACACTCGTCTTGTTGTTATTCTTTTACAAAAATTCTAAATCGACCTGTCTAATCCTTTTTCTATGTATAAGCTTTAAAATGATGCATAATATCGCATATTTTGTCTTACTTTGGGCTTAAAATAAGATTCGGTAAATAGCATGTATTGGCACTTTTTTAATGAAAATATCGAACCGAACTTCCGCACTGAGAATTTTCGTACTCGATATATTAACGTATAATTTGTCGCAATTAAATAGAGTTTATCGCACATCTTTATACCAGATTAAAGCTTGTTCTATATAAAATTTGATTTTGTGAACAGATAGATGAAATGATTAATAAAACATGTGTTAAATAACAGCAGAAGGATGTCAGTCGAACACAAAATTCACATTCGAAAAGGTGCCTGTTTTGCTTACTCACCAGGCCCTTATTATTTATTTGCTGTTCAAAATGTACCCGTCAAAACATTTTTACAACAATCAGCTTTAAAATGATGCATAATATCACATGTTTTGCTTAAATTTAGGCTTACAATAAGACTCGGTAATTAGCATGTTTTCGCACATTTCAATGAAAAAATCAAACCAAACTGTGGTCGGATAAATTTACGAACTTGATATAAAAACATAAATTTTGTCCAAATTAAGTCGAGTTATTCACTCATTTATACATCAAAAGAAAGCTTATTCTATTGTTAGTTTGATTTTGCGATTTAGTTTTGAAATTAATTAAGATTACGTGTATTTATTTATAGCAGAAGGAAGTCACTCAAACCGAAATGTACGTCCGAAAATAGGGCTAATTTATACACTCGTCTTGCTGTTATTCTTTTACAAAAATTCTAAATCGACCTGTCTAAATCTTTTTCTATGTATAAGCTTTAAAATGATGCATAATATCGCATATTTTGTCTTAATTGGGGCTTAGAATAAGACTCGGTAAATAGCATGTATTTGCACTTTTTGAATGAAAGTATCGAACGAACTTCCGCACTGAGAATTTTCGTACTCGATATATTAACGTATAATCTGTCGCAATTAAATAGAGTTTATCACACATCTATACACCAAATTAAAGCTTGTTCTATCTAAAAGTTGATTTTGTGAACAGATAGATGAAATGATTAATAAAACAGGCGAATCCTAAAACACTGACCGCTTAACTGACGAGTTAAATATAGTGCGCTTAACTGACGAGTTAAATATAGTGCAATTATCTTCTTAACTGACCAGTTAAATAAAGAAGGGATTAAAAATGACTGTATTGCTTGAGTGTTTTTGAGATATTGTTGGAGTTTTTTGTTGAAATTTTATGATGATGATGTGGTATATTATCTTATTCAATAATGTCATTGTAAGAAATTATGATTAGATTGATTTTTTATGAAATTGCATAAAAGATACTTTGAAGTAGAAAAATGCGATAGCGATGTGACATATGATAATTTTTCACAAAATCAAATTAATTAATTTTAGTGTATTTAACAGTAGGGCAAGACGTATTTTCCTAATAAAATTATTTAAATATGATATTTAAATGAGTAATTAGTAATCAAATGAGTGTAAAATGCTTAACTGACCAAATGAATAAAGATGGTTTACTGACCAAATGAGTTAGTGAGTATATTTTAATATTTCAATAACGAGCGTTTAATGAGCAAACTAATGTCGAATGATTTATTGACCATTGGTTAAATTAAAAAATAAGATGTGTTTATCAAATTAAATGGCCAAATAGCCGTTAAACGCTTAACTGACGAAAAGAATATTGAACGAATTTCTGACCAATGATTTCACGGATGAATAAACACTCTTTGTTTAACTGGTCAGTGTTTTAGGATGTCAATTCTTAACTGACCAGTTAAATATAGAGTGGTTATTCGACCATGAAAATATAACTGACCAAATTGAAAAAAAATATATATTGAAAGATTTTATTTCTTCTGTTTATTGCAATAGTAGATAAATGATTAAAGGATATGAATGAAAGCTTTTTTTAAACTAACCAAAATGTTGAAAGCTTAACTGGACTAATATAAAATGCTTAACTGACCAAATGAATACTGAATGATTAACTGACCAAAAGAATATAGAATGCTTAACTGACCAAATGTATATAGAATGCTTAACTGACCAAATGTATATAGAATCTTTAACTGACCAAATGAATATAGAGTGCTTAACTGACCAAATGTATATAGAATGATTAACTGACCAAATGTATATAGAATGCTTAACTGACCAAATGAATATAGAATGCTTAACTGACCAAACGTATATAGAATCTTTAACTGACCAAATGTATATAGAATCTTTAACTGACCAAATGAATATAGAAGGCTTAACTGACCAAATATATATAGAATCTTTAACTGACCAAATGTATATAGAATCTTTAACTGACCAAATGAATATAGAATGCTGACCAATGAATATAGAATGCTTAACTGACCAAATGTATATAGAATGCTTAACTGACCAAATGAATCTAGAAGGCTTAACTGACCAAATGAATATAGAATGCTTAACTGACCAAATGAATCTAGAAGGCTAGAAGATTGCTTAGCTGACAAAAATTATGATTACACGATTATTACTGTATGTTCAACTGGTCAGTTAAGGATCATAATTCTTAACTGACCAGTTAAATATATAGTGGTTATTCAACCGTAAAATTATTTATAAAAAACGCTACAGAAAGTATTTTTTAATTGGCCGAATAAATTATATATAATGATGGTAGATCGCTTATCTCACCAAATGAATATAGAAGATTTAATCAACTGACCAAATAAATATAGTAGTCGATCAACATTCCTTTGTAGTACAATATCGTCATTAACAGTGTATCGGAGATAATTCGATTAATAATTCTGCCGTTAATCTTGTTAATGTAATCAAGTTTTGACAAGTGTCAAACACTTAGCAATCAGTTACGCACTATTGACCATTGTCACTTGTCAACTGTCTAATTATATATTCAAACAAAGTTTTTTTTCTGTTTGTATTTTTAACATAACAAACAAACATGTTGAAAAATTTTAATAGTTAAATTTACATTTACAGTGTATTTACTATATAAAAAATAGCAATACTTTTTGGTCAGTTAAAGTGCATCATGTGTTATATTCAATAATCGAGACCTTACTTCTGACTGATATGATAAATACGCTCATGTTTCAATTAAACGACCAATCTTGAATGTAACTTTCGCACCTAATCATTTATGACACGTGTCTTAGTCGGTCACTTAAAAGCATGTGTGAGATAATCCAATTATCACATTAACACTTGGTTTTGACAGTACAGTGATTAAATAATCTAAATTTTTTTGGTTTGTAGCAATAAGTAATCGTCCGTATTCGCCGCGCAAAAGTATTATTGGAGTAGGCGGTGCGCTTTATTTTATTTTATGAAGAAAGGAAACATTATTATTTTCCGGCATGTCAAGCTTTTTCAAAGATTTCGCTCCCATACATGAGAATCGGTAAAAACGACTATGTCATGAATATTTACAACATGAAACACAACATGAGTCGCTGTACTGGTCAGTTAAGACATCACGATCCTAAAAAACTGACCAATTAAATAAAGAGTGTGCATCGACCCGTAATGTAAATCTTCCGTCTTTGAATATAGAAGGCTTTATTGACCAAGGACATAGGGTCCTTGATTGAACAAATGAATATAGAACGCTTAACTTTCAAATAAAGTTCTTTTGAAAGTTTGTCAGCAACCTTTATACAAAGACGGGGGCATTCTGCTATGATTTGGTCAGTTAAGTCTTCAAATTTATTTAGTCATTTAGCAATACATTTTCAAATGGTCTATATTCCTTTGGTCGGTTTATTTTTTTAGATTACATTTCTTCTGATTATTCATCTGTTATTGCAAGAAACAAATACAAGGAAATCTTTCAATACAAAGAGTTTCTTCATTTTGGTCAGTTATATTTTCACGGTCTAATGACCACTCTATATTTAACTCGTCAGTTAAGAATTGTGATCCTTAACTGACCAGTTAAACAAAGAGTGTTTATTGATCCGTGAAATCATTGGTCAGTAAAGCATTCTATATTCGTATCGTCAGTTAAGCGTTTTACAGCGATTTGGTCATTAAAATTGATTAAAAAATTTTTTTTGGTATTTATTTAGACCATGAATAAAAGGCCAGTGAAGTCTTCGACATTAGTTTGATCAGTTTAACGTCCGTTATTAAACTATCATTCCATGCTCATTTGATCAGTTAAACCTTCTATATTCATTTGGTCAGTTAAGCTTTCTATTTTCAATTGGTCAGTTAAGCGCTCCATATTCATTTGGTCAGTTAAGTGTCACATATTCAATTGGTCAGTTAAGTGCTCTATATTCAATTGGTCAGTTAAGCATTCTTTGGTCAGTTAAGCTTTTCTATATCCATTTGGTCAGTTAAGCCTTCTATATTCATTTGGTCAGTTAAAGATTCTATATACATTTGGTCAGTTAAAGATTCTATATACGTTTGGTCAGTTAAGCATTCTATATTCATTTGGTCAGTTAAGCATTCTATATACATTTGGTCAGTTAATCATTCTATATACATTTGGTCAGTTAAGCACTCTATATTCATTTGGTCAGTTAAAGATTCTATATACATTTGGTCAGTTAAGCATTCTATATACATTTGGTCAGTTAAGCATTCTATATTCTTTTGGTCAGTTAATCATTCAGTATTCATTTGGTCAGTTAAGCATTTTATATTAGTCCAGTTAAGCTTTCAACATTTTGGTTAGTTTAAAAAAGCTTTCATTCATATCCTTTAATCATTTATCTACTATTGCAATAAACAGAAGAAATAAAATCTTTCAATATATATTTTTTTTCAATTTGGTCAGTTATATTTTCATGGTCGAATAACCACTCTATATTTAACTGGTCAGTTAAGAATTGACATCCTAAAACGCTGACCAGTTGGACATAGAGTGTTTATTGATCCGTGCAATCGTTGGTCAGTAATTCGTTCAATATTCTTTTCGTCAGTTAAGCGTTTTATAGTCATTTGGCCATTTAATTTGCTAAAAAAACATCTTATTTCTTATTTTACCAATGACTAAATGGTCAGTAAAGTGTAAGACATATTAGTTTGCTCATTTAACGCTTTTAATTAAAATATAATCCCTTACTCATTTGGTCAGTAAAACAATTTTTTATTCATTTTGGTCAGTTAAACATGTTACCCTCATTTGGTCAGTTAAATATTCTGACATCCAATAATATTTAAATCATTTTCTTCTGAGATAAATACATCTTGTTTTTTTGTTAAATTCTCTGAAAATATTAATTTGAAAAATTATTCTTAATGTAAAATCATAAATGTCGCTATCTAATCTTTCTATTTTTAATTAAGTATTTTTTAAAAACATTTTTCTTTTAAACAAATCATTAATTTTTATAATGACATTATTAAATTTGGTAATAAATCACATCATCATCATAAAATATATAAAAATAATCTAACAATATCGCCAATATCTCAAAAACAATCAAGCGAAACAGTCATTTTTAATCCCTTCTTTGTTTAACTGGTCAGTTAAAGGCCGGACTTCATTTCTTGAAAAAACCGGGTGGTTAGCAATTAAGCCGATAAGGAGAGAGGGGGAGGGTTTGACCTACGTTATCAGAGGTTACCAACGGCTGGAATTTTCAAGATTGTAAACAAAGTTACTACTAAATTTACTACATGTTTATACAGAGAAAACTCCAACATGTGTTTCTAATCTAAGAATATAAGAGAAGTTAGATATCATATTTGTATTGAACCATCTAGTGTTGTAAACTACTAAATATTTCTATAGTGTAACAATATTTCATTATCAAAATAACTTCAAGAATTATTTTACACTAAAACATCTGATTTTGTTCATTTTACAACTACAATTAAATTCAAATACAGTAACTGGTCATCCTGGAATTATTTCATGATTGATACTAAAATAGATTATACATGTATATAAATGTAACACCGCACTACAGGAATAATCTATGAATCAACAGTTGTGGGAATTTTTTATGAGGGTCAGTGAGAAGATATTATTACTGGCTAAGTGTAGGTCGTGAACTCTCTTTCGATTGGCTAAGTGAAGGTTATGAACCCCTAATCACCTGTCAGTCAAATTTGAATTTTTTAAACTTGTTTATCAATTTTTCTTTTGAAAGTACTATTTTTAAGTAACATATAAAACTGAAAATTTCAAATAAAGCTGAAAATGTATTGAACTATCAATTAGTAAAATTTCATTAAAATCTGATGGGTAACTTTGTCACAGTTCTAGATTTTCTTTCTCAGGTTTAACACGTTCACTGCTCAGAGAGTCAGAGAGAAGTGGCCATTTTCCAGATTCTCTCTCTTTTATAGTTGAAGCCCGGCCTTTAAGAACATAATTGCACTATATTTAACTCGTCAGTTAAGCGCACTATATTTAACTCGTCAGTTAAGCGGTCAGTGTTTTAGGAGGACCCAATAAAACATGTGTTAAATAACCGCAGAAGGATGTAAGTCGAACACAAAATTCACATTCGAAAATGGGCCTGTTTTGTTTACTCACCAGGTCCTTATTATTTGTTTACTGTACAAAATGTACCCGTCAAAATATTTTTACAACAATCAGCTTTAAAATGATGCATAATGTCACATGTTTTGCCTAAATTTAGGCTTACAATATGACTCGGTAATTAGCACGTTTTTGCACATTTCAATGAAAAAATCAAACCAAACTGTGGTCGGGTAAATTTACGAACTTGACATAAAAACATATATTTTGTCCAAATTAAGTCGAGTTATTCACTCATTTATACATTAAAAGAAAGCTTATTCTATTGCCAGTTTGATTTTATGATTCAAATTTTAAATAAATTAAAAATACGTGTATTTATTTATAGAAGAAGGATGTCACTCAAACCGAAATGTACGTCCGAAAATAGGGCTACTTTATACACTCGTCTTGCTGTTATTCTTTTACAAAAATTCTAAATCGACCTGTCTAAACCTTTTTCTATGTATAAGCTTTAAAATGATGCATAATATCGCATATTTTGTCTTAATTGTGGCTTAAAATTAGACTCGGTAAATAGCATGTATTGGCACTTTTCTAATGAAAATATCGAACCGAACTTCCGCACTGAGAATTTTCGTACTCGATATATTAACGTTCAAATTGTCGCAATTAAATAGAGTTTATCGCACATCTATATACCAAATTAGATGAAATGATTAATAAAACATGTGTTAAATAACCGCAGAAGGATGTAAGTCGAACACAAAATTCACATTCGAAAATGGGCCTGTTTTGTTTACTCACCAGGTCCTTATTATTTGTTTACTGTACAAAATGTACCCGTCAAAATATTTTTACAACAATCAGCTTTAAAATGATGCATAATATCACATGTTTTGCCTAAATTTAGGCTTACAATATGACTCGGTAATTAGCACGTTTTTGCACATTTCAATGAAAAAATCAAACCAAACTGTGGTCGGGTAAATTTACGAACTTGACATAAAAACATATATTTTGTCCAAATTAAGTCGAGTTATTCACTCATTTATACATTAAAAGAAAGCTTATTCTATTGCCAGTTTGATTTTATGATTCAAATTTTAAATAAATTAAAAATAAGTGTATTTATTTATAGAAGAAGGATGTCACTCAAACCGAAATGTACGTCCGAAAATAGGGCTACTTTATACACTCGTCTTGCTGTTATTCTTTTACAAAAATTCTAAATCGACCTGTCTAAACCTTTTTCTATGTATAAGCTTTAAAATGATGCATAATATCGCATATTTTGTCTTAATTGTGGCTTAAAATTAGACTCGGTAAATAGCATGTATTGGCACTTTTCTAATGAAAATATCGAACCGAACTTCCGCACTGAGAATTTTCGTACTCGATATATTAACGTTCAAATTGTCGCAATTAAATAGAGTTTATCGCACATCTATATACCAAATTAAAGCTTGTTCTATATAAAATTTGATTTTGTGAACAGATAGATGAAATGATTAATAAAACATGTGTTAAATAACAGCAGAAGGATGTCAGTCGAACACAAAATTCACATTCGAAAATGGGCCTGATTTGTTTACTCACCAGGCCCTTATTATTATTTGCTGTTCAAAATGTACCCGTCAAAACATTTTTACAACAATCAGCTTTAAAATGATGCATAATATCACATGTTTTGCCTAAATTTAGGCTTACAACATGACTCGGTAATTAGCACGTTTTTGCACATTTCAATGAAAAAATCAAACCAAACTGTGGTCGGGAAAATTTACGAACTTGACATTTAAACATATATTTTGTCCAAATTAAGTCGAGTTATTCACTCATATATACATTAAAAGAAAGCTTATTCTATTGCCAGTTTGATTTTGCGATTTAGTTTTTAAATTAATTAAGAATACGTGTATTTATTTATAGCAGAAGGATGTCACTCAAACCGAAATGTACGTCCGAAAATAGGGCTACTTTATACACTCGTCTTGTTGTTGTTCTTTTACAAAAATTCTAAATCGACCTGTCTAAACCTTTTTCTAGGTATAAGCTTTAAAATGATGCATAATATCGCATATTTTGTCTTAATTGTGGCTTAGAATAAGACTCGGTAAATAGCATGTATTGGCACTTTTTTAATGAAAATATCGAACCGAACTTCCGCACTGAGAATTTTCGTACTCGATATATTAACGTATAATTTGTCGCAATTAAATAGAGTTTATCGCACATCTATATACCAGATTAAAGCTTGTTCTATATAAAAGTTGATTTTGTGAACAGATAGATGAAATGATTAATAAAACATGTGTTAAATAACAGCAGAAGGATGTCAGTCGAACACAAAATTCACATTCGAAAATGGGCCTGTTTTGCTTACTCACCAGGCCCTTATTATTTATTTGCTGTTCAAAATGTACCCGTCAAAACATTTTTACAGCAATCAGTTTCAAAATGATGCATAATATCACATGTTTTGCCTAAATTAAGGCTTACAATAAGACTCGGTAATTAGCACGTTTTCGCACATTTCAATGAAAAAATCAAACCAAACTGTGGTCGGGTAAATTTACGAACTTGACATATAAACATATATTTTGTCCAAATTAAGTCGAGTTATTCACTCATTTATACATCAAAAGAAAGCGTATTCTATTGCCAGTTTGATTTTGCGAATTAGTTTTTAAATTAATTAAGATTACGTGTATTTATTTATAGCAGAAGGAAGTCACTCAAACCGAAATGTACGTCCGAAAATAGGGCTACTTTATACACTCGTCTTGCTGTTATTCTTTTACAATAATTCTAAATCGACCAGTCTAAACCTTTTTCTATGTATAAGCTTTAAAATGATGCATAATATCGCATATTTTGTCTTAATTGGGGCTTAAAATAAGACTCGGAAAATAGCATGTATTGGCACTTTTTTAAGGAAAATATCGAACCGAACTTCCGCACTGAGAATTTTCGTACTCGATATATTAACGTATAATTTGTCGCAATTAAATAGAGTTTATCGCACATCTATATACCAGATTAAAGCTTGTTCTATATAAAAGTTGATTTTGTGAACAGATAGATGAAATGATTAATAAAACATGTGTTAAATAACAGCAGAAGGATGTCAGTCGAACACAAAATTCACATTCGAAAATGGGCCTGTTTTGTTTACTCACCAGGCCCTTATTATTTATTTGCTGTTCAAAATGTACCCGTCAAAACATTTTTACAGCAATCAGTTTCAAAATGATGCATAATATCACATGTTTTGCCTAAATTAAGGCTTACAATAAGACTCGGTAATTAGCACGTTTTCGCACATTTCAATGAAAAAATCAAACCAAACTGTGGTCGGGTAAATTTACGAACTTGACATATAAACATATATTTTGTCCAAATTAAGTCGAGTTATTCACTCATATATTCATCAAAAGAAAGCTTATTCTATTGCCAGTTTGATTTTGTGATTTAGTTTTTAAATTAATTAAGAATACGTGTATTTATTCATAGCAGAAGGATGTCACTCAAACCGAAATGTACGTCCGAAAATAGGGCTACTTTATACACTCGTCTTGTTGTTATTCTTTTACAAAAATTCAAAATCGACCTGTCTAAACCTTTTTCTATGTATAAGCTTTAAAATGATGCATAATATCGCATATTTTGTCTTAATTGTGGCTTAAAATAAGACTCGGAAAATAGCATGTATTGGCACTTTTTTAATGAAAATATCGAACCGAACTTCCGCACTGAGAATTTTCGTACTCGATATATTAACGTATAATTTGTCGCAATTAAATAGAGTTTATCGCACATCTTTATACCAGATTAAAGCTTGTTCTATATCAAATTTGATTTTGTGAACAGATAGATGAAATGATTAATAAAACATGTGTTAAATAACAGCAGAAGGATGTCAGTCGAACACAAAATTCACATTCGAAAATGGGCCTGTTTTGTTTACTCACCAGGCCCTTATTATTTATTTGCTGTTCAAAATGTACCCGTCAAAACATTTTACAACAATCAGCTTTAAAATGATGCATTATATCACATGTTTTGCCTAAATTAAGGCTTACAATAAGACTCGGTAATTAGCATGTTTTCGCACATTTCAATGAAAAAATCAAACCAATCTGTGGTCGGGTGAATTTACGAACTTGACATATAAACATATATTTTGTCCAAATTAAGTCGAGTTATTCACTCTTATATACATCAAAAGAAAGCTCATTCTATTGCCAGTTTGATTTTGTGATTTAGTTTTTAAATTAATTAAGAATACGTGTATTTATTTATAGCAGAAGGATGTCACTCAAACCGAAATGTACGTCCGAAAATAGGGCTACTTTATACACTCTCCTTGTTGTTATTCTTTTACAAAAAATCAAAATCGACCTGTCTAAACCTTTTTCTAGGTATAAGCTTTAAAATGATGCATAATATCGCATATTTTGTCTTAATTGTGGCTTACAATAAGACTCGGTAAATAGCATGTATTGGCACTTTTCTAATGAAAATATCGAACCGAACTTCCGCACTGAGAATTTTCGTACTCGATATATTAACGTATAATTTGTCGCAATTAAATAGAGTTTATCGCACATCTATATACCAGATTAAAGCTTGTTCTATATAAAATTTGATTTTGTGAACAGATAGATGAAATGATTAACAAAACATGTGTTAAATAACAGCAGAAGGATGTCAGTCGAACACAAAATTCACATTCGAAATGGGCCTGTTTTGTTTACTCACCAGGCCCTTCTTCTTTATTTACTGTTCAAAATGTACTCATCAAAACATTTTCATAACTATCAGCTTTAAAATGATGCATAATATCACATGTTTTGCTTAAATTGAGGCTTGAAATTATAATTCAATTATTCTGCCAACAGACGTGGCAGAAAGATTGATTCTGTTGTTGTTTAATCCTTCTGCCAGCAGACACATCTTTCTGTTATTATAAAATCTTTCTGCCAACAGACACATCTTTCTGTTATAATTCAATCCTTCTGCCAGCAGACCCAGCAGAAAGATCGATCCTTCTGCTGTAAATGTATCCTTCTGCCAGCAGACACAGCAGAAGGATCGTTCCTTCTGCTGTAGATTTATCCTTCTGCCAGCAGACACAGCAGAAGGATCGTTCCTTCTGCTGTGTCTGCTGTGTCTGCTGAGTCTGCCAACTTTACGTTCATATTTTTTGCATGCTCTAAATTATCTCCTCGGTGACTGATTTTGAACACAGTTCAATTTTGTTTTAAAAGCGTCATTCTACATGGGACTTTCAGAACGAGGAACAGTTGAGCACTCAGAGTTGACAGAAGTAAACTTACTGGAAGAATTTGAAACTTATAAGGAAACTTTTTTAAAATGTTTGCTGAACGTAAAAATATACTAATTGCAACTTGTGTTGTGGTGTTAGTTCAAATTCTCTTTCTTTTATGGATTTATAACCCTGTGCTTTTACTGAATAACAAACGGTTAATGAGGATGTACTATCCAACTAGAGGAGGGACCGCAGAGGTCTTGCATAAAAATGGAATATTTTTTCATGCAAATTGTTTGTCATGTGACCAATTGGAAGACATATCCACGAATCACATGCATTCAAAGACGTTTGATTACTTCATGAATAAATATAGCTTAACCGATTCTAATCTTACAGCGAAATATATTGACAAAGCAAATATGGAAATTCGTTGTGATGGTAATGTAGTTGTTTACAATGACTTGTTTGGAATTCTCCATGACGTCATTCTATATCCGGACAGAAGATCTGACATAATGTCTTCCAGCAAAGGTGGAGAGGAAATCAAAGATGTCTTAAATCAAGATGAAAGTAAAGAGTTTTACCAATTCAATTCAAATTTTCTTGTTGTGAAATGTCCGAAAGAAGATGGGAAGACTTCAAAAATGCCGTGGATGAACAATGTGGAATTCAACTTTGGCAACCAAGACAACGTGACTGTTCAGCAAGATGATTTTAAGTACACTATCGCCATTCGTAGACAAGATTATGCTAATTTGCATAACTGGGTTAGAAATATATACAATACCTTCTTGATTATGATGCATTTTAAAATTCAACCAGTCAATATCTCTGTTTTATTCATGGATGGTCATCCAGTTTCCGAGTTAGACAAGTCATGGGCAATGATTTTTAACACACCATTAAGAGTAGGTCGACTTTCGCAACCCATCATATTCAAACATTTTATTTTAGGATTTGAAGAAACTGAGGGACCTGTGACGAATTGGAAAAATGTTGAGGTGCCATTTCTTGAAGAATTTCGTTCATTTGTGCTGTCACGGTTTACATTACCTAGTAACACTATGCTGGATTGTCAACGACCAAAAATAACGATTATACTCCGACGCGATGCTGTTTATCACCCACGGAACGCAGCGGGTGAAATCGGTAGAAAAATATTCAACGAAGCTGAATTGTTAAATGCTCTCATGAAATTATTTCCACGCGCATGCGTAAAAGCTGTGCTCATGGATTCACTTCCCATGGAATCCCAACTTGATATAATTCGTCAAACGGATGTTTTAATTGGTATGCATGGAGCTGGTATGAGCCATTCAATTTTTCTTCCTAAACATGCCGCCATCTTGGAACTATTTGAATTAGGATTTAAAACGTTACGGCCGTGGAACGTATGCTTTCATTCAATTGCAACATGGCGGAATATTAGTTATGATTCTTGGGAAAACGTTGACCAATCACGTAACATGCAACACGGATATACGATAGTGCCAGTTGACGTAATTACAAACAAAACTCGGGCTTTATTAGAAGACATTTGTCGGAAAAGATCAAACAATATCTAAGTGGACAAAATGATGGATGAAATGACTCTTTTAATGTATTTTTGTTTTTGTTAAATACAAGTACGTCGGCTTGCTGCATACAGAAGAATAATTCATTATTTGTATGATTGGGTGAAATTGCCATTGCATTGCTTTTAGCCGATGTATTCCCCCATCTTTGTGTTTGCATAATGCATAATATAGTTTAACTCAGTTTTGCGTAATATTTTATCACTTTACACTATCGATCCTGAGATATGTCCAAGGATGAGTTGCGTAAACATGTAGCTAGCTTGCGCTTTGTGTCCTGGTACCATTTTTAACAAATAAGAATATACATATATATGATATCATATTAAGGGTACCAGGGGACCAAGCGCTAGCTAGCGATATGATTAGGCAACTCGCCCCAGGTTTTAGGTAGTTATAGTTATTTTTCGATTTCTTCATTAAATTATCAAATTATATGTTCAATGACAATACATGTGGCTTATTCCTTGTTTAAGTTATCATTGTTTGTAATACACAGTCGGTCCGCACAGTTGCCAGTCAAAAACGCTTCATATATTTATGAGGTTTATTAATATTGATAATGTTGGTTATCATAACGTTTATCAGTGGTCTACTTCTCCATGGTATTCTATTTCTCGGATTTATACATGCACGATTAAAGCTTTGCAACCACACTCAACGCAGATTTTGTAAGTCGGCACAGTTGATATTGTCCGCTTATAGAACTTCGACTAAAATCATTTACGGAGCTATGTACCTAAGTCGTATGTAATATTTTTGACTCAGAACCGTGCCGGTCGCGTATAGTGCAAAGCACTTTGGGTCTTATGTCATAACGGATATGGTCCGCCTATTCGAGAATCAAATCTTTTGGTATGATCGCTTACATTCAAAAACGTTGCAATTAAAGTGGTTCCATATATAACTTTATTTCCTTCAGATTTGAAGATACAAGCATGATATAATTATGGACATAAACTATAGATAATAGAGATAAAAAGATGAACATATGTACATACATGTAAATGACATGAATAATTGCATCAAGTATGATGCTTAGCTCAGTTAGTGTAATGTTCTTATAAGTTCTTGTATATTATGTAAATCAGATAATTAACATTATTTTTTCATCTATACTTAGGCCCCTACAATTTCACATGTATAGAACTGTATGCTATTTTTCAAATCAGTCAGCGTTTTTTTGATAGCAATTTGTTTAGATTTAATAGACCCATAAGTCTACAAGGTGTCTATTATTTATTGATGGGATTGGTTTATTTACTTAGCTTATAAATTGTAATTTCAATGTAATTTAGTTTTAAATCAACAACTTGTATTTATTCAAAATCTCATCTGTGTACAACTTAAGCATAACCCATATATTTTACAACAATATAAATGTACTTGAGCCACTGTTAAAAGAGTTATAAAATACCACAAGAGTGCAGTAAATTACTAAATTATCAAACAATTACTATCAATATGGCGGTTTTTTTTTGTTCAACAAGCAAAACGTATAACAAATCATATTTAAAAAAAGCATTTTTTTGTTGGGTTTAACACCCTAGCAACATATTGCATAGGTCATATCATGGCACTCAATCAATATTCCTAAAAAAGATCAATCTCTTGATTTAGCTGTTAACAAGTTACTAGGCACATACGTGTATACGTTCGTCAGAACTGACAACTGCCCGTCATGATTAATAATCATATGTAGGAGGGAGAATGACCGTAGAATATATTTCATGACCAAATGAAAGTATTCCCACTCGTAAATGCAAGCAAAGTTTGAAATTTTTAACAACGACCTATACATGTGATTTTTCATGATTGACTGGACTCGTGCAGTTAGGTACAGTCGCCAGATGAGTGGATGTGATTAAAACTGACTAACTGAAACACTCACCAAGGGGCAAATAATAAAAATACATTAGTCGCATACCATTGCTTATATATAAATACAGTAAAACCTTAACTAAACATGAATTAAATACTATTGGTTGGAGATCCTTAAATTGGGACAATCTATATTTGGAACGGCCATTGATGTTCACGATATTTGGAACGGCCATTGATGTTCACGCTATCAAAACCTTACAATTTTCAATCATTTTTGACAAATCATTTACTCACATGGTTTTTTTCGACAAGAAATAACAAGAAAACATATTCCGGCATTTTGCCTCTATGCGTTAGCACATTTCAACCCGGATCGGTAGCGCAGTTGTTAGCGCGCCTGAATTTCGAATCTAGTGTCCCGAAGGGGACACGGATTCGAATCTCACTCGGGCAGGTTATACCCTTCCATGAAAATTTGACAACAATGTAAATTTTCCTCCACGTTTTGTACACAAACGATCTTACTGACATCTGATATCTTCACCTTCTATTCATAGAATGTTTTCCTCCATTAATAAAGTATATGGAGAAGTTTCCGGCCGTGTGGAAGTGTAGTTGAGTATTTGTTATATACAAGGGTCCAGGAAAGCTAGGTTAAGTGCTGTGGATGCCGTAAAATAACCTAAAAATGTGCTGACATGGCGTTAAACCCAGTATTAAAAATTTAGACATTTCATTGCTGACGTCTGTACCTATTTGTACTCACATGATCTGTCTTTTCAGGTCGACAGAATTATCTTTCTAACACTATATAATTATTTATAATTATATTTAAATGTATTTTGCCATTGCCACGCGATTGTATATCTTATGTACAAATGTAATGTATTAAAATGTTCCCAAGGGTATACTAACCCATTAATTCACCAATAAATCTTTTTTTTTCATAACTAAACTATAGCATTAATATACGGTGTCCACTAAAACAGTAAAAGCCATCGTTCGGTTACTGAACCGAACACTCTAAATAGATATTCAAATAGCTATAGATCTATATAGATACTAATGGTGTTTTTTATGGGTGGGTCATTTTAGCAGAATCAAATATTTCTCTGTTAATGTTCTGGTATCCTAAAATAAAATATATATATTGAAAATATTCAAAATTCATTTATTTTGATGGTAGAAGATTTATTGACAGTTCTGTTTTCTCTATGGTATGAATTAATTTCTAATTAGGTAAAATTATTCGATCTAGAGTAATATACATGTACTTCACATTATACAACGACAACATGTGTTCTTTGTAATCATATTACCATAACTATTAGAAAAATACTATATCGGTTCCAATCCCACCTGGGGAGGTTATACCCTTCCATTAAAATTTGGCAATAATGTCGATTTTCCTGCATTATACGAAGAAGTTTCCTGCCTTGTGGAAGGTCTGGTGAGTACTGATACATTTGTGATGACAAGGGTCCAGGAAAGCTAGGTTAGGTGCGCTGGGCGTAAAATAACATATAAATGGTGTTGACACGGTGTAAAAAACCTAGCACATGTATAAATAAACAAAAAGAAGAAAAATATTATAAACTACGCATAAAATAAGAATGTATTATGAGCTAGTTTTTCTGAATCCAAATCATGTTTGCGAAGATACATCATGTGACGTAGTCTTGAATGATAATTCTACGGTGCCCGGATGTTGACATGCGTCGTATTTTCGCTCTGTCGCCTTAAGGGCGAATATACGATAACACGATACAATAAAGCGTAAATGGGATGCGATGTCGAGATACATTGTTGAAAATATGAAACACTCCACGTTATTTCATCGCCCTCAAAGTAGCCAGTTGTTAATAATAAAAAAATACGAATAACTTTTCAAGATATTTTGGCGGCCATCTTGGACGCCATTTTTGATTTCTCATAGCCTTGCCAGGATATTGGATTTCAAGTTTCAATTACCCATTTCGGAATATATAATGTAATACAACAAACGTGTATCAAATCCAAAACATTCTTTGAAAATGAAACTTTACGGCCTCATCACTTGGACTCTATTTATTATAGGATTTAACGTATATTTATTGTTACATTGTAGTATAGCCATTGTGATACAAATATTTGAATATAAGATCAGTCATCATTCTCATATAGTCAGTGGCGTAGCTTGAACCTTTTAAATGTTAAGCAATGCCTAAAGTTACTTATATATATTGGGGAGCAAATGTGGTCCTCTTGCCAAACATTTGAAAGCCCAAGTCAAAATTTAGTGTGTCTGTGCTAATCTCTATTTTGTCACCGATTTTTTCCACTAAACTAATACGTAAAGCATTTTTGGTGTCCCAATATATAAGAAATAACAATTTGTGAAGGTTTAGACCATCCATCAACTCTTGGTCATTGTCTCGGTCTCATTTTCAGTGCGTTCATCGAAGTAAGATCTTTTTTATTCTAAATGGCTTTCATTTTTTATCTTGTAACAGATTAGTTTTTATGCTGTTAAAAATACAACAACAATTAAACCAATTTATAAGGTACCTAAATTCTTAAACGGTATACACTTCTTTACCAAAAAGTATGATAACATTTTCAAATTCATTAGAAATTGTCCAACACATTTTTCTAACTTTGAGTAGATTTGAAATAGCACAAGTATATTCCAGTACATGTTATATAATCATTTATTATACCTCACTGGAATTTCCCTATGCTAAAGCCCTATACCGGAGCGGGTGATATTTTGTTCGATCACATGGTAATATTACCCGCTATCTAAGGGAGACAACTTATTAACGATTATTAGCCGTAAGTCATGGTATATAAGTGATATAATTCAGTTTTTTTATTGTAATGATTGTTGTCTTTACTGTGTTGTTATTTGTTGTTCAATAAATATTTACATGTTACAGTTTTGTTCGGTATAATAAAACAAATAACCCATGGCAGTGAGGGTGACAGTACAGATTATCAACCCTTGGAAAATAATATCAACCTCGGCTAGCGCCTCGGTTGATATTATTTTCCAAGGGTTGATAATCTGTACTGTCGCCCTCACTGCTATGTGTTATTTATATAATATCATATGAGTATTGGAGTATTTCAAGCTACGCTGTGGATTGTTTACTTGTCACAAATAAGTTCTTGTTTGTTTTTTGATGAGTGTTAAAGTTATCATTGATACTTAATCTTTCAGTATCTAAACAGATTAATATCTCATGAGTTTAAAAATGGATTAAAAACTTAATTGGTCAAACATTTCTATTGTCCACTTCATAAAGAAAATATGTCGAAAATCTCTGTATCTAATTCTACATCGTTAAATATGATTTCAAAAACAAATGCAAAAACAAAAGAAAGTTTCTATTATTATTGTCTAATGTTCTCTTAACCGTCTGCACTTTTTTCTCAAAAAAGACTACGCGATTAAAATGTTTGTGTTCACGATGCCTGTCAGGAGCCTCCAAGGGTTCCGGTCCCTTGGCTACGACGTTGTCCTGGATTCACCAAGGCACCAGAAACCCTCAGCCTGAAGCAATCGGATCCTTAACAGCTATGTATACCGGTATATACTGCATCAGGATCATTTAGCAGTGGGTAAATAAATACACAAGAGGGTTTTGATGGCCCTTTATAGCTCACCTTAGTACTATTGATATATACATTTTTTAACGTCGTATTCAACACATTTTTAGGTTATATATACGACGACCAGCTCTTCCTACTATAGGTTTCCTGGACATCTTTCTATCACCAGTACTAACTTACCCTACAATAAGGCCGACAACTGATGTATAGGGTATGAACAACCGCGATCGGGCTAAACCCGCGATGTCCGGATTCGAAGTCAGACATGCTAACCATTACGCCACGGCCGCGGCTTTGATATATACATGAATCAGATTAAGTAAGGATCAAGTAATGAAACATTTTTTTTGCAAATAGTGAACCCCTGAATGTAGTAACATGACGTGATTTATCTTGGTATTGGTCTATCACATCTTCCATCACACCAAATGTCTTAAATGTAGGCCTTGTGTTGGAAGATGACCTGTATTGGATCTTGGCCGATAAATCATCAAAACAAACAATCAAACAAATTTCCAGGATATTTGGATAAAAAGTAGCCACTAGATTGTTAACATGATTTTTTCTATTTTATATTAAGGTCATGTGACCTAGTAAAAGACCCATGTTCGAACTCATCCAAGCAATTACCTAGACAAGCATCATCAAAAAGTTTGATGATAATTGAGGCAAACAAATGACCTCTAAAGTGTTCACAAACAAATATGGACAGACGACGGACGCCGAACATTCAACGATCTTAAAAGCTCACCCTAAGCTAGGTCAGGTGAGCTAAAACTCAATCAATCATTAACAAACTGACAAGAAGATATCACTTATTTTATTTTATTAGGCATTCATACAAATATCAGCATTCAAAGATAAACTACCGGGTATTGTTAAGATGAGCCGTTAATCATCGTATTGCAATGTGCTTCAGCAATAAGTTCGAAAATTTAATTTGATTGCCAAGCAAGGATGTCCAAATTATTCATTATACCGCGTGTTTTATACTAAGTCCTTTTTTCAACATTTTTGTTCTAATACTCTTCCTCTCCTTCTTCCTCGCCTTCTCCCTCTACGGAGTCAACACCAACCTCTTCGTAATCCTTCTCAAGAGCAGCCAAATCTTCACGAGCTTCTGAGAATTCACCTTCTTCCATACCCTCTCCGACGTACCAATGAACGAAAGCTCTCTTGGCGTACATAAGATCGAATTTATGATCAAGACGAGCCCAAGCTTCAGCGATGGCAGTGGTGTTGCTCAACATGCATACGGCACGTTGTACCTTGGCAAGATCACCACCTGGTACAACAGTTGGTGGTTGGTAGTTGATACCGACCTTGAAACCAGTTGGACACCAATCGACAAACTGGATGGTTCTCTTGGTTTTGATGGTAGCAATGGCGGCGTTGACATCCTTTGGTACAACATCACCTCTGTACAACATACAGCAAGCCATGTATTTACCGTGACGTGGGTCACATTTTACCATCTGGTTGGCTGGCTCGAA
This sequence comes from Mactra quadrangularis, assembly GCA_025267735.1. NCBI lineage: Eukaryota > Metazoa > Mollusca > Bivalvia > Venerida > Mactridae > Mactra > Mactra quadrangularis. The sequence goes on along the minus strand of CM046309.1, from coordinate 36,499,692 downwards.
GCAAGCGTTGGTAATCTCTGCTACGGTAAGTTGCTCATGGTAAGCCTTCTCAGCTGAGATGACTGGGGAGTAAGTAGCGAGAGGGAAATGGATACGTGGGTATGGTACCAAGTTGGTCTGAAACTCAGTCAAGTCGACGTTGAGGGCACCATCGAATCTGAGGGAGGCAGTGATGGAGGAGACAATTTGACCAATCAATCTGTTTAAGTTAGTGTAGGTTGGTCTCTCGATGTCCAAGTTACGACGACAGATATCGTAGATGGCTTCATTGTCTACCATGAAGGCACAGTCTGAGTGCTCCAAAGTTGTATGGGTGGTCAAGATAGAGTTGTATGGTTCTACAACAGCGGTTGAAACTTGTGGTGCAGGGTAGATAGCAAACTCCAGCTTGGACTTCTTGCCGTAGTCAACAGAAAGTCGTTCCATGAGGAGCGAAGTGAAGCCAGATCCAGTACCACCACCAAAGGAGTGGAAGATCAGGAAACCTTGGAGACCAGTACATTGGTCAGCTAGTTTACGTATTCTATCAAGGACAAGATCGATCAATTCCTTGCCAATGGTGTAATGACCACGTGCGTAGTTGTTAGCAGCATCTTCCTTTCCAGTAATCAGTTGTTCGGGATGGAACAGTTGACGGTATGTTCCAGTACGTACTTCATCTGAAATAAGAAAGGCGAGATGTCTTAAAGTCTAAATACAAACAGCATGTTTATGTATTGTTAAATAATATTCACTGTTATAGGCGCATACATTAACCCCTTAGATTTAAATACTCACTACAGTACTTCTGTACTTATGATCGATAAAAATAGATACCCGTTTATAAGTACTGGGGTTATCAAACAAATATCAAGTATTTTAATCAGTGGGGTTAATGTATCCTTCAATAACAATGGAGTAAAATTTTAAAATAATACATGTAGTAGATTTTTTTCTGAAATAACCTTACCAGTGTCATAAGCAATTTAGAAGTGGTCTACTTTTTAGGTCAGATAAGTTGGACGTTCATTTAGGAATCGAGAGGGCACAGGTTTGATCCCCATTTTGGGCAATGCTAATTTCCTTGAGCAAGAAATTTACCTATGCCAGTTGTTTCTTTTCACCCAAATATAAATTCTAAATGGGTATATTTTGAGGGTCACAGGAACGAATGTTATTTCAATGATCAGGGTTATCGTTGACAATTGTAAAGTTGGTTGAACATATATATGGAAGCAGACTTTAAATCACACTTTAACTTTTTCTTGGTAACCGTTGGTAGTGCGCCGGAATTTGAAATCTCTTGTCCCGAAGGGGGTTCGGGTTCGAATCCCAACCGGGAAGGTTATACCCTTCCATGAAAATTTGACAATAATGTCAATTTTCCTTCATTTATAAGATATATGGAGAAGTTTCCGGCCTTGTGAAAGGGTAGGTGTGTACTGGTTATAGACAAGGGCCAGGAAAGCAAGGTTAGGTGCGCTGGACGCCATAAAATGACTTTAATTGTGTTGACATGGCGTTAACCCCCCCCCAAAAAAACACAATAAACTATTGTTAACTGTCCAAACTCTGTATCAAGTACTGGCGTACATGTATAAGTGCATACCACCAACATATGAGACTTATCCGCTATGTGTTTAATTGTATGTATTGCCATGTATTGTTTTACGTATGCTTATGTAAATATGTTGCCTCATGGACTGAAGGGCTTGGAGGATATTTAAACAATAGAGTATGAAAAGTTGTAATCTAACAATCAAACATTCGACTTACCGACTACTGTGGGTTCCAAGTCCATGAAAATAGCTCTAGGTACATGTTTCCCGGCTCCTGTTTCACTAAAGAATGTATTAAATGAATCATCACCACCGCCAATGGTCTTGTCACTTGGCATCTGACCATCAGGCTGGATACCGTGTTCTAAACAATACAATTCCCAGCAGGCATTGCCCATCTGGACCCCGGCTTGACCGACATGGACGGAAATACATTCACGCTGAAAATATACAGAGAGAACATGTTTAAAACTAGGCGACTTAAAACGTATTATTCCTCGTAGCAGTGAAGATACTTGTGTTAAGCGTATATGGAATAATTAAATACGGAAAAGCCTGATGTCTTTCCAATTTTACCGGCGAAAACGAGTTATTGTTTATCTTATATGTTGTTGTTGTTGTTGATCACGTGACTATAGACCCCTACAATGCTTCTAAATGAGATATCCCATATGCTATTATTGGGATCTAAGACAGTAAAATCTTTTTCATAATCTAAGATGTCTAAATAATTAATAACTTGTCCATATGGTCTGTAATTAAGAAAATGTGGATTGCAGATACAGAAGCTGTATGGATGTATGGTTGTGCGGGGTGATGGCAGTTGTGCTTTTGTTTGCTTGGCATGTATTGTTGACCGATGCACGTATGTATATGTTGCATGTTTATGCACATGGGGGTGTGCATGTATATGTATATGTAATTATGTAAAAAAAAACCCCAAAACTATTTGCCTTAAGCCCCCTTTACATATGCGCGCATATATGTATATATAATTATGTATACGTGTGTGAATTTATGTATATGTATGTAAGTATGCATTCTCGTACCCCGAGGTTATCAAGATTCTGGATCTAATATCGAGAATCTTGATAGCCTCTGGGTACGAGAATGGTAAGTAGATTTGGATTAGTATCTATATATGGAGATTTTATTCAAATGACATTCAATGTTTTACTATGTTTCATATTGTGTTTATTGTGCATGTACATGTAAGTTGTTTTGCTCTTCAGATGTGGAGGAATAAAAAATATTTATTATATATGTTTAAATTAAAAATTAAAACAATAAAGAGTTAAAACTTTATGAAAAAAAACTTTCAGCTCTCTATGTTTAAGTCGAATCAAACATTTCACAATCGTGTTTGTATTTATTTGCTTTTTTTTCGTTCAGAATACTCTACAAAATTGTGTTTTTAACTGTTTGCAAGATCAATTATTGAATATATCGTGCAGCTACAGAAAACTCATTTCTTTTAAAGTTTTTACAGTCAGTTATTTTAATTACCGTTAGTTTTACGAGACAATTCCTATAATCAATATAAAACAAGTTAAAATAGAGATGATAAAAATAAAATATTCAAATACGTGTCTTTTATCTGCGATACAAATCTATCAAAGATATTATTCCATTCACTATGGCATCAGTGAGTCAGTCGACAGACCGATCGTTATGAATATTTGAATGTAACTCTGAGGTCGATAAAACAAGGAGTGTCCCTGGATTCTGAAGTTTCTTTGTGTGTGTCTTTGTAGTGAGAAGGCAATCCTTATCCTAAAGGGAGCCAGGCACGTAGGAAGCATTTTCAGATTTATTTGTTTAGATTTATTTTAAGTAAAAGAAAATGTTACCCAATGTTACAGTACTTATGTTTAAGTTTACCTTTACACTGCATTTGAGCATCTTGTTCCATAAAAAGTGTTTGCAATATTGATTTTGCCAAAAAAACACACACGTATCAATCAATTTAGTGTGACAGATTCAATAAAGATCCTCAATCATTATAACTGCTAAAAATATTGGGGGGGGGGGGCTTAGCCCCCCCCTGTTCCTACGGGCCTGGGAGCTTTTCCTACTGTCTTTAATTCCAATGTCAAGTTTTAAACTTGATAATGTGACTGTAGTTGTATGTTATATTTTGTATTGTGTAATTTCTAATTGAAAACTGATAATGTACAGTAAAAGTCTGCTGTAAAGACCACCTTGGTCATTGCAAATAATGCGAACTTTTATGAATTTTAAGTTTCAAATGCTTAATTTAGGAAGAAATAAATCCTTATTGTAAAACCGTACCGCTATTAAGACCATGCATGGATTGTGATGGTTCTACGAGTAATGAAGAACTCAACAGTACTTGTATAGTCCAACAGGATTAACCTGAGCTTGACCTTTATGCAAGAATACATTAAACTCAGTATTTATTTTCTATTTTTGTCTTCGGCTGTAAATCGCGTTTTGTCGGAAGCTTTCGGCAAAATACACGCATTGAACAATTAATTTTGTTTTCATATTAATAAATACTTCGAAACAGTGCCACGATATTGCGGACTGAAGTGTTTCTTTTGGAACGAATGTGTCCAAAATTAAAAGTACAATATAAGCCATTTTTACAAAATTGATTTATAGTCAAATAGGCTGTTACAAACACGCGTACAATTGTATACACGCATGCGGAAACTGACGGTTGATTGTAAGTGAAACGTGTAATTATTATAATGAGGTAGCTCAAGCTCAGGTTAATATTGTCGCACTATACAAATCGTAAATGAAGTATATGTTCTGCACTGTTCTATTCTATTCTGTTCCTATTAAAGGTCATGTATATGGAAACGCATTCGTAATACCTCTGTGAGGGGACTGATGATTTATTGTAGCAATTAAGCCTTTAATGTTCTGTTGTCGTTGCGAAGTGCGCAATGAACCATTCATGCCTGTATTTGATTTATGTTGCATATCCATGTTCCTATTTTCAACAAATTTTATTATTCTTTGATCGATCTGCCTTGTAAACAAAAATCAATAAACAGCACCAGACACAAAGAACAATAAATAAAATGCATCATGACTTAAAAAGATGGGTTTATTCAAGCGTGTGCTGATAAATTGTCGCTAAGTGAGATTAGTTGTGTGTTCGACTTTAAATACTCCAATCATGCATGCTATATAGACAGGTCATAGACAACCAAACTCCCCGCAGCGGTTATCTCCCTCTATCAAATCAATAGCAACGCGTGACGTAACTGCTGTGAGGAGTTTGATAGACAGCATGTATCCGGGGCATCACCATACAAGTCTTAATTAAATCAAAAATTTTCACTCCAGCATATTTCCGCTACTATAGTACGATAGCATAGAGATCCACGGTCTGATACAAATGGCATTGCCACCTTACAGTTGTGCCTTTCTGTATAGATCAAATGAACTAGTTTAATCAATGCAATATGCCGACCTTATAGTTAAAAACATTTTAAAGAAATTAATCATCTCTTAAACTAATCTCATAGATAGGTGCTGCATGCAAAAAGCATCGCAGGTGTGTCGAGAGTATACAACGGATAATTGCCGTAATTTCAATTTCAACATTTTTCTTCTTTTTAACGTCGTATTCAACACATATTTAGGTCATATATACGACGGCCAGCTCCTCCTTCTATAAGTTTCCTGGACACTTTTCTATCATCAGTACTAACTTACCCACGACCACGAGGCCGACAACTCATGTATAGGGTATGACCAACCGCGACCGGGCTCGAACCCGCGATCTCCGGATTCGAAGTCAGACATGGCCGCGGCTCAACCTTTTTCAGGAGAATAAGATTTCTATGTTTCTCTTAGTTATTATTATTTTCTCTGAGTATGTAAACATTTATGTGCTTATATTTTATAAATTCTTGTTACGTCAAGTACATGTTTTGGTTCTTCCGAAGACAAAATTAACAAAAGGTAATTTGGAAATAAAGGTTTACACTGATTTAAGTGAAACCCTAAATGTAATACAATGCTCACACTCTGGGAGCTATCATGCGGTTTTTATATGGTGTGCGGCGGGGGTTGATAGCATCCTTAAGTATCCTATTTAGTACACTGCTGTTGTAATATCAACAATGTTATTTGAAAATGCAATATTTCGATATTTAAACCACTTTTGCTATCATTCTATAAATAGAAGGTGAAGTTAGACCGTTTGTGTACAGAATGCTTTTGATATTGCAAAAGCAAAAACAAAAAAGTCCCATATTATAGAATTTAAAAGAAGAGGCTCCTTTTATCAAGGCCGTTTTGCTATTAAGATCATGTATGAGATGGTCTTATAGGGAAACGTTTCTGTAAAATATCAATATCTGTAATATTTGTCTACTAGTATTTTCTAGTTCCCATGGTGACGTCATAGACCTTCTCCAGTGTGAGAGAGAGAGAGAGCGAGCTAGCGAGACAGCATGTTGCAGCCACAGTGTGTTTGTATAGATATTTGAATATGTAAATTGATTTTAATGAAGACCTTTCACATCTCCAATATCGATATTATATGAAACTTGCGTGCAGGACTGGAATATTTAGAAATACGATTTCCGTTGCAGACGCTGAGTCACGTATTTCCATAGCAACGGAATGAATTATGTTGTTAAGATTTCAACAGATAATCGATAGGGGGAATCAATGAATTATTCATTCATATTGTGATAGGAGTGCTAGAAATACATGCAAAGTAATCCCCCTGTTGTTGCATGCATGTAGCTAGTCACGCTGACTCACTGTCTCATTTTGCTATTTTTTGTTTCTGCACATTTCCGGCTTTTAGATTATGAATACAAATTATTATGTTTTTGGTAATATTCAGATTGCATTGATTTCAGAGCCATTGTGATCATTTCGTTTAAACATACAAAAGAAGCCGCGGCCGTGGCGTAATGGTTAGCATGTCTGACTTCGAATCCGGAAATCGCGGGTTCGAGTCCGGTCGCGGTAGGTCATACCCTATACATGAGTTGTCGGTCTCGTGGTAGGATAGGTTAGTACTGGGGATAGAAAAGTGTCCAAGAAAACAATAGTATAGTAGGAAGAGCTGGCCGCCTAAATATGTGTTGAATACGACGTTAAAAAAACAACAACAACAAAAAATACAAAAGAAACATTTGACGAACACTTCGATGCCTAAGCGCAAGGGTAGTCTACATCCATCTTTAATTATATGAAGTCAGACTAGTTCTGTACTGACACGTGGGTTAAATTCGTTGAAAAAAAACGTTAAATTTACTGAGGCAAGTTTAAAATTTGGTTCAGAGTTTTCTTAGAAATGATTTCGTCTTTTGAAATGTACATTGTATCTAAAATTGACGTATATGGGATCATTTGTGCTCGTTTTTTAACTTTATGTGGTAAAATCCGTCAGATATTATACAATATAGCTTCATACACTTTAAACGTACAGATGTCTTAAGATTAGGACATTTTCTTTAATTGTGGTGTTAGATAAAAGGAGCAAAACTCAACACAATTTCTTCAAATATTTTACAAATATATTTCATCGATTCATATAATGGCGCGTCTTTGGGATATTAGGCCTTTCACTACAGTTGTGTTAGATAGTTTGAGTTCAACGGTACATCAACACATGGAGGTTATATCGCGACGAAAGCAAATGGTGGTAATTGAAATATAGCATAAATAAGACATATTACGAGAACAAATTTTGAAATTGATATCAGTACTGCGTATGAATATAAACACATGATAGCATATATGATTTGTAAAAATTATTGAGAGCGATTAAAAATTATTCACAACCATTCTCATACCTAGACGGCTGACTAAACAAGATGCTCGAGAAATCTTGATAACCTCTTGGTACGAAAATGTTTCAAAACATGACAATCATTATTTTCAATATCTAATCATGCAAATATCTTTAATAAAAATATCTATCGAAAACCCTTTATATTTGAAGTATAGATATCGTTATCATGCGCATTAAACTATTACTGTATATCATAATTATATGTATGAATAAATTTCACTTTATCTATAAAATCAAATATTATTCAAGTCATCCATTCGAGAATCAAAGAAGCAGGAAATCCATCATATTGCGTATGCATGTTTATAATAATACTGAAATATTATTTTCTGTAGATATTTTTTAATTTTCAAACGCACGAATGATTAATTTCAGAAGAATTTATAGAAAGCACTCACCATTTTGAAATGTCCAGTAGAATTCCACGCGACGTTATGGTGTTGTGGAGAGAGTTCGTTTCCAATAAACAATCTCTAACGGCGTACATGGGTTTTATACTGAACCGATCGATCGATAGAAGTATTCTGTTCAGAGAAAGTTTTGTTGCCAATTTAGTCGATAAAAATGGATTCCAAATGAAACCCAATCATGCAAGATGGTACTTTTTGATCAACAAGCAGATCGTTAGTGCCTTCAGGTCGTACTGGCTGGGAGTTTAGAATAAACATTGTACAATGTTTTTGTAGCTAATGGCATAGTGCAAATTTACCATTAAGATAAATGATTAATGCCTCAGTCCCATAAAATCGTGGCATGTTGCGGAGCCGTACGTGCAGACAGTCGTGGGCCGTGGGAAGCCTTGAGTATTAAGGGGACAGTACGCACATGCCACAAAACCATACACCCGTACGGAGCCGTAGCTGGAAGATACATGTATGTAAGTTTAAGCCATATTCGGCCACGATTGTGTTCACGATTTGACTTTGAAACTGATACGTGTGTCCACGGCTCATCTTACGGACCCTCGTAAAACATAACAGTCCGTACGGGTACGCAAGAGTTCGTACGAGTCTTTGTGGAGCTTGATCGCACGGCGCCCGTACGGTGCCCTCATGGTTAGTTTTATGTTTATGAGACTGTAGCATTTTGCCGAGGTATTGGCAATGAACCCATTGGAAACATTAAAATATTTATTGTATGTAATAAATATACATGTACACTGTTCACATATAATCCTATGTATGTTTTTTACAATTGCTACATGCAATTTCGTTTTGCTTTTCTTTGTTTAAATGATTTCAACTATATATAGCATCTAGTACAATGGCTAATTTTCTTGGACTTTTTTATTTCCTGGTACTCAGACCTCTCTGGTTTGGTTAGTTTTTGATGTTGATTTACTGAGCACTATGGCATTTTTACTGTCATATTGTGGTGATCATATGACCTTCTCACTGTCACTGTTGAGGCTTGAATCCCTAGATTCAAGCTTTTTATACACAGTATATACCTGCATATATATTCGCAAATAGATGACTAAAGTTCTATTTAAAACAGGAGAAGAAAGAAATATTGTCACATAATGATTACAAGACCAATCTCCACAATGGTACATTGGTTTTGCGACCTCCCATGATTTCAGGATGGACAGTCAAATGTTCAACTAACTAAGCTGACCAAGGGGTGTACGTAAGTCTTATTACCAAATGAAACTGAAGTACGTTATTCAAAACACCTCGACCATTCATGAATGAAAAATTATTCGTAGCGAATGGCCGAGGAGTTCCGAATGTGTAGTACGTATATAAAGATAACACCAATACTGTTACTCATAGCTATGTACAGTTAGTCAGTATTCAGTTTGTACTACGTAGAAAGTCTCAAGTGTGCTATGTAATATAAGACATAATCCATGGATCAATAAAAACAGAGACAGTTTATTGCACAGAGCAATATCCAATATGTAGACAACTGCATTGCATATACAATGCTCATATATGGAATCGGAAAACATCGGCAAACACCGTAAACAATCTACTTCGTGAGTAGTCAACAACTACTGAGATGAACTCAGACTACTTTTATATGGAATTGAACTCCCCACAACGGTTACCGGTCTAAGAAGTGTTTGTTAAAAAATCAGAATATTTGAAAGCTTGTTATTATGCATCGCACATAGAAAATAATTCGATTGTCTGAGGTACATTTAATGTACGTATAAATTTATAAGCTTACGCGATTCCAGACAAATAAGACAAGGCTGTTAGAATCTAATTATCTTTATAACGTATTGTTTCATCATTTCTCTGCTATGCAAATTAAGGTTATGATTAACATGAATTTATATGCAAACCCAATTCCAGTCAATTATACCACAGGTGCCAGTCACAAATTTTTCTTAGTTTAGTATATATGGAGAAGGAAATTATGTGACTGGCACCTGTGAATCATACAAGTCTGTTAGCATTATCAAGTCATCGATAAGTATTGTTTTGCCATTTCTCTGCTATGCAAATTAAGGTTCATATTAACTTACTGTTTATATATGTATGAACTACATTTGTATCTTATTGTATGTAGCTTGTTCACATTGACTTGAGATGGATGAATATATAAAAAATACATATGCACTACTCTGTGACTACTGACTATTGCATAATGATTACAAATTGTACTGGAATATCTTTTGACCTGAGACTAACTACATTGTATTATTGTTACAAAAAGTTATCTTACTCACTACAACATCACTAACTGATTACCCGTGAAATCGCTTGCATTGTTTCAGGCCAACAAGAACTAGCTTTGCTTATAAGTTATTCTAAAGTCAGTCCAATTGTGAGTTTTCTTTTTACCACAGTATAGGGAACATATACGTTTGTATCAATGTATAAACATCGTATCATCTGTACGTGGATACATACTGTTATGGTTACCTCTATAAATACAATTAAAGATTTTTATTTTATTACTTCATTAATTATTTTCATCAAAACCATTGTACAGTCTAAATGAGCGTCTACAAGCTTTTACATGCTGATCAATAATGGATGAACGCTGTGATGGTATATTCGGATAAACTCGGTTATCACGCTTTGATTGGCATGACGCCATATTGGACAACCTGAACGATCATGGCTTTTATCGATGGGCTGATATGATAAGACATGCTTTTATTCTAATCAATGGACTGATAATTGGATTCAAAGAACGGATCATCAATATATCATAACGTTTCCGTTGATTAAAGCCAGTTTTAATGATCAACTATTCATCTCTATGGTGATTGGCTCACGAACTGTAGAAATGAACTTTTAACTTATACAGCTGAATGCATCAAATTGTATCATGTCTGGAACAACATTTACTAAATACAAGATAACCTGTGTTGTACAATTGATGCATAAACATTGAGAGATATGAATTCCAAACTCTTATATCATTTCCATTTTGGGCATACAAATGCCAAATATAATCTGAGGAGGCCGGAAGCTTGTAAAATCGAGATTTCTGGCTTCTTATGTGACATTGTTGACCAATTTATTTTCACCATAGCAAAAAGTAAATACGTTCAAGAAAGTTGCAATGCTTTTCGGAATAGTGAAACAAACTTTTGAAGAAGTTTTAATTATATTTTCTGTCGTCTGCAGCATGTTTCGAAAATATTCAACTCCAGCAATGCAGTTTTCAAATGGCAAAACCAAATTTCAAAACGAGTATAATCGCCATTATGAGGCTTGAAATGATGGTTAACTTGGTTAATTGGTTTATATTTTGTAGTATATATGTAATGTAGTCAAGCGTAACACTGCACAAAGAGGAGAGAACTGTGTTTTTATGTAAGAGATACATAATATAGCCACAAAAATTATATAATATATAATTAATATATGGTTAGCAATAATTTGTCGAACATAATAATTATTATTATGTTCGACAAATTATTGCTAACTTGAGTTTCATCCTATGACATTGAGTCATGACTTTAAAGTAGTACACAAATAGTGTACTCTTATAGTGGCACCAAATTGCTTTTATTATTCTATATTTAAACTTGTTTATATACGTGTATTGTCTCTGACCAAACACGTGACCCTTTTTATCTACTATATACGTGTAGAACAATTAATTTGATTACTATTATATATCAGTTCAAAAACTATCTATCTAAATCTTAGTATTGTTGTCATTGTTGTTGGAGACCTTAAACCACTACAATGAGTTTAAGATATTTATGCTCTGTGTTGGCCTTACTATTTTGGGTATCGACATCAGGTAAATAAATCATTGTACATTTTGTAGTTTTTACTTTCATATGGCTTGTATAATGACAATGCTAAATTTTGTCCATGGAATTAGATGACAATTGTTAATTGTCCATGGAATTAGATGTTAATTGTTTGTTGACCATGGCATTAGATGTTAATTGTTAGTTGTCCATGAAACTAGGTGTTAATTGTTTGTTGACCATGGCATTTGATGTTAATTTTTATTTTACCTTTTCGAGCTAAATATGGGGTTCACGTATATTATACCATGTGTATAAGTCTATATCATTTGTTTTATTCTTTATGGATTGTCCTATCAGCACAAACAAAGGACTGTTTTGAAAGGCAATATAAACAATAGAATCTTCAATTACATAGTTATGATAAAAGTAGCAATTCTAACTTTTTTGAAGTTGAATGTACTAGTGTAAACTATAAAATATTCCTTTAAAGTACACAAATCCCCCAATGAATGCAGGATACATTGTCACATGACCTTCAAAATGTAGTTATCCTTCATATTCTTACAGCAACCAAAAATAGGAAAAAATCAAATAGAGCATAAAACAAATTTCTGTTTGCCTTACTAGTTGCTGTAATATATCACGTGACTACAGATCCTGGTACATGTATATATTAATTATATTCGGATATTTTCAGATGCCGTTATACGATTTGCCAACTATTACCATAATCATATGGTGTTACAGATGCAGCCAGCAAAAGCTCAAGTCTGGGGTTATGCTTCAACAAATGGTGACACAGTGGCTGTATCTTTAAATAGTCACATCGTTGCTAATGTTACCGTATACAATGGACAATGGTCAGCCTTATTGCCGGTACAAAATGCTGGGACTTCAGCTAGCATATCTGTATCATCGAAGGATGGACATGCTTCTATTAATGATGTACTGTTTGGTGATGTATGGGTCTGCTCTGGACAGAGTAATATGTACTTTAAAATGAATCAAGTAAATATTCTTACAAATTTCCATGAAAATACAAATTGTATATAATGCCAAGCACTATGAAATACAGGCCGTTAATGTACATAATGGTACTATAAACATAGCTGTTTCATTTAAAAAACAATATTATTTTGGAGTGAATATTATAACAATTAAGTATTTAAGTTAGTTTAAAAAGAGTGTACTGATATATCAACATGATTATCTTTTGATTTAAGTTCGTTGTCATCTACATTTACCATAGTACATGCACAGATCGTATACTGGGTCATGTGTATTTATGTACTTAAAATTAGGGACTTTAGTCAGTTATCTTTCCTTGATAAAATCTGAAGCAATCCTATTGGTAAATAGGTCCAAACAGAACAGAACAGAATAAACCTTTATTCCTCAAATCATGATACATGAGTAATTATACATACAGTTTATATATAGAAATTTTATAAAAGAAAAAATACATGTATATATATATAAAATATTAACACTTCTAGAGGGAGGAAGAGAGAGGGGGAGAGGGGAGCGATAAGAAAGTTAAACATTTGACCGTCAAAGAACAGTTGGAATCCTCGAATTTTGTCTTTGAAGTCTTATGTAAGGATAACAAAATATTTCATCCAGTATATTTCTTGATAATTAAGATATTAACAAAAGCGATGAAATATAGATAGTTCTTTTCCCTAACAATACTTTGCTTAATTTTCAAACAAATGAAATGATTTACAAAAAAAAAGTTATTTATAATTTATTTTGGCAAACTGACATTGAAAAGTAAGGGTAAAATCCGAGTTATCCAACTAATTGGACCTACCTATTTGAAGAGTATACAAGGGGAAATAAGTGACTAAGGTCCCTTATTATGTGCTCACTCTCTAGGTGAATGCGTTTTATATTGTTTGTAGGTATTTAACCATTCAGCAGAGTTGATTGAATCTTCACATTTCAATACAATTAGAATTATGAAGATTAATATTAAGAAATCTAACACAACTTTGGAAGAACCATCAATTATTACACAGTGGCAAAAACCTGCTAATGGTATAAACAATCATTTATTCGTACTTTAAAATCATTATTTTAATGAACAAGCTGCCACAAATCCAACTGATCGATGGGTCGTAGGTTCGATTCCCAGGCAGGGGTTACTTTCGAAGAGCTTGGTCATGAAGTAATATCGGCCATTCTCTCTGTTTGAGTCAGAATGTGAATATTGTTTGTGTTAACTTATATTTAAAGCATAACTCCTTGCCAATACTGACGGTGAAACTAGAAAAGCATTTGCCACATTTGTGCCATCTTCGCTATCCTGGCGACGGCTCAATATTATTTTTGATCTTGATCTCTTTATAATTGAATATACATGTATAGTGAATCAAAACTAAGACAAAACTACTCAATCGACAGTGTTATAGTTAAATCTCGATTATAAGGGAATAACACTAAGCTAGCTCTTGACAGCACAGAAAAGCTTGTGTTACAACAGAAAATGTTATTATTTCATAGCATATATCACCCTTACAACAGTTTCTTCTTCTCCCTCTGTATTAGTAGTAGTATAATTCATTTTGTATTTCAGACACTAGAACAGGTGATTTTTCTGCTGTATGTCTATTGTACGCCATGGAGTTAGCACTTCATATCAATAGACCTATAGGTTTAGTGGAAACTTCGGTGGGAGGCACTGCTATTGAGGCATGGTCGTCTCCAGATGCTTTAGCAGCTTGTCCAGTGAAGGCGACTTCACATTTGAACTCATTGTGAGTAGATTTATACAAAACAGTATGGCACTTGCAATACCTCAGTTTTCGTTACTTTTGTTCAGTTTATTTTATTTTTGACGCACAATTTTGAGCTAGTGCGTAATGTCACAAATTTTACAATAGATGTCGCATTCATCTAACAACAAATATTTACGTAAAAGTCATAAGAGTCATTTAACGGCAAATATCGCGTGGTTTGCCTCTTTTTAAAGCGTATTACAACTTATAATTTCAAATATTGCGTAGTTCGCTTCTCTTATGACGTAGTGCGACATAAAGTATCACTTATTGCGTAGTTCGCCTCTTTTATGACTTATTGCGACATATCGTGTCAAATATTGCGTAGTATACCCCTTTTATTACGTATTGCGACATATAGTGTCATTTATTGCGTTGTTTGCCTCTTTTATGGCGTAATGCAGCATATAGGGTCTACTGTTGCGTAGTTCGCCTCTTTTATGACGCATGCGACATATAAAGTCACTTATTGCGTAGTTCGCCTCTTATGACGCATTGGAGCGTATAGAATCCTTTATTGCGTAGTTCGCCTCTTATGACGTATTGAAGCGTATAGAATCCTTTATTGCGTAGTTCGCCTCTTATGACGTATTGGAGCGTATAGAATCCTTTATTGCGTAGTTCGCCTCTTATGACGCATTGGAGCGTATAGAATCCTTTATTGCGTAGTTCGCCTCTTATGACGTATTGGAGCGTATAGAATCCTTTATTGCGTAGTTCGCCTCTTATGACGTATTGGAGCGTATAGAATCCTTTATTGCGTAGTTCGCCTCTTATGACGTATTGGAGCGTATAGAATCCTTTATTGCGTAGTTCGCCTCTTATGACGTATTGGAGCGTATAGAATCCTTTATTGCGTAGTTCGCCTCTTATGACGTATTGGAGATACTTGATGCGTAGTTCGCCTCTTACGATGTATTGTGGTATATGATGGCAAATATCACGTGTTTTTTTAATTTTGCTACGGAAATGCGATAAAATTACGTACATTCATGATTTAATGTGCTCGCTGTTATAATAGTCAAGCTATAGTATAAAGGGATGGTGATAAAACATTACGCAGAATCGTTGCCCTGAATGTCTGACGTCAATCAAAACATGCCTTGTTCTATTCATATCTTATAAAAAATAAATTAAAAAAGAAACTATTTATTTACCTTGAAAAAGGCACAGAGCCGAAACGTCGGATGGATAAATAAATATAATATGATCGAACGTGTGTTGTGAATATTATTACAAAAAAAATAAATTTCAAATTCGTAAAACATGTACATTTGTACTTGTATTCTATTTTTAGGAATCGTGCTCCTGAAAGCTCACTATGGAATGGAATGGTAGAACCACTGTTAGAGATGACTATATATGGTGCTATATGGTATCAAGGTACTATACTTTAACCATGTAACAAAAAGTAACTTAAACTGAAAATTTGGAAAGCCAGCTCCACGTTGGTTCAAATCACATCTAAAACCTACCTAGTTTTTACTTGAGCAATGTACTTTATACAGCTAGTTTAGTAATGAGTGACCAGGAAGCTGACTAGAGAGTGATTGATCTAAATTGTAAGAATTTGTTTCATAAACGAGCTAAAATAAATTGAGGTATTAATGATAATTCTTGCGGACCATTGAAAACGGTCACACATGACAGTGGGTCTTGATATCCAGGTTCGAGTAAAAATAATAGCGTGTCACAAACATTGCATATTCAGCTGAATAAGTGAAAACCCCACTCAGTTGAGTCTTTAAACAGTTAAAAACATGACATTACATGACACAATGTTCCCGATTTTCTATCGAATTTGACACTGGTGCACTTGAAAGTATATTTTCTCATTTTATCTCAGGTGAAGCTAACTCTCCTCACCCAGATGACTATGTCTGTCAATTTCCTGCCATGATAAATGATTGGAGAACAAAATTTAATGTTGCTTCACAAGGACAAACTAATAAGCAATTTCCATTTGGATTTGTACAAGTAAGTACATCAAACATGGCGTCATAACTTTGGTGTTTATACTATAGCATCAAAATTCTGTTCTTGCACTCATGTCACTATACAGCTGTTCCAACAGACTTACAGTTTTTAACACAAATTTATGAAAAAAATATTATTCCAATCGTCAGACCCTCTGTGACAAATTAAAGATTTTGGCAGCTATTTGTTTCGTTCAAATCGTAATAATGATAGCAAACGCATATAATAATAACAAAACGCAAGGTTACGTGTCATGTTTTGTTTCATGAGCTGTAATGCATCATGTTTATTATACGATGCAATAAATTGAAATATGAGTAATTTTAAAGTGCATACAATTTTCGACATCTAAATGTATGAATATTTAATTGAATACCAATGTAATTCAGGACGAAGTAAAATTTAAACAATATCTTAACACATGTATAGACAATATCACGATGTATGTTGCTTTTATTCCACTCTGTAGTTAGCAGCCAATGTTAACAGAACATTACATGCAGGATTTCCAGATTTAAGATGGTCTCAGACAGCTAAATATGGTTATGTACCAAATCCACTGTTACCAAATGTATTTATGGCTGTAGCAATGGATCTTCCAGACTTTGATTCACCATACGGAACGTATGTTGCTTTCTTGTTATATGTATACTTCTTTTTATACTGGGTTTAAAGCCGTATCAGCACAGTTTCGGTTTTTACAGCGGCCAACGCACCTAACTTAGCTTATCTGATTCCTTGTCTATTACCAGTTCTCACTTACCCTTCCACAAGACCAGCCACTTCGACGAGCCCTGTTTATTCATTGTGATCACGCGATTTATGAATTGAAACAAAGATAAATAAATGAAGCATGAATTAATATCGTTATAAAATATATCCTATCCATGTACTCACTCAAAGAAGTTACCGCTGAAAATGTCCGTAAAACGTCCGGAAATAGCAATGCATGGAGTACATGTGAAAATACAGTTTGACAATGCGGTGATGATTATAGTTCGTACAAAGAACAAAACCAAGTTTATAAATGTAAATAGTACAATGAACTAATCCACGAGTATGTTCAGGATGTCAATAGAATATTAAACAGTATTAATTTTGATATGTTTTAGGAGTGTCATGTTGATGAGATGGTAAAGTGTTCTACCATTACGAGCATGATTGGCTAAGGGGGTGGTGGTTTATCCGCCGTACTAATAAACTGCACAACACTCATTTTCAATACTGCGCTATCTTTGGAATGGATTGGTTTACTTGAAAGTTTACACAAACACATAAGGTTATTTTGTACGAACTATACATTAATGTCCCTGTATTACAGTATACACCCAAGAGATAAACAAGATGTGGCAGTACGTTTAGCTCTGGCAGGTCGGGCTGTGGCTTATGGAGAAAATAATCTAGATTATCAAGGTCCATTTCCTAGTAACTTTCAAACAATCAATCATACCATGACTATAGAGTTTGATCATGGCAATAGTGCAATAGATCTAAGATCTAATGATGACTTTGAGGTAAGAACTGTTGGAATATACATGTATACATACAAGCACGGCCTATTAATAAACGATGTCTTTATCAGGCACTGGTTACAAATGTACCGGCAGAACGGAGTTTTAGCAAGTATGTTTTATGACGTCTCGTGCCTCCACGAAAACGCAATTAGCTTCTGAAAAATATTCACATGGATTTTTTTAATAGTTTTTTTCCATAATTTTATATAAACACAAGTCATGTACATTTAATTCTAAATTCGTCAAGTCTGTTCCTTACAATTTAAATTCCAAAAAGGCGGAAGAGCTTCCAAAACAAGGGTGAGATTCGGAATAAGGCTTAACATTGGAACTTTGCTAATCAGGTTTAGCTGTACCAGAGTTTTCAGTTTTGCATTTTTTCATATCATTGAAAAGTAAAAGGAGCGGGCGTGGCAGAGTAATTACCATGTTAGACTGGTAATCATTAGATAGTCAGCTTAACGTTGGTTTGAATCCTACATAAAACATTCCTACTTATTTCCTTGGGCGAGGAACTTTTTCCTACTAGCTCAGAACTTTGTGCAAAGGAAGCGGTCTCGCAAGTGATTACTCTGATTGGTTAGAACTTCTTTCACAATCGATCAAAAATGAATTAGAATGAACTAAATTAATAACTAAACATCATAAAATCATTCTGAAATTTCATATTATAATCATTTATTTATTTCAACAGGTATGTTGTACTCATACTGCTAACTACAGTTCCTGTAACACATGGGAATGGAAACCAGCACCAGTAATAACTCATGATCAAAGTACTGTAACCATAGATACACATATATGTAGAGGTTACAGATCCATATTGAATAGTGTACGTTATGCATGGGAAGTAACTCCATGCTTTGTGAAACAATGTGGAATATATGATCAAAATACTGATCTCCCTGCTCCGCCGTTTATAAAACATGGACCATTTTAATGTTAACTCTGAAATATATGTTATATGAATATTGCATTTGATTGTGTGTTTCATTATTAAAATTTGCGAAACTTCTTTCTTCGTTTTACTACTTTGACCCACGTGGGACTAGTTAGAAAACATCCCAAATATTAAGAGATATTATAGAAACATTTTAAGCAATGTATTACTGTATTAATTCAACATTCAGATTGTTGTATTAATTGAGCGTTCCTAAATTCAAAATTCGTCTGCTCTACCATGAAAAACTGAATGGGAATGGTTGAATTAGTACATATGCTCTAATATTTAGTGCCCACGAAATTCACGTGTTGAGTTGAAATATGTATTAGTTAGATTATGTTTTCATTTTACTATAAGGTTTAGTGCGAGGGGCGGAGCCCCGAGCACTGAACCTTATAGTAAAATGAAAACATAATCTAACTGGCTTAGCACAGCATTTCCCCCAAGTTCAACACGCTATAAGTAGGTCATTTTAAAGACACAACTTATAAATCCTTGACATCAAAAGAAAATTGTAGTATAGTGGTTACATCATATTAGAGGTGAAAATTTCAAGTATCACATGTTTCATGACTTTCTCGTGCTTGCTGGCATGTGATATAAATTGAGGCCCCCGCATAGATCTGGACGTTAATCTTCTTCAGAACTGCATTTTATTGAATATTTTAGATCAAATGGTTAGCTATTTATCAACGTTACCAGTCTATGTCATGATTAAGAAATCCATTTTGTAGAAATTATACCTGTAAAAAGGCTGTATATTTTGGCTATATTGTTAGTTCTGTTGAAATCGACTAAGAATAAACTAAATTCGTTAAACAGAAATCGTTTTGAATAAATCCAGTTGGCGACACGATTTAATTCCTTTGTCAAGTTCGTGACTGATCCGCAACATTTTCTTGGTGGCAGCGGTGGGATCTGTCGTTTTTTACACAGATTCAGCGATCGAATACACATCTCCGTTTATCCAGCACAACTTAAAGTCAACGCAACATGGCTGAACTATGCTGTAGCTTCGACACATAGCAACGCTGACGCACGCGCTACGACGTCACTTAATCAAAGCGCTGACAGTCCCGACAATATTTCTGAATGCAGTATACGAAGTTTTACGAGTGCGGAGTGGAAAATTAACAAAAGAATTGACGATATTGCCGGATGTTTGAATAGCCTCACGTCCGTGATTTTCTCACTACAAGAAAACCTCACTAAACTGATTAATAGTAGTAATAATCGTTTTCAAAGTACAGATCTATACAGTCAGCATAACAACTTACACAGTCCAGTCCATGGGTCTCCCAAAGGTCGTATTATAAGAGGTGCAGGGGTGCAACAAGTCAACACAAACACTAATCAACATGACAGTCATGGTATAAATGCACAAATGTCAGCATCCACAGAGACACAATATTCATCCAGTCAAAGACAAAGCCATGTAGACCTAGATCCACCCACTAACTATGACAGGTACCCTGAGTCTAGTAATGTAGCCTGGAGGAATGCCTGGGGTCCTTACCGTGGAAATCCAGAATTTGATCAGAACCCCGTGGTACAGAGCAGAGAACCTGACTATGGTGTCCAGTGTGTGCCCCAATCATCTTCATATGGAAGTTCCTACAGTCACAGAAATCCCAAGATTCCCCCTTTACAGGAATTGAGAATTGGTCCGTTCGGTCCGCAAAATTTGAAGTAATTGCCCTTCGCTATGGTTGGTCAGATAGCGAAAAACTTGATCAACTGCTTCCTAAGATCGAGGGTCCAGCAAGTGAATTTGTATTCAATCAATTGCCAAAATCAGCCCTAAGTTCTTATTCTGAAATCATGGGCGAGTTAACTTGTAGATACCGAGTGATTGAAACTAAGCAGTCTTTTGCGGCAAAATTCAGCAAACGTAACCAGCACTCCAGCGAAACTGCTGAAACATATGCTGCAGAGCTGAAGATGTTGTACAATAAGGCATACCCAGACCGTAGCAGACAGACCAGAGACGAGGACTTAGTGCGGCGTTTTATGGATGGTCTAGCAGATCCTGACATTAAGTTTGAAGTTGAGTTCCACAAGGAGCCTAAAGACATAGATAAGGCTGTTTTCCATGTGGTCAATTTAATACAGATTAAAGCAGGCTGCAAACTAGACAGGAGTAATAGAGGAGCAATCCGAAGGGCCACTGATCCAGAGACTTCAGATGATGATAAACAAGAGAACGGTGCTGATCTTATTCGAGAGCTTCAAAGCAAGATCAAGATCAAAGAACTCGAAGCAAAGATTGAAACCCCAAAAGATAATTTCAGACGTAGACGCAGACAAGATGTGGAATGCTATAATTGTCACGAGATAGGCCACTTTGCTAGAGACTGTTCAAAGAAAGATAACAGACCAAGGAGAGATAGCCAGGAAAGGACCAATACTGATGATTTAAACGAAAAGGGACCATCTCTTGCGGCCAAAGAGGGGTCCGAGTAGATACAGAATGTAAAATTGAGGCCATAAATGACATCAGACAGCACAGTAAAGAGACGCTCAACAACATTGACTTAAGAATGGATGAAGGAGTTTTTATTAGGGGGTTTGTTAGTAGTGTGCCGTGCCTTTTTACAGCCGACACAGGTTCAACTAGAACAATAGTCTCTAAAGATATTTTTTTCAGTATCCCAGATGGTGAGAGGCCATCTTTAAAGGGGAGTGGCCCCTTGAGGGGTGCTGGTGGAGCTCTGATAAGAGAGTGGAGTAAGGCAGTGGTTGAAATGAAGTTAGGTCAACTACAGATACAACAAGAGGTCGTTGTTGCCGACATTGAAGATCAGGTGCTCCTAGGGTATGATATCTTGGGAAAGGGAGATTATAGACCCGCAGATATACTCCTAAGTCAGAATTTAATTGTTCTACAGGGTGTAAAGATTCCTTGCGTAAAGAGAGTTAAGCCTGGTGAGATACGAAAAGTCTATGTTGCTGAGGACATTAAAGTGCCTGGAAAGTCGGAAGCTGTCATTGATGTTTTCATTAACCGCTTTGAGTCTGATGATCATAGCTGTGGAAGTAGCTTCTTAGTTGAAGCAAACAACAGTTTTAGAGATAAGTATCAAATAATGATGGCATGTACACTTGTAGATATATATAGTGCCAATACTTGTAAAATAAGAGTTATGAATCCGAATAGCAGAGAAGTAACCTTGAGACAAGATGCATCTATAGCAAAAGCAGAAGAAATAGCCCAAATAGAAAGTAAAACTTCTGATAACAGCGTCACTGAAGAACTGATTCGTGCCAGAAGAATACAAGTGCATGGACCTGTCTTACCGACTACCGACAGTTCAATTTATTCAACTTGTGCCATCCTAGATGCTGTTAGATCTGTGCACAAAGATGATCATAAACCTAGTGATTCTAAATCGGACCCATCTAACGTCGATCGGACAGCCAAACCAATCCTACAGCAATGGTCCGCAATGCAAAAGCCAATTTTCATTCAGTGACCCTGGCATCAGCATAGTATATGCCTCTGTCTGAGATGGTGGTAAACCCAGCTCATTCTAGATTTATTTTTGTGTAGAACTGTATTTTCTTTATTTGAGCTGTCAGTATATGTATAGAACTGTGCATTTTAATTTGAACTGTTAGTATGTGCATGTATAGAACTGTGAATTTTTATTTGAACTGTAAGTATGTGTATAGAACTGTGAATTTTTATTTGAACTGTTAAAACATGAATAGAACTGTGAATTTCTATTTGAACTGTCATCGCGTGAACAGAACTGTTAATTTTCATTTGAACTGTTATTGTGTGAACAGAACTGTTATTGTTTATTTGGACTGTCGTTGTATGAATAGAGCTGTGAAATTTAATTTGAACTGTCATTGTTTGAACAAAACTGTGTATATTCATTCGAACTGTCCTCATGTGAACAGATCTTTGAGATTTTATTTTAACTGTGTTTTAGATCTGTAACTGCGTATATCCTTGTATGACTATGAAGTTAGTCTTAAACCTTGTTAGTCTAAACAAGAACTGTTGATGGTGTTCATCAGCACTGTGTTGAACTGATAGACAATCGCTAATTGTATTAATTATTTTGTATGTCTATGATTTTATCTATGTTGTAACAGGTTGTGTATTGCAACAGTTGTGTATGGCAGCAGGAGCATTGCCATATTTTGTGGGGGGTAATGATATGACCAGTCATCTCACTAAAACCTAAATTATTAGTTTGGGCCTAAATATTGATTTTTACCTTGTTTAACAGGCCTATGGTGCATTTGAGTGCCATACTTATTTATCTTTGGGTTCATTAGTTTCTTAAAACCAGTCTTTGTCTAGTAAAATAATTCGCCTGTAGGCTGAATCATGCTAAAGTTCACCAAAACTGTAAGATTCCATGTTATTCATTCCATTTTATCGTCTATAATTCCATTTTAGTTCAGTTTTGAGGCCGCCATATTTAAGTTCAATAGTTTTTAGTGATGACGTCATATCATCCCGTTTTTTGGACGATTCTGACATCACAGAATCGTCCATCGGCCACCGTCCATTAGCTTTTTTTATTAGCTTTTTTTCGTTTTGCTAAATTTTGTTCAATGCAAAGATACCAACACAGCATTTGAACTAGGTTCATGCACTCATTGCAAGGGCCTCAGTAATTGTGTTCATTCACCGTAACATACTGAAATACTTCTGTCATATCTCTGTTGTTTAACCCAATCTTAATCTTGTCTTTGTTAGATCATAAGTACAAAGTACTAAATAACTATATTCCAGTTCAACGTAATTGAATCACTTTTTTAAAATTGTTCAAGGTTGAATGGGGGGTGGGAGGGGGGAGTCTCACTCAGCACTGATTAAAAAATCAAGTTAAAACAAAAATAGTTAAAAACATTATAACGTCTTATTGATATTTTGTTTTGCTGAAATTTGTTTTGCTGAAAATTGTTTTTGCTAAAAAAAAATTTTGCTGAACATTTTTGCTAATACTTGTATTTTCTTTCTAAAAATTCAGAAAAAAAAATTTCAGCAAAATTTTTTTTCAGCAAAAAAAAAATAATTTCAGCAAAATTTTTTCAGCAAAATGAAAAATTAAGCAAAACGAAAAAAGCTAAAAAATATTTTAGCAAAAAAATTTCAGCAAAAAAAAAGTCCGCAAAAAAATGTTTAGCAAAAATTCAGCAAAAGACTTTTTCAGCAAAAAAATTTTCAGCAAAAAAAATTCCGCAAAAAAAATGTGCAGAAAAATTTTTTAGCAATGAAGTACAAATAGTACCTATGCTTGTGTATCTGACTCGAACTACAACTTGAATACCCATCTACTAGCTAGTAATTCAAAAATACCTAAGCTGGTGAGTCCGGGTCCAACTACAAATGTACAACTTGAATACCCAACTACTAGCTAGTAATTCAAACGATACCTATGCTGGTGAGTCCGGGTCCAACTACAACTTGAATACCCGACTACTAGCTAGTAATTCAAAAAATACCTATGCTGGTGAGTCCGGGTCGAACTACAACTTGAATACCAAACTACTAGCTAGTAATTCAAACGATACCTATGCCGGTGAGTCCGGGTCGAACTACAACTTGAATACCCAACTACTAGCTAGTCATTCAAACGATACCTATGCTGATGACTCGGGTCGAACTTCAACTTGAATACCCAACTACTAGCTAGTAATTCAGAAAAATACCTATGCTTGTGTGTCCGGGCCAAACTACAACTTGAATACCCAATTACTAGCTAGTAATTCAAATGTTATGTAAAGTAATATGTCTGGGTCGAACAACAAGTTGAATACCCATCTACTAGCCTGTAGTTCAAACAATTCCTATGCTAGAGTACCTGGGTCGAACTACAACTTGAATACCCAATTACTAGCTAGTAATTCAAATGTTATATATAGTAATTTGTCTGGGCCGAGCTACAAGTTGAATACCCAACTACTAGCTAGTAAATCAAAAGATTCCAATGCTGGTGAGTCCGGGTCGAACAACAACTTGAATACCCAACTACTAGCTAGTAATACAAAAAATACCTATGCTGGTGTGTCCGGGCCGAACTACAACTTGAATACCCAACAACAAGCTAGTAATTCAAACGATACCTATGTTGGTGAGTCCGGGTCGAACTACAACTTGAATACCCAACTAGCTAGTAATTCAAACGATACCTTAATCATGACATAGACTGGTAACGTTGATAAATAGCTAACCATTTGATCTAAAATATTCAATAAAATGCAGTTCTGAAGAAGATTAACGTGGATGTGTACTCAATGCTTGTTGGCGGAGACTGATCCCTGGACGATGGACGCCAGGGTTTTTATACCCCAGGGTGGCCGATGGCCGATAAAGTGGACGATTTGGACAATCGTCCTGTGGCCGGGACGATCGTCCAATGGACGGTGGCCGATGGACGATTCTGTGATGTCAGAATCGTCCAAAAAACGGGATGATATGACGTCATCACTAAAAACTATTGAAATTAAATATGGCGGCCTCAAAACTGAACTAAAATGGAATTATAGACGATAAAATGGAATGAATAACATGGAATCTTACAGTTTTGGTGAACTTTATATAGCATGATTCAGCCTACAGACGAATTATTTTACTAGACAAAGACTGGTTTTAAGAAACTAATGAACCCAAAGATAAATAAGTATGGCACTCAAATGCACCATAGGCCTGTTAAACAAGGTAAAAATCGATATTTAGGCCCAAACTAATAATTTAGGTTTTAGTGAGATGACTGGTCATATCAATATATCATGGTTGCTATAGAGTATCAGTAGAAAATGGATAATAAAAGAGACATAGGAAAACAACAACACAAGTATACTGCTATATAAATTACAAATAGTTAGTGATTTTTTTTGTTGGAGAGAGGCCTCCGTGTTAGTATTTTATAAGTTTTTTGAACCCATCACCTACATAAATAAAGCACATATATTTAAATGTTTACACCTCATTTGCATAACGTCCTCTATATTTAATGTGACGTCATCCGGTCAATAAATCGCATATTGACCGGCTAGCCAGTCCATAATCTTTATATTGACCGTTTATGACGTCATTCGGTCTTATTTAACGCGACCTTCATGTTGTGCTAATTACACGGCAACGCAAACAGACGAAATGGCCAAGTCGATTAACAAAAATGAAACATAACAAGAAGAGCCTGTTATCTTGCGACGTTGTTTGAAAATGAAAGTCAGACTAGGGTTTTAGATATTTGACATACTGAAGAATAAAACAATTATTTGAAAACACATTATGATAGTAAAATGACAGCAACAAGAGTGGTGAAAGGAATTAAATTCGGTATAATATAACAAATAACACATGCCCTTACGGGAAATATGCAAGTTTACGGACTGGTTGTTCAGACCTCGGAAGCTATATGGCCCTCAGCTGCGCTTCGGGCCATATACCTTCCTAGCTCAGTCTGACCTACCAGATCGTAAACTTGCATATTGCCCTCATGGCCATGTATTATTTGTTAAATGTTTACAGTCAAGATTTATTTTGAGTGATATTATATAGGTAATGACAAAATAGTGTGTTATGATATAGGAGTACTCAGTAAATACAATGATAAATCAGCGGGAGCATGTAATATATTTTAAGCACATTTATTAAAGCACTATATTATCCGTGATCTGAAGAATAACACATATAATAGAGGACACATCAATAAACACACTATGGTAGATATATATGTATAATATGGTTGTAGCACTGAATTATTTATCATCCCTCGGTGTTGTAGAGTCTGATTTTAGCACATATAGTGTCTGTAAAATATGGCACGGGGGTAGATTAGTTGGTGTGTTGAGCACTCCGTATATCATTATACAATTGTTCATTACGTTAATGACACTACTTAAAGTGTTCTTTTGATATAATATCACTATTGGCACCCAATTTATCACTTATGTAGTGTTGAGCACTATAGATTGTGTCTCTATTTGGGTGTATACACTATTGATCTTGTTATCTGTTCTCTTTTTATCTGAAAATAAGCCATGTTATTAGTATGATGTTAGGTTAATTAGGTAACTGGTTAGTGCTTATTATCTAATGACATATAGAGTATTATTTTCTTGAATGAGATCTGTAATTAAGTACTCAAACATCGTAAGAATAGGTAGTTTTGTGTTTAAAGTGCTGACATGGTATCTGACTACTTATAATCCCTGGTTATTAACCTAACTTGAAAATTAGATTTATATAGAGATATTTAGTAATATGTTATTATACTTATATTCATCTATTATAATTTGCTTCTAGTATTTAAACGAAAGGTAATTAGATCGAAATGGGTTATACTGGGAAACATTTTTTTTAGAAACATAACTATATAATGGTTAAAATAATTTACCATGTCAGTGTAAGGAGTCGACTGGGTCTGTTTCTTCTTAAAAAGACGCGAACGACAACTCTGTTGCTCAAAAAGTAAAAATCACGCTGTGTTGTTTTACCGTGTCACCTTTTCCGTTGTTATTATTAAGAATATCACATGCTTTTAAGTTTTTATTGGATTTTTATGCTAAATAGGATAGGTAGGGGTTCTTATTTGGTGGAATTAGTTTATTTTAGTTTTGTTTTATTGATATGGGCCGGGGTCATGGGGAGATTTTGTATGGTTTTTTAACTATGACCATTTTAACCTATTGTCATCAGTTTTCGCGACTTTGCACCATACTGTTATTTTGGTTCTAATTGACCTGGCTATTGGGCTGGATTGGTCATTTAGGTTTGGATTGGGTTTATTGATGCCTTGTTTATGGTGAATAGGACCTGAGGAGGAAGCAGATTTGAGGATTTTACCAATAAGGAGGATTTAGTTGGGATTTGGAGATGTAGGGAGCTTTGCACTAGGACTAGGAGGAGCAGAATGAATGGAATATTTAGGGTGTATTCATAATCTAATTTGGCCGCCCCTTGTATTTTATTGGTGTACATGTAATAATATAGGTCTCGGTCTAATATGAACTTAGGTGCTACCTATGGCACGGAAAACAGACATATGTGTTACTCAAAATATAAAAATAAGATTGTTACTTTGGCAAAATAAAATAAAAGATATTCGGCGCTGTGAAGGATTTATTTTGTTTGAGGGCCTATTAATTAGATAACCTAGGGGAGATAACTGCGTAATTTATTGCATTCAGAAAAAATCTGATTGAAATGTTTTTCTTTTTTAAACAATGCCCGGTAACGTTAAGTTACGGAAGCGTGCTGGTTTTATCATGATCGTCTCTTAGCGACATCACGAATGGTGCGTTGGTAACTATTTCCGATGTAAAAAGTCATAAATAAATATTTTAATGAGGAAACGAACGAATTAAACGACCCAATATATTTGAATTGTTATCTTTGAATAAAAATCGTAAAAACACATTAGAAATTATTTTGTAAGCGGAAAAGGCCATGAGGAAGCTGTAAATATTTTTATCCAATGAAAAGCCGCCAGTAGCTTCATTTATTGATCCATATCGTTGAACGCTTGTAGTGCAATTTTCTATAGAGCGTCTTTAATCTTGATAAGCAGATGTTTGATAAAGCGTCTAATAAAATTGATGAAAATGGCAGCCTCCACAAACTGGAGATGTTTTTCAAACTCATAGGTCTATATATTTTTCATTAATTTTTTCTTTTTTTTCAATTTTAAAGAATCAACGTACATCATACTCGTTGTCTAAAAGCGCTCAAAGCCCTCGCGGGGCCAAGGCCACGCTCGGGTTTTCCGCGTATTAAAAAAATTATGTACCTGACCGGTTGCAACAGTGGATGCAAGGGGGCGGACCCGGCGAACGCCCCCTTAAATTGCCCAAGCAATAAGTTACGGGGCAGGGAGTACACCAGTACAATAACATAGATACAAAAATTCAAAAGCAATGCCTTCTCGTTTTTTGTTAGAGTTTAACATGATCCAACGGCTGTTGAAATTATATGATATATATCTTGATGCTTTTTATTGTATATCCTGGGAAAAGATAGTTGGGGCTCTGGAAATGCGCCTGAATCCTTTACAAATATAGTATATTATATTCTTCGAGTCACAGTCTTAAAGTTTTTTTTCTATTTAATGTAGGACTCGTACCTTCAGATTGAAGTACATGTACATAGAATTATCTGAGACACAACGTTCATACTTTTGCTTAAAATTGTATAAGTATTTCGATGGGTAAGTACAAAACTGGTAAGTAGTCTACATCCTAATTTATTTAGATGTAGTTAAGACTAGCTTTTCCCTTACCCACAGATGATATGTATAAAACATTTATGTTAGCATGTTTTTAGGTGGTTTTAGCAAACATGGTTCAAGTTATCTGGTGTGGGGCCAGCATTAGACCAGAATACCTCATCCCCATATTTGTTTTATCGTATTTGAAATGGAATTTAAAAGTGTGTTAAAGAGTATTTGTAGAACAGAACTGATGGTTGACACAGTGAGACATCAACAATATCTTGGTATGAGTTTTATGCATGATATTTAGAGTACACTATTTTATCGCTGCGTATAACTAAATGATTTTCCATGATTACTTACAGCAGTTATATACTTTGGATTGTTTAATTGAGCAACTTCGGCGGACTCTTACCGTATCCGCTAAATGAAGTCCAAACTATACTATGTACTAATTAAAGTCAATTTTACTCTGAAATTGGAGCGAAAGTTACTTCTTTCTGCTAAAATCTCGTCATTGTATAGTACTTCATACGACTATATATTCCTAGAAATCACAAGGTTTCAATCACATTGATCTAAGCCATATTACACATAACTGACTCAAAACAACCACACTTGATGATGGTAAAATTTCAGGTTTGGAACATTTCAAATTTACAATCATTTATAAGTGTGGGGTCTTGTTCAAACATCAGAACAAAATTGAAAGTACAAGAAATATTTTGGCTACTTATTTCTATAGATTCATATTATAACTAATTCATGTACTTGTAGTTGTAATTTTAGATTATGGGTTAAAAGTTGGTTAAAAGGATTTAAAATTGGTTGTTGGTGGTAACAATGTACAACTTCTTATGTATACTTGTTCTGTAAGTATTGGTAAGTACTGTACATCATTTGAAATAAAATTTTGATAATTTTTAATGGTTTTGCGGTGGTAACAACAGATTGTACTGGTTATATAACTGGGGTCAGTCAACTAACTCACCGTTCATATAGAGGCTAAATATCTGGATTTAGCTTTATACCACTTACTTGGTGCATACTTCCGCCAGTGACTGAAAATTCCCTTGGAAAACTATCTCCTTTCAGCGTTCAACGATGACAAGTCTTCTCGTCCTTTTTGAATATGAAAAATGATGATAAGTTTTCCACGGTTTTTACATAAGTATAAAACTGGAGTTGGAGCTGTAATGCGCTGTCAATATTATACACGTTTCTGCTGAGCCTCTAGTAGATATCATGTAAATCTGACTAGACTTAAATTACTTACAGCTCTTTAAATCTGTGAGTTGATGTGGTTTTTATCATTTCTTTCACCAAACCGTAGTATTTGTGATGACATAGTCACATGGTATTTCTACTGTGTTTGATATTGTTTTATTTGCGGTCAATATTTTCAAGGATAAGATGTTTTAAACTATGATGAACGAGGAGAACCTTCAGTGACTTGATCCATGATCAAGTTAATTTATTTATTTAAACTGTCGGTGCATTTAACACATGGACCTGGCCGAGGTTCAATAATTTTAAAACTAAGTACATGTTTAATAAAGGTTTTCTGGTATAAAATGTAGTCGTGTTTGGAACAACATGAAAACAAATTTGTTATTTATTGTAAATGAAGTAGTTTTACATTCGAGTCTGCTTCCTGGTGTCTCAGTACTAAGCTTGTCGGATATGATAAAATGGGGTAGGTTTTGAAAGAGATATAAACCAACCTTTATTTTGAGCATTTAACAGATTTCAACTTTTGTATTCTATGGCCCTGTTTCAGATAGTTACCTTATGTGTTAGATTTCAGTAACCAGATGATGACAGAGTTAAAGTACATGTATACAAGTATTAGTACTAATGTTGTTATCATATAAAGATCGTGGTCAAAGGTTGGATCGAACCATGATCTTACGAGTCAGAAGTGAAAACTTTAATCTATCCAAATGGAAGCTTTCTTCATGACAAGTGAACATATTATCATATCTCTACTACGTTCACTACCTTCTTTACAGAAATTCTCCTTGATTTTCTTGCACTTAAATGTCTATGAGGCATTCTATGGGTGCAAATAAACTTGTTGAATATTAACTTTGCTCAAGACTGTGATTCCACAACCTTCTGAGTAGTAAACAGACATCGCGATAAAAGCTTGTCTTGGAGACAGTAAAAGAAAGTTATACCTCGGCTACAAACACTACCTCCTATATAGAGTTTGTCCTTGAATAACTAGAGCATTGTCCCTGCTAGGATCAAAACAACAGTTTTGAATGTTAAAATGTTAGTGTGGTAATAAGTCTGCTTCTTTATTTGTATATATTCAGCCGACTACAATTTTTGTACGATATAACTCCTGATCATTGAAATCTCCTCCAGGAAGGCGATTCTTCACATTACCCATTTACACCTGGGTGGAGTGGAGCTAATGTACATGTAGATTAATTTCTCACTCCAAGAAATGGGCAGTGCCCCAAGTGGGGTTCGAACCTGGGAGTTCTTAAGCACTCATCCTATTGCTGGACCTCTGCTTCATAAGCAGACTCTATTATCTTGCAGTAGATACATTGTTATTTTAAAAATATTTGTCTGTAAAACTTGTATTTTATTACAGGAAACTTATCTGAACTTTTGTGCAGTATTCCTTCAATTTCATTTTTGTAGACCTTTTTCAGCAATAGTTCATGTCTCAGACATACATGTACATGTATATATATAACTAGATTGGTTTTATGATGGTAGTGTATTTGTATATTAAAAATAATAGATTTCTTCTATTATGGTGAAAGTGTGTGGATGACGATAGATTTAGGGTAAAGTATAAGTACTGATCCAGTGTTTAACATTATGTATTAGTTAGATTATGTTTTCATTTTACTATAAGGTTTAGTGCGAGGGGCGGAGTCCGCCCCTCGCACTAAACCTTATAGTAAAATGAAAACATAATCTAACTGGCTTAGCACAGCATTTTCCCAAAGTTCAACACACTTCTATACTATACAATATAGTACATGTCTACTATCAACAATCCTCGACAGCTGATTGGACGAGGGGAAAATGCTATGTGCTAAATATTGTTAAATTTTACTTTAACATCAGTTGTACATACATTATACATATTTCCCCTTGTATAAAATTTATCAACTATGAGTACAGAAGTACTTTAATCAGTGGGGTTTATGTATGCTCCTTTGTTAGTTAAAATAAAGTATAACAATATTGCTGAAACAATATAATATAGTGAAAGTTTTGTCAACACAGATATAATGTATTCAGCACAGTATATTAATTATCATATGTATTCAACAGGGGCTGATCTAGATTTTTTTTCTAGAGGGGGTCCAAACTTTTCTACAGGGGGGGGGGGGGGTGTTCCGAACCTCGAACTACAACCACATTTTACACGTTTCGCAGAAAAAAATGCAACATCTTGATAATAAAAACTACATTACCATTTAGTCCATGTTAAGCACTGAGAAAAATTGCTTCATGCTACTTAAAAATGACTTACAGGCAAGAAATACACTAATGAACAGGTACATTTTCCAATTCTAGGGGGGGGGGGGGGTCTGGACCCCCTGCTGGGTTCGCCTAAGTTCAAGCAATTCCCTTCGTGTCATTTTGTTTAATGTTGAAGAAATCAGTGAAAGGTTTATGACCAGTAATTGGATATTAACTTTAGACCCTGAAACTAACCAGCTCACTTTCTTACATGTAAACCAAATACAGTACCTATCGAAAGTTTGGAGGCTAGAAATCAACTACAATTCTTGCATTTTGATGATTTTTGTGATAGAATCATAATACTTAATATGTTTAAGTATGAATTTCATGGATGCAACACATTAAAAGATTCAACATCTGACATCCTAAAGCCAGCAAAATCAAATTAATTCTCTTCCGTAACATAGTTTTTATGCTATTCTTGTAATCTCAGTTTTAAGTATACTGATAATCGCTACAATAAAGCAAAACTAAAAGGCATTTTAAAATAAACAGTTATCAAATTTTAAATAACAGTTTTTCAATAGGACTACAAAATGAAAATGTCTCCAAACTTTTGGTGGGTCCTGTAGTTGCGCAATAGACTAGGGTTCTTTATGTAACATCAAGTGACTGTCTGTAGCTCTACCACTCGTGCTCTGGTGGTCATTTTCACAAAATCTTTACGCTAAAATCATCTTAAGTCCAAGGCTGGAAACATGCATAACTAATTCTTTGAACAGTTAATTGATTTTTTTTTAAATTGTTTAGAATAATAAATACTAACTGAAATTCATATAATTTTAATATATCATTTAGGCTTTGAACTTTAAATTTTTAAATTGACTTATGATAATTTTTTGGGAAAGATTTTTGAGAAAATGACCAATGGAATATATCCCTCTAGTGTTTGGGACAAAATATCAAAATAAAATGGACTCCACTTGTGATGATAATAAGTAAGGATATAAAATAAAAAGAAACTCGATTAAACAATTAAACACTGTTTATTTGTGATAGAGCCTTAACAATAATATAGTAAGATTAATCGAGTATTAAAACAAGAGTAAAATAATCAACCATTGACAATATTTTCCTAAATTCATTAAAAAATATTTGTTAACAGTCACATGTAATTGTTCTGCCAACAGATTATGGTTTCTAAAGAATTTAGTATTAGAGAAAAAATGACATTGTTCATTATAAATACGTCATTAAGCCCCAAATTAAAAAAAGAGTAAAGTTCAGACTGTAAAGACAAGCAGACTGTTTAGACAAGTGTGAGGTCATAGAACGGTGGTACATCATTAGTATTGAAAATGGCCGATGTACGCTACAGTTATATTAGCTATTAGAGTAAGACATACGGAATTATGATACAAACATGGATACGACTTTTATCAACATTGATGTATGAAGCAAAGGGCTTAGTTAGCATGTAATGAATAATATTAAACAAGCAGAGGCAGTGTAGATTTAAAACAAATTTGATAAGTGTAAGCAACATTTCGACCAAGAAGTGTAGCTGGGCACTACAATATTAAAAGTACATTATATATATACAAGTACACTAAGAAAAATGTAGCCGAAGTACCTTGCTAAGTCATTGCTTTAGATATGAAAAATGAAAACATTCATAATAATTTGTATTAAGCTATTAAAAGATGAAGTAATAAGTATTCCTAATGACCTTCGAAAAACAATAATTTATAAGTTAATGTTCTCATACAATAATTGGTAAATTGTCACTGGCGAATACATTAACCCCGCTGATTTATGTATTCCATATTTTTTCAATAAATTCCTGTTTGTGAATACTTACTACAGTACATCAGGGGTGCGTTGCCTAACCATTTCGCTACATATTGCTATGAAAAAGTGCTTTCTTGTAGCGCTTCTTCTTAGGTAACGGCTTGCTATTTACGGCACAAATCAAGATGGCAGCCTGTGCTGATTAACACTTTAGCGCTCATTGCAAATTTATTTTTTGGGGGTGATTTCAAACTAAATTAGTCTTTAATAAGTATAAAATCATTGCAAAAACATGTTTAAATGAACAATTACAAATATTTATTGATTTCAATTCATCTTCAGTCAGTCAAACATAAAAACCAAATTGTCGGCAAGCAGGAAGTTACAATACTGTGGAGGCAGCCATTTTGATTTGATACAGCACTCTAGGGTAGCGAAGATTTTTGCTAGCGGTCGCTACATGGAGAAATGAAGCGATATCTTGTAGCAAGTCATTTCCTATGATTTTGCTTAGTAGAGATACCTAGTGAAATGCTTAGGCAATGCGCCCCAGTACCAACTATGAACAAAAATAGCCGTATTTATGCACCATGATTAGCAAATCAGCTGGGTTTATGCATACACCACTGACAGTTAAATTAAATTCATCAAAACTAAAGCAAAGCAAAGGTACATATAAATTGAATTAAGTAAAGTTCAAATAGTGTTATTGACTTGTATTATTAAAACAAGACAAAACCCATACAATCGATTTTAGATGTATGGAGTCGTTTCAGCCCTAATGTTAAACTCTTTTTACTTATTTGTCTCTGAATTTTGAAAATTCTATTTGGTTGACATGTCTTGTTGATACATTAAGTTTTGATTGATCCTTTCATTTTAAGGTCAAAGCAAATTGGTTGGAAAAACTTGAAATGATTGTACTTGACATAAGATTGTTAGACTTAAGCAATGTGGCTAGCAGGAAATGAAAATAAGTAAATACTAATGACGTAATTTCAAGAAATCAAGAAAAATTGAAGTGATTCTCCTTCGTAAAATTGTAGCTGTGTGTTTAAGGGGCAGAATAATCCCCATGCTATAATTTAAAGTGTTACTCTATTCATTGGATAAAGAACAGAAGAAGAATCAAAGCATTGTGAGGAAGATAAACTAACTTTAGTATTGATATTTGTGATTTACTATAGTCTTATATTTTGAGAACCATGTAATAGTAAACAATGTTGAACTTTCCCTTGATTATCTTTCATATAAGTTGTCGGATTTAACGCGCAAAAATGAATGAATATATTTATTTGGCTTAAATTATAAATTTAGTTCATGGTTTACAAAGTTTTCTAAACTTGGCTAACAATTGTACAAGAATATGCATCTAGGGCAAGTTCAACATTGTTTATTAATAGGTTCAGCTCACCTGATCGCTAAGTGATTATTGTGAGTAATTTTATTGAGAGGGTTTATCCGATGATGTACATTGTAAGTCATTGCACTTCCATTGCTAAACAGCCTTGTGGCTATACCTAGATTTCAATTCTATCTAAAAAAATTGAATTTACTCTTAATACGTTTAAAGACTAGATAAAAATTAAATTTAAATCTTCATCTAAAATAATTAGCTTTACTATTGATACATATTTAAACACAAAACAATTTTCTGCATCAAATGTTATTGAAAGCACCATAGTGTATGTTTATTAAGTAGTGACTTGCCAAAACTTACAATTCCAAAAAATTATATCATATAAGCCTGTAATTTATCATTCAATGTTGATAATCTGTCATTGTGGCAATAAAATTCGTGTTTATTTGAAGTCGACTGAGAAAAATCATTAGAATCTTATTAAAACATTAAAAGAAATATATATATGTTAATATCATACATTCAATCACAGGAGCTTTACATTTTATATCATACTACAAAAATTTCCCTTTTACATACAATAAAAACACCAGGAATGCAACACGTCCGATCTCCAACTTCTCACCTTCTAGTCAAATTCACCCTCAAAAAGCAACGAAACATCGATTGATCACAAAATCATTTAGCCATTGGATTAACAACTCTTTAATGTACCTGTAACAATTGACGATTCCAAAATCGACCTCACTATGAAGCAGACATTTGTCATTAAACACGTTTTTCTCTTAAATTTTTGCTTGTCAGGGGAGCCATTGGCTGACATCAGACAGTGTGTCTCTTAATACAGAGACTTTATATAGGCATTTATGTTGGGCGGTCTCAAATACGGTCACATAAGACAGTGAGTCGTTTAATTCAGAGAGTCGCTGAGGCAGTTTTACTGTACATATATACATTACATACAGAGAATCTAAATAATTAAAATATTAGAATATTTATATGAAATTATTATAATATTGAACACTAAATAAAGGTGATGTAGTACAGGCATTACCGTATGACACAAATTAAATCGACAAGTCAAGTTTTTAAGTTCATAAATATACCTGACCAATTGTTCTAATTAAAACTAATAAGGCTAATTTTCCAAGGGAGCTAACTCAGTATCTATACTCTTCATACTCCCTGCAGCGGTTATCTCCCTTTATCAAATCAATAACCACTGCCACCACAAGTAAAATTCGTCTCTCAGAGAGCCGAAAAACTTTTTTTCATCTTTTCTTTAACAATTCAATATTTTCAATAATTTTAGTATTCTTTAAGTAAAATATGATGTTCAAAGTACATAAAGATAAAAAGTAGTTTTAATTATCAATTTGTAGAAATAACTAAGCGTGACGTAAGCACTGTGAGAAGTGTGGGCATTCTATAAATAGATAGTATTACTAGAGTCACGTGATTTACGTGGTGGCAGTGATTAAGTAGCAAAGCGTGACGTAAGCACTGTAAGGAGTTTGTATACTCTTATGTATAAAACAGTTATTTCCCTTGGTATTCCAGACAATGAAATAAAAGAAATATATAATATACTGATACCATCATGCTTTAACATTTTACACTATTTCTATTGTAAAATTTAGAAAGCTCAAACTAAATGTTTGTGACAAAAGGTTTAAGCAAACAGGAAATTAACCATAATTCACTATAAACATACATAAAATAATATACAAGTCTGTTGACTTTCCTATTCTGTATTTACCAAGGACCATTTTTTTTTTAACCCGGGTTAATAGCGCAGTTGGTAGCACGCCGGGATTTGGAATCTTGTGCCTGATGGGGTGCGGGTTCGTTTTTGACAATGGTGTCAATTTTCCTCCATTGATAAGATAATATGGAGAAGTTTCCAGCCTTATGGAAGGGTAGGCGAGTACTGGTTATAGACAATGGTCCAGGAAAGCTAGGTTAGGTGCCCTGGACGCTATAAAATGACCTAAATTGTGTTGACACCGCGTTTACTCCAATAAATAAATAAATAAACAATAAATAAATAAAGGCTTTTTTAGCAGACCCTAAAAAAATGCTCACTTAAATTTGTATAACATTATACTGGTAATATTTCAACAGCCATGTATATGTATTTCAAAAAGTCACTTTTTTTACTTTCTCACTCAGTGTCCAATTAATCATGTTCTGTTGATCAATTTTGAGTAGTATTCATCTTCTATTTGGTATTATCAGATGACTAGATCTTCTGTAACCTTCATCTTACACAGTACACAAATGTCTTAATTATTCCGATGAAGTGTGATGTATGACTCTCAAGTACAATATTCAGATCTTAAACTAAAAATTTGCGACTGCAACTTATTTGGTTGGAGAAAGTACATCAGCCTGTACTGTTACATCATGGCTGAGTTAATTTATTGAAGTTTAGTCAGAAGTGTCTGTATTAAAGGTGTTGTTACCGTCCAGATTTAGCAGGCATGAATCTCCTTCCCTGAGTATCATAGTATTACTGAAAATAAACAACAGGTCTATAAGAATATATGTAACCAAAACTAGCATTGTAAAATAATTGAATCTCCTGCGCAGATGTATGGGTGAGATTATGGGAACTTGGCACCATAGCACTATGGCAAGTAATTCAGTTTAAACTAAACCAAAGGATAATCCTGTCTCCATTTTTCACTAATTTATACAAAAATTCAATTGTTATCAAATGATGTTGCCACAAATGAGTAGTGCTGCAACGGTTTACCGGAAGGTCGATTCGATGCGATTCGATACTTTTTTTTTCGATTCGATTTTTTTCGATTCGATTCTTTTATAAATACAATTTACTACAAATATGCATTTATACACATATTTGAGCTTAAAACTAAATAATATTATTTAAATTAAAGTGTTACTAAAATTGCATAACACGAAACTCAAAAATCTGATATTTTTTTTATATTTGCTTTATTCAAGTACGAAATGAATTGGGTACGAATGTAAAGGTCGCGAAAATGTATTATTAATGTAATATCGAACAGAGTTTCTATTCATGCTACATAAAATCGTTATAGAAATTTAACAGAAATGTAACAAAGTAAAACCCAGTTTCACTGTCAACGTATACTTTGACTTTTAGGCGCGCCTTTGCTTTTATCGTTTTAACTTATGTAGACACTTAAAAGTCAGTATCAAATCAAAACTTGCGGAACCTGAATCGAAATCGAATCGACACTCTTGCAATTGAGTTTCGATGTATCGAATCGAATCGTTGCAGCCCTACAGATGAGTGACTTTGCTATAAAGTTACAATTGCATGATGGAACTTGATCTAAAATTATTTTTCCACGAGCTATTTTATGATGATAATGCTTAAGCTAAAGATGCCTTCAAGCTTGTTTTATGGAAACATGGTATAGAGGGTGCTAGTTAACAACTCCTAAAGGCAATGGATTCAAATCTTAGTTTTGACTAAGGAATTTTTATCGGGTTACAGTAAGAAAATAGAGGCATGTACGAACAGATACAGTAGTTACTCATAGGCAGATTATAATGGTTTGGAAAGTTTAACTCATATTCATGACTCATGAGGTAAATTTGACTGAGAATCTTAGCCAATAAACCATTGACCTGACTTATATAAAAAATTAAGAATGACTCTAATAAACAAACACATACCATGATAAACCAGTGACAATCTTCATTTACATTCTACTATCATACCATCCTCATCAACAACCGTTATAATCGTAACTGTAAGACTTCTATAATGTTTCACTGAAAAATACACATCAAATTATTAATGACACTATGTGCATAAAGAGCAGGAGGTCTGCTGAAAGGGTTGAATTTAAAAACACCTAGACTTCACTTTTGAACACATTAACATCATAAATTATAAGGAAGAAGCATTTGTGTAGGATTATTACTGTAAATAGCATAAATCTGCATGGTTGGTTCCTTAGAGAGGGGTGGGTCAGCAGGTATAGACTTAAGCTGGTCGCAATAGCAAACAAATAGATATGAAGTCCAACAATATTAACCTGAGCTTGACCTTTATGCGAGAATATATTAAACTCAGTATTTACTTCTATTTTTGTCTTCATTTGTAAATCGCGCTTTATTGAAAGCTTTTGGTCAAACAAAGTTACTGAACAATAAATTTGGTTTTTATAAGAATGAATACATGTGGCACATTATTGCAGACTTATGTGTTTTCTCAAAAAGGAATGAGTAAAAAATTATAAATACAATAACATGCCATGTTTAAGAATTTGATTAATTGATTAATAGTCACATAGGTTGATATAAACATGTGTATTATTGTATATACACATACGGAAACTCACGATTTAATGTAAGTGAAGCGTGTAATCATTATAATAAGGTAGTTCGAGCTGAGGTGAATATTGTTGGACTATACACGAAACTAGTTATTCATACCTGAATGTACTTCAAAGGAATTGTAACCATTTTTAGGATGTTTACAACAGATCAGTAGTAAATACAGATGTATGTTCAACCATATATATGTTTACCATACATGAAAAATCAGCAAGAAACATGTTTGTATTCACTTTGATGAAAAATCCCTCCATTAATAATTTATCTGGAATGCATGTACCTAAAAACAAAGAGAATGTGACAATATAGACAACAATTAACATTAGTGCCTGTGCAAAACTAAACATTTGTTCCATAGATATAACCTTTCATCACCAAGCTTGAGGTAGAATTAATATGTAGCATTTTTCTTGGAAAACTAATTTAGCACTGTATTTCTAACATTTTTATTACGATGAATGATTTTATTACTATATTGGCCATTTTCAAATATCAAAGGGAGATAATAAAAATTATAAACTTGATGTAATGACTGAAAGCTACGTTTGATATCAATTATCTATAAATGGTTGTAAATTGACATTATAGGGATTCTACCTCAAATTGATATTCGGCTTCACTTGAAGCATCACATTACATATTCAAATGAACTTAAGTCTTACAGTTGATCAGACAATATTGAAAACATGAGAGATTTTAAAATAGCCAGGTGATTTCATATGAAAACTACACACTGGAGGATAGATACATATATTGGTTTAATCATAACTAAGTCATTGGAAATAGTTATCCATTTCATGTGGTTGCTCCCCTTTTGTCCAGACTGGCAACTGGCTTGAACCTACTTGAACCTCAGCCATTACATCATTAAGAATGTCTGTAGATTTTTTATGAGGCCTAAACCTAGAAATGACAAGACAATAACTTCTATGAGTAATACCAATATATACATGCACATAAAATAATTAGTTACAAAATATTCTACCAGTAAATTATAAAAGATTTATTCTTAAAATAATTATTTTCATTGCATTAGAAATTATTGTACCAACTATCAGATATAGGTTTAGACCTTTTACATAGTTCAAGGTAGGGTTACCCACAAGCAGACTGTCAACCAATTAAGATATATTCAAGGTAATCCAAAGCGTTTAATTATTTAAAAAATGTACCCTTTTTACTCTATCTGTTTGGTTTTACTTTATTTTATAAATGTTTTCAATACTATGCAAGGATTTTCTCTATCATGGTTATTAAACAAACTGAATTAAGTACTAGATAATTGTTTTAAAAATCAGAATTACAGTGTGCAGACTAACATGAAATGTGATTAATCACAAAGAGACATAAAAATGTAACCCCTATTGAAAAACAAAACACATTAATTTGTTGACAGACTGCAAAAACCATTGACATTCACATGATGGGTGGGTGCTTGTACCTAAGCTTAATCATGTGAACCAACGTGCTGGCACGAACCTTCCAGCTGGGCAGTCTGAAAGCAGACATTTAAATATAACCAACAGCTTATATAAAGCTGCATACATGTGGCCTCCATCCTACCCCTTTATAGCCACCCTTCACCTCCTTGTATAATTTAACAAGTTTGGATACGAACAAAGATTAATCACAATAACTATGCTTGAACATTTGTTCAAGATAGTTAACTTCTTCAGTTGTTTCTCCTCGTAGTAAACAAGTAACTCAGCTCCATCGTTATTGTTGCAGCATATGAAATAAAGAAATAAAAGGAATTATCAAAAATCAAAAATGAGGATAATAGCAATTTACATTGTGAGCACAAAAGTATCACTTACACAAGAATAAAAAAACATTAAGTAATAATTCAAAAGTGAAAAAATGACTTAAATAAAAGAAGCCCTACACATATGTTAATTTAAGGAAACAAAAACATGATTAATTGGAATAATTTAAATTAAAAAAAAAAGAAAAATACATGTGTCTTGTTTCTGCTGTAAATAAGAAAAAGTAGAATTAATAACTGGCCCAACTGTAAATGATAAATATAAATCTTGTGTTGTTGTGGATGTAAGAAATGATCATTGACATTACTATCAGCCTGGTAGACATCCTGTAACCAAATTCGTACGTCTGCAGCCAACTCTTTACGCACCCTCACTTCGGCGTACATCCATTGCCGTAGACTGCGGACTATTCCTGTTTGAGGGTGAGGTCATATGGTGCTATCCATCCTAAGTTCTTGTCAATGGGCCAATGCTATCCACAACACATCTGTATGAGCCTGCATCAAATTTAAATATATATTAGTTATCAATTCTGCCTGTGCCTAAAATCTAAAAAAGAGCATTAGTAAACAATTCTGTCTGAGCCTAAAAACCAAAAAACACATTAATAAATAATTCTGCCTGTGCCTAAAATCTAAAAAAACCTCATTAGTAAATAATTCTGCCTGTGAAAAATATATGCATTGCTGTGGATATAAGAAACGATCATTGACATTACTATCAGCCTGGTAGACATCCTGTAACCAAATTCGTACGTCTGCAGCCAACTCTTTACGCACCCTCACTTCGGCGTACATCCATTGCCGTAGACTGCGGACTATTCCTGTTTGAGGGTGAGGTCATATGGTGCTATCCATCCTAAGTTCTTGTCAATGGGCCAATGCTATCCACAACACATCTGTATGAGCCTGCATCAAATTCAAATATATATTAGTTAACAATTCTGCCTGTGCCTAAAATTAAAAAAGCGCATTAGTAAACAAATCTGTCTGTGCCTAAAATCTAAAAAAACATTATTAAGCAATTCTGTCTGAACCTAAAATCTAAAAAACCTCATAAGTAAATGATTTTGCCTGTGAAGAAGATAGAAACTTATTATTTCTCTACTTAAAACTGTTGATCTTGTGAAAAAAAGAATAATTGCATCTGTTGTATAAAAAAGTATAAAGTTAATCTTGCATTGCTGTGGATATAAGAAACGATCATTGACATTACTATCAGCCTGGTAGACATCCTGTAACCAAATTCGTACGTCTGCAGCCAACTCTTTACGCACCCTCACTTCGGCGTACATCCATTGCCGTAGACTGCGGACTATTCCTGTTTGAGGGTGAGGTCATATGGTGCTATCCATCCTAAGTTCTTGTCAATGGGCCAATGCTATCCACAACACATCTGTATGAGCCTGCATCAAATTTAAATATATATTAGTTAACAATTCTGCCTGTGCCTAAAATTATAAAATGCGCATTAGTTAACAATTCTGTCTGAGCCTAAAAACTAAAAAAACATAATAATAAATCATTATGCCTGTGCCTAAAATCTAAAAAAGTCACATTAGTAAACATTTCTGTCTGTGCCTAAAATCTAAAAAAATTACATTATTATGTTCTTCCTGTGAATATAAGTTATATGATTAATAATTGGGCCAGTTGTAAATACAAAATAAGTCAGATGTCAAAGTTGTAATGTTGTAAATTATATACGAGTATGGTTTTAAATTTGTATTGTTAAGCTTAGTTGGGAAATGATGATTAAAAGTCACATATGCATTAGAAAGATTTAAGTAATAAAAAGAATAATACAGTACATTGATCTATTGATGGTTGGATGTTCTTGTGTCGGTCTATCGATGGTTGGATGTTCTTGTGTTGATTTACTGATGGTTTGATGCTCTTGTGTTGATTTACTGATGGTTTGATGCTCTTGTGTTGATGTGTTGATGTTGTGATCCTCTTGTAGTACTGACAACTCTTGTTTTAAACTGTAAAATTAACAAAAAAATGCAAATTAAAAAACTTATATTTTTGTTCAACCCTGAAAAATACATACTTCCCACATCATGCCAAATCCCATACTACCCTATTCATCACATGGGAAATATGTATAAAAGAATCGCAATTAGAGCAAAAAAATACCATACAAATAATCAAAACACAATACATATAAATATAATTCCTATCAGGTATCTTATATCACAGCATCTTGCAACCTTAGCAAGGAAATAAGAGAGACAGAAAACAGAACAAAAAGTCCATTAGATAGATATTCAAAAATGCCAAAGCCCTCCCCCCGCCACTCAGTACATCCCATGCTCGGGCCACCCCAAGCATGTCCCATAACAATACCCAGTGGACTCGAACATCAATGCGGTATATACAGGTCAATTATATATAAGTTTCCTTTGAGTTGTATGTTGGAGTTCACAATGACACCATCCCACATCACAGTTGTCAGCATCTTTTCGTATTCAATAAAGTTTGGGGGATGCAGTTTGTAATGTTTGAAATGCAATGCAGGGGGGGGGGACTAAAAGGAAAACAGACGGTAATACAGACAAAGAGTGATCACAATTATAAAGCTCACATGAGCATTATGCCCATGTGAGCTAGGGGGTGCACTAAATTCATTCAGAGGAAAATTAGGTTCACAGAACTCTCATCATACTCAAACTGAGTACTGGTATATTGTCCCATTACACGCGAACAAACATATCCGTTTATTCTTCATGACTTGTACCAAAATTGTGAACAACCATGTGAACTGTGACAAATCTTATATTGGCTGCTGACATTACCATGTAGTTTAAGAAAAATTACATTGATACCATTAGGCACAGATAAGTCTGTTGGCACAATGACGTGACCATACATTGACTGATGACAATGAGCTACATTTATTAAGTATCATACATTGAAATATTTGCTAGTTGTCTTAAATTTAACTCTGTTTAGAATAAGGAAACTGATTGATTCCCCGACAAAAATTATTAACGAAACATTTACAGTGGATCGTAATATAAGTGAATTTGCATTTTCCTTAATTGACAAGTAAGGTGAACATAAGTTTGGCTTTTACAATACAATTTATATTGACATCACAACAATTGAAATACTACTGCTATTACTGGTAACTACTGTATTACTAAAGTAATTTATGCAAAATATATACAACACAA
This sequence comes from Mactra quadrangularis, assembly GCA_025267735.1. Taxonomy (NCBI): domain Eukaryota; kingdom Metazoa; phylum Mollusca; class Bivalvia; order Venerida; family Mactridae; genus Mactra; species Mactra quadrangularis. The sequence continues at coordinate 36,454,926 of CM046309.1, read as the reverse complement.
GTGACTTGATTTTAAGATCTCTTGTATTCCATGTGTTATCACTCAAAATAAGTTCATAGTATTTGAAATTTTGCCATTAATATCACTACAAAAGTATTAAGTTTCCTGGTCATGTTTCCACTTGAAAGACCTTAAAGAGTTGAGATGTGCTACTAATGCTCAAAAAAAATAATATGGTTGATGGTATTTTTATCAAAATAAACATGAAACAGTAATTTTGTGTATGATATTATGCCTACATTTTACTTTTAAAAGTTAGCTAGTTCAATTACAAGGTAGTTCACCCATGTACTTGTACCTAATGAATTTAAATGAACAAAAAACTTCTAATTCTTTAAAAAAGTTTTAAAAGATAATAGTTTATTTTTCATTCAAGCATATTAAATATTCATTCAATAATTCTGCTTGCAGATGTTATTTATGCAATTTCTCCAACTTTAAATCTTTTCAGAGAGACTATGTAAATCATTGATGTCTTTATGATTAATCATTGGTCACTTACACATTTATAGAAGTATTGTAATTCTCTGCATTAAGATTTTATCATCCTCTGGTATTCAAATAAGCAAAGCACCTATTTTTCATGATATGTAGTTTTATATATAATAAGTCAAAACAATGTATCATGTGATATTCAAATCATAAATACAAGAGCAGTTGATGCAAAAATGGCAAACTTAGGTAAAGTTAATATTTCTACATAATATTGAAATGTCTAGTAACCATCTAATAATCTAATACAAGCATCTTAGTAAATTAAAAAATGGAGTAATTGGAGTAATTGAACTGATTCAGTCCTTATCTATATTTCTACAGTTTAAATTGATCATTAAATTAAATAACAGTTCAACTTAGTTGACAGTTCCTCAGTTCCTGAGTTGATTTTTTACCTATCAGTTGGTGTATAATCTATGATAAAAGCCAAGATTAACAAATCTATCTAACTTTAGACCAAAGATGGGAACAGTCTATACTAATGCTATAGATATTTTAGAATTTATAAATGTTTTGTTTACTTTATAACTTAAGATGTTTAGAATCATTTTAATTAACTAATTAAGTCTAAATGATTGAGTACTGTTGGTAATTAATGTAGAGAATAAACACAGGATAAACTATAAATGATATGTATAATCTAATGATTCAAGTTTATCAAATAATTATTATAAAAGTCATTGTAACATATTTCTGCCATGATTTTGGGAATAATCTTTGTAACAACCACTTCTATGTAACAACTTCAGGTAAAAGTTGGGGAAAAAACTAAAAAGTATTAACAATTTCAATATTAAATTTCACCAACTTTTATAGCTTACTGATCTTTTCTTTTCAAAGTTATATCAAAGAAACATTTAATTACATCATTAAAGTCATATTCTTACTAATCATCAGTCATAATTATTTACAAGTTATCAACCCTTATTATTCTGTAGCACACTAAGTCATAAGCAAATGTAAAATTCACTTTCACATAATAAATATTGCTATATTGATAGTTAAAGAATAACATTCAATAACACCTCCTTTCTGTAACATAACAAAATAAGTAACCACACAGCATTAACAATAGCAAAATAACTGAAGGTTTCAAATTATCTTATTTCTGGTGAATCTTTCTGTACTTCAATGCAGTACTGTATATAATATATGTAAATGCACCTTAGCTAGATTCCTTACTATACCCGACTACTGTACATTGTACAATTATACACATTTCACTTCAATCAAGCAATCTTAGACAGTATAACCACCACAATCATGGTTAATACTGTTAAGTCTGCATGAAGCATTCCTGTCATATCTTTAGATCTATGTTTCTCATTCTACAGATTTCACTTCAATCAAGCAACCTTAAACAGTATAACCACCACAATCATGGTTAATACTGTTAAGTCTGCATGAAGCATTACTGTCATATCTTTAGATCTATGTTTCTCATTCTACAGATTTCACTTCAATCAAGCAATCTTAAACAGTATAACCACCACAATCATGGTTAATACTGTTAAGTCTGCATGAAGCATTTCTTTTTTTATCTTTAGATCTATCATACTTTCATTGCCTTTCATCTTTCTTATTTTTCTCTTGTTTCTTTCTTTTATCAATGTAATTTAGCCATAGTAGATCACTACCTAGCATCGTTAGTGACAACTACATATATTTTGAAATGTCTTTTTAATAAAGTGATTTGAATTGAAAAATATTTAATGATGTTAAGCAACTACATTTTGTTAGATTCATTAAGTGAAGGTATGACTATCATTCTATTAATATATAGCATTATATATATGAACAATGATTTTACACTGCAAGAATCAGCATACTCTTTTTATAATAGGTTGAATTATGTACTTGTTTGAATGATTTGACTGAATGACATAGAAGTAAAGACTTTACTTGATATAATGAATGTTTCTAAGTGTGATCTTCTGTTAATGGAACTCCACTATATTAAGCAGTACACCTACAGTATGTGAATAAATTAATTTACTTTTTAGCATCAATAACACATTTTACATAAATGTTACACCATGCAGACAAGGAATTCAAATTTAATTATGATATGAAGTAAACATGAAGGGTTGAACATTATTTGGCATCTAAATGTTACAACGATCTTTTACAAGTCTAGATATTCATTTTCAGATGTTATTTAACGCCAATGTAACGAAAACTGATGGATTGTTTCGTTAAATAGTTTGATCAGATGTTATATATATTACTTGGAGTTTAAGATAAAGTTTTAGACTTAAAATAACATTTTGTAAGAAAGAGACGTCAACTTGGCAATTTCAAACTGAGGCTTTGAAACAGAAGACTTAATACTTAATGCGATGATGTTACTTAACTACAGCAGTTTTATGTAAATAATATGTTTATAAAGATGGCCTGAAAATGATGTTAAGCTGAATGATTACCAGACAAAACTTAGCCTAGATCTCAACACAACTTATCAATTAACAAGAATTTCTCATTGGCATACAGCTTATATGAACATTAAACTAAATTAGTTGAATCAAAGGTATTTGTTTTGATGTCAACAAAATGATGTAATTCTTTGTTGATTAGTAAATAACCATTGTAAATTGGTTATATACTAACAATAAAAGAAATACTATCAACATATTGGTCTATGAACATACTCATCCTGATGATTAAATTACTCTCTTGCGCAGTGAAAGTAATTTGATCATCAGCAAAAATATATTCAAAGTCCAGTATGCTGATATGCTACCACCATATTGGTCGATGAACATACTTATCTCAATAATTGAATTACTCTGTTGCGCAGTAAAGTAATTCAGTCATTGAGACAAATATATTCAAAGTCCAGTATGCTGATATGCTACCACCATATTGGTCAATGAACATACTTATCTCAATAATTGAATTACTCTGTTGCGCAGTAAAGTAATTCAGTCATTGAGACAAATATATTCAAAGTCCAGTATGCTGATATGCTACCACCATATTGGTCAATGAACATACTTATCCCAATAATTGAATTACTCTGTTGCGCAGTAAAGTAATTCAATCATTGAGACAAATATATTCAAAGTCTAGTATGCTGATTTGCTACCACCATAGTGGTCAATGAACATACTTATCCCAATAATTGAATTACTCTGTTGCGCAGTAAAGTAATTCAATCATTGAGACAAATATATTCAAAGTCCAGTATGCTGATATGCTACCACCATAGTGGTCAATGAACATACTTATCCCAATAATTGAATTACTCTGTTGCGCAGTAAAGTAATTCAATCATTGAGACAAATATATTCAAAGACCAGTATGCTGATAGCAATATTTCCTTATTGATGAGTATATAACCAATTCACAATGGGTTATACACCAATATTTAGAAAAAAAATGTTTTCCACAACTTTCCATAAATTCATTTTATCATACTGAATTCATTGACATTGATGTAATATTGTCACTTAAAGCCAGAAAATTCTAATCGCTGTTACATAAATTGATATTTTTAGGGTAATTCAATGGTACATGCTCAATCAGTCACTTGCTGTGAGCTAGATCTTAAACGATGTCATTGTAGGCCTTGATCTTTAATGATGTTAAGTATTATGTATAGTTATAAAATCACCAAAACTAACCATTTTTAAACCATATGTACTTATACTTAGATTAGAAGATCACATGTTACATTCTTAAAACCAATTATATATGAAACGTCATTTTATGCAAAATAGCTACTAAACTTTTTTTGAAAAACAGAGGATGACAAAAACTTAAAACATAAAATTGCAATATTTACATAAATGTGTAAATTGATCAATGATCATAGATTATTTATTACATTTCTTCACAATTCAGATATTATTTTGTTAATCCAATCTATCAAGATTATTATTACCTCAGTAGCAGTCTTAGTCTATATAACTAGTTGTTACCATAAGATAGTCTCTTCTATATATCATTATAAGAAAGGTTTTTACAGTTAAATTGATCATTAAATCCATTAAGTTAGTACAGGATGACAGAAACTGGCATGGAACTTAAACTTCTTTATGTTTTACTTGCCACAGTCTTGACAAAAAAGCTTTTAGTATTATCAAAAATATTTCTATCTCAGAAATTTAGACCTTATAAAACATTATGTAGTACAACTCAACACTATTCTCAGTTAATATTTGAATCAATGTTTTAAAGATTATATAATACTTGGATGGTACAAAGTCAAGTATATTTATAATAGCAAAATAGTTACCAACAATAGCAATAATAAAGCAATAGTAGTTTTGACAATATCAATTGTATTGTAATAGCCAATTTCCATATCTGACATGAATGTTTGATGCAGTTATCACACCCACTGTTTCCAATAAATAATTAACAACACTAAAGTTTAACTTCCTTGGGTGATAGTATAAATGGTTTATTTTAAATAATTATTTTTAAATCTAAATTCCAGAGGACAGATGTAATGAACTAAGAACATGAATTAATTGCATAAATGTAATCATTTATAAACCATTTGTAGTTGTGGAAAAAACTGTATTCTAACTTGACAACAAAATACTTAATTAAAGCCTGTACACATATGAAACTCTTAAGATATTGACAGTTAATTAAAGTGGAAAAAGAAATTACATTCTAACTTGACAAAAAACAAACATGGATCTCATAGAGATGACTTGTCAATTTAAAATCTAACTTCAATAATAATAATGTGAATAATTATTAGAACTTTATCAATTATACAGGTGTCATCAATATTACTTGGAATTTAATATAAATAACAGAATAATAACTAGCTGTGTATATGGCAGTGCTGCCAGACAAAGCTATATACCTAATTAAAACCTCTAATATATATTAAACTCTAATGCAACATTAACTGTTGAAAAATGAAAAAAAATTACATTCTAACTTGACAAAAAACAAACATGGATCTCAAAGAAGAGACGACTTGTCAATTTAAAATCTAACTTCAATAATAAACAGGCTTCAGTTGTTATCATGAAAGTTACTAGGAAGTCAAGGAGATAAGTTGTCAATTTAAAATACAATTTCTACGGCAGAAGTATAAATGTTTTATAAACATTAACATTTTGTCAACAAAATCATGTTCTTATTTCAAAACTGTAATGACAAGATAATAGATTTAAACATAACTTACAAAATAAGACCATTCTACCCTTTTATCAAAGCAGATGACATTTAACTCTACTACAGACATGTTCGATTTCATTCTACATCAAAAATGATATCATTTATATTTAAAAATTGATGACACGTCTAGCTGTTACAAATTAACATGAGAAAATAATGGTCAAATTACTCATTTTTATGTTTCAGTATGTAATGTTTATCTATTAATAGGAGAAATCAATCAGTTACTTGTTCACAAGTGTACAATGTATGAGTGAGATGGTCAGCTGCACTGTGTTTAATACTAGTTGGCACAAATTGAGGTCATTTTACGGAGGCCAGTGGGCCTAACTTGGTTTTCCTGGACCTTTGTCAATAACCAGTACTTACCTACCCTTCCACAAGGCTTGCATCTTCTCCATTTACCTTAACAATGGAGGAAAATTGACATCACTGTCAAATTTTCATGGAAGGGTATAACCAACCCAGGTATGATTTGAATCTGTTCCCCATTGGAAAACAAGATTTCAAACCTCTGCACGCTAACAACTGCGCTACAGACCCAGGTCCCCATTTAGTCGCCTTCTACGACATGCAAGGGGATACAGTGGTCCTATTCTTTTAACCCCCCGAAACCACACAGGGATATGGTGACCTTTACACTCTGGCCACAACCACCTGAGTATCATATTAATTCACCACACAGAGTATTAGTTTTTACAATGATTAAATTTGTGCCTTGAAATCAGATCTAAAATACATCTAGTATTAAGGGAGATAAATCAGTCATTCATTCATCAAAGTACAATGTGTGAGTTATTTACCTTGCACTAACAGACAAATACGATACATTAGATGTTAAATGCAAAAAATTAACATTTGATGGTATAGTTGTTGACTGAAAATATTCAACGGTAGTTTTAAAGTGTTTTTCTTTCAAATTTTTGTCTAATCAACATGTGATTCAGCATCAGATCTTAACTCAATCTCATCCATTCTAAATAGAATGCAATAACCCAAACTCCGAATGTCAGCTAATTTTCAAAAATCGAAGTGCTGATTAGTAACAGTTCACAACCTTATATTCAATAAGTCACAGTTCACAACTTCATATTCAATTAGTCACAGTTCACAACCTTGCATTGAATGAGTCACAGTTCATAATTTCATATTCAAGAATGTAAATACCAAGCTCAACTCAACACTTTAGCACACCTACATAAGCACAGTTTTCCAAATTATGTTTGTTCAGCATTTTTAGGACAAAATATTGCCTTTTCCATACTGGTTAGAGACCCAAAAGTTGACACTTTCTAAAGCATTCAATTTTTTATTTGCATGATGTCTAGAAAGAAATGACAACTACAATATGCCAGTGACAAAAAAATGACATTTTTCTCCTGTCATGAAGGCATTTCATTGCTGATGTTTAGGAGAGTGATCTAGTTCTGAGCTCTTGAGCGGTTCTTACTTGCTAGAAATGTACACATTGTTTTAGAAACATGTAAAATAGATTACTCTTAGTTTACTACATGTAAGTGAGTTTTTCACACAAATCTTAAGCAAAAATTACACATAATGATATATGGAATTGTCAATTTTATAGCAAAAACATAAAAAACATAAATCTGTCCCATTTAGGGTCTCTAACCAGATGGAAGATCCACTTTTTCTAACCATACCAGCTAAATATCTAGCAAACTCAATCTTTGCTAAGAATTCATTGATATTGTGACGGAATACAAGTCAAAGTTATAAATGAGCCTAATTATCCTCTGAATGATTTTACTGCACCCCCAAACTGTTGCCACTGGTAGTAAAATGAAACTGGCAGCACTTATGGGACAAGAGGAAGAGACAGTGTTTGCAAAATCAAAGTACATGACAGGGCTGGACATTCAAGGTTGTCTGATAACCAATGGTGACACATAAATTATGTGGCATCAGTTAGCCTGTTACTGCTAGGTAACATTTGGTTTTGCCAAGCTTAACTAAAGCTGCTTGGGCAACCTAGTTTAAAATTTAACATCAAGCCCTGTATGACAATAAAGACTCTTATTATTAAATGTTTTTGAATTGGCTGATAGCATAACTGTAACAACAAGACATAAGAGTCTTATCTGATTCTAACTTTGGATTGATTTGAAAGATACAAAAACAAATTAAAATCAAAATAATTCAACACTTAATTTATACTAGTAAATAACTTATTTATTTCTCTTAAATACAAGTATGGTGCTATAAATGATGGTGTGAGTTGTCCAAATGAACAAGTAGACAAATTTAAAAGTTAAATGTGTTCATTGGTTGATGGTGTAAATATTCTAATACTAGAAGGAGTCATTTTAGAATCTAAATTCAAGGGGACAGACGTGATGAGCTAAGAACATGAATTAATTGCAAAATGCTTTTATATATGAAACATACCTAATAATGGTAAGATATTAAATTCTAACTTGACAAAAACACACAAGCATCCCTGAGAGATGACTAGTCAATTTAAAATCTAATTTCAATGGTAAAAGTGTAAATGTTTCATAGACATTAACATTTTGTCAACAAACTCATGTTCTTATCACAAAACTGTAATGGCAAGACAGAAGATTCTAATCTGATTCAATCTGATTAGACTACAAGATTCAGAAAGAAAAATTAATCAAATAAATTAACACCAACTTGAACCAAAGGGAGACAACTCAGATATTTACTAGTACAATTGATGGTAAAGATTATCTTTCTTGAATGCTAACTTGAATAGCATGTAATACTTTTTACAGCAAAATAGATGTTTAAATATGCTGTAATTGCATACACAAATTGATGATATATGATGATAATTGCAAGCACTGTCCCTTCCCCCTGAGTGCCCATCCCCCATTTAGTCGCCTCTTACGACATGCAAGGGGGAGACAGTGGTTCTATTCTTTTGATCTTACGGCTCCCGAAACCACACGGGGCTTAGGTATCCTTTACACATTAGATAACTTTAGAATACCATTTAAAATGCCGAAAAATATTTGCATTAAGACTCAATTTGTGACATTTGTCAGTTTAATGTCAGAATAGAACTGAACACGTCCATGAGCATTTTACTAAGTTTTATAACTAACATAGGTTACAAGCAACCAACACCCAGCCAGGTAGTATCCCACTCAGTGAACACTGCCGAGTGTCTCTTTTTTGAGTGTACAGATACAACTATCCTGTCTGGCTTGTGAAACTTAACTTGCCAATAATCAACCTTGACATTTGTTGTATTAATTGACTCAACTGATCATAGATAAGGGTGTACTATGTGTATTTAGTTAGTGATATATAATGTTATAAGAGAGAATCTGCATCTTGACATATAAATAAGATTAGGAAAATCATGTCCAGTTCCAGCATTTTTACTACCAGAGCAACAGTTAACTAACTATTTTTAATCAAATTTACTTCAATTTGCATGATTAAGATGCAAAACAAAGTAATACATCAGTACCAATGACCACAGTCACTGGCAGTGACAGCACACAGAACATGTGAGACCTAAGATCTTACACAATGTAACAAATGCCCCAAGTACACACACATTATTCAGACTAATGTGCGCAATTGTCTTGACCAGAAGTAGGCCTAAGTTACAGTTACTGTAACTGACTTCAAGAATAAGGCCTGTTTTCCATGTGCATGTTGTCTGTCTCAGTTAACATTCCAACAGTACAATGTATAACTGTAGCGCTCAAATAATCTCACAAATTGTGTTATTGTGCACTACATGACCAATAAATGTCCATGCGCCTTAACATGAAATTAAATAAATAGCTCAAATAAGATGATATGAGACATTGTTTGCTTGTAGTAGCATTTAGCTTTGTCACTCAAGTAATCTTAAACAACCTATACCAGGTATAGTATGCTGGATGTAGTCCAAAAATACATTCTTTTTTCATCAGAGAATCTCTGACTGTCAAAACTTGGTACCAATTTATATCAGTTTTGATGTTTTTGTCTTATGTCACATTTTTATGCCAGTAAAAGATGTGAAATACTTAATATTTGCTCCAAAACTCACAAAATTAATGTTTTTCAAATTGTATTTTTCATAGCACAAAACCAAAAACTAAATTCATGTTTAGTCAACTTAAATTGAAAGTCTCATTTAAAACAGATACTTCAAGTAAAATTGAGTTCTATTGTAATATCCTAAGATTAATTGGTACCAAAGCTTATAATGGATCAATATGTACATCTTTCCACCAAGGATGACAGTGCTTCCGAACTAAACTTGTGATGTATAATTTGTACAAGAATTGCACATCATACTAAACTGATGTACAATGTACACAGACAGACATACACCAAGCAAATAGTCTACCTGCCCCTTATTTTGTCACAGAGATGACTGATACATTGACAGACAACATGCACATGGAATACATAGTCATACATGGCCATTGACATGTACAATGGTACATGACTGGGACATAGTCCAGGTTCTTAACCTGTCAAAATATATAATGTCACAGACTGTCCAGTCCAACAATATTAACCTGAGCTTGACCCTTACACATGAACATTTAAATCATTTCCTATGTTTTGCTTCAGTGCAGAAACACAATAACTCAGACACTGATTAAACCATTAGCCATAATGCCTCTATGACCAAATATTTGTTCATAAGCATTAGAATAATGCAAAATACATCATAATACAGTAAAACACCACTATAACAACCCTCTTGTTATTTCAGAATTGTGCAATTTCTGACAATTATCAAGTCCTAAATGCTAAATAATCATTGGTCCTTTAGCATGGCAGTGAAAAACTTGGTTAGGTACAGAAACTCGATACATGAGAAACCATCTACCAGGCTCCACTGGGCCACTAGTCTCATTATGAGTTCATTTATCTATTGGATAACACTAAATGTATACAGTTTGCCTAATATTGTATAGTGCGTACAATTTGACCCCGACCTCACCTTTCACATTTGCATCTAATTATCACCTACACACATCCCTGTGAAAATCAATACCACGCCTACTCTACACTTCGACTCGTTACGTATTTAAAATATAATTTAACATGAATAGAGTATACACAGCCCGCATGTATTACAACTTACGATTCAAATACAATCCATCGGGAAACTCGTGTTCTTACATTTTTGATAACAATTAATAATAAATGGGTGTGGGGATAGTGATTGTGGGGCTAAAACCAACAACCTTTGAATTGGTAGCTAGCCTCATCGTACAATCCTCTAGTCCGGCCTATGTGCAATAGACACTCGTTGTACGCTTTAAATGTACTTTAAAATTAATCCCTGTGTTAAAATTAAATTTGAGTCTTGTCGATAAAATCCGATTGTTATCGAGCATTAATACTACATTCGTATTCAATATAATGAATATTCTTGCATAAAGGTCAGGTCGGGGTCAATGTGTTCGCACTATACACACTCAAACAGAAACTTGAGGGAAAATTGTATTTCCCATGATAAGGTAGTTCAAGCTCAGGTTAATCTTCCTGTTATAGAGAGTTCACTTACAACTCCCTTGTGGTGATCCAGCAGCATCACTACTATCTCTTGTAAAGATCCCAATGTTGTCTCTAATTATTTTGACAGGTTAAAAACCTGGATTATACCCTAACAAATACATGTACACACAAAGGGGATCTGCATCTCAAACATTACAAACTGAAGGGGAAAAGAATGATTTCATGATTCCATCACCAGATAGTGTCAGGAGACACTCTCCCAACAAGGAGCAAGGCCCACCCCGGCCTATATATTAGGCCCAGATGGTGTTCGGAGACACCCTCCCAGCAATAAGCTGGGCCCACCCTGGCCTAAGTATAAGGGCCACATGCCACATGATGGCAAAAGACACTCTCCCAGAAAAACCCTAGGTCTACCCAGACCTAAATATAAAGGGCAAGATGGTGTCAGGAGACGATCTCTGAACAATGGACTAGGACTACCCTGACCTGAAAACCATTAGGGTCAGATTATGGCCACAGGTTTTTCCTATCAATAGACTTAGACAACCCTTACCTAAGATATTTTGGACCAATTGTTGAAGGAGATACCTTCCCAAATATTGCCTAGAACCATCCTTATATATCATGGTCATATCGTGTCTACAGAAACTTTCCCTAAGTTTTTATTCTTTTGTATTAGTGTTTTATCAGTCATTGCCATAATGCCATAAACGAAAATACCTTCTGCCAGTGATAATTGCTACTACTTTTAGTCAGGCCAGTTGATACCCTTCTAACATAACAAAATATATCAGACTAAAGCTTGAGAAATTTTAAGATAATGACTGGGTTATGGTCTTTTGTACCCCTAAAACAAATAGAACTACATCAGGTAACTGTCAGAAATTCATTCTGGAATTTTAAATTTAATAACAAAACAAAAACTAAGAGCAAAATTTAAGAAACTGGGATTTAAAAATAAAAATTATGAAGTGATATGATAAAAAAAATCCTAATAAAAACCTAACTAAGTTAAATATTATCAACAAACCAAAAGAGTCCTATAACAACAAAATGAATGTTCACAGTAAATTCTACTGCTAGGCAAAAAACTTTGAACCTCCCAATTGATACATAGTAGGCTATCAGAAAGCTATCCACTCCTGGAATTGCCACCCACTACGTACACAAACTGGGGTATTTTGACCTACCTAACCCTACATACTAACAAAAAAAATGAAAAAAACTTTGAACCTCCCAATAGATACATAGTAGGCTATCAGAAAGCTATCCACTCCTGGAATTGCCACCCACTACGTACACAAACTGGGGTATTTTGACCTACCTAACCCTACATACTAACAAAAAAATGAAAAAAACTTTGAACCTCCCAATCGATACATAGTAGGCTATCAGAAAACTATCCACTCCCGGACTCGCCACCGACTACGTACACGACCTGGGGTAATTTGACCAAATATCCAATTCAGTCGCCTCATACAAAATGCAAGGCTGGACTCTATTTATGAGAGCGACAGGAATTTCTGACAGTCACTTGATGGTTCACTTACATTATTTCATAAACAAAATATTATTAAATCAATGTCATGACCTTAACCTCAAATATATTAAGACAAATTCACAATTATTGCACAGTCATGGCCATAATTCACTGGCCAGAAGAAAGTGAAAATTACTTATTTCATATGGTCTTGACATACTTAATAACTCAGGCCAGAGCTGTATTAAATTAAGGCAATGACAATTCAGACACAGAACAACCAAAAACACTATGATAATTTTTGGTGATAACATATACGTTTGTATCCATCAATAGAAATGCTCTAACATGATGACATTTGTTATCACAATATGGGGCAAACAAGGGCCCCCATATTCAGGGTATGAAATAAGTTATCCAACCCAGGAAACCCAACATTTAGGACACCATACAACATTGGCTGAATGAAAGAACCCAGGGAGCCCAACACTTAAGGCACCGTACATAATGTTAGCTAAATGTTTGAACCAAGGGAACCCAACATTTAGGGCACCATACATAACGTTGGCTAAATGTTTGAACCCAGTAAGCCCAACATTTAGGGCACCATACATAATGTCAGCTTATCATTAGAGTGCCACTATCCCCATATTTGTCATTTTTAGATATACATGTCACTATGCGGTATAAAACTCTTTATAAAATCATCGACTCAAGAGCTTTCATTAATAATATTGAAATGAAAAGTAAGATGCTCACACTATGCATTACTATTCCAACAAAATAGAATAGTAACATGATGAGAGTATCTTACTTTTCATCTCAAAATTACTGATGAAAGCTCTTCAGCCAGAAATTTTCATAAAGAGTTTTATACAACATATATTAGATGCAGAATGGTCTAACTACCAAAATGCATCACCACAAATGATGGTGAAATGTACAGTCAGCACTGTACATTTGAAAATCATGTTCTTCGGTAAAACAAGTGTTTCAAAGACATAGATATACAGCATAGAAAAACCTACTGGCAATTATTGGTCTTAATGAACAATGCCATCAAGCTGAAGCTCTCAGAGATTTATTCACAATTGCTATCAAGCCATCAACTGCAGTGCATAAGCCCAGAAACAAACATGGCAAGTATTTAAAGCGATGACTGATATCAAGGAGAATCCCTTTGGCCAGTTTTTAACTCACATGCTATATACTTGATCTTTTAATAAATGAGCTTTCTAAATAGCACATAACATGCACAACGCCCTGGATAGGGAATGGTATCAATTAAAATTTAGGAAATAGCACTTTAAATGACAAAAAACACTGCAAATGCCTTAAGTTTACAGGATGTAAGGTAATCATAAATCACCAGTAATAATTTGAAATCTTGCAAATACTAAGACTTACTGAAATGCTTGGTTATCTCCCTTTAATATAAAATAGAGTATTTTTTTGTCTATACAGAATAACTTAATATGATTTCAAAACCTGGCTTGGTAAAGCATAGAAATACAGTTATCTATCAAAAGTTTTGAGACTTAAGAAATTTATGACAAATTTTGAATTTTGATGATTATTATTGCTGAATCATTATTTCTAATTTATTTAAGTATGGTTTTTATGAAATAAAAACAGATTTTATGATTGATAAACATAAGTCGATTGATCTGACATCCACAAGACTCCCAAACAATGTTTATTGTTATCATATTCCATAACCTATGCTATTTTTTCAGTCTCATTTATAATACCAAAAAATAATGCTAAGTATCAAAGCATTTCAAATTAAACGATTACCAAGTTTTAGAAAAAGCAATACAGTAGGCCTACAATCTGAAAATGTCTCAAAACTTTTGGCAGGTATTGTACAATAAGATTTTTGGAATTTACCTTAAGTACCAAAATTACTTTTTGCTACATTTAAAAATCGGTTCAAAAGCAGAAAAATGTAAATAGTAACAGTTTTATTTCCTATTAGTAATGCCTTGCCATATTCTTAAGATATTTCTATGCTAGAATTTTCCTATTCGAACATAATTTTGGCGGGACATGATATCCTTTTCCACTTGCCCATAGAGAACAACATATTTTAAGCAGCTTTTGAATGAATTACACATGCTATTGTCAAATTAAAAAGATGGCATAGACATTCCACAGCTGACCTGCAGATTTAAACATTCATTAATTTTGTCCATGGAAAAGTGGAAAAAAGTTGAAATCATGCCTATATATTTTATCCTTTGGCCAAATATATTTTGTCCTCTTCAGCAATAGGCCCAACAACATACAGATAAGATACGCCACAAAAATGCTATCAATACAGCATGTCAGTTTTACTGTGATCAAACCTGACCACAATAAGACAGAAACTTGCCGTCTAGTAAAATGACAAATATGGAGATAGTGCACTTTAACTTGAAGACAACAATAAGATAACTCCCCACAAAGGAAACACCCCCACATAGGGAACTACCCACATAGGGGACTCTCCACAAAGGGAACTCCCCACACAGGGAACTACCCACAAATGGAACTTCCCACAAAGGGAACTCCCCACAAAGGGAACCCTAACAAAAGACCCAGTGATGAAATCATGAAATCATTTCTTATCTAGCTCACTGTACACAGCCCAACAGAAAATTTAATCAATCTCATCAAATCAGACCACTTACACCTAGATCTCACCAACATGCACGGCCAAAACCTCACCAACATGTAAGGCCAAAACCTCACCAACATGTAAGGCCAAAACCTCACCAACATGTAAGGCCAAAGCCTCACCAACATGTAAGGCCAAAACCTCACCAACATGTAAGGCCAAAACCTCACCAACATGTAAGGCCAAAACCTCACCAACATGCAAGGCCAAAACCTCACCAACATGCAAGGCCAAAACCTCACCAACATGCACGGCCAAAACCTCACCAACATGCAAGGCCAAAACCTTGCCAACATGCAAGGCCAAAACCTCACCAACATGTAAGGCCAAAACCTCACCAACATGTAAGGCCAAAACCTCACTAACATGCAAGGCCAAAACCTCCCTCACATGCAAACAACTTTGCAACAACAAAATCCCTACTGTCAGGACAATTAACAGTATGGCTGCCACTGTACACCTTGGGGTTCAGCTTCAACTTCCAGTATGTGTGCTGCGGTTCCATTTTATTATGCTTTCCAGAGGTAAACTGGGATTTACCAGTGAAATAAAAATCGATATTCAACTGTTTGGAAACAATGAAAATTAATTTGGATGTGCTGTTTGAGGCATATCAGACTTACACATAAAGATAAGCCAAGGCTTATGATAACCACAAAATTTATTTATCATGAGACATCATCTCAAAAAGAAATATTATCAAATATCAGAATTGTCTCAAAATGAAATACTATCAAATACCGGAATCATCTCAAAATGAAATATTATTGAATAGAATATTGAAATCATCAAAAAAATGAAAATATTATCAAATATCGGAATCGTCTAAAAATTCTCAAACTATTTGAATTGTCTCAAAATGAAATATTATCAAATATTGGAATCATCTCAAAATGAAATATTATCGAATATTGAAATTGTCTCTAAATGAAATACTATAGAATATCAGCAGCATCTTTAGATATGTTCAGTATTTAAGAAAATCAATCAAATGATTAATTTCCTTACTAAGACCATGTGTTCATGGGACATGTATACTGTATATACCTAGACAAATGTGCTTGATATACTAGCTCGCAATATTAAGTTTGCCAAACTCTTTATCAATCAATCCAAATATGGATGAGGCCACCATATTTCAGACAACTTATATCCTTTTAATTGCACGTTCTGGTTTGTTATATAGTACTGCTGGATTATTTTAGTCATCCACCATACTGATTATTTCCAAACTCTTCAGTTTGAATGGTTCAAACCATTGTTTGCGAATGTCTGAACTAGGGATGAGACGATATGACTATATATTGATACAATATCAATATGTCAGTTTCACGATACATATTGTGGCCTAGCATGATATATCACGATACAACTTATGATATGATGAAAACTACACTTATTGTATCTTAAATAATCATATCGACTCCTTTTATATCGATAAGTATCATTGATGACCATTTCATCTCATCCCTAATCTGAACAGTGAACCAAATCATGAGCACTAAACTGCAGCCTCCCATCCTAAGGTGTACCCTGGCAGCTCTACTTCCTGACAAATATATATCACTATCACATCCCAGAAGGGGGCTATAGGAGGCTACGTCATGGGCCTCATGGCATTCCCACAACAGAGTGGCATTCCCTCTAAACTTGTTGCAGGGACACCACAATACTGCCACAATGGGGCAGAGAAGACGGTTGCAACCACCACGCAATGGTAGTTGCAATCAGTGAGATTCTAGGATGTAAGTGATCTGATTTTAATGAGATTGAAGTTCAACTGGTGGACTATGACAGTGAGCCAGATCCCCTGTACACCCCCCAAACAGAACTGAACAAGAAAAAACACTGACAAAAGTGTTGTGAAATAATGCCATTGCTTATCCAACATCAAACTCGCCAGAATCTTATATATAACTGACCTAGTCAGCTGATCCATCAATGCTACTGCCACCAGGATTTACTCATCATGGGACTGGGCATACCTCACAGCAAAAATTTTGATTTTGAAATCTACCCAACTTTCTTAAAGTCTGTTTTCTGGGAATGCAAGAGACGGGAACCAAATAAGAGACGGAAACCTAACTAGTATTAATGATAGATTGATCAAGGCAAGATCGCGTTGGCAATCTTGCGTTGATCATTCTAAATTATGGAAGCCAACAGACACCTAACAGAAAGAATGAATTTGCCCTCTTGAGGTTACAAGATACCGTGATATAAAATAAATGAATGCAGCAAAAACAATGAAAAAATGAAAAAAAGATAAATCTCCAAGTCAAATACTGTCATTTACATAATGATAAATGTGTATTCAAAAGGTTGGTAGTTGGCTTAATAACTAACGTTAAACATCATGAAAGATGATATGTAATTCTAATGAATTGCTTATCCTCTTTCATGACTTCGACTACAGTACTGTTAAAAAAAGTGACTACCTCGATGATATCTTAAAAATTGTAATATAGAATAAATAGTGAAGTATAGAATAATTAAAACGTGTAACACTAACATTGAAATGTTTATTTTTAAATTTTAATACCCTCTAAAAGTACTTAATGTAGTCTCAATTTAAAGTGTATAAATCTTCATCTTTTGCATATTGATTAGTTTGCAGTAACTAAATGAGAATAATTTCTAAGTAAACCAAAGATTAAATAAATCTAATAAAATTTAATTTTGACTGTGAATTGCAGTGAAATGAAAATTTTACAAAATTTGTGAGGCAATAATTAAAATAAGAAACCAATAAAATCTTATACATTTTGATGTAAGAAGAATTTATCGGTGAGACATGGAAGATTTATACACTTACAATACCGAAGCCAGAGTTAGTTTTCTAGAACTCATACCTGAATACCAGCTTCTCATCTTACACAGTCTTGTAGAAGATACACAAATGACACAAGTGCCTGGTTGGTAGAGTGATAACATATTTGGTCTCTCCATCAAATATCTAGGTTTAGTTGATGATCAATGATTTCTCATTTATTATCACCTTAATACATTGTAAAAGGTCGAGTGGTTCATAATTCATACATAATACAAAGAACAGAAGAAAATAGGATAGCCAGAATTATGTAACAGTAGAAGATTGAGTAGTTAGTGTGATTAGTTGAACCTAAAAATTTCATACAGTAAACTGTCTTAAAATCTAATTTACAAAATTGAATTCTCATTTCTCTTAAATATTATACTTTAACACCCCAGCTATTCTAAAGAGTCTTTTTTTTTTAAAAATTTTAAGTTATGACAGTTTTCCTATATGCCCTTAACATGTTGGTTAATTTTGTTAGACAAGATAGTACTACAATCTAGGACTCCATACCCAAAACATTCATTCACTTTAATGGCCTACTATAAAATAATTTGTGATATATCTAAAAGGCTATTTAGATTTAACTGTAATTCTTTGTAAGCAAACCAAACTTTTCTACAGGAAAGATTCAAATATTAAAGCCAAAATATTAAGCAATGTAAAAAATAAATGATCAATAAGGCATCATACAAAAATAATCAATTAAATTTTCTCCCACAATACAGATTCTTTAGAAATTAATTTTCTCACAGTGACCAAAAGATAATGTGATATTTTTTATATCAAAAAGCTATACAGAACAAGCTGAGTGTGGCCAAGTGGTTACGATGTCGGACTTGAAAATATTCAATAGATAGCCATGTTGTTTCAAATTGCATACAAAATTAACCTAATAGTTTTCCTAAGCAAAAAGTTTTATCCTATTACCTAAATATTGACAGACCAGGAACCAGACTCAAGAGTGATTAATATAAGTTGAAAGAACTTGTCTAAAAATTCCAGCCACAGTGAATTAGTTAAAATGTACATAAATGAAAGAACTTATCATTAAGGTTTAAATATAACATTTAATTACAAGTGTTTTAGCATCACTTATGTAAATAAGTCAGTCTACTTTATTTATTATAAATAAATCAAGTCTTATACTAATAAAGCAGGATTCACAAAATCCTTTGGTCACTGTATATGTTTATTGAGTAAGGAGTCGTAGACATTTGGGGTGTGGAAATCTGGAAATCCCAATATATTCTGTACATCTAAGATTATGAAAATTTAACACCTCTTGCTCCAAAGTTCATTATCTAATGAATGATTAAAAGCTGTCAAAATAACGTCTGTGATTAAATAGTTGCTATGAACATGAACAAAATATTAATTTATCCCCAATCAAAAAATTATGTTTTCTAAGCAAACAGCATGATTGTTATACATATTGTACAATACCGTTCCACACCCCTTCCTTAAATACATCATACTTTTCCTCCAATTTTTGTGAATACAGCTTGTTCATATTGACCAAAGACAAATGAATACAATGAACATTCTAGTAACAACACTAAGACTAACTTATCTACTGACTATATAGTAAGTGGTAGTAAAAATGTAAACCTAGTCTCTGGTCAACATGAGTGAGCTATATATGATAAAAATCCTGATAAAAAATGTAATTTTGGTAACTTATAAATTTAAATGTAAAGAGCCAAATCAGAGCTCATCATAAATTATCAAAGCGAACTTACAACAATCTAAATTCTACAATGAAATTATATTACAAAGCAAAACATTAAAGGTCGTCCGATCACCCCTGACAACCTACTTAAAAATTAATGTCTAGAAGCATGAACTAAAGCAATGTCGATAAATAAAGCACTTTCGGATCACTTGAAGCAATTACAAGAAAACTAAAATCTTTGTTTAAACAGCTAGGTGAATCAAAAACTACAATGAAGTAAATGCTTAATAGAGGAAAAGTAGATCATCTAAATATAGACTTTTTCTCTCTCTATTCCATAATTACCAAAGAACTAAGAATGTTAAACATAAAGTGGCATGATATACAAAAGTAAAATGAGGAGACATTTTACTTCTTCTCAATTACAGTGATAGACTGTACTATGCATATTACTGAAGTTTGGACAATAGGAAATCAATAGAGAAAAAGTCCCAGGTTAATCTATTGCTAACTAGCCAACTACCAGACTTCAATAAAAATGAATGCTTGCCAGTTTTACACCAAACCATGAAAACTTGCAACATTAACAGGTACTCTCGTGCCATTACCTTAAACTATACATTTGCATATAGACTTACATGAGTAGACAACAACTCCAGTTCCAGTTAACCCCAAAGTTTCCATATAGTGGATTGGTAAAAAATGGCAAACAGATATTCCAATGAAGTCAAATTTGTTGGAAAAATGATCACTTTAGATATCCAAACTATTCTTCGAATATGGTAAAGCAACCATTTTGAGAAAGGGGTCAACAAATATCCACATATAAAGACAGTATTGACTTGGCAAAAAAAACTAGAAGTAATGTAAAGATCTTAGCGTGTTTTCTTCACTGACACTGTGTACGTTCAAGCCATCTGGTCTTCCTGATCCTTCAAGTTGTATAATGAATAGCTCCATGGATTTGACATCATTTTGTTAAATCCTGAAAACAAAATAAAATTCTCAAAAGATTTTCTTAATACACCATGTAATCTGCTGTCATAGGAAGAATGACTTGGTCACTACGTATAAGAAGATGAAATGAGGACTTGCTAGCTTTATAGGTGATAACTAACCTATTAATCTTAATAAATCATGTACTTAATACTAAATTGTCTTTGCCCATAATTTTCCTGAATAATAAACACCTATAAAGCTGAGAATACTCATAGGCTAGTGGGTACCTACATATTTTTTTCTCAATTAGAAAAAGGCATAAAAAGTTTTACTACGTAAGCAGCTGAATTAGACTCAAAATATGTATAAAATGCAGTTTTGTTCAAGATGTATCTATGGTGACAGCACCATTACTGATTCAAGTCCACCTTCCTGAAACTCAAATTGATTGAAACAGTTTTTTCTGAACAAAGTCGTTCTTTGTATTGGCAAAACATTCAGACAATCTCTCAACAGTTAAAGTCTTATCTTTGGGCAACCCTTGTAAGTGTCACCAAGTAAGTCCTTTAATGATTACAGCCTTATTTTGAAGCAGCAATAACGAGTGAAGTCATAAAGTCTTTCTACGTTAGAGCTTTTAGGAATGAAGACTATGGTACATAACCATTAAATAAGATCATAACCCTGGCAACCTGTACTGATGAAGACCGTGCATAACCATCAAAATCTTGCCCTCCTGTAAAGTTTAGCGCCGATCAACTTCAACCCAGATGAAAAAATCTCATCCAATGAGAGTTAAAAGGGAAGACGATCTCATAGTCAGTATATATACTCAAAATAAAGAATTAAACCAAAAAAGCCCAACTAAGACCTAAGAGCAGTTCACTTAGAGCACCAGTCCATTTCTATCATGTTATCAAAATACTAAAAGGTTGCATGAGTATGATCAATTCAATGTACAACTCGGTCACTTAAAATGATATAAATATTCATTACATCAAAATAAATACAACATGAAAGAAAGCACTTAGCTGTAAGTCACATTAAGTAGATCTGCATCAGTGATCAAAATCCAATCAAAACAATATCAATAATTCACATGAGCATTTAGTCAAACCATCAGTAAATTTCTGAAAATAAAGTAAAAACTTTAAAAATTTGAAACAACTTCATGGAAACAGCACATATCAACAATTTAAATTGTTTAATCCCAAACAGAAAATAATCACTAGGTCACATAGCTAATGGCCAGTTTCTTCACCTGTTACCTTTGATTTGATATCATATACATATTATTTTTGGTAAAAGATGGGTTCAGGTAGACAAAGGGCATGGTAGCAAATTCCATAGGAAACTGACCATTTGATTAGAGATGATCAAGGGGGTTAACTCTGCAATTTTACTTTAATGCACTAAATATTTTTTATTAAGTTATCTCCCTTACACAAAACAATATAACTTTCTACTTACTGTGTCATTGGTCTGTGAAGTACAAACATACTTGTTTAACAAAAATCTTTCATCTCCACTAAATCTTAAAGTGATTCCTCTGCAAACAAAAATAAAAATTCTCAAAAGATTTTTCCAAATAAGGAGAAAAGGTTTGTTCCTAGTAAAGGGTAACTTGATCAGTACATATTAGAGTATGAAAAGAGGACTTGCTAGCTTTATATGTGATAACTAATCATAATCTTAATATATCAAACATTTAATACTAAATTGTCTATGCCTACACTTTTCCTTAATAATAAACACCAATAAAGCTGTGAATACTCATAGGCTAGTGGGTACCTACATATTTTTTTCTCAACTAGATATAGGTATGAAACATTTTACTAAGTAAACAGCGGAATTAGACTCAAAATATGTATAATAATGCAGTTTTGTTCAAGATGTATCTATGGTGACAGCACCATTACTGATTCAAGTCCACCTTCCTGAAACTCAAATTGATTGAAACAGTTTTTTCTGAACAAAGTCGTTCTTTGTATTGGCAAAACATTCAGACAATCTCTCAACAGTTAAAGTCTTATCTTTGGGCAACCCTTGTAAGTGTCACCAAGTAAGTCCTTTAATGATTACAGCCTTATTTTGAAGCAGCAATAACGAGTGAAGTCATAAAGTCTTTCTACGTTAGAGCTTTTAGGAATGAAGACTATGGTACATAACCATTAAATAAGATCATAACCCTGGCAACCTGTACTGATGAAGACCGTGCATAACCATCAAAATCTTGCCCTCCTGTAAAGTTTAGCGCCGATCAACTTCAACCCAGATGAAAAAATCTCATCCAATGAGAGTTAAAAGGGAAGACGATCTCATAGTCAGTATATATACTCAAAATAAAGAATTAAACCAAAAAAGCCCAACTAAGACCTAAGAGCAGTTCACTTAGAGCACCAGTCCATTTCTATCATGTTATCAAAATACTAAAAGGTTGCATGAGTATGATCAATTCAATGTACAACTCGGTCACTTAAAATGATATAAATATTCATTACATCAAAATAAATACAACATGAAAGAAAGCACTTAGCTGTAAGTCACATTAAGTAGATCTGCATCAGTGATCAAAATCCAATCAAAACAATATCAATAATTCACATGAGCATTTAGTCAAACCATCAGTAAATTTCTGAAAATAAAGTAAAAACTTTAAAAATTTGAAACAACTTCATGGAAACAGCACATATCAACAATTTAAATTGTTTAATCCCAAACAGAAAATAATCACTAGGTCACATAGCTAATGGCCAGTTTCTTCACCTGTTACCTTTGATTTGATATCATATACATATTATTTTTGGTAAAAGATGGGTTCAGGTAGACAAAGGGCATGGTAGCAAATTCCATAGGAAACTGACCATTTGATTAGAGATGATCAAGGGGGTTAACTCTGCAATTTTACTTTAATGCACTAAATATTTTTTATTAAGTTATCTCCCTTACACAAAACAATATAACTTTCTACTTACTGTGTCATTGGTCTGTGAAGTACAAACATACTTGTTTAACAAAAATCTTTCATCTCCACTAAATCTTAAAGTGATTCCTCTGCAAACAAAAATAAAAATTCTCAAAAGATTTTTCCAAATAAGGAGAAAAGGTTTGTTCCTAGTAAAGGGTAACTTGATCAGTACATATTAGAGTATGAAAAGAGGACTTGCTAGCTTTATATGTGATAACTAATCATAATCTTAATATATCAAACATTTAATACTAAATTGTCTATGCCTACACTTTTCCTTAATAATAAACACCAATAAAGCTGTGAATACTCATAGGCTAGTGGGTACCTACATATTTTTTTCTCAACTAGATATAGGTATGAAACATTTTACTAAGTAAACAGCGGAATTAGACTCAAAATATGTATAATAATGCAGTTTTGTTCAAGATGTATCTATGGTGACAGCACCATTACTGATTCAAGTCCACCTTCCTGAAACTCAAATTGATTGAAACAGTTTTTTCTGAACAAAGTCGTTCTTTGTATTGGCAAAACATTCAGACAATCTCTCAACAGTTAAAGTCTTATCTTTGGGCAACCCTTGTAAGTGTCACCAAGTAAGTCCTTTAATGATTACAGCCTTATTTTGAAGCAGCAATAACGAGTGAAGTCATAAAGTCTTTCTACGTTAGAGCTTTTAGGAATGAAGACTATGGTACATAACCATTAAATAAGATCATAACCCTGGCAACCTGTACTGATGAAGACCGTGCATAACCATCAAAATCTTGCCCTCCTGTAAAGTTTAGCGCCGATCAACTTCAACCCAGATGAAAAAATCTCATCCAATGAGAGTTAAAAGGGAAGACGATCTCATAGTCAGTATATATACTCAAAATAAAGAATTAAACCAAAAAAGCCCAACTAAGACCTAAGAGCAGTTTACTTAGAGCACCAGTCCATTTCTATCATGTTATCAAAATACTAAAAGGTTGCATGAGTATGATCAATTCAATGTACAACTCGGTCACTTAAAATGATATAAATATTTATTACATCAAAATAAATACAACATGAAAGAAAGCACTTAGCTGTAAGTCACATTGAGTAGATCTACATCAGTGGTCACAATCCAATCATAACAACATCAATAATTCACATGAGCATTTAGTCTAACCATCAGTGAATGTCTGAAAATAAAGTAAAAAATTCGAAACAACTTCATGGAAACAGCACATTTTAGCAATTTCAATTGTTTAATCCCAAACAGAAAATAATCACTAGGTCACATAGCTAATGGCCAGTTTCTTCACCTGGTACC
Organism: Mactra quadrangularis; assembly: GCA_025267735.1. Lineage (NCBI taxonomy): Eukaryota > Metazoa > Mollusca > Bivalvia > Venerida > Mactridae > Mactra > Mactra quadrangularis. The sequence continues at coordinate 36,429,984 of CM046309.1, read as the reverse complement.
TTTGATTTGATATCATATACTTATTATTTTTGGTGAAAGATGGGTTCAAGAAGACAAAGCGCATGGTAGCAATTTCCATAGAAAACTGACCATTTGATTAGAGATGATCAAGGGGGTTAACTCTGTAATGTTACTTAAATGCACCAAATATATTTTTTAAGTTATCTCCCTTACGCAAAAAATTAAACTTTCTACTTACTGTGTCATTGGTCTGTGAAGTACAAATATACTTGTTTAACAAAAATCTTTGATCTCTTCTAAAACTTAAAGTGATTCCTCTGCAAACAAAAATAAAAATTCTCAAAAGATTTTTCCAAATAAGGAGAAAAGGTTTGTTCCTAGTAAAGGATAACTTGATCAGTACATTTATAAAAATGAAAAAATGACTTGCTAGCTTTATAGGTGATAACTAACCATAATCTTAATAAATCAAGTATTTAATTTTAAATTGTCTAAGCCTACACTTTTCCTAAATAATAAACACCTATAAAGCTGTGAATACTATGATACTCTGTGATGCCACAGATGGATGCAGTTTAAAGTCTTACCCAGGACTGACAGTGAAAAAAACTTTCTCACATTGACTTAAATAAAATTATAAGCACAAATCATCATGTTAAATCTTTATCTTACAAGAATGAAATGAAATTATTGGTTTTATTATCATGGAAATCTGAGTTATTTCAGACATTGAAGAACTGTGAAATTAAAATGGAAAGGCAACAACTTTTTTCTATGATTTGTTTCCCCAGAAAAATGTGGTGCAATTACCCAAGTCATTTAAAATGCTAGCAAAATAAACTACACAACCCCGATGAGATGAAAATTTATCTACATCTAAGTCAATCCAGTTGGTAAGAAAATAAAGATTCATAAAATCTTTGTAAAGCATTGAAACTTTAAATTTTAACTATTAACTAAGTAATCAATTCTGCAATTAGCTTTGAATGTAGACCTTTAATACAGAGTCAAATCAAAGTACTATAAATACAAAAATACATTTGAGCACAATGAAACTTAAAAGATCCAAGAGGGCAAACAAGCAATATGACCATATGTTACTGACACAGAACTTTCCTGGGAACTAATCGTCAGCTGTTACTGTGATTCAACTACAATTAAATAACAGAAATAATCATCCCTGTTTCAAAAGTGTTTGGTAACTTGGTAATTTTATGTAAACAAAAATATTTTGTGTATCATTATTCTAGTCAAGGCAATTTGTGGCAAAATTTGCACAAAGTCTGAACAGATTTGTTACATTAAAATAACAGGAACTATTTTGTTTCTTCATTTCAGTTCCAATGCTTACTAATATTCCATTATTGAAAAAACTATGATTTTTTAGTTTATAGCGTATATATCTGAATTTTGGGCTCTATTCTCCAAAATTGTGGAAGGAATTGAGATGATTAGTGTAAAAAATTATTCATTTTCTAGAATTAATGTAATTCTAACACTACACTCTTGTAAAAAGTACTTGCAGAAACACATTAAAGTGTCTGACCCTGTTACTAACTAAACAGACATTGGATAGTAGCTTATACATTAAAACTTATGGCTTGAAATAATCTGTTACTGATGATCATGTTTTTTTTTCATTGTGAAAAGGGCTAATTTCAGCACTAATATGAGGCAAAACATAACTGAACTACAAAGTAGATTTAAAGCCATAAAAACTGATTACAAGTTAACCTCTTCACAAAAATAATGCAAATAAGAAGAAAAAAAAACAATTGCAAAAACTGTAAACAGAATATGCTAAGATATGCCTGTGCTTAAATTAAGTGAGCAAATGAATAAAATCAAACATGAGAAAACTCATCCCTAATAATAACCTATAAGTATTGACAATGAATTATTATGTTTGATCATAGACGCTATTGGAAAGTAAGTCTATCATCATGGAAGTATTGTTACAATGTATCAGGTATAAGATTTATATGACCTATGTTGTCTGTTTATATAGTAATATAATTGACTAAGTAAGTTCAAGACACAACAGAGTTAACGGGCGTTAACTGTACAACATCGTTATACAGTAGGTAGAAAACTCTAAGCCATCGTATGACCGGCCTCATACCTCAACAGAAGCATAAGACCTATTGTACACCCTTCAAACTCATCCATTTGATGTGCAATATCCCACTTTTTTATTGGTGTGGGAAAGGTTCATTATTAATACCCTATACCAGTATCTGAACCTTAAATGACATTCAAGTCAAGACAAAATATTTCATTAGCTTGAATACAGTTCACTTAAAATAAACATTTTAGTGGTGCTTTACTGAGTTTTAACTCATAAACATCTGGAATTTAGACAATGCACATCAGGCAAACAAAATCTCCAAGTGTACAAAACAATGGATGGTGTCCATCACAAACAAAATCTAAATAATCACTATAGTAAAACATCAACATCTAAGGCAGAAGAGATCAGAGGGATGTAACTATTCTGGTAATTACATGTAGATCAATTTTACCATAAGTTTATATTTTTTTACCTGCTTGAATTGTACATATATTGGGGTATTCCTATGTGCTTATGGGTCACAGAATAACAGTCCAGCATATAAGGATATATGGAGGAGAGGAAAATTGTTTTATTAAAAACCTGATACATGGGAGATAACCCAAACTTAGTTAACCTTGTCTTGTACAGACATAATGTTTTAGCTACTGGTGTATACAAATGTGTAGTCTAACTGTACATCATACAATGAATATTTCACTGAAGGCAAAGACAAACTAGTTTCCAGGTGGTTGTGATCAAAAATCTAATTCGGGTTTCACAACTTTGACACTAAGGCAAAATGAAGGGGGTATGAAAAATTTAAAACAGGGATCAAGTCATAACAAAAAAACCAAGGCACTAGACAACTTTTGGGAGCAGATACCCATACCCTCAGAAAGGGGAATTTCGCCTCATTTCAAGACAATATGGGAAATTTTCAGTCAACTCAACTGTATTTGCCTATTTGCAGAGACTGAATAACCAGATTCTTCTAAATGTACCATGTACATATCACTTACAAAGTTCTTAAAAAGCATCAATAAAATAGGAATACTCCTTTCATTAGAATATAAGTATAAAATGTAATTTATAAAAATAAAAGCCAATGAAATTATCATCCTAATAAGACTTAATACTATATTGATAATATGTCCTTCAAGAAAACTGAATAAAAAAATAATCAGCTAGATTTTTTAAATTTTGTTAAATTCAAAACACATTTATTCACAATTTTGGAGAATAATAGGATATTTCATATAAAAAAAAGTATACAGGGTTGGCGCTGGGTCATAAGAAGTTGTTGCCAACATTTTCGCCAAATGAAAAAAGGTTTTCACCACTTTGGGGCCATTGGAGCCAACAAAATTTGTTATTGTTTTTTACAAGTTTAATACTGCATCAACGTATTAAGACAGCAAGCACACCTTCATTGTAGTCTAGGTCTCCTGGACTCTTGTTTATATCTTAATTATTGTATTATTTTTTTAATCTGCATATTTTTCATTATTTACATAAATAAAGCTAGAACAGTCAATGTCAATATACTATACTATAATAAAAAGACAGGTGTTGTTTTGAAATTGAATTTAAAAACAATGCTGTTTATCAAATACCTGTAAACAAGGTATATCTTTCAGAACTGTTTAAGTTCAAAATATTAACAAATAAAACAAAACAAAATCTAGAAAAACCTAATTATATTTAGCATTTATGTTTTTTACCCCAAAAATGAGTTATTCCAAAACAGATCAGCTTGGCACTTTTAGATGTGCATCAGAGATTACAATTCATAAAAAATGGAATTAAGTTACAAACATTTCTGTGTAATCACTACAGCACAACAACAACAACAACATCTAAGGCAGAAAAGATTAGCTACATTTAACTTGCATGTTCACAAAACACCACTTTTGCAAGGAGTATTTTTTACCTAATGATTGAATCTGACATTCTTAACTGTTTGTATCAAATTGGAAAAACATATTTGTAAAATAGTAAAGAGAAAAAAATGAAATTATATTAATAATTTGACATGAATACAAAATACTGCATTATATCATGAACAACTAAATTATACTTGAACAATAAAGACATGTATAATTCTATTTTATTCAACTGTCAGAAGTGGACACATTAATACAACTGCAGTACATAAAGACGACAATCAAGTAGACTACATTCATTGATCCCGAAAACAAAATTACTGTAACAAGTATTTAAATCACTAAGGTAAATGCATGGATCACTTACAGTTGATCAGACATCAAATACCAGTATATCAACAACATAGTTAGTTTTTAGATTATCTCCCTTTGTATGTGACTTAATTTGTTTGTTTTATGTTCATAGTAAACATAAGAGAGATAATTCACCTAACCAGCATTTCCTGGGAAGAACCAGTACTAGATAATCATCCTCTGTAACTAACTGTCTTCTTCCTAAAATTTATCAACTAGCCTTAAGAATATACATAGATGATGAATGAAAAATGTATCAAAATGCTTACCATTTTTTGTCTTGTTAAGAATCACAGTCAAAATCTGAGTTCAGTCGACAATGTATAATATCAAAATTTCTAGTCGGTAATAATATGTACATGTCTATCATATGATCACCATTTATTGAAACTCATCCAGAATGGCTAACTATCTTCATCAACATCTGAAAAGATGAATAAATTATTACAAAACATGTTATGCAGTTATGTAATAATTACATGTATATAAAGGGTCCTGGGTCAGGGCTAGTGAAATATTGGTCAGGGCTAGTGGATTAGGGCATTTACTAGCCTGACCGGACTAGTAGGGAAAAATTAATGTAGAGGCCCGACTGCAGACTCATTTAGTGTATATCAGATGTGAAACTAATAACAACATGTTAACTATGCAACATATGCTCAATAACATCATAATTCAACATGCCTAAAGAAACCTTTGGATCCAAGTGTATACAGCGGCGGTGCCAGGATTTTTTTCTAGGGGGGGGTCCTAACTTTTTCTAGGGGGGTCCAAACTTTTGAACCATGCAACATATTAATAATAAAAACTACATAACAATTAAATCTATGTTAAGCACCGAGAAAAATTGTTTCGTGCTACTTAAAAATGACTTACAGTCAAGAAAAATACTAATGGACAGGTACATTTTGGAAATTCTAGGGGGATCCGGACCCCAGACCCCCCCCCCTAGATCCGCCTATGGTATACTACATGATGTCATAGCTCTTCATTAAATAAGATTACAGGTCCTTGATATGATGTACCATAAAAATACAAGTCAATTTTAAAATTATAATCAATTGGTTAAAACAATAGATACTCACATAGACCTGTCTTGATGTTTAACCTTTATAGAAAGCATTACACCTACGTTACTATCATTTCTTATATAGTTGATACTCATGCATAGATATATGTTAGCTATCTGACCTGAAAGAATAAAATAACACACATAGCCATTATACATTTTTAAACTTCATTAATTTACTTCATTGATCTAAGATGCGGACAGCCATTGTCTTGATTTTTAAGTTAAGCGCTTTTTAAGCGCTTAACTTATTACGACCATCTCGACAGTCGTTTAGGGTTTAGCCAACCCAAGTCTAAGACAAAGTAGTTCTTCCGACCTCTATTTTATCACAACCACGCAATTTTCTTTCATAGTATGTACAAATTGTCTATTCTACGAAATTACAGAAAAAAGTGCATCATATAGAACATAAATTCATTCAAAACAAGCTGTCCCAAAGTTTTCCTTTTATATTGGGCACGTTTCACAAGTCGAGCGCGAATATGCTACACAAATTTGCTTTCAAAAAGCGCTAGCTAGCGATAGCCTTGTGGAACATGCACCTTGATATGAATACGCGCAAGGATATCAGACTACTTTTCTATGACGTCACTCAACCCACGGAGATGAACGAAGTTGCCGGAAAGAGTCGAACTCTATTAACATTGAAATTATCGAGGGTAATTAGACGAGATGATCGACATGCATTCGATCGCGATTTATTTGAATATCATCATATCTAGAAGTTTACAATGATTTTAAAGCGTTTGATCATGTCTGTATGGCTTTATATGATGGCGGTAAGTCGAGCATACTTTCTTTGAATCATAATAATACCTATTAATCCGGAATTAAAAATTATGGGGTTTTCAGCCCGTGCACAGGCGGTACAAACAACAGTTGTTTACGAAAGACCGGTAGTGCCATTTCAACTTCATGATTTTCCGACTTCATCTTCAGGAATTCACATTTTTAACTTCGTGAATTCACGTTTTCAACATACGGAATTCACGAAATCACGATTTTAGCTTCTAGAATTCATGAGTTCCACTTAATGAATTCACGATTTCAACTTCATGAATTCACGATTTCAACTTCATGAATTCATGGCTATGGGGTCGTGGGTTCGATTCCCGGGCGGGGCATACTTTCGTGGAGCTTGGTCATGAAATTATTACTACGGCCGTTCTCCCTCCTGCCAATGATTTTTAGATATGTAAGTCAGTTATCAGTCACTGACGAAAGTATGCGCTTAGTAGTTGGTGAACAGCTAAATCCAGAGATTTAGCCTTTCCAGGAAGAGTGAGTAGGTTGACTGACCACAGTTATTTGACCTATACAATGTGTTGCTACGGCGTTAAACCCAACAAACAAACAAACATGTAACATTCAACCAAACATCCCAATTAATCAACAAGTGACTAATGCTTATGTTGTTGCTTTATAAAGAATCTAGTTAATTTAGTATGTTCAATCTTGCTGCAAATGCTTTTCTTCAAAGCTTACATTTAAACCAAGAGAACTGCCTATGCTTCATGTGGTTTACTTGAATTTATTGCATTTCATTCGTGGTGTAGCCATCCAAATATATTTCCATTAAAATAATTATTCGTTATTTCAATGTTGGGTCATACGAACATTTGCCTAAGCAGACAAATAACCTGCTAGTGATTGATTCTCTGCACTATTAAAATTAAACATTATTAGATAAATGCAGCTAAGCCCAAATTTGAAAGCGCTTAACTTCGGCGCTTTCAGCGCTTTGATTTAAACACCAGCCAGTTTTAATAAGTTTCAGGCAAAATTATCAACAAGCTCAACTATATGAAACAAGACTTAGTAATTCTCACTAATCTAATTCGATTGTCAGACACTTTAAGCTATTGGGTTAATTCAGGCATGTAGGAAGCATTTTCAGATTTGGGGGGGGGGGGCTAATTTGTTGCCATTTATTTTAAGAAAAAGAAAACTTTTCCTAATGTTACAGTACTTATGTTTAAGTTCAATTTTACACTGCATTTGAAAACCTTGTTCCATAAAAGTGTTTGCAATATTGATTTTGCCGAAAAAGCTCACATGTATCAATCAATTAAGTGTGACAGATTAAATGAAGATAAAGTACTTCATTGTACAAGAGTATGTGTGTTTTACTTTGTAGTAAATGGTAACAATGTTTAAACATAGATAGTTCCCGTAAATTTGAATCCAGCGAATGATTTATTCCATTCAGTAAGAAACCCCGTTTGTAGCTAGAGAAAACTTACTCGCGCATGCATGCTTGCACGTGAGTCTGCAATGAGCTATATCCAGCATCAAGCACTAATCTATATTAACGCTCAATACGAAGCTTAATACACAAGGGACCCATCGAACAACGATAATCTGGTCACAATGATTATTAAGGAAATGTCGATACCAAGACCTGTTTGAGCATCGATCTTATATTCAAAATATGAGAAAAGGAGCATGAAATATGGCATAAATTACAAAAATATTCATTCAAACATAAAATAACTTACCCGAAACAAAAATCCATCCTTCCAAACAGAATATCAACTAAAATGGCGCTGATCCCAGCGATTTCGCGCGTTGATCTCCCCCCCCATAAATGAGCAATCACGTGGTACATTGAGTGAACAGTGACACATAGCTTCAAAAGCGCGAAGTAATCCCCTGGGGCAAATGGTAATACCATATATACCATAATATCTGAGTTAATTGAATATCTGACAAATAGAATAACGAATAATACTGACATTACTACTTATTAAAACCAACTAAACTAACCATTTTAAGCAAACCAGTTCAAACATTACTTAAACAGAATTAAAGAAATAAATAAGTTACTAAAACTTACTCAAACATCAAAGCCCAAAATGAACAAGTCTAGTTCATACATGCCTCAATCCAAATCTACAATCTAACTGATGTGACCAGTTCAACGTCTAAAAGCCAACTGACCAGCTACTACAATACACTACACAATTGGGCGGAACCACAATTCAACAAAACTAGTTTGACAACTAATGTCAAACCACTACCAACCAAACTCATGTAAATCATTTGCTTAAAACAACATAGCAATCAAAGGATTAAAATTTTGAATATATCAAGGGAGATAATAACTCCAAACATGTAAATATATCAAATACGAGTTATTTCCCCTACTACACATTTGTACAATAGTAAAGTCAAACTCGCTAAAGTAGTTATTTCTCTATATAAAATCATTAACCAAAGCGTGACGTAAGCACTGTGAGGAGTTTTGTAGCCAAGTCACGAAGTTTCTATTACGTCCGTAATCTAACGGTTGCATTCGCAGGCGCGTATGAGCTGGGGCCGCAGGGGCCGCGGCCCAAATATTCCGGCAAGCAGCGGCAATGGGACCATGAGGTAATTTTTCATGACACAATGTCATATTTAAAATCTTGAGGTCTAATACAAAGATTTGTTCTTAAACAGGGGATACTGACAGAGCTGGAAATCGAGTTTCAGAGGCTTACATTCACAAAAATTTTCGACCGGTCGGAGGGGACATTCCTCCTATACCCACCCCATCTGTGACCCCAATATTCATATCCTCCTACGCGCCTGATTCGGAACACCTCGACGAGGTATAGATCTACAGAATCTCCAGAGAGTTGTCCCAGCTGTAAATATGTCTGTCACATAAAGTCTAATACAACAACTGTCGGCCCCTTTTAGTCTTAATAAAAATGCAAAGCACGTTTTCCACTAAATTTAACACATGGGTACAGCTAAAATTGATCAAACATCACTTTCAACAGTGACGCAGACTCCATGACTGTCTTCATCAACTCCACAAAACTCTGGATACGTGACGTCATATGTTCCCTTGCTGTGTATAATTCACAATACTACTGGCGACAAGCAGGTAAGACAGGACAGAAGTTTTCAATTTCTAATGCCACTGCCCCTAAATATTCAAACAGACTCATATAAAAGGAAGTACATTTATTACACTTAACAACTTTTCTAAGTATACACCTATATATTTGGTCATAACTTGATATGAACTTTGTTGAAACTGTTCATCAAATAGTATTTTATTTATAAATAAGCAAAACGCAGAATGAATTGAAAAATAACTGACTTCTTATAAGCAGTAACAATATTGTTACCAACTAAGTACAAATTCACATCAATAACGAGTATGGCCATCTTCAGCTCGTACAACTGCAAGACACCTTGGTCGCAATGAGATTATGTAGCTCTGAATGATATCCCGGGGTATCATACATAGCCCATTCTTGCCGTCTTGTCGTCATACGATGTCTTCTCTGGCTTATCAGGTCTTTAACACTTCTGGTTTGCTCAAACTTGCTAAAAAGTTTCATTACAGTCAAAGGGTTACGCTTGAAAGTATGGGCAAGCTGAAAAGGGGGTTCACTTTGTCAAGATCGTTGAAGGTTTCTGCATTGCAGCTTTACTTAGAATGTCTCAGTGATGAATATGATGCGTACAAGACACGACATATCAATTCAATTCAATATACCTCTCGTACTGATAAGCTAGCATGTATCATTTCGATAGCTTGGCCTCTTAATTTCAAGCGAATTCGTTTAATACTTACGACTTGTGAAAGTTTAGGTGTTCTTTCTAAGTGTAAATCGCTAAAGATATCGACAGGTACAAAATAAAAGTGAAAATGTAAACCGTTTGGCTCATATTTGTTAAAAGCACGAAATGCGAGTGCATCTTGGAAGTCGGTTACTAAACGGTAGGTATTGACGTTTTAGTGTCATATGAAAGACATAGTATCCCATAGTTGACTCACAGAATTTCGTTTAAATATTTTAACAAGTGTTGAAAATATCTGCAGGGGAAATGCGTATACTTAGAAAAGTTGTTAAGTGTATTTTGCATAATTTACCCCAAGATCAATCATGGGCGGATCCAGCGGGGGGTGGGGGGGTCAGGGAGGTCCGGACCCCCCCCCTAGAATTTGGAAAATGTACCTGTCCATTGGTGTATTTCTTGACTGTTAGTCATTTTTAAGAAGCATGAAGCATTTTTTCTCGGTGCTTAACATAGAATTAATGGTTATGTAGTTATTATTATTATTAAAATGTTGCCTTTTATCTGTAAAATGTAGAAGTTCGGACCCCCCTAGAAAAGTTCGGACCCCCCCCTAGAAAAAAATCCTGGATCCGCCCCTGTCAAATAAGTGGAATAACCTTCCTTAGAATGCCAAATTTTCAAACCATGTGCCTGATAGCAAGACGATGTTTTCTGATCTATTCTGTGACTGTTTTTTTGTTTTGTTGCAATAAACTTTTAAATCATTTACATCACTGTGTTATTTATTGTCGATTGTTAATTGGTTTGTTCTTCATATAGGTCTTTTTTCTATTGGTCAACCTCTATGAAAAGGACAGTTCACCTAACCATATTTCCTTATATTCACCCGTGAGCACTTGACTCCTCATCATTCTCACAGCGGCTGGCTTTCTGTAATAAAAAAGTTGTGGTCAGAGTTAGGCTGAAACAACCACACTAACAGTGAGTGGTTACTGTAACAATTAGTGGTTGCTGTATCAGTGAGTGGTTACTGTAACAGTTAGTGGTTGCTGTATCAGTGATTAGTTACGGTATCAGTAAGAGGTTACTGTTTTAGTGAGTGCTTGCTGTATCAGTAAGTGGTTACTGTATCAGTGAGTGGTTACTGTATCAGTGAGTGGTTGCTGTATCAGTAAGTGGTAACTGTATCAGTGAGTGGTTACTGTATCAGTAAGTAATTACTGTATCAGTGAGTGGTTGCTGTATCAGTAAGTGGTTACTGTATCATTGAGTGGTTAATGTATTAGTGAGTGGTTGCTGTATCAGTAAGTGGTAACTGTATCAGTGAGTGGTTACTGTATCAGTAAGTAATTACTGTATCAGTGAGTGGTTGCTGTATCAGTAAGTGGTTACTGTATCATTGAGAGGTTACTGTATCAGTGAGTGGTTGCTGTATCAGTAAGTGGTTACTGTATCATTGAGTGGTTACTGTAGCAGTTAGTGGTTGCTGTATTAGGGAGTGGTTATTGTATCAGTAAGTGGTAACTCTATCAGTGAGTGGTTGCTGTATATGTGAGTGGTTATTGTATCAGTGAGAAGTTACTGTATCAGTGAGTGGTTGCTGTATCAGTAAGTGGTTACTGTATCATTGAGTGGTTACTGTATCAGTGAGTGGTTGCTGTATCAGTAAGTGGTTGCTGTATCAGTGAGTGGTTACTGTATCCGTAAGTAATTACTGTATCAGTGAGTGGTTGCTGTATCAGTAAGTGGTTACTGTATCATTGAGAGGTTACTGTAACAGTTAGTGGTTGCTGTATCAGTAAGTGGTTACTGTATCATTGAGTGGTTACTGTAACAGTTAGTGGTTGCTGTTTCAGTAAGTGGTTACTGTATCATTGAGTGGTTACTGTATCAGTGAGAGGTTACTGTATCAGTGAGAGGTTACTGTATCAGTGAGTGGTTATTGTATCAGTGAGAGGTTATTGTATCCGTGAGAGGTTACTGTATCAGTGAGTGGTTATTGTATCAGTGAGAGGTTATTGTATCAGTGAGTGGTTACTGTATCAGTGAGTGGTTATTGTATCAGTGAGAGGTTACATTATCAGTGAGTGGTTGCTGTATCAGTAAGTGGTTACTGTATCATTGAGTGGTTACTGTATCAGTAAGTGGTTGCTGTATCAGTGAGTGGTTACTGTATCAGTGAGTGGTTGCTGCATCAGTGAGAGGTTTACGGTATCAGTGAGAGGTTACTGTATCAGTGAGTGGTAACTGTATCAGTGAGTGGTTACTTTATTAGTGAATGTTTACTGTATCAGTGAGTGGTTACTGTATTAGTGAGTGGTTACTGTATCAGAGGGTGTTTGCTGTATCAGTGAGTGGTTACTGCATCAGTGAGTGGTTACTGCATCAGTGAGTGGTTACTATATCAGTGAGTGGTTACTATATCAGTGAGTGGTTACTATATCAGTAAGTGGTTACTGTATCATTGAGTGGTTACTGTAACAGTTAGTGGTTGCTGTTTCAGTAAGTGGTTACTGTATCATTGAGTGGTTACTGTATCAGTGAGAGGTTACTATATCAGTGAGTGGTTACTGTATCAGTGAGTGGTTACTTTATTAGTGAATGGTTACTGTATCAGTGAGTGGTTACTGTGATTCGAATTTTACAACTCTTATAACAGTACTGATGCATAACATTGCAACAGTAGTAAAAAAATTCTTGGAGTATAATTGCGCAGCAGAAAATAGGCTAGTCAGTACTTAAACCAGGTTTGCAATGAAGACATGAACAATACGTCATTTCATGAGCAGGATACATTATGTCATTTCATGAGCAGGATACATTATGTCATTTCATGAGCAGGATACATTATGTCATTTCATGAGCAGGATACATTATGTCATTTCATGAGCAGGATACATTCCAAAGATTGATCCCAAGTTTTACATTTATCTGATGATAAACAAATATTTTTATGGATCTACCGGTGAAGTTTGAATAATCAGATTCAAATGGATCAAATTCTGAGCTCAAATTTATGGGGTTTTCTATAGTGGCTGAATTATGCCATGTTTTCGCTCTTTTGTCCTCCGCTTACAAACGCGTACATCTTCAATAGTCTTCTGTGCATGTGTAAACGGAATCCCTGATTTGTCGTATTTTCGTTCCGCTAGGCGCCACACGAAAACACGAAGATGCGACAAACAGAGGCAAAAATACGATATGAGAGGGTGTCGTACATTTGTAAAAGTTTTGTCGTATAAGTAATGCGGGTGTAACAATAGGTCGACTTATCGCTGTATTGCTATAGTTCCTCTGCAATAGCAATAGGTCGATAGAACTTTTTTAAGTCGACAAATATCGAGTAATCTTGTCGGCATGTTGTTGTTAAAGTCTTATATTTCCTGAGCAGACGTGAATTACCTCTCTGTTTGCATTTTTAAAGTTTTAGATGGACACATTAATTCATTTCAAGTAGATTTATAATCTAATAAGCCTTCGTGATGATGACTCAATGAAAGACAGAAGAGCCTGATTGAGTGGGTTGATTGTTAGACCATCGAATCGTATTGTGCTTGGGTTAATAGGATATGATTTTCAGGGACCAGGGAAAACAAAACTTCTATCACAATAGACTTAGGCTTGATGCATTCTGAAAACGAGGGATTAATCAAGAGACAAAACATCGTTTTGATCTAGATCAACTTTTCAACACTTAATGTATTGTTTTCATTCATACATTTTTATTAGTGCCTACCTCATGTCGATATTGTTTTAACGTTTTAATAAACAATGTACATTTTCTATTCAAGTTAAATTAGAAACTTTATACAACGATTGACAATGTTCTTACTCAAAATTTAACCCTCGCAAATTGAAACAACTTTACAGTAAATGATATCCAGTATGTTCACATTCCATTCTGATGACGTATTCATCACGTGACACAAACATTGTACATTTGTAAATAAGAGGAATAACTGCAACAAATAACTAAACTGAATTACAGAATAGTTAAGATTTAACTCCCTTATTATAATACATGTATGTGAACATAAATATAATAAACTAAAATACAATATATATAAAACAAAAGTTTTTAGAAATCAGACGAACAAGTCATTGTTTTGAAGCCCGATCTCATAAATTGTTTTGTAGATTTCAGATGAATTCTTTTGGTATTTCTTCATTCTACCTTTATTTACCCACACGAATTTTTCAATTCTGATATCTTTTTCGCATTAGCCAAAGAAAATAAGCCAACAACATAAACATTGTCACCAGCTGGAATATATACACGTACAAATGCGATTACTCTGGTTACAAAGTTTACATATTTTAATGATTTCTTCTACTTTTACTTCTTCCAGAAACTGGCCAGATTCAACAAATTGTATGCATCATAATTTTAAGCCAATGCAGTAAATAGAATAATGTTTTTGTTTTCAAAAAATAAATGCTGATACAACAGCACGCTTGCACATAGTTCACCGAGCTTGTATTATCTTGATAACAATGGTCTGCTTTTAAAGTTGAACTTGGATCGGTTTTTTTTTGTTGTATTTGATTTTTTACCATTCTATTGTTTTGATGCATTTGTGATGTTTTTTCAGGATGTTGTTTTCTAAAGTCAAGGAGCATGAAGAAAAATACATTCACTTTAAATTCATTAGAACAAGACTAGAACCATTTGTTATTAAAATAAACAAGTTGGTAGTTACTATTGATGTAAATAATTTCTAAAGTTCAGTTATGGTAATTGAATATAACATAAAATAATGCGTTTATTGACATTGTACAAAACTGTGGTTATGCATGCACTTCATTAGAAATTAGATCTAATATTTAACTTTGCTTATGATTCCTTTTTTGCAATATCAATTGTTATCAGTAATTCTAATTTGTATTGCAGAAAAAGAAATGTATATTCATTTTCATTGTGTACCATGCATTCATGTATAGTGATAGGCCTAATTTATTCAAAATTAATTATATACAGTAGATCTAATCTTTAACAATTTTCATACCCGCTGCATATTTTACATCATAGATTGGCTCTATCTGTACTTTTAATTTTGACCTTAGAGAATTCAAACATTCAACTTCTCAGTCAACTCACAAACCTTCTATGTCTGCCTATTTATTGTCAGTAAAATGTGTGATTTCATGTTTTTACCTTCACTCTCATTAATTAATTATCATTTTACACACTATTATAGGAAGGTGATGTAGGCAACAACGCTGTGAACATTTATGAGCATTAACACTCTGCTAATATTATTACATCAAAGTCGATTTGTATGATACTCAGTACGTTTAACATTATACAAAACCCTTTAATATGGGAATTCTAAGAGGCAAAATTAAGAATAACTTGCTAGAATAATACAACAGTCTCCTGTACTGTCGAAAATTCTCACAGTAAAGGTTTGCTGCTGTACTGCCGAAAATTCTAACAGTACAGCTTTACTGCTGTACTGCCGAAAATTCTAACAGTAAGTCTTTACTGCTGTACTGCCGAAAATTCTAACAGTAAGGCTTGTATTGCTGTATTGCTGTACTGTCGTTACTGCTGTCTTCACATACATTAGTTAACAATTGTAAACACACATTCAAAATACCCAAATCAGACTATCCCAAGTAATAGCTTACGTGTGTTCAATGTTTCTGTGTTTTGGATTACGTATTGAGTCCGTATGCATGGAAGTTAGGATTCTTACTCTTGTGTCTTTGTAAATTCTTTTTCTAAGGATTTATAATATTGTGCTTGTAATCTCTACTTCTGTCTTTTATCATAATGGCTATCAGTCATAACAGACCATTATAGCCATGGGTAGGGTTTTAGAAAAAAGTGAGCTTTCTATGTCCTGTCCACGTTGTCACCCATGAACTTTGACCTCTTACTGGTGACCAATCAGAAATCACCGGGGATAATTGTCGCCATCTTAAAAATTTGAAATGGTGGATTTCAAAGCATGTGTGGTTATTATAGCTATAGCAAGTTATTAATGGATTTTTTTGTTCCAGGCAATTATTATTATTTCATTTTTTTACCATAGCCTGTTACACATTTGGACCAAGTTTCGTACCAAAATAATCATGAAATTTATTGATAAGACCTAAAAAGTTCTGTTTCGGGTTTCAACTTCTCCAAAAGTAAGGTAGGATTTTACGTATTTTTTTTGTCATTTGATTAGCGATATTACGTGTACATCTCAATCATGGTCATCTTTAGACCGGTACTTTGGTTCTGAGTATATAAACAGTGCAGGGACACCCATTGCACATGAAAAGTAGTGGACTATTCGATTTTATCTATTTATTCATTTTAACTTTTTGAGGGGGGTGGTGGGGGTACATCTCTTTATTTGCTTTTTGGTGGGCCTGTGTTTTTTAATGTTGCTTTTCCTGATACATTTGCTAACATCCTTTTTCAAATGTTTGACAAACACCGATCTGGGCTTTGAAATTTGATTGGCTGTAAAACTGGGTTGGGAAAACAGAAAACTTTTATAGACATTATTACAACTAAAGTTAAGAAAATATTTTACTTAACATTGGTCTTGAAATAACCCATTATAATGAATGTGAAACTTGGTGGAATGTTTTCAAAATATGCACAGCTAGATGCCTCATTTTTAGTATCACTTTTAAGTTATTTCCCTTTATACTTGACATTCAAAGGTTCAAATTGAAATATCTTTAGTATTAATCAAGATAATTTAATGAAAGGTGGTATGCTATTTTATCGGTTCCACAGCTACAAGACTATAAAGGGACATACTACTTTTGATGTATTAAGTTTGGGGTAATACCCATTTTATATTTTAACATTTTACTTTCTAATCTAAGTTTTCTTAGTGATATCATTCGTGAAAAGACAAGTTTCAAACCAAGACAGTAACGTTGAATTCAAAACATTTTGGTGCAAAATGATTAATATTGTAATTTCTCATAATTTATTGAAATTCTCCTATCAAAAGTGAGCAACCTTCTGAGCTTTATTTTAGTATCCATGCATATAACTTTAGTATTTTCTTTCTTTTTCAGCTATTAGTGCATAAAGAGCGACCGTTGCATGTTTGTTATCATACAATACAATCTGATTTATGACAGCATATGAATAATTCCATTTCTTGTTTAAAGGTAAATGTACGTGTTGACGGTGGCTCTTATATTACGGTAAGTCATATTTCTTTATTATTTTCTAGGTATGTGATTCATTTATTAACATATATATTAGTCACAATTGTACGCTGCAAGTCTATAAACGGTATGCTATGGTAGAATTCCCATAAAGCCAATTTTCAGTTTAAAAGATAGTTATTATATCCCTTTGATATGAAAATATTGTTATTTCAGTTTGTCCATTCAAAATAATAGTTGATATATTTTATAAATCTGGCATATGGTGAAAACATTAGAAATATGATTAACATCTACGTACTAATTCTCTGTAAAACTACCGTGATATCTTTTGGCCAATACAAGAGATCACTTAACAATTTTCATCAAACATACTCATTTGATTAATGATGCATATGTTAACAAACAAATGACATTCCATTCCTAGAGTATGTTAAATCCCTTTAGATTATGTTGTTTGTCACTTATGTTATTACATAAATAATGGGGTTGTTTTATTCAAAATTGCTTTATTTTAAATTATCAGTTATTTCTTGGAACCTTTCATCGTGTAGGTTTCCTTCTTATAATATGTTTACATAAAACATCGTCAGTAATCCTTTGGTCCCATTCCCCAGGTAAGTATTTGTTGTCCAATTATTTGACATTCACACATTGTCAGCTATCACTTGGTACTTTTCTCATGTAGGTTTCTTTATTTAAATAAATTTACATTCACACATTGTCAGCTATCACTTGGTACTTTTCTCATGTATGTTTCTTTCTTTAAATAAATTTACATTCACACATTGTCAGCTATCACTTGGTACTTTTCTTATGTAGGTTTCTTTCTTTAAATAAATTTACATTCACACATTGTCAGCTATCACTTGGTACTTTTTCTCATGTAGATTCTTTCTTTAAATAAATTGACATTCACACATTGTCATCTATCACTTGGTACTTTTTCTCATGTAGATTCTTTCTTTAAATAAATTTACATTCACACATTGTCAGCTATCACCTGGTACTTTTCTCATGTAGGTGTAAATTTACATTCACTAATTTTCAAATATCACTTAATAATTTTCTTCAGGTAAGTATCCGTCTTTCAACGACTGTTCATTTACACATTGTCAGCTATCACTTGGTACCATTCCTCATGTAGGTTTCTTCCTTATAATAAGTTTACAGTCACGCACTGCCAACTATCACTTGGTACCATTCCATATGTAGGCTTTGTTCACATAAAATGCTTCATATTGACAAATTATTAGCTATCACTCGGTACCATTACTTATGTTTGTTTCTTTCTTATAATAAGTTTACATTTCCACATTGTCAAAGATTAATTGGTACTTTCTGTCGTGTGGTTTTCTTTCGTATAATAAATTAAAATTCACTCATTGTCAACTGTCACTTGGTACCTTTTCATATGTAAGTTTTAACAAATTACCAAACATACATACACACGTTAGCTATTACTTAGGACCTTCACTCTTGTAGATTTCTTTCTAATAATGAGTTTACATTCCACATTGTCAAAGATTAATTGGTACATTCCTTCATGTAGGTTTCTTTCTTGGAATAAGTTTAAATCCACACATTATCAGCTATCACTTGGACCCTTTCCTCAGTTAAGTATCTCAAGTAAATAAATTGACATTCACACATTGCCCGATATCACTTTTTACAATAAGTTAACATTCACACTATGTCTGTTAACACTTGGTACCTTTACTCATGTAGGTTTCTGTCTTAAAAAAAATTTACAATCACACATCTTCAGCTATCACTTAGTTCCTTTCTTTAGGTAAGTATCTGTCTTCTAAACATTGACATTCACAAATTGTCAGCTATCATTAGGTACCATTACTCATGTAGGTTCCTTTCATATAAAAAGTTTACATTTATACACTGTCAACTGCAACTTGGTACCTTTCCTCGGGTAAATATCTGTCTTTAATAACTTGACATTCACCCATTGTCACCTATCATTTTATACATTTTCTCATGAGGTTTCTTTCTGAAAATAAATTTTACATTCACACTACCATTAAATTGACATTCACAAATTGTCAGCTATCACTTGGTACCATTCCTCATGTAGGTTTCTATCTTATTATAAGTTGACATTCACACATTATCCTCAGGTAAGTATCTTTCTTCCAATAACTTGATATTCACTCATATCAACTATCACTTGGTACCATTCCTCATTTAGGTTTCTTTCTCATTATAAGTTCACATTCACACATTATCAACTATCACTTAGTACCATTCCTCATTTAAGTTTCATTCTTATAAAAACTTTACAATCACACATTGTCAACTGTCACTTGGTACCTTCCTCATGTAGGTTTCTATCTTATTTTAAGTTGACATTCACACATTATCCTCAGGTAAGTATCTTTCTTCAAATAACTTGATATTCACACATATCAACTATCACTTGGTACCATTCCTCATTTAGGTTTCTTTCTCATTATAAGTTTACATTCACACATTATCAACTATCACTTGGTACCATTCCTCATTTAGGTTTCATTCTTATAAAAACTTTACAATCACACATTGTCAACTGTCACTTGGTATCTTCCTCATGTACGTCGTGGTAAACCGTAACGTGTAAATTCTCAAAAAGATTGAAAATAAATTAATAAACGCATTCAAATCATGAGTGCAAAACAAGTATCAAAATGGTATTACTTATGTAAGAAATAGAAGATAAAACTACGGGCTAACCAACTTGTTTGGAAATACTGAAATAAGTCGCAGCAAAATGTATTTACTATTGAAATAGGTTTTTACGTAGTACAAAAAACGTTTGTAACATTTGGATTAGTATTATTTTCTAAAAGTAAATTTTTAACTTATAAATGTTTCTTTTGTTCATTTTTAATGCATTGAAGTTTTAGTATACAATTAGTACCATTGTAAGTTAATTTTAAGTAAAATATTCAATATACACTTAACATCAGAAATAGTCTATTTTTAACATTGAGTTAAATGTATCAGCTTTGTTTTGTCGTAATCAGATTAGTTAAATTGTTATCAAACATATATGCATTAATATCAGTAATAGAAATACTAATTTTTCCATTTTTTTTATCAAAGTAAAGCTAATTTTTAGCATATATTGTAAAGAGATATAGTTAATCAGTTTTTTCTCCTTTTTATGTGAAACTTAAGTGTTAAAATCATTAAAATGGAATAAATAAACATACCTACACTTTTATGTATCTGAAACATAGTTACTATAAATTGTCAGTAGTTATTCATTTGTTTTTGTCTTTTTGGATGCAAAGAATTCATCTCCGAAATTACTAAATTACAATCAGTTATCATTTTAAATACATGTAGGTAACACTAATGATGCTTGATAATGATGTACTTTGATTGTAGTCCAAGTACTAAGATTGCTTAATTAAAAACTTATTTCAAATCATTTTACAGAGACTTTCGAGTAATCTAGTAAAGGACCCATATTTCTGGGGGGATAACTAGATCGGAGTCTAACTAACAAGTGAATATTCTGAGTAATCTAGTGAAGGGCCCAGCTTATTGGGAGGATAGCTAGATCGGAATTTCACACTCAAAAGTGAAGACATAATTCTGAGCAATCTAGTGAAGGGCCCAGTTTACTGGGAGGATAGCTAGATCGGAATTACATATAATTCTGAGCAATCTATTAAAGGGCCCAGTTTACTGGGAGGATAGCTAGATCGGAATTATAAACTTCAAGTAAAACATAATTCTGAGCAATCTAGTGAAGGGCCCAGTTTACTGGGAGGATAGCTAGATCGGAGTTATATACATAAAATAAAATAAAAATTCTGAGCAATCTAGTGAAGGGCATGTTGTACTAAGTCGTGCTAGGGTGTTATTTACATGTATATTTTGTAAACAGGTAATTCTTTAGGTAGTCTCGTAAGTTAAATGACTTATGTTTTTTGCAATACATAAAAGTGGAAAGATATTTAATTAAGAGTAGATATTCATTTATTATTTTGTTTCGTTTTTGCAAAGTATACATGATGTTATATTTTATAGGTAGGATTACATTATTTCTATTTCTGTTTTATTTTTGCAATGTTTAAGTTATGATATTGTTGTTGTGGGAATCTTATTTTTGTTTTATTATTTGCAATTTTTTTATTATGGTATATTTTATAGGTAGGAATCCATTAATGTTTGTTTTATTTTTTGCAAAGTATATAATGATAATATTATTTTTGAAGAAATCAATTGTTTTTGTTTTATTTTTACAATGTTAAAACGATAGTTTATTTTATTGGTACAAATCCATCATTTCTGTTTTTCTGCTATGTTTACATGTTGTTTTATTTTACGGGTAGAAGGCTACATTGTGGTATATTCTAAATGAATATATTACTTTTTGTCAATTTTTACTGTACAGGATTGGAAAGCCGTAGTTTATCGTTTTATATATGTACGGATATTTATTTGGTTTAGTGTTGGTTGTTGAATTCATGTATTCACCCGAATATTTTGCAGTTTTGCTTTGATCACTTAATCTCGTCTATTGTATACAAGTATCACTGATATGAATAAATATGGTTCAAATTACGGTCCTTATTGACTATACCTTTTCTCGAAAAAGTAAAACAGTCCTTAACACGTGAAGAAGGTACGAGTGACATATAAAAACTGATAACACGAACCCGTATCTATAACATCTGAAATGAGAAGAACTTCTTTATTTCATTTTCTGAATTTCTTGGAATTCGAATACATTTAGCTCGAATAATTACACTACATCAAGAAAATCATAAAATCACAAACCTGTAATTTTACAATCGTTTCTCGACTGTTCATTCACAACATTATAACAATCCATCAAGAGTCAATACTAGTCTCATATCACGCTGAATAGCTCAAAAGAAACACTTTTCCAAGGGTACTTCTTTGGGTATGTCGTCCAATCACTTTGACATTCACACAATGTCACCTATTACTTGGTACTACTCCTCATGTAGGCCTCTTTTTTATAACATGTTTGTGTTCACACAATGTTACCTATCCCTTGGTACCATTTCTCACGTAGGCCTCTTTCTTATAACATGTTTGTATTCACACATTGTCAGCTATCAATATGTACCATTCCTCAAGTAGGTTTATTTCGTATAAAAAAGTTAAATTCACACATCGTCAGAGCTCTATCACTTGGTACTATTCCTCATATATGTAACCTTACTAAAATAAGTTCACAATCTGACATTTTTAGCTATGACTCGGCATATTCTCTCAGTTAGGAATCTGTCTTTCAATAACTTGACATTCACACATTGTCAGCAATCATTTGGAACCTTTCTTCGTGTTTGTTTCTTTTTGTAAAAAAAGGTTTACATTCACACTTCCATTAACTTGACATTCACAAATTGTCAGCTATCACTTGGTACTATTCCTCGGGTAAGTATCTTTCTTACAATATCTTGAAATTCAAACAATTTCAGTTATTACTTGGTACCATTCCTCATGTAGGTTTCATTCTTACAATAACTTGATATTCACAAATTGTCATCTATCACTTGGTACCAAACGTAATATGTAAGTGTCTTTCTTTTTATGAGTTTACATTCACAAATTGTCAGCTATCACTTGGTACTATTCCTCGGGTAAGTATCTTTCTTACAATATCTTGAAATTCAAACAATTTCAGTTATTACTTGGTACCATTCCTCATGTAGGTTTCATTCTTACAATAACTTGATATTCACAAATTGTCATCTATCACTTGGTACCAAACGTAATATGTAAGTGTCTTTCTTTTTATGAGTTTACATTCACACATTGTCAGCTATCACTTGGTACCTTCCTCGTGCACAGCGTGGTAAACGTATACACGTTACGAGTAATACACTAATAGTTTGAAAATAAATTCAAAAAACGCATTAAATCATGGTTTCAGCTATTTAAGAAATACAAGATAAAACTACGGTTGATCAACCTGTTTTGAAAATACTAAAATAAGTCGCAGCAAAATGTATTACTGAAGTTGGTTCTTATGTAGTATGTATCATTAGGAATCTGATTATTTTTAAAGTAAATTTTAACTAATGCATTTGTTTGATCTTTTGTTCATTTTTAATACATTGAAGTTTCTTGTTCAGTATACAATTAGTACCTTTGTAAGTTCATTTTATGTACAATATTTAATACACATGTATACTATTTTCTTCAGAAACATTCTTTTTTATTGAACATTGTGTTCAATGTTTCAGCTTTTTGGTCTTAATCGGTCCATTAATTAATTAGTCTTAATTAATTAAATTGTTCTCAAGCACATCATTATGTCAAGGTCAATATTAGAAACACTATTTTTCTTTATTTTTTATTAAAGTAAAGTTAAGCATATATCGTAAAGAGATATAGTAAAACAGTATTTTCTCATTTTTATGTGATACTTAGGTGTTGAAAATAAACAAACATACCTACTCTCCTGCATGTATCTTAAACATAGTTCATAAAAATCAGTAGTTATTCATTTGTTTTTGGCTTTTTGGTGCAAAGATTTATCTCCGAAATTACTAAATTACAATCAAACATCATTTTAAATACATGTAGGTAACACTAATGATGCTTGATAATGATGTACTTTGATTGTAGTCCAAGTACTATGATTGCTCAATCAAAAACTTATTTTAAAATATTTTACAGAGACTTTCGAGCAATCTAGTAAAGGACCCATATTTCAGGGTGGATAGCTAGATCGGAGTCTAACTTACAAGTGAATATTCTGAGTAATCTAGTGAAGGGCCCAGTTTACTGGGAGGATAGCTAGATCGGAATTTCACACTCAAAGGTGAAGACATAATTCTGAGCAATCAAGTGAAGGGCCCAGTTTACTGGGAGGATAGCTAGATCGGAATTATACATAATTCTGAGCAATCTAGTGAAGGACCCAGTTTACTGGGAGGATAGCTAGATCGGAATTATATGCTTCAAGTAAAGCTTTATTCTGAGCAATCTAATGAAGGGCCCAGTTTACTGGGAGGATAGCTAGAACGGAGTTATATACCAAGAATATATAAACATTCTGAGCAATCTAGTGAAGGACGTGTTGTACTAAGTCGTGCTAGGGTGTTATTTACATGTATATTTTGTAAACATGTAATTCTTTAGGTATTCTCGTACGTTTAATGACTTATGTTTTTGCTATACATGGAAGTGGAAAGGTATTTAATTAAGAATAGATATCCATTATTTTTGTTTCGGTTTTTTGCATAGTATACATGCTGGTATATTTTAGACAGGAATCTATGTTTTGTTTAATTTGTTGCAAAGTATACCTCATGGTACATTATAGGTCGGAGTCCATTATTTCTGTTTTATTTTTGCAATGTTTACGTGATGGTACTATTATTTGTTACAATCTATTTTTGTTTTGTTATTTGCAAATTTTACATGATAGTATTTTTCATAGGTAGGAATTAAGAAATCTTTGTTTAATTCTTTTGGAAAGTATATATGATTTTATTTTATTTTTTGGAGAAATGTATCATTATTGTTCTATTTTTGCAATGTTAACATTAAGGTATATTTTGGGGTAGGAATCTATTTTTACAATGTTTACATGTGGTTTATTTTATAGGCAGAACTCATTTCTGATTTATTTTTGCAATGTTTACGTGAAGGTATTATTTTTGTATTAACTCCTAATTTCTATTTTGTCCATGTTAAAATGATGGTATATTAAATGGTAAGGAACAATTTTTTTTAAAGTTTACAAATGGATTATTTTGAATAAAGAAGTACACCATTTTTTCAAATTTTAATTTAAAGGATTGGGAAGCCGTAGTTTATCATTTCATACACATGTATGTCTCGGTATCTTTTTGCAGATGAGTATCTGTCTTCCAATAACTTAAAATTCACATATTTTCAGCTGTCACTTGGTACCATTCCTTACACATTTAAACCATCACTTAGTACTATTCCTTACACATTTTCAGTTGTCACTTGGTACCATTCCTTACGTTTCTTTAGTATAATAAGTTTACATTCACACATTGTTAGCTATCACTTGGTACTTTTTCTCATGTAGGTTTCTTTCTTTAAATAAATTTACATTCACTAATATCACGTAATAATTTTTTTCAGGTAAGTATCCACCTTTCAACGACTGTTCATTTACACATTTACAGTTGTCACTCGGTACCATTCCTTACACATTTTCAGCTGTCACTCGGTACCATTCCTTACACATTGTCAGCTATCACTTGTTACTATTCCTTACACATTGTCAGCTATCACTTGGTACTATTCCTTACACATTGTCAGCTATCACTTGGTACTATTTCTTACACATTGTCAGCTATTACTTGGTACTATTTCTTACACATTGTCAGCTATCACTTGGTACTATTTCTTACACATTGTCAGCTATCACTTGGTACTATTTCTTACGCATTGTCAGCTATCACTTGGTACTATTTCTTACACATTGTCAGCTATTACTTGGTACTATTTCTTACGCATTGTCAGCTATCACTTGGTACTATTTCTTACACATTGTCAGCTATTACTTGGTACTATTTCTTACGCATTGTCAGCTATCACTTGGTACTATTCCTTACACATTGTCAACTATCACTTGGTACTATTCCTTACACATTGTCAGCTATCACTTGGTACTATTCCTTACACATTGTTAGCTATCACTTTGTATCATCTGTCATGTAGGTTTCTTTCTTATAATTAGTTAACATTTACACAGTGTTAGCTACATATAACACTTAGTACTATTCTTCAGGTAAGTATCTTTCTTCCAATAATTTGACATTCACGCATTGTCAGCTATCTCTTGTTACCATTCCTTACATATTTGCAACCATCCCTTGGTACCATTCCTTACATACGACTTCAAATCATTAATTTCGATTAAAATAATAGTACCATTAATTGCTTTCGGCGCGATATGACCTTTCTGTGTTAGTGCGCCGTAAAACCAAAACAAACAAACAAACCATTCCTTACACATTGTCAGCTATCACTTGGTACTATTCCTCATTAAAGTATCTGTCCATCAATATCTTGACATTCACACACTGTCGGTCATCACTTGGTACATTCCTTAGTAAAGTATCTGTCCATCCATATCTTGGCATTTACACATTGTCAGCTATCACTAGATGTCATTCCTTACACATTGTCAGATATCACTTGGTACCATTCCTTAGGAAAGTATCTGTCCTTCAATATCTTGACATTTACACACTTTCGGCTATCACTTTGTACCATTCCTTACACATTGTCAGTTATCACTTGGTACCATTCCTTAGTAAAGTATCTGTCCATCAATATCTTGACATTTAAACACTTTTAGCTATCACTTTGTACCATTCCTTACACATTGTCAGTTATCACTTGGTACTATTCCTTAGTAAAGTATCTGTCTTCAAATCACTTTACATTCGCAAAATTATTGTCCGCTATCGTTTAGTACCATTCCTCATGTTATTTTCCTCTTATAGTAAGTTTACATTTACATATCGTCAGTAATAACTTGACACTACTTCTCATGCTTCTTTCTTATACAAGTAATGAATTAACGTTCTCTCAATGCCAACTATCACTTGGTACCTTTCCTTAGGTAAGTATACATCTGTTTTCCAATATCTTTACATTCACACATTGTCAGATATTACTTGGTTTTACTGCTCATGTAGGTTTCTTCTTATACTTTGTGCACATTTACACATTGTCAGTCATTTTTTAGTACATTTCTTCAGGTAAGTATTTGTCTTCAAATATCCTGGCATTCACACACTGTCATATATCATTTGGTACCTTTTTTCATTTAGGTTTCTTTCTTATAACAAGTTAATGCTTACTCGTTGTCAGCTTTCACTTGGTACCATTCATTATGCAGGATTTTTTTCTTATTATAAGTTTACATTTACACATTGTTAGTTATAATTCATTCTTATTTATTTCCTCAGGTAAGTATCTGTGTTCCAATACCTAGACGTTCACACATTTAATTTGACAAGTTGTCGCCCTAAACGTCGAAGCTCCTTTTTATTCTTTCATTCCCAGTACAGCGTTCATTTTCATGCGTTTTCAATGTTTGAAATCGA
Organism: Mactra quadrangularis; assembly: GCA_025267735.1. Lineage (NCBI taxonomy): Eukaryota > Metazoa > Mollusca > Bivalvia > Venerida > Mactridae > Mactra > Mactra quadrangularis. Next base: position 36,402,933 of record CM046309.1, on the reverse strand, counting down.
ATTACTCTTTCATATTTTATCACGACTCACACATATAGTGCACGAGACACAATATTGTCGCGATCTGTGATTTTATAAATATTTTAACTTGATTCGAAAAATTGTAATTCAAATGTTTTATCAAGATACATGTACTTCTTTTTCGGGTCTCTCTGCTCTGTGTTTTATTTATTTCAGGTTAAAGTTATCACCACAGAGTAACGATGTCTATAGACCTAGCAGGTAAGGTTTGCTCACCATCATTTACTGAAATAAATTGATGGTTCGGAGAACAGTTAACAGCCGCTAGCACGAAAACTTAATTATATTCAAACCACACATTACAATGTGTATGGATAACCTGACATAATTTTAAGGAATTAATCACGTGATCTTCAAAAATACTTTTTAATTTTAATTTCCAATTCTTGCAGCAGCCAAGTATAGTTAAGATAACAACTCTAAAAGAGCTATATTAGTTCTATGTACGAAAATGCCTGCATAAACGTTGTGCTTAATGTTATCTGATATCTCTGCTCAAATGAGTTTGGCACATGATCTTGCACGGTACGCTGGATTCAATATTTGTGCGGAGGGCTTGGAGCTATGATCAAAACCCACTGGATCAATTGGAATTTTTCAGGGAAAGAAGTAGTAGTTCCTTTTCTTAACGTCGTATTCAACACATATTTAGGTCATATATACGACGGCCAGCTCTTCCTACTATAGGTTTCCTGGACACTTTTCTATCACTAGTACTAACTTACCCTACCATGAGGCTGACAACTCGTGTATAGGGTATGACCTACCGCAACAAGGTTTGAACCCACGATCTCCGGATTCGAAGTCAGACATGCTAACCACTACGCCACGGCCGCTGCTCTAGATGTTCCTTTAACTCGCTATTTGATATCATTCATATGTTTGTCTGGAAAGAAAATCGGCGATAAAAGAATGTTTTTTCTTCATTAATAGTTTATGTAGATATGTTCAATATGAAAATAGCGCTTAAGAGTAGTACATGTATATAATAATAAAACAGTTGACTTAGATCACGTGATTATAGACCCTGAATTTTGTCTTAAGTTTACTTGATCACCGCATCTTGTTTAAATTCTAAAGTATCTCGACAAACTGAGATACACACCCCGCACCAGCTTGTTTACTTCTTTATTTTACATTTGGTATTATTTCACCTATATATCTCTCTTGAAAAATTCCACCCATATTAAAATTTAATTGTGTATCGGTGGCCATAAAATCCAGTAAAACAGTTTCTTACAACATGTACGTGGGCCATGCAATAGAAAGTGTGTTCATATCACTCTGATATATAAGAGTAAAGGCAAGGCTACATTCTTAGCAGTTTGAATTTGAACACAATCTCTCGAATTAAGTCTGAAAATGCAACTCATGTACAATTATATTTAAAACCATGAGCCCTAGTGTTGTTTTACCATTATTGTAAAACACCATTGAATATATTATGTGTAAAATTAAGCGTTTAATCAAATTAATGATTTACCAGTTTTAATATTTATATTTCAGTGTAAAATATTGTGGTGTCAACCAGTATCAAATATATGTAAATATGCAATCAAGAATCAAGAAATACATAGAGAGGTATGTACCTGTAGCAATTTATCAGCTATACAAGTTTGAGATTCACAGTCCAAATCACATTGGAATTGATGGAACATCCTTTCACAAATGTTCTATACTATCAACAGTGATCTCATTTACAATTGATGCCGTCGTGAGAACACCACCTGACACGAGTGGCTGTGTCAAAATGAAAGCACACTGGTCCAGTCTACCATGCATGCCTTTATAGCAGCCTTTTGTATGAATGTTCTATAACGTCAACTATGGCTACCAAGGCCTTTAAATTGCTAAAAATGCTGACATAAAATTTCTGTCAAGGTTTGTCTTTGCTACTCATTCAAAGTTCACATTGAACAACAAATTTTATCACAAGTGTTTAAATTAGAAAGAAGGAAAAGTACTCATGAATTAATTAAATGGAAATGATAATTTTTATTCGAACTAAACTAAAAACCCATGCACGAATGCTGGTTATGTTCGTCCGCCGTACATAACTTGTAAAATTGTTAATTAATGGCGTAAAATCCAATTTGAACTAAATAACGTACAGAGAATAACGCGAGTATTCTACATATCAAGGCTTGCTATCCTAACATGGCAAAATCCTAGCCCTACCCCTATAAGGAATTCACTGATAAATCAATTAAGGGGAAATAATTCCAAAATTATACTAGTCGGAGTACGTTTTTGTGCGCTGCACTTCTCCATGCGACAATGTACACACAACAATCAATCATGACAAAGTTATGTGCCAGGCAAGGGGCCACCTGCCATTGGTTATCCCGTATGTCATGTCTTTGATAGGATTATAAAAGGACAAACATTTCTTGTTGTACTTTATTCTAAGTTTTTTTATTTATATTGTCATATTGTATTCAACTACATGTCAGAAGTACATACATTAACTCGCTAATCTAAATCAATCACGAGTACAGATGTACAGTAGTGAGTATTTAAATCAATGGGGCTAATGTATGAACCACTGACAGATGGTTGATGAATTATATATTATGATGTACTATATATTGTCCTGTGAAACTTGTCCAAGACTTGAATGTTTCCCCTCTTTATAATTTGTTGGTGTACAATTACTGTATGACGGTGTACAATTACTGTATGACGGTGTACAATTACTGTATGACTTCCATATTTATTTTTTTAATACACATAATAAATATGAAGTTTAACAGAAATTGTTAACTCAATCACTGTTTATGAGCGTCGGTCTATTTAACGCCTTTATACTAGTCTTAATTCGAAGCCATTCGTTTTATTAAAAAATAATTAGTCTCAGTCACTATACCCAGTGTATTGTACTTGGTTTTTTTTTGTTGTTTTTTTAACTATTATGTACTTGTTAATAAAAAACTATTATTAAAACATTTTTACATTTGTATCATTTCAGAAGGTTTGGACGAACAGACTCATCAGACGTTTTTGTCAACAAGCTGGTCAATGTTGAATATGATTCTTTCTACAAAAAGTCAAGAACTGACAGAATATCCATTTACTTATATTTTATAATATGATTTGGCCTGCTTATATTTAACAAGTCGTCTCGGACTTTTTTGGTCCTTGAGATGTTTGTTGTCCAATTACATGTTTTAAATCATTGTTGTTATCTTTTTTATCGAATTGTTTTGAGTGACAACAGCTCCGTGTTCAGTAACTACTGTTAGCTAACGTTATGGATTTGGGAGAACTCAACCCGAAGACAACTCAACTCGTGCAATACTCAACTCAAAGTTGGGACAACTCAATCCGTTAGTAGGAGAGTGAGTTGTCTCGGGATGAGTTGTCTATGGGTTGAGTTGTTCTGACACTTCCGTTACGGAACGTTTTTGGAACGTTCAAGGTAACTGAACACGCTGCAGAGATTTAATCGTGGCTTTTACATGCGGATGTGTATTCAATAGATAGATAGGTTAGAAAGATTTATTTCGCCATTGTACATACGTACAGCGGTACAAGACAAGACAATAAAACAAATAAATCAAAGTTTTTATAACATAAAATTCTTGTCCATGATATGCACACCAACGCCAAGGATAACACAAGAAAGAGAAACTTTATTTCCATTGTGGTCCTTTGGTTGGCGGCATGACATAGAGAGGAAATGATCAAAATAGTATAATTGAGAACTAATTTAGTTAATAATGTAATTTAAAAAGTCAATACAAATCACGGTTATTAATTACTGAGAACGCTAGATATTATCACAGACGATGGGGACAATTAGTATTAAGGCAGTGCAGAATTAAAAATTCATCTAAATTAAGAAATATATACTGCCAAAACATCATCCGTTATAAAATATGGGTTTAAAAGATTCATAAAACTAAAGATACACAAACTTAAACTATTTCAAATTACAAGGTATTCTTTGGCAGAAGATTTAAAAAAAAATAAAATTATTTAATTCTATTTCAAAATTGCTTAATTCGTCCCGTAAGTAACAACTGTATGCTTCTGTCATGTCTATGTGTACATTTGGCTTTAATATGTACACCGTAGGTCTTCAGTTTTGCACACACTTATTTTTATATGGTCAAAGGGGAGTGACTCTTACACGGTTCTTTCGGTTAGTTAAATATCTTTGGCTTATTTAACCAATTCAGTATTTATTTAGCTTCGCATTTTATTTTTTATTGTTAAAAAAAGTTTAAAGTATAGTTTATGTTAATTGGTGCAATAATTTTATTGTAAAAACGCTTTTTTACGTAATATTAAAATAAAACAAATTCGAATATTCGGCTAGAAATCTTATTTATTACGTCACGTGACTTTTCCTGAAGAAGTTGACCTACTACTTTATGACGAGGTATTTAACATTTCAACCACGCCTCTTTATTTCAGATTTTAACTTTATTATCAATCTTTCTTGTATCTTAACTCTTAAATGAATTGATTTACACCGATTTCTATTAATTTCCGTGGCTGCCGTTCTTTTTATGAGCGTTGTTCATCTTTTGTTTTTATTGTGATCAATGAACAGTGTTCACCTACCTTCTGTCATTGTTGCGGTTTGTTGTTTTTTAGTAGACTATCCCATCGTTCATTGAGGTTTATTTATTATTCAATCAAACAGTTGTCATATTAATCTTATTTGGCCATTTTAGATGATCTGGAACCTTTCAAGTTTCAGCCTTCTTAAAATGGTTCATTGTATTTGTAATTGGCTTCATACTCATAGCAGGTTTTAAAATCAATGTCAACAAAGAATTGAAAGATGCATGAACATTCCTGTTTGAACCTCTTATATTATTAAAGTAGGCTGTAGATTCTACCTCTGATTTTGATATACTGAATACAGGGCAGATATGCAAGTTGTTCAGTTTAGAAAATTCATGGTTTTTAGAAGATCTCTGAGCCTGAGGATATTTTTTCCTTATCATGGCAAATTTGACATTATTATTACAGACTATATCTGGGGTTTCCACTGCCGTACTAACAGACCGTCACCATCGCAATGAAAATATCTTCACAGAGAACTACAGGATTTATTATTTAATCAATATCTTGTGCTTTTCAGCAATAAATTGTACAATGTGTAACAAGCTAAATTTGAACCGGCCGCGCACAAATAAAAACAAACATGAATTTGAGTTCCTAATAAGGTCTATAAGCAGGTTAGGGGTAGCCCTTCCACTTTGGTTGGGTGGCTAATTTTTGTTGTCAACAAAAGTTTCCTCTGTCTCTGACTACTTTGTCCTAAATCTTATTAGAGGTTTCGCCAGCCTGTTTATATTTGTTTTGAGCTATCAGATATGAAAAGATCTTTGATAAAAATAGATGAATGTTCTGTTTCTTTCATGTTTTTGCGTGTCCAGTTGGATAGTTGTTCAGGAGTGAAATGTGATGACATTTACCTTTTTGATGACTACATTTTGTCATAATATTTTTACTGCAAAAAAAAATATAACATTTTATATTTATATATATTATGGTATACACTTAACAAAACTTATAAGTATACATGTATATTTTGGCTCATATCTAAGTGAATGTTAGTCTGATTTAAGTCAAATTTTCAACAAATATAGTCTAAAGATGGAGCAACATTATGTTTATTTCATTACATAGAACAAAACACAAAAGATTTAGCAAATAATTGCAAAAACATCACTGTGTGTGAAAATGTCAAAGTAACAAAATGAGGATTGCAATCTCCGTGACTAAGTGAATGTTGTAAAATGATAGTGGCATTCAGGTAAGTGTGTCAACTGTCAACGATTCTCGAGATCTAATAACGAGTGTGACCTCCATTGCTGTTGAGAACCGATAGGCATCATTGGTGATTCTGACGTATACCTGACCACTCGTGTACAATCCTTCGGCTTAGCTCAGCTAGGGGTTGGGCGGCAACACCATGTCGTACACAGCGGTTCAATTTACCACATACATGTTCTTTTATGTTTAACTGGAGATTTCGGTTGTGTGCACATCAGCATGATGTTGTTGTGTGGTAATTCTGTTGTCGCTCTTGCTTTGTAGGCTTGCGCGCAAACCATTTTTGTGTTTTTTGGATGTGTGGGTCGTAATACTGTCCACAGCGACCATGTGCAATTTTGATTTGTGCCAGTCACGATTTCCTCGTGCATTTAATGAACTCCATCGATTCAGGGTTCAACGCACCGGTTAGATTACTTTTTGAAGAAGTGACTACGCAGCAATAATTGTTATTATAAGTCAATAGCAGATGTACAAAATTTCGTTAAAAATTATTTGTTCATAAAAAAGTTATATGCAATTGAAAAATGTATACTTATAAGTTTGGTTAAGTGTATAAAAATTTTAATCAAATAACACATTTCACTGTAAAGCCTAAAATCCTGAGCTTGAATTAAATTTGTGGATAAGTGAGCAAACTTTTTATCATGAAAGCTAGCATAAAGCATATTATGTGTATATGTCATATAGTGATGTATGCTTTTGCTTCCATTGCTTATCTGGTAATGCAAAAAAGGAAGAATGTATATTTTGATTGTGATTTTGTTTCAGAAAATGACGTAGTTACAAAAATATGTAAAAGCCTTGTTGCTTGGAAATGGGTAAGTCTTTTCATGTGTTTCCACAGTCATCTCCCTTATAAACTGGCTTAAAGCTCAATACTTGTATTAATTGATTTGGGCCAGTAAAATTACTTATTTCATATGTTTGGGCTTATCAATAATTTGCCATTTTCTATAAAATATGAATAGAAAATTACAAAATTGGCACTAGTGATCAAGAAACTTGAAGGAGATGGCTGTTTCTACATCAGAGATTTATAATGATATCATTTAGTAAGGCCTTATTAAGATGACAATGATCATGTCTGCCATTGACCGTTAACTCTTACACTATAAGTATAAGTTCAAGTTCGGAACATCTTTTTTCAAAAATTTACTTTATATAATCGATTCAATATTAGAAGTTGTTAATAGTGCATAAAATATGTGAGAGTTTTAATGTTATTATGAATATCCGTGTTTGACTTAGAGTAAAGTCCTGTAACGTCAAACTTAAATTCTAAATTAGTATCTCATCATTTCAAGAAGTTACTGTAAATTTTATTCAACTGTCAGTACTATTAATCCAGCAGATTTAAATATTTACTATAGTACTTCAGTGCTCACTATTGATAAAAATTATATTTATCCATATGACCATATCTATATACAGTGGTAATCAAATAAATATTGAGTATTTGAATCAGCAGGGTTAATGTTTGAACCACTTCAATTATAAAAAACCCAGGTCAATATCGCAATTGGTAGTGCGCCGGGATTTAGAATTTCGTGTCCCTAAGGGGGTTTGGGTTTGAATCCCACCCAAGACGGTTAAACCTTTCCATGAAAATTTGACAATAATGTCAATTTTTCTCCATTTACTAGATAATATGGTGAAGTTTCCAGCCTTGTGGAAGGATAGGTGAGTACTGGTAATAGACAAGGGTCCAGAAAAGCTAGGTTAGGTAGCTGGATGCCGCAAAATGACCTAAATTGTGTTGATGTGTAGTGTTAAACCCAGTAAAAAAAATTGATAATAATAAACACTTTGTCTTGTTTTTATTGCAGATGCTCTGAGCTTAGATGAATATGAAGAGTTGCAAAGGGCAGCTAGAGAACGTGCAGAAATAGTTGCCAAATATGATAAGGTAAGGTTATTGTTCATATTTCCTTTATTAACTGTGACCTGGTTGCTCAATTAGTCAATTGTTAACTCATCAGACTGTGAAATCCAGGGTCCTTAACCGACTCCTTGGTTCAATCTCTCACAGCATCTTAAAGGGCCTCTGAGACTAAATCTTAAAAACACGGCTTTTTTCTTATATAATACTGATAGGGACCATATGCAGGCCCACTTCAGAAAGTTCTTTGAAATCATGCACTTTCCCAAACTTTGTACTTTACCTTACAATTTTTCCCTATTATTTAAATTGTGAATAAATTTCTCCAAATGTTATATTTATATGTTTAGGATTGAAATTGTATTACTCTACTCACTTATAGTACTTAACAGGATGCTATATACAAGGCAGTGACTATTTTGGGCAATCTGTCTTCAAATCTGAATTCATGAACTAAAAGCTAGTATATTAAGTATTTTGAACAATGAAGATGTTGATCTATCATATATTATATATAATAATGTGAGCCTTAGTCAAGTTATGACATCGGATAATCCATATACAATGTATATACATTATATATATATATATTATCCACACCACTTGATTATGTTACTTATGTTCAATAGATTGTGTTGATTTAGGAATGTTAAGTGGGGGCTTGTTTATCTTCCCTTTTTGTATTGTATAATTACTATGGTAATGTTGATGTGTATGGTTGTATTTTCATACAATTTACAATAGAATATCTGTGAGTCATATTGCGTCTGTTTATTAAGAAAAATCCAATGCTAATTTAGAATTTGTTTTAACTTTTCCATTTCTGACGAAGATTGTTCACATTGACCTGACATTAATACAATTTTAATATCAACTTCATTTATTAACTCATTGAGTGGTGGTAACTGGTATATTTACGTAAGGGCATGATAAATTAATCTGTCTAAAGGCAATATAAACAAGCTATACTTTGACTTTGAGAAAGCATGTTTTACAGTGAGAGTTAAGACTAAAAGTTGTTGGCAAGTTCTCAATCCAAGTATCATTAATTTGTAATTTATTGCATGATTAAGTGATGTGACCCTGTCTTGACCAATCAAATGCTTACATTTCAGTAGAACAGAACTTAACAGTAAAATATAAATGTATATTATGTAAACCCTGTATTATAATTTATATGATATATTATTAACAAAGTGTATTATGTCCTTGACATAAGGTTCAACTCTGAAATGTTGGAAAAATACATTAAATATGTACATGTGTTTATGTTTGTCTTTTTTTGTAATATATGATATTGTTACAGGGTAGAGAAGAAGGGGCTGACATTGATCCCTGGGAAGATCCAGCATTTGAAGTTTATCATGTTACAGATAGATATGGTTTTATTCAGTATGTATTTATCTTTATTTTTCTAAAGGAGTGGGCATGACCAAGTTGTTACAACATTGGACTGGTAATCATTAAATAGCTAGCTCCCAGTTGGTTCAAATCACTTCCAAAACATACCCAGTTGTTTCCTTGAACAAGAGACTTTATCCTATTAGCTCAGTACTGGGGGACCAGGAAGCAGACTCAAAAATATAAGAACTTGTTTCATAATCTAGCTAAAATAGATAAGTATAAACTGAACTAGATATCCACTGTACATTTGTCTTTGTTTTTACAACGGATGTTTATGGACAGGGATTGTAATGGTGATTTGTTTAGAAATTCAGAAAAGAGTAGCCAGGCAAAAAATGGAAAAGGGTGCATCAGAGGGTTGATGTTTAAAAAAATATGTTTCTGCATAGGAACATGAAGGAGAGTAAAAGTACAGGGTGCAGAGCACTGCTATTCTGCTTATGATAAGCATAGCATATTCAGTGCACATACTTTGCCCAATTTTCAGTGCAGTAGGGTGTAGCTGCAAGGTCTTACCTCTCATATATCTAACAACCTATATTTGGGTCCCCCACAAAATATCAATATCAAGCCCTGTTACTTTGTTCTGTAAATTGTAATATTATCGAGTGCAAACAGGCTAAAATCTTTACCAGACTTAACAATGCCCTTCTGAAAGATCTTAATTCATTTATACATGTGAATGATGTGATGGATATATATCTTGGTATTATCTATGATAATGTTGTCTACGAAATTAGGATATGAAAGTGTTAGCCCCAACAAGTCATTTTAGCAGCTAGCTAGCTTGTTTGTAGAAATTTGTTTGCTCAAAAGAAATTTTTTATTGCCCGAACTAGAAATTGGTTGTCCCGAGCAACCGGACACCCACTAGTTTCGTAGACTGATGATGTTATGTCTATTATTTATTACAGTGATAAAACATTACCACAGCTTTCAGATACTGCTGAAGCAAAGGTTAGTGAATATGATAAAATTCTCCTATAAAGACAACCATGGTTATTGTAAAATCATATGATTTTTGATGATTTTTAAGTCCCAAATGCTTAATTTGATAGAAAAAAAGATCATTATACAGGGTTTGACACCTACTGGTTTTACCAAGGATCCAGAAGAAATCCCTAGTCAGTTATTCAGAGACTTCTCCTTAATGTTTGGGGTTCTTCCAATAACAGACAAAAATAAAGATACAGATTTAAGTTTCAAATTTTTTGTAAACTAACTCAAATTTATGTAAGAGCAGGGCACTTTTTAGGGATCTAGAAAGAACCCCTAGCTAAGCATCTCTGGGATTCCTTCTAAGTTTTTGTGATCATCAGAATCTCGGGACACACTGCTATATTAAGACCATTCTTCAAGTAGTAAGACTATCAATTTTGATGGTCCTATAAAATAGTGGAACTTTACTGTATTTAATAACTCTCTGATAATAAAACCTTGACTCATTATAAAACTCTTAAAATTACAAACAGTGGCATTATATATCTAGCAATTTATACAATAGAATATAAATGGATTTTAATGTTATGTAATTTCTTTTCATGTACTGTTATTGAAACCATTTCCTGTCAATTTCAAGGCTATGAATTGATCAATGTACAAGATCAACTCTATGCACTGTCTGTACAGTACAACCTTTCTTAAACAATACCCACTGAGAAGGACTAAAGTGTGTTGCTGTTGAGAGGTTTTTGCTCTGTAGAGGTTTAATTCAATTAAAATTAGACCTATTTGTTATATAAAGGGAATTATAAAAAAGCTCTTACTGTGCATCAGATTTGTTCTGTAAAAGAGCCACTCTGCAGATGTTATACTGCACATACAGTGTAATAGTATATATTCTATATTTTTTACAATAATAATAATGAAATATTTTAATGTATATAGTTTTTTATTGATTCATATCTTTCATTTTATATCTAGGCCAGACAAACTGAGCTTGATCGTACCACAAAGTGGGTTAAAATGTTCAAAAACTGGAAGAAGTACTATCCAGGAGAAAAAGTAAGTCACTGTAAAGTTGAATTATCTAAACAAATTCAATGACTCAGTGCAAAACTAGTCTACAATATTCTTTATTTACATGTAGTTAGACTAGTTTTGTACTGACTCAAGGAATTGTGAGTTCATTCACTATATTGGTGAAAACCTCGTATTTCAACATTGATGTGTAAAAGTAAATTGTTATAGATAGATAGATTTATTTTGACATACAATGTTACAACATGGCACACATATTAACAAACAAGTTACTATAATAACATACTAGTTAAAATAATAAACAGTATAATATATGCATTACTGAATAGCTATATCAAACAACATTATACATCAAGGATGACACAAAAAAAGAGTAAAAGCAGAAACTCATAGGAATGTCATTTCAAGCATTTTAGCATTTGCAAAAAGAAAAACAAACAGTGAACTATAAATTGGCATAGGAAAGAATGTCAAGTTGTTTCCATTGTACGACAAAATCCTACTATGTTCAGTGATGTAGATGAAATATATAGATAACTCTGATAATAATGAAAGTCCTTTATGTATTAAATTGTTTTAGGAGCAGTGGTCCAGTGGTAGAACTTACTTTTATAAATGGAGAAGTTATGAGTTTGAACCCTACTAAGGACACTGCTAATTTCCTTGAGCAAGAAATTTACAGTTGTTCCACTCCACCCAGGTGTAAATGGGTATTGTAAAGGATTACTTTCTTTAAGGTGATTTCAATGATCAGGGTTTATCTTACAAAATTGTAAAGTCAGTTGATATGTGTGTGGAAGTTGATTTCAAATAGACTTTAAACCACACTTTTAACTTTGAAAATAAATCATAATCGTGAACAGGGGTATGCCTTGCATTATAATTTATTTTCAAAGCTTGAAAGAAACTGAAAATTTGTCAATATTGGTTTAAGATTGTATTACACTGATATCATTGAAAATCCTGTATTCATGCATTTTATATTATATTATATTATATTATATTATATATTGTAGTTGACTCGCAGAGTATATAAAGGTATACCAGACAGATTACGTGGTGAAGTATGGTGTAAACTTCTAGGTGTTAGTTATGTTAAAGCTGAACAAGATGGTGTATATAATGTAAGTATTATATAAATGATTTGACTTGAACCTATATGTACAGTCTTCATCATTCTGATTATATTTCCAGGCCTTAGACTCTTCTCTTTATTTTTGTTGGGTTTAACGCTGTAGCAACACATTGTATAGGTCATATAACAGCGGTCAGTCAACCTACTCACTGTTATTTGGAAAAGCTAAATCTCTGGATTTAGCTGTTAACCAACTACTAGGCACATAAATTTGTCAGTGACGGACAATTGCCATACATGATTAAGAATCATTGGTAGGAGGGAGAATGGCCGTAGAAATATTTTCATGACCAAGCTCCACGAAAGTATGCCCCAACCGGGAATCAAACTCACCCCTAGATCAGTAGACTTGCATGCTAACAACTAAGCTAGCTGGGCAGCTTAGATCCTTCTCTTTATCAGACAAAGACTGGCTGTCTAGTGTGAGCAGTCTTCCAGAGACTGTGGCTTTGTATCACCTATTTCTGGTAATACATGGTTGTGATTAGATTAGATCATATCAGGAGCCTGTTTAAAAATAATTGACCAGTGGCATACAGCCTATAGACTCATCTATACTATGCTCATCATGGCCTAGCCAATTCTGTCTATTTATGTGATAAATTCTCATTAAGTTTTTTAAGTCAAGATAGGAAAGAGAAGTGAGAGTGACTTAGTGGTTGCAACATAAAACTGGTTATCATTGGATGAACTGCTCAAGTTTGTTTGAATTACATTGAAATCCTCTCTTCATTGTTTCCCTGGAAAGTTATTTTATCCTACTTGAAAATTCTGAAAAAATACTTGTCCACAGACATAAATGTAAATGTCAGACTTAGGAATTTCACACGCAAGTACACAGTTTATATAATATAAATATTTGTATATATTACAGCGTATGAAAAGTCGTGCAAGAAATATATCTCCACATATTAGACAGATAGACCTTGATGTAAATAGAACATATAGAAATCATATCATGTTTAGAGAAAGATACGGCGTCAAGTAAGTCTAATATCATATGATATCATATATATTTTACTTCTACATATCAGTGGCAGTGTTCACACTTACATACAGTAATGTATAAGCGGACTATGAAATTAGGATATGAAAGTGGTTGCCCAAACAGGTCGATTTAGCAGCTAATATTATCTCTTGCTTGTAGAATTTTGGTTGCCCAAAAGAAATTTTAGGTTGCTCAAATGAAAAAGTAAATATTCTGCAGCAACCAGACACCCACTCATTTCGTGGACTGTATAAGTAATGAAATAAAATGAACAAATTTGTAATGGAATCTGACATAGAATGCTGTTGAACATCATGTTTATGGTGCCAATTATCAATGATTGTTGGAAACATTCATAATAGGGTCTTTTTTGGCCTATTAATGGGAAATATTTTAAATTTAATATGTAGAATATTGTATACCTGTTAAACATCATATATCATCATATTATAACTTTGTTTATCGTTCTTTGGTCATTGATCTGCAAATTTAGGAAATTCATTGAGTTATGATAATTTTTATGTAAGAATTTTTATGAAGAGGTTTCTATCATAGACACTGAATTGTTGTGTATATTGTACTGTATGATGTACACTCTTTGTTTCAGACAACAAGCATTGTTTCATGTGTTAGCAGCTTATTCTATGTACAATACAGAAGTTGGATATTGTCAAGGAATGAGTGAGATTGCAGCTTTATTACTCATGTATATGAATGAAGAGGTAGGTTGCTTAAATTTTAAAGGTACTCATTCACAGATTTCAACTTAAACATCAACTTTTTTGAAACTATAAAAATTGTTTGGAAACATTTTAAGCAGAAAATTAGATATTTTATAATGCATTTTTGTGACTTTTATTGTATAATTCTTGCTATCTGTTGGCCAGTTTGTCCTTAAATATTAAAACTTATTTTTTTGACGCAATTACAGACACTGAATGGTATTTTGAAAATTTTGAAAAATTTAAATCAATTCTGTGAACTAGTATCCCCGCATCGGGTATTTTCGTGGGTATAAGGACAATGTCGCTGACGTAACGGATATTTTTCAGAAATTTAATAAAAAGCAATAAAATTTAAATAAACAAATCATTTACCGACATAATAGAATCATTTTTAACACATGACCTAATTTCAATATAAAAATACGATGTACATACCTTCCGGTACTAAAGCAGAGCTAGCACCTTTCTACGAGGGGTATTTTCGAGGGTCACATTGTGTTGCTGATTAAACAGTTTTTAAAGAATTTAATCCATATTTTTTTAACATTAAATCCATTTTCAAACAATTATCCTTGTTTTCATCACATTTAAACTGTCAGTAAACTTGAATAACAAAAACGGTAACGCAATTTTTGCACCGGGAACTAAACAACCCTTGGTGGGTCTCTTATTTTTTTCACTTAATTCGTCAGCGTTTAGTCTCGCCCACATACGTCACTCATTGACTGCAGCCATTTTATTCATAAAAATAATGCAGCAGACGAACTTTTTGCGAAATTCAGAGTGCTGGGCTCGGTTTTCTTTTAATAAAAACAGTTTTTGGCGACATGGTGGTACGGAACATTAACGGGATTTCAATTATAATGATGGTTGAATAGAAAGTAAGTTTATTCCCAATTTAGACCGGCATATATCAATTTTTGATTGTTTACGTAACTGATGACGTGTGACCTACAAAATGGCGTCACTGCAATTATCACTAGGTGGCGCATCGGGAATAACAACAACAAAGGGACAATACCGCGAAATTACCTAACCCGCGGACATTAGCGAACACGACTATACATTCAAGTTTTGTTCTACTTACCTTTCTAACTTCCATTTTGGAAAAAAAAATGTCCGTGTAAACATTATGGTGCAGACATCCAAAAAATCATGTGACCGGAACCACTCGTGCGCACAAAACTTATTTATACCGGAAAACGGTAAAACCACGAAAATACCCCACCCACGAAAATACCCGACGGCGCGATACCTTTATCCTTATAATAGACCTAATTGGGAACTCCATTAAAGGTTTTTTTATCTGTGTACAAACATTATAAACAAAGTTTGTAGCACATTATTGCTGAAAAGCAAGAAACACAGATTAAATTGTATTGATTTTATACACATTTTGTCATTGTAAAGGAGAAAGTGAGTTTGTACAGCAACTAAATTCAGGATATTGTTCATTATGGACCATAGACTATTCTAAAGGTACTTTATCCCAGAAATCTTTTACCATCACTAAGAAGGTAGCGAGAAGTGTATGGAAGTTTCGATCATAATGTTAAGTCAATATGTTTAAAATATTTTGTTAACTGATGTTACATAGTAATATACTACAAGTCAAGTTAAAATTTGGGTTGGGTCATGTGGAGTAAAAACAAGTTCAATTTAATGCTATGTTTTGTTTGGCATTAAGAGAATGATCCAGTTTTATTGGCTTGAATTACTAAATTAAGGATGAGTACACACAGTGAACATATCTGGTCATTCTGTTGTATTTTAAATGCATATAATGAAATTAATGTGATAAGTGTAAAGTTAGAACAGTGTTGTTTTCAGGCCAAGTTATATTAAAAAAATGATGATTGTTGATTATTGACTCATTGTTTTAATATTTATTTTGGATAATATTATAATGGTTATGGTATGTTTAATGGTCTGTTGTTTTAATATTGTGTTATGTATATTTACAGGATGCATTTTGGGCATTATCACAGTTATTTACCGACAAAAAACATAGTATGCATGGTAAGTAGGGTATATAGTATTTTTTTTCAACCATTTTCAATCAGATTAGAACCAGGCTTAACACCCCACCATCAGTGCTATTGTAGATTTGATTGTTTATATATATTGGTCTAATTCATTTGGCAATTTATTCACACAGTGATGTCTTACTTTAAGACTCCCTGATTTGATAGTTAAAATTTATGCAAACATGAAGGTCAATGCAAGGTCATCAGAATGTAGCAGTAGCATGTATATAGACTGATTTCCACGAGATTGTTCTGATTCCACATATATACCTAAGATATTATTCTAAAATCATGACCCTCAAAGAGTGATAAGTAATTGAAGAGTTGATTGAATAATAATGGATATTTAAGTATTGTTCATTGTTTCTCAACTGTCAAAACATGAATAATTTCTCGGTGACTTTGTGTGTTAAAATCGTTTGTTGTCTAACAATCGTGATATTGTGATAGCATGTATTCAGTCACAATGAAATTATTCAAACTATGATAGTGGAGAATAAACAAACAATAGGTATTGTCAAAGTTATTAATCATATAAAACTTGTACAATAATTTATAAATAATGTTTATTTTTAGGATTTTTCATCCCAAAGTTTCCCAAGTTATTACGTTTTCAAGAACATCATGATACTGTATTGAAGAAATTTCTACCAAAAATAAGAAGACATTTGGTAAGTACATGATTTAACAAAAGACTCAAGTGTCGGTAGCATTAAGAATCAGTAAGATTGAATTTATACCCTATCAAAGACTAGAATTATTTAGATTAAATGATCACAGCATGAAGTAGCCTTTCAGACTAAATCAGTAGCACACAAATCTACTTACCGAGGGGTCCAGGCTTTGATTCCTGGACATGGCCTACTTTTGTGAAGTTCAGTCATGAAATGATTTCTAGGGTCATTCTCCTTCCTACCTCTGATTCTAAATCATGTAAACTGGTTAACTGTTATATCTAGAGGTTTAACCTTTCCAGGAATTGTAAGTAGGATGACAGACTGCTGTAAAATGACCTTAACTTGTGATGCTTCAGTGTCAAAATCAACCTAAAAAAAATCTGAAGCAATTTTCTGTAAAGCATTATTCTATTATTATAATGTCATGTTTAAGCTTAGTATATTAAATAGTATAGACAAGGCCACAACAAATTGATGATGTGTTCTATGGATTTTTCTAAAAAAAATAATGAGGAGAGCGAGCGAAGAAAAAAATCTTAATTCAGTTGCTTTATGTAGTGGTTTGAACAAATTTTTATGAGCGGGTAATGAAATAAAAATATTTTTTTTGTAAAAACTGTCAAAATTAAGGTGCAAGCGAATCCATAGAACGTATCATCAATTTGTTGTGGGTCAATATTTAATGAAAAAATGATGGCTGAGGTCAATAGAATGTATGGACAAATTATTTTGCAAAATACAAAAATGTAGAAAACATCGTAGCATTATTTGTTGGTTACAGCTTTGTACATTTCTTTACAAACTTACTGATAGAATATTTTAAAATGTAAGATCTTTAACTGTATGAACTGTAATACAGTATGATGTAATAAATATATATATTTTGGTTTTTTTTTCAGGAAAGAGAAGGCATTGACTCTGGCTTATATACAATAAAATATTTCTTACAATGTTTCTTAGATAGGGTAAGTATATAAATAAAAATTTATAAAATGTTACACTAAAATGGCAGAAAAAACTACTTGTAACCCAGGTTGGTAGTGCGCCTAGATTTCGAATCTAGTGTCCCAAAGGGGGTACGGGTTCGAAACCCATTCAGGAGATTATACTATTCGATGAAAATTTGACAATAATGCCAATTTTTCTCCATAAATAAGTTATGGATAAGTTTTGGACCATGTGGAAAGGTAGGTGAGTACTGGTTATAGACAAGGGTCTAGGAAAGCTAGGTTAATTGCGCTGGATGCCGTAAAATAACCTAAAAAATTGTTTTGACACGGCGTTAAACCTGGTATAAATAAAGTATAAAAACTAAATGTACTACTTTTCTTTTCACAAAAATCCAAATTGATCCTTTGAGTTTTGATAGTTAGCTTCTAATCCTTAGCACAAAAATTGAATGGATAAACAAGGTCATTGCAAAAATAGTTTTCCCTTAAGGATTCAAAAGAACATGATTTTTATTCACAAGCATATTGTTGCTGTCTAGCCAAATCCTTGTAACTTCACCTTTTGATACTGAAGTTACAAGTTTTGTTACAAGGTTGATATATTGGCATTTTCTGACAAAGAAACATAATAGTTGTTGAAGCACTTTTAGATTATTTTGTAATTTTTTGGCTGCTGCAAGAAACTGATGAAAAACTACAGTTTGCTTACATAATGAGGATCACATTACTATATACCATGCTTTTATAGGTGAAGTTTTAGGTGGATGTAAAATGACAAAATCTTAATTTTTTCAGCTTCCTTTCACGTTAACATTAAGAGTTTGGGATATTTATATCCTAGATGGGGAGAGAATTCTTACAGGAATGAGTTATACCATAGTTAAACTTCATCGAAGTAAGTCTATCATTGTTTTAATTTATGATTGCCATTTTAGGTTTTGGTCTCATTAAACTGTTGATACCTTAAGGAGAGTTATAAATAGTTTCCTGATTTGCCAGCAGAGCTATTATTTTTTGTCAGCTTGTCACTTGGAGAGTGAATACCAAATACAAAAATTTGAATTCCTAAATGTAGCCAATTTTTTTAGTTTAAACTTGTAAAGCTAACAAGTCAGCTCAATCACTTTCTAGTTCTACTTTTGATCTTCTAGTGCTTAGCTAGCAGGATAGTTTCTTGCTCAAGGAAACAATTAGGCAGCATATTAAATGATCATGGATTCAACATGGTAACCTTGTCGGTCACACACTCTTGGTATTCAATGAAAGAAAGGTAGGAAAACCTAGATGAAAGGTTAAAGTCGTAATTGTAATTTTAATGTGTATTACATTGTGTTTATGTATATCATTCTATATGTGCAAGGGCGGGTGGCCAAATAGCCTAAATAAATTATTGAAGTTGAGTGCATATATTCAGACTGTGTCACTGGGCTCGACATGAATATTACAGGTTGCCCAGCTATGTATTTAACTTGCCTTAACCATATGTTTACTTGCAGTAAAAAGTTGCTTCAACTTAAATATAGGTCATCAGGGGCAATAGGATGGCCTTTAATGTCGAGCCCTGCTTCATATAATGTTTAGAAATGTCATGAACATATTAAAATGTATTGTATATTCTTTCAGGGAAAATAAGAAAACAGAAAATGGATACTTTATTGACATTTTTTCAAACGGATTTAGAAAATGATTTTAATTATGATGACGATACAGTGATAGATCAATTACAAGTTTCATTAGAGGAATTAAGAAAAGCTAAAATGGACCTACCACCTAAAGCTACTGCAAACGAATTGCCTACGTTACCATTCGGTTTAGAAATACAACCCAGTATTCATGAAATAATTGCCAAGCAATCAGACGAGACTTTTGATGAACATTTTAGGAAAAATGTGAAAGGTGGTAAGGCTGCATTTTATAGAAAACGAGGACTACACAGTACCACACCAGAGATGGGTGGTCGAGGTGCTGACACACGTTCAATACAGTCTAGTAGATTATCTGAATACTCTACGGGAGATCTCTCATCATATTACGATACCGCAGCTAACTCAAGGCTGTCTATCGTTGACTTTGGCTCTAAAGGTTCGCCTAGAAGTTCTCGCACATCATTTGCTGATGGTTCCGATCTTGGGAGTTTACATCAGCCTGGTTCTCGGCACACTCCGACTCCATTAGATGAAGATAATATGGAAGTGGAGATTGAAGAGGAACTACCCATAATGCCCCATCATGGTGTACACTTTGCGAACAATACTGTTGAAACATTAACTAGGGACTCTACTCTTGAAGATATGAACACAAATGAAAGTCATGAAATTAAGGCCCCTTCTCAGGCTTCGGACTATGATAATATGAATGGTGAAAATGTTAATGGAAATGGTGATTATGATAATTTAGAAAATGAACCTATTGAACTAGACATTGAACACATTCAGTCAATACCAGTGCAATATGAGATACCAATTAGTCATGAAACATCACGACACCGATATCACAGTATACCTATAAGTAAATCAGATGGTTTTGTTATAGATGGTCAGTTACCTCCCCCTGAAAATGTCTGGGTTGAAAGAAAAGAAAATCGGGTGACTGTTAATAAAGAATCTATTGATGTATCCTCTAGGACACAAAATGGCGTTAGTTCTCAATCATTTTCATCTTCTGTTCAACGAAAGAAACGACCTTCAAACTCTTCGTCTCGACACAGTAGTGCATCAAGCCCTGGACATCAGGCTGTTCCAAGCCCTAGAAGAGGTGGAAGTCGGAGTAACCCTAATACCCCTACCTATGTTGAAAATGGTGGAAAGGCAATTCCATCACCGAAATTTGTTTCTCAGTTGCAAATAAGGCGCCATCCTGGTCCAGGGATTAATCTCGATCAACCAAATGGTTACAGTATGCAGATAGACTATAGTGAACAGCAGATGCATGCACCTCAAAGATCCAGATCATCTCAATCAAGTGTTCAGAAAGAGATTACTGTTCATCACCTTTAAATTATGTTATTATATATAGCTAGTTCATATTGACCTGAGATAGATAAAAACATTACACAATTCAATCACTTCACTTTTAACTGACTGATTTAAACAAACCTGCTATGTCAGTATTTTGGTCCTTGCCTTAGCCTATTAGTCTTAAGCCTTAGACTAGAAAAGAATTATTCAGGATTGACCTCAATTCGTGTTAGTTAATGAAGTTGAAAATTACTTTAAACAAATAATAAAGGTGGTACTTGTGAAAGTTAAAGGGCTTTAAGGCTTTATTGTTCTGGCTTACATCTGATTTTGAGCTTTTAAATTTAATTTCTGGTATATTTTGCATTGTAAGGAAATAGTTTAAGTTTAGGGAAATTTGGGGGGTTTTTTTGTGCTGATCTGTTCAATGAATATAAATGATATTGAAATGTTGTTTTCATTATCTAAGGTCAATGTAATCAAGCTATATATCTTGTTAAATGGTTTTATATTACATTGTGACCTTTTTTAAGACCTTGAAAAATTGGTTTGTTTTTATGTATACATGTGTTAATGCTTTGTTTTTAAAGATATGACTCATTCTGTATTTTGAATGTATAATTTTGTATAATACTTTATGTCCTGTTAATGGTACATGTACAATGTATATTGTTTAGTGATTTTATATATGAAATAGTCATTATTTATAAATGATTAACTACTGTATATTTTGTATACATAACTGAGCTTACACCTTCATTTATTAAAATGATATGAATGTTTATTATTATTATTATTCATTAATATAATTTATATATTTGGACTAAATTTTGATTTATATAATATATAGTCATTGCAACTATATGTAATCTATAATTTTATTGTCATCTTTAACAGTTTATTTAATTACATGTTTCACAACTCATGGCCCAAATTTGTTTATTTGGAGTATATAAAAATTCAAATATTATTTCTCGCAAATTTTTGTTTAGATAATTAATCGCTGTCTTTACGTTCTTTTGTAAAGTGTTTTGTGATTTTGTCCTGAAATTATATAATTCTGATTGCTGAATTACTTTCAATTTTCATAGGTTGATTTTTATTTGAAAATATTTTGTCCTTTGAAAGTGTGTGACTTTAACATGTAAATTGTATGGAAATGCAGATACATGAACCTAGTAATTATCATGGAATTTTAGGGCCAAAACTTGTCTTTTGTCAAAAATAGTTTTTAGCTATGATTCGTGTATACTCTATTTTGATTCAGTATTTCAGTCAAACTGATTAGGGATTACAAATTGTTTAAAAAATTAATTGTGTGGCTTCGATAGCATTTTAATAATAGCACATCCTATGTGTAACAGAAAAACTTGGTTTCAGGCTTTGCATTTAGCTTCTATTTCAGTAAAAATTATGTATTTTATATTTATACTTATGGCAATGTTGTATCCAATTTATGCTGTGCAATATATGTTTGCTTATGTCCTGTACTTGTGTATTTTTTTTTGTGTGTGAAAAATTTGCAAAATCTTAAAATTACTCTTCAGTTTTATTCACACTTGAGGTCATTAAAAACACATCTTGTTAAATATTTCTAGAATGCATACATAATGTTTCTGGTTATGTTTATTTGTTGGGTTTAATGTGTGTCCACTCCATTAGGGTCATTTTACAATGGCTGGCTCGCATAACATAGCTTTCCTGAACCTTTACTATGACAATACTTTTCTACCCTTCCACAAGGCCAGCTACTTCTTCATATACCTTGTTAATTAAGAAATATTGACATTATTATCAAATTTAATGAAAAAGTATAGCTGCCCCAAAAGGATTTCAAACCTGCAACGCTTTGAGAAACTAGATTCAAAAGCCATGTGCTCTACCAACTGCACAACAGAACTGGATTATGATGTTTTTGTATTCAATTAGCATTTTTCAAATTATTCATTATATTGTGAAGCTGAAGTGTATTTTTTTCTTATGAATTATTCTATTCAAGGTGAAATCCTATATTAAAAACCCAAAGTTGTGTTTTTAATGACCTTAAGTATGCATGTATATTACATGTACTTGTAACTATTTGTATATTTTGTTTCTGATATAGGATAAAGTTTTAAGTTTACAAAGAAAAATTGATTACAGTATACAATTACATGAAATCAGATTTTTGCAGTTTGTTGTTTGACACAATCAGATTAAGCAGCTTTGTCCCTTAGCTACTAGTATTTTTATACCCCCGCTTCGAAGAAGAGGGGGGTATACTGTTTTACCCTTGTCCATGCGTCCGTCCATCCGTCCGTCCATTACAAAATTTCCGTCGCAGTTTTCTCAGCAACTATATCATGCAGCAGCCTAATACTTTGCATATTGCTTCATCCTATAGTCCCATGTGGTGTAAAGCGATTTCATTCTCCTTGCTCATCTACTTCATGTTTGTCGCATATTTAAAGATTTTGGCGGGGGTATCACTAGTGAGCATTAGCTCAAAGATTTACTTGTTTTTCAAGTATTTTTTTGTTTTTCCATGACTATTTCAATTACAATGTGATAAAAGTTGAACACAAATACATGAATATCTCTTTGCTTTTTTAGTTAAAAAACACACATTTTCTTGAAAGCATTGTTTTTATAGTATGATGCTCAGCAGTTTTTTGCCATTTTGCTTGGGTGGCTTGCTTTTCGGACAATATTGACCCAAGTTACATGTGAATGACCTGCAACAAATTTATCAGCTGTACGATACTTTTAAAAAGATCTTAAGTTGCAGATTTGAAATTTTGGTTGCCATAGGTGATTTGGTGAGTGCTAATTTGAAGCCCTGATCTTGCAGTAAATTTTGACTGATAATATTTTTACCATGGAATTTTTATGTCATAGAAACCAAGAACTTGTTGTGATAGAAATGCATAATGAGAAATTTCCATGTTCCAGAGCTATACGGTTGTAAGTGAATATTACAGCCATAACACTTAGGATCTTATAGAACTAGAGTATGGAAATATTGTTTAGATTTTATATACCCTAGAGAGATGTAGTATACATGTACACATATTCTGTGATACAATTTAATTGATATTTGATTACAAATCCTAGTTGATATTGTCTTGTGGCACTATAAAATGTACTAACCATTCCTTTATATAATTTCATGTAAATTTTTTGTTTATTTGGTAAAATTATTAGCTTTCAATCAGTGTTGTTTTTTCCTGAATGTTGTGTTAACTTTCATGCTTTTTCTTTGGTGTCTTAGCCATTAAATAGTTTTTAGCGCAGATATACTTGCATTAACCTGTCCTTATGATATATAAAGCTAAATAGCTTTTCTGATTACATCAGTCTTGAATGCTAATGTTACAATACAACATAGTAAAACTTATTGGTGATGTTGTGTTTAACCATTGAGTCATGTATTTACTAAAACAGGTTTATACAATTTGTCGCCTCACTAGCTTGTACATTTAAGTTACTAGAATTATACTAAATATATGTCCTAATTTTACACCATATGGTTATGTTGCTAGATTTGTATTAGATATATATTGTTCACCATATAGTACTGAATGTCAATTTACATTTATTATTTAGTCAATATAAAGTATTTATTATGTTTCTGCACGCACATTTCGCTATCACACATCCTTTGCAAGAGCTCAGTGTGAATTCCTTCTATTCATACTTAGTGATAGTCAAGTTGATAAGTGAGTTATGCACTGGGCTCTTGTTTATATACATGTCTTCCATTTGTAACGTCTTGTGTTCTAGTTCTGAGATTATAATCCTTGAGAACAATCTCTGTACTCAAGTTTTTGTTTTTTACGGAGGTCATTTCTCCTTAAATATTTTTTTGTAATTGAGCATTAAATTGTAACTACTTTATCAAGTATTATCTTAATAAGGGTCTTTTATTTAAGAAATTTCATATATTGAGTATAGAATCTGTTCTCAAATTTTATAATGCCAGTTCCTATTTTTGTTATAAATGTTTTCCTGGAAACCAGAATACTGACTTGTAAAATATTTGTTAGTATAAAATTTATGCAGCCATTTTTATTTCAGCTTATATTTTCTGATCAAGTTTCTCAATATTGAAATAAGGTATAAGTTAGATATTGAAATACATAAAAACTATGCTAATTACTTGATATAAAATGTAAATTATTGATGTACTTTGATCATGATTATGTTTTAAAAACTTACCCTTAGTATAATAATAATAATAATAACTTTACTTAATGAGGCAACTATTGTGTCTATTTATTTGGTCATTGAGTAAAATATAGGCATGATACAAAACAATGACAAATGGGATTTTATTCTAACATTGGAAAGCATATCATTTGACAATTTTATTGTGCATTTACTGGTTAAAACAGGCGTAGTCACCTATAAAGCAAAATAATTTGATTCAACATACAAACTTGCATTTAAATTTTTTTATGGATACTCGTTAGCTTGAGTTCTTTTATACAGTGTTTCATGTATTGTTAAATTAATAAAAATTTTAATTTAATTGAATGGTCAGTAATATTTTGACAATCTGTTTTAAAAGTCCAAAATGCTACTTACATACTAAACTTAACTTTTATTGTCATTGATGTACTTAAAAGATGTACTAAAACTTCTCCATCCATATTGATTGATATACATCATAGGCATTTATAACTAAACAGAGTACATCATAGGCATTTATAACTAAACAGAGTACATCATAGGCATTTATAACTAAACAGAGTACATCATAGGCATTTATAACTAAACAGAGTACATCATAGGCATTTATAACCTTACATTTTTTCTATTAAGCTTTATTACATAGTATGAAACTGTCAATTATAAGTCTTTCATGTTTTTTATTATGTCCTGTGTTTTTATCGTATTGGTAGTATAGTCAGAAATCTGTTTACCTGTATTGTTATTACATACAGTACCCACAAAAAGTTAAGAGACATTTTCTTTTGTAGGGCTACTACATAGCTTTTATTAAAAATTTATGTTATGGTACAGAATTGCATTTTGCATGCTTTTAGAGGCTTCTTGGTGTCAGTTACTGAATCTTATAAAATTTAATGTGATGCATTCATGAAATTTGTTATCATTTTATAACAAACCATATTTAAAACGTTAAAAATGTTCTTCAAAAAACAGTCATTGAAATTGAGAATTATAGTAAATTTGTGATGTCTGCAGTATTTTGGTTGGCACTGTATGATATGCTTACATATAACAATTTTTAGGAAAGGAAAGTATTACAAACAGTAGATTTTACCTCATTTCCATTGTATGAATCTTCTTGTGTATGTTATACTTAGTGCAGTCTACGAAATTAGGATATGATTGTAGTTTCCTGAACAGGTCATTTTAGCAGCTAGCACTATATCTTGTTGTAGAAATTTGGTTGCCCAAAAGAAATTTTTGGTTGCCCAAACTAGAAATTTGTTGTCCTGGGCAACGGGACACCCGCTAATTTTGTAGACTGTTTGTGCATTAGGTAACAGTGAATAGAAACAATGCTCATTCAACTGATTTGTTTGTTAAAAGCCATAGAAATTATTTTTACCCCAAAAAATATTATATTTCATAGAACATTTTATAGCTGAATTCAAGCATTTACTTAAAAAGTCATATTTATGTTTCATAAATAAATTAACTGCAGTAAAGTTCCACTTATAGGATCATCTTGATTATCTTAAATACAAAACAGTCTTTATATAAGAACCTTTTCTCAAACTAAGCATTTGGGACTCAAAAATTGTAGGATTTTTGCAATTGCCAAGGTGGTCTTCATAGCGAAACTTTACTGCATTTGTTTTAAATATGTTATTATAATATAAGTGAATGTGTATTTACATTCATATTGAATGTGTTATTTATTTTGTATATTTTGCGCTATTTTCTTTGGAGATTTTTTGATTATTTGACTTCAATTGTGATTAAATGAAATGTTATATAATTATGTTCATTAATTCATAGACAAGTGCTGTAGTTAGTAGTATGCTAATATATTATATGTTTTAAACATGTTGATTGTATTTTGTGCCAAAGATAATGTTTGAGGAATGGCCTACATACCTACATGAAGCATTTTGTTTGATTGACCTGTCGCAGGTTTAGCGCAAAATGGTTGTAACTCAATATCAGAAAAGAATGAGTTAGGACTTTTTTGCATTAAACCCCCGTGACATGTAATCTGTATCCTACTGTGTCATATAACATGGCTTAGCATTCTTGTATTATGATTCACATGTATATGTTTTGAGCTTCAGTGAGCTTTTTACGGACTGCTGAGTGAACTTTTGTGACCAGTCTTTGTCTGTTAGTGTGAGCTGGGGATATGCATCCAGCGTCAACACTTTCTTTAGAACAAAATGTTCAAACTAAATAGACTTAGAGCTACTATATTCTTAGAATTGCATCCCTAAAGTGTTTGATACAAATATTTTTGTTGTTTTTTTTAATTATATTAGAGTTCAAAATTGACAATTGTTCTGAGGTCAAAATATTGTGTAAAATATTATGAGATAAACTTTAAAATCATCTTGGTTTGAATTCTATTAGATCTCAGTTGAGTGATTTAGGGTTTTCCCCACCCTCTGCTTCATAAGTTAAATATTAAGTTACAAAGTCTGTGAAATGTATGTAGTTAACCTTTAGTAGGTTTCTGACTTCATTGTATGTACTTGTTTGAATACAGAGATTTTTCTCTTTAGTAGTTTATATGTATAGATTTATTTTTTTGGCTTTGAAATGTGAAATTAGGCAAAATTCCCTTGGTGCAACACTATTTTAACCTGTGTGATATTTGCTTTATAGTATGGGTGATTGTTTCTTATTATAGTTATAAGAGTTTTAGCATTACAAGGAGGACATAATTTTATGGTCAATACTCACATCATACAGGGAGCTTTTTGAGTAATGACATAAATGTGTGTAAAGAACATAGTTTTGTATTTTTGAACATATATTTAGGTTTTATATGTACTAGAGAATATAATGAACTATTGTAAATTTATGTTACATTTTAGTTGAACTTGTTATTAAAGTGTATAAAGCTATTGTCTATGGATTCTTCATGCATTTTAAAATATATGAATTTCTGTTTGTTTAATATGCACGGCATTATGAAGTAGTGCAAAAATTTGTTTCTACAATTTGATTCACTCAGTTGAATATGATTTTAAATTAGAATTATGTTGAAAAAAAATACTACCCTTTTCAATTGTGCTTTCTTGACCTTCTATGCTTTGATTACCACAAAAAGTTATGCCTCTCCTTTAAAAAAGTTGTATTATAAAGTTAGGGTACACATAATATGTATAAGATTGTTTGTCTCGAGATCAATCTGATTAAAACCCGATCTAAAATTTTCCACTCGCTAATTTAGATCTGGCCTTTTTCAAACGAGGGTCACGTTCAGGTGACCTTTTCTCATCATAATATTAATGATGAATTTGTTATGATACGTAATTTGTTTACATCGTCTGCATCACGCATTTTGAAATGAGCCGTCCAATCACAGGCTGTGAATAATACTGCAGCTGTTAAATTAGCTTGCAAACCTTGGTCTAAATATAGAAATTACAAAATCAAAATGTTATTAATAGAGTTTCGTCTGGATGAAAACTACGCATTGATTAGTCGACATAAAGGTCATCTCGACGTGACCCTCCATTGAGATAGTAGAGATCCTGTACAACAGCTCTACAGAATATCTGTTTACAGAGATTGTCTCGAAATAGACCTTAAATTATTCTTATCAATAAATGAATATTTTTATATCAAGAAATTTATTGACAGATATAACTTTATACACTTTAGGTATTAAGTTTGAAATTATCACTATTATACAAATTACATAAGAGATTGTCATATTTTGATTATTGTTGGTAGATCTAGGCTTTTTTTCACATTTATGTACAGGTTTCTAAAACAAGCGAGTTGTCAATATTTGTATATTATTGTACAGATAGTTTCAAGTCTTTGTATATATATATTTGGCTAGATTTCATATTGGTACTTGAATTTTTTGAATAATAATTCCCTTTGTGTTTTTTTGTGTTCAATTCGTGTATGCGTATAGAATGTCCGCTTAAGTATTTCTGCATGTACAAAAAATGTATTAGAATTAAATGACTATTAGCTATGTAAAAATGCATCAATATGGTTTAAATATAGGAGAAAATACTACATTTATTATGAAGCAAGTTTTTACCCTGTGTTAATTGTACAGTTGTTGCTGTTGTTGTGTGCACCTCTTTTTACGACATCACAAAATATTTGACGTTGTTTTGTTTCCATATAGTAACTTTATTTTTTATACATTTTTTCTAATATGTTGCAACTAGATGATGTTATTTTGGTTGTTGTTTTTTTCTTATTATTTCTTTGGGCCCAAATGTTGTAGATGTTAGTGTGTTCAAGTCATTTTTTTCTTCATTTTTCTCTATAAGGAACCATGCCTCAAACCATTTTCTAACTTAGTATGTTACTTGGTTACCTCCCCAGTTTTTTCATGACTAAATCTATATTAAATATTTTCTTCTTTTCAAAGTTTCCACCATATTCCTAACATAAACAAAGCCTTCAACTCAAAAAACACAGAATACTTTTTAAGACATTTTTATAAATGCTTTTCATTATATTCTACCATGTTAAGTATGTTTTGATAGCCCAAAATCTGGACAGTCTTGTTTTCAAATATCTCATGATAATATTACTATACTAGATAGAAAGATTTTCAACTAAAATTGGTTGTAAGACCATTTATAATACAGACCCCTATTCACCAGCATTTTGAACTGATGATTTTTTGCTTATATGGTAAAATGAATATAATCTTATAGGTCATATATTTATCATAATTTGTTATTTATTAATTATCAGGTATATACAAAATATAATCATAGAAGAATGTCATATACACGAACATGTATTTATATACATTGCCCTCTTTAAGTTCATTCAGTGAACTAAACTGCTGTTATTTCCATGAATTGTTTAGATTTAAAGAATTAGTGTAAACATAACTCGAAAAAAATACAGAAAAAAGACATAAGAGAAGCAGAATATCTGTCAATTTTTTAATAAGATCCTTTTATTTCAACTCCTGAGCTCGGATAATGCCATGCTAGAAAACATGTTTTCTGAGCTCACATAGTGAAATGAAAATAAATCTTACACCAAAGTTGAAGAATATCGTCTATGTATTTTTTGTCTCCGGTCAATGTGAACAAGCTAGACTGCATTATTATTATTATTAATCTGTGTTTAGAGAAACATATCTACCTTTGTTACACCCACCTGATGATTGCTTTTTTTTTTAAGTTTATTTAGACATGCTCTAGGAATGGTCTATTTATTGTTAGTCTAGCACCTGACAACATTGCTATGTTTATATTAGAATTGATTGTTACGTCTTTACCACTTTCATACTTCAAATCCATTTAACCTCTTGGGTGAAAATTTTGCCATTTTTGCAACTTAACTCTATATGGCTATTTCAAGAAAGTATTTAGAAATAAGGCACTAAATAAGATAAAAAGATAAGATAAATTTTATTTAAAGTCGGCAAGACATGATAAAAGACAACATAACTTGTGAAAAATGTATTTTGTTTCTTTATCCAAGACATTAGAAATGATTTGTTTGACATCTTCTGAAAAGAAAGGTGGGCTTTTGAATTATAAGTTCTCGATACACTAATGCCGCTGGTTTATACAGATATATAATATTTTTGGTGCTAACATATCTTAATATTATATATTACAAACAGATTCAAATTACATGTTATTGCACAGCAAGGTGGGCAGGATGGCAATAATTGGCCTACTATATGAAAGTCCCCCTGAACGTTTTAAGCTCGAGTGCATTATTCATCTGGGCCTGTGGATTTCCAGTCCAGATGTGCTGTGTAAAAAATGTCTGTTCCTTCATCAAAGATACATACAGCGGGTTTAGTCCAAAACGGTGGTAACCTACTGTATTTCATATTGAGTTACGACCGTTTTCTGCTAAACTTGTGAAAAAATTACATTTGTAATAGTTCAAATGGTTTTCAAATCTTGTCTGTACAAATCATGTTATGACATAAGATTTTTCTTCATATGCCTTCAATCAGCTGGCAATTTCCTTTAGACGAGGCAGAAAATATTTACCTACAGGGAAGTGATAAACTCTTAGGAAATGCTCAAATATTGTTGCTGTGTTCAGTAATTTGTATATTAAAACTTTGTTTAAATTGAAAATTAGTCCAAACTTATTTCAGAGAGTGTTTAATATACTTGGTGATAATGACATTGTTTTTCATAATCAAACTTAAATATTATAAATTAATGTACACTTGGATGAAAGTTTTGAGGACTTGAAGTACAAGATTTTCAGAAACCCCCAAAAAAGGGTTCTTTTTCTGCGTAAAAGCTGCCATTTGAGTGCTTTGAGAAAAAAAACTCAACCATGTTCCCATAAATCTGTTTTGATTTAAGATAAGCTAATCATATTAGTATAATGAACACAATTTGTTTTCTGTCTGTGACGTAGAAGGCTTTGCACTCCACCTTGGTATAATTTATTACTGTATATTTTGTGTTACATGTTTTATTCAGATTATGTTGTTTTTGTTGCTCATAGAATATTTTCTGTTTGTTTTTATTTTTTGTTGTAGATTGTTTTGTTTCTATGCAACATTTCATTATTTTGCACATAGAATTATGAAATAAATAAATTTTAATTATCTGTCCTAATAAAACATGTTTGTGTTATTTCATGTGTTTAGCCATTCATGTACCCAGAGGTTATTCAGATTCTTGATCTAATGTTACATTGAGAATCTTGATAACCTCTAGGTACGAAAATGAAGATTGGCAGGACTGCTACATTTCAAGCCTGTACCTTATTATGGACTTCAATCGTTTTCTGTCTTTTTAGTGTATTTTTTTTTCTGAACCTATTTAATTGAAGGTTATTAAGCTAAATAAGGTTTTTGAAAATATTAACATTTGCTAATTAGGTCTTTTTTGTCACATTGCTAGTCCAGCTGGGTGGAGTACTAGAATGACTAGTGCTCTCTATCCTCTTTGTAACTTGGACATAATATTCAGAATTTAATGTTTGCCATTATAAGAGGCGATGATAATGATGATGACAATTGTGATGATGATGATGACGATGATGATGGTGGTGGTGATAGTGATGATGATGATTGTGATGGTGATGATGAGTTACTAGTGATATAAACAGACAGGCTTGAAAAGAAAAATATCAAAACTTAATATAGACAAGAGTAACAATGACCTTATGTAACTTCTTATTTTATATACAAATGTATGATTCTATTTTACAATCATAAATACCATACATAATTATTATTGCACAATTCATTTAAACAACTATTCAGAATTGTCCTAAAGTTAAAGATCTTGATTTCATATCATTTCCTATTGGTGGTAATGATATACATGCTTTATTATCATAAAATGTCACACTTTTTTCTAAAGGTTTCGGGGCGAATCGAGATTTTTGCTCCCTGGAAGACTTGACATCACCCGATGTTGCGTCCGTATTGACCGGATCAGCAAACAGTTTTGGCACATTAGTATAACTTCTCCGAAGACGAGGTGGGTTGGATGACATCATGTGAACACTATCTACTTCAGGCGAGTTTTCCATAATTTCCTGAGGAGTGATGAAATTTCCGGTGACTGGTCGTCTAATGACTTGATGAAAGTCGAATGATCTTCCTGTCTCTAAACAAGTGAAAGGACGTGGTGATTGTAAGTGATGTTTCTTATCTGCACGAGTTGGGCTGTACTCTGGTAAACTGAACTGAATACCTAGACTGTTCACTTGATATGATGCTGAAACAAGTATTAAAATAGTGAAAATATCAAAAAGATGATGAATCATAGACACTGTTCATAAAATCAGACTTAATACTCCCACTTTTTCCATCTACATGATAATTTTTAGCTTAACGGTTTGAAGGAAATGACAGCTTATACTATCTCTTGTGATAACATCAGTGATGGCATTGCTTTTGGGATTTTAAATTTTTAAAAGTCTTATGTCTTCAACACTATTTTAAGATATTTAGTTGAGGACGTAATCAATCATATTATGGAAAGACATACTCAAGATGATTTTTGGAGTGGAGCACTGTTCATGCTTACAAAATGCAGAATATGAGGTTCAAGTTCTTCCTAACTAAAATATCTTCAATATGCCTACTAATTGGGATATTTAAATGAAAGTTGGTATGCTTTTATATCATTACTACATCACACAATTTTCATGGGACATAACTCTGGATGAATTATTTATAGTCATCTCCCAACAAAACGTAACTCGATATTTTTGTTCAAGGTTTCCTAAATTTATCACCTACTGGTACATGTAGCAGACATTTATCGGGAATTAAGCAAATAAGCATTGTGCAGAATACGTTAAAAGAGAACAGAACAATACTTCATTTTCTCAAATTACACATAATAGTAAAACATGAGAACTAGAAGAAAAAAATATAATATTATAATAGATACTCATAAATATAATAGGTAACTAATAGAACTAGAAATCGCTGACAAATGTTTACAGTTTATATACTTAATTGAAAAAGACTGTAGAAAGAGTAAGATGAAGTATATTAAATTATGGTCACAATGTATGTTCCACAGGTGTCAGTCACAAATTTTCCTTATTTTAGTATAATTATATACTAAAAGAAAAATTTGTGACTGGCACCTGTGGTATGTCCATTAATAATAAATCAAACTAAAGTATTAAATGCAGTTCTCGTCTAAGGTAAACATGGTACTGTTATGTGACTTTTATAAATTATGATACAGTTTAAGATTTTACAAAAAAAAACAGGACTTAAAATGTTTTAAACAACGCTCCTTTCTAAACCGTTGCCATTTCCGAGAGAAATGTAGTCCTGTTATGATTATCTGTTTCACAATAATCACGTTTCACATTAAAAAAAACAGTAATAAAGGACAAATCTTACATGTACAGTGCTTAGCATCCTTTTGGTGAGTATGTTTACAAGTCATATCCTCCTTTTTAGCTATCCAACCTCTAAGACCTTTAAGCACCATTTTCTGTCCTTCATTGTCATCGGTAATAACCAAAGCATTCCGTTTAGCTTTACATTGTACGTGTATTTCTTTCTTAATCACAATTTCACGTTCTGTTTTTATACGTTTCTGAGGTGATTGGTCCGAATCTGAAGATTCATTTTGAACATGTTTAGTTTGTTCAATTATTCCAAGTTTTTCAGAAACCGATGGTTTAAATGAAAATGTACTTCGTTCCCTACGCACAACTTTATTTCCAACTTTCACTGGCTTGCATATCGCAATTGGAATTTTTGGAGTTTCAAAATTTTTGGAGGTTGTGTCACCTTTTGCTCGTCTGCCGGATCTTTGATATTGATCGTAAAATTCATGAGGATAAATAATGTCTGGTAGTAGTCTCTTTGCTTCTATAACTTTCTCTTTGTCGTCTGAATGTTTTATACAGTTTTCGCGACTTCCGGAACTACCGCTAGATTTTTTCGTCTCAACTGGTGGCATTTGTTTGTTTTCTAAAATATCACTGTTCTTTGAAGAACCAGTAAACTTAGAGTTACATTCAGTTTCCATTTTCATGAAATTGTTTCGTCTTCCAGAATCAGATTTCATACTGCCGTCTGCTTCTGAAAATCTGACGTCACTTCCGTCACTGTTTCGTCTGCTCCGAGATGAATGACATGGATTCTCTTTTTCGGAATTATCTTCATTATTATTGACACGGTCTGTCGTTTGTATAGCTACGTCGTGGCACACTTCTACGATGTTATTGTTAAGTTCAAAATTACCATTACCGGGCTTGTTCTCAGATTCGTTCTTCATTATTGGTTGAGGTTTTGTACGTTCTTTTGTGACTCTCGTTTCATTTAATCTATTTACTCTTGGCTTCCGTTCACATGATTCATGAATTTCGGCCAATTTGGACTCATACACGAAACCTTTTCTTTTCTGTCGGCCGTGTTTTGACATGACCATCTTTTCACCTGCAATTATTGAAATAAAATGAATGTAAGAAAAAATAATCAAATATTAACAGCTATATAAATATTTAACTTATTGTGGTATAATAGACCAAATGATAGCTGACTATAGATTGTTCAACATCAAAGTTGACAGATCTCTATAGTTCAACCAGTCATAAGTTGACATTCAATATACAAATATTTATTTTTATCATTCATATGTTTCTATATTTTTTCTGTTAGTGTGACCAGTTAAACAACTTACTTCTCAAGGGTATGCACACAATGAATTAAGCAATATAACCCACGCATTGCTTAACTTGTCAAGTTTAAATACTTGCACCAATATAGTACTCTCCAAAAGCTCTTGGAGAAGAAATTATACTTGGAGAAAAACTGTCCATGCTTCTTTAATAGCTTATTCTTGTAACATATAAATTTTGAAAAATATGTTCATAAACTAATTAATACTGGTTTTGGAATTTGCGATTGGCTAAGATGACTCGATATGTTTCTTTTCTTCATAGGTATGCTTGTATATGAATTGGTTTATCGTAAAAACGGGATTTTGTCAAGAAACTTTTGGAGGGCACTGTATATCTTGCAATTGATCGTTGGATGGGTTTCCAATACTCGGCACATTTTCATATTTGTATTTTTTGAAGTGATTAATTTTAATTACTATTTAAATAATGGAACGGATATATGACCTGTTTTTACACCGTGCAAATGTATATCCGTTGTAAGTGTGAAGTTGAGTGCAAGCAAATATATCTTGTAGCGTCTACAATACAAAATCAATGCCGACTAGACCCATGTTATAGACTAAACTACCTATGAATGTTACCTGGCAGGTATCATCGTTTTTACTTCATAATGTGTAATATGTTATGCTCCATAGTAAACTTTAATCTTCTATTTGGTCACTGCAATATTGAACTAAAAGGTCACTTAGTACCCACAAATATCGTAGAGGGTCAAAGAAGCATATTTGATAAAGGTCTGGTACCATATTCAACCGTATAAAATAAATTGCAGAAATCGATTTTTTTAAAGTCATTAAAATATGAGACCAATATAGTTCGATTACTGAAATGTATTCAATATAGTATGTCAGATAATACACTTGAATAAAGAGCGCTTTGAATAGAGTCAGCTTCCATATACAACGTACATGTTAAGCCAACTTTACATTTTTGTTCAATTACCCATGATCATTGAAACCAGCTTTAGGCTGGTGATTCTTCACAGTTCCTTTTTACATCTGGATGGAATGGAACAACTTAAGGTAAGTTTCTTGCTCATAGAAATCAGCAGTGCTCTTAGTTGGGATCGAACCCGGGACCACTCGATCCCTGAGAGCGCGTCCTACCACTCGACAACTGGTCCTACTTGAAACTACGCTAAGACATCTACCTTCTAGTATTGGAGATTCAACTTCATGGTCTCTGGATCTTCCTGGACTTCGTAGTTTATCCATACTGTTACTGTTTTCCTGAAACAAGGATTTTTTCACGTTAGGGAGACAACTGTGATACTAGTAAGTGCAACTTTTAGTTGTCCGGCCAGCTCGTCTTTGATGATACTAATAACAAAGTACTTACAAATTCAGGCTGAGGCAGAGACTGTTAAATACTTGTTGCCATGATTGTAAAAAAGTCGACCATATGCAGTATGAGGGCCATTACTATTAGGGTCATTAAAATTGATGATCTTAATAGCCGAATGGCCTTAAGGTAGGAGCATTTTTCTTCTCAAATAAAAATTAGATACTTAAAACTCGTAAATATCACAAGATTTTGCAGTAACCTAGGTGGTCTTAAAAGTGGAACTTTACTGCACTTCATACGCGTACAGAAATCTATTCATTTTATCTTTTGTAAAATGAGCAGGCTTTTTGAAGTTCAGCATATATGTCGTGGATTGCATGAATACATACAACCTAAAGTTGTAAAAAGCTTCTTAAGATCTGTCGATCGACAAATTGCTTTATTTATGCATATTTGGTTTCATCCTCATTAAAACCAAGGGTAACCGACAGTTAACAGTTTGGTATCTTATAATCTATAGACGAATTATTAAATCATTTTATGGTCTAACATTAAAACCTTTATCTTAATTATATAAGTAAATCTCTCAATTACTTTTATTCATAATAAATTCGATCAAGCATATATTATTACTGGCTCTATACCGTGTGATTTTATTCGTTTAAGCCTTTTTAAGTATTAACCGAGTATTGAAATTTTCTTGGTCAAGTGTGAATTTTTAGGTATGTTCTAAATTCAAAAAAAGAGTTCCTATCGAACGTATCAATAAATTAGCATTAGAACATCGAATTGGTTTGGAATATTGTTAGATTTCATTCAAGTGTCAGTGGCGTATACATTAACCCCACTGATTTGAATACTCACTACAGTGCACGTACGTCTGTACTCGTGATTGATAAAAATAGATATCCGAATTAATGTGCAAGGATTATCAAACACTTATCGAGTATTTAAATAAGCGGGGTTAACGCATGCATCACTGTCAGGTTGAATATGAATAAAACAATAATACTACATGTACATGGAATGTCATAGCTAAAATTAAATTTGTCGAATATTGAAACGTGTGCGTACTCGACCCAACTTATAGTTAATTAAATAAGTGAGAGCTTGCTGCCCTGCATTAGGTCACTAATACCAACGTCAAGTATAAAATAACTGAACGAGGCACCTATCTAGAAACAAGACAGACATGACAAAATTCCAACCTACTTTTGTCAAAACATTAGTTTCATACTCATGACGATATGTCTCCTTCAAGTAAAATAACAAGTTTATGCTGAGGTCAAAAGAACATTAGGAATCTATTACTGAGGGAATATAACTGTTTTAAATCCGAGTTACATATCAAGATAACTACTGATGATTAATGACCGTGGCAATAATTCATTTAAACATTCGCCTTCAGAGAAAAGCCAGAAATAATAAAGTACCAATCTATCATATTGGATGGGTCATCGAATTATTAGTACAGTAAAATGTCGCTGTAAAACCACCTTAGACCTGACGATTGTTGTGGTCCCAAATGCATTATATTAAAAGACAAATGTCACCATATTAAGACTATTACAGTATTAAGACTATCGATTTTGATAGTCCATATAGTGTCGTACAATTTTTAAGTTAAATCCTGTGTAAAAGAACGTTTAGGACGGAAATTCCGAAAAGCTAAATAAAGAAAATAACAAAATAAAAAGTCGAGATAAACGGTTTTTTTATGTATATAAATAGAGTAGGGATTAGTGATTCACTTTTTGCGATCGACGTAAAGAAAAATCTAGATAAACAGTGTTAAGACAACGAGTGTTTACCCTACAAACATATAATGGTCGTAGCAATAAGGTTAGACTGTATCAAATGATAGAAAGTTACCGGGTATATTTAATCTAGAAACTAACATAAATCATGATTGATATGTATTTAAACTAAGCTGCTTATTTATATTGTTATATTTTCTGTATGTAAGCTTATAATCAATATAAAACACAAAGACAGTCCGAGTCGATTTCCATTCTATAATATAGTAGAACCTCAAAAAACAGAACACCCTTTGGACCGAACAAAAAGTTCGGGTTTCTAAGGTTTCCGAAATTCTGAGGTTTTCAATTTTAATAAATTGCTGGTCTACGATGATGTTACATATAGTCTAGTGCACCTTTTCACAAAAATTCTTACGAAAAAAGTTATCGTAAGTCCATTGCATATCTTAGCAGTTCAAAGTCAGGAGGATTTTAAGCATTTTATGACATGATATTCAAAATGTTTACAATATTCTACATAATTCAAAAGAATTTAAATTTTATTAACCAAAATGACTGTATTATGAATGTTTCTTGCTTTTGACTTACGATGATTTTTATGGTAAGATTTTTACTGCTTGTGTTTATCTTTTTGTGATAATTTAAGATATAGGTGCATGTGTATTATGTGCGATCAATGTCAAAATCGGGACCGCGAGAAGGGTTCGGTTTTTAGGTTCCACTGTATTACAGACATTCATTCTTCACTCAGAGAATTATTATAACAATGCTTTCACTAGACAAAAAAGTTTACAATTTATATGACAGTGTAATTTATGAGAGAAACTCTTTAATTGTCTATTTATTATTAAAATCAAGTTGGCTGTCAGAACGACTCAATGTTTAATATAGATTTGTGTCTAAACCATTGTTTGGTGATTTCATAAATAATCATGATATTAAAATTTGAACCTCATTTTGTTGATTGAATATTTCTGAAACTAAGTATGGTAAATTGTTTTGATTTACATTTAATAGTATTTAGACATAAATAAACGATGTTCAAAACTTAATGAAATAAACGGTAAAATATATAACAATATAATGTTATGGTAACACACTTCATAATTAAGAATGCATACACAGAATGAAGTGTTGAACAAAATGTCATGTACATGGTTTACTTATCAATATTTTCTATTTAATTGTCCATTTGCCTCGTTGCTGTAGTGAATTAATTTCTTCTTTTCTCAATGCTGGTTAGAGACCATAAATGAGACATACATTTTTTTTCAAAAACTATCTACGCTCATGTACGCTGTGGTCATTAGAATATGAGGTCAATAAACTTTTATTTATTTATTTAATTTATTTATAAATTTACAGGGCATAACCTGTCAGGAGTGGCTATAAAGCTACAACTTTAAATAAAAGACAATTTTACTATCACGTTGATAATTATTTATAGACAATTTTTATAACCACGCTTTATTTATTTAGAACAGTCAATAACAATAATCTTGATTTTTAAATTCAAAACACAAACAATGATATCTTGCGATTTTATATATAACATAGTTTTGATGGTGAAGTCAAATAGAACTATATTCTTCACCTCACCAATTCAATAATAATTAAAATTTACAGTCTCAGATAAGGCCACAACAAATTGGTCATATGTTCTATGGATTCGCTCGCACCTTAATTTTGACGGTTTTTACCAAAAAAAATATTTTTATTTCCTCGCTCGCTCATAAAAATTGGGTCAAACCGCTATATAAAGCAAGTGAATAAAGACTTTTTTCTTCGCTCGCTCGCCCCATTTTTTTTCCAGAAAAATCCGTTGAACATATGATCAACTTGTGGTGGCCTAAGGAAACATATTTTAATTTCAAAAACAAGGAAAAGTTTGGCGGTATCTTACAAATGCCGATATTTGTGTATTGCATTTGTATATATACAATATATTCCTATTTCCTTAAACATTTTTATTTCAACAATGTTTATATACATATAAAAGTATATTGAAGATATTGAAGAAATAATGTAGGTAAATGAACAAAAAGCTTAGAGCTTAAAGATGTTCATTATCAGTTAATAAACTTAATACAATATCACATTTTATCATGACAATCATTTAGAATTAGAATAAACAATTCAGCTTCATGAAGTTGAAATCGTGAATTCGTGAAGTTGATCTTAATGCGTGAGAGTATTCAAATATAGAAGAAATGTAACAAGTAATCATTGCTGTTGGAGAGAATGATATAAGTTGTCAGAAAGTATTCAACTTGCCACTAAGATTTGAGTCTCCGTACAAAATCAGATAAAGAGTGACAGACATATTCCCTTCATTATTAAATGACTGGAAAACATATTCGCAATGGATTTTTTACAACGTTTGCAAGTCATTTTTAAAGTCCAAATTCTAATTTTGTTGACATAGTCAGCGATTTAATCTGTGTACATTTCACACGGACGCACGTGCAAAATTTTGTATTTGGTCTAGACATATTAATCATGGTTCTTCCGCGTCATTTCTGTTTAAAATCGATTGATACGTCTAACATTTATATTAAAATGCACAAAAGTCAAATACAACTTTGACAAATGAATGTTTATTCACAAACGAATCAATACTAATATATATATTTATTTATTAATCTAAAAGGAACGACGGTGCAATGTGCAAATCATTTATGAAATTACGTAAATCTCATTTTATATTCATGAGTTAAAAGTTCGAAAAGTAGACTGTTTAATAGCTTGAAGTATTTCTGTATTACTAAAAGTATAGACTAGCCTGTGTTTTGTTTGGTCAACGGAATGTTGAATACTATTGCAAGTATCTGTGGTTTCTGTGGGTTTCGATATTTTTCTGCTGTGTTACTCTTTTTTACGTCGTATTCAACACATGTTTAGGTCATTTATACGACGGCCAGCTCTTCTTACTATAGGTTTCCTGGCCACTTTTCTATCACCAGTACTAACTTACCCTACCACGAGGCCGACAAGGGTATGACCTACAGCGACCGGGCTCGAACCCGCGATCTCCAACAGAATATCAAAATATGGTAAATTAGAACTTGCACTTGGAGCTTCAGTGGATTCAATTATGACTGTTCTTGTCGAGTAGAAATTATCAATCAATATCATCCTTGTCTTTGATTGTGTGTTCAAATGGTCCACATCCACGTAAGATTTTAAAACCAAATGTTTAGCCTTGTTAAATAATGTCTGTATCTTAATTCTCACTATTTTAAACTCGATTGTTGGCCCGAATCTGAGAACTAGAAACAAACTAGATTCAAACTTATAACATTGATTCTTGTGGCTAAGTAGCCATTTTTCGTGAGTATGTTAACAATATCATTATTTTAGACTTAATTTTTAACTCTTAATTTCATGAGTTAATGAGAGCCTATATTTGACCCAGCCAGCATGTCAGTGTTAACTAACATACTTATATATACATAATAATATTTGAACAGTCAAATCAGTGTTTATTGAACGGTAACCAATACTATGTACCAGTGATAGGTCATTATACATATATGAATAACTTGCTTTAATTAACTAACAACGTACAAGGCTTGTCAAGTTGGCAAATATTGAACTTTTAAACATATCTATTTACTATTACACTTTGAAAGTACTCCTGTATGTGGGAACACTTCTTCATACAAGCGTATCCCATTTTAATTACCGATAGTTTACTATACTTTAGATCTGTGAATTTTAATTAACTATATTTGTAATTTAAAATACATTTTTTACCAACGTAAAGATTAATCACCCGTGTAAATGGCTCACCAACAATTGCAGTTTAAAGTCATTATAAAGACGAAAAAATAAAACCCATTATGATACCAAATAAAGCAGAAAAAAGTGCACAATAATAGTATTTGGTCATTAAAATTACTAATAATGACTAACTCAATTACAAATTGGCTAATGAATTATATTATGTGTGGTTTTATTCATGAAATAATTAACATAGCCAAGTTCTTTAACAGGTTTCTATTCTTACATATTATACCATCAATATCCCATGTACATACATTTGTATACCAGTGAACTATTTTTCATTATTTTTCTCAAAACCTTTATTAATTTTATGAATAAATTAATGATCATGCATTAATTTCATGAATAAATTATAAACATGCATTAGTTTTAAGAATAAATTAAAAAACACGTTTACAACGACACTGTTTTTGTTATCTATTATTATCAGATCGAATGTTAATCGAACCTATCAAAACATTATATAAAGATAATGGAACACTTGGCATAGTATCACAGACTTGTCAGACATTGTTATTTTATCTGATGTGACTGTTTATATCAAAGATTACCATGTAGCTTGTACAGGTTGACCTGAGACAAAAAAAACTTTAAATATAATTCTACATACATTTAATCAATTAAAAGTAGTGTAGATCTCTACCAATTCATATAATGTATTAATCAGTCTCAAGTCAATTCGCACAAACTATACCAGCCCACAGCTAACTTTCTCATACCCAGTGACTATCACGACTCTCGATTCTATCGACAATCACGATAACCTTTGTGAACGAGAATGACAGCTAACTGCATTGATGAATGCAAGTGATATTAAAATAGTATTCCTTGTCTCCGGTCAATGTGCACAAGTTATACGATTAGTTCAGACATAATATAACCTAGTTAGCTTTTTTCAGCTGATTTTGTTTGTAAATTTCGTAATTTGATGTATTTATCAAGATTACCCCTGACACAGTATATCCTGACATTCGTGTATCATTTTGTGTACATGTTTACAATATTTGATTGTCTAAAATCAAGAAAAAGTCAGTAATATGAATAGTCTTCATTCAAATTTGTACGGTGATTTTATAGAGGCTAGAGCTTGGGTACAGAATCTTGCACCGGTGTATGAAGCATGCACACAATATATTCATGTACGTAATCATTTGACTGAAAAATATCATCTAAGTATGGTATACAGGTGGACACAAGAAAAGTTTTTACACTGTACTTTCTCCATTGAATAACGTTTCGGCGTAAAGCCTTTTTCAAAAATGAATATATTTTTAAAATGTAACTACATATATTTTCTTCTTACTATTACACGACGATATCAAGTTATAAGCTATAAGCCGAAACGTTATTAAATGGGGAAAGTACAGAGAGTAAAAATATCACGCAAACTGCACGATTCAAACACCAAAATGCCTTTCACTCTTAACTTTAGTAAAGCACTTGGAAATATTTGATATAGTAGATGAGCTGAGCTTACTTTGAACTGAGATCTGAAACAAATGTTTAAACCCAGTTTTATAGAGAGGTGATTTTTTTCGTAGATGCGTCACCCGATAATCATTACCATGAACAACATAAAAATGTACAAAGTCAGTACAAACCTTATCATGCGTCATCCTTGTGTTTTGTTCATCCGGACAAAATGTCCCTACACTCTTTTATTGTAATACTTTCACTGCATTTTAAATTGTCACATATTCTAAGACAAAATAATGTTTATCTCACTAGTGTCCAAATGTAACGTCGAAACTATGACAACGACGTAATGTGGCGTATTATGACGTTGCTGTGACGTAATGATTCACAACGATTTTCAAAACGTCTCTCTGTCCTTTTTTACAGCTTTAATAACAGTTTATTTAATATTCCACATTTTCCACATTTACTTTGATAATTTTCACAACACCGAGAATTATATGATCGACTTTTTAGACATACATGTACATTGTATTAATAAAATCCATAGCCATTCATTCCTATTAATACGTCAAAACTAAGCTTTCATGCGATCATATCATAAAACATGTATTTAATGCAGTAGACTGGAATTCAACTCTACTAAAACACACCTAATGTAATCCCACTGTAAAACTATAAACAGCAAATAATTTTATACTGAATGGAATATCTGCATTTATATCCTGTTTTATGGAACATATAAAATGGTCCAATTAAATTACTATAACATCAAATATTTATCTATTTCACTTTCCACGTTTTAAATGTCATCAAAGTCAACGTATATGATAAGTGCTAATAAATGTATACAAAATTTCTATACCACAGCGTTGACTACTCTATTGAGCTCCTTTTTTCGATTGATTAATTGAAATGAATACCTATGATCAATTTTTAATAATATATACATAAACTCCAAAAGAAACACGAGCAC
The DNA here is from genome assembly GCA_025267735.1 of Mactra quadrangularis. Taxonomy (NCBI): domain Eukaryota; kingdom Metazoa; phylum Mollusca; class Bivalvia; order Venerida; family Mactridae; genus Mactra; species Mactra quadrangularis. The sequence continues at coordinate 36,358,883 of CM046309.1, read as the reverse complement.
TTCTTTATAATTTCCTGACAATGAATGAATATGGAGTACAATTTACAAATGTATATATTTTCATGTCGTGTCAATTACAATACCACGTGGACGTCTAGTTGCTATTAACATGTCACTATGCCACGACGATATGAACAAAAGTGTATGAAAACTCTTGATTTTTAAAGAACGTATCTAAAGTTCTGCCAGGACGCTATAAACAAAAATGTATAAAAATCCTTGAATTTTGAAATAAAGTATCTAAGTTGAAAAAAATGTTCCAATCTGATTTAACCACGATAATTTTCTAAAATTTTGCCTCTGTGTCATGATCACTTCAGTCAATTTAAAAATGAGAAATATAAAAGAATATCATGTACATTTATAAGGTAAAAAATATCGAATATCTACTTGAACTAAAGAAAATTGATAGTTTAAAAATGTCATAGAATTCCACACGACCTTAAATATTAAAAGTATATTATATATAATTATAAATGTTAAGTATGGTATATATAGTTGGTTAATACATAATTATAGACGATTTTTATAATAATACTTTACTCATATGAGGACCCAGTGGGATCAGGGTCCAGATCCCCTAAGAAGTTTCAAATGTTGTATTTCCTCTCAAAACATTTAAACATATGTTTAAACGTCTCATTTTGGAGTAATAGCAAAAATGTTTTCCATGATTTCGATGCAATGTCCGATTTAGTTTAGAGTTTGGTCTCATTCTTAGGCTTTAAACACTGAGAGAAACATTCCGTATCTGCCCCTGTTACTTTTTCACTAAATACTTTAAAGACGGATTAAAAATCTGTATAAATAAAAGATTTGTATTAAAGTTTTATAATAAAATACATCTTAACTTTATAATTACTTAAGTCAGTATTAATTAATGTAACATGGTGTTTTTTATTTACTAATTTAAAGTGACATGTGCTTGGTCTAGTTGGGTTAAAACTAGGCCTTTCAAACCTCATGTACCGTTCTTTAAAGACCTTATACACTTACGGCGACTATTTCCTAATTCAGACCACTTTACTTATTTTGGCATACCATACAATGCTTTGTTCATCAAGTTTTGTTGTTATAGAAGATAAACTTGTTGCCTTGTCGACGTCATGACGTGTAGTGGTTAATGAAAGAACTGCATGAGTAATTATTTAATTGAGTACATGAATGCTCGTAAATTAAAGTCAGTCGTTGCCGGTCTCAAACCCGGTTGAAGAAATAATGAGGAAGTCCACTGCTGTCGAAGTATCCAGCCGAAGAAGATTTTCTCAACTGTCTACAGCCTACGAAATTAGTAGGTGTCCGGTTGCCCGGGACAACCAATTTCTAGTTCGGGCAACCAAAACGTCTTTGGGGCAACAAAATTTCTACAAACAAGATATAGTGCTGGTTGCTAAACTGACCTGTTCGGATAACCACTTTCATATCCTATTTTTGTAGACAGCTGTATATAAATATATTTCTGCTATTCACTTCAGGTATGTTTATGTCCAGCCAGGGTCTGCACATAATGCATCCATATGGAGTGGATTGACCACGTTGAAAGACTAAATTCACAGATCAAGGAAGAAGATGGATGTAAATTGAATGTTTTATATATATAAAATGTTCATTTTCAGTCGTACAGTTTAGGCCTACTCTTGGGAATCAAATCGCTTATTTTACAAGTGTAATAGTATTGGGAACTCCTCGGCGATTTGCTTCGCAAGTATCTTCTAAGTTGAAACGTGGTGTCCCGAATGGTGTGAACGGAAAAGAATATAAGTTGTGGGTAGCTTATTCGATGCTGGATTTTGGAAACGTATCTTCGAACTCCTGCTTGCAATACTCTACCGATTAACTTATCAAATCCTACTGAGGTGTATCATTAACAAATTATTTAAATATATCCTTATATACTGTACATGTACAAAGCCTAGCTACAAACGATCTTAGTTTGTCGGTGCTACAAGTTTAAAAACTTGGACTAAATTTGAACACCTCAAATATTGGCATATAGACATACTGTCAACAACAGCTTTGCTTACGTAATAGTAATCCGTTCTTAAAGTTTTTGCCTTCTATTGAAATTGACGTAATGCTATATTTAAAATTACTAGCTAATAGTCAACACATGGCTTAATAGATATTTTAATCCACTTTGGTAAAAATCTTATATAAGTAGTATTAATTTTGTGGCGGATTATTGATCAAAAATAGTATTCGGATACGTGATAAAAGGTTTTTAGGTGTTAAGTGCCACATGGTCATAATTCCCTTTAACCAATTTCGTTTATTAAGGTAATGTGAAAAAAGGAACCCCAAAATCTTCTGGCAGAAAAACAGGCAGTTGTCTAGATAGCATGTTGATGTCCATAGTACACAATTTGTGGAGAAACATTAACTTCCGTGTATGAATTTCGGCAACAAGTGGCATCCATCTTACATGTAATATAGGAAGTGTGAAGTCTGCTGTGTCTGCTGGCAGAAAGATAAAATTACAACAGAAGGATCAATCTTGCTGCTGGGTCTGTTAGCAGACAGATTGAATTACAGCAGGAGAATTAATCTTTCTGCTGGTTCTGCTGACAGAAAGAAAATATAACAGCAGAAAAATAAATACGAAATGCATACATATACAAGGATGGGGGAAATCCCGGGATCGCCTACAGAAAATCCGGGACCAGGAATCGTATTAAACATAAGTAAATAAAAAAATTGACCACTTGCTGTCAATGTCATTGATAAATTATTAATTATCTCATGCATTTATCAAAGATATGCTTGTGATATGAAATGTTGACAGTTTAAATGATGTTTTTATAGTTGATGGATATGATATTTTTTTGTATTTCAATGATTTTTGTGGAGATTATTATGTATAAGGGTGCCGGTAAAATCGATTTTATGTTCAATTAATAACAACTGTACTAGATACTACAATTTGTGCGAAAATCACAATCATCGCTTCGTTAATTTCTGCTTGATATTGAAGTTGAAATATGTGAATCTTCAACCAAATACAATTACGTTAAGTTATTCACTGTAAGCCGACATGAAGAAATCATAGAGTGAAAATGGAACTGTCTAATTTAGAGGAAGCAGCTTTTATATTTGTATGGTATGATGTTGACACCCATGTATAGTCCGTTTTTTCTCAACTGTCAAAGCTTGAATAATTTCACGTTGACTGAATGCATCGTTTTTGTATTGGCGGCCTGATTGTTATTAAATATATATTGACTAAAACATATCATACGGCGTAAGCATCTTTACTCGATCATCGTACACACTTTTGGAAACTCATGAATGTATCATGACGATAATTTTAACAAACAAATTCACTGTGAAATGATTCATGTTTTGACAGCTAAGAAAAAAACGAACAATACAAGCATTGGTAAGTATTTTACAGGTATGATATAAATCAAGCCAAAAAATAAATACATGTATATTTATAAATTATATTTATCCCACATAAGATATCGAGGGTTGCCCTCAAGACTGCACAAAGTGCATTGCGTTAGAGAGCAAGTTACTACAGTCTTGCAGGCAACCCTCGATATTATCAGTCAATTTCATGGTGTAAGGATCAGCTCTGATAGTTAACACCCAATGAATATGGTCACTCCCACGCAATTAACAAGCATGGAGATATGTACATGAGTTTTTACTGTTGTTCTTGGAAAAGCTGCACAACCTATATTTGAATATTGTGGAATGGTATCATTGTGTAAGCCTGAACAACCAATTTTTTCAGTGGAATTGTCCAAATTGTCGTGTTTATAAGAAATATTGTCTTCTTAAAAAATCTTCTTAATTTCATATGCATGTAGATCGGCAGCCATTTTTCTTGAGGTACATCTAAAATGGCCAAAAAGCTTCCCAATCGAGAAGGATTTTGACATTTCCTGTCCAATCAGGAAGCACTGGAGGGTAAGCCCCCTTGCTTTCTGAACTGGAAGTATTCCCTTCTGGTACTCAGTCTTGAAACACTGGTTAAATAGACGTAAGGAACAAAAATAATAATACAAGAAAGACAATTTTCATATTATTCATGTTTTATTTTCTAAATTTGACATGAAATTTTAACATGAATACATACAATAAGATAAATTACATTCAAATCATTAAAACAAACATTTCATAGTAATATAATACATACATAAACATTGATATAATGTTTAAAAGTTTTTTTTAATATGTTTTAAAAATAATACTTGTGTTTATATAGAGTTGAGAATCCAAACCATATTGTATTATACTTAAAACATAAACAAATGGGTACCAAGCAAAACCTAACAAAAATTGGGTCGCATTTGACAGATTGCTTGATTAAATTTCAAAGTCTAAGATAACTTGTTGAATTCTAAAATGAATCTGCACGGAATATACAAAATGTACATCATTAAAGAAGACAAATGTGTAGCATGTTTTGAAATTTTCATTTCTTATTTAAAGCTCCAATAAAAGTAAAAATACCAGTGGGGCTTTTCACAAAACTTCTAACGAAAAAATTCTTCGTAAGTCAGTTTCATATAATTAGCACTTCAAAGTCAGACGGATAATAAGCATAACTATGATATGATATTCAAAATGTATACACAATTCTATAATATTTAGAATTGATGAACCAAAAAATGAGCATATTATTAATGTTTCTTGCTTTTGACTTACAAAGACTTTTTTCGTAAGAATTTTTGTGAAAAGCACCACTGATCTTTAAACAAAATGGAGTCCGTTTGCTTACATTTTGTACAATATGAAATGGTTTACATCCTGAACTCTGATCAAACAATATATCTGTGATGCTGATCAATAATAACAAACTCTGATTACATAGACCAGTTATAAAGATAACCAATTTTTAAAGGTATAACATTTACAGACAATTTTGAGACATTGATAAATATTATTCACATATCAATGGCAGATACATAAACCCCACTGATTTAAATACTCATGACAGTATTTCTGTAGTCGCTATCATTCATCATGTTTTTTAATAAGTAGGGTATATGTATGATCCAATGACAGTTGGATAAAATTAACCAATAACATGGCTAACTCAGCTAAGCTTCAGAATAGTTGTTTTGGTATAAGCCTCACTGAAGTGTGATTTCCCATACATTTGACCAATAGCAGAGATAAAAGTGTCTGACATAAGGTCACAAACAATAAAAAAAGTAACTGACTACTATCAGAATACTTCTTTTTGTTTGTGGTTCCTTTCAAATAGTAATAACCACGTGTGGTGATTTATGTCACCAAACCACTGTTCCTGCAGAAATGCATAAAACCAAGACTCCAATAGTTCGAGGCTACTACCTACTTCGTACTTTATTCGCATAAGGACTCAAGGGTAGCTGAGCTTAAATTGATAATCCTCAATGAGAGGTTACAATGATATAAAGTTAGCAACTTCTAACACTTGACCCTTAATGAAAATAATAGCAAAATATAGAAAAGCAAGTGAAATTCCCACAAATTGACTTTGAAGGAAACACCACATTGAATGTATTAACACAGAAATATAATATTGCTTTGTAATCAAATAATAATATAAAACTTGTCTAAGATAACATGAGACATTGTTTACAAAGAATATTGTTTAGATTTGTCTCATGTTATCCTTAACAACCAATACACTGCAAAACCAAATTAATAAATGCATATGCATGGTAAATGGTTAAATATTTAAGGCAAGCTGACCAAAAGTTTGTGAGAACTATAAAATCAGTCACAAAATGCAATAAAGCTATATGTACTGTTACTAACAGCCATCTTTTACAGTTGTATGTCAATTTGCAATAAAATTGTCAATATTAGAAAGCTGTTTTACTGCTTCAAGAATGTGTTGAGCATTTTAGAAAAGTTGCTATTTTAGTTGAAATCTGTGAACAAACAACTTAAAGGTACTCATTCACAGATTTCAACTTTAATATCAATTTTTGCTAAAACTATCATAATTATATGGAAATATTTTTGGAAGCAGAATTGTAGTGTTCTGATAATGACCATTTTAGTGCAAATTGACATACAACCACATATTATGGAGTCTCATGTAGTAAATATCTACTGTGTATGTCATGGTATTGACACTTTTAGTGCATTTTTGTGACTTTTATTGTATATATTTTGCAACATTTAGGTCAGTTTGTCTTAAAAATATAAGAATTAATTTTTTGACACAATTACAGACACTGAATGGTATATTTTGAAATTATAGAAAAATAAACCAAACCTGCTAACTAGTACCTTTAAAAGCATTTAGTCATTAAAATCACAATTTTGTACATAACATATCATACATACATGTACATAATATATACATTAACATTTTAAAACAAAATCACAATTTTACACATATACACAATCATATAAATATCGACTCAAACCAAATGAAATTATTCAAGGGAGATCAATCATTCAAGCACTCAATTCAAAATTCAAATCAACCAATTGAAACAAAACAAAATAACACAACAAAAAATATGTATTTATTTAACAAAGTGTTAGTAAACTTCACTTAAAACACTACAATAATAAAGTTCACACAAACAGAGTCACTATAATGCTGTAAATGTGGCACTTCAATGATAATATGAAAAAAATATATATATAAGGGCTACAATGTAAAATGAAATCTAATTATAGAAGGAAAATTACCAATACCAAACTCAGCTATAAATAGATGGGTCAGTGCAGAACAGAACATAACAGAACAAACCTTTATTCCTCAAATCATGATACATGATACGAAACAAGTCTAAATAAATGTAAATAATAAAAATTGTAGACTAGTTTTGCATTTGAAACGTCAAAATACTCTCAATCTCCAATACCAAGTCTAATTATACATGTATCGTGAATACATAGTAAAAACTTAATACTATAGTGAATCTATACTATAGTGAATAAATCTATACTATAGCGGATAAATCTATACTATAGCGGATAAATCTATACTATAGCGAATAAATCTATACTATAGCGAATAAATCTATACTTGATGATTATTTACTAGACAAAATTATTTGCATAAATGTAAGAATAATTTTAAAGATCAAAATAAATTCAAGACAATTATATTCTAAAAGCAAGGGTGAAAGTTCAAAATTTTCAAAATCTTGGAATTTCTGTTTTCTGAATTTCAGCTGCTTTTACTAAGGTAAAGAAGCCTTTATAAAGTCTAAAAAAACTTCAAGACTAAACCTGAAAACTTTCATCTATGCTAAGTCCATTAAAAATTGTGTTTTAATATCTTCACCATGTATTCAAACTATAGATGTACAATAGCTCGTTTAGGACAACTTGAAACATTACATAGAATATTGTTTATATTGGTCTCAAGTTATCCAAAACGACCTATACATTAGACATTGTCAATATGTAACATTTTTACATAAATAAACTAACTGTTAGTGTTATATAAAGGGATAACTCAAAAGAAGATACATTTAAATAATGTAAAAGTCTGAACCTTTCATAGAATGGTAGACTTTTAGATTAAAAATAGCGCTCCATAATTCTTTGATCACCAAAGAATAGATAAGCTTTAAAGTACAATATAAATTTAATAATGAAACTATTATAAACTATGATGAATAAATGATGTTTCTATATGCAACAGAGGTATATATAAGATATTTAATATGAAGCAAGGACATATGTTGAGACCAGTATTAAATGAGGTCTTTTCTAATGATAGTTCGTTTTTTCTCAACTGTCAGAACATGAATAATTTCATGGTGACTTAGTGGTCTTTGTCTAACAATTGTAATATTGTGATACTGTGTATTCAATCAGTGTGACATCATTCAAACTTTGACAGTTGAAAAAATGGACTATACACCTTAAAACTACATAATCAACGTACTTTTACAAAATGAAGGGACTAATTAAGATCACATTACAGTATAGTACATGTACATGAAAACACTACATACTATATTAAATACAAGCTACAAGCCTACCACTTGGCACAGATGGAGAACAAAGTCAGTTTTAGCTTTAACATCTCACAGGTTTAGCGCTAAACTGTCATAACTCAATATAAGAAAAGAGTGAGTTACGATCCTTTAGCGCTAAATCTGCAATCTATATGAATACCAACCCTGGCTGTACATATCTATGTAAAAATAAATAGTTTTATATTTTCTACTTATATGTAACATTCTATCAACCAACAACAATACTCACTTGTAATAATACTACATTTGAAGGGCTAAGATTCTATTTTACTAAAGGTACAGTCTGTTATTCCTTTCAACAGTGCCATCCAAAATTACCTTGGTAGTTCAAGGAAAAATTCTTGACATAATTAATTGGTATGTGTTTCCGACATATTTATGCATTATTTGATAGTTTTTATAGATTGTAACATTTTTATACATTGTAGAAACAACTGAAATGAGCTAAAAATATTTTACTAAGAATTTCTACACATTTATGTGAAGAATTTTTGTTAATTCTTCAAATTCTATACAAAAAAGAATGACACATTAACAATAGTACAGTAGTTATAGATGGCACTGAGTATAAAAATATAAATACAAGTATGAGAGTAATTATGATCAGTTATCACTATTAAGATAAGATAAAATAATTCTTTATTTTGAGTTGGCAAGTATACCTTAAACAATAAACATAAGCCCTTGCTGGGCTTTTGTACCAAGAATGAGTTTCAAACACACCTTTAAGCAATAATGCAAAATATACATGAGCACAGGTCTATTTTAGCATTCTAATTTCTGTTACAGAGGTGCATTAACCATGATTTAACAGTGCAAGTGATTTTGGCACATCCTCATAAAAATAACAATATACTTTTTTCCTTTTTAACAATGTAGTTACAACATAAGTCTACAACTGCTGCTTAGGACATGATTTCATCTAATTGTCTAGAACATATAACTACTGTTCATTAAAATGAGTTAAAAAGCATAATAGAATTATTTGTCTAACAATTATTCACTACCAAACTAAATTCAATGTCATAAAAAGTTCTTTTACTGTGAAGATATTTCAACATTAACCAACCTTGAAAATCAAACTCACTGCACCACATTCTCACAAAAAAGTCAAATTCACAGTTTTTAGGAACTTTTTAAAAATTACAAAATATAACATGTGCAAGGGCAAGACCTATTGATTATAACTAAACCAAATAAACAAACACCCTCAATTGTCTTCTTTCCAAACATAGCACCATACAAAATATCAAACATTAAAAATACCCAGCAACTAAATATCACAAGTGAACAATGTAAACCATTTGTTCAATCATTTTTAATGCTAAGACTCAAACATCTATATATAGTGCCGATTCAGAACTATTGTCTTTTAAAGTTCCAAAGACTAAAAACTTGGTAGACCGAGGCACAGGCTAAACCTCTGTCTTATACTTTTGTATCAGGCTAAACCACTGTCTAAACGACTAGATAATTTAATAGAATATTAAAAACCAGCTACATGTTACATGTATTAGTAATAGTTTTAAGCTAATGTATATTTAAAACAAAAACCTAATTTCCTACATGTTGGTTATTTCTCCACATACAATACACAAACATCTGCTTGATTTTATATGATTAAAAATCTACATACATAATAAATTTTGAGGCCAAAAATTGACGAGATATCTATGTACTTATTTACATAATTACATTCCTTCATATTGTTTATTTCATTTATAAGTGGACAAACAAGGTCATTTTTGCATGTAATCAAACCATTTCCATGACCACAATTTTAGAAGACCCAAAACTGCTTATAAACATATTATACAATACTTGTGAATACAATTTTACAACAGTTATCTAGTGAAGACAATACAAAAGCTTTAAAATAACAGAAAGTGATGCTGGAGTTGAAGAACTCTTCCTTATTTGAATGTAAAAACAAACAAAATCATATAGACTAGAAGTTCCAAATTAATTCCCTGAATATTTTAATATAAGACTGAATCATAAAACCACTCCAACATACCTAGTCTCTCACAAGAACAATTTCAGCATTGACATGCAAACATTTAGACCTTAATATAAAACTCCTGAACACAATAACTTCAAACAACAACAAAATCAAAATGTAATCTAAATTATAATAGACCTTATACATACATAACAAGGACAATGAGTACAAAATAATGATTATCACCAATACTATTGTTAAATTTTATTCAACTGTCAGTGGGCGCATAAATTTACACCTCTGATTAATAAATATGGATATCTATATTTATTGATTGAGAGTACAGAAGTACTGTAGTGCATTTAAATCAGTGGGGTTAATGTATGCAACATTGACAGGGGAATAAAATTAAAAATAACATAGTCACCTATGCATCTGCAATATACAGGAAAAACAAGTAAATCTGTGAGCTAATGCTCACTAGTGATACCCCCGCCAAAATCTAAAAATATGCGACAAACAGGAAGTAGATGAGCAAGGAGCATGAAATCGCTTTACGCCACATGGGACTATGGGATGAAGCAATATGCAAAGTATTAGGCTGCTGCATGTTATAGTTGCTGAGAAAACTGCGACGGAAATTTTGTAATGGACGGACGCACGCACGCACACACGCACGGACAAGGGTAAAACAGTATACCCCCCCTTCTTTGAAGCGGGGGTATAATTATTTCATACATTTCTACATTAAAATTTATGATTTTATTAAATTTCATTAATTTATTAAATTTATCAAATGACTGATGCTAAACATCCAATCTCATTCATGTATTTTGCTCCACTACAAAACCTAAAGAAACAAACAAAAGTTATTTTTAACAATATTGATTCTATCAATAGTTCCTTTAAAATGTTCATAGAAAGCAAAACCTTTTAACCAGTGTAATACACGAAATTAAGAAAAGTCAATCAATGCCCAAATATAGTTAAAATGCAGTCAAAAATCAACTCTAGTTTAACACATGAAATCCAACGGAGATGAATGTTTTTACATGGATATACATGTATATATATATATATATATGACGAAAATTGATCCCTAAACTTTAATATTTCAAATAAATATCTTATCTGCATAAAAGCATGATTACAAAATTAAAGTTTAAGCCACTTAAGTATGAGTATCAATAAGCTAGCACTATCAGAAAATAAGCAAATAAAATAAACCTAGTATTTATACATTTACATTAAAAATTAGATTGACACATCCTAGTAATACCTATCCCTAGATGGTAGCATTTAGGTATTAGTCATAAACTACTTCATGTATTGTAAAACAAAACAAATTAAAAGATTTTTTTATTATTAAAAATCCATCAACCCTTGCACATACTCCACTTCATTCTCACTATACTTTAAGCCATACTATATTTATATGACTAGATATTTGCCATTAAGAAATTGAAATCACAATACTAATAATGAATTTACTTAGCGGGGGCTTGCTAGGACTGAAACAGGTAGAGTTTGGCACAATTCAACTTTCCATAATTCACATCAGTAAATTTAAGTATTGAATGGGTATTTTTTGCATAAAAATGCAAAATAACCAAATCAGAATAAAACTACACAAAATTTTACTAAAATATCACCGCAGTGCCATTGAATGAAATTAACTTACAATAATCTTAATGGGTACAAGCATTAAACAAAATGTAGCTATACAAAATTCAACTTAAATATTACCAAGGGGACAACAGAACAAAATTAATTTTCAAATAAAAGAGTCTTAGAGAGTATATGGGTAAATACAGTATAAATATCTAGCCAGAAATACTGGTAATACTCTTAACATTAAAGTGTCATACACACACAGTGTGAACAAACATGTAAAACAATAAAATCTTGGTCACATAGTACAACATTTAACATAATTATTTATCATTTTAATATATTTTACATATTTTAATCAACTTTTTATAGCCTGTACAAATTGATCAGAGACCAATAAATATCCTTCAAACTCATGGGCGAAAGTTCAAAACTTTCAAAATCCTAAAATTCCTGATATTTAAGATTTCAGCACTTTTACATAGGAAAAAACTTTTTCTCAGTTCTCCAAAATCTGAAACTTCAGAACTAGTTCTGAAAACTTTCATCCGTGCAAAATCCAGTAACACATAGTATGATAGCATTATTAAATTAATGTAAATGAAAACCTAATTCTATACATTGTTTCCTGTCAATTTGAACAAACTAAACTTAAAGTTTACAATAAACATTTATGAGCATAAAAATCATAGTAATTCATTCTTTTACCCAGGGGTTATCAAGATTCTAGTTAAATCGAGAATCTTTCCAGACTCTTGGTAGCCTCTTGGTACAAGAATAATAGTAATGCAGTTTTAACATGATTATCCATGGAGATAATTAACAACAAGTATTCACTCGGATGATGACTGTATTCATTGTGTCGTAACACACGTTAACAATACATTGTATCATAACACACGTAAACAATATATGATATATACAGTGCCCTCTAGAAGTCTACATGTCACGTTTCTACCTCAACTTTACTACTCTTCAATCATAATTCATCAAAATCATAATTACATCCAAAAAACAATAAACTGATTAATTAAAAGTTTACAGAACAAAATTTGATGAACAGATTTATATGAGTCATATTTATATGAATTAGAATAAACAATAAAATATTAAATATACATAAAATCAATTAACTTGGGAGTCAATTGTGCAAGGATACCACTACATAGCTTTACCTAGCCATTTACTTGGCAACATTTTACCAAAATCAATGTTTTACTAGGCATCTCTACCTAAATACATTTGGAACAGTGTTTGTCATTTATCATTTATGAAAGTCATCATCTTATTTTTGCTACCATGAAGCAATAATGATGAATTAACTTGGATAACCCAATCAGAAAGTAAAATATTTTTCGAGTGCTTTATAGTAGCTTCTTAGCACAACGGGCTACACAATTCCAACTGTAGAACACTATTGTTATGGTAAAAATATGTTTGCTTTGGCTTTAAAAAAAGCTTTTTTTTTCAAATAATACTAGTTGCAAAATTTTCATGTATCTTGAAAATGAAAAAATATCTTCATTTCTAACAACAAAAGACAGTAAATAAATTAAATGCTAGCATATTATCACAAGAGTTTACAATTTACAAACAAAATGTCATACTTAATTTTACTATAAAATATGGGCTACAGTCAAATGAGCCATCAATCAACAATTCTTTGATTTTTTAAAATTGGTCATCAGCTTTAGTAACAAATCAGAAGAATAAAGCAAAGTATATTATTTTTGATCATTCGCTGGCTAATAAAGAACTACTAAGTTTTTAGTAAAAAAACAACATAACCCATACTTGAAGTTATAAGAAATAAATTCAAAATTAGTATATATTTATAAAGACACGTAAAATAAGAAAGTTAATTCTTCCACAACCATCTAAAACATTGATTGTATATACAATAACCTAAACCAAACAAACAAACTTTATTCTATCATAATTAAATCAGCCCAAATAGAACTTTGATGTCGACTGAAAGTGGTCAACATTCTTAGAAACAATACAATTAAGGTCTGATGCTTGACTTAATAAATGAATACAAGATATAAAAGTTTATCTTGAGTTTGAAAATTACCTGAACAAATAACATTAGCTATTGTCCGATAAATGATAAATAAATTAAAAAATTTCACCCTATATAATTCAATTTTAATGCTTCTGATTATAATTTTTCCTAGTTAAAATATTTTTGCGGAAAATTAAAAGAATGCTAAAAACCTACTGAAGTTAGCTATCCTTTTAAGATTGGCAACCTAGCCAAATGGTCCGTGAGCACAATTCTTATAACTTGAGAATTAAACTGAAATGAAGTTTGAGCATGGACTTCATTTAATATTTCATGACCAAGGCTTCTAAAGTGTCAAAATCAAATTAGCAGAAAATAATATACACCTAGAGTTTGTAATAGGAAAAAAATTAAATAAAACAAATATTATTAAGTAAATAGCACTAGACAAAAAAGGGAAAATAAACTCTCTAACATCTAAATAGCTGTTTTCATACTGAATAAGTATAATCATGTATCAAAAATAAGAATGTAATAAATTATTTATTGCAGGTACTTAACTTGACTAATTTATTCAGTATAATACTGATAAATTTCATTCAACTATCAGCAGTGCATACATTAACCTTGCTGATTTAAATACTCAAAGTTTGATATTCCCTCAACATAAATGTGAATACCTATTTTTTATTGATAGGAAGTTCAAAAGTACTGCAACAAGTATTCAAATCAGGGGAGGTTAATGTATGCCTCACTGAAATTTGAATAAAATTTATCAATAAATACAGGATTTTATGTACACTTCAAGTATACCAAAGTATTGACTCTTGTTTTCATTGAAGGAAAAGACTTGAAACAAAATATGATTGTTTTGTTCTACTTTATCACTCACATACAAGAATAAAGAAAGACAACTGATTTGAAATTTTTGTCAATCATTATTATTTATCTTAAAAAAAGCATTTTCGGGGAAAAATGAACAATTCAAGCATTCTAAAAATAGAACTTGTTTTTATTTTAACACATCTGAACTCAAGAGCCAACGATTTCAGCCAATGCCGATCAAAATCAAAATTCGCAATCAAAATTTAAAATCAACTGACAATTGATTTCAGTTATAATGGATCTTGCATCCATCACTATATACAACTATCAACCACACTATCAACAAGCAGTGCAATACTTATCTCCATAAAATGTAGTAAAACTTTACATAAATAATAACAAATGATTATCACTTCTATATCTCACACAATAAGGTATCGTATACAACATCAAAAATAGACCCTATATCGAGACATTTAATATATATTTCAATAATATTGATTTCTATGTGATCACATTTTTATAATGGCGTACACTGAAACAATGAGTTCATCATCTCTTTCTTTCCGTGTTTGTGTTCATTGAGTCTTTCTCAGAAAATGAAGCGCCCACTGGGAACGCGTGAGCCTCAGAGTTAAATACCCATTTGTCAATAGGCATAAGATCGTCCTCAGAAAAGATTAAGTATAAATATTTTAATGTTTCAGCTAAAAAGAAACTTTGTTGTACATCATCTTGTTGTGGTACAGTCTGGTAAACATCTCTAATACCTGTGTAACCACCATCTGTTCTACAGTGCTTCTCTAATGCCTGAAAGTATAGGAAAAATATTGGGTAATTTTTGCCTTTTTTATGGAGCTCCACATGAGTTTTGAAACTTGTCTTTTAATTTGGCTTTACTCTCTTTTAATGGGACTTAATGCAGAATTTTAACAGTTTTTGTCATTTTATGGAACTTTACACTGAGTTTTGACAATTTTTGTCTTTCATTGGGCTTTAGGCTGAGGTTTGAATTTTCGTCTTTTCATGGGACTTTAGGCTAAGTTTCTTCAACTGTTCAACCATACAGTGGTGACCAGTCAACCTACACACTTTCTTTGAAGAGGCTTAGATCTAGGGATCAAAGCAACATGATTAACAGCAAACAATTGCCCTAATTGACACAGCCATAGTAAGGAGATAAAGCCAGTAAAAACAGTATTTCATAACTCCACAAAATTATGTAAGTAAAGTCTCACCTCTCCTGAATTTCATTACTTCAGCATCTTGTACAAAGGAAAAGAAATTTTCTCAAGTTCCAAAAAATACAGAATCTCAGCATCAGTCCAGAAAACTTTCACTCTTGAACTTTAAAATAGCACTAACTAGTCACTGCCTCATTTACACATAAAATGGTAAGCAAGACTAAATGTATAATTTCTTCTTTCTTGTTGGGTTTAACGCGGTAGCAACCAACACATCATTCCTGGAAAGGTTAAATCTCTGATTAAGCTGTTAACCATTTACTGGGCGCATACTTCAGACTGACAATTGCCCTACATGATTTATAATCAGTGGTAGAAGAAAGAATGACCATAGAAACTTTTTACTGGCAAAGCTCCAAGAAAGTATGCCACTCCCAGGAATTGAACATACGACCCCTCGATCAGTAAACTTGTGTGCTACCAACTGAGCTAGCCAGGCAGTTCAAACATTGTTATGTTATAAAACAGTACCTGTACAGCTTCCCAGGCCCAATCTCTATATTTCTGTTCTTTAGTTAATCTCCACATGTAGAAATGTGTTTCTATCACTTCTGGTCTTAAAATATAATATTTCTCATTCTGTCTTATAGATTTAGCTTCTGTATTTCCATCAAATCTGAATGCTTCTGGACCTAGTTTGGTTTCTATAGAAACAGAAAATTACACATTAGAAAAAACAATAAATTTGATATGAACAGTCAACAAAAAGGATATGAAAGTGGTTGCCCAAACAGGTTTATTTAGCAGCTTGTTTGTAGAATTTTGGTTGCCCAAAAGAAATTTTCGGTGGTTGTCCCGGGCAGTTTTTGCCATGTAAAACCAACAAATTTTTCATTCAAATATGTAGATTCTTTAACAAGAGCTGTCAGAGGAGACAGCATGCTCGACATAGTTAGTGTTTGTCACAGGAGTAAAAAATATGTATAAGGAGTTATAAACCTAGTCACATGAGATGTGGTTGATAATAAGAAACATATATTTAAAGTTTGAAGTCAATACCTTAAAAAATAAAACAGTTGCAGTAAAAACAAACATTTTTTAAAGAAAACTCTAAGTTCAAGGGGAGATAATTCTGAAAAAATATATTTGGAGTTATACACCTTGTCACATGAGATGTGGTTGATAATAAGGAATGTACATTTAAAGTTTGAAGTCAATACCTATAGAAATAAAACAGTTGCAGTAAAAACAAACACTTTTTAAAGAAAACTCTAAGTTCAAGGGGAGATAATTCTGAAAAAATATATTTGGAGTTATACACCTTGTCACATGAGATGTGGTTGATAATAAGGAATGTACATTTAAAGTTTGAAGTCAATACCTAAAGGAATAAAACAGTTGCAGTAAAAACAAACATTTTTGAAAGAAAACTCTAAGTTCAAGGGGAGATAATTCTGAAAAAATATATTTAGATTTATGAACCTTGTCACATGAGATGTGGTTGATAATAAGAAGCATATATTTAAAGTTTGAAGTTAATATCTTAAGAAATAACAAAGATATAGGAGAAAGTATTTTACTGCACAAAAACTTAATCTGTGCACAAAAACTTTAATCAGTTCAAGGGGAGATAATTCTGAAAGAAATGTGTTTGGAGTTATATACCTTGTCACATGAGATGTGGTTGATAGTAAGGAACATATATTTAAAGTTTGAAGTTAATATCTTAAGAAATAACAAAGATATAGAAGAAAGTATTTTACTGCACAAAAACTTTAATCAGAAAGGTGGACGCGGACGCCGACGCCGGGGCGAGTAGGAGAGCTCTACATTACTACGTAAAGTCGAGCTAAAAACTATCTAATTAATCCTAAGTTATGGCCCTTTGTCATTTTTTTATATTGATAAAATGACATTGTTACAGAATGTTTTCAATTTTTCATACTGATTTATTCATCACCAGTTTATCATTGTAACTATGTCTTGAAAGAGACTATTATTTGGCTTTTATCCATGTAACTTTTATAAACACATTAAAAGACCAGTACCAAAATCAGAAATAACGGGTTGAACTGAAATCAAATCAGTTCCCTTGCAATCAATTTCTGATGTATTGAATTGAATCGTTGAAGCCCTATCAATTATGTAGATGCAGACTGGATGAAATGGCCTGATATTTTTGCTTCACTCTTGGAAAAAGGAGGAGATAATGTAAGTACAAACCTGATCTATCATACGCTTCATGACATGTACGTGATATTTCACCACCTAAATTTAAATATTTAGTGGGATCAGGTGAACCTTCTGCACCAAGAGCAAACATACCACCTGTAATATATCAAATATAGCAAATATATAAACATAACAGACAGGGTTTGACACTTGACTATTTTTAATAGGGATCCCTAAGGAATCCCTCGTCAGTTATTCAGAGATTCTTTGTTATCATAAAGGATTCCTCCAATAAAAGAAAGAAATGTGTACACATTTGCAGTCACAAATTGTGATAATCAATTCATGGAAACTCGAATTCAGAAAAAAAATCAGGGATCCTGATGGAATCCCCAGCTAAAATCACAGGGAGTCCTCCCAAGATTCCCTAGGACACTGTTAAAGTCGAACCCTGAACAGACCTGTTATATACCAATATATTTATCATTTATATATACCCAC
Organism: Mactra quadrangularis; assembly: GCA_025267735.1. Classification (NCBI taxonomy): domain Eukaryota; kingdom Metazoa; phylum Mollusca; class Bivalvia; order Venerida; family Mactridae; genus Mactra; species Mactra quadrangularis. The sequence goes on along the minus strand of CM046309.1, from coordinate 36,340,694 downwards.
TGATGATTTACATAAAACTGGTCGGTTCAAAAACTTTTCTGTGTTATATTACATATACTTTGAAGATAAAAATGTCTAAAAATAGAAATATCAGTTTGCTCATAGTATATAGCAGAGGTAGAAAGTGAACGAGTGAATCTTTCAAACCGATGCATTTGAGAGTAGGCTTTTTGATACATATAATCATAAAATACCAGTATTAATTTTCTTGATGATAGCACAGTATTGTACCACAGGAATGTTTACAACGGTAACCAGTTATACGGGTAATACTTCCAACCTCTATGTTATACATACCACAGAAACATCCAAGATGGTCCATTTTATGTTCTAATCTACCAGATTTATATTCTGCTACATATGTCAGACCCCCAGGTGATGTCTTTATTAGATTAGCTTCTATAGCCTGTAATTAAAACAATATCTGTATTACTAGCCTATAATATTAAAAAATACTTTAATTAAAACTTTAAAACAGTATGCTTTACTAGAGAGCAATTTTAGTACACTTTTTTCAACAGCAAAAGATCACTAGAATTTATGAGTCACCCAATTTCCAAACACAATGCAAAGCATATCTCATTCCATAACAAAATAAAGATAAAAATAAGTTACAGTGAATTTTTCAATAAAGACCACTTTGGTTATTATAAAATCATTTTTGATGATTATTTGATTTGAGAAGAAATATTGTATACCTCTTAGATATCATATCATAATTATGAGTATTATCCGCCTGACTTTAAACTGCAAAATTATGAAATTTGACTCACAATAACTTTTTTATGAAGAGTTTTTGTGAAAAAAGTGCACTGATGGGCTTTACAAAAGAGTAAATACATATCAGGAGTTTAGCACAAAATGGTCGTAATTCCCTCTTTCTTATATTGAGTTACGACCATTTTGCGCTAAACCTGTGACATAAATTTGTTGGAATATCAGCAGATATAGATCACATAAAGTGATAACTCACCTTGATAGCTTCATCGTACATTCTACGAGCAGTATGATCGGTTTTACCAGACTGTATCCAAGCTTTTAATAAATATTCATAGAAACTGTCACCTAAAGCTCCAATAGCCACATGATCTGAATATATAAAAATATATTACAGTTATATTATTTTACAGAAAACACATTGTAGTGCTCAACATATTGCATAGGTTATATAACGATGGTAAGTAAGTCTACTCACCACTCATGTAAAGGCTAATTCTCTGGATTTAGCTATTAACCAGTTACAATGCCCTTGAAGGGGCATGCTTCTGTCAGAGACTGACAACTGCCTTACATAATTTAGAATCAGTGGTAGGAGGGTGAATGGCCATAGACATTTTTCAATGACCAAGCACTGCAAAAGTATTCCTCGCCTATCGAAACCTATGACCTTTCAGTCAGAAGACTTGAGCAGTCAGATGGACTACGAACATATTCGATTTCAGGTCAGATTTGAGCAAAAGTGGACCTGCATTAATTTTTTATCATCTGCAAATAATTATAAATAACTTACGTTGACCCCATTTTCCTGTTCTAGGATTCAAATAGTTAGGGTAAAGTCCATTAGGTTTTTCTATTTTATCAACAAAGTCTCTGATCTTATACACCTGAAAAATAGAAAGATAATTTGAAATAACCTTTACCTACATGTAGTTAAGACTAGTTGTGCATTGACCAATTGATTATGAGGCCAAAAAGTGAGTTGAACTCAGAACCTTTTCAAGTCCTAGACTGATAAAAGTTCTTATTTTAAATATAATGCACATAATTATGATCAGAACATTTCATTTTAAATAATGATAGAATTGACCAAAAAATCAGCCATAGGTAGTAGTACAGAACAGAACAGAACATATTCTTTATTATAACCCAGACCTGGGTAACGCTCATGATCTCTCAAAATACTAGACTAGTATAATTTTGACAATTTTGACATCCATTTTTTAACTAGAATTACATTGTATCTAGACAGTTTTGAATACATCAAGAAGATGAAATACTTGTCTACATCCAACTATAAAGATGAATTGTTTATCTACATACAATACCGGTAATAAAGATGGAAGACTTGTCTTTCTTTAATAATAAAGATGGAGAGAGAGAAAAGGAAAATAAACGGACAAACAACAGACAGGTAGTCATTATAATATGATAGAAACATATTTTTATAATCTATCACTTTTATTTTCTAGACAGAATCATTAGAGCTTTCATTTCTGTCTGGATGGTATGATATAATACCATGAAATAACATAAAACATTTTATTTGGTTGGCTTTAATGCTGCAGCAACACATAGTCATATTATGGCCATCAGTCAACCAACGCACCTTGAAAAATTAAAATCTGTGCAATTAGCTGTTAACCTAATTACTAGCAAATACTTCTTTTTTTGTAGGGTTTTACAACGTAGCAACACAAATAAGTTATATTATTGCCATCTGCGTCAACCTATTTATCATTGCTGGAAAGGCTAAATCTCTGGCTAGGTGCATACTTTGGTCAGTGACTGACAACTGCCTTACATGATTTATTATCAGAAGTAGGAGGGAGAATGGCCATAGAAATTATTGCGTTACTAAGCTCCATGAAAGTATGACCCACCCGCGAAATCAAACCTACAGTCCCTTGATCAGTAGACTTGAGCAGTACCAACAAAGGTAGCAGGGCAGCTACTTATTTTTTGTAATAATCAGGAGAATTTTCCCAACACTCAAGCAGATATAATATTTCATATGAAATCACTCTTATAGAATTAATAAATTCTGTACATATCTACACAGTTATAATCTCAAGACACTGAAAAAACAATGACTTGATATTCCTCTGATCAATACTAACAATTTATAAACAGAAGAAAAACAACAAAGCACATGGGAGGTGATTCTATGTATTGATAAATTGTTACAATTTGGCTGTATAAGTCTTAATACATTACTACTAAGGTTCTAGTAAAACAAAGAAACTCTCTGATAAAATTAGGATGTATGTAACACTGTAAGTTGAGAAAATGATCAAAATATCCTTGTTTAGAGAAAATAAGGTCATGAATGCAAATATAAAGACAGAAGGAAGAGGGGGGGGGGCACCAACTTAAAACCTGCCCTAGGTGACTTAATTCTTTAATAATGGGATATTTTATTGAACCCATTTTAAGTATAAATGAATAGTTCTTCTTTCTAACAGGGCATGGCCAATTTTTCTGTGAAAGTGAAAATAAACTCTGTACAGTGTTATTAGAATCACTAGCATATTTATCTCCGCTTCAAAACATGTAAACTTGTAAGTTATTCACAGTATGATATTACAGCTATGACTCAATTACCTAAATATGCATGCCATGTAACACTGAATAAACCCAGGCTTTCATCTAGATTGTAGATACAGTGAAAAATGACATAATATTATGATCATTACATATCCCATACAATTATGATGCAAAAAATGTTGTGCATTTTCTACTTTAAAATAACTTTGCAAAAAAAAAGGCAACCAGATAATTATGTTCAAACCTAATTAACTCACACATAAATGTTAAAATTGATGTCATACATGAGTGAAAGAATACAGTTCAAGTACCGTAGTTGAACAAACAAGCAGCTGGATAAAGAAGTTAGAACTAATTATAATGTGATCACATTTTAAACATAAACCATTAATCAGGGAAGTCTGAGACTCGTAAAAATGACAAATTTTCAGACAAATGATGCATTAAAAAAAGACATGCATCCCTGCATCTCTGAATTTGCTGTGAAAATTGTAGCCTCTACATGCTGGGATATTTTTCAATTTGCTAACATAAACAATTTATGCTGAAGGAAAAACTCATTAAAAAAGACATTTGTGTCCTTCTTGACAAAGACTCTTCGAGAGAGAGGCTATAAAGTTTCAAGGAATGCAGAACTTAGAAAGACATCCCGGCACCACTGTCTTCTGTATAAACAATGTAACTACAGTATCATAGCAGTAAAACTAAACCTGATGTGTTTCTCAACAAGCTTAAACTATTGTCCTTGATGAAGGCTTTCATGGTGAAAATGTTGGAATAAAAACAGTCTATATAGTTCAATGCAAATTTTGAATGATAAGTTTTTACTCTTTTGGTTTTTAATTTTCTATCTTACACACACGAGAAATGGAGTATGCCAAGCTTTGTCCACATCTGACTATAAAATGAAATGATGTTTTCATCCAAATTTAAGCTTTATGTTATACTGGTATTGTTAAATTTTATTCAACTATCAGTGGTGCATAAATTAACCCCCACTGATTTAAATACTCAATACAGTACTTATCTACTCACTATGGGTAAACAGCAATCCATAACAATGTACAATGACTATCAAACAAATATTGAGTATCTAAATCAGTGGGGTTAATATATGAGCCACTGACAGTTGAATGAAATTTAACATTACAAAGTGTAGTTTAATCAATATTACATAAGCCAGTTACCCTGTGACATACACTAATTTAATACCATCATAAACCGCAGACAGACTTTATCTATAAAACATAACTATAAATTTCTTCCTTAACATAGACAATTTACAGCCATTAATTAATTTGTAAACTTGTAAACCATAATATATGACTTCTAAACATATTTTTATTTTTTATTCATCACATGGATTAGATTTATAAAACATCTTTTTGTTGCAAAATTATTAGTTAAAACTCAACGAAAGTGAGATTTTATCTCTCTTTTATACGAAAAGGATATACTTTAAATTTGTCTGTACAAAATAATAGTAAATATAGTTTAAAAATCTGACAAAGAAAACAATGTACAAATATATCCCAGTTTTCTTAGAAATGTTCTGTGATCACAAACATAGTTTTGTAATAGGGGAATTCAACCTTAAAGTTAACGTTATTAGTATACAAATTTCTGTACATAACAATCATTCAAAACTTGCAAATAGAATTATCTAAAACTTACAGGATATACAGACAGACAAATTTGAGTGAATTTCCTTCTTAGATTACAAATATTTTATGTAAAATTTGAGATGAAATAAATGTTTGTATATATATGTATATCTCCCTGGAGTTTCTTTCACTCTAGAAAAACTCTGTTTTCTAACAGCTTAGAATTGGTTGAATAAAAATATACATGATCTGTCTCCCTAGGGATAAAAATCTCTGTTTTTAGCAGCCCTGCTCAGAATGGCCTACTAGAATTATATGTCCCTCACTGGTACTAATTCACACCTAGGTAAAGTGAAGTAATCACATGCATCTTATTTTTGTTTTAGGAAACTACCAGTGTCCAAAGTGCGGGTTACAACAGGGACTTATTACTTCCAATGCCACAATTAATGCCAACATAAGTTCTGTTACATAGGGAATGATCATTAAACATTGTTGAAATAAATAGAGTAAGTTGTATGTTTTAAAAAATCATAATTTCATATTCTTGTTTAAGCGTTAATAAACTTTTAAAATGAAAATATTGAATAATTTAACTCAGTTCAACTCAAGGCAAACTTAAGCAGTGTTTGAATCAATATAGTTTCTCATGATTTATCAACAAAATTTATATTTTATACATGTACATACTGTGGTACAAAACTTAAAAAGATCACAGGCTTGGAATTAATATATAAATCTAATATCTTCAAAGGGAGGAATTGAAACAGTAATTCAATAAAAAGCTACTTCATTAAATACATGTATATTGATTAACATAAATGTATTTATAAATATGAACTACTTTATAAGATTATGTAAATTTATCTGCATTTCATGATTTGCATATATGATTTTTAGATATGGCAAATCAATATAAGAAATTATTGAATAATGAAGCATACATGAGCAGTGGTGTATCTAGCCATAATTCAGCAGTCTCATGCATTAGCTCAAAAATGAAAACAAAAAAAGCTACTTTAAAAAAAATCAAATCTTAAAATTCCATTGTAGGACTTTCCACAGTCTTGAATTGAAACTTTAAAAAAGGTACTATCACTGAGTTGTTTTAGATCTCATAATGTTTTTTCTATGATCTGACCAAGGGACCTAGTATCTGACCCCACTTGACACATAATTAACCTTGTATGAGAAATTTAATAATATGAAGCTTCTGACTAGGTTTAATGAAAATTGGTACAGGAAAGTCAAAATGCAAAGAATTTGGCCAATACAGTGTTAAAAGTGAACAGTTGATGCAAGACAAAGGATGCTTGACAATTCAATGAGCCACAATTGCTCACCTGAGCACTCTATTTATGCTCAAGTAAGCAAAATGACTAACCAAGTCACATGATGATAAAATCTGAGCATATCGTCATGGTCACTTGAAAATGTCGGAACTACAAAATTTCGATTTTTTGTTTTTTGTAAGAAGCTAAAGTTATTTCAGTAAATATTAATAGTTTCGATACGAATGCATATATATCTGCACTTAAATATATTTATTTGATGCAAAAAAAAATGCAAAAATGAGTTTCCTTTCATTTGTATTCTTCATGAGTACTGGTTTTTTTCTTTCGTCTCTTGAAAACTTAGCTTTTTGTAGTTCCGTCATTTTCAAGTGACCACGACGATATATAAAATATTTACCTTCTCAGCATAGATAGGATTACCAGTAACATTAGCAAGATATATAAACTCTAGATGCATGGTACCAAACTCTGACAATATTGATGCACCACCAGAGGCCCAGCCCCAATTTCTACTGCTTCCTCTGAAATATTATATACAAAAATAATTATAATTCAAGATAGCAGTCATCTAGCTCAAAGCCTGGGACAAGTGAAACTTGGTTTTGGCTAGAGAAAATTACCAGTTGATGGTTTTGTTCATAACTATAATTTATAAAACATAATAAAACGGTCTAATTCAAAAGAAAATTTCAGGCAATGACTAAAATGATCTTTATCTTAGTTCTTATTTGCTCTTTTGGGCTCAACTACACTTACATTAAAGTAAGGCTGTTAATTATACTTATTCTATTGAGTCCAGAGACAGAAAAATACAATTTTAATATAATAAACATGAATCCAATCACTTACTAAAGTGATAAATGTACTAAACAACACACTTCTTTGAAGTTGGACATGCCCATTTTTCTTCACAAAAATAAGCATTTTTTATACTTAAATGTAATAAAATTGTATCTCATTGGCTTTCAATATGCTAATTTATAGGTGTGTGCTGATGACTTCAAAAGTAAAGTAAAAAACTAAATTGAGCAAACTAATACATTAATGTCGGAAAATTCAAAATGGTTGCTAAAATAACCCAAATTTGGACGGATTTACATTTTCAGTCTAATTACTGAGGCTAGCTTATCTAACCAGAATACAACTTTTTATTGGGTTTTACAATCATTGTGTCAATACAAATTATGGTCATTTCACAAAGGCCAGCTCACCTAACCTAGCTTTCAAGGACCTTTGTCAATAACCAGTACTCACCCCCTTCCAGAAAGCTAACAAATTCTCTATATACCTTATTAAAGGAGAATAATTGGTATTATTGTCTAATTATGCTAAAAGATAATAGCCAGCTGGGGTGGGTTTAAAACTAGGGATCCCTACAAAACACTAGATTTGTAGCCTAGTGGCCAGACCGAGATGCCTAAATACAAACTCAAGATAGGATAAATTCAATGTTAATCATATTTCAATCTTATCATTGACAGAAAATAAATCATAAATCTAAGCTGCCAACCTTTATACTTAAACCTTTTAAGATCTACTTTCAGTATTCATTGAATACATGTTATGAATTATACAGATCTGGTATATAAAATTATGAATGAATTATTTGCTTCATTGAACATTAACTATAATGGAATGCATTTGAAGTCATTAATTGATACATGTTATTTGAATCCAAAATAAAATACATTAAAACCAATCAATAGCATGTTATTGGTAATTTCTTCATTTAAACAGTTGATACATTCAAGTCCATTAATATCAAGTTGCTAGAAATGCATAAATAATACATAATTGCTTTAATTATAGAAGGTAATATTGAGTTAGAATAAGGTTTCGTCATGTATCATTTTATTGATATAACACATCAGATGATGATTTTTAATCAACTTTAGGCTACTATATAGACAAATTAGTGTCTGGAATGATATTGAAATAGTCTTTGTTTGCCAAAAAGACCAAACCTATGCCATTAGACTCTGAAGTGTAAATTGACGAAATAGGTAGGACTATGGCGTTTTACAAGCATGGTGTAAGTATAAGTCATTTTATTAGTGACAAGTAACAGTCAAAATGGCTAAGCGCTAAAAAAAAGGTAGTCTAATTGAACTGATGACATATCTTTGGGTTCTGCATCTTGTTACTGCTAGTAATCATTTGATTTGGTCAAGTTAATAATCATGCATGTATATATCAACCAGACAGCCCACTTTAAAATAATGTGGAGCTCAGAAACTGCCACCAACTTACTAATTCAAATTAATTGAAACAAACAGGTAACCAATTTCATTATTTGTGCTTACATTTTATGTCAGCAGCTGAATTTCTTACTAAGGAGATTTATCCAACCCCACAAGATAGAATCCTTAGTTAATAATAAACCTGGGTTGGTAGTGCAGCTGGATTTAGAATCTAGTGCCCCGAAGGGGGTACAGGTTCAAATCCCACCTGGAGAGGTTATACCCTTCCATAAAAATTTGACAATAATGTCAATTTTCCTCCATTTATAAGGTATATGGAGACGTTTCTGACCTTGTGGAAGGGTAGGTAAGTACTAGTTATAGACAAGGGTCCAGGACAGCTAGGTGAGATGTGCTTGATGCCGTAAAATCACCTAAAAAATTGTGTTGACATGGCGTTAAACCAAGTATAGTTACTTATAACTTACGTTTTGATGTTAACCATTGAATGTGGAATACCAGTGGGTGTTTTAAATGCTGGAAGCAATTTGTCAGCTATATCTGCAGCCTTATCCTTTAACATCTGAAAAAACAGAGAGAAATAAATATAAATGTATAAATTGAGAGAGCATTTAATTCAATTCCATACAAAAATTGCATGCAGTCTTGAGGACTTGTTATGCATATCTCCTAAATTGTTCCAATAACATTTGCTTGGAAGAAATCCAAGATGATACAGGAAGATAATTTCTGTAAATTTTCCTTGATATATTTACTAAGATAGCTATGTTGAATTTGCATTAGATTATGGCTGTAATAAGTGATTGTTCTTAATTAGCTGTACAGCAGTCTGCTGTAACCCTGCCCATTTTAGCTTGTGCCTTATGCTAAAATAGTTAATTTTGAAACTCAAACCCACTCATGTGCTTGGCTCCTTTGTATGGCTAGAATAATCACCAGCTATAATTGAGTAGCTAATAAAAGCCATGACTAAAATCTACAAAACATACATTTCCACTAGCCTGAATCAACTGTCTCAAGTCCTATACTTTAGGCTATTGGGTTTATTTGATGACTAAAATCTACAAAACATACATTTCTACTGGCCTGAATCAACTGTCACAAGTCCTAGACTTTAGGCTAGTGGGTTAAAGAGATGACTAAAATCTACAATAAAAATACCATTTTGTGGTACTAAGTCACAATATGTTATTGACCCCATACTTACATGTATAACTAACAACATGTACAATGTAACATGTCAGCTAAATTAACTACATAAAACATAGACACTAGAGTACAATAACATCACTAGGTCTTCTAAATTAATCTTACAACTGTCTATATAATGGGGCTTAGCACAAAATGGTCCTAACTCACTCTTTTTTCAACTTAAGTTACGATCGTTTTGCACTAAGCCCACGATATTGACGGGTTCATATCTGATTAACTTAATAATTAAATTAGATAAGAAATTAAATACATCAAAATTAATTATGCCAACATTGTACCTCATAATTTTGTCTATCAAATGAACACTTAATATGCTGTTAGACTATAAAATTCCAGAATTTACAACAAAGTAATCCCCAAGAAACTGCTTGCCTGCTAAAATAAAGTAATTTAAAGGTCAATTAATCACTGTAATTGTTCCTGTTTTATTAATAATTAATGAAGTTACTGGTTTACTCTGTATATAAACTATAAGGAAAGCAATGCTAACCAAAAAGACTAGTGGCTGATGTGTGAGAGATAATAGATGATCGAGTTACATATAGACATGATGATATGAGGCAATTGCAAATTACAAGACTAATGCTACAGTCCCATAAACATAAAAACAGCCATGAAGGCACCGTACGGGCGCCATGCGATCAAGCTCTGCAAGGACCCGTGCGATCTCTTGCGAACCCGTAAGAACTGTAACGTTTTTACGAGGGTCCGAGAGATGAGCAGTGGATACACATATCAGTTTCAAAGTCAGATTGTAAACAAAATCATGGCCGAGTATGGATTAAACTTGCATATCTTCAAGCTATGGCTCCTTATGGGTGTGTTGTTTTGTGCCATGTGCTTACCGTCACCTTAATATGCAAGGCTTCCCATGGCCTACGGCCGCCTGCATGTACAGGTCCAAAACAAGCCACGATTTTATGGGACCGAGGCATAAGTACAGTTATCTGTACCTAGAAACAAAAACTGAGGTAGCAGATTGATCAATGACCATGACAGGATCAAAATGGTGGAATTTGTTTTTTAATTGTTTTTTTGTTGGGTTTAATAACACTGTAGCAACACATTGTATAGGTCATATCACTTATCAGGGCTGACAGTCAACCTATTCACTGTCCTTGAAAAGGTAAATTTCTGGATTAAGCTGTTAACCAGTGATGAGAATTATACTTCTGTCAGTAACTGAAACTGCCCCACATGATTTAGACTCAGTGGTAGGAGGGAGAATGGCTGTAGAAATTATTCATTTTTCATGACCAAACTCAAAAAAGTATGACCTGCTCAGGAATCAAACCTACCACCCCTCAATCAGTAGACTTGTGTGCTACCTAGAACTTAAAATTATTGAACCAAAATAAATCAAAGCAAAATATTTTAAAAATAAAAAGATAAAAAACTGGATAATAAAATCATGTTTTAAAACAGTAGATAATGTCAGCACAACTAATACAAACAAATACAACTGATGATAATCGATTAACTTATTTCAGCGAAGATAAAACACATTAGAACAAGACCAAGAGAAAAAACTCATTTACAGTTAACAGAAACAACTAGAACTGCCACCAGTGGCGAAAATACCCCCGCAACAGCAACATTTCAAGATAAAAGCAAGTCAACATTGTGGAAGTCCAAAAGGGTAAATGTTGTAAGAAGCATAAAAACCAAGAAAAGAATAGGATGCAAAAATCAAATCGGAAATAAACAGCAAATTACAGTGTAATTCACTATAGATTTATGAAAAAGCAAAATGAACAGAGTTGTCATATGTCAAATGATTTTTTACATGAAAATGAACACCATTTGGTCATTATGAATGTAAAGTGGAACAACAGACAAAGAGTGATCACATTTAAACTCATCATGAGTATGTTGTAACCAGAAGAGCAAAATGTAGAATGTGTTTGTAATTTTTGATAAATAAGTAAAAAATAAGGCAATTGCAAAAATGCACAATTTAAATCAAACAATTAGTATTTACAATATCTTGTATCAAGAATTTCACAAATACCCCATAAGAAAGCTTAAATTACCGATCATTATTTTCACAGAAGTAAAGTTAAAATAATATCTAAAATCTCATGTAGCTATAACGCCAATCAGCCATTATGAATTTGATAAAATATCAATACATCAAAAAAAAAAGTTCAACAATAAGAATTTGATAAAAATAGCAGTACATAATAGACTTCAGCAAGTCAAAATGGCAAACAATGTGGAATAATGCTATATTTAATAAGTTACATGACATAAAGCCATAAACCCTTGATTCATCTTCGTCAATAATTTTTGCTAATCAATGAGATAAATAGTTACTATGAGATGTAGAATTGGTCATACTATATTAACACATTCATACCTTCTCAAAAGAAAGAAAGCACCTAAATGTATACCATGTGACGAGCATTTCAATGTCAAATACGTTCTCCTTGACTGCAAGGATCTTAAATACATCCGTGACAAACATTTTAAAGTTAACTCACTTAAAGAACTTTTTGAGTCTGTACCATCATATGCGATACTTAACTTTTTGAAGGAAATAAATGTATATAATAAGATACAGAGCTTTACATCATCAATATTGATTTAATAAATAGTATCATTGATTGCTTTCGACGCGATATGACCTTTTTGTGTTGGTGCACCGTAAAACCAAAATAAAACCAAACAATACTTGACAGAAATAAATGTTTATCATAAAATATAGGACGTACAATCTTCATTATCTATTGAAGTAATAGTATCATCAATTGTTTTCGGCGTAATATGACCTTTTTGCATTAATAAGCCGTAAAATCCAATAAATCAATCAATAAATCAATCAGACTTCAGCAAGAAGAAATTGGTGATGAAATAAGCTTACTATACAGTTATCTAAACAAAGTCAAAATGGCTGCCAGTCTGCCATAATGAATTTGTATCCTAAGTAAATCCATGTACAAGTCAACTACATCAATAAAGACTTTGGAGCGAAATTTGGATAAAATTAAGTAAAAAAACACATACATGTACTATACAGTAATTTAAATAAAAATTCAAGATGGCTGCCAGTCAGCCATATTGAATATAAATTGATGAAGAATGGTCATCCTGATCAACTGTATTAGTGAGACCTTGTATGCAATTTCTTTTCAAAATATGTATGGTAATAAGTCAAAATAAGACTGTATAAATTTAGAAAAAGGACGACAGCCAGTCCGCCATTTTGAATTGGAATTGAGTTAAAGTGTATGTACACATCAACTGTGAACGCCTGTGCAAAATTCTATCTAAATTAGTTGAGAAATAAGCATACAGTAATTAAACGAAATTAAAAAGAATTCAAGATGGCCGCAAGTCGGCCATTTTGAATTTGGAATTGATATAAAGTGTATGTACACATCAAATGTAAACGCCTGTGCAAAATTCTATAAAATAAAAAAATAAAAAATCTGTTCAGAAATAAGCATGCAGTTATTAAATTAAATTAAAAAAATCAAGATGGCCGCAAGTCGGCCATTTTGAATTGGAATTGATATAACATGCATAAAACATCAACTGTAAACGCCTGTGCAAATTCTATAAAATAAAATAAGACAAGAAAAAAATCTATTTAGAAAAAAGCATACTATACAGTTATCAAATTAGATTTAAAATATATAACACCATTAAATATTTTAAACAAGTGAGATATGTTTCCATAGCTACATGAGTTTTGTATACACCATTAAGTCATGGTATATAACAGCTTCTATATTAAAATACATTAAGAAATAAACATACTACAAATGTATTAATTTTTTGGGACAGACCACATATCCAACCAACCAACCAACCAACCAACCAACCAACCAACAAACCAACCAACCAACCAACCAACCAACCAACCAACCAACCAACCAACCAACCAACCAACCACCAGGGTGATTCCAGTATACCCCCGAAAACTTCGTTTGCGGGGGTATAATAATTTAACACTAAAAGATTATTACTTCATTGTTCTATGTATTGTGTCGTCACAAAGTCTCTTGATTTTTCAGTAATTAGAAAAACTGCCCGGGAGCTAAATTTTACACATTTTAAAGATTGACTTTTTTGTTACAACTGATGTTAGTCAGAGAATGAATTTGTCAGTACGTGAGAGAATAGTGCACTGTAAATGATAAATGCTTGCAGATATTTAAAGTCACTAAGCAGCTGCGTGTTCAGTAACACCTGTCAGCGGACATTACTGGTATATATGGGGCAACTCAACCTGAAGATAACTCAACCTGAAGACAACTCAACCTGAAGACAACACAACCTTTGGATAACTCAACTCAAAGTTGGACAACTCAATCCGTTTGAAGGGGATTGAGTTGTCTCTGGTTGATTGTCTTTGGGTCGAGTTGTTTGGACCTTAATGTTACCGAACGTTTTGGAACGTTCTGGGTAATTGAAAAGGCACCAGGTCTTGAATACAAGAAAAAAGGGAGGTTAAATGCCTCGTCAACACAAATCAAGGCCATTTTGTGGCAGCCAATCACAGGCCAATCAGAGGAAAGTCTATGGACATGTAAACAGCGTAGAAGAGTGGACAGAATTTTAATGTCAGGTAGGTTTAAATAAAAGCAGTCATTGCATTATTTTTTCAAGCAAGGGTCCTATTTATTATGTTATAAAATTAAGAGTAAACTATTCAACTAGCCCAACTATATAAAATAAAATAATTTTTAACTCGCTGGAATCAGTTTTCACTTAGTTGCAAGCTTTGGGCTGGTTTGGTAAAACAGATGACTGAATTAAAGGAAATGAGGAAGACACAAGAGACCAACCAAAGCAAGTCTGTGTACATGTAAACTTGTAAAAGGCATGATATAAGTAGACAACGTATTTAAGTAAGTGGTGGTTACCCTGTGGTTAACCCATGGACACATAAGTCACAGTGATAAGAAGAAAAGCAATTGATTTAAGTAGGGCAGGTTCAAATGTCAGTCTGAACAAGAAACAAAGTCATCCAATGTGGCAAGCCTGCAGACAGTTAACAGGCAAGGTAATAGGTGCAAATCTTTTCAAACAGCTACAGAATTTCACCTTGTAGTTTGCACTGCCAATACTTAGCTAGTGTGTCCTTTGTCATTTCTATAAATTACTAACATACATACAAGAGTTCCCTGTGGTGCAACATTTCTATAATTGTCATAAACAATTTTAACTGTAGTGATCATTTTGTATTAGTATTAAGAAATATCAAGAGAATTCCCAGTCACAAGAAATTAGCAACCAATTTAGCAAGATAATAGTCTTAGAGGAGTTATCAAGTACAGACTGCAAAATAATATCAGTAATAGGGCTGTGTTTCAGTTTTTTTCATCTAACTGTGGTAGTGTGCAATATATTCACATAAACTTTTTTTTTTCTTTTTTTTTTGGGGGGGGGGGGGCCTTACGCTGAGCAACACATTGTATAGGTCATATAACAGCAGTCAGTCAACCTACTCACTGTTCCTAGAAAGGCTAAATCATCTCTGGATTAAGCTGTTAACCAACGACTTAGCGCATACTTTCGTCAGTGACTGACAACTGCCCTACAAAATTAAGAATCATTGGTAGAAGGGAGAATGGCTGTAGATATAATTTCATGACCAAGCTCCACGAAAGTATGCCCCGCCCAGGAATCGAACCCATGATCCCTTGATCAGTAGACTTGCGTGCTACCAACTGAGCCAGTCGGGCAGCTCATAAACTTTCACTGGGCCCATTAGGTTGGGAATGAAACAGAATTTCACAAAAAAAACCTCAAACCAAACAAATTAAGAGCCTTTAGCACTTTCATTCTAAATGATATTGGTGTTTCCTTTACAATACAAAATGAAACTAACAACAATCAAATAGGTCTCTTGCTAAACAAAAATCACAAAATTTTCTTAAGCCTAAATCAGCCGACTTTTGATTAAAATGGATTATCAGTCCCAAACTACTAATATAACTTCTATTACTACATTTTAACTGTAAACATTTTCTGATTGTAAAATAAAAAGCCAGGATAGTACAATCTTTTATAGCCAAATATTTAATTGATATAAGTCTGAGTGAAATTACATAGTAATGTTTATAGCAAAAACAACTATAAAATTGGAAAGTCGGTAATAACATTGCCTTTAATATAGCTCTGTTTTGTCTGACTAAACCAAATAGATTCTATACAGTTCCATTTAATTGTGTCTGGGGCTCTTAAAACAATGGTAATAATCAGACGTCAGTCGTGTGATTACAGGCAATCTTCTGCTGATATCAGTAATAAAATGTCTCTGATTTTGTGACCTCAAAAAATTATTCAATAAAAAAGAAACAAAATATTTTGGTCACCATGGCAACCAGAATACATAAAATGCCATCCATCTAGTAGATTATATGGGTTGTTATGACAATCAAAGCAGAGACAAATACTGGTAATATATCATTGGAACATTCAACATGCGATAAAAACATTACTTCCTAATGTTCCATGATATTATAGAGACAACAAAAAACAGACATTCTAAAACAAGCTAAAATAGTCTTTTTAAGTGTCTGGCGTAAAAAGATTTCCTTATACTCTATGATTTAAGTGTCAAGAAAAATCAGAAGTTTGTAAACACGGCCAGACTGGTTTGTTTCAAGGTCTGGTATAAAACACTAACCACAGCCATGTCATCAATCACAGACAAATATTCTAGTAGGAAGTAGTTTTAGGAACAACAAAAACACCATGGTTTTTTGTAAGAAACAATCTCTGTGAACAGATATCCTATAGACCAATGTCAAATAGGATCTCTATGGGTCGCTCTGAGGGTCACATTGAGATGACCTTTGGGTCAACCAATCAATACATGGCTTTCATCTGGACGAAACACTATTAATGGCATCTTGATTTCATAATTTCTATTTATAGACCAAGAATTGCAAGCTTATTTGACTGTGATGTTATTCACAGGCTGTGATTGGACAGCTCTTTTCAAATTGTGGGATGAAGATGATGTAAACAAGTTACTAAACATAATAATTGCGTCATGAATATTATTATGAGAAAATGGCACCAGAATGTGACCCTCATAATGAAATGGCCAGATTTTCAATTAACGAATAGACCAGCAGAGAATTTTAGATCTGGTTTTAACCAGATTGGGTAAGAACAAGACATTTATTTTGTCACAATAAAAAAATCAATGACATCATGGGGAGAAATCACATTTAGTATCTACAGGTATAGAAAAAGACAACGGTCAATTATCAAATAAAACGAAAAACAAAACAGTAGGGCTTTTAGTCTTAAAAATCTTGATAGAGACAGGTCAAACTTTTTTGTTCATAATATTCATTCAGTTGAAATTTGGTAGTAAATCCATCATGGTATATGATTCAGATACCTGACTAACAATGAAGGCAGCAGGCATAGCTCATGCTTTGCTCAATTGAATGACACTATCTTTTGCAAATGGCAAGTAATAAATTTGAAGGCTGACTTCAAACAAACTAACAATCAACACAGAATTTGTCCACAGCAAATTATGCACATCCAATCAATTAACAATGTTATTTCTAGCAATACAACAGCATTGAGTATTCAGTAAACTGAGTAAATTGTTACTTTTTTCATTATTGACATTTTCCATTCGAAACATAAACAGCTTACAACAGCTTGTCAGATAACATCAAGTCCTTTTATTAAAGTTTTGTAACTTAAATTAATGCATTTTATTTGATGTGGAGCCTAATAAGGAATGATAAACAAGCACCAAACAACTTTAAACAAACAGAGTTAAGCATCAAGATGCCAAAAACTGATACTATTGTTTCTCTCCTGTGTTAAAGCCACTATATGAAGATATATGCATCAACAGTAAGACTTGAAAATATGTTTTACAAACATGATTTTATTAGAATATAGCATGCATTAGAAATGAAATAAACTGTTCAAACTATTCTGTTTCTTAATTAATTGTCCATTTCTTAAAAAAGTGGGTTACTTTTATAAGAGCAAAATTTTTTCATTTATACTCTAATGTTTAACATAACTGCTCCAAGATAGTTTTAGAGCTTAATCGTGTAATTTGGAGCAGTTTTTTTTCTTTAACAAGACTACATCTTAAACATACTGTAATCTAAACTATTGTTTCACGTATTGACAACCAAATTTTACTTTCGGTTTTGATCTACTTTCACTTTGAAATGCAATGAATAACATAAACATACTTAAGCCTTATTTGCATTTAATTAAAAAATCTTTCATTAGAGGTGTTTAAAATATATAAATGTCTATTTTCTTTGCAGACCAAAAACAGTCTAACATTTCATAAAGGGGCTTTAAACAACCCTCCAAAAGTTCCTCCACACATTCACAATTTACAATGCACTAAATAGAATTTCAAGTAGAGGTAAAGCAGTTTGTTATTAAAAGATTTTTAATTTGCTGTTTAAAATCAGCACATTTTTTTTTTACAGATATGAAATTACAATAATACCTCACACTTAATATTGGTTCATTGAGAATATATTGACTATAGTTTTGTAGGCTAATAGTTACCTTTAGCTGCAACTAAGAAAAAATGTATCAATAGAAATTCCATTTCCATGGCATGAATAATGAAAAAAAAACAATAAAAAAATGATTTGAAAAATTTTAACTTGGAAGTAATAGCAATTCAATTAATTTTACTGTGAATGAATTTTGGAGGGACGTGTATTCTTTCTAAAAACTAAGAACACAATGATACACTAGAAGTTTTATCTAAAACAACTAGAATAATAAGACATTCCCAGTGGATTGTTATATTTTCTTGTATTTGTATTGTCTTGTACAAGTTCCAATAACATTAGAATATACAGGACATTTAGAACCATTGTTTCTATAGTTCCCAGGGATTTTGATTACATTGTTAGCAAACATAGAAACAAACATACCATTAGACTTCTAAATAAAGAAAATATATAAGTACATGTACCAGTATTGAAGTCTGTTAGTTTCATCAATACTTAAATAGTTGGAACTAAATTAAAATGCTAAAAATGCCGCCGACTCAAAAATTTTAATAAAAAAATATTACATATTATACATGTAAATATGCTCAGTCGGTAGCACACAAGTCTACTGATCGAGGGGCCATGGGTTCAATTTCAGGGCATGAAATACTTTCAAAGAGCTCTTCCTTCTACCACTGATTCTAAATCATATAGGAAGATGGCAGTCACTGATAGAATTATGCACACAATTACTGGTTAATAGCTAAAAGATTAAGCTTTCCAGGAACTGTGAGTAAGTTGACTGATCACAGTTATATGACCTATACAATGTGTTGCTAAGACTTTAAACCATGAAGCAAAAGAAATTAAATCAAAATTATGGTAAGTTTTCCAATAAAATATCTTTGAATGTTAACTTAGTCTGAATAAAAGTTTCGAAAATGTTGGGATGCTCAAAACAAATGTGCAAACATTAATGTTTGACCATAGATTTATTCATAATTGGTCTTTAATTGAATTCAACTTTCACATTGGCCGAGACTGTGCAGGAACTTGTCGATCAACAAAAATATCATTTTCAAACCTTTTTCAATGACTTTAAGTACTTTGATCAAAATATCAAGTGGACATACAATCCTCAGACTAAGAGGGCCTTTTTGACATGTAAATGTGACATTTAACAAGTAATAAATTGTTAGTCTATCTACATATTTATCTACACATGCAATTGCACAATTATACAAAATGTATTTTTGTCATTATCAATTAAAACTATACAAAGTATACAGAGTATAGCAGAGGGTTAATTTCCTGTGTTTAACAGTAAAATATTGTAGCAATATAAAGGTTTTTGATTGATGTATATATTTTATGTATGACAGGAGGTGATAATTATTTTAACTGAAGATTCTACATTTTTGTTACATCAATTAACAAAAAGAAACCATGCATGTGTCTTGCTGTATATTTCTTTCATAATTTCTCCCAACTAATAATTCATTAGGTGCTAATAAGCTTTCAGGCCAACAAAACAGAAATCCAATGATCAGTCAACCTAATCACCATTCCTGGAAAGGCTAAACCTCTGGATTCAGCCGTTAACCAATTAGTAGGAACATACTTCAGTCAGTGCCTGACAACTTCCCAACATAATTTATAATCAGTGGTAGAAATGAGAATAGCCATAGAAATTATTTTATGATCAAGCTCCACAGGCACCAAAATTACCACCCGTCAATCAGTAGACTTATGCTCTACTGACTAAATAGCTGGGTCTCAGAGTGTATTTATAACCATTTCTCACAAAAACAGTGGATATATTCTAATCATCATAAGAATAATCATTTCTTCAAGTAATGTATCAATAACATCATCAGATATTATTAGTTACACAGTCAGTTACTGACCGGATACGGTGTGATACCGGGTCAGTAAATTAATATTGGGTGAGAGCGTAGCTCGAGCCCATTTTTTATTCACTGACCCGGTATCACACCGTATCCGGTCATTAACTGACTGTGTAACGAATTTATCTTACCCGAATTAATTTTGGAGTAGAAAAATAAGGTTTCGTCAGCGCTATCATTCATAAATTTTGTTACTGACTGGATATTAGAATCTACTGACCTAATATGGGATAATACATGGTCAGCACGTGACCGCTCTCGGCCAATGAAAAACGAGTATTCTGTATGAGGTAAGATAAAACTTTTTACACTTACAAAATATAAATGCCAATCATAACAGAAACTTTTCTATTAAAATAAGAGAACAAATCTCCACTTGACATTTGACCAACAAATTTCTCTCAATCAAGTTTGTAGGGTAATCAATATCCCCCCAAACCTCTCCAAAATTTACAACAAGAATACTGCAGGGAAGATAGGAGAATTTGTTTGATTGAATGATGGAATCTAACAAGTTTATATGAGGCTTAGAATATTAGAACTATTCTAACCTGGGTCGGTAGCACATTGGTAGAGCGTCTGGATTTCTAATCTAGAATCCCGAAGGGGATATGCGTTCGAATCCCACCAAGGGAGGTTATTATAGACCCTTCCATGAAAATGTTGACAATAATGTCAATTTTTCTTCATAAATAAGGTACATGGAGAAGTTTCCGGCCTTGTGGAAGGGTAGGCGAGTACTGGTTATAGACTAGGGTCCATGAAAGCTAGGTTAGGTTTGCTGGACACTGTAAAATAACCTAAAAAATTGTGTTGACACTACGTTAAACCCAATTAGAATCATTCTAATTATAGCTGAAAATGCCAAAGGTCAGTTATAACTTGATAGAGCAAAAGCATTTCCAGGAAAAATAACAACAGTCAAAGTTGATTGGCAGATGTTCCATAGTAGGAAAAATGAACATCATCTATTAAAGATACAACAAGTAAAAGCAATTTCCAAATTCAAGGGTATCAGGAATTACTTAAATAAACAATTTGTAATATAAGGAATTGAAAAACTTAAATACAACCGACAGAACTGTTTCAAATACTTTGACAGCAGCATAACATGAGTGAAGAATGATAAAAGTAATTTTCAACAAAAAGTAAAACATATGTCTTTTTATCTCAATATAATAAATAGAAATGTTTCCATATAAAAAGAACAATATAACATGAATGATAATTAATCATTCAGAGACAGACAGAAACAAGCTAACACCATAACTCACTTATTGTGAATAAGCTGTATTGTTGAATATTAGGCTTAGTTCAATTTTAAGAGAGAAAAAATGGGAAAATTTGCCAAAAATATTTTGATACCTTAAAGTATTATCAAGTCTCTCTCAATCGCACATGCATAAAAAATACATACGCCAGAAAAAAAACACTTAGCCAATACCCTAAGGAGAGTATGAGCAGTAGTCCAGAGGTAGGACACCCACTTGGGAATCCAGATTTCCCAGGTTCAACCCCATCCAGGGTGGGCCGGTAAACCCCCCCCCCCCGGTTTTAACGGCTGGGGTCCCCATCAAAGGCATTGCTAATTTCCTTGAGCTTGCAATTTACCTGTGATTGCTACACCTTACCAAAGATGTATATGGGAGGTGTAATGCTGTTGCACTAATATATCAGCAACACATAGGCTGAGAGAAAGACTCCCCAAATGAGAATGATAGAAACTCAGTAGCCTGATGACGAAGGACAATAGCTGTAACCTTGATAAATGTGCACCAGCATGACACTTTAATACACTATAAAATGCAATTACTCAAAGAAAACTATCTCTCATGCATATGTTGATACAGAAAATGTATATGAAGTAAACACCATTAAATATACAAGCTGTTTCTACAATACAAATAAACAATATACCATAATGAACATATATACAGTATGTCACAAATTAATCATGTTTTTAAAATAAAAATTTATTGATTTCATGGTAAGTACCCCATTAGGCCAGAAGGGTTTTTACATTAAATAGAGATTTTTTATTGTTGGCAAAAAGTATTTCAAAATGTCACTGTATATTACTCTAGTAAATCTAAAGATGAAAAACTCAGTTAAAGAAAAAAGAAACAGGTGGCTATGTTATTATCATAAATGGTCTCATACGAAATAGACAGAAATAAAGTTATTAAATTTATGTTTGTAAATATATGAGTCACATATGAAATAGAAAAAATGCATGTATTTATTTTATGTTTGTAAGTATATGATTCTTAAATGAAACAGAAAAGTTATTAAATTTATATTTTCAAGTATATTAATCAGAAAGATTTTTTTATCAATACATATATAACCACATTGTCAGTTTTGAGATCCTTGATGAAAATCTTGCACTTGATGTTTAATAATAGGAAAAATTGATATACATTAATTAAAGGGTGAACCCGGGTCGATAGCGCAGTTGGTAGCGCTCCAGGATTTGGATACTCGTGCCCGAGGGGGTGCAGGTTCGAATCCCACCTGGGGAGGTTATACCCTTCCATGAAAATTTGACAATATTGTCGATTATTCTCCATTGATTAGATAATATGGAGAAGTTTCCGGCGTTGTGGAAGGGTAGGTGAGTACTGGTTATAGACAA
This sequence comes from Mactra quadrangularis, assembly GCA_025267735.1. Taxonomy (NCBI): domain Eukaryota; kingdom Metazoa; phylum Mollusca; class Bivalvia; order Venerida; family Mactridae; genus Mactra; species Mactra quadrangularis. Next base: position 36,318,117 of record CM046309.1, on the reverse strand, counting down.
TGGTCCAGGAAAGCTAGGTTAGGTGTGCTGGACGCCGTAAAATGACCTAAATTGTGTTGACACGGCGTTAACTCCAATAAATAAATAAAATAAAAATAAAATTAAAGGGTGTGTAGTATACTATATCTCTTTATTGTTCAATTAACAAAGTTATTGTTATATTTTATGAGTTTCATGTTAAAAATCAATCATGCAGACATAAGTTGTAACAATAATTGTAAGAAATGCCTTAAATTCACTGATTTTGAAATGAAAAGTATTCAGTTTCAGTTTTGTGTAGTTGTATTCCTAAGCAACATTGAAAATATAAAATGTTAAAACTAATTATCCCACATGAATGAATACCTAGTCATGTGACAATGATAACCTCCCATAAAGTTTTGTTACTGTATTTAGTAACAAGTATATTAAATAACATGCTGTATTATGAACTATAGTTCAATATACTCAATTTATTGCTAGATAACTAATACTAGTATAATGTTGTTGTCTAGTAAAAACCTCATAACTTTACGTTTTTGAAATTGAAGTCAACAGGTCTTGACTGTGAACTATAGTTAAATATACTCAATTCAATGCTAAATAACTACTAGTACTACTAAATAACTAATACTTAAACAATACACTGACAGCATTCTTAAAAGTCAACTAAAATGTTTTAAACTAAGTTTAAACTATAATCTACATCAATATTATATTGATGTATGCTACCCTACTACATTGATGGGTCAATGCAAAACTATTCTAGCTTCATGTATATATAAAAAGGATGTAGACATATTTTGCATTGACCTCTTGACATACTACACACTATATAACATTACTCCACTTACCTTATCACCAGATAGAGCATAGGCTGATAATAATCCACCAATAAATCTGATGTTTGTCTCAAATACGGACAATTCTGATGGCTGAAATATAGAAACATATCATTTGTTAATCAAATAATGTAAACAATTATTTGGGGGGAGCGGGGTTAACGTTGTAGCAACACATTGTATAGGTCAAATCACAGCAGTCAGTCAATCTACTCAATGTTCCTGGAAAGGCTAAATCACTGGATTTAGTTTTTAACCAACTACTAGGCATATACTTTCATCAGTACTGACAACTGCCCTACATGATTAAGAATCATTAGTATAGGGGAGAATGGCCATAGAAATAATTTCATGACCAAGCTAAATGAAAGTATGCTCTGACAAGGAATCAAATCACGACCCCTCAATCAGTAGACTTGCATGCTACCAACTGAGCAAGCCGGGCAGCTAATGTAAACAATATATATATCATAGTAATGATAATGAATTGAGTAATTTGTCAGCTGAACATCGACAGAGTCAAAGACTCCCCTGAGAGATTTGATAGATTGATACCAGTTTCAGAGAACCAGTGATAATGGCCTTTACGTTTTGTAAGCATGAAATTTGCATGATAATTTGATAAATAATGCAACTTATTAATTAATAGACTAAAGCAAATACATGTATTAGAACAAAATATTTAAAGAGAGTGGGAATGAAAACCTGTTTATCTCTAGAACACAATTTGCTAAAAGCCCAATGAATTATACCACTGAACCTGTAAGGGAAGGTATCTGAGACAAAATTACAGCACTCGACACTCAACATTAATTTTTATTTTAAGTAGATTGCAGTGTTAGACAACAAGCTATATATTTCACCAGACAGAATCAATGTTTACTAGTAGTAACACATAGCTCCAACCTAATATAAATATAGGTCATCAGGGGCAATAGGACCTTAATTGCCAAGCCCTGAATTATGTAAAACATCACCATATAAATGGATAACTTTAATAGGAGTTAAACAGAGTTCAAACCTCATATTCATAATCACATGATCACATACAAACTCAGGTTGAACAAGTATGTAAGTAAGGTATATAATGGCTAGACCTAATTTTGTGGTTTCTCGCCACAAAACCAACAGTGAAAGGCAATTTGAATCAAACTATGGTTATTAATTAATATACATGTACAAAATTTTATCTACTGTCATGACTGAATTCTCTTTTAAAATACAATAACCTCTGAATTATCAATACATTTTAAAATAAATTTTCCAAGCTTTCATATAGATTTATATATCAATTAAATTAATGCATTAAATATTTTCCTGTAGTTTCTATGGTTATAATATACTTTCTAGGGCAATTTTCCTTAATAGCACATTACGTCATTTTAAGTAGGGCAGTTGTTAGGCTGTAGAATAAATTGGTTCTTGGACTATTTTCTATAACTAGTAACAACCTGCCTGTCCACAAGGCCTGCTAATCATCCATATACCTTATTAATGGAAGAAAAATCAACATAATTGAAAAAAATATGAAAAGTGAAAAGTAACCAGTCTGGTATTAGGCATGACCTAATGTGATTACAGGGTTTGAATCTTCCTGTTTTTACCAGGGGTCACCTTCTACAAAATTGTCCTCTCCTAGAACAACAGAGAAGAGTGGTGTGGCCAGTGGAGACCGAGTTAAGAATGAAACTGTACGGTGCGATGGGGGATCTGAAGAAGACGGCAACCTTCATCGATGTGGCCGGCCTGAGGTTGTAGAGGGAACGAAAAGAAGAAGAACCAGGGATCCCAAAGGAATTCCTAGTAAGTTACTCAGGAATTCCTTCTTAATGTTAGGGATTCCTCCAATAAAAAACATAAATTTTGTATACAGATTTGCAGTCACTAATCATAATCACATTTCATGGCAATTTTCAGAAATCCACGGGGGAATCCCTAGCTGAGAATCACTGGGATTCCTTCCAAGTTTTTGGGATCCTCGGAATCCCAGGACACTGACAGTGTCTAACCCTGTGATTAACTTACATCAACTGATTTGCATGTAGACTATATAGAAGTGCAAGAAGAAAATTACTAGACTAAATCACAATGTTTGATGCTTTGATTCTTACAGGAAATTTGATTGCGCTTAAATATTCGTTCACAGCACTTAGATAATTACAATCTTTGTTCATTTACTATATAGAAATTTATACATAAAAAAACTAATGGAGCAAAAAATTGATGAAAATTGATGAAAATTGTTTTTTACGATCCTGAAAATAGTCTGTAATCAGGAATCTTGATTAGTGTTGTGTAAAAACAGGACTAAATTAGAGTTTAATCAGATTACTGAGTCACAGAATTAGAAATCAAAATTAAGTTTTCATTGTTCTTTGAACACAAAACAATTGAACTATTAAGTTAATTCAGAGTGTGGGTACTATAAATTGGCGGTCTATAAAATAAGTAGAAGTTTCAATGTCAGAGAAAATCACTTTTCAATTCAAACACTTTGTCAACACTTAGGCAGTTCTGTCAATGTAGACATGTGAACATACTATAGTATGCAGTTATGTAATATGTATGAATATTAACTAGTTTTTATGAGTATTGTGTGAGTATTGTGGAAAATTGTGTCAAGTAGAGCTCTGTCTATCAATGTGGTTTGGAAGCATGCCAAACCCCTTTACTTAAAGCTTGGATTGAACACTTATATACACTTATAAAAGAGAAAAAGACTGAATCCTTCTCTTGTTATCATGACGGGTGAAATAAAAACAATACAGTAAAAAATCAATTTAATTCTGGTATTTTCTTAAAGTATGAATGACAAACTGCAGTATAAAATGCAAGAATGAGAGAGTTTATTATATATAGACCAAATATCAATATTACTGAATAGATTTGTAAACAATATAACGCAAGTCATGGGAAATAATGAAAGTTGGAACCAATATTGTTACGGATCAGTCACGAACTTGACAAAGGAATTAAATCGTGTCGCCAACTGGATTTATTCAAAACGAAACTGGATTTCTGTTTAACGAGTTTAGTTTATTCTTAGTCGATTTCAACAGAACTAGCAGTATAGCCAAAATATACAGGTATAATTTCTACAAAAAGGATTTCTTAATCATGACATAGACTGGTAATAACGTTGATAAATAGCTAACCATTTGATCTAAAATATTCAATAAAATGCAGTTCTGAAGAAGATTAACGTGGATGTGTACTCAATGCTTGTTGGCGGAGACTGATCCCTGGACGATGGACGCCAGGGTTTTTATACCCCAGGGTGGCCGATGGCCGATAAAGTGGACGATTTGGACAATCGTCCTGTGGCCGGGACGATCGTCCAATGGACGGTGGCCGATGGACGATTCTGTGACGTCAGAATCGTCCAAAAAACGGGACGATATAACGTCATCACTAAAAACCATTGAAATTAAATATGGCGGCCTCAAAACTGAACTAAAATGGAATTATAGACGATAAAATGGAAGGAATAACATGGATCCTTACAGTTTTGGTGAACTTTAGCATGATTCAGCCTTCAGACAAATTATATTACTAGACAAAGACTGGTTTTATGAAACTAATGAACCCAAAGATAAATAAGTATGGCACTCAAATGCACCATAGGTCTGTTAAACAAGGTAAAAATCAATATTTAGGCCCAAACTAATAATTTTAGATTTTAGTGAGATGACTGGTCATATCAATATGTGAAGTAAAAACTATTATCAAAATTGACTACTTTAGTAAGACTTATATTAAGTTATTAACAAACATTTATATCTCCTTCAGAGTCAGTGGGAGGTAGATAAAAAATCACAAGTTTCTCAACATCCCTCTATTTGATCAATAATTAACACCTGACTGGTCAATTCTGGACAAAAATCCAATAAAATAACCAAACTGTCATGTTAAAAAATATCTATCATGTAAACCTATAAGTTATACATTGAGGCTTTAAGTTGATTTTCAGTACAGAACAATTCCACTATAAAGACCACCATGGCTATAACAAAATCATTTTGACATTTTTGACCATTTTGAGGCTAAAATATTTGATTTGGAAAGCAAAAGGTCCCTGACTCCCTATATTAAGACTGTTCAGCGATTAAGACCATAAATTATATTTTGTTGGTCTAATTAGAGGAACTTTACTGTATTTGATGTTTTCCATTTTGATCATACTTCAATGAAGGGTATGTCTGACAGTCTAGCCCAATCAATTTTCATTGGTTCCAGGCTTTGAGCTAAAAAGCTGATAATGCTGCAAAAACTTTCAGGCTGAATACTTACCCCATCAAAGTTAAAGGAAGTAGCAACCCAATCTCTAGCTTTCTTAAATTCATCCATCATTCCCATGATATGTAATGTGTCCATAGCATCTATGATGGTAGCACCTAGAGTAGTAGAACCAAATATACTAGCACTGTGACCTCTCTTAGATATAGGTCGTAATTCATTAGCTCCCCAGGAATATTCTTCATAACTTTTCCATGCATGAGTCATCATCTGAAAGATAAATAATATAAAAGTATTAAAATACAGAATTCGTGCAAATCGAACCAAGCAAGGCAAAAATGTGGGCGAAGTGTTTATTCTATCCTGTTTAACAGGCAAATACTACTGCTTAGTGTATTAACGAGATTTGACTCTGCCCAATCACACACTTATCAATATTTATAAGTGAATACCTTTCACTGACACTGAAACAAAGACGTGTCAGTTGATTGGCGAAACTACTATTATCTCCTAGAAACAAACTGCGCAGTAAATCAGAGACACATGTATCACTCTGCAGGTTAAACTGGTCAGGCATTTGATTTGTCGATAGTTTTCGACTTGTGGTATAACTTAAGCCTTTCCGTGAAATAGCCAAAAGTTTAAAAAAGAATTGTAACTAGTGTTACACTATTAATCACAGGCCAGCAATCCACCAAAGACACTTCATATGATGCTTACACAGACTACGAAACTAGTGAAAGTTGACTGAACAGGCCATTTTAGCGTCTAGTACCATATCTTGTTTGCAGAAATTTGGTTGCCCAAAAGAAATTTTTGATTGCCTAAACTGGACACCTACTAATTTTGTAGACTGTTTACACATTTTTAAATTATAAGTATTCAATGCAGTGCTTGCTCTCTTTGAAATTAATTAATAAAATTATTTTTTGTGGGAGGGGGGGGTATACAACCTTAACATTTTCTTCTACTGTAAGTATTGTACATTCTTTTTCTAGGACATATTTTCATCATTTAAGGATCTCTACTTTGGTTTCCCAAAAACAGTCCCCTCTATGCAACAACCATCAAATAATTACTACTGTCATGTTTTTAATGAAAATTACCTTCCCTCCAAATAAACACCAATAGTCATGTCTCCTTAACACATAATTTAGCACAGACTTATCAGTACTACTTAGTGATTAAACGATGATCCATTATAATCGATAAATGATCATTCCAGTTGAGGTTGGAGACAATCAATTATGAAGTTTAATAATCAATTATCGCTATGTTGGTAATTAATTTTTATAAACAATGAGACATTCTAGTTTTAATTAATAAATATTACTAAAGAAAAACTTTTCATAGGAATAAATCTCTTCTAAATTAATTTTAATTAAACCATGATAAGTATATTTTTACAACTACTTTCTTATTGTAAATCATTAAATGTAAACAATCATCAAACCACTACTTATAGGTTTATTATACATGATTTGATATTCTTATACGTTAAACAAAATCGATTGAACCATTGCAACTTTATTCATATATTTTTGGAAAGCCTAAATTATGAAAACCCTGAGTAAATATTTCGATTATGTAATCCATGATTGATAAAAAAGGTTGTCCGATTATTTTCGAAGTAAGATTATGATTTTTTTCCGATTTTGAAACCCTAGTACTACTACTGGCTGTTGTATAGAAGTTACACTGTACTTGAACAACTTTACTGTTGAGTAACAAAAGCAATTTCTCCCTACTAGTTTCTTTGAATGAAATATTTTAACCAGCTAAACTTTGGGAAGAGTTTACAACTTCTCCAAACATTTTACATTAAAGGCATTGTCAAAAGAATTTTAAGTTCAAAATAAAACAACCCAGAACTATCAGTAAAGAATCACAGCAAATTCATAAAATATTCATGGCTAAAATTAGCAGTGAGACTGAGAGAATAAATGATTGAGGCAATTCAACTTTAGAACTTCAATGACTAAAAGCTTTTAAATAAGTGATTGATTCTGGAAAGCTAACGCCTGAAAGACATGCAAACTAGTGGTTAGATGTAAGTATTTCGAGAGACCAATTACACTAGATTAATGTTCCATGCTCAAGTCAGTTCAGACAGACCAAAGTTAAGTATCATAAAAGTATAGTTTCCTGTTTTCAATGAACAGAATAATGGCTTACTTATACAGAATGTGTAAATAATTAATGGTGTATGTACTTTTGTATAAATGCATTGCACGAGACATAACATTTCTGTATGTATATATTTATTCAATTACTACAGGTCATCATTGGTATGTATTTTATGACATCCATGTACTTATGCTAAGTAATTTATATAGTTATATCATATATGTATGCTGTAATTGATTGTGGTCAATTACCTTGCATGGGAATGAGTCAATGACTAACAATCGCTAATTTTGATTTAATAACAGGCATATCATGATGGATTGAAAGCTTTAACACCGAATTTGCAATTAGAATGGGATTAAAATCAGAACTACAATTTGCAAGGTGAAAAAGTAAACAAAATCATGTCTTTCATTTGGTATTCATAGACATTTAATGGAATGATTTAACAATACACTTTTCTATAGGAGTGGGATGGCTGTTGGAGAAAATTAGTTATTCATGCCCTATAATTTTACTTAAGCAACCATTATATTACACTAGAACTTTACAATATGCAAGGACTTGTTTTTGTCCATAACTACAACTTAGTACAAGAAACATTTACTAGGTCTACAGACTACACTGGCTTAATACCCAACTTTAGGACAGCCATGAATTGAGACAGTCATGTATGCACTTACTGAACTCTTTTAGTTTTATCAATTTTGTACAGCAAATAACCCATTGAAAGTTACAAAGAGTTTACTATAAAAGTAATTTTAACAAACTTGTAAATGTTCATATGTCTCCACACATGAAGGCATGAACATAATTGTGGAAGTTCAGGGGATGTTTTGTATCGTGAACAAGTATCTTTAAGTTCAACTCTACAGTACTAGTAGCATAGAAAATTTGCTTTTTTAAAAGGTTATAATTTCTAGGTGTTGTAAAGCTATTTAGTTTTGCACATTAAACATACACTTTTTACAGGTCTCAATTATAAGTCAGATATTTTTCCACAAAATAAAATTTACTGTCCATTAAAACTTAATACACATCAATCTTAACACAAGTATTAGGTGTTGTCAGTATTACAGCTTAAGAACAACTAAGTCTGTTTTATTATGAGTAGCAAACCAGTAGTAGTATATGTATGGAGTTTGTTAGTGAATATTAGGACAATGATTAATTCCTCTAGGTATTTTAAGCATATTTAGTTTACTATAGTTTTGATTTGGCAGTGCCTTGAGTTACAGGAATGCTGTAACTCTAGAAAACTCATTAGGTGAAAATAAGTTTCAACTTTAAAACATTAGAATCCATGTTAATATCCATTATACTCGGGGGCTAGATTTACGGTACCATAACTGCCATTTAATGTTAGGTCACTTACGATATAAGTAAAATGAAATAAAAAAGAAAAACTTTGTCTTTACCTCTTTCACTTTGTTTCTTTTTTCTCTAACATCTGGATCTGAAGGTTCTCCACCATGTGAGGGATGGCCTGCATGATCTTTTTCTACTTGTTCACGTCGTTTTTCATCTTCAATTCTCTTTATCTCCATTTCCTCGTTCTTTTTATCTTCAATTAACTTGTTTTTATCCTGCTGAATATTCTCTTGGAATCGTAAAGCATCGTCGTCATTTAATCCTTCTTTCTTTTTCAACTCGTCTAAAGCTTTTTGTCGGGCCCATTCATCCGCCACTTTATTTCCAAATCTACTTTTGTCATCTATTCGATGAACGTCAACATCACCGTGATTGTGTGCAGCCTCATCACCCGGAAGAAATATATCATCACCCGCTCTAACTATTTGACGTCTCATTTCAGATACATTAACCTTATCCCTAAGCTCTGGGAGAAAGAAAAAAGCACCAAAGCACACAATACCGAATGTAAGGAACACTAACAATATGATGTATTTCTCCCGCATGCGAAGTGACTTTCGACCCACTGGTATTGGCACTCCATTAACATACCTCTGGTACGTCGGTAAACCCGCTGTTGATGCCATGATTGCGATTAACAGAAAGAAAAAGTTTTACCAAATTTACGTGTCAACACCAATCTCTGTCAACAACGAGACGCTTGCATTTTTGCATGGGAAATAATTAATTCATTAAAAACAAACGTTTCGGTAACACAGAAGAATTATTTCCGCTTCCGTTTTGAGGGAGCGTTTCATACTAATTATTTGTTATTTGTAGGCCAGACACCTATAAAACTAAAAGCTCTACCTTGCCACTTCAATAAAGGGAAATAAACGGGACGGTCTATTTTACTGACGCGAACACTGACACCATACACATAGAAGGAAATTACTGACGGATTTACTGACACCAAAGATAAAGAATGTTTATCAGACCATGACTGATTATAATCCTATTATATATATATTGTATACAGGCGTTAGTATGATAATAGATTTAGTAAATATATATATTACTACAATAAGCACCTAAATATTCTGAAAAACTGTATATAAAATGAAAGAATACATTTATTATATTTTATGATTTAAGAAATTAAATAAGATATGCATTATGGTGGACAGACGGGTTCTCGCACCTCTAAGGACTCAATGAACCATTTCTAATTAATGCAACAATACTTTCAGAAAAATACATTAAAAACGAACCTTTTAATCTATATTCCGTTTGTTTATCATATACTTGCCGATATTTTATATTTAAAACAAATCCAAATTCTTCCAAAAAAAAACACGACCATTTTCTGAAAACTGTCATGGCGGCTAAAAATAGATGACCTAATTTCGCACTTCTACCGTATTTGGCTCTTTGTGACGTCATAATTAGCTGCCACATGACTGTCACGTGACTTTATGAGCAAGGGCTACCTGCCATGTGCTTTTTTTATTATTACATACTTTTAAACAATATTTAATGGATTGTACTGACAGAGCAGAAAAAGGTAATAAGGATTTACTGAAAAATATTCACCATCACAAAATTTTCATTCTAAAAACCTGTTTCTTGCGCATTATTCTCGTTTGACAGTTGTAGTTGCGTTGATTGTTTACTTGACATTGTGCACACGAATTGATGACGTCATACACAATAAAATAGCAAAGAAAACAACTTTTTTATGAAAGGACCGAAATCAGGTGAGGAACGAGATCAGGTGCTTGTACGATAAATTAATAATTAGATAAGACGAATATTAGATAAAATATGTTAAATAAATGTTTAAGGAGTACAAATGAATACAATAAGCAGAGAACATTTTAAAATAAATATTAGAAAAATAATTATACTGGGCGAATTTACGAACTTGATATATAAACATATATGTTGTCTAAATTAAGACGAGTTATTCACTCATTTATACACCAAAAGAAAGCTTATTCTATTGCCAGTCTGATTTTGTGATTTGGTTGGTAAATTAATTTAAAATACGTGTATTTATTTGTAGCAGAAGGATGTCACTCAAACCGAAATGTACGTCCGAAAATAGGGCTACTTTATACACTCGTATTGCTGTTATTCTTTTACGAAAATTCAAAATCGACCTGTCGAAACCTTTTTCTATGTATAAGCTTTAAAATGATGCATAATATCACGTGTTTTTTCTTAATTGTGGCTTAAATAAGACTCGGTTAATAGCATGTATTTGCACTTTTTTATTGAAAATATCGAACCGAACTTCCGCACTGAGAATTTTCGTACTTGATATATTAACATATAATTTGTCGCAATTAAAATAAGTTTATCGCACATCTATATACCAAATCAAAGCTTGTTCTATATACAATTTGATTTTGTGAATAGATTGGTAAAATGATTAATAAAACATGTTTTTTTAACAGCAGAAGGATGTCAGTCGAACACAAAATTCACATTTGAAAATGGGCCTGTTTTGTTCACTCACCAGGCCCTTATTATTTATTTACTGTTCAAAATGTACCCGTCAAAACATTTTCACAACAATCAGCTTTAAAATGATTCATAATATCACATGTTTTGCCTAAATTGATGCTTAAAATAAGACTCGGTAATTAGCATGTTTTCGCACATTTCAATGAAAAAATCAAACCAAACTGTGGTCGGGTGAATTTACGAACTTGACATATAAACATATATTTTGTCCAAATTAAGTCGAGTTATTCACTCATTTATACATTAAAAGAAAGCTTATTCTATTGTCAGTTTGATTTTGTGATTTATGTTTTAAATTAATTAAAAATACGTGTATTTATTTGTAGCAGAAGGATGTCACTCAAACCGAAATGTACGTCCGAAAATAGGGCTACTTTATACACTCGTCTTGCTGTTATTCTTTTACAAAAATTCAAAACCGACCTGTCGAAACCTTTTTCTATGTATAAGCTTTAAAATGATGCATAATATCACGTGTTTTTCTTAATTGTGGCTTAAAATAAGACTCGGTTAATAGCACGTATTCGCATTTTTTTTATTGAAAATATCGAACCGAACTTCCGCACTGAGAATTTTCGTACTTGGTATATTAACATATAATTAGTCGCAATTAAAATGAGTTTATCGCACATCTATATACCAAATTAAAGCTTGTTCTATATAAAATTTGATTTTGTAAATAGATTGGTTAAATGATTAATAAAACACGTTTTTATTAACAGCAGAAGGATGTCAGTCGAACACAAAATTCACATTCGAAAATGGGCCTGTTTTGTTCACTCACCAGGCCCTTATTATTTATTTACTGTTCAAAATGTACCGGTCAAAACATTTTCACAACAATCAGCTTTAAAATGATGCACAATATCACAAGTTTTGTCTAAATTGAGGCTTAAAATAAGACTCGGTAATTAGCATGGTTTCGCCCATTTCAATGAAAAAATCAAACCAAACTGTGGTCGGTTGAATTTACGAACTTGACATATAAACATATATTTTGTCCAAAATAAGTCGAGTTATTCACTCATTTATACATTAAAAGAAAGCTTATTCTATTGCCAGTTTGATTTTGTGATTTATTTTTTAAATTAATTAAAAATACGTGTATTTATTTGTAGCAGAAGGATGTCACTCAAACCGAAATGTACGTCCAAAAATAGGGCTACTTTATACACTCGTCTTGCTGTTATTGTTTTACGAAAATTCAAAATCGACCTGTCGAAACCTTTTTCTATGTATAAGCTTTAAAATGATGCATAATATCACGTGTTTTTTTCTGAATTGTGGCTTAAAATAAGACTCGGTAAATAGCATGTATTCGCACTTTTTTATTGAAAATATCAAACCGAACTTCCGCACTGAGAATTTTCGTACTTGGTATATTAACATATAATTAGTCGCGATTAAAATGAGTTTATCGCACATCTATATACCAAATTAAAGCTTGTTCTATATAAAATTTGATTTTGTAAATAGATTGGTTAAATGATTAATAAAACACGTTTTTATTAACAGCAGAAGGATGTCAGTCGAACACAAAATTCACATTCGAAAATGGGCCTGTTTTGTTCACTCACCAGGCCCTTATTATTTATTTACTGTTCAAAATGTACCGGTCAAAACATTTTTCAAAGAATCAGCTTTAAAATGATGCATAATATCACAAGTTTTGTCTAAATTGAGGCTTAAAATAAGACTCGGTAATTAGCATGGTTTCGCCCATTTCAATGAAAAAATCAAACCAAACTGTGGTCGGTTGAATTTACGAACTTGACATATAAACATATATTTTGTCCAAAATAAGTCGAGTTATTCACTCATTTATACATTAAAAGAAAGCTTATTCTATTGCCAGTTTGATTTTGTGATTTATTTTTTAAATTAATTAAAAATACGTGTATTTATTTGTAGCAGAAGGATGTCACTCAAACCGAAATGTACGTCCAAAAATAGGGCTACTTTATACACTCGTCTTGCTGTTATTGTTTTACGAAAATTCAAAATCGACCTGTCGAAACCTTTTTCTATGTATAAGCTTTAAAATGATGCATAATATCACGTGTTTTTTCTGAATTGTGGCTTAAAATAAGACTCGGTAAATAGCATGTATTCGCACTTTTTTATTGAAAATATCAAACCGAACTTCCGCACTGAGAATTTTCGTACTCGATATATTAACATATAATTTGTCGCGATTAAATTGAGTTTATCGCGTATCTATATACCAAATTAAAGCTTGTTCTATATAAAATTTGATTTTGTAAATAGATTGGTTAAATGATTAATAAAACACGTTTTTATTAACAGCAGAAGGATCCCAGCCAACATGACCATATCGGGCCGATATACCATTAATGTCGGCATGTCGGCAAAACGTGCCGACTTGGGGCCGACATCGGACCACTGCAGTGCCGACATACTCAATATTTTGAAAAATTATAAATGCAATTGAATTGCTTACTTAATTATGTTAATAAATAGTCCTGTGTATGATTTTAATTACTAGAAGCACACTTACCCCATTTCATGTTACACCAAAAAAGTATATCGGGTCTGCGTCGTGCCTACATGATCAATTAATGTAACTATTTGTATATCGGATTGACATCGGTACGATAGTGCATTATCTGCTACACCTCCATATTTTGTTAAATCGTGAAAATATTATGAAATAAATTGATTCTAATGAAACACCTTTGTTATCTACTTATTATATTTACGTACTGTCATACCGGCAAAATGTGCCTATTTTGGGACCGACATCGGACCGACATACTCAATATTTTGGAAAATGCTAACTGCAATTGTATTGTTCACTTAATTATGTTAATAAATAGTCCTGTGTATGATTTCAATTTCTAGAACCACACTAACCCTATTTCATGTAACGTCAAAAAACGTATATCGGGTCTGCGTCGGGCCTACATGGTAATGAACGCAACTATTTTGTTTATCGGATTGACAACGGTACGATATTGCGTTTTCTTGTTTACCATGCAGCAAATAATTGTACATTTTGGTATGAAATAATTTTAGCTGTGTTTTGAAATAAAATGTTGTTTGCAATTGAAATCAATATTTTTCAGTACATAAAAACCACTCTTATTTAATAATATTATTTTAAATGAAGAACTGGCAAATATTCACTGCATTCCTTCTTTCAACTGAATGAGCACCAAAAAAAAACTAAAAGTCAAAGGAAGGTGATGAAGGTGAACTTTATTTTCTTTTAAAAGTAGATCTAATGACGATTTAACAAATGTGTAAACACTGTTAATTACTTCATTTTAACCATTTGAGCGATTGAAAAATACAAAATTTATCTGTTTGTCTTATTTTAAAGTAAAATTTGGGTTGAAAATATTTGTAACATAATTTCGCGACATGCATTAACAAGGCCGTGATTATCATTTGCTCTTTATAGTTAGAATAGACTAAAATTCGCTTTTATAATCTTTTTTGTAACAAGTCCGTTTGTTTTTTGCATAGTGGATGTTTATTTTCACTCCACGGTTTATTAATGTACATGTACACCGCTATTGTTTAGATGTTAGCCCGGTATAGGCAAGAAATATCGGGCCGATATTGTTTAGACATCGGCCCGATATTGTACTACCGATGTCGGGTCGACATCATTCCTATTTGATGCCGAGGTTAAATCCGACGTTGGGCCGTCATAGAAAACCATTAAGGTTTGCTGTCGCTCCGATATAGAATAATTTCTACTGTTTACTGACATCACACCGCTATTGTTTTGATGTCGGCCCGATGTAGGCAAGAAATATCGGACTGATATTGTGTAGACATCGGCCCGACATTGTATTACCGATATCGGGTCGACATCATTCCTATTTGCAGCCGAGGTTAAATCCGAATTAAGGACAAAACGGACCATGAGACGAAACGGACCATGCCAAAACGGACCAAAGTAGGGACGAAACGGACCATATTTGTGGGACAAAACGGACCATAGTCGGGACAAAACGGACCATTGTCGGGACAAAACGGACCATAAGAAAAAATAGATTACATTACTAGACAATAAATATATTGATTTAATGAAATAAAAGTTGAAGTAGTAAAGAGTAAAAATATTGATATTTTTTCATAACAAAACACAACATATCTTTATTTCACCCTTGCAAACAATTACAATAATAGCTATTGAGTAATTGTGTGGTTTTTTTTTCATTTTTTTTTCATGGAAAACTTCTTATCTTAAATAACACCAAACTGATGACAATTATTGACTAGATCTAATATTTATTGAAAAATATGTTTTGTTAGTTTATTTCATTGTTTTTTTTCAATAACATCAAACTTATGACAATTATTGACTTCAAAGTGATATCCTTACATTTGACAATTAATGATTTTATTATAAGTATAAGTATGTTTTGTTATATTATTGATGATGAATTTATAATAAAGTATATAATTGTAACAGTTTTTCTCCTTTTTTTTTTTAATTCTTATCACGAGTCATTATCGTTCCCAGCAGCTATAAGAATTTTAAAAACTATCTATAATCATGACAACCTCTGGGTACGAGAATGGTCTGTGTAACTGTGCGTATAAGTAATTATAATTTATCTGGAACAAGTTTGTCATCATGTAATCATTTCCCAGAGTTATAAGTGGCGTGCAGTACATAGGAAAGAACCTGTGCTGGACAATATAAAAGCAACTTCAAATTAAATCACTCTGATGTATTAGCTAATTAGCTCAAGGAAACGGCTTAAAATAGCTTAAGAATAGCTTAAAAACAACGCACAAACAACACGCAAACTGTTAATCAGAATTGAGGCTATTTTAATTACTATTTACACACAATTAAATTACACTAAGACATAAACTATATATATGATGTTATTAATCACACACATAATAATTTATAATAATAATGGTTATATTTTTTCTTATGGTCCGTTTTGTCCCAACAATGGTCCGACCTGTCGAAACCTTTTTCTATGTATAAGCTTTAAAATGATGCATAATATCACGTGTTTTTTCTTAATTGTGGCTTAAAATAAGAGTCGGTAAATAGCATGTATTCGCACTTTTTTTATTGAAAATATCGAACCGAACTTCCGCACTGAGAATTTTCGTACTCGATATATTAACATATAATTAGTCGCAATTAAAATGAGTTTATCGCACATCTATATACCAAATTAAAGCTTGTTCTGTATAAAATTTGATTTTGTGAACAGATAGATGAAATGATTAATAAAACATGTGTTTAATAACAGCAGAAGGATGTCAGTCGAACACAAAATTCACATTTGAAAATGGCCTGTTTTGTTTACTCACCAGGCCCTTATTATTTATTTACTGTTCATAATGTACCCGTCAAAACATTTGCACATGTTTTGCCTAAATTGAGGCTTAAAATAAGACTCGGTAATTAGCATGTTTTCGCACATTTCAATGAAAAAATCAAACCAAACTGTGGTCGGGTGAATTTACGAACTTGACATATAAACATATATTTTGTCCAAAATAAGTCGAGTTATTCACTCATTTATACATTAAAAGAAAGCTTATTCTATTGCCAGTTTGATTTTGTGATTTATTTTTTAAATTAATTAAAAATACGTGTATTTATTTGTAGCAGAAGCATGTCACTCAAACCGAAATGTACGTCCGAAAATAGGGCTACTTTATACACTCGTCTTGCTGTTATTCTTTTACGAAAATTCAAAATCGACCTGTCGAAACCTTTTTCTATGTATAAGCTTTAAAATGATGCATAATATCACGTGTTTTTTCTTAATTGTGGCTTAAAATTAGACTCGGTAAATATCATGTATTCGCACTTTTTTATTGAAAATATCGAACCGAACTTTCGCACTGAGAATTTTCGTACTCGATATATTAACATAATTTGTCGCGATTAAATTGAGTTTATCGCACATCTATATACCAAATTAAAGCTTGTTCTATATAAAATTTGATTTTGTGAACAGACAGATGAAATGATTAATAAAACATGTGTTTAATAACAGCAGAAGGATGTCAGTCGAACACAAAATTCACATTCGAAAATGGGCCTGTTTTGTTTACTCACCAGGCCCTTATTATTTATTTACTGTTCAAAATGTACCCGTCAAAACATTTTCACAACAATCAGCTTTAAAATGATGCATAATATCACATGTTTTGCCTAAATTGAGGCTTAAAATTATAATTCAATTATTCTGCCAACAGACGCAGCAGAAAGATTGATTCTGTTGTTGTTTAATCCTTCTGCCAGCAGACACATCTTTCTGTTATTATAAAATCCTTCTGCCAACAGACACATCTTTCTGTTATAATTCAATCCTTCTGCCAGCAGACCCAGCAGAAAGATTGATCCTTCTGCTGTAAATGTATCCTTCTGCCAGCAGACACAGCAGAAGGATCATTCCTTCTGCTGTAGATTTATCCTTCTGCCAGCAGACACAGCAGAAGGATCGTTCCTTCTGCTGTGTCTGCTGTGTCTGCTGAGTCTGCCAACTTTACGTTCATAACAAAACAGAACAGAACAATAATAGCTGCATGTATGATGAAAATAATAGAGTTTTTTATATTAACAACATGTACTTTATTTTTTTACTTATTTCACCTTGATTTATACAAATTTTCATGGCAAACATTTTGGGAAACAATGACAATATACAAAATATAAGTGTTAGTAAACTGAACAAAACAGAACAGAACAATAAGAGTTATTTTAGGTATGATAATTATGATAGATTTTTTAGAATTAGCAACATGTACTTTAATTTTTGATAAAAATTTTAAATGACAACACTTAATCATAAATAAATAATCATTATTTAAGTAAAAGACAAGAAAGTAATTATACAACTTTTGACAAATAATATCTAAAAGTGCATGATGAAAAAATACAAAAAAAACTTAAATTCATACATTAATGTTAGTGATGTTAGTAAGTATGGCCTCTAAACCTCCCCTTATAGCCATACCCTTGCGGCCTTAACACTAAAAAAATAAAAACAATGCTTCCTTGAGATATAGTAAAAAAATAACTAACTAAAGCGTGGTTAACATAATAAAACTCTAAAATTGATAACTAAGAACACCAGCAACTATGAAATATGGGTTTGAATACAAGTTTGATATTAGAAACACTGAAATCTTTTAAAAACAATGTTGTTGAAATAAGATACACTAAGTTAAAAAATAAAAGTGTTTTTAATCAAAGAAATATTAAATTAACAAGAGCTGTCAGAGGAGACAGCATGCTTGACTAAGCAATTATTTGTCACAGGAGATGTGGTTGATGATAAGGAACATACATATTTTAAGTTGGAAATATAACCTTAAAAGATTTAAAGTAAAAAAAAATCTTTAAAATTGAAAGTACAATAGGGACAATATTGAAAAAAATGTATTTGGAGTTATGAGCCTTGTCACATGAAATGTGGTTGATAATAAGGAACATATACTTAAAAGGTTGAAGTCAATACCTACAGAAATAAAACAGTTGCAGTAAAAACAAATATTTTTTTAAGAAATTTCTAAGTTTAAGGAGGGATAGTTCTGAAAAAAATGTAATTGGAGTAATGAACCTTGTCACATGAGATGGGGTAGATAATAAGGAACATACATTTAAAGTTTGAAGTCAATACCTAAAGAAATAAAATAGCTGCAGTAAAAACAAATATTTTTTTAAAATAAAACTATTTGTTCAAGGGGGATAATTCTGGAAAAATTTTAAAAGGAGTTATGAATCTTGTCACATGAGATGAGGGTTGATGATAAGGAACAAATACTTAAAGTTTGAAGTCAATATCATTAGAAATAAAAAAGTTGCAGTGAAAACAAATATATCTTTTAAGAAATCTCTAAGTTCAAGGGGGATAATTCAGAAAACAAAGTATAAGGAGTTATGAACCATGCCACATGAGATGAGGTTGATAATATAGAACATATATTTAAAATTCGAAGTCAATACCTAAAGAAATAAAACAGTTGTTAATTTCAAGGGCAGTTAATTCTTAAAAAAAGTATTTGGAGTCATGAACATTATCACATGAGATGTGGTTGATAATAAGTAACATATATTTTTAGTTTGAAGTTGATACCTTTAGAAATAAAAAAGTTATAGTAAAAATATTTTACTGCACGAAAACTTTAATCAGAGTTGTTGATACAGACGCTGACGTTGACGCTAAGGCGGGTAGGAGAGCTCTTCATTTACTTCATAAAGTCGAGCTAAAAACTATTTTCATATTTAAGAAACACAAATAAACAAATATATATGAGTTACAAATTAAACGATCATATATTTGTTTATTTCAACACCGGTAGTTTCAAAATAGCATCTTAATATATCCGAGATTATCGCAACAAATCGCCGAGGAGTTCCAAATATATCGTTATGGAATGTTTTGTAACGTTGGAGGTAACTAAACGCATGGATGGTCTAAAAACTAGAGTGTTCCTAATGTTTGTATACAACTAATAATGTATGATAAAAAACTAGTAAGGCATACCCTGAGTGTACCTCATGTTGGTAAAAAAGTGTTGAATAGTAAAAATCAAACAGAATTAGATATAGAAACCCCCAAAACAGATGTAACTATTGTAAGGCACACAGAAGTTTCAACGGAGTCTTAGCCTAACATACCAAGCGGACCTCACACACAGAAGAAAAATATATGCAGTAAATGTAAAAAGTCACGAAGGTAAAAATATGTTTCATATATTGTTTATATAAAAAAACACTGAAGTATAATGTGTAACATATTATTAAAGTTCCTGTTGTAAGTAGAAGAAATAAAGCTTAATCAATTGTTCCTGTTTTTAATAAAAAACATTGTTGCATTGTTTTGTGGATCATTTATGTATATATTTTACCATTTTATGTAAAAGTATGATAGTATCAAACCATATATTATAATTCTTGTAATTATTCTTATTTTCATTATACATGTAGTTACAGAGATTATTACAGATCTAAACATTTTAACTAAGTTATAAAAAGAATATAAGTTATCTGTCATCATAATATAGTTGAAACGTAAAGAAATATACAAAGTCCATTTATCAATAGAGATACGACAGTTTTTACATCTAAAAAGTATGTCAGCTAAGTAAATATCAAAATATACTCCTTAATATGATTTAAATTTAGAGGGAGATAAGAAAGGTATAACTTTTCAAAATTTGTCTCCCTTATTTCCTACAAAAAATACAATGACAAATCTGAAATATGTAGGACAGTGAAAGTGATATATATAATAATTATATTGTAAAAATGAATTGATATTTGTATTTGTTTATTGTTGTATTGAATTGTAATTTGTTTATGTATGTTAATGTATTGTTTTGTAAAATTTGTATGATAATTGTATTTTTACGAGTATATTATTTTATAATTTATATTTATATTAATAGGCAAAAGCCAGTGTTCCTGTCCTTATAAAACATCTTATGAAGACATTCCTGAGTGTTTTTTTTTTGTGAAAAAAACAAACAATTAAAGCATAAGAATTAAAAGAGTCTTCCTGCAGTAACTACCAATAAGTTCAAATAAGAAAGCTACAACATTAATAAAAAGAGACAACTACATTCATGTTGTTAGTATCAGTCACATGTAGTTTATATCAAATATATTTTAAACACAAGACAACTAATATTGCATAAACTTAATATCAAAAACACTAAATTAAGAAAGTGCATGTACAAAATAAATAATAATATAAAACATTAAAAAAAATCATACGTAAATATCTACGTGTTAGAAACAATAAAGAGTGATTCTGTTGTAGCTAAAAATTATTATGTTGGTAAAAGAAAACTGAATAATAAATAAATTAATTCAATAATACATATAAATGGAAAATCTAGATTGGATGATCTCCTTTAGATATACTGTAAGAAGAATTTTATCAAGTTATTGACTACAACATTTATAGAGGGTACTGTATTAACGTATGTTTTTGTCTTTCATAGCATGAAGAGCTTACATTTTCCTGATGCATACTGACTTGTATGTTTAACATTCTTCATAATACAATTTTTAAAATATAAATTAAACACAACTTAAACAAATCAACTTAAACCCAGCCAATAAACACCCACTGAAACTTGAACTCAGAACTCCTCATGACAAAGAGACTGATCACTAGCACAAGGTGTTTTGCATGCAGCAGCATGCCACACATTGATAAACTTTTATTTCGAAAGAGTTATTAGTTGAAAAGTGAATTTTGATCATAAACTCCATCCAACAGAGCTTGACTGATACTTATTTATGTATCTTGATGGGTAGTGTGTTTGATTTGTACAATAATTATTAGAAAATTTATTATATTCATGGATTATTATTCTTGATTACTATTGTGGTCACTCCTTGTTCATCCAGACTTGTGACTGGCTCACATGATGCAGTTAGATCATTTTAAGAACTAACGCATCAATATAAGGTCAAGTTACCCACATAAAGCAATAGTCAGTGCAACTCTGGGTGGGTGAGTAGAGGTGGGGCTTGTCTTAACTCTAACTCTTAAGTCGCACCGTTTTGACATACGACATATACACGAAGCATAGTGACGAAACACTATGGATAATGTATATGTGTGCATACATATCCTTTGCAACCAAGGCAAATCACAACTGACCCCGACGGATGCATTGGGTACGGACCCCGTTAGGGATAGGACCTCAATCAAGAGCGCTGCGACCATTGCCGTAACCTGTGGTCTTATCTCAAGACGGAGTGTATGCATTTTTCATATGCAAACTAAAACTAAGAGACATGGAATATTATGGATCATCTCATCTCATCTCATCTGGTTTTGGTATGTATGGATCGTCTCATCTTGGTTGGGTATATATGGATCATCTAATCTGAGTGGGATGTATCAGGGTAATTTCATCTGGGTTGCATGTATATGGATAATCTCATCTGGGATGGATGTATATGGATAATCTTATCTGGGTTGGTTGTATATGGATAATATTATCTGGTTTGGATGTATATGGATGATCTCATCTGTGTTGGATGTATATGGATGATCTTATCCGGTTTGGATCTATATGGATGATCTTATCCAGTTTGGATGTATATGGATGATCTAATCTGGTTTTGATGTATATGGATGTTCTCATCTGTGCTGGATGTATATGGATGATCTCATCTGTTTTGGTTGTATATGGATGATCTTATCTGGTTTGGATGTATATGGATGACCTCATCTGTGTTGGATGTAAATGAATGATTTTATCTGGTTTGGATGTATATGGATGATTTTATCTGGTTTGATGTATATGGATGATTTCATCTGTGATGAATGAATATGGATGATTATATCTGGTTTGGATGTATATGGATGATCTTATCTGGTTTGGATGTAAATGGATGATCTCATCTGTGTTGGATGAATATGGATGATCTTATCTGGTTTGGATGTATATGGATGATCTCATGTGGTTAGGATATACATGGATGGTCTTATCTGGTTTTGATGAATATGGGTGATCTCATCTGGTTTGGATGTATCTGGAAGATCTTATCTGTGTTGGATGTGTATGGGTGATCTCATCTGTGTTGGATGTAAAAGGATGATCTTATCTGGTTTGGATGTGAATGGATGATCTCATTTGGGTTGGTATTTATGGATAGTTTCATGTGTGCCTGGAATTTATGGTTTATTATATATATATATCTAATCTGGGTTGGATGTATATGGATCAGATAGTCTGGGTTGGTACTTATGGATATGCATTCCTGTATGTTTGGTATTTGTTGATAATTTTATGCGGGATTAGTATTCATGGGCATTTGGTTTTTTTTTATTATTGCATGAGCTTTTTTTAATTTATTGATAATTTCATATGCGTTCGGTATTTATGGGTTATTTTATATGGAACATCTCATCTGGTTGGGTATATATGGACAATCTCATCTGAATTGGATGTATATGGATCATTTTATCTGAGTTGGATGTATATGGATCAGATAGTCTGGGTTGGTATTTATGGATATACGTTCAAGCATGTTTCGTATTCATGGATAATTTCATGTTTGATAGGTATTTATTGTTATTTTCAAGTTGGTTTATTATTTATTGATGATTTCATTGGCATTTTGTTTTTTTTGAATAATTGCATGAGTTTTTTTAATTGTTTGATAATTTCAAATGTGTTTGGTATTTATGGGTAATTATATATGGATCATCTTATCTGGGTTGGATGTATATGGATAATTTCATCTGGGTTGGATATTTATGGATTATCTTATCTGGGTTTGATGCACATGGATCAGCTAGTCTGGTATATATTGATAAATTCATGTGTTGTTGGTATTTAATGATAAATTCATGGGCATTTGGAATTTTTTGATAAGTTCATGTGTGTTTGGTATTAATGGATATTTTCATAGGCATTAAGTATTTATGGATAATTCATGTGCCTTTAGTAATTATCAATAATTTCACGTGGGTTTGGTATTCATTTATAATTTCATATGAGTTTGGCATTTATGATTAATGACATAAGCCTATGGTACTTATGGATAATTTCATGTGGGTTAGGTATTCAGGCATAATTTCATATGGGTTTGGCATTTATGATTAATGTCATGAGGGTATGACACTTATGAATAATTTCATAAAGGTTTTGTATTTTTGTATAATTTCATGTGAATTTTGTATTTATTGATAATTGCATGTGCCTATTGAATTGATTGGTAATTACATGTGTATTTGGTATCCATGGATAATGCTGTAAGCATTAAGTATTGAAAGATAAGTTTATGTACCTTTAATATTTTTACATAATTTTATGTGGATTTTGTATTTATGAATAAAATTCATGGACATTTGATATTTTTTAATGATTTAATGAGCAACTTTATTTTTTACTTAATTCACCTCCATACAAACAGATTTTCATTGCATACATTTGGGGCAGCAACAAAATGATTCACTAATGTAAATATAAGTAATACAGAACAGAACACTTCTGATTTCATGTATAAACAATAATTGAATTTCTCATATAAACAAGTACTTTAATTTTTTACTTAATTGACCATAAAATATAACACACAAAATTGACCAAACAAATGATACATGAAATTTAATATAAGTACAACAGAACAGAACAGAACAGAACAATTATAGCTACATGTGTAAAAAAATTAGTTCTCTTTTATAAGCAACATGTACTTTATTGAATATAAAGATCTTCATAACATATATTTGGGACACCGACAAAATGATACATTAATGTTCATGTTAGTAGAACAGAAGAGAGCAGAACAGAGCAGAACAGAACAGAACAGAACAATTATAGCTACATGTATAAAAAAATAGGTCTCTTATATTAGCAACATGTACTTTTTGTGAATATAAAGATCTTCATAACATATATTTGGGACACCAAAAAAATGATACATTTATGTTAATGTAAGTAGAACAGAACAGAGCAAAACAGAACAAGCAATTATAACCACATGTATAAAAAAATTAGGTCTCTTATATTAGCAACATGTTCTTTTTTTAATATAAAAATCTTCATAACATATATTTGGGACACCGAAAAAATGATACATTTATGTTAATGTAAGTAGAACAGAACAGAGCAAAACAGAACAAGCAATTAGAAGCACATGTATAAAAAAATTAGGTCTCTTATATTAGCAACATGTTCTTTTATTAATATAAAAATCTTCATAACATATATTTGGGACACCGACAAAATGATACATTAATGTAAATGTTAGAAGAACAGAACAGTGCAGAACAGAACAGAACAATTATAGCTACATGTATAAAAAAATTAGGTCTCTTATATAAGCAACATGTACTTTTTTTGAATATAAAGATCTTCATAACATATATTTGGGACACCGAAAAAATGATACATTTATGTTAATGTTAGTAGAACAGAACAGAGCAAAACAGAGCAAAACAATTATAGCCACATGTATAAAAAAATTAGGTCTCTTATTAGCAACATGTTCTTTTTTTAATATAAGAATCTTCATAACAAATATTTGGGACACCGACAAAATGATACATTAATGTAAATGTTAGAAGAACAGAACAGTGCAGAACAGAACAGAACAATTATAGCTACATTTGAAAAAAAAATTAGGTCTCTTATATTAGCAACATGTACTTTTTTTGAATATAAAGATCTTCATAACATATATTTGGGACACCAAAAAAATGATACATTTATGTTAATGTTAGTAGAACAGAACAGAACAAAACAGAACAAAACAATTATAGCCACATGTATAAAAAAATTAGGTCTCTTATATTAGCAACATCTTCTTTTTTTAATATAAAAATCTTCATAACATATATTTTGGACACCGACAAAATGATACATTAATGTTAATGTTGGTAGAACAGAACAGAGCAGAACAGAACAGAACAGAACAATTATAGCTACATGTATAAAAAAATAGGTCTCTTTCATTAGCAACATGTACTTTTTTTAATATAAAGGTCTTCATTACATATATTTGGGACACCGACAAAATGATACATTTATGTTAATGTTAGTAGAACAGAACTGAGCCAAACAGAACAAAACAATTATAGCCACATGTATAAAAAATTAGGTCTCTTATATTAGCAACATGTTCTTTTTTTGATATAAAAATCTTCATAACATATATTTGGGACACCGACAAAATGATACATTAATGTTAATGTTAGTAGAACAGAACAGAGCAAAACAGAACAGAACAATTATAGCTACATGTATAAAAAATAGGTCTCTTATATTAGCAACATGTTCTTTTTGTGAATATAAAGATCTTCATAACATATATTTGGGACACCGAAAAAATGATACATTTATGTTAATGTTAGTAGAACAGAACAGAGCAGAACAATTTTTGCAACATGTATAAAAAATTAGGTCTCTTATATTAGCAACATGTACTTTTTTGAGTATAAAGATCTTCATAACATATATTTGGGACACCGACAAAATGATACATTTATATCAATGTAAATAGAACAGAACAGAGCAGAACAGAACATAACAATTTTAGCTACATGTATAAAAATAATTAAATCTAATATTAGCAAAATGTACTTTTTTTTTACTTAATTGACCTTAAGATATAACAAACAATATTGACCAACAAAATAATACATAAATATTTATATAAGAAGAGCAGAACAGAACAATTTTATCTACATACATGATAAAAAAATGTTTTATATTAGCAGCAATGAACTTCATTTTTACTTAATTGACATAAAATAAAAAGATTTCAATAACATATATTTTGGGCAACATCAAAATAATACATAAATGTTAATGTTAGTAGAACAGAACAGAACAATTAAGCTATATGTAAAAGATAATTGAGATCTTATAATAGCAACATGTACTTTATTTTTTACTTAATTAATAAAATTTATACATGTAAATGTATGATGATAAAATACAAAAAACTTTAAGTAAGTAAATTAATATTAGTGTTGTTATTAAGTATGGCCTCCAAAACCTCCCCTTATAGCCATACCCTTACCGCCTTAACACTAAGAACTATCAATTATGTCACCATGAAATATTTAAAAAAAAATCACTATACTAAAAAAATAAGTACATGTTGATAATATATAAAAGATTGAAAACAAACAAATCATACATTAATATCATATTGTTAGAAAAAAAAGAATGGTTCTGTTGTAGCTATATGTTATGATGTTGGTAAAAGAAAACTAAATAATCAGTAAATAAATGTGAAAGTTGTTAGTATCAGACTACTATAAAAAATCAAATATAAATGTTGTTAGTAAGTATGGCCTCCAAAACCTCCCCTCACAGCCATACCCTTACCGCCTTAACACTAAGAACTATCAATTATGTCACCATGAACAATTCTAAACTAACAAAAGTATTGTTACAAAAAAGCGCTAAAATGCATAGTAAAAGTTCAAAATGTTAACGTATCAAAGTGTTTTATTATTAATAATATCATTGTACATAAATACATGTTCTTATTTGTAGCATAACATTAATTGTTATTGATTCTGGAGTCAGAGCAAAAAACATGAAATCATACACAATTGTTCTTGTTGATAATATAAAAAATCAAAACATACATACTTTTTACTGTTGTTCAAACTCCAGTCACCCTGTAACAGACTCATAAAGAAATATTTTCTCAACAAACAAATTATTACCTGGAATCAAAGATCATTATACTTAAGACAACTATAATTCAGTTTGTTTGTATGGGTTTAAAGGCACATTAACACAAAAAAGGTAATATCGGGCGAACATAATTGCATAAGCATATTATAAGAAACACTAAGATAAAAAAAGTACATGTTGATAATATATATAATAATAATATTTATTTGGAATAGTGTACACATAGCATAATTACAATAAACATACTACATATCATGTGACAAGTAATAAGCTATGACAGGCACACCAACACCAGGGATAGCACAAAAAAGGGCAAGCCCTTATTTTCATTGTATATAACATTGACAACAAAAAAATATTCAAAAAAGTGTTCCTGTTATAAGTAGAAATATGTTGATATAAAAAAACCAACAACAATAAATAAATGTGAATTTTGTTAGTATAGGACATATACTTATAAAAAAACAAATGTTAATTTTGTTAGTCAGTATGGCCTCCAAACCTCCCCTTCTAGCCATACCCTTACCACCTTGTATTTAACACTAAGAACTATTAATAAAGTCACCATGAACAATTCAAAAATAACAAACTAAAGTCTTGTATGTACTAGAAAGCATTAGAATTATAATAATAATAATAAAAGCATTAAAAGAAAATGAAGAAGAAGATTTTATTTTAAAAATCAATAGGTCAATAGACTTGTGTGAACATACAATCCCTGCGTTCAGTTACGGTGAACTTTACAAAACGCTCCGTAACGATACATTCGGAACTCCTCAGCCATTCACAGAGAATATTAGAACATATTTAGACGCTATTTTGAAACTACCAGTGTTAAAGTAAACAAATTTATGATCGTTTAGGCATTGAGTGATGTTTCGATTTTAGTCCATAAATTTTGAAACATCACTCGTTGCCTTAAAGATATCATGTTTGTGTAATAGATTAGGCTATTCGCAGCAAATGGTTGAGGAGTTCTGAATGTATCGTTATGTAACGTTCTGTAACATTTTGTGTAATTAAACACGCTAAATGTTTAACATAAAATATACAATTATGTGACAATGACATTATACATAATCAATTACATACAGTAGAACAGGAGAGAACATTAAAGAATAATGTAAACTTTAATAAACATATTATGCAGTATAGTACTTTTGTAAAATGCTGTAAGAGTAAATTTTAAAGAAAATTTATTCAAACACAATCAAATATCACAGTCGACAAGAGTTAAAAAGGTTATATATTAAATATTATATATTAAAATTTTAAGACAGACGCAAGAGATGGTGACTTTTACTACTTTTTTAAATATAGAGAAAAGCAAGCTTGCGCGATAACTTAATGTACCAATAAGTTCAAATAAGAAAGCTACAGCATTAATAAAAAGAGACAACTACATTCATGTTGTTAGTATCAGTCACATGTAGTTTATATCAAATATATTTTAAACACAAGACAACTAATATTGCATAAACTTAATATCAAAAACACTAAATTAAGAAAGTGCATGTACAAAATAAATAATAATATAAAACATTAAAAAAAATCATACGTAAATATCTACGTGTTAGAAACAATAAAGAGTGATTCTGTTGTAGCTAAAAATTATTATGTTGGTAAAAGAAAACTGAATAATAAATAAATTAATTCAATAATACATATAAATGGAAAATCTAGATTGGATGATCTCCTTTAGATATACTGTAAGAAGAATTTTATCAAGTTATTGACTACAACATTTATAGAGGGTACTGTATTAACGTATGTTTTTGTCTTTCATAGCATGAAGAGCTTACATTTTCCTGATGCATACTGACTTGTATGTTTAACATTCTTCATAATACAATTTTTAAAATATAAATTAAACACAACTTAAACAAATCAACTTAGACCCAGCCAATAAACACCCACTGAAACTTGAACTCAGAACTCCTCATGACAAAGAGACTGATCACTAGCACAAGGTGTTTTGCATGCAGCAGCATGCCACACATTGATAAACTTTTATTTCGAAAGAGTTATTAGTTGAAAAGTGAATTTTGATCATAAACTCCATCCAACAGAGCTTGACTGATACTTATTTATGTATCTTGATGGGTAGTGTGTTTGATTTGTACAATAATTATTAGAAAATTTATTATATTCATGGATTATTATTCTTGATTACTATTGTGGTCACTCCTTGTTCATCCAGACTTGTGACTGGCTCACATGATGCAGTTAGATCATTTTAAGAACTAACGCATCAATATAAGGTCAAGTTACCCACATAAAGCAATAGTCAGTGCAACTCTGGGTGGGTGAGTAGAGGTGGGGCTTGTCTTAACTCTAACTCTTAAGTCGCACCGTTTTGACATACGACATATACACGAAGCATAGTGACGAAACACTATGGATAATGTATATGTGTGCATACATATCCTTTGCAACCAAGGCAAATCACAACTGACCCCGACGGATGCATTGGGTACGGACCCCGTTAGGGATAGGACCTCAATCAAGAGCGCTGCGACCATTGCCGTAACCTGTGGTCTTATCTCAAGACGGAGTGTATGCATTTTTCATATGCAAACTAAAACTAAGAGACATGGAATATTATGGATCATCTCATCTCATCTCATCTGGTTTTGGTATGTATGGATCGTTTCATCTTGGTTGGGTATATATGGATCATCTAATCTGAGTGGGATGTATCAGGGTAATTTCATCTGGGTTGCATGTATATGGATAATCTCATCTGGGATGGATGTATATGGATAATCTTATCTGGGTTGGTTGTATATGGATAATATTATCTGGTTTGGATGTATATGGATGATCTCATCTGTGTTGGATGTATATGGATGATCTTATCCGGTTTGGATCTATATGGATGATCTTATCCAGTTTGGATGTATATGGATGATCTAATCTGGTTTTGATGTATATGGATGTTCTCATCTGTGCTGGATGTATATGGATGATCTCATCTGTTTTGGTTGTATATGGATGATCTTATCTGGTTTGGATGTATATGGATGACCTCATCTGTGTTGGATGTAAATGGATGATTTTATCTGGTTTGGATGTATATGGATGATTTTATCTGGTTTGATGTATATGGATGATTTCATCTGTGATGAATGAATATGGATGATTATATCTGGTTTGGATGTATATGGATGATCTTATCTGGTTTGGATGTAAATGGATGATCTTATCTGTGTTTAATGAATATGGATGATCTAATCTGGTTTGGATGTACATGGATGGTCTTATCTGGTTATGATGTATATGGATGATCTCATCTGTGTTGGATGAATATGGATGATCTTATCTGGTTTGGATGTATATGGATGATTTCATCTGTGTTGGATGAATATGAATGATCTTATCTGGTTAGGATATACATGGATGGTCTTATCTGGTTTTGATGAATATGGGTGATCTCATCTGGTTTGGATGTATCTGGAAGATCTTATCTGTGTTGGATGTGTATGGGTGATCTCATCTGTGTTGGATGTAAAAGGATGATCTTATCTGGTTTGGATGTGAATGGATGATCTCATTTGGGTTGGTATTTATGGATAGTTTCATGTGTGCCTAGAATTTATGGTTTATTATATATATATATCTAATCTGGGTTGGATGTATATGGATCAGATAGTCTGGGTTGGTACTTGCATTCCTGTATGTTTGGTATTTGTTGATAATTTTATGCGGGATTAGTATTCATGGGCATTTGGTTTTTTTTTATTATTGCATGAGCTTTTTTTAATTTATTGATAATTTCATATGCGTTTGGTATTTATGGGTTATTTTATATGGAACATCTCATCTGGTTGGGTATATATGGACAATCTCATCTGAATTGGATGTATATGGATCATTTTATCTGAGTTGGATGTATATGGATCAGATAGTCTGGGTTGGTATTTATGGATATACGTTCAAGCATGTTTCGTATTCATGGATAATTTCATGTTTGATAGGTATTTATTGTTATTTTCAAGTTGGTTTATTATTTATTGATGATTTCATTGGCATTTTGTTTTTTTTGAATAATTGCATGAGTTTTTTTAATTGTTTGATAATTTCAAATGTGTTTGGTATTTATGGGTAATTATATATGGATCATCTCATCTGGGTTGGATGTATATGGATAATTTCATCTGGGTTGGATATTTATGGATTATCTTATCTGGGTTTGATGCACATGGATCAGCTAGTCTGGTATATATTGATAAATTCATGTGTTGTTGGTATTTAATGATAAATTCATGGGCATTTGGAATTTTTTGATAAGTTCATGTGTGTTTGGTATTAATGGATATTTTCATAGGCATTAAGTATTTATGGATAATTCATGTGCCTTTAGTAATTATCAATAATTTCACGTGGGTTTGGTATTCATTTATAATTTCATATGAGTTTGGCATTTATGATTAATGACATAAGCCTATGGTACTTATGGATAATTTCATGTGGGTTAGGTATTCAGGCATAATTTCATATGGGTTTGGCATTTATGATTAATGTCATGAGGGTATGACACTTATGAATAATTTCATAAAGGTTTTGTATTTTTGTATAATTTCATGTGAATTTTGTATTTATTGATAATTGCATGTGCCTATTGAATTGATTGGTAATTACATGTTTATTTGGTATCCATGGATAATGCTGTAAGCATTAAGTATTGAAAGATAAGTTTATGTACCTTTAATATTTTTACATAATTTTATGTGGATTTTGTATTTATGAATAAAATTCATGGACATTCGATATTTTTTAATGATTTAATGAGCAACTTTATTTTTTACTTAATTCACCTCCATACAAACAGATTTTCATTGCATACATTTGGGGCAGCAACAAAATGATTCACTAATGTAAATATAAGTAATACAGAACAGAACACTTCTGATTTCATGTATAAACAATAATTGAATTTCTCATATAAACAAGTACTTTAATTTTTTACTTAATTGACCATAAAATATAACACACAAAATTGACCAAACAAATGATACATGAAATTTAATATAAGTACAACAGAACAGAACAGAACAGAACAATTATAGCTACATGTGTAAAAAAATTAGTTCTCTTTTATAAGCAACATGTACTTTATTGAATATAAAGATCTTCATAACATATATTTGGGACACCGACAAAATGATACATTAATGTTCATGTTAGTAGAACAGAAGAGAGCAGAACAGAGCAAAACAGAACAAGCAATTATAACCACATGTATAAAAAAATTAGGTCTCTTATATTAGCAACATGTTCTTTTTTTAATATAAAAATCTTCATAACATATATTTGGGACACCGAAAAAATGATACATTTATGTTAATGTAAGTAGAACAGAACAGAGCAAAACAGAACAAGCAATTATAACCACATGTATAAAAAAATTAGGTCTCTTATATTAGCAACATGTTCTTTTTTTAATATAAAAATCTTCATAACAAATATTTGGGACACCGACAAAATGATACATTAATGTAAATGTTAGAAGAACAGAACAGTGCAGAACAGAACAGAACAATTATAGCTACATGTATAAAAAAATTAGGTCTCTTATATAAGCAACATGTACTTTTTTTGAATATAAAGATCTTCATAACATATATTTGGGACACCGAAAAAATGATACATTTATGTTAATGTTAGTAGAACAGAACAGAGCAAAACAGAACAAAACAATTATAGCCACATGTATAAAAAAATTAGGTCTCTTATTAGCAACATGTTCTTTTTTTAATATAAAAATCTTCATAACAAATATTTGGGACACCGACAAAATGATACATTAATGTAAATGTTAGAAGAACAGAACAGTGCAGAACAGAACAGAACAATTATAGCTACATTTGAAAAAAAAATTAGGTCTCTTATATAAGCAACATGTACTTTTTTTGAATATAAAGATCTTCATAACATATATTTGGGACACCAAAAAAATGATACATTTATGTTAATGTTAGTAGAACAGAACAGAGCAAAACAGAACAAAACAATTATAGCCACATGTATAAAAAAATTAGGTCTCTTATATTAGCAACATGTTCTTTTTTTAATATAAAAATCTTCATAACATATATTTTGGACACCGACAAAATGATACATTAATGTTAATGTTGGTAGAACAGAACAGAGCAGAACAGAACAGAACAGAACAGAACAATTATAGCTACATGTATAAAAAAATAGGTCTCTTTCATTAGCAACATGTACTTTTTTTAATATAAAGGTCTTCATTACATATATTTGGGACACCGACAAAATGATACATTTATGTTAATGTTAGTAGAACAGAACTGAGCCAAACAGAACAAAACAATTATAGCCACATGTATAAAAAAATTAGGTCTCTTATATTAGCAACATGTTCTTTTTTTGATATAAAAATCTTCATAACATATATTTGGGACACCGACAAAATGATACATTAATGTGAATGTTAGTAGAACAGAACAGAGCAAAACAGAACAGAACAATTATAGCTACATGTATAAAAAATAGGTCTCTTATATTAGCAACATGTTCTTTTTGTGAATATAAAGATCTTCATAACATATATTTGGGACACCGAAAAAATGATACATTTATGTTAATGTTAGTAGAACAGAACAGAGCAGAACAATTTTTGCTACATGTATAAAAATAATTAAATCTAATATTAGCAAAATGTACTTTTTTTTTACTTAATTGACCTTAAGATATAACAAACAATATTGACCAACAAAATAATACATAAATATTTATATAAGAAGAGCAGAACAGAACAATTTTATCTACATACATGATAAAAAAAATGTTTTATATTAGCAGCAATGAACTTCATTTTTACTTAATTGACATAAAATAAAAAGATTTCAATAACATATATTTTGGGCAACATCAAAATAATACATAAATGTTAATGTTAGTAGAACAGAACAGAACAATTAAGCTATATGTAAAAGATAATTGAGATCTTATAATAGCAACATGTACTTTATTTTTTACTTAATTAATAAAATTTATACATGTAAATGTATGATGATAAAATACAAAAAACTTTAAGTAAGTAAATTAATATTAGTGTTGTTAGTAAGTATGGCCTCCAAAACCTCCCCTTATAGCCATACCCTTACCGCCTTAACACTTAGAACTATCAATTATGTCACCATGAAATATTAAAAAAAAAAAACACTATACTAAAAAAATAAGTACATGTTGATAATATATAAAAGATTGAAAACAAACAAATCATACATTAATATCATATTGTTAGAAAAAAAAGAATGGTTCTGTTGTAGCTATATGTTATGATGTTGGTAAAAGAAAACTAAATAATCAGTAAATAAATGTGAAAGTTGTTAGTATCAGACTACTATAAAAAATCAAATATAAATGTTGTTAGTAAGTATGGCCTCCAAAACCTCCCCTCACAGCCATACCCTTACCGCCTTAACACTAAGAACTATCAATTATGTCACCATGAACAATTCTAAACTAACAAAAGTATTGTTACAAAAAAAGCGCTAAAATGCATAGTAAAAGTTCAAAATGCTAACGTATCAAAGTGTTTTATTATTAATAATATCATTGTACATAAATACATGTTCTTATTTGTAGCATAACATTAATTGTTATTGATTCTGGAGTCAGAGCAAAAAACATGAAATCATACACAATTGTTCTTGTTGATAATATAAAAAATCAAAACATACATACTTTTTACTGTTGTTCAAACTCCAGTCACCCTGTAACAGACTCATAAAGAAATATTTTCTCAACAAACAAATTATTACCTGGAATCAAAGATCATTATACTTAAGACAACTATAATTCAGTTTGTTTGTATGGGTTTAAAGGCACATTAACACAAAAAAGGTAATATCGGGCGAACATAATTGCATAAGCATATTATAAGAAACACTAAGATAAAAAAGTACATGTTGATAATATATATAATAATAATATTTATTTGGAATAGTGTACACATAGCATAATTACAATAAACATACTACATATCATGTGACAAGTAATAAGCTATGACAGGCACACCAACACCAGGGATAGCACAAAAAAGGGCAAGCCCTTATTTTCATTGTATATAACATTGACAACAAAAAAATATTCAAAAAAGTGTTCCTGTTATAAGTAGAAATATGTTGATATAAAAAAACCAACAACAATAAATAAATGTGAATTTTGTTAGTATAGGACATATACTTATAAAAAAACAAATGTTAATTTTGTTAGTCAGTATGGCCTCCAAACCTCCCCTTCTAGCCATACCCTTACCACCTTGTATTTAACACTAAGAACTATTAATAAAGTCACCATGAACAATTCAAAAATAACAAACTAAAGTCTTGTATGTACTAGAAAGCATTAAAATTATAATAATAATAATAAAAGCATTAAAAGAAAATGAAGAAGAAGATTTTATTTTAAAAATCAATAGGTCAATAGACTTGTGTGAACATACAATCCCTGCGTTCAGTTACGGTGAACTTTACAAAACGCTCCGTAACGATACATTCGGAACTCCTCAGCCATTCACAGAGAATATTAGAACATATTTAGACGCTATTTTGAAACTACCAGTGTTAAAGTAAACAAATTTATGATCGTTTAGGCATTGAGTGATGTTTCGATTTTAGTCCATAAATTTTGAAACATCACTCGTTGCCTTAAAGATATCATGTTTGTGTAATAGATTAGGCTATTCGCAGCAAATGGTTGAGGAGTTCTGAATGTATCATTATGTAACGTTCTGTAACATTTTGTGTAATTAAACACGCTAAATGTTTAACATAAAATATACAATTATGTGACAATGACATTATACATAATCAATTACATACAGTAGAACAGGAGAGAACATTAAAGAATAATGTAAACTTTAATATACATATTATGCAGTATAGTACTTTTGTAAAATGCTGTAAGAGTAAATTTTGAAGAAAATTTATTCAAACACAATCAAATATCACAGTCGACAAGAGTTAAAAAGGTTATATATTAAATATTATATATTAAAATTTTAAGACAGACGCAAGAGATGGTGACTTTTACTACTTTTTTAAATATAGAGAAAAGCAAGCTTGCGCGATAACTTAATGTGGCAAAATCAAAATTGAACAATTAAAGAAACCTGACAACTAAGTAACCACCAGTAAGTGTTTTGGAAAAGAATTTTTGAATGAAAGAAATTGGACTGGAGGGAAAGAGAAGAAGACTTTAAATGTCAACCTTTAACAAGTTACAATGTATTTAGATACGTCAAATACAAATTATAGAACAGCATGGCACAGAACAGCACAGAACAGAACAGGACAGAACAAAACAGAACAGGACAGAACATAACATACACTTTAATTAACCCAGGTATATAAACAGCATGGGATTAATTTATATATAGGAATTTATTCATTATATTCTTAATTTGAAATAATTATAAGCAAGAACAAGTTCATCATGTTTATGTTATATAATATTATTATTATTATAAGTATAATTATACATAAATACATGTCCCTATTTTTAGCAAAAAATTAAATGTAATAGCAATTATAGCGGGAATAGGAAAACATGAAATCATACACAATTGTTATCTTAACAGAATAAAGAATCTGTTAAGTCATATATACACTTTCCTGTTGTTCAAAGTACAATCACCCTTTAATAGAATGAAAAATTTTTTTTCCGTACAAACAAAAAAACATCTGAAATCAAATATTATTAAACATAAGATAACTATAATTGCACAAAACTTATTGTTAGAAAACACTAAATATAGGACATTAAGTACATTTTGATAATATATAAAACATTGAAATCAAACAAATCATTTATAAATATTCTAGTTGTTATTAAAATAAAGAGTGTTCCTGTTGTTACATTGTAGCAAGAATATGTTGATATAAGGAGACTAAATACATATAATAAATAAATAAATATTCATGTTGTTATAAAAAAAAAGAATGTTCATGTTGTTTGTAGGAGTATGTTGGTAAATGGAAACTGAATAATCAGTAAATAAATAAATATTCATGGTGTTTCAGAAATTAATATAATCAAACAAAATGTTAATGTTGTTAGTAAGTATGGCCTCCAAACCTCCCCTTATAGCCATACCCTTACCGCCTTAACACTAAAAACTATATAAATATTCTAAATTATCTAACTAAAGTATTGTTCATAAAAGCAAGTACTAAATCAATAATAAAATTTCAAATGTTTATGTTATGATATGTTGTTATTATTATTATTGTACATAAATACATGCCTATATTTTATAGCTTAACATTAATTGTAATTATTTTTGTAGTCAGAACAAAAAACAAAAAAATCATTCATACATTTTCCTGTTGTTCTAACTCCAAACACCCTGTTGAAGACTGCAAACAAAATATTAGCTGAAATCAAATATCATTAAACATAAGACAACTATAATTACATAAACTTATTATAAGAAACACTGAAATGAAAAAAAAGAACTAGATAATTTTAAACATTGAAAACCAACATATCATACATGAATATTCCCATTGCTATAAAAGCACAGAAAATGTGAATATAATAAAATGTACATAATTACATGATATTATTTTTGTATATAATTCAACATATTTGTTCCTTTCTTGATTGTAAAACCTCATAAAATCTTATATTTTGTTTTTCTGATGCATAAATAAATACAAAAAATATAATATAATCTTTTTGTTGTAATTATAAAAAAGACAATACTCAAACTGTAGATAGGCAAAACTTAACTCTGAAATCATAATCTGTAAACACTAGAGTACCTAAACCCATGAATAAATGTTAAATGTTTTATTATATGACGCTGATATGATCATAAACAAGTGTTCATGTTGTTGATTTAAAAATCACTGTAAATTAAATAAAGGTTCAAGCTTTATGTAAAAAAGTCATAAATAATGTGGACCATATTGAAAATTGACATGTAAATGTTAAATGTGTCATCCACTAAAGACTTTACATACTTAATTACTTTAAGCAAATGATTATGTTACATATACAAAATGTTATTATATATAAGAAACTCTAACAGCTTGAACTATGTTAAAAAGTGGTAAAATTCAAGTTACATATAAATTGTTGTTCATAATGTAAAAGAGAAAAACCCTATGAGTATGCATATGTTGTTCAAGTAATAAATATATTGAACCCTAAACTCATACATGAAGGTACAAGATCTTACAATACAAAAATCTCAGATCAGAAATAAAGTTCATGATGTGAAAATCCTGATGTCAAATTAAATGTTAATGTTAACTACAAATAATAAGGGTGTGACGGTTAACTGATATACAGGTTAATATTTCAATACAACTTCTGACGGTTTTTAACT
Organism: Mactra quadrangularis; assembly: GCA_025267735.1. Lineage (NCBI taxonomy): Eukaryota > Metazoa > Mollusca > Bivalvia > Venerida > Mactridae > Mactra > Mactra quadrangularis. The sequence goes on along the minus strand of CM046309.1, from coordinate 36,279,543 downwards.
GGTTCATTTTTCTTTTAACCGGTTTTTGCTAGCTATGTTCCATACTGATTATTTTTATCAGAGTCTGAAATTTAAATGTTTGAATTAATGTTAAAATGTGTTCGGAAACTTGAAATGTTTTTCATAAAGCGAGAGAATAATTATCTTTGGAAGTTCATTCAAAACCTCTTTTCTAACTGATATAAACATTGCGTAATACATATAAATCATTTGAAAATACGAATACGTAATCGCAAAGAACAATATGTATTGCAATATATTGCAATACGGTTTTTACCATATTGTTACACCCCTAATAAATAAATGTTCAAACATTTGATATGGTAGACATGCTCTTGGAACCCAATTTGTAAGACCAGGCAAATCTTAAAACCTGCTCAGTTCAGCATTCCTTTAGCTCCAAGGCTGGCAAACTCTTCCACTGAAATGGAGAGGTTATCTATTGCTATCTTTCAAACTATGGTTAATTGATTGAATATCTGTTAATCAAAATGGTAGTTTTTAATAGACTATAACCTTCTTAAACCTTTGAATTGAAATACCGAATCAGGTCTATTATTTTTTCCTTCTCATGTCAAGTCAAAATAAAAAATACATCTTAGTGTTTATATTTTCCAGTTTCTTGTATTAATTCATTGCTAATTATCTAATTCAATTTCATGAAAGATTAAAGTAATTAAAATCCTGACGGCCATCTAAATACATATTACAGTCAGATCTCAATACAACGACATTCTCGTTATACTGACATATTTTATGGGAACCAATACTTATAAGTACATGGTCGGAAGAATTCATTACACTGACATATGTGTTATAACGACACATTTCTTGGAAACAAACGATGTTGTTGTATTGAGATCTGACTGTATATTAAATCATAAGTACTATAATTTATTAAAGGTCATCTTGATAAAATAAATCAAATACTACAATCAATTCTCAAGGTAAAATGATTTATGTACAGAAATGTCACTTTAACATAATATACCAACACACTTATAAGTACATATAGCTAATAAAAGATCAAAGCGCTGATAGCACTGTCCAGACATGGCTCAAATAGGGTACAACAATATTGTCCAGTATTGTCCAATATTGTTAACAATTAGAGTTAAATTTGACTGCGCAAGCAACCCATGTAAAAACGCCTAAATCATAAATGAATGTACATACAGTTTGTAAAAGAAACAATGAAGTCTTACAATAAACTGCATGGTGATAATTTGATAAATAACTTAATCATATAGTTATGAACATGTTGTTAGTAAATGAACACAGAAATCTTTAATTAAAGAACATATGTTACTAACATAAGAAAAAACTGATTAGTCAGAAAACTTAGTCATAAATAAATATAAATTTTGTTAGTAAAGTTACATGTTGCTAATGTAAAAAAAAACCTAAGCATTGAATAAATATTCATGTTGTCAGTAAAAGGAACACTGAAATCTAAAGTCAAGATGGTAATATAAGAAAAACCCTTATTATGAATAAAATTAATGCATATGTTGTTAGTTAAAGGAACACTGAAATCTAATATCTAAGTACATGTTGCTATAATAAGAAAACACTTATATATACATAAATATATATCTTTCTAGTAACAGGAAAACTAAAATCTAAAATGTAGTTAGTAAAATGAACACTGAAATATTTATGTACATGTTTCTTATATAAGAGAAACTTAAGTCATAAATAAATATTCATGTTGTTAGTAAAAGGAACACTGAAATATTAAGGTACATGTTGCTAATATAAGAAAATAACTACATCATAAATAAAAGGAACACTGAAACATTAAGTACATGTTGCTAATATAAGAAAAACCCCTAAATCATAAATAAAAGAAACACTGAAATTAAAAGTACATGTTGCTGATATAAGAAAACCCCTAAATCATAAGTAAATATCAATGTTATTATTAAACGCACACTAAAAGGAACACTGAAATATTAAGGTACATGTTGCTAATATAAGAAAATAACTACATCATAAATAAAAGGAACACTGAAACATTAAGTACATGTTGCTAATATAAGAAAAACCCCTAAATCATAAATAAAAGGAACACTGAAATCAAAAGTACATTTTGCTAATATAAGAAAACCCCTAAATCATAAATAAAAGGAACACTGAAATCAAAAGTACATACTGCTAATATAAGAAAAACCCTAGATTATAAGAAATCAATATAAGTAATCAATGTTGTTAGTAAAACGCACTCTGAAACCTAAAGTATATGTTGCTAATATAAGAAAAAAACTAAATCATAAATAATTATCAATGTTGTTAGTAAAGGGCACACTGAAATCTAAAGCACTTGTTGCTAATAAAAGAAAAAAACTTAATCATGAATAAATATCAATGTTGTTAGTAAAAGGCACACAGAAATCTAAAGTACTTGTTGCTAACAAAAGAAACAACTAAATCATGATTAAATATCAATGTTAGTAAAAAGAACACCGAATTTGCTAATATAAGAAAAACACCTTATCATAAGTAATAGGAACACTGAAATCTAAAGTACATGTTTCTTATATAAAAAGTAAATCATAAATAAATATTCATGTTGTTAGGTAAAGGAACATTGAAATCTTATGAACAAGTTTCTTTTATAATAAACTTAATCATAAATAAACATTCATGTTGTTAGTAAAAGGAATACTGAAATACATGTATTAAAATAAATGTTTCTTATATAAGAAAAAAAACTTAATAATGAATACCTGGTATGTATATGTTGTTAGTAAAAAGAACACCAAATTTGCTAATATAAGAAAAAAAACCTTATCATAAGTAAAAGAAGCACTGAAATCCAAAGTACATACTTCTTATATAAAAAAATTAAATCACAAACAAATATTCATGTTGTTAGTAAAACGTACACTATAATCTTAAGTTCATATTGCTAATAAAAAGATAATCCTAAATCATAAGTAAAAGGAACACTGTAACCTAAAATATACATGTATGTTTCTTATAAAAAAAAACTTAATCATAAATAAATGTTCATGTTGTATAAAAGGAAACTTGTAATTAATGTTGAAGTTGTTTGTATAAAACTGAAATAATAATAAAAAACATTAAAGTTATGAATATATAACAATAAGTCCCTATCATTAGTTTGAAAACCAATAAACATATATAAATGATCCACAAGACAGTGTAAGACTATGCAAGGCAGGATTGTCTTAAGTTCCTGAGATATGATTGCATATCAGCATACCCACAGATCATAAATATTCCTGAAAGAACCTAAAGTTATAAATAAATGTTTATGTTGTAAATATATATAAAAAATGTACACTCGTTATAAATATTCAAGATTTTAGTATAAAAAACTCCTAATTTCATTATTAAATGTTCAAGTTGTAAAAAAAAGGAAATTATAATTAATGTTAAGATTTATTTAAATAGAAAACCTGAAATAATAACAAATGTTCTAGTTAGTTGTAAATATACATGTACAAAAAATCATAAAACAACATAAGGAAAAAAACAAATATCATATAAGTATTTATCAAAATATTCAAGAAACAATAATAAAAGAATATAATGTAATTTATTAAACAATATTACCTTGATGTCCCAACATAAAACCTGTGCCTTCCTTATTCTATACCGTAGTCCACCATCAACTAAAAATTGGAAATAAAATTGATGACTTGCATTTATATCTTGCTGACTAAGGGGTTTTCAACTTACTGTATACATGTATATATGTAGGACAATATTAAGAGTAAACTGTCACTTTGACCTTGATCCAGTTACCCAATTTCAACAAGATTCTTTTACAAGAATAAGCTAACATTAAATCATATTTTTTCAAGCAGGGGCAGATCCAGGATTTTTTCTGGAAAGGGGGTGTGAACATTTTCTAGGGGGAACATTATACACATTTTGCAGAATAATGCAACATATTAATTATAAAAACTACATAACCACTAAATCTATGTTAAGCACTGAGAAAAATTGCTTAATGCTACTTAAAAATGACTTACTGTCAATAAATACACTAATGGAAAGGTTCATTTTGGAAATTCAAGGGGGGAGTCCAGACCCCCCCCCAATATGAATTGACTAAACAATTCACATTCACAGGAAACAGATTATAAATAAACCATACTTACCATGATCCACCATTGCTTTATCTTGTACATTCCCTCACACAGACTGTTATATAAAGACTGAAATTATATAATAACAAAAGGTGATATTTAACAATAATGTATATATTATGATATAATGTATCTTGCAACATAAAAAAATAAATAAAGCAAGTCTTCACTACCAAACCCTGAACCCTGAGAGAGGCATGAGATCAACAAAGCCTGCTTTCCCTTTCAATACCTTAGGTTAGGTTTTGTGGACCTGTGCAAGGCCCTTTCAGTGGTGCTGATATCACATGGGCTGAGAACGTGCCAATGCCTGACCGGAAATATCCTGGAGGGTTTTTGCCATACATAATATTCGAGGACCCTGCAAACTGGACTAAGTTATTATAGATCCCAGGGTTGTCAGTGAAATCTACGATTATCCTGTCCCAATGAGGAGAGAGTTATCCAAGGGGAAGAAAGGGGAGCATACATGAGAGGTGGGTGATTATGAGAGGAAGAGGTTCAAAATGATGCATTTCTGAGTTCTCCGAGAAAGTTGATGGCACTTCCATGATTTCAAACTATCAGTAATTTGTAATGTTGAACACAGTGATGAATATATCATATTCATCAACATTCATCATCATCTTCATTTTCAGCAATCGCCTCACTCATCATAGAGCATAATGGCGATAAAATCTAATACTTTTTCCAACAGATTATTGCTGAATGTCTTGAGATCCATGAACTGAGATCACTCATAGAAACCTATAAGTTGTTGAAATGCAGAGTTTTACACGAATTATTGTACCAATGTGATACATAGTTTTGTACAACATGTACAGATTTACAAGGTCCGAGGGTTGTTAATTCCTAGTAACTATATGTATATGTATAAAATACCTCATAAAATTATTAACAATAATGTTACAAGTTGTAACTTTGTGTAAAAGTATCCTGTGTTTACGAAATAAAAAGTTAATGTTCTATTCTATTCTGTTCAGCTCTGTTACCTTAAATGACCCAAAAAACCCAATCGACATACAAAACAATATGAAGAAAATTAATATTGATAAAATATTTTTATTTATACCATAGACAATATTAAATGACATCATAGCTCATTCCAACATGTTAACAATGGTCTCATTCAATGATCTTGATAGATTAAAAATCTAGAAAATCAATTTATTTATACGGTAACAAACTGCATGTTTTATAATCAATTTAAAAGTTAATTCTGCACTCAAGTACATTGTATCTATAATTAGTGTATTGTCATTAGATAAAGGTTGAAGTCATAATAATATATCTATTCATTACTCTTTAAAATTTACCAGCTCATTTTTAAAAATCTCATTTAAGAAGGCTTCGTTGCTTTCAATTTTATTACAAATACTCTTTATGATATATCATTAGTTTCCATCATTTAAGTAACAGCAAACTTTCTCATTGATTAAGATAAGATTTTTTTAGTTGGTAATCGATTACATTGCAATATGATAGAGTAACTTAAGCCAAGATGGATCTCATTTCCAGTTAACATAATCAGTTCAGTCAGACTTCATTGAGTAGGCCTCAAAAGGATGTTTTACTATTTATCATTTATTACTGCTTTAGCTTGCACCCGAAAAGGCTAATCTTTACCAAGTTGCTTATAGTATGTCATTTTAACAGCTGATGATTTAATGTTAAATACATTTGTAATATCAAATATTAGAAATGTATTAAAATATCTTATTTATTCATACAATATGTTAAATGAATTCACTCAAGTATAATTATGAAATCTGCAGTTCTCACAAACTTGTATTATAAACCTATATTACTCAGACATTGTCTTTGTTTAGTTTATTGTTGTTCATTGAATCTAATCACTGTTACAAAATATTCATACTAGCTCATTGGGCTGCTCTTGCTGGCGTACACCAATTCCTAACCAGCTCAGGCAAATCACTTAATGTGTTTCGAGATTAAGCCGGAATCACAAGCCGTTGTTAGGCGAATAAAAATAGGTTTGAGTATCGAGCGAGTGACAAATATGGATAAAAAAGGATTTCACATCACTTTTAAAGATCTATATACTTAAGTGTGTTAACTATTTAAGTTTTAACTCTTTTACAATGCTACAATTCCTTACTCACAAGGGTCATTAAATTTTATTTAAACTTCATTAAACTAATAGTTTAATAGAGACAGTTTGATTTACAAGAGTTAATGTAAAAGTACACAGACTTAACATTAAAACAATGAAATTAAAGTAGAACCAATACATGTACAGCTGACCAATACCGTAGAGAAAACATTTGAAAAGATTGATTTACAACTTACCACAGAATGCCCTGCAGGCATGCTGTGGCTTCTTATATAGTGCTTGTACCCATGAACCGCGAATTCAAGCGTACATGTTCAACCTAACTAAAATTGGAAATATCTAGAACATGATTCTATAACAACTGGTTCAAGTGACCAATAACTTAGGTAAATATTTGAAGTTCGCCGCGAGATAATAAAATGAATGAACCTATTATATTACAAGTTTCAACAAAAGCAAAGTATTTAATTCTTGATGTTTCTTACCAAAATGTGCAAAATATTTAGCACAAACATTTAAGCACAAAAATTTAAACACAAAAATGAATATAACCTAATACAATATAAAACAGTTTAAGAACACAAATAAGTTATACCTGAAACTTATCCAAAATGCAAATTACTAAATACAGTATCAATAAAATAAAAGCTCTGTACAAAAATATTCTTACAAGTCACATTTATCAAAACCATTCTTATGTTCATGAAACCTCTATCTACAGTACAAATCAAAGTAACCATGTGCTTTCGATTAAGTTTTATTATTATAGAATCTTAATCACATGTGAATGATGAATGGTGACCAGCTTGCCTAACCAGCATTTCTTGTCTTACCCTCCCATATAGAGCCTAAAACTTTTAGTATTGTCAATGAAATCAACCTAAGGTTCAATTTCATAGAAGAAATGACCTGCAGTGGAACATGAAGTAGTGGTATTTATTCATTACTATTCAGCTGATGTACCAAAACCTTAATTTCTATGCAAACAACTTAAGCCACTGGAGCTACATGTGAATAACCCATCAAAATGGTCATCACTTGTAAACTCTGAAATACAGTTACAATATACTGTATGTCAAACTTATAAATATAATTATGTGAAATAATGAATCACAGAATTCCATATGAATTTATAATTTCTACACTATGTGTATGTAATTAACACCTGAACAACACTCAATACTATGACCAGCCATGTTTTTTTTTTTGTTTTTTTTTTTGTTTTTTTCTTTTTTTTATAAAACATTTTCAAATAATTGTATGGTCAATAAGTGTCGACATCTTCCGATCTAGCTATCCCCCCAGAATTACCTGGGTCCTTCACTAGATTACTCGGGACTTGTTATTAGATTTTGAATCCATTGTCAATAAGTGTCGACATCTTCCGATCTAGCTATCCCCCCAGAATTACCTGGGTCCTTCACTAGATTACTCGGGACTTGTAATAAGATTTTGAATCCATTGTCAATAAGTGTCGACATCTTCCGATCTAGCTATCCCCCCAGAATTACCTGGGTCCTTCACTAGATTACTCGGGACTTGTTATTAGATTTTGAATCCATTGTCAATAAGTGTCGACATCTTCCGATCTAGCTATCCCCCCAGAATTACCTGGGTCCTTCACTAGATTACTCGGGACTTGTTATTAGATTTTGAATCCATTGTCAATAAGTGTCGACATCTTCCGATCTAGCTATCCCCCCAGAATTACCTGGGTCCTTCACTAGATTACTCGGGACTTGTTATTAGATTTTGAATCCATTGTCAATTATTGTCGACATCTTCCGATCTAGCTATCCCCCCAGAATTACCTGGGTCCTTCACTAGATTACTCGGACTTGTTATTAGTTTTTGAATCCATTTTTTTTCTTATATTAACTTGGAGTCATTTTTCATTTATATTTTCCTTTTGAATCCATCTTTTTTTTTCTTATATTTGCTTGGATTCATTTTTCATTTATTTTTTATTTTTGAATCCATCTTTTTTTTCTTATATTCGCTTGGATTCATCTTTTATATATTTTTTTTTTATTTGGATTTCCTTTTATCTACTTTTCATAGCCATGGAACATAAGTAGCAAGCATTGTTAGTGTTAATTACACATACATTGTAAAAATTAAAGTGACTTTGGAAGACTGTATTTTATATTGCGTATATGTTACACCAAAGTTATAAAATAGTTAAAATATGCACAATGACTATGTTGCTTTATACATGAAAGTGTAGGTATGGCCATCACTTGTTTCCATAATTTCCACTGTATGTTAGAGCTCAATTCCTTGTTTTTCAGCCCGGCGATTTTCTAAGAAAATCTTATTCTCTTATCATTATACACTATTCCACTAAAGAGCCCACTAGATGTTGTGATTAAAATTTTATGCAATATATTACTCATCCAAACACAGTCTACCTTTATGTACTTTAAATAAAGGTAAAAAATTTGAACTGAGGTGATACAATGGCGTTGACATTAATAAGTGACTTAAGATTGATATTATACTGAATAAAAATTAAAAATGATCATACAGGTCCTACTATACAGTGTTTACCTTATCAAAAATTACATTTTCTTTAATATAAACATTGAATCAGAAAAAAATGAAGAAAACATGGTCATTCCAAAATCTGTTTTGATAGTAAATCATGATTTCCATGGGATTATTCATAGACAGCACGCTTTACTTGTATCATTTTTCAAATGTTTTCTTAACAAGACTGGTTAGTTTATACAAAACTGTGATCTCTCTTCCTTTCAAGTATTAGAGAGGCTTTGAATAATCAAAATTTGAAAGAAATGCTGTAAATATCATGTGTTGTACACTGAATTGCTGCTAAAATATTGTTTTCAGTAAGAAAAAATAGAAAAATAAACTAGTTAATGGTTAAAAATGATTAACTTTAAACTTTTAAGACAAGACTAATGCCAAGGTAAAAATGTCCTGGCTTAAATTCATTCATTGTGCATTATTAATGTTTCTTGTAAAGTGTCTAATATAGCACTAGAAATACCTAGGAATCTTATATATATGTAACAAAATGTAAAAGAGGTAAAACTCAATGAGCAGTTGATCAATCAAAGCTACCATACGGCTGTCAGACATGGGATTTTGGTAGAGTATATGGCTGTATACAAGCGATACAAGGGACCTATACCATACGTAAACTAGATAAGATGTATGCGTACTCCTTATCATCAGCTTGTTAATGCGTAATGCAATCTAAATAAAACCCGATCTAAAATTTTACCGCTCGCATACTCGCTAATTTAAATCTGGCTGTTTCCAAACGAAAGTCATGTTCAGGTGACCTTTTCTCATCATGATATTCATGAGAAATTGTTATGATACATAACTTGTTTACATCGACTATGTCACACATTTTGAAATGAGCCACCCAATCGCAGACTGGCTTTCAAACCTTGGTCTAAAAATAGAAATTACGAAATCAAAATGTGATTTAAAGTGTTTTTCGTCAAGATGAAAGCTAAACATTCATTGGCTGACACAAAGTTCATCTCCACGTGACCTTGCATTGACTAAGTAGAGACCCAGTAAGACAACGCTCTACAGGATCTCTGTTTACGGAGATTGTGCGTAATGCGGACTATATTAATATCAGTGGTAATTATCCCTTAATTTGTGCCCGCACAACGGAATGTAATTGTCCCCGACAAATTTTGATGTGGATTTGCCACAGTCAACTTCTAAACATGGGAAAAACCCCATGTAAAAACCGGCTCAATACATTTACTAACAATGCAACAACCAGTTACTACATGAGTTGTAGGTGATATTTGTACATTACAAAGTTCAATATGTTATAAAATTTGTCTGAAAATAGTTCATTTTTAACATCATAGTGAATGTCTATGAACTAACATAGCTAAAGTTTTGATTTTGATTGAAAGAAATCCATATGATATAATACTAATGGTCCTGATAGTACTATCCAATGGATCAACATAAACTATGAGGAATCTTTAAGTTATTAATACAAGTAGTAAGAACTGCTTTCCATTAAAACTGTTTTATGTCATAAAATATTTTAAATACAGTATCGGAGGAAAATAATTCAGTTTTCAGATATCTCTCAGGTATATTAAATGATACTCTCCAATTGTAGAAGAAACTGTGTCTCAGGATTATATTTCCAAAAATGAACAGGAAATATGCTGTGGAATGAATTTGTTTATGATATTACATTGTATATAGTTATCATATGCTTATAATAAAACTAAAAATAGGTAAAAGATATGTACATATATACATAGTTACATTCATACATATTTACATAAATACATATTTACATTCATACATATTTACATAAATACATATTTACATATATACTAATATACATATTTACATATTAACATTTAGCCAGAGGTTGGCTAAAAACTAAAAACAGATGATAAAAGCAGAAAAAAAAACTGAACAAACCATGAACTTACTGGACCTTAGACCAAACCAGAGGTTGGCTATATACAATAAAAACTAAAAGCAGAAAGATAATAACAGAAAAATAAAAACCGAACAGACCAGGTTGGCTAACTATATACAATAAAAACTAAAAGCAGAAAGATAAAAACAGAAAAATAAAAACCGAACAGACCAGGTTGGCTAACTATAAACAATAAAAACTAAAAACAGAAAAATAAAAACCGCACAGACTAGGTTGGCTAACTATATACAATAAAAACCAAAAGCAGAAAGATAAAAACAGAAAAATAAAAACCGAACAGACCAGGTTTGCTTACTATATACAATAAAAACTAAAAGCAGAAAGATAAAAACAGAAATATAAAAACCGAACAGACCAGGTTGGCAAACTATATACAATAAAAACCAAAAGCAGAAAGATAAAAACAGAAAAATAAAAACCGAACAGACCAGGTTTGCTTACTATATACAATAAAAACTAAAAGCAGAAAGATAAAAACAGAAATATAAAAACCGAACGACCATGAACTTACGGGACCTTAGACCACGCCAGAGGTTGGCAAACTATATACAATAAAAACTAAAATCAGAAAGATAAAAACAGAAATATAAAAACCGAACGACCATGAACTTACGGGACCTTAGACCACGCCAGAGGTTGGCAAACTATATACAATAAAAACTAAAAACAGAAAAAATAAAAACAGAAAAATAAAAACCGAACAGACCAGGTTGGCTAACTATATACAGTAAAAACTAAAAGCAGAAAGATAAAAACAGAAATATAAAAACCGAACAGACCAGGTTGGAAAACTATATACAATAAAAACTAAAAGCAGAAAAATAAAAACAGAAATATAAAAACCGCACAGACCAGGTTGGAAAACTATATACAGTAAAAACTAAAAGCAGAAAAATAAAAACAGAAAAATAAAAACCGAACAAACCATGAACTTACGGGACCTTAGACCACGCCAGAGGTTGGCAAACTATATACAGTAAAAACTAAAAGCAGAAAAATAAAAACAGAAATATAAAAACCGAACAGACCAGGTTGGCTAACTATATACAGTAAAAACTAAAAGCAGAAATATAAAAACCGAACGACCATGAACTTACGGGACCTTAGACCACGCCAGAGGTTGGCAAACTATATACAATAAAAACTAAAAACAGAAAAATAAAAACCGAACAAACCATGAACTTACGGGACCTTAGACCACGCCAGAGGTTGGCAAACTATATACAATAAAAACTAAAAGCAGAAAGATAAAAACCGAACGACCATGAACTTACGGGACCTTAGACCACGCCAGAGGTTGGCAAACTATATACAATAAAAACTAAAAACAGAAAAATAAAAACAGAAAAATAAAAACCGCACAGACCAGGTTGGCTAACTATATACAATAAAAACCAAAAGCAGAAAGATAAAAACAGAAAAATAAAAACCGAACAGACCAGGTTGGTTAACTGTTAACAATAAAAACTAAAAGCAGGAGGATAAAAACAGAAAAATAAAAACCGAACAGACCAGGTTGGTTAACTGTTAACAATAAAAACTAAAAGCAGAAAGATAAAAACAGAAAAATAAAAACTGAACAGACCAGGTTGGTTAACTATATACAATAAAAGCTAGAATGGAAAAAAAATGGAAAAAAACATATATACATATTAACATATAAACATGTATGCATATTTACATTTAGCCAGAGATTTGCTACAACATGCTACAATAAAAACTAAAAAAAAGAAAGATAAAAACCGAACAAACCATGAACTTACGGGACCTTAGATTATGCCAGAGGTTGGCAAACTATGTACAATAAAAACTTAAAACAGAAAAAGCAGAAAAACATATGTACATATATACATATAAACATATACGCATATTTACATTTATACATATATACATATTTACATGTATACTTATACATGTATTTACATATTTACATATATACATTTTTACATATATACATATGAAAGACCCTCCAGGATAAAAAGATAGGCTTAGCTAACCTGACAAAAGACATAAGAACTAGATTGTGTGAAAGACTCTCTAGGATAAAAAGATAGGCTTAGCTAGCCTGACAAAAGACATTAGGACCGGATTGTGTGAAACACCCTCTAAAATGTAGAGATATGCTTAGGCCTAACAAAAGACAGGCACTCCAAAGTAAAAGAGATATTCTTATATTCTGACAAAGTGTGTGGGTACTTTCATTTCAATATTTTTGCAGAGAGTATCATATTATTTACCTGAGATAAGGGAGATAATCTGAACTGAATTTACGCTTATTACCAGTAAGTATACAGTATGCGACTTATTGATGGGTAGTCATTTTATAGTTTGTTTTCAATAATGTTACATATCTTATCGGGTCATTTTATAAAATAAAAAGTGAAACAAATGATATTACATCAGCCTTATAGTTCACATTAGCCTTATCTGTTACAAGCTAGAATCTTCAATGACATTATTCCATCATTTATGGATGATTATATCTTAGTATCTTCATAAACTTTCCAGATTATTGGGTGGAACACATTCTCATCCCCAGAGTCTAGTATGATCACAATACTAGTATTGAGAATCCTACCAGTTGAATAATTTAGAAATACTTTTAGAATTAAAGGCCATAATGTTTACAAAAACACTCAATGAAATCTGACCAATAGAATATATTATCTGATATGTTAAAATTATAGTATCACATGAGCACTTGAGAAAAAAAATCAATGTAAAAATTAGTTTAAGTTTATTACAGAACACGTTCCATATAAAATTGAACATTTAGTAATTGTAATTTATGAAATAAAAGAAAAACTCAAGTTAAGTTCACTATTTGAGAACTCATAATCTAAGCCAGTAAAATGAGAAATTGTAAAATATGCCAGTATAAGAAAATTTGTAAAATAAATCAGTATAATGAGAATTTTTAAAATAAGCCAGTATAATGAGAATTTGTTAAATAAGCCAGTATAATGAGAATTTTTAAAATAAATCAGTATAATAAGAATTTGTAAAATAAGCCAGTATAATGAGAATTTGTTAAATAAGCCAGTATAATGAGAATTTGTAAAATAAGCCAGTATAATGAGAATTTGTAAAATAAGCCAGTATAATGAGAATTTGTAAAATAAGCCAGTGTAATGAGAATTTGTAAAATAAGCCAGTATAATGAGAATTTGTAAAATAAGCCAGTGTAATGAGAATTTGTAAAATAAGCCAGTAAAATGAGAATTTGTAAAATAAACCAGTGAAATCTTTACTACATAATTATGACATCTAATCAATTACAACCAACAATTTACACAATTACATAATTACAGTATTTCAGTTTGAAATGAAACAACTTGCAGACCTAAGGTCAGAATATTTTAAAAAAGCGGAACTATTAAGTATTAATCTAAAAATTCATTAAAACTGCAAGTTGAGAAAATTGAGAGCAGAACGGATCACTTCAGATAAGTAAAAATTTCAACTCAGGACCAACATATAAGTTGTTTAACATTCATTATTTGACAATTTAGCAGAATAATCAAGTTGATTGGCCCATGCAAAACTTATCTTACTACATTAAATACAATTGAATTAAGGCAGGTTTTGTAGTGACCATCAAATTAAAATTTGGGCATATAATTATAGATACTCATATGCACATAAACTTTCACAATTAGAAATAGAATTAATTTATTATGGATATTAAGTTTTATCTGTTTTAAATAAACAAATTTTTGTAGATTTTGAATTTATCAAGTTTATTAAATGAAGGGACAGTCTACATGACAGAATGAGCTAGATATGTATGCAAAACAAATCCATATAAATTGGCTACATACAGCAGAATTGAGTAAAACCATTACACTTGAGCTTAGAAATATTTATTAAAGAAAGGAAAAGGATATATATAGTTAATAAGCCAAATTCAAGACTAAAACGATGTGATAATAACCACTGCATCCATTAAGTGAAAGTAGCTAGAAATGTGTATGATTTAGTCATTAGAATGCAGATCAATAAAGTTCCATACAGTTTTTATTTATAAACAACAGTCCAAAAATTAAAACTTCCCCTTAAAACAAACAAAATTGAATATTGTAGCTAAAAGATCTCATTTAAGATCCACATAAAATTGATAATGTTTAAAAATAAAACCAATGTACAGTGCATACTGAGAAAACCAAGCATCTTTTTGAGTAAACAAAAGAGTTTACTTTTCTGAGGATTCATTTTTGAGGTTCCACTACATTATGCTAATGTTAATTTACATGTTTATCACATTACCCATCAATGATCATTGATATCTTCATATTATTCTTTCATTTAACCATGATTTCTACAGCTAGCCCATTTACCATCAATTGAACACAGAGACTAGATCTTAGAATATAAAAAAATATTTTATGGTGCTATTAATCAAGACTTGAGGGTTACCGCAATACTGTAGAAACTTGCTCTTTTATGCAAAGCACTTACTGCAGTCTTGTATGAACCCTAGAAGTTGATCTGAGACAAATGATATAGTCAAAATGTATTTTTCCCATGAAATTTGGATCCATTAATCAAAAAAGTTTTATTAGATTATATTTACAGGCCAACTTATCTACCCAACTTCCTCGACTGTTTTGTTTAGCATTATTTCCTACACTGGTATTTACCAACTTTACTATTTCCCTACACAGGTATTTGAAAAATTTTATTATTTCTCTACACAGGTATTTGACAACTTTATTCTCTACCAAGAAAAATAAATATAGAATTGTCATTAACCTTTCGCAGCTGACAATCAAACCTAGAGCTTCGGGGCTAGAAACTTTGTTCTTCAACCATAGCCACAGATATCATACAAATTCATTAGATCAGTTACACACAGAGTATAGTCTAGAGTATGAAAACTGTCTCAGATTTGTTTACCATCATTTAAAAACAACACTAAAAGATTGCACAAATAAACTAGGTAGAACTTGCCCTGCTCTTAACCATTGCCCCATGTATCATTCAAAATCATTAGATCATTTACACACAGAGTATAGTCATGTTTTAAATTGTCTCAGATTTATTTACCATAACTTTAAATACAGACCTTCTAAAAGAGTGTATGTTACATTGCACAAATAAACAAGGTTGAACTTGTCCTGTCTAGATTACAAATCAAAGTACTGATAGCACTGATATGACAGTGCAACTAAAATTGTAAAAAGCTCATCATGATGCTAAACTCTAGTAAAAAACTTAAAAAATGCACAGGTTTTTATAGATGATAACAAATTTTAGTCTGCTTCAGTCTATTTTAAGTAATAAATTGCGCTGAGGGTGCTTATTCTGTTGGACTGTGACTATAATGTAATCCACATGAGATTTCACAGTAGTTTAAACTAGTTTTGTTTTGACAAAAATCTCATGGAGATGAATTGTCAATTCAAGATGCAAATTAATAGTATAAAACATGATTTGTACAAAATAAGACAATTATACCCAGAAGACTGAGAATTCAAAGACTTTTAATTAAAAAGTCTTTTAAATTTTTTTAAAAATAAGTTGGCGTTTTGCAGCTAGCAAACCGGAAGGAGAGGGGGAGGGAGCACATTGTAGCTAGCAAAGCATGAAAATTTACAGAGCTGATAAAAAAGTAATTTATAAGCTAAGAATATTAAATTTGCATAGTGTAACGATTAAAAAGCTTGGGTTAAGGTCTATTTATATGTGTGCATTGTCACCCATCTATAGGGCAAGTCTATTATTTAAGATTTATGATTATACATGATCTTATATGCTACAAGTACCGGGTAAGATGTTTTAGTCATATAGATTACAATAAACTCATTGCTAAGTCAACACAAGTCTACTGACTGAAAAGTTGAAAGTTTGATTCCTGGGCCATTCTCCCTCCTTTCACTGATTCTAAATCATGAAGGTCAGTTGTCAGTCACTATCGAAAATTATTACTTATATATTGTGTGCAGTCATATCAAACTAAAACAATCACAATAAAGACTTAACAGAAAACTTAACAAAACTTAACAAGCATTTTTAACATAACTGATCAATTAACAAAATATAAAGACTTAATAGAAACTTAACGATTCCAAAACAAAACTTAACAAGTATTTTCAACAAAACTGATCAATTCTTCATTGATTAGTAAATAACCAATATGTATAAGTTATATGCTAGCAATAAAAGAAATACTACTGACATGATGGTCTACAAACATACTCATTCTAATAATTCAGTTACTCTCTTGTGCAGTGAAAGTAATTAAATCATTGAGACAAACATATTTGAAGTCAAGTAAGTTGAAAGGCTACCAACAGACTGGTCAATGAACATACTCTTCCAGATAAATAAATTACTCTCTTGCGCAGTGAAAGTAATTTAATCATCCGAAAAAATATATTCAAAGTCCAGTATGCTGACATGCTACCAACCTATTGGTCTTCTAACATACTCATCTCAATAATTCAATTACTCACTTGCACAGAGGAAGTAACTAAATCATCGCAACAAATATATTTGAAGTCCAGTATGCTGATAGGCTAACATCATACTGGTCAATGAACATATTTGTCTGCTAATTAAATTACTCTCTTGCGCAGTGAAAGTAATTAAATCATCAAGACAAATATATTCAAAGACCAGTATGCTGATAACAAAATTTCTTTGTCAATCAGTATATAACCAATACACAATTGATTTTACACCAACTTTAGTAGATTTGTTAAAAGCAACATGATACTGTCACTTAAAAGGAAGAAAACAGTGACAGTTATTATATAAATGAATATAAGAGGGCTAGTTCAACTGTTCAATCAATCAATCTCATGCTGAGAATTATATTGCAGCTGTTCATCAGTTATTAAGAACATACTCCTGTTTGTGACTGACAACTGTCCATCATGATTTAGAATCAGAAGTAGGAGGGAGAATGGCCATAGAAATAATATTTCATGATCAAACTCACTGAAAGTATGCCTGACTCGAGAATTGAACCCATGACACCCCAATCAGTAGACTTAATTCAATTAAAGGGTAAATTATATCATTACTGTCTATAAAAACCAAAAAAAACATCATGATCTTAATTAAATAAAGTATTTTCCACTGGTTAATTTACTTATAAAAGCTAATTATACTATATCATGATGCACAGCAACAAATCAGCACTTTTCATCTGAACCATTTCCTAATAGCTTTGTGTTCATATATTTCAACTCAAAGTCATTTTTGTTTTGTTTCTATATGCCAATTATTAAATACATCTTTGCTAGCTGCAGTGTGACCCCCTCCCATCCCCTGTTCCCCCATTTAGTCGCCTCTTACGACATGCAAGGGGGAGACAGTGGTTCTATTCTTTTAGACCCCCGAAACCACGCGGGGCTAAGGCATCATTTACTAACTTGCCACAACCACATTGATATTAAATTCATACATCATACAGTGTACAGTAGTTTAACACTAATCAAATCTGTATTCAAAAACTTTGAAAGCAGTACTAAGGCAGTGCTGTTGTTATTTAAAAAGTTTAATGCAAATCAACAAACAACTGTAAAAGAATTTGACTTAAGTTATAACTACACCAATACAAAACAAGGTATATAACCACATAATTTTCACTAGAAAACTGTTATTTAATAAAACCAAGTATTTCTTACATATTTTTCACCAGGTCAGATCTTCAAACTATATTAAATATTATTTTGTATGAACAAATTACAATTTTCATATCCAAGGGAAATAATCACTAACATTCATAGAAAGTTTTCATAATAAGATAGCAACAGAATGTTGTTTTGCTATAAAATGTTTGCAAACTAATAAACATAGTGCAATGAATGAAAGATATTAGTTTTATAATGATCAATACATCAATAGTCACTTAGTTAACAATTTCACTTCAATATTATTGGAAAAAAATATAATTTTGTCAATCCCAATATGAGAAACTAGTTTTACATCAAATGTATGAATCTTTATCAATTATCATATAATTAACATTTAAGAGATTTCTGACATTTTACAGCAAAAGAGGTCCCAAGATCATAAGCTTTATAGAATAAATGATTAATGACATTAAAATTCATTTCCAATGTTGTAATATAATTGACTACGCAATCGGAAATAAATAGGAATGTTTCATTTAATCTAAGAAGCAAGATCCAAGTTCAAACTTATCAATAACATCTAAAAATTTTTATTCAATGGTATAGTTAATGTAATTATCTAAGTACATTCTTAGGTTACCAAAATTAACTATAAATCTAAACCATACCTATAATGGTATGAAATGATACTTTAATGTGTCAAGTATGTAGCAAGTAGTTGAAGACAACTTTAAAGACTCCTACCCTTCAATGACACACTAGAGTACCATTTCAAAGGTATAGTGTAATGATCTAGAGTCATAGTAACTTGGCAACAAAAGTATATACTTAAATAATACCTATAATGGTAGGAATATAGATTCATATATGACATTGATATGAACAGGGGAGACAACTCTAACATTTACTATAAAATGCCATCAATCACTAAAATGTATACAAAATGGGCAAACGGATGAAAAAATACACTTGATAGAGACATTTATATCTACTTGCTTTGACATATCTAAGCACCAAGTAAATTCTAATTCTTGAATATAAAGTATTTCATACTGATTACATAACAAAAGTTATGTAGAAGAAGAAATTAAGATAGATAAAAAGTAATGGTATTGTATTAGAAAGAGTATGGCCAGCAACTTTTAAGAGTTTTTACTATATTCATTATTGTTAACTTTACTGACAGCTTTATCACTGACACTCTTCCACAAGTGGATACAAACCAGACCTTTTTTTCTTTATATGACAGTGATTATTTACTGGCACCTTCCCCTTTGAAAATCTTTAAAATCATGCAGTTTTCCAAAATTTAGAGTTTATATTGGATTACTTGTTCCCTATTAATGAAATTGCGATAAAAATTCCCCAAATGTTCTACATAAAAAGGCTCCCGGCCTGTTCCCCAAGTACTGATAAAAAGCCTTGCAAACTCTCATAAAAAGTTAAACCTTGACTCCACAAGGATGGACTTTCCAATCCAATTCATAATAAATGATTATGTAAATACATTTAAATACAAAATTAAGAGAATCTGGATTCTAACAACTATCCTTATTTTACTTTTGTTCAAGTATCGCACTATGGAGGCTACTGAAAATTTTCATTTATATAATCAAGGAACATTTTATCTTTACACTGTTTAATTGTTTAAAGTTCACAGAGATAGCTGAGTAGAGCATAAAATTGTTTACAAGTATACATTGAGGGCAAGTTCAACCTTGTTTATCAATATCATAATCTTGCAATATATTTAATACTAAAAGGCATGTACCTCAAAGTAAATGTAATGATTAACATTTTACTTCAATACAATTTTCAGTAAAACTCTGCATTTCAAACATATCTATTCAAAAGCTTATACTGTCACTATAACAAATCAAAGTACTGATAGCACTGATAGGACAGTGCAACTAAAATTGTACATAACTCATCATGATGCGACACTTCAGTAAAATACTTTTTTTAAAAAACCTTTAAACGTGTGCAGATTTTTGTAGATGATAACAAATTTATAGTCTGCTTCAGTCTTTTTTCAGTTATAGAATTGTGCTGAGGGTGCTTATTCTCTTGGACTGTGATTATAATGTAATCCACATGAGATTTCACAGTAGTTTAGACTGGCTTTGTTTTGTTTGTAAAAGTGGATAAAAATGGTGAGAAACTATATTCTTACTTGATAAAATGCATACGAAGATCTCATGGAAATGAATTGTCAATTCAAGATGCAAATTAATAAATTTAAACATAATTCTTACAAAATAAGACTATTATACCCAGAAAACTGAGAGTTCAACGCTTTCAAGTCTTTTAAAAAGATTATAAAATCAAGTTGGTGTTGTGCAACTAACAAACCAGAAGAAGAGGGAGAGGGAGCACATTGTAGCTAGCAAAGCATGAGAATTCACAGAGCTGATTAAAGTTATTTATAAGTAAAAGATGTTAACTTTGCATGATTAAACAATTGAAAAGGTCAGATCAAATAACTTTATCAACAATTCATCATATGCAATTTACATATTATGCATTATTTATGATAAATGTTAAATGCCAAAGAAGTCTATTTATATAAGTGCAGTGTCGCCCATCGATAGGGCAAGTCTATTATTTACGATTTATGAATAAACATGACCTTATATACTACAAGTACCAGGTTAGATGATTATGTCATATAGATTACAATAAAGTCATAGCTAAGTCCATTGTACACAAGTCTACTGATTGAGGGGTTGAGAGTTTAATACCTGGGCCATACAAGCAATAAAAGAAATACTACCAAAATATTTGTCTACAAACATACTTATCCCGATAATTCAATTACTCTCTTGCGCAGTGAAAGTATTTAAATCATTGAGACAAACACATTTGAAGCCTAATAAGTTGAAAGGCTACCAACATACTGGTCATTGAACATACTCTTCCAGACAAATAAATTACTCTCTTGCGCAGTGAAAGTAATTTAATCATCCAAAAAAATATATTCAAAGTCCAGTATGCTGACATGCTACCAACCTATTCGTCTTCTAACATACTCATCTCAATGATTCAATTACTCTCTTGCGCAGAGGAAGTAATTAAATCATTGCAACAAATATATTTGAAGTCAAGTATGCTGATAGGCTAACAGCATTCTGGTCAATGAACATATTCATCTGCTAATAAATTACTTTCTTGCGCAGTGAAAGTAATTTAATCATCAAGACAAATATATTCAAAATCCAGTATGCTGATAACAAAATTTCTTTATCTATCAGTATATAACCAATACACAATGGGTTATATACATATCTTCAGAAATATGCATTTCTCCTGACAACTGCCTATCATGATTTAGAATCAGAAGTAGGAGGGAGAATGGCCAGAGAAATTATTTCATGACCAAACTCCATGAAAGTATGCCTGACTATGGAATGCCCACAACACCCCAATCAGTAGACTTTATTTAACAGAAGGATTAAATTATATCAAAATATTTATTGTCAATAAAAACCAGAAAATCATCTTGATCTTAATTTAATATAGTATTGTACACCAGTTAATTTACCTATAGGAGCTTAATATATACTATATCATGATGAACAGCAACAAATAGGTACTTTTCATCTGACCATTTCCTCAAAGCTTCTTGTCCATATATTTCAACTCAGATGACATTTTTCATTTTTTTCTGTTATTGATTAAATAATATCTCACCATATAGCACAAAACAGTTGTAACTCAGTCTTTTCTAACTTTTAGTTACAACCTTTTTCTGCTAAACCATCTAGTAAAAGGGAGATCAATCTACTTATTTACTTGAGAAAATTGTAAGAGTTATCAGTCCTGTCACCAGCCTATTCATAACTCTAACTTTGCAAGCTGCAATGTGCCCCTCCCTCCCCCCTCTTCCCCCATTTAGTCGCCTCTTACGACATGCAAGGGGGAGACAGTGGTCCTATTCTATTAGAGCCCCGAAACCACACAGGGCTTAGGTATCCTTTGCGCACTTGGCACAACCACTTAAAGATATTTTTGTACAAGACTTTAAAGCTTATCAATTAAAATTTGCATCTTGAAATCAAATCTAGATTAGGAACTATACGCCAGTTTCAAGCATTTTTACGTTCTACTTCTTTCATATAGCTAGCATTACACAACTCTTATAGACAGACTGTATGAAGGTTAATTCAAACAAAGTAACATCAGGCAACTTTATGAAACAAATCATAAAAGAGAATATTTCCTGCTATCACACTGTATTACCGGTATTATCATTTGGAAGCCCTTTGATTTAAACATTTTCAGCACAAAGAGGTTAAATCTCTTTTTTTTCAAGAACAATCAGTCAAAGAGTCAAATCATCATTATTTCATGTAACTAGGCTCTCATTAATTTCAATTGTAAATATTATATGAACTCAACATTTTCAATGCTCAAGTATGTAAACGTAAACTCAATGTAAAGTTTTAAATTTATGAGAAAAATTCACATGAACATCATCTCTAAAATATACCTATAGATAGATGTAACCAATTAACATGGCCAGTACTAAGTTAATTTAGATCATTGATAGTACAGCCACATATATGCATGTAGGCTATTTGACTCAAGAGTAAGTGTCCAACAATATTAACCTGAGTTAAATGAAGTTAATCAGGCAGTTGTAATAAATGCGCACTTAGCTTACTACAAAAGCCCAATGGTGTCACAAAATAATAAAATGATGCTGTGTCAATAAGTAATAAGAGATAACTATAATATTATCTTATTATTACAAATTAATTTTTTTTTTCATTACAGGGGTGGATCCAGGATTTTTTCCAGATGGGGGGGGGGTTCGAACTGTTCTAGGGGGGGTCCCAATCTTAAACTACAACCAAATTATACACATTTTGCATAAAAAAGGAACATATTTATAATAAAGACTACATAACCATTAAAT
Organism: Mactra quadrangularis; assembly: GCA_025267735.1. Taxonomy (NCBI): domain Eukaryota; kingdom Metazoa; phylum Mollusca; class Bivalvia; order Venerida; family Mactridae; genus Mactra; species Mactra quadrangularis. The sequence goes on along the minus strand of CM046309.1, from coordinate 36,256,388 downwards.
CTTTGTTAAGCACCAAGAAAAATTGCTTCATGCTACTTAAAAATGACTTACAGGCAAGAAATACACTGTTGGACAGGTACATTTTCCAAATTCTAGTGGGGGTACGGACCCGCTGAACCCCCCCCCCCCTGGATCTGCCCATGTCATTATAACAACATAGCATCATTTTATTTATATTTTCAAACTCTATGCCACTGAAGTGTTTCAATACCAAGGTGTCATTTAATATGCACAAACATTATAAAGTTGATACTTTCCAATAATACCCTATATGATGACAAGTCAAAAATAGATAAGTAATTCAGTGAAATGAAATTGTGCCCACTAAGTTCAAGCTCAGATTAATATTGTTGGACAATTCAACATTACAAACTTCTGACAGCTTAAAATCATTGAAACACCACCAGTCTTTCTCAGATACTTTCAGAGTACACCATTTCTCCCCTCTTCCCCGCCATAAGACAACCCGCCCATCCCATGTATACAACCCTTCCTTCCCCCTTTCACACCCCCTCCTTATTCAATTGTTATTATTCCACTGACATTTTTTTTGGATCTCAGCCTTTTAGATTTGCCAGCCTACAAGATACAAGAATATTACATATGGCCCCTCTGATCAGACGACACTCCTTCCAACCATGCTTAGTGACATCAACGGTACTGCAGGGCTTGGTGCTCCCCAACCGCCAGTATATCCAGTTCCCACAAACTTTGCATCCTCAAAATCTCTCCCATGATTTAAGACTTAAGAAGTTCAGACTTCTATCTCAACAAGAAAATCATTCTAGAATGTTTTTTCTACAGACAATACCCTGAACTCAAATATCTGTGTTTTTCAAACAAGTACAAACAAAGATATTACACATTTTTCCCAAAAGTCACACAAAAAAAACTAATAAATTCCAAATATTTCCATAACTAAATTTTTTTTGTTATGTTAAAAGTATGTTTGTACTTTATTTGAAAAACTCATATACTTGAGATTGACAATAATCAAGTTAAAAAAGAATTTAAGTAAAGTAATAAAATTGTTACATTTGAAAATATGTCATGCAAATTTCTTAAAGGATCCCAAATCAAGTCTTTAAAAAGGCATCAAAGAAAATTTAGAAAACGTTATACAATTTTTGTAAACTGAGTTGATTGATATTGATTAAAGGGAGATTATTACAGTGCATAGCTACAATCTAAATTAGTAGTATATACTGAATTATCTCCCTTTAATAAATATCTACAACCATCTTAATTTTAAAACCAAAAACTTTCTCATGGCGCATTGTTATTTCAAAAACCTAAAAATTGTATTACAAATTTTAATGAAAGTATGGAGACATATAAATCAAATAATGAAAGTACGAGAAATATATAAATTAGATAAATTGTCTAACTAAATTCTAGAATAATCTTCTTGTTGAGATGAAACTAACAGATAGAAAAAATACTTTACCAAAGAAAACTTCCCCATTAAATTACCAAAATTGCAAATTATTCCACAGAAACACAGCAATATAAAATATAATATAAAATTCTTAGCTTTTATCTTCTCTTCATTTTTCATCTGTTCAATGTTCAATCTCAGCTTGATTCATTCATAATGTATTTTCATTCCATATGTACATGAATACAGTCCACAGTAAACAACATCAAGATTTGTCAACATCTTCAGGTTAATATCCTACAAACATAAACATACATCATGATAATATATTTATACAAACAACTAATATTGCTATACAAGAAGTACAATACCAGAAGTTCAATATTCAAAAAGACATATTGAGAAATATGATATTAAATACATACTATAAGTAATAAATGATATTGACAATATAATAAAGTGTAGTCTACTGTTGACTTTGGGTTAAACGCTGTAGCAACACATTGTATTTGTCATATAATGGTGATCAGTCAACCCACTCACTGTTCATGGAAAGGCTAAATCTCTGGATTTAGCTGTTTACCAAATACTAAGCACATACTTTCATCAGTGACTGACAACTGCCCAACATAATTAAGAATGAAAGAGAATGGCCGTAGAAATCATTTCAAGACCAAGCTCCGGGGAATCAAACCCATGACCCCTCAATCAGTAGACTTGCCAGCTCCCAACTGAGCTAGCTGGGCAGCCTGCAACTTTTCTAAATCTATCAGAATTCTATAGGATCATTTCAAAAGACGTAAAGCAGAGTCAAAAGCGCTTCAGGAGTATACCGGTATGCATAATTTATGAATAAATGACAAAAAAGATATGTCACGTTAAAAAAGGTGACTAAACTAAAAAAAAATCTTTATTACAAACTGTTCTTGAGTAATGATTTCATACAGCCAGGTAAAAAGAAGCATATAATAAAGTAGCTAAACAGTGACAGATCTAAAGTGTTGTAAGAAGGTTCCTGACAATTATTAATTCAAGGGGTCTGGATCCAGAGATGTATCAACTGATTTTAACATCATTGCATGTACAGGACATGGTGTAGTGACCTAAACACTCAATTTGATCTGATCATTATGAAAATTTACCTCAAGACGAATAAAAAATGGTAAAAGATAACTATAAATAACATTTTACATTATAAAACAAAGAGAAACATTCTTAATGTGAGATCAATGGAAATATGGGATAAAACAATTCTACTTACCAAAGTATGAATGATGATAGAAGTCATTAGTTCTTTGTTTGATAGACAACATACAGTATAAATCAATCATCAAGTCACTAGTTCTATACTTGGTAGATAAAACCAATCAACCATGAAGTCTGTGAGACATGAAATGAATAAATAAAACAAATAATTAGAATAATTCATATGCAATTTAGTTTTAGCCACATGTACAATGACCACAATCAATTAATAAATATTTAATTTTGAATAGACTTGGTGAGTTCTCTCATTGCTGTCTTTCTAGATGGGAAACTTAAAACTGTTTAACCATAAATCGAATCACAAATATATACATTGTCAATATACACAGTCAAATTTAAGTTGATCTGGACTTAATTCTTGTAAAGTAGTTGTAAACATACCATGTCGATTTCCATGGCAATTTCTACTCACTTGATCCAAGCAATTCAAAGTTCCGTTTCGAGAATAACAAGCACATATTAGGATTTATCCATCCCCACAATTAAATCCACTGTGGTTAAAATCGAAACCAATTTAAAATAAAGAAAAAAAATCAAATAAAAAAATCAAAATTCAAAATTTTCTTTCTCACCTCTATCAATATATCCAAACAATTAACTTAGCAAGTGCGAGCCTTACCCGCGTAAACCAGCCAATCAACACCGTTTTACGTCATGATCACGCCAAGATCAGCCAGGTATCTGGAAAGCTACTCGGATAAATTCGTGAACTGGCGATCATATGCTGCACCGCTATCACCGAGTCGTGCCGAATGGGGTTCGACAACGCACGGGAAAGTTACGTTTCGGTATAATCCAATTCGTCCAATCAAAATGTATCTTTACCGTCCTTTTTCAAACAATAGTGTGTATATACGGGGGGATTACCTGACCATTCAACAATTGCCTGCAGGGCACAAAACTAAAGGATTAAGTTATCTATATACTTTTGATACATTTAGATTCAATTTCGTTAACCACATTTCCTCATACCTCCAAAGTATCCTTATAATAACAAAATACAAAACAAACGACATATCAATTATTTTACATGTTTAATTTGTTATGAGCGTTTGAGACATGCAACCATAATTAAAATATAGAAATATTCCCTTTACCTTTTGGCAGTCGAAATTTTCGCTTGTAAATACATGTATTATATCTTATTGTGCAGTTTATGTATTACAACCCACATGAGTCTGAGTATTTTGGGGTATTAACTATGTAATATGAAATGTTCTACCCTGTCTTACCTGCTTGTCACCAGCAGTAGGAGAATTATTTGTACACAGCAGGGGAACATGATATGACGTCACGTATCCAGAGCAGTGTTTTAGCAATCTTGAAAAATCTGAGGGTCACTTTTTACCAACGCTTTTATTTTTTAGGGTCATTAAAAGTTTTAAGGGTCTGAGTTAACTGCTGTTGACTATTAAACCCACTTATATTAAGAATGGGCTGCATAGTAAGAAGCAGGTTGTTTTACTCCATCTATGATACAGGGTAAAATTTTTCGAAGGATGTGTACTGGTTATGAACAAGGGTTCAGCAATCCCTGGTTAGGTGAGCTTGCAACCATAAAAGCGATAAACTGAACAAAAATCAAGTATTTACAAATAGTTAAGGGTTTATTCACCACATGATGACATAAAAATATCTGATGTAAATTTCCCGATTTTTTTAAAAAAAAGACATACACGGAAATGTATGTCAAATATTAAATTTTCGAGTGTAAATTCCCAAAATTTTTAAAACAATGGAATTGAATAATTCACTAAAAATCACCGACATTTCAAAAAATCGCCGATAAGTCATCAATAAAAACTGTCTAAAAGTAATTAATTTAAAAGAAACAATTCAAAGACAGTGCTTTTTGAAAAATAGGTGAATGTATTATAGTAAAAAAAGAACAAGCTTACTAGCTATCTGCATTTGCCAATATTTTTTAATCGGCCATTTCCTTTTGATCATAATTATTTACCAGAAAAATTAAGACATAGAAAATTCTTGGTTTAAGACTAATTAAAATATAATTATTTATGCACAATTTTATGTACACAATTAAATCGATTCAACGCTATGATCACACACTGAAACATTGCAATCAAGGCATTGCTGTGTAATAAAACATCAAAGAGTGTGAAAAGATTCCGACACGAATGCATCTTTATAATGTCAAACATATGAATAAATTTGTAAGCAAACAAAGGATTAAAGGGAATTCAATCGCTGGTAGGTAATGAAATATACCATTTACAGACGTTTTGTGACAAATGATAATGTAATAAGACAAGATTCCTATTTTAGATACTATAAATGATTCCTCGTAACCAAATGCCCGCGTCATACACAGGTGACAGACTCAATTTTTCCTTATTATAGTATATATAAAGAAAAGGTCTCTAACGCATATTCAATGGTAGAAGTTTTCAACTCGTCACCAAGCTCACAAAAACGGCCCGATCGTCAAATCTTTTTCACTATCCGCTCCAGAAAGGATTATTACGCACAAAAATACTCTATTAGAAGGAAATCGATCAATAATTGGTGAAATGGGGAAAATCGAGTCTGTCACCTGTGGCGTCATATACAATGATTAGTAATCTTCTTGTCACCGAAAAAAATGACTGTCGTAATTTCGTCAACGTAATTTTTGACAGGAAATATTTGTGTACTGTTGTTAAATTAAATTGACAAAGTTATGATAGAATAATACAAATTTTAAGCTATCGATAAATTTGATCAAAGAAACAATTTTGTCTATTGCTTTCACTGTGTATCGGTAAGAAAAATAAAACGATTTTGGACGCGATTTTTACGTAGTTATCTTAATCTCTGATTAAAAATGAATAGAAAAGATAATAATTTACTGTATTAATTTGGTTGCGTCACAAATGACGCTCTACATTTTAACGGGTCATCAATGAAAAAATGCGTCAAAGATGCAAAAATGCACAGTTGCGGAAACACAGCATTTATTCATTTACGTATTCATTTTGTTAGTGAATATAAATAGATAGATTTTAGGATTAAGCAAACAACGGAACAAAGGATCATGTCATTATCATTACTTACGAGGTTTGTTACCATGAAAATATGACTGTTCGGTTACAATTTCAGTTATAGTGAATTGTAGACATCAAATTATCGAATTACTCCATAAAACCACTGGGTCAAGTGCCAAAAAATTGACTTTTAAAAAAACGTTTGTTTCGATGAGTATTTGCCTGTGACATTTTATTATTTTGTTTACTCTCAAAATAGAGACTTGGTGAGGTATGTTTGTTGTTTTTTTTCATTTTCGTCGATTTTTTTATCGGTCGGAACTACAAAAAATATAAATAAGTCGAGTTTCTCATTTTTATTTTTTTCCAATTTGACGAAATTTACGGTCGCCGGTTTTGTAAACCAATTTATTTAAAAGTAGTGGCCTAACTGAAATATCATATTAAGCAAATTATCATGTAGTATAATTATTTTTCTAATATTTATTTTCAGAATGTACTCTGCTTATTGTATTCATTTGTACTCTTTAAACATTTATTTAACACATTTTATCTAATATTCTTCATATCTGATCATTAACTTAATACATATCTTATTTAGGTTCTTAAATTATATGATATAATGAATGAATTATTCCATTTTATGTACATTTTTTCAGAATACGTCTTATTAGTTGCTAGTTCTAGTAATATATATGTTTACTAAATCTATTATCATACTAACACCTGGGCCCGGTTTCACGAAAGCTCTCATAACTTAAATAAATTTAAGATTGTCTTAAATATTTTGGCCGTAACTATGAGTATCTTATTAATTATTTTAAGTGGATTTCACGAAGCCTTTCTTACATAAGTATAAATTTAGGGTTGATATAAGCGACCCAAACTTAAACCAACAAAATTACCTTAGAGTACTAAATGTCATATGTGTTTCATTGATCGACTCTATAGCGTAAACGGTTAGACTGTCGAGCGTGAAACATTGTTTTTGTCTGGCATAGGTTCGAACCGTGAATGTTGATTTTTTTCACTTTTGGTCCATTTTATATATTTTTGTCAATCATTTGTGTTTTTCTATTATGCACAATTATCTTACCTTCACTTCATTGCTGTACTTGTAGAGTTTAGTATTTTTCGAATTACAATAATGTGCATCAGTGAAGATTAAATAATAAGTGATAAGTAGGTTATTAACTGTGGAGAATATCAGGGTATAAGAAATATCAGTTATAAGATTCACACGAAATTTCATATCTTTCGGGCCATCATCTAAGTTTCGAGACGAGCTAATTTGGATAACAAAAACTGCAAAATGCATCGCATACTATGATGCCCGTCTTGGCTAACTTAAAAATAAGGTGGTATGTCAAGTTTATTACTAGTAGGTGATAAAAGAACCCTTTGTTAAGTATTTTGTTTACAATTTTTTGAATGTGTGTAAATGTTCCAGACAGTTACACAAAAGCATTACTTGAATTGTAGTGCTCGGACAAGTCAGTTATTGTCGAGTGACAACAGTTCCTACATTAAACAGATCGAAAATTGCTTAAAATGGCTTTTGACGATTGATGTCCGCCTTACAATATGCTTGACATTTTATTACTGTCTAACAATAGGTTTTGCATTCAATGCTTGCCTGGACAGTGTGTTTAAAATGTATAGCATGTCTTGCACGAATATGATGGTTAGAAATGTTTACATTATCTGTGTTTAAAGTGGTTCGATTTTCATTACTTGCATCTGAAAATATTAAACTTGTTTATAATACAAGTTTTTTGTTAAAATCTACAAGCTATGAATCTTAAATAAAGACACAACGAATTAATTTAGCATACTTAATAGGTCATGCCTCGTAAGCAACAGTGCTGAATAAAGGTGTAAATATTTACGCGAAAAAGGCAACGAAGTCCCATTTATTGTTGTGTTCATGTATTTAGATTTAGGGGATAATGAAGGAATTGAATAAAGGTATGATTGCAATGTATTATAATACGATAAAAATAATGATAAAATACCTTCGAATTACGATGCGATTTGGTGACGAATGTGTATTAAAATTAAAATTAATGAAATTGATAAAACTAATTAATCAATTTTCTGTTGGAATGATTGTCATCATTAAAAATCTTAGCAGAATGACGATCGATCTAGATATTAAAGAATTTATTCGTTTTAATCTGCTAGTAATACTCAACTCCGCCAACACTTGAGTCTTGAAGTAGTGCAGAAACTGTCATACTCCGTCTTATAAGTAAGGAGACGAATAAGTTCAACGACGAAATAAATCGTAGCAGATGAAAATCTGTAACTCTGATATATTTTATCTTCCGACATACTTCCTAAACCACACTAAGTGTCCCTTCGTCGGAATTCATGTCGTTTAGGGACTCTAGAGCCAGTCCAACATAAATTTAGACGCACGTTAACCATTAGTTTATATTTAAGTAATGTTTACATTCGATTTAATCTACCCATTCACTCGATTAAATTTTCACTCATAACTTAAACTATTTAAGAAAGGATTAAATTGAAAAGTGTTTGTGAAACGCACTTAAACTTAAAATTGCTAAAAATAGCAAATTTAAGGTTAATCTAGAAATTTAAGATAGGATTGCGTTCGTGAAACCGGACCCTGTATACAATATATGATAGGATTATAATCAGTCATGGTCTGATAATCCTTCTTTATCTTTGGTGTCAGTAAATCCGTCAGTAATTTCCCTCTATGTGTATGGTGTCAGTGTTCGCGTCAGTAAAATAGACCGTCCCGAAATAAACCCTGCAGGGAGTGAGCGATTGAGTGAATCAGCGAATCACACTTTAAACTGGGCAATAAAAGCCACATATTGTATAGGCTATTTATCATGAATATATTCAAGGATTAGTATAGAATAGGCTCGATCACTACCAAATTATATAGGCCCTTGGCTCCATCCTTTTTAAGAAAAGTAATATTGAAATTTGTCGTCTGCATATATGTAAATTGAGGAGAAAGCACTAATTTTAGGAGAGGTCAAGTGATAATTTCCTGTTTGTAGACTTACAATTTTAAGATATTGATTTTTCATGGTGCTGACTGTTAATAGCATTTGTCACAGATTTTTGTGAGTTGATAAACATATAGCATTATATAGCCTATCTCTTATCACAGATGCTCGACATTCTGCATCCTAGTTTGAAAAAGCCATCTTTTATAAAATAAAAGAAAGGCTTTTTTTTCAAAATACAATATAGCATGTCAAGCTCCTGTGAGCTAACATTTTGAAATAGCCTCTTATTTCTTATTGTCACTGGTATGTTTTTTTAATTCTTAAAAAGATTGTATATGTACTCAATATTTTATGCCGTTTTAAAAAAATCAGGAATTAGATCTTTAATTAGCAATTATTAGTCAATCCATTTAGCAAATAAAACCTCAATATCTAAAGGCAAACTGACGATAGGTTGTGAGAAGTATATATTATAAAAGTCACACAAAAACTAATATCATCTATACCATGACTATAGGTTTTCAATACATTCAGTAACCATCTATTACAGTTGTAAGTTTATTTGCACTGAAATTGACATTATCACAGCACTGCTTTACCAGTTCCAAAATGTTTCATTCCACCTTTGAGTTTCAGGAAAGTTGATATCAAAGTGAAAATCCATGAACAAGCAGCTTTAAGGCATTAGTTATTTAAAATGAGGTTGAAATTTCCCTTGATGCCAACCTCAGTTATCCCACCATACATTACTCCGCCATGCTGCATAACGTACCGTGGACCATTTGGTTAGGTAAATCTTGTTATCATGAATAATTAATGAAGCCGTTTCATTGGTTCCCCAAGGAAGCCACTGCGGAAAACTAGACAATGAAGTTACGTTTTATACCTATTAGACTAAGGTTTGAATTACCATTCAAAATGGCAGCCTCTATGAGTGATTTTTCAAAAGCGGGTGAAGAAAATTCCTATTTGACGTCATTGTTATGGAAGAGTATTTAATTGTTACATGCGATTTCAATTGGAAGATTGGTCTCCCTTGCCTCATGCACATTCATGAAAACAAGATTTCAACAGTCAAATTGCCCACAGGTCGTATGGAGTGTAACATATGAAAGTACTGTGATTGCCGACAATGCCTCAATGCATACTAATTTATTCTGTATGCAACGCTCGGCTAACATCATATACCAAGTACTAAGTTAATTATTTAAACAGAACAAACATATACAAACATTTAGAGGGTTGCTTGCAAGACGGTAGTAACTCACTCTTTAAATCAATGCACTTACTACAGTCTTGCGGGCAACCCTTGATTTGTTCATTTGGCAAGTTTATCTGATAACCAATACAAAACTTAATTGAGGGCAAGTTCTATATTGTTTACTAGTAAGCCACAAATTGTGTAAACAGACAACAAACTAGCACTTATACAAACAAAGTTTAATAAGACTTTTATCATGTTTAATAAAGAACTATAGCAAAGAGACGTAAAATAATCACTACACATAAATATATATACGTGTACATGTATAACAGAGGCTAAAGTATCACAATACTTGTATATAGGATAACATACTCCTTAAATACAGTAAATATATTGACAACATCAAATAATAGCAACAAATAATATAATAAAACAACTAAGATGGTCTTGAGAACCCTGTGTCGCCCACCTGAAACCAAAGATGTCAGACAAGATGACTTTATTACAATGTTCATACAGATTTTGAATACCACAATCCTGATTATTTTATGATCTTTCCATGATTCCACTCAGTTTTCCATGATACAACAGAAATAACATACAGAACTATTATATTTTGAAATGGTGTAGTAGTGAAATTCTCATTTTTGTATCAAAGAGTGTGATTTGTTACAAACATTTTAAGACTTATGATTAAATTAATAAAGCATTAATTCATTTTTATGGATTAGAACAATTTGTGATACAATTTCTGATGCATGCCAATATGTAACCTAGACCAAAGGTTGCCACACATTCAATTGTTAAAGGATTTCGAAAAGTGAACTTTGACCCCTGAGGTATAAATTGAACTACCTATTTAGGGGAATTTGATATAAAGGTTCATCAAAATATGTAATGTTCACAAAAGATTTTTACTGAGTTCCATATAATTTTAAAGAAAGAAAATCCATCTTTACTCAGAAAACTGTTGCCATGGCAAACAGAGTTCTGTAGAAAAATATATCATGAAAACAACTTTTAAAGGAGTATTAGATAATGTCCAACTATTAGCAACATTGACTGAACAGTTCCAATGCAGGCTATCCTTCATGAAACAATTTGACAGACATTGCATTACAAGTACGGACAAAGACCTATCACAAAAACTCATAATCTGCACTTCATGCTAAGATGAGATAAAATGTGCATAATAATTGTTAGATAAATGAATCTATTGCAACAAAAGTAAACATATAATATATATCAATTTATACAATCAACATGTAAAACACAAATACAATGTATTATAACTGAATACTGATACAGAACATAAGGCCATGGGGAAAAAAATAGTTAGATTCTCAACCTGATTTTGACTTAGTGCAATAAGACCCAAGCACACCACAAAGATTTTCTAAGAAATCTATATTTTTTTACACTTGGTTTGTATTGTTTCATTTAATTGCAAATTTCATGATTTTAACATGGTTATTCAAAGTTCTATAAGTTTTTGATCAGTTTCTTTCCTGGAATCTATATAAAAGGTAATTGGACTAAGTTCCAGGAGGATACCAGCCTGGATGAGAATCTAAAATTTAACATTCCATGGCCTTATCTAAACAAAACTTACTTGTATACATGTAGTAACTATTTTTTTAGGCTTTTCTTGCCGAGTGTATAACACACCCTGTCATTTTAAGAAGTACATAACTTTTAGGGATAAAATTTTAAAATTACATAAAAATATTAAGTGACTCCCCAATCAAGTCATAACACACTAAATGAATGGACATAGGGCCACAACAAGTTGATCATGTGTTCTATGGATTCACACTTTAATTTTGACAGTTTTTAAACACACAAAAATTTCTTTTCTACCTTGCTCATAAAAATTTGGTCCGCTATAGTATATAAAGCAGTTGAATTAAGATTTTTTTTTTAATTTCTTTGCTCACTCACTCCGTAGAACACATGGTTAATTTGTTGTAGCCTAAAAAGTTCTAATGCATTATGATACAATAGAATCCCACACCAATAGAACAGAACAAAAATAAACAAAATTCAAGTTTAAACAACAAAATGTAAATATTTTTATTACTTGGTCACACTGTTAAGTCAATATTTAGTTGATCCCATAACTATGAACAATAAGGTATAAGAGCAAAGTTATGAACGCCTAAAATCATAGGTCACTAACTTAAATGCATAAATGACAGACAACTGATGGTCGCAAAAGCTTAGGCCATGCCATACCGGAATTTTGTCAAGTCGGCAGCGCGTAGGTTTTAAAGTCCTCAATAAAAAAAAAATGAACAAAATTGTTGGTGAAATTTTCTTAAATAATTCTGTTGTTTTTGGATTCGATAACTGATTTTTCTCAGGAAATACTGATAGTTCCTTGTTTCTGTGTATTTGATTAATGAAAATGCACATGTGTATGTTGTATATACTTCTTTGTAGAGTTACTTTAATCTCACATTAATGTCATAAACATTCATATACTACCAAGTACTTATTTGTGTGAATACAAGCTAGAATGGACATGAGTTTACGTTTCCGGTTTGTGTGTTTTTGTGAATAGATACCTAGGTTTGTCAAACTTGATTTGATGCTTAACAAAATTCCAATTTGCATGGCCTTACCCAGAGCACAAAATCAGCGACAATATTATAATACTATAAGGTGTACAGTTTACAACAATATAACAGCAGGAACAAGTTTATAAAAGGCTAGAATACAACTGAAATAATGTTGGCAGAGCTAATCTAGCACCAGTATATGAGCAATATAATCATGATGGATAAATTTGACAACATATATAAATAATTTAATACAATATCTTTAACATGAAACATTAAATAATTTCTGATTATTGTATAAATCTCAAACACAGTTTTGATAATTTATAAAGAAATTTATAAATACCATCCCTTAATAGAAGAAAGAACAATACATTTTCATATTTCTTATATCTTAACCCAAAAGATTTCACAAGTATTTCAGGCCAACCTTAAAGAGTTTTTGTAGCAGTATCTCGACAGACCAACCTAACTCACATTTTTTATTGGCCATCTCGCAAGTTTTAATTTGGTATGTCGATAATATCTACTTTGATATTAAATATAAATTTGAAATTTAATAAAATGTGGACTCTTACTACTGAGATGTCAGATTTAACATACAGCTTGAAAAAAATATCAAAAAAGAATTCCAACCTATCCTCTCTAAATATTCTGGATCAGAAAAACAGCAAACTAACTCTTTTTAAGGATGGCTTCAACTCTCTTATCAAAACAACTGTAAAATATATAGAATTCAAAGTACATCTCATACAAAAAACAACCGAGACATTTTGATTGTTGCAAATATGATACATTTTATACAACTTATGTAAAAAGTATAAATTAAACAAGTAGCCATCCATGTTATCATCAGTCATTATCATACATAAATGATTTAAATAAAGTATTGTAAAATCATGATCAACTACAAAGTTTCTTTTTAATTATACTTGGTGTTTAAAAAAATGACAAAAGGTCATTTAATAATGATCTAAAATGTAAGAATAAAAACTTAAAACAAGTAAATCTGTGAGCTAATGCTCACTAGTGATACCCCCGCAAAAATCTAAAAATATGCGACAAACAGGAAGTAGATGAGCAAGGAGCATGAAATCGCTTTACACCACATGGGACTATGGGATGAAGCAATATGCAAAGTATTAGGCTGCTGCATGTTATAGTTGCTGAGAAAACTGCGACGGAAATTTCGTAACGGACGGACGGACGGACGCACGCACGGACAAGGGTAAAACAGTATACCCCCCTCTTCTTCGAAGCGGGGGTATAATTAGCTATGCTTAATGTTAACACTTATTGCAAATCTCATTTTGATTAATATCTTAACCTAATTTGAGATTTTGATTAATATCTTAACCTAACTTACCACACTTACTGGTATATAAGCATACCCCTCTCTCCTCATGCTAAATGGGTGACCCAGACTTTGAAATATAAGTACAGAACAATTTAGAGGCATTAAAATGATAGACAAAAATAAAACAATCAGATTAGATCTAACAAAAAGAATATCAAAACATAAACAAATGAAAAAAAAGATAAATTTATAACTAAGTACATTTATTTTGGCAACCATAATCATAATTGATAAAGAAATAAGGCACCTATCAACAGTATAAGTACTTCACATTACATTATTGCTATAGCACGGCAAGTTGGCAACATTGACTTTATACAAGCTGGAAGTCTGTGAACTTAATATATGAAAATTGCATTAAAACTACCTGATTTATTATTCCATTGCATATTTACTGTAGCACTTACATAATTTTGGATGCTTGCATCAGAGGTGTTACTTGGCCTACTCAAGTTCTTATATCTCAAAATATGGTAATCAACAAAAAATGAAGCTTTTACTAAAAAAAATGTCCAATACACCTAGACCATCTCTAATTAACCATTTATCAAATAGTTTTTTTATATAGGTCTTGCACTTGCATATGGAAGCATTGAATATAAAACATAAAGTTGGGAAAATGCACATTACAATTGTCAAAAAATTTTACAGCAATAACTAATGTAGTGTATATGAGTACCTTACAATAAAACGACACAACATTTATAATAACTGTCATAAAAATTAAGATTATTGAACTACACAAAATTTAATGTTTGGCAAGTTCATATACAATGTATAATGAGTACCGTATTACGTTACTAACATAATTTAAAGTCTAAAAAGACTGTCGTTTAATAATAAAAATCATGCATATTATTGTGCATATTAATACTTAAAACATTATATAATCACAATTTATTATAAACAGGGCTGCCAATATGAAATATTAAAATTATCTGAACAAGGTCAACGTTGTCTTAATAGCTGATCAGTTCAAGTCATTAATATCCTAATCAATTTTATTCATGAAATCCTTTGTCAGGTATCACTTTAGCTATATTCATGTATATAAAACTGTTTGTGGAATTTTTCATGTTACTTATGTGTCACAAGATCACTAGATATAAACTTGACTAATAAATAAATTCACTAACATGTTATCAGTTAATTTTTATGTCTATTTCACTATGATTCAGTAACTAGTAATAAAACTAGGTCAATTTTTTAATTTTATGTTACACTGTAAGTATTTGTATTCCAAATCAAAATTAATACTAGTGCAAAAATACCAACAGTCACAACACTTTCAAAGTCTCTTGTCATAGTATAGAAAATAGCTGGGCGTTATTTAAAGGTCTAAAATTAGCTGAAATCAGCTGATAAGCTAAAGATTGACAGCCCAACAAAATCTATAAAATCTAACAGTACATCTGAATAATTATAAAATAAGATGGTAAAAAAGTGATGAAGTAAAAATTTGTAAGTGAATTATATGTATGAAAATTTCTTATATGATAATTTGACACAACTGTTGTTTTCTTTTTGATTTCTTTATACCTGAAAAATTAAAATTAAAATGTGAGATTCAAGAAGTATATTTCCACATCAGTTTTTTTTGTTTAGTTTCAACATACAGGTCGTGGTATAGAGGTTTTTTTACATGTGCATCTAAGCATCCAATTTTCATATTTTTATGCAAGAATTTCAAAAATTCAGGAAGGAGGGGGTCAAGACCCTCTGACTGGATACTTGGTAGATTGTCATCAGTAAACTACAACATTCAACAAATAAAATATTTGAGGCACTAATACACTGTACAACAAGCGTAGTTACAAAGTCAGCAAATAGTGAGAAATTATAAGCTTTGCACATCTGAGTAAATAAACTGAAACATGTTTACATCCAATTGTCATATTTTAAAGCTTAGTTGGACTTGTTTGTAGCCATTTAAGCAATGGTTTGGAACACATCCAGGCCAAAACTGTTTCCTTTCTAGAATAAGACATTTTATTGATTTGTTGTACCTCTGGGTATAAGAATTGGCTATAAGTGTATTTGTACAATCATGCAGTAACAACAACATCAATATATACAGGATATATATACATAATATTCAAATAACATTCACAAGCCTGAATCATTTATTTACTAGGAATTCCATGACACTGTTAGTGTCAAACCCTGCATGAATCACTCAAAGTAGGTACAGTCAGTTTTTGACATTGTACACAATTGGATAATTTCACTATAATGACATTAGAAGAATTCTACCTTAAATGAAAATCTAAATCTAATATCTACCAAATGTATGCAGCTATATCTATTTTAGCAAGCAGTGTTCTCTTTATTAAGCATCAACCATCAGTACAACAGTTCATACTCTCTGTTTACAGGTTACCATAGCAACCTAAGTCTCTGATAATACAGCAAATGAAAATATAAATAATACAATTCAAGTAAGCATTCACAAACATACAGTGCAGTGATTGCAATACATATAACAATTGCTAAGCAAAACACAAGCAAGCAAGCTAAATAATATAATATGTGTAGCAGACATTGTCTTAATTATTCTAATGCACTAGCCTGACTTAAAATGTTATATAGCAAAGAGCAAAATTAGCAAAGAGCAAAATTACCAACCCACTGGACTATAGGAAATAAGCAATTTTCACTAGACCAAATCAATTTCCACAAGTCCCAAGCTTTGGGCTTGTGGATTAAGGCAGTGACTAGTGTAGCACTTAAGCCACTTTACACATCTAAAAGCAGCCAAGTACATCAACAAAGGCAGATCACAATATCTAAACACAACAAAGTAAAATATAAATATAATATAGCATAATCTGTGCTGATAATACAACACATGTGCTAGTGAGTCAACTGTCTAAAGCAGAATAGAAAAGCGCTGTGTCATATTGCATGCTGCCCTCTTTCTCTCCATCTTGCCTTTTTGCAATCTGGCTCTTCTGTGACCACCTGGCCTGAACTATTTACTTTGAAACATGCACTCCAATTTCCTCTAATGTACATAAGTACATGTTAGAGTACCTTGTTCTGATTCCCAACCCTTTCTAGAACTATTACTAATTTACTAGTTAGACTACAGTGCAAAACTAAGAAGACAATAAAAATTAAATAAAGGACTTTTCATACATATATTGATATAAACAGACTACTAAATTAGGATGTGAAAGTTGTCCAAACAGATCATTTTAATAGCAAACTCTATATCTTTTTGAAGAATTTTGGTCGCCCGTACTAAAAAGTGGTTGTCCTGGGCAACTAGGCACCCACTAATTTGGTAGACTGTATAAATATATACCTGCATAAATAAAACATCTGAACATATTAAGTTTGGTCAAGTTTCCTCAGTATCAGCAGTTTGTTGTAAGTCTTGAAGTCCTTGTAATTTCTGAGCCAAAGCATCACCAAATGTGTTACGATACTGAAGACTTATAGAGTCTAATAGTGAATATATTGTTTCATAATACTTTGAATTGTCAGTATCATTGTCCATTACATCAAAGTTGTTTCCAATTAACTGAAAATTGTAAAATAACATATATATATACAAATATTACAAAATACTTAGCTTAAAATCTTTAGTGAACCTTTGTTATACTGTTAATGAACAGGTTTAATGCTGCATCTGATGAAAATCAAAATGTAAAATAAAAAGGCGCTTTTACAATTTTGGAAGTCAGAACTACCAAATACCAATTATGCTATGAAACAGAGATTGTGTCATTTATAAATATCAATTTGATGTAAATTGAAACTGAAAACTCATAGACAGGTCCAAAAAGGATTCCATGGGCTGGTTTAACGCTAATAATAATTAACTTAAAAATATATTGTGAACAGTACTAGAATTAAATTCAATTAATGGTCCACATACTAGTCCTATATATAAGACCCTCCGTAACTCATTTCACATTGGGACATTATTCTGTTACGGCAGGGTCTTATCGGCTTCCGTATATATTGATGTAGCAAAACGTGCACAGATTTAAGTGTGCGATTTAAACGAGTGTAATTCGTTATTATTACCCAATTTTCTTAACAAACTCTATTAGACAGCTAGTATATACAATAATTAATCACATTATCATATAAGAATTACAATAGGTCACCTCAGCAAGTAGAAATATTCCATTGTTTCCGTTAAGTCCAAAAAATCCTGTCTTTCATTTAATATCAACGCTAAATTCCAGTCACACGGTACCATTTCCCGGATCGTTACTGATAAATGCCAAATTAGACGTACCAAATCCGGATGACAAATTTGATTATTTTCGGGAGACGAAAAATGTAGCTTAATGTAACTATTATTGTGTTAATTGAATTGTTAGAGAGTAATTTTGTTTCAACGACGACGGAAAAAATGTTTAGTACAAATGTTTTGAATTTGTAATCCGGATTCGAAACGGATTATGTGGCGTTTATCATGAATAATCCGGTATCGGTTACGGCCTAGCCGGACTTTAGTGTTAGAAGTATTCAAAACGAAAGTTTGGATTTTTGAGTTACGGAAACAATGAATTAATTCTACAAAATAAGGTTGGTTATTTTATATCTTTTGTTATAATACAGTGAACTCGACAGTTCCGGGTCATCGACAATTCCGGGTCACTTTTTTAAAATAGTACAGATGATTCCTTAATAATTCAATATTTTGATTATATGATAGTAAAGTCATGTACACTAACCACTTAGCTACTGTTACACAAACTTTCCATGTTAACATTTCTCTACCGGAAGTCATAGTCATGAAACACTAAACAGCGTCTTTTCCAACCAATGCGAAAGTACGTGAACGTTTCGTCCATGCGTTCGAAAAAACAGCGATTTATATCCACAATGTAGATAAAATAAGTCCTTATTGCACATCATTTTGCTGGAAATTTATCGGTGAACATGATTTAACTCATAGATTTGTTTAATCTAATTACTGTTAGACAATAATGCAGACAATTTGACCTGGTAAGCACGTGACAATTTCGGGTCAAAACTTAACCCGTATTATATACAATCATTTATTTTTATTAAAAAGTATTTTTTTAACATTTAAAATTGATTTTATTCATAATTTTATCCCATATGTTAGATATTTGCCAATTAAATACAATTATTGTTTGACATTTTGAGTTTTACTTTTTACACGCAACTAATTGTATTTATGGTACTTGTTTTTATATGCAATAGGTAATTGCAAGTGACATGATTAGATCTTTAATTTACGAGCTTTATTTTTGTTTAACTTGGAAGAAACTATGAGATAAAGTCTTTATTGACAAAAAGTCGGCTGTTTTATTGATTTTAACCCTGTTGAGACCACTCCGGATTAAAGAGACAAGCATCTGTCACGTGACCCGGAATTGGCAAGTGCGACCCGTAACTATCGAGTTTGCAACATGCAATTTCGAAAATTGTAGGAAATTACAAGCAAATAAACACTATTAATTTATTATAGCATGGTAAGGTGGAAGTATTTGTTTATCAATTTATGCAGGTTTGATTCCCACAACTTTCGTTTTGAAGAGACACGCATCGTTTGTTTCGTAACTGACCCGGAACTGTCGAGTTCACTGTATGTTAGATAAATGTGTCTTTTAGTGTTAGGAATGGGTAAAACAAAATTATTTTCGAAAAATATTGAATTATGCTCGCTTTTGTCGCGCAAGGGAATCCCGGCGGATTTTGCTACATCAACCTGTATGGAAGTCGATAAGACCCTACGTAACAGAAGCAATGTCCAAATAAAAAATAAGTTACGGAGGGTTTTATATATAGGACTAGTCCACATACATGCCTTTTTGGATTAATTAAAAATCAATTTAAGAGACCACACCTCAAACAAAATGCAATTATGATGGATGCAAGTTATTTTTCAGAACCAGGCCAGACAATGACCAATATTACAATAGACTGAAAATGAGTCATTGCTTTAATTAGTTTCAGATCTCAGACTTTTTTGTTGAAACTTTTATCATTATGACTCTAACAACTTTAAAAGTTTAACCAATGGAACAAGAGAATTAATAAAATTCAACAAGCACATATCTATCAACACGAAAAACATAGTATCATGTCATATTATTCAAAGGGTTATAAAAGTAAAAGTTAAAAACAAACCCACAGAGGATAATATGAGAAAATACGTTTGAGAACACCCCCAAATACTAACCCGGAAACCTCTAGGAGTTAATTCAACGCAGTATCTTTTATTTTCTTTCGTTTCTAAGTTGAAAAACACTAGTTCATCATCACACTTAAGTTTCTGTGAAAGTTCAACACTTTTTACAGCATATTTAATCTCCTTTATCACTTCGGTAGCTTCTATTTTCAATGAGTATTTTTCGTCGTCAGCCATCTTCTTGTGAGGATAATATCCGAAATGTTCCAAATACTAATGGTCAGACGCCACTAAATAATATTCTAATCAAAGTACTGACGGTACTGAAGTCTATGTAGTGGTATAAGTCCCACCTAAATAAACTATATTTAGCATTGCTTTTGTTAATATTCCGAGTTTTAAAACGTATTTATTCTTTACAATTTTTAATAAAAAAAATGTAATATTATGTTTTTGTACTGAAAACGATAGCCACAGGGAACCAATTATCGAAAGGAACCAATAATCGAAAAAATCTTCTTGATTTTTGTTGTAAAGTGTTTACAATGATGATCATAGAAAGTTTTATGGTTGCTGCTGTTGTTAATAATAATGATGATGATAATGGTAGTTATGATTTCTGTAACAGTTGTTGTTTAGATAGTGATTTTTGTTTTAATTGAAACAATGATCAAGATGATGATACTTTTGATGATTGGTGCTGTTGTTTATAATAATGATGGTAGTTTTGATTTTTGGTTTTATTTATGATGATGATGATGAAGGTAGTTTTATTATTTGTGCTGTTGTTTATAATGTTGACAAACTGTAGGAATTATACCATCCTTGCGGATACCCATATACACCTGTAAAGTGAAGCAACCACAGGTAAATTTCTTTTCTCAAGGAAACTTTTGAAGCCTAAGCCTGCATACTACCGCTTGATTCCTAACCCAAATGGTGGATACTTTAACTCTATTCTGAAAATTGTATCACTTTTTAATAGTTTACAAACATACATTATTACAATAAGAACAACAGAGACGTATTGGTTACAAAAAATATTATTTAATAGAATAAACATTAACAAAGACTGATAAAAGGTGAGCAACTCTTGCAAGAATATAATTTATAAATACATTTATCTCCCCTTATCCAATAAGCGAAAATTCTTAATTATTTTTCCACTTTTTAAAATCAGATAAGAATAACAAATATAATTTCACAGTTAGATTATGGAAATCTTGTAACCAGTGACGAAACTTAACTTAATCTGACAACGTTTGTACTAGAATATGACCAATCTCCCATCTGCGGTTATTTCCCTTTATTAAATCAATAACATGACGTAAGCACAATGAGGAGTTTGGAATATGACAATGAAAGTACAGCAAACATGTATTTGTATGCTTAAATGTATAGTTCAACGAAACGGACTTTTCGACAAGCAAGCAGATCTATGCGTATTATAATCAATTATAAAATATGTAATAGCAATAATATTTATAGTAATGATAACTTTATTTATAGAGGCCACACAGTTATGCAAAGCCTAATTTTCCATATCAGCCTCTCTATACATCGAAAGCAAAGCAGTTATGTAGAAGGTAAGCATGTATTTGTAATAAAGTGAACAATAAATATAAAACAATAGTAACTATAGTTTTTATAAGTGATGAATAACCCCATCCTCCACACACCGGGATGCGACAGGTATTGTTTCCATTATCTTTAGTTAAAGACATATTGCCTTCTGAACATTTCTGCCAAACGGTAAGAATAAGTCCCACTGGAAAATCAGACAACCAGACAACCGACACTAAGAAGGAACAAATTTATTTCAGTCAAACTCCAAACATTAACCACACGCATTATTGGTGGGATTTTATAAGCAACAATATTATAAAATATAAAATAATAAATATATATTCTAAAACAAGTGAATACTGATGAATTTGACAAATACTGAGAGTACAATAACATGGAATTAACAAACGTTCAGAGGCGTGGAATTCCTCAAATAGATCACAAGAAATTGAAATTCTATGTTGTACTTTGAAAACTATCCCATCTCCTATTATGGAGGGATAGTTTTAAAGTATTATATAGTACGTCAAACTACTGTGATTAGCCTCGGTCTTACAGCGGACTTGATATCAGATTGCCATTCCATTTGTCTACAGTTTACAAAAATGTCCACCGACTGTAGACAAGTAGTAGACTTGTAAGCTTCATACGACCGTGGACAAGTCGACATTGGAAATTCCACACCTATGTATGTATAGTTCGTGTAAATTGACCCGAGACAGAGTAATCCATTACAGACTTCGGCAGATATATACAAATGTACTACATGTCGAGGGCTTGACTAAAAACTGTTGTATTTTCAACTCATATTTTCAAAAAAATTCAGGAGAAGCAAAAAACTGTTCAATATTTTTATCTCATGTTATTCTGTAGCTATTTTTGATATGTGGGTAAGAAATAACATGTCTAATGTAAATACACTGTGCTAAAAAAACTAATTATTGTGAATTTACAAGCCTTTTTGACAGTTTTCCACTGAAATTGGGCGTTATTCCGAACATGAAACTAAGTAAATTTATGTACATGTACTTCATAAATGGAGTATTTTGATGAATTTTGGTGGGAACATGTACTTGGCATTTCTAAAGTCATTTTTGAAAAAAAAAATTACGACAGTTTTCCGTCAAGCCCTCGATGTGTACTTTTAACTGATTCTATGCGTGTAAATTATATTTCATCTGTTTTTGTCTTAGGTCAATTCGTACAAGCTATAACATGTGAACATATACAACATATATACGAGTATATCACAATTTTATCACAAGTAAATTATATATTATTTATCACATAAATATTTTAAAATCAAACATGGACTATTACAACATATAAATCAATTATTTACAATGTAATGTTTAAAATCAAAATCCAATGAATTGCCCATACAATGGTAAAAATGTCATTTTAATTCTTTTGTAATAAACAGAGACATAATTTGCAACCCAGCAACAACGGACATAATAGAAAATGGCAGTATATTTTAGAACATACACATGTATTTATTATGGGTCATCTAGAACTATGAAATCATGTAAGAAATGTTGTTTTAGCAATGTAAGGCGTTCTGGCTGTTGTCATTTATTTTACAATGAGTCAAACTCGAAATATACAGATTTTAAAGTTTCATTTGCTAAATGTAAATGCTCATTGACCTGAATGGAAAATGTTGTTGGGCGTTTAATCTATAAATGCAATATAAGGTTGCCGGAACGGTATCGAAAAAAGACTCTATTAATGTTGGTTTGTGATTTGTAAATTTGTTTGGGACCGTACCGGTCGCTTATGAATGCAAGCAAACAAAGAAATGAGCGTACATAAAATACATGTTGATAAAAATGTGAATATTGCTAAATATTGTGGATAAACATGGACCACATCGCTTATTCAATTAGTGAACAATGGCGTAGACACTGCACCGTCCCTAGTACGGCTGATAGAAAAGACGTAAAATGACGTAAAATGTCTAAAATATATTAATCTACATCTGCTTGAGTAATATTAGGCATAACAAACTCAGAATGTCTGACACCGATCACGTGACGAGGGGATTGCTCTAAATGATAGTTCACATTTTGAGGATTGTATGCTCCAGGACCTGGGTTATTATTTTTAGCGTCCGGTGGATACGTTCGGCCTTTTACGGTATATTCCGGACTTCTTCGTTTCGTAAGCGACGGTGAAAAAGCTCCGTACTTGGCTGGTCCCGGGGTTTTAGCTAAATCTTCAGCAAATCCATGTTTTTCGCTCCGGCCAAATATAGATTTAGATACGCCCCCTCTCTGATGTGGAACTCGATCACCTAAGGTACTTGGAAGTAGATAGGAATTAGAAGCAGGAACTTGGTCCACTTTACGCATATTAGTTCTAGGAGATAAGCTGTATTGAGGTGCTGTTCTTTCCCAAAGCGGAGCACGATCTGTATCGTAGGCTCCAGGACCTGGTGTTTCATTTTTTCTAACTGAAAAGAAAAACAGACAAGTACATGAAAACAACCATGCATAGCGAACAATTGTTCTCCATTAAGACAAAACATGTATCAAAACATGTATAACATAAAATGCCCATACAAGATGTGTTGTCACGTTGGCTGAACCCTTTCAATAGTACATGTATTTTTTTCCATATTAATCTTACATGATTATTATTGATAAGATAAAATGAAAGAAAGATGAATAGAAACAATGGACAAGTCTATTAATCAAAGGGGGTCATGACAACTTAACCTGAAGACAACTTAGGGACAACGCAGCCTGTAAGTAGCGACAACTCAAACACGTGCATGGGCAACTTAATAATGACCTAATGGCCTAATGTAAGAGTGCAGAACATTTTTATATTACGTTAAAGAAAGAAATGATGCTAAGCATCAAGGAGCGCAAATAAGAGCCCAATAATTCAATAGCATTATGTCATATAATGAGGTGTAATACAGAACATGCAAAACATTCCATGTTTAAGTGGCAAAGTTCATAAATCTTGAGTTAATTCTAAATATATTGCTCCCTTTTATAAACTTAAAAAACATTGCTTATTGGCCGTTGATAAAAGCAACATATTTATGATTACTAAAACATATAACAGAATTATTATCAGTCATGGTCCGATAATTGGAGCAGCGCTGTTCAAAGCGTTGCGCTCTGTTTGTAGTCAGTTTTGATAATGTTGCTGCATGCGGCATTTCTCGGTTTTTACTTCTCTATACATTACAATCAGATAATCATGGGGGCTGTCATATTGGCTAGACTAAAACACAACTTATTTTTGTGATAATACAGCCAGACACGAACAAACGGTTGTCACCGTCTATTTATACAATGTACGCCCGTACTGCAGATACTTTCTGGGGGACGGTCTAAATCACTGACTGATACACTAACACCGTATACAAAGACGGACAAGAGTGATTCAAGTTGTTATGATGTTTTATATCAAGATAACACTATGATGTACAAATGTTGCTATGCACAACAACAAATCAATGGATCAGTGCAAAACTAGTCTACCATCTCTCTTTATTTACATGTAGTTAGGCTAGTTTTGAGATGACCCAATGGAATACATTACTATAGTATTACATTCTGTGAATCCTCGAGTGAATAATTAATAAAACATGAAACGTTTAAACACTAGATTCATGTAGCAGACTAATTGTTAATATCGGTATAACAATATTTATATGAAATATTAATAAACAATAGATGGTTATATATAATATCAAATTGTTAAATAATTTATTACATTCTGGAAATCTTAGACAAGTTATATAGAACCTGTGTACACATTGAGACATGTTGACATGAATAGTTATAGAACTGTCGTTCCAAACGGTAGCGTTCTCTAGTTACTACAGATCACTATCAACAGTGTTTCACAACAAAAGGGACTAGGAAGCTAAATCTCTATTTTGGATACGTTAGCGACCTTTTGCATTTTGCAACACAATGTGTCACACACTGAATGTCCATTGGACATGTTCAGGATTAGACAAACACTACAATGATCACTTAAACGCAAAGATAGAACTCAGTGACAACGCTTTGGTCACATTCTTGAACTTGAATATTTGACATTAATCAGTTGTGAACGCTTTGATCATATGACACCGTACACATTCTTGAACTTGAATATTTGACATTAATCAGTTGTGAACGCTTTGATCATATGACACCGTACACATTCTTGAACTTGAATACTAGACGTTAATCAGTTGTGAACGCTTTGGTCTTATGACACCGTACACATTCTTGAACTTGAATACTTGACGTTAATCAGTTGTGAACGCTTTGGTCATATGACAACGTACACATTCTTGAACTTGAATACTTGACATTAATCAGTTGTGAACGCTTTGGTTATATGACACCGTACACATTCTTGAATGTAAATACTTGACATGGGTCAGTTGTGAACGCTTTGGTCATATGACAAAGAACAAATTGTGACGCTTGGCACAAATGATGTAATTAAAATGGAAAAAATGATCAAGTACTTACCTGGAGTTTTTATTCTTACACCAAATGAATATGATGGTTTATTTTCTTTACCCTTAGGTCCTAAAAGTGGATCAAAATTATAAGCTGGTCCTGGGCTGTCTGATTTAAATGCTGAAATTAATAATCAAATGATGTATATACATATATAAAAGATCAAAACATTTCAAAATCTTTCATAACGATCCAGAAAGGAACAAAATTCCTATATGTGAAAATCTAAATAAAATGATACACATGACTCTCAGATAAACAGCTCAACATTTCACGGGCTTAGCACAAAACGGTCGTAACTCACTCTTTCTTTAAATTATGTTATGACAGTTTTGCGCTAAGCCCGCGATATTATTTCATCTACAATTATTACAAGCCATTCTTGCATAATAAAAGTTAAAACATGAACATTTTAGAATAAAAATTCATTTAGAGATTTTTGAAATTCATTTCATAAATATCTAACACATTTTATTAAAAAAATCATTAAAACCAACCTAGCACTAAATGAACTATCAGTATATTGTACGAGAGTATAGAACATACATGTCAATTTGAGACGTACTCCAAATGTATCTAGTTTAAAAAAAACAACTTAACAATGTAACCTAAGTATTTAGACAACCTCCAGGACTAACCTATTTGCTTACACTTAAGAGGTTTCTTAATGTATTTCATAGAGGGATCTAGCGGGGGTCAGGGAGTCCGGACACCCCCCTAAAATTTCCAGGACCACTTTCGGAGCGAAGAAGCTCTTGTTTTTTTGTAGGATATGGTTCTGAATTCCCAGGTCACACTGTATAGTCTATTGACCCAGGTCTCATTTATTCTGTGGTTAAATCGTCTTACAAACCTCAATCAAGACATATTGTTGCCAGCTATTTACACTAAAATTTCCACTTTATATTTTAAGTGTGTGGATACAATTGTTTACAAAGCAATTAAGTACGGTAAGAAAAACAATTTTAGTATGATATATGCAAGCTTTAATTTGAGAAAATCTGCATGAATGATTATATTACTTAGACAAAGCCTTTGATATATTTTATTGGAAGAGAAAGTGGTTTATATGTACACGAATATTTTATTTAGAGGCATCGTAAGAATTAAGGATTGACGTTTTGAAAATGTAATTGTAGAAGAAATAACCAATGCATAAGAGGTTGTTAAAGAATGAATAATTGTTATAGAACTTCACGACTTGACTTCATAGAGAAAACAAAATTGTTCTGAAACTTTAAATGCCCATTTAATTAGTATGTATACAATATAATATATGATATGCTAAAACTTAGTGTAACTACGTTCTTAAAGATAAATCAGTTAAGTTTGTATATGATTGTATTAAATATTATTGCAGTTCATACATAATTAAATGATAAATCATAGAAATACAAGAACGAATGTGTCCTGAAAATGAAATTCTTTTAATATCTAGTCAGACCTTTTGGGGTAACGGGGAAGGGCGCGATGTTATATCAACCATGAGGATATCAGGGTAAAAGGGAACATCTAATCTAATCGTATTGTTAAAAGCACAGCACGTATAATATGGAAACATCCATTTTCATACCCAGAGGTTATCAAGATTTAAGCTAGTATCGAGAATCCTGATAGCCTCCGGGTACGAGAATGGGAAAAATCCTGCCCATTGGTATTTTAGGATACATGAGTAGGGTGATAAAAGAACATTGGTAACAACAGTAATGTAAATAAGCATTTCTGCATTGACAATGTTGCAAAAAGTGTTGGTGATGATAACGAGGCGGACGAAGCTCATGATAAGGACGATGAAGGTGATTGTAGTGATTCTAATGATAAAAGTGTCGAAAATCATGTAGGCACTGATGATGTCACGTATGATGGTTTTAATGATGATATTAATAATGATGACGATGACGATATCGATAAAAAAATGATTATGTCTATGGTAGAGGCGATGATTGCAATGATGATTAAAGTGATGATGATAATAGTCATGCAAAATGAGACAATGACTATTATTGTAATAATAATAATGATGATGGTTGTGATGGTGACGACGATAATGATTATGAGACAATGGGGTGTTCTTGATGAATATAGTAATAATAATGATGATGATGATGATTATGATAATGATGATTTAGGTAGTGGCGATGATGCTGATAATGATGACACAATGGGATGTTCTGTAATAATAATGATAATGCTGATGATGACTGACGTAGTGGCGATGATGATGATAATAATGATGAGACAATGTGATGTTTTATGATAGTGGACTTCATGCTTTCAGGGAAAAGTAGCACCATTATGTCTCATACAAACACCTAATCTACTATTTCTGCTGCGTGTGGCAAATTGATTGGTGTAAAATGTTTCAGAAAAAAATGGAAGCAATAAGTCACACAGTTTCCCGCGAGCTCTTTAATAATGAATAATAATCACGCAATCTACGTTGGCATATCGTCCCAGTAACAATCTTTCAATCAGTCAGTTTATAAAATGTATAAATCACCGGTGCCACATTATAAATGTCTATAACATCATGTAAATATTCAACTAACGCTTGGTATCGTATAATTTAACCATTAATATTCCATTATATTCAAATAATATCATTTATTATTCAAAAAATCACTTCACAATCGACAAGTATTTTATACATAATTATCTATCGTACTGAAGTGCATAACGATCAAAATGATCAACGATATCAAGTGTGGTTTGATTAGATTGGCTAATTTAGTGGTGGTTGATCGAATTAAAGTGATTTTCATGAAGTGTTTTATTTACGATCGAAATTCACGCCATCATGGTGGCTGATATCCATCGCAAGATTAATTAGCGTAAACTACTAATAGAGTATTCCTGAAATATAAATATTTAAACTGAGATAACGTTTATTTTCGCCATGAAAACAATCTTTATCGCTTAAATGATCAAGATTAATTGTCCACGTCAAGAAATTTGCATATGAAGAAACGTTTGCTAGAAAAAGGAGTGCCAAGCACGCAATTTCCACTGGTACTTGCTATCAATTAGGTTCAAAAGTCTCCGTAATTAAAGACATAGAAAAATGCCACTGTCTACAACCATAGGAAGAAGGGTTTGGGCAGAATTCTAACAGATTGAATGTTTCCTCCAGTTAGCTTTTGATGGGTACCGAGTGTTAACTCTTTGCTTTCAGTTCGACGGACCATAAGTGTGGAAATAACTCAAAATTCTACTGTGGTTTTTCGGAAAAATATGATTTCATTTTGATTTGATTTGATTTGTTCAAATAAATGCAATGAACAATGATTAACGTTTCATATAATACAATGTCTATTGAAAAGTTTTTTATGCTTCGTGAATAGTACGAATGTACTATTTTTCGTATCCAGAGGTTATCAATATTCTCGATCTAACAGTGCAGATATTACATCGAGGATCTTGATAACCTCTGTTTACTAGAATGGTATATATTGTGATTTGGGATTCAAATAAAGATTTTCACTCTTGTCTATAAATAAAGTATTCCACATGCTGATTCCTAAACAGATTACAGTGCAGACCATGCATCAGTCTGATTCAGCTTTTTATCTGATGACAAGCATGCAATATGGAAATTAAGAATATACAACTTGATCTGACTTGTTAGTTATCCGAAGTCATATCTTCCGAATATCCAATTTTATCCGGAAGATGTCATCGGAATATCCAATTTAAACCGAAATATGTCATCCGAATATCCGATATTTTAAAAATGTATCAATCTAATTCGGATAGTCTAGGATATTCGGATATGACTTCGAATAACTAATTAGATCAAGGTCAATACGAAATGCACAATCCAAACAGTGCGGATAATCTGAAAAATTTGAACCGCAACAAATGGTATATCAAGTATATATACATCTTCGATCCGAAATTTCGGATTACCTAAATATATCTTCACAAGGTCTATCGAATTCAGATGTACACGATTTTAAGGTACCTATCATAATATTAGGTTGTCGCCATTTTTCGTTACTTAGACCACAATTAGTGTAACCTAAATCAAGGCATGTGAGCTTATGATCGCATGTGTAAAAAAACGTAATATACACGTATTGTACACACACGCTTTTTAGTATTTACTGTGCAATAAAGCAGCCGACCGACAAACCGGAGGTCACAGTTGGCAATTTAATGAAGTTTCTTAAAAGCGATTGTTTTTCACTATAAAGCGTTGCAAGATATCAGGATGATATCATGCTGTGGCGCTAACTATGCATCGTACATGATAGAATACACACTTGTATTTCTATTCAATAACCACGTGAAAATATAGATCGTTGTCAACTTCCGTCAGAAACCGGAAGCTGCTTTGAGGTTACGTTGATAGAAAAAATGAGCTATGATCGCTGTGACAATGAATATGACTTTTTAAATAATTCATGCGATGGTGGTACATTAAAAAACCCTGAAATATCAATAGAGTTTATAAAATAGAACTAAATTCATTGTTAGACAAAAAATGCGTAGGAACCTTTCTTTACATTGGTTCTTAAAAAGTAATACATCATATATTAGTAATGTAATATGCTTTTACAATACAGAATTAATGAAGCAAGCTTAGGCAATCATTTTTTATAGAAAAAAAGTATTTATTTATATATAGTTATTGCATTGTTTATGTTTTATGCATGATATTAGACAATTAGACATTTTATGCCGGTACGTGATGCATTATAATTGTATATTTCAATTGCAGAGGCAATATTAGTTTTAGAAATATAATGGCTATATACAATATGTACATAAAGCATTGGGATACCGGCGTTCTTTGTTGGTTTACTCTTTATATCATCGCCTGTAAACAAAAATGTGAAAATGAAAAAGGAACTCTGGGGAGGGGATCTCACCACCATATTTGTCAAAATCTGGGGATCTCACCATCATACTGGTCAAAATCTGGGAATCTCACCACCATACTGGTCAAAATCTGGGATCTCATCACCATACTGGTCAAAATCTGGGGAAGGGGCTCTCACCACCTTTCTGGTTAAAATCTGGGAATCTCACCACCATACTGGTCCAGGTATAATCACTGGGGATTCAAAATTCCAGAGAAAGAATTTAAGATGTATTAGCACTATCCTTTGTTAGTGCTTTATATGAAGGATAAGATGTAACACAATGTCGGATACTTACCATATTCTTTTAATGCTAACAAGATAAGACATATCTATATGACTTGTATTACCAAACTCTAAAATAGTGCGACTTTGGTCTATCCATGTGTAATAAAGCTACTAGTTAACGACTTAAATCAAATCATCGCAAAATGAAACAAAACTATCATTTTTAAGTGCCTTCACAGATCGTTCAACAATACTGTGCTCTGTTCTAGTAAAAATTCAATAAAATTGACAGACATGTTTACACAGTAAACGATCCTATACAAATAAAATAGCTGAGCATGGATTTATAAATATTTAACAACAGGAAAGTTCGAGTCGTTTACTGAAACTTTAGATGAAACAAGGGTCACCAAATGCTAAGACAAGTAAATAGAAAACTTATTCCAAGTTACAAAGACTTAACGATTTTTGTCCCACTTAAAGAGAAAACCAAGTGACTCGAGTATCACGATGCAAGTTGGGTGGATTGAGTAGCTTTGTGGGACTAGTGCTTACTATCTTTTTTAATCTCCACACATTGACATGATATTTAGAATCGAATGTTTTGTCATTATGAGAGATGGTGAAATATGAAGGATTTTATTTTTAACAGTAATCGTATAAGGGTTTCATGATCGAAGATGCATTATTTGCTTACAAATATTTAAAAAAAATGTTTGTCTTAATTTTTAAGAAAACAATGACTTGCAAGTAAAAGGGTATATCAGTGTTGAATTAAACATTGTTTGTCAAATAAGTAAATAACATAGTTTGAAAATCATGTTTTAAATGCCTTAAATATTAGACATGTGTTAATGAAAGATATTCTT
Source organism: Mactra quadrangularis (assembly GCA_025267735.1). Lineage (NCBI taxonomy): Eukaryota > Metazoa > Mollusca > Bivalvia > Venerida > Mactridae > Mactra > Mactra quadrangularis. The sequence continues at coordinate 36,224,521 of CM046309.1, read as the reverse complement.
ATGGTCTCATGGTATAGTCATGCTTTATACGAACAATATGAAGACTTAATGCGCACGATTCTCATAATAATCGAGAAAATTCGAAATTCCTTTCATTCTTTGGTATTGCCAATGCCTTATCATTTAGAGGCCAAAGTAATAGCTTGTTGTCGCTGCTACAACAATTAAATATAAAATAATACCTACACCAAGATCTTGTTCCGAATGAAAATGCCGGTGAATGTTTTTTAGTGACGTCAACATTGTTTCTACCAACTGTATTTGGAAGCAGGTATCGAGCAGGTCCAGGCCCTGAAATATACATGATAGAAAGTACATGTAATTTTTTATTAATAATCAAAACTGTCGACTCTAATATGTCAGCTTTACCGTATTAATGCTGTTAAACAAGTGTAAGTAACTAACAAAGGCAACCGGAAACGTTCCAAACCAATAGCATAACATATTATATATGCGAATTGTATCTTTGATTCGGGACAGTGTCTGCCGACCGCTAACATTGGCGTTAGTAAAAGATTTTGATTTGACTATGAGTTGAGACAAAATTATGAAATGTGCCATTTAAGAGTTTGACTGCGTAGGCCAATTCACTTGTGCGAAGCAGGGGGATTTGACAAGCGCACCTAAACGAGTGACAATAATATAATCCATGACATGGCATAGACAAGTCTTTTTAGAAGGCTTTATCATTGTACGGTAGCCTATATTCTTATCGTACAATAACGTATGGCATCGTTTGTTCTTCTTATATATTGTCAACACATGTGACTATGATACTTAGCACACTCGTAAATCTATATAATAGACAATTGCCACCGATGGAGTACGCGTGGTTAAAAATGGCTCATTCTTAATGTCTAATTAAGAAATGATTGATCAAAGTTTGGAAACCATCGCGTCGTTCAAGAGACTAAAAACATTTAACTATTTGTTTTTCATCTTCATATAATATTAATGGTTAAAACGTGTACAGCTATAATTGATACGCTAATTACAAATTATTAAACAAATAAAATGTATAAAATATTAATAAATGTGAACATAATATTTATCAATCAATCATGGGTGACACAAAGACAAAAATAAACAAATATTACTGTAGTTATGCTCACAGGAGACCTTCATATCTCATTACTATACGAATAAGAGTGACAGATGATGGTCGTCTGTATTTATGCTTATATTCTATCTTACAGGGGTATTATGGGTAACTTCCGGTTCAGAACATTGAATCATTAGAGTAAAACAATAGTTGTTTTATGGGTACATTCTATATACATTCTAGTATAATATTTCTAAGTAAATATTGACACATATTTTAGTTATTTGAATTTTTAGTTAATAAGAAAAACTTGCCGGCTTCCACTTGGATTCGTTTTCGTCAAGCAATTTCCAAAATTTATACATGTGAAAAACTATAAACAATAAATTATTTGAACATGGAATGTATCATTTCACGTAGAATTTCATATTTTAATAATATGGTGTGTATACATGACTTATACTTTGTAATTTTAGAAACGGTCAGTATCCGAGTGTTATAATACAGTTGTTCATAACATTGAAAAACAATCGTAGGCGCTTAGAGCCAACCGACGCCATCTCCAAATACGTAAAAATGTCACCTGACCGTGAAAGTAAGAGTCATGTGTCATAACCATTTTAAAAAAGCAGTAACCAGGGCAGCATACAATCAAACATATTAAGATAATATAGCAATACGATTCAGAAGGATATACGACTGGAACCTGTCGTAAGACCTTTGATAATACGGACCCCAGGAGGCAAAATTGATTATCAATCCAACATGATAATTTAAGACCAAATATTAAGTCATCTTAAGTGCTTCGAAAAAGCTTATTAAGCCCAAGATAAGTAATTAAAAAGTCAACAAGTCAAAACAGTTTGTATTTTGGAACTAATTTTATGTCAATACCGCAATAACAGTTGGATTCAGTACGTAAAACGCGACCGCCTTATTTATATAGAGTATACGCATTCGAAATCCAAAATACATTAAAATCGCGTCGTTCAATTTAGTTGATCAATCCCTTGATCTTTCACCTTAAAAAGATAAAAATGAAAATAAATCTCAGTTAATCTTCAACTACTTATCAGTTTATTTAAAATTATTGATTTAACATAATCTGTTTAACGCTTTTAACAGCTCTCTGAAAAACACAGTTACATACGCCATGATTGGTTTGAAAGGCATGCTGATATAACCCTTAAGATTGCAAATATTGCAAAACGTTTTGCAGATAGAACATGCACAGTTTCTTAAGTACAGACGTAATGATTGATTACTCTAAGCCTTAAACTTTGTCAAAAACTGTAAGTCACTCGGCATGTATGTTTTAATAAAATGACATGCACACAGCATTCGAAAACGCTGTGAATACAGAGAAGTGAGAACATCCCAGCAATCTCAATGATTGGTCGATCAGAACCCGTAGTTCGTGTATTCATTTGGGAACTTACGTCGTTTATCAAAATGTGTAAGCAAACATATCAGGAAAGCAACAGCATAAAAACAACAGACCTACCACTCAGCCAAAAAACAAAGAGGGGATGCCACAAACAAATAATGAAAACAAGAACCTAAGGGTTTCCGCTTTGAAACAGACAGTGACAAAACAAATACCACGGAGTTTTAACTAGGTTCTAGGGGGGCACCAACCTCACACAAGTTCTTGATATTTTCTCTCTAAGTGGACGAACTCGACACTATAGCTGAATTTTCATAAAATGGCAAATGATACAAATGTATGTCATAATCGGAAATATCAGCCTGTTCTCTGTTTCGGTCATGTCTGCGCTAAATAGATGTCTATGTTTATTCCAAATGTAAAGAATAAGGCTATTTATCATATCTAAATAAGTTCTTTAAAGAACCAAAGCCAAGAGAGACATGACCGTGTTTTAGATAATAGGTTTTTTCAAAATACGTGGTATTCTAAATGAATAGAGCCACTGTCATATTATTGAATAAAATATAATAATAATTAATGAAAACGACAATAGCGTCCTTGAAAGTATTTAGGTTTAATACAATGAATAAATAATTAACTGACATAGTTCATCTTAAAATCTCTAACCAGGCTGGTCTTTTTAAACTACAATAATTGAAATAAAAACGTATTGAGAAACTCACAATAGAGAAGAGTTATTCAACAAAACATTATGAATATATACAGATGTATACCATTACAATATCTCCATCTCCACCTGTATATTATTTCTTTATGTTGGTGAAATTTATGATTCTCATGAAAAAATGAATGAGTAGACAAAATGTGTATAGAATAGGTCATTATTTTCATATAATAAACTGTTGAAATCCAAAGTTTAGTCTATTTTACATATTGAATGGGTGTACAGCGAAGCCAATGTAAGTTATTAATTGAGTTACGGTAAAAACATGTAAATTATACATACAAATTGATACCGGTTCCATATATTTGCATAGTAAGTCGGACACAATTATATGGTTTCTTTATTTGCATTCAGTGGTCAATGTATGCCAATGAACTCAATGACAATATTTATTCTGTTTTGTTGGTACTAACTCGTCTAGACTCATAACCTTCAATAATGATTTATTTTGTTAAATATTGTAGCTTTAAGTACCATTTTCAATAGGCAATGGCACCAAACCAACTGTCACCCAATCACCCATATCGACCAACATTTCAAATAGACGACTTTAGATTTATAATGATGGACCTAATGGCTATCAAAAAAGTATTTGTAGTAATGCCTATTAGTTTCAGATTCCGAAACTTTCATCCCGTATTAATTTTGTTATTTAAAATTAGACAAACATGCAATGCACATTGGACATCGGAAAATACGCCCATAAGCCAATTTTAGCAATGGAATTTTAAATTACTGTTACCATTTTAAATAAATTAAGCAGAATATCAATTTTATTGGTAATAGTGTGGGTCATTAGCTTCTTCTCGTTGCGGACAAAACTTAAAAGGCAATTGCTGTGGTTATGACTTTGCGTTAATAGCTAATCTTTGGCCCTGGAACAGAGGAGATCAAAATCCAGGCATTGTCACTCCTTGTCTACCGGTAAGACCTATTGGTTTTCTTAAAACTTAGAATAATTATCACATGTACTCTAAAACTTCGCTCATATATACAATATTCCAAACTCCTCACATCGGTTACGTCATGCATTATTTTTCAATAAAGGGAAGTAACCGTTGTTGGGAGTTTGACAAAAGCTCCCAGTGGACAATTAGACAATGCTATGATTACATACGAGATGTCAAGCAAGTTTTTGTGACCAATTTTATAGATTCTTAAAAAACCTATCTAATATTAGCTTTTATATCTTTCTAATTATTTATTCAAATACTAATTATGACATCTACGTGTCTATAACAACCAGGAGTTTTGTTTTGTAAGCACATGCATCGTCGACTAAATCCACGTTTGCAAATTAAACATGATTATGAAAATAAAATGAATATACATTGATAAAATCTAAATGATTTATTAAAAATGAATTGCATAATTCCATTTCTATGCCACAAACTTTTCTATAGGACTTAAGTATCATTGAGAGAAAAAGTGCGGAATTATGTCATTGAATAGCACGAGAATGGGTATTTAAGTTAAACTGAATACGTATTGAAAACTCATTTATCTAAAAACAAGCCTGATTTACAATAAATCGTCGCCTGTGAAGCGCTAATCAAACAAATAAGATTTCTCACGAATCACTAGGTGTGCGCTCAATGGTGCACCCCCCTGTATGGTGTAAACATACTTTTGAAAGAACATGCGTTCAATACTAGATAAACTGTGAACTCTGAGAATGAAAGGTTTCCTAGTGTCAACTCTGTGTTATGAATACGTAAAAAAGCACGACGCAATACTAAGTACTTCTACCCATGTATGTTATGTAACCTGAGTAGTTAAAACTTCATTTGGACCAAACGTAAGTGGCATAGAGGTGACAAGGAGAAATATTTAAAATACCGCTACTATTACGTGGCCACGCAGCAGCTATTACGTGCGCACGCAATAACGTTCACGTGGCCATTAATAGCTTTACGTGGCCACGCAGTAGCTATTACGTGCGCACGTAATAACGTTTACGTGGCCACTTAATAGCTTTACGTGGCCACGTAATAGCTTTACGTGCGCACGCAATAACGTTTACGTGGCCACGTAATAGCTTTACGTGCGCACGCAATAATGTTAACGTGGCCACGCAATAGCTTTACGTGTGCACGTTATATTTAACCAATGAGAGTTGTCGAAATTGGCGGCCATTTTCGACAACTCTCATTGGTCAATTATTACGTGCGCACGCAAAGCTATTACGTGGCCACATAAACGTTATTGCGTGCGCACGTAATAGCTACTGCGTGGCCACGTAAATCTTTTACGTGGCCTCGTAAAAAAATAAATATATCTCCATATCAACTCTATGCCACCGTAAAGCCACCGTACAAACGAAACCTTTGCATTTAACAAGTTCACGGTCCATCTGGCGTACTAAATTGCTTCTGGATGTAAAAATAAGGTGCAATATATTCATTCTGTATAAATTGTTTAATGTTTCATAAATCCAAGCACCCACAGACAAAGTTCAAATTTAACAGGTTCAGGATTTCTTGATCTTTGTTTGTTTTTTTTGCTTTTGAATGCGGAAATGGTTATTGAGAAAATATTTTAAAATTTGAGTAGTTTCTGATTTTCGGATTTTTAGGGCTCGGGTTTTCGGGGTTCGAGTTTTCAGTATTCGGGTTTTGGGGGATTTTCAGAACTGGATTTTCAGGTTTCTTATTTTCAGTGTTCAGGTTTAAAGACTTCATGCCCCAGTTTCATGAAAAAACTCAACTTTGTACTCAAACTCAATCTTATGTTTTGATCATGAATTTTACAAAATTTTTAATGTAATTAATGTTATAACAAATATGGTATCATTAAAAAACCCAAATAATGATTTAAAAGCTAAATCATATAAATAAATCTGACTAACACTTTTGGATAAGGTTTTATTCAATTGTATTGATTTGAGTCTATTAATTAACTGTTGAGTTTAGTTTCAAGTGAAAATTGAGTTTGTGGCTATTAGTTTATAATCAAACCCATGATACATTATGTTGAAACATTTTATATATTTCCATTCTTATGATCATCTAATAGCAGTCATTCAAACTACATTTACATGCTTTTAAGAGACCAAAAAAACTTGAGTCAGTTAATGAGTTCGAACTTAAGTTTGTTTGTGAAATTGGGGCCAGATTTCTTAGGTTATACTGCGTTGTGTTCATGTAGCTATAAATGATTTGAATCGTACGTTAGGTATTCAAAATTGCAAGTAATCACACACAAAGACAAACAGCTGTGGCCTTTGTGGTCTTTATGATCGTTTTATATAAATTGTATTAAAATATAATATTCGTATACTTAACTACAGACAAATAGAATATTGATACTTTTATAAATTATTATTCAATCAAGTTAAATCCAATGCAATGATAAAAAAGAAAGTATAGAGACGAATTTGATATGAATCTTTGTCAAAAATATTAATGTATCAGATTGCTGGTTTTTATATAATGATCATTGAAATACAATGTACAAATGTATTATAAGTATAATGAATACTGGGCCAAAGCATTAACATTCAACATACAAACTGAAAAAAAATGAAAGTGACACGTATATCATAATTATAATGCTTAATGCTAATATACCTTCTCATTGAATGTGATAATAAAGTTTGAGAACTTCAGATTCAAGATGGCGGCAGCGAAACATAAAGAGGGGTCCCGAATAGCAATACATAAAACAATCATTCACTCCATTAGAAACACCGCGGCTATCATCTACGAAGGTATGCCTTGAACAACTGAAGTGGAAGGGAAAATACAAGTAGGAAGGTCCGGCGAATAACCCGCTGGCAAGTAGTTCCGAATGTATGAACTCGATAGGGTTTGACCAATGAAAATTCAGGTAACTGAAATTGCCATATATTTACGATTGTACATAAAATAAAGAGGTAGCAACTACTACGCTGTCGGAAAGCGCAGTTTTTTTTCGCAAGCAATAGGCACAATTACCTACCACAAGGCGTTATGGAGCATAAATTTGTTTAGTTTGTTTTACAGTAGAGAATGCATTGTCTAGTGGTTACGATATTAGACTGGACTGCACGTGACAACAAGGTTGGGAACGGTTCATGTATCACTCTAACCTTCCCCAATAAGTACCAACATCTGCGTTATTAGACCGCCAGGAATATCAATCGCCTGGAAAAAAACAGTGGAACATAATACAAAATAAACATTATAATAAAGGCGGCTGACACGGTGAGAAACCATATAGTGTCTATTTTAGGGACAGTGTCATTTGCCTTTGCATTACTACATACGCACAATAAATTAACCTCAAAATGTCAAAAGGGTTCGCCCAGACTTTTTTACAATACAGGAGGGAGCATTCTTCTATAAGCAAACAGTCAATAAATAAGGAATTAGAAAATGTGGTCTGTTAGTTGACAAACCGTTTGTCGACGAGAATTTTTACCATCTATGACCATAAAACCGCGGTCAAGTATATGATTTCTCTATAGACTTGGAAAATCTTCTCCATGACGTGTGCACAAGCCTAGTTAATGAATGAAAGTTAAATCTTAATGAATGGAAGTTCATTACTGCAATATCAGCATAGTTTATCAATAAACCATCCAACCAATTGGTTTTATTGTATGATAGATATAAACAAACATCTATATATTATTCACTACACCAGGGTATTGTCTATGGAACAATACGATAGTTATCTCAGAGTTATGAAGGTAGGATTGTTTGAAGTCAACATTAAACATTTAGCTAACATACACCATCTATCTGACTATCTTATAACAATAGGTGAAGGTCGGTTTTCACTTTAATGTACAAAGGCTCGACGAGGTGGATCTTTAGTACTATATTTGTGACACTAGTCGACTGTTGAATGCACACTTGTCGTCTTACGCGGCACTAGCCTTTGTTGGTGTGAAATAGAGCTGATTGAATGGTAGGTTCTGAGCGCTTATAAATGCCATTAGCGAAGAAAAATGCGTACTGAACGTTCAACTACCAGCTGCCAATATATTAAATATCCTCTACATTTACTTAAGCCCCGTCCTCGCATCTTCATACGCACAAAAATGGATGGGCAATGGTAGCTTTAAAAGCGACTTAAAAACAGCCGATTATGTTTCGTTACAACACGAAACAACTCAACGGTATGTATGAAGTGTCCTATCGAAAATCATTGTTAAATATGACCTATGTAGGATCAAATTATTTTCCCATCCTCTTGTAACAGCCCGAGTAGTAATTTTGTGCATGATTATCCAGGCACTAGTCAAATGTCGATGTTCAATACAGTGAACACTGAATGAATAATTCGTACTGAATTATAGAGGAGTTCCAAATCAGGGAAAAAGAATACTAAAACTATTGGTCGCTGGCATTCTCTCAAGCAACTCCATGAAGTGTCAAAATCACACCTATTGCTTTACGTGCAACGTGACACTAGACAAAATGAATATTCGAGAGATGAGAAAGTGATAGGAGCCTATCAAAGCAGAGATATCATCAAAATTACTATTTTATAGGAAAATGTCTGACTTACAATACAATAATGGTATAATTTTGTCATTAAAATTTCATTTGAAGCATGTATTCATACAGGTTATCATAATTCTTTTCAGCCTGACGTAAATGCATTGACGACTATTACATGACATTGAATATTAAATATCAATATATCACACAGTTATGACATCAAAAAACTATAACATTATTGAAAACGTATATCACATCAATGCAATACATAAAACATTAATGAAACACACATTGTTATAAATTGAATATAGGAAAAACATTAGTTCATTTGCTCGCCTTGTACCACACGGCGGTCTTTAAACATTTGGGCTTATTACATTATTAAGGTGATTGCTTAAAAAAGTCGTTATGTTATTGTTTAATACATTTTCATCCATAATTTATGCATGAAGACATGTTAAATATTTCATGATAAATTCTGCGAGATAATGCATTTTTGGCCATATAATATTCAAATTCTGCGAGATAATGCATTTTTGGCCATATAATATTCAAATTCTGCGAGATAATGCATTTTTGGCCATATAATATTCAAATTCAAAAGGCAATTCGTAAAGTCAGCACAAAACTTCTCTACATCCTTCTTTATTTATATGTTTAGGTAGACATGTTTAGTTTTTCACTGACCCTGTCTCGAATTTGTTACAATTCATAAAAATATTTCACGAGTAGGTCCAACAAATAGTACTGAATTCGTGACAACAAATCGTAATTGCCTCCATACGATATTAGGCACAATGGCATTACTTCATGAAACTAGGTTTCAATTTGATAAAAAAAGCTCTTTAGACATTGCACTATAACAGGTTGTGTACATCCGATTTCATAAATAAATATTACTTTACTTTCCGTAACTTTACTAAACGTTACGCTACATTACTTTTCTTTGTCTTACGTAAAGTTAATATTCGTTACTTAAGTCTTAACCATACGCTATGGCAGTTTACGTTACGCTATTTTATTTTATTCATTTTAATTTAACCGTCCTTATTTAATATATGTAAATTGTATTTTTATTAGTAACATTTACTTTTCAAGAAGAAATGTCAAAAATAATGTCTATCTTACCAAAGTCTACAAAATATATATCATTTGTGCCAATGTCATGACTTCATTGTATACATGTATGAAATGACTTATTACATACTATTCACGTATTTAAAATCCTTACTTTACCTAACGTTAATACAGTCATTGAATTGCATTCATATTTTTTCTAAAAGCCATAAAGCATCAATACACAGCTTGTCGCCATTGTTATACAATGAATTAAAATATAATCCAATGTTTGCAATATAAAATATAATGTACATGTATATGAATCATAAACAATAATTGACTTTTTCTATAGCTTTTTTGAATAGTTAGTATATGTATTCATATTTAAGTGCAAGTATGTTTTCACCTTAGAACAATTATACAGTATAAGAACACGCTTCAAATATTTGCAGATGTGGGTTTCTTGTCCGTGTATATTTCTTCAGGGAGATTTGGAACCAAGAGTACTACATGTATTTTAAAGACAATGACCACAACAGGTTTGGACGTTTTTTAAGACAATTTCATGATGGGCGTATACCTTAAATCACCGTCTGGGTCTTTTATTTGTTTAAAAATAGGTTCTTACGATCATAAAGTTACTTGGGTAATTGACTGTCTTAAATAGACAAAACATTATCGAATGAAGTCTCAGAGTGGTATAAGACACTAGGAGTAGGATACTCGTTGAGTTATTTTTTTAATATAAGTATGGCACGCCGTAGCCATGGTCTAAATCACAAATCTTGAAATTTGACATAAACAGCAAGTACTAAAGAGGAATTGATTTGATAAATGCAAGGGGTTGAATTAAGCACAGCATACTTCACTTTAAGTTTACAATCAAGAGTGTCAATTTATCAACCACTAGGGGTATGACAAACACAACCAGTCGAAGTACTAAATTGCGGAAATGGGACAAGTTCGAGATGATCTCTAAATCCAGTACGTGGCCTTGGAACTTGACCTTTTTTAAATACCTTAGTATATTGGCCTTGAAAAACAAACTTTGTTTAAGTTAACATCGTTCTATGTGAGATTATATATTGACAAATGACTTAAAGTTTGAATTAACAAGAAATACACATTCTTTATACTGAAAAAAAAAACGTCAAAATATACACATGTGGTCTAGTTCATTGAACAGTAGGAAAAACATAACTTCAAGATAAATTACTTTTTATTATTTTTTGAACTCATGTAAGAGTTTACCAAAGTGTACTCCATTGACTTCAAGTTGACATATGCTCGTCAAGGGTTTTCTTTGATATAAAAACACTCATGATGAAACTTCAGTGAAAATATATCTCCCCGAACGCTCGTGGCTTAGGCAATCACAAATGAGCTATTGCGGCGGTCAGTTTACCCACTCACGGTCCCTGGATATGCCTACATTTTTGCATCTAAGCCAGCCTTTATCCATGTACTAAGCACAAACCCTCGCCGTTGACTGTCTTGATACATAAGTAGGCAAACGAATGGCACAAACTTTACGAAGGTATATGGGTCCTGCCTGGAAATCGAAATTTACGCGGGCGGTCAACAACAAAAACAACCACAACATGTGTACTTTGTATCAGCCTCAGGTCACCACCCCATAACAATTAAAAGCTTAACTGTTGTGAGCAAACGACTGTCTTCTTGATCTTATTATATAAGATCTTATGATAGTTTAGTCATGTTCATTTATTTTAAAACATATTTTTAACTCCTACTTAATAATCAAATAATGATTACTATGTATTTATGTTCTAATTATTATTGAATTAATTATTTCATATTATATATAATTATAATCGTATTTAAAATATTTGATCCTCAGCCAATCCTAAAATGTTTTCGTGTATTAAAAGGTGAAATAATTTATTTCGGTCAATCATCACCAATCAACTTACTTTCTAAAGTACAATATGTACTGTACTTCATTAAATAGTTATTACTGAACTACTAATTGAAGCACTAAGATCAAAATACGATACACTACGTACATAATAAGCCCTGTGAATCTATCTTCAAGCTAACAAACCATAAGGTTCTTAAATAAAAGCAATCAGGTCGACATAATTTCATCCGTCAAAATTTGCCATTAGACCGCTAGGTCGGAAGCTAGTCGGAGCAATGGTCCAGTGGTAGGACGCGCGCTTAGGGGTCGAGAAGTCCCGGGTTCGATCCCCACTAGGGGCAATGCTAATTTCCTTGAGCAAGAAATTAACCTACAATTGTTCCACTCCACCCATGTATAAATTGGAACTGTGAGGGATCGCCTGCCTGAGGGTGATGTCAGTGACCAGGAGTTATCGTACAAGATTGTAAGGTCGGCTGAACATGTAGATGGAAACTTTAAAAAACCGCACTTTAGTCAATTTTACGCCACTAGACAGTTAGGCCACAAGTCGAGAACTGCACGACATCAGACAGTTAGGTAGAATACAGTCACCTTCATACCAATAGGTACTTTAAGTTGCATGCCAGTCAACCTCATTCCACCAGGTAGCTAGGCCTTAAATTCGTCAAAATCTTAAAACATTGCCACAAGACAGCTAGCTTACGTTATTTTGTCGATAGGTTCCTAGGCCACCACGTCTAGAAACCAACGTAGATGTTCAAATAAAAAACATGCACTATAAAACAACATTTAAATGCAAAACTTAATTTCGATTCATAAGACTTACATGCGTATACTAACTTAATACAAATGTCTCACATGCAGTGGGGGCAAAATTTCACAACAAAATTCAAAGCCATGATTAGAATCATTAGAAAATCGCGACAATAGTCTTTCAAATAAGTATTAGTGTCAATGAATGATTTGAATTTTTTCTTCACAAAATGACGACCACGTGTAACAGAAATATTAATTACGTCATGCAATGGCATTCAAGCTATAAATCCAATTTGCATTTAGTTTGAAAAAGCCAGCTTAATTGTGATTTCTTATGGAATTAAGTAACATTTTTATCGGGACATGTTTAAATTCTGCTAACTCATACGTCAAGTCGCAAGACGTGAGTTGTATAATTAAAATAGTAAATAGTGTCGAGTAAACAATTTGAATAACCATGCATAGTGTACACATTTTGATAAGTAACTTTTTTCAAAACGATGTCACTAAGTTAAGAATATTTAAATGGCTACATTTTTTACATCATAGTGCTAGTTGGCATTTTCGCGTTAATTTTAATTTCGCGGTAAATCACATTTCAATGAACTAGTTTTATTGCTATTTTCTAACGTGCTATATCAAAGTAAAACAGACGCAAAATGAACTCAAAACATGTTAATTAATCTACAGGAACATTCTGTATGGAATATCAGATATTCTATAAAAAGTTAATGAATGCATATAATTATTACATGGATACAATATTTTATTCAATACAATTAAGTACATTGTAACTAGCCCAAGATTATAACTCTATATAAGAACAAAAATCTCCTCAATGGCCGAATCAAAGGCCTTAATGAGAAAGGAGTAGGAATTGCATTAAATATGCGCTTTGTCACATGGAACCAACTTGCAACAGCACAGATCCCAAGAAGGCGTTGAGTGGTGTATGAACTTAATAACCTTTGTCTCCCATGGGACGCAGAGGAATTAGTAAGCAAGTAAGTAGGAGGGTAGAAGCACCAATAAACATCATTAAATTGTCTCCATGGCGACAAAAGATAACAAGTAAGCAGGGATAATTTATGAATTTGTCAGAGAAATTATGGAATAATTTTATTTACTTTATGATGTATTTATTCATCATTTTTATCTACACTTTTTATTAGGTTAATTCGACTCACTTACTGGCTTCATCGGACGCTTTTCTTTTACCAAGTCTCGCGTGCCATTCCAGAAAGAGGCGACAAATTTACTCTGTACGAAGAAATGGTATTTATGATCTGTCCTAGCTGGGAATCGAACATGGATGCGAAATCTAGTGTGTTACCACAACACCTGGAACACTGGACAAGTTCCAGTACGATATATTGATAAAAATGCCAAGACGGTTTTCTACAATGCTATTAAAACATAATTAAAGTAAAAAATACCGAGTTCATTGACTTCAAACATTGAGTATGAATGTTATGATATTGTCGCATGTTATCAGATCAAGACTTTAGTATGATAATGTTTAGTTAATTAAAGTGTTATTACAAGTTATACAGCTATCATTACAATGACTTCAAGCCCTTGAAAACTTTCTCATACACAATACAGGGTATATAATAAAATCAATGTTTAAAACATGATGTAAACATATTGAAATGACATTCAGTCAAAGAATTGTAGAGATCTCTGATGAATGTGGGCATTTAGATTTTATTCTAATAATCTATCTTTCTATAATACACATTCAAACATACGTTTACCAGTTCAATAACTAAGAAAAAAATGCTGCCTACTTTATAGCATAATACATAAAAAATTATAACAAAAATTAATGTATGGAATTTTTCAATAGTTTTATGTCTGCGTAAGCATTAAAATGCTTAATACTAAAAGTATTCTCCATTCTGGAGATGAAACCTGATTAAATCATCAATAAGATGTATTAAATGACAAATATCCACCAAAAAAGGGATGACTATTTCTTTACTTTAAAAAAAATCAAAACTTAAGCATAGAAGTGAAAGAAAATAAAAGTAATTATAAATGTTCCACTTACCCCTGATTCTAGCTTGTATTGGTATCTCTCCAGTGTCTCCTGGTTTCTCCCATTTTTTCTCTGACCCTGTCATTATAAAAATATAATATTCCTAAGTATTCCTACGAAACAAATAAATATGAAAAGTCCACCCTCCGTTCTTATTCACATTAAACGTCAATCCGAATTAAACCTTTTACTCAAATAATAACTTCTAAATATCTATGAGTCTATGACTAAGTTCCCTTTTTTTAAATCACTTTTAATTCATTTCCTTATTTCCACTGTTTTCATTTATTTGAGCGTCTTTCTGTTTTTGGTAACCAGGGCGACAACAATGCGTCTTGCGTTGATGCGCCTCTCTCTCTCGCTATATACTTTCACTTTGCATTCAGAGATACAATACCCTCCTTTACACTGATAGAAAACTGTTAGCATCGATCTTTCACCATTCTCTCATATCTTAGCGATAATCCAATGTATATAGCACACATTAAACGATATCCGTAAACCTTACAACTGTTAAAATAACCGTCATACATACATTTAGATGAGCCAAAAAACATGTAATCAACTTTTTACAGTTTTAAAAACCAGTGAAATACTATGTATGTACAAAACATATCCAAAATGTCGATAACAAAAAAGTTAAAAAATACAGGTTTAAAAATTTAAATCAGCAGTTGGCACCATTTAAATGAATAAAAATGCATGTAAATGGGTAATATTTATGTTAATTCAGTGTCGGTAAAATAAAATTTTAATTCTTCGCAGATTAACCTCAAATAAACTTTGCACATGTATACGACTGACTAGTGTCGTAAGTAAATACGTGATAATAGTGTTCTTAATTGGTTAAACATTTATATTATATAGCTATCATACGTCATTATGGTCAAGTGGCATTTTAGTTTATTTTTTTACCATTCAATATATTGATTCCAACCGTTTCAAAAGTCAACATACTCGGAGAACAACTTAGATAATTTAATTTTTGATTTCCTTTACATTTAGTCAAATGGTACAAAACTTTTTATGGTATGATTACAATGGCCATTTTGAACAAAACGTGTAGTTTAAAGTCCAATTTCCGGACAGTTTCATGATTGCATGATTTTATCCACATACTCTTGAGAGATTAAGCATAAATCAGCCGTAGCCGGTCCCAGGCCAATCTGGTTAAAACCCGATCTAAAATTCTCAGCTCACCTACTCGCTTATTTAGTTAATTTATACGACAGCGACCTATAAAAATATATTTTTACGGAGATTAGTCCCAGGACCAGTTTATAAATGGTGATGGCAATCAACACCGAAGATGCTACAGTATAAATCACAGCCCAGCAAAGAAAATATTCTTCTCAACAGAATGTCTAGACTTCAAGCCGGAGTATGAACATAATGCATACATATGGAGCGGATAGACCCAGACTGGGTGAACGACTTAATAATAAACATAGAAGATAAAGCAAAATGGAATATATAGGGAAAATAGTCGTTTTAACTGAGGTTTCTATCATTTTATAGTTATCTACACCAATGTTCGCATGGCATACATATAATAAAGAGATTTGGGAATGAAAGTTAATGCAAAGTACCGATAAAACAATACTTATTTAGACTTTTTAATGACATTTTCGTATTCTTAGGAGTAATTTTAATTTTATCTTAATTATCTACAGGAATATAACTCCTTCTTTCGCTTAAAACATGTTATTTCAATAAACATATTTAAAGTGCCATTTGTTGTAATAAAATAAAACTTCTTAGCGATATATCCGGAACCAATATTTCATTTTACTTTTCTTTACGTAAAAATGGGAGATAATTCAATTGTGAATACTTATAATTACACCTTAATTATCTCCCTTGTTAATGTTAAACGACTGAATGAATAATGTACAATGTTCACGTACAAACATAGGGCTGTGGATCGTTAAGCTAGTGGCGATCCGATCAGAACCACGATTTATAAGTAGCGATTCACGAATTGAAGCACAAATCCCTTGTTAATGGATAAGCATACAAGAATTCATGATATAACAAAAACATGGGAATATTTACAGAAGCTTTTACTATTTAGAAAACCAAAATATACTCCAAACATTTCTATTACCAGACGTTTTATGGGCATTTTCAGTGATAATTGTTTGGCATAAATGTGTATCAATCGAAATTTTGATAAAAGATAATTCAGTCACTTCATAAATTAAATTTTTTATAAGTATTGCGGCTCGTTTTCAGTGGCAATTAAGCTAAAAATGTTCTTTCATTTTTTCCAAAAATAGATCGCGATCCGACAATTTCGGACGTGTCGATTATTCGTACTCGATTTTCTGGTCGTGATCGCGATATCCGAGTACTCGGATACTCGCAACAGCCCTATACACACAGTAATCGCCCGGAATTTAGTCTAGCACAAGGCCGATTTATCGTCATGTTTTTTTTGTAATGCGCAGACTATTATCAATTTGCCCGAATATGTAAAATTAGTTATTTTCATTTACTATATTATTGTAAAATAACTTACTACATGTATAGCAATTTTCAACAGTTATTTTCAATGGAAAAATAAAGACCTTTTTTTTAATTTCAATTAAACCAACTTAAACTGAGTTGAAATCTATTTGCAGTGGAGTTCTTCAATTAAAACTCACAAAATCAATGGTCTTTATAACAGAGCGGTATTGTTTTACGAACAAATTTCTTCTAAAATGAAACATAATGAGACATAATATCGTCAAGAGACGCATGGTTTTTAAATTACCAGTGTGGTCTTTGCGACATGTTATTTAATGATGTCATCTGACACTGATGACGCTCGTGAATTCAATTTACCAGGAAACATCAATGATGTGAAATTAATTACTCAGAATTAATAACACTAACTTGATTCTAAGTTATAACATGTCGTGCTATGACATTATAACAAAATTACAAGTTCCACATGTTCAGACATCTTTTCGTGATAGACTATATCCGGAATTCAAATATTTGGGTTTTCCCCTCCGGTACAAATAAACTTTCACCTTTACAATGAAAACATGAATTAAGAACAAAAAATAGGGTTTAATTCATATTTGGAGCTATTTAGCTATAATGTGTAGAAAACTTAGTTTGTACCGGCTGTGCACGGACGGAAAACCCATCTGCTCTGAATGTTTGATATCACCCTAAAATTATTGGGAAAATTAAACGCTTCAGCTATTAAGATGTAAATGCCAACCACAGTAGGTAAATTAGGTATTGTGGTCAACAGTAGCCTGTTCAATTACCCTAAACGTTCCAAAACCTTCCGTAACGATATATTCGAAACTCCTCGGCCATTCGCTGCGAATAATCTAATCTAATAATCAAATATACGACCGTTAAGGCAATGAGTGATGTTTCAAAATGTATGGACTAAAAACGAAACATCACTCATTGCCTAAAAGATCTTATATTTGTTTACTTCAACTCCGGTCGTTTCAAAATAGCGTCTAAATATGTCCGATATTATTCGCAGCGAATGGCCGAGGAGTTCCGAATGTATCGTTTCGGAACGTTTTGGAACGTTTAGGGTAATTGAACAGGCTACAGGTCACCCTCCACAAAACCGCTAGACGCATACAGTCAATAAACAAGATCACTGGCAAGACTCTTCCGCTAGGAGATCGGTTTGTAAAGCCTCCTGAAGGCGGTTTTTTCTGCAGCAATAAGTTCTATGTAACGGTTTTGCTAGGAACTAGCAAATCCAAGACGGCGTTTTCCGCGAACATAACAATCAGAATTAAATGAAATATATAGTATTCAATCATCACTATGCTTAAATTAACTTTAACTGCTCCATTAAAAAGAAACTAGTCAGTATTCTTGCAATTTAAAGCAAATCCGATCACCATGGACAGCGTTCGCCTTTGCTAGGATGGTTCGCGTCGAACAAACCTGTTCACAATCCGCGAACGCTTGCTAACTTTCTCGCTAAGGAATGCGACGCAGTAAAAGATTACAAGAAAACACTTGATAATATATCAAAGCGCTGATGGCACTGCTTAGACAAAGATATTAGTTTATGTGCGTCGGTAGGCTATTTGGTCGGAGTTTTAGGAAAAACATGATTCAGGGCTGAGTTCAGTTATCGCGAACGTTACAGAACGTTACATAACGATACATTCGGAACTCCTCGGCCGTATAATTGTTTACTTTAGCACCGGTAGTTTCAAAGCGTCTAAATATGTCCGAGATTATTCGCAGCAAATGATCGTGGAGTTCCGAATGTATCATTGCGGTATCATTCTGTAACGTTCGCGGTAACTGAACTCAGCCCAGGTTCAATAGTCACGTGATCTAAGCTACCACTTATAAGGTTAACAAAGTAATAATAGTTTTTGAAAACAAACAAAATTTTCTAATGCATAGAGATAGCAGAAATATCAGCTATGCATAATAATTAGGTCATCGATGACGTCATCGGAGTCAATATGAATATTCAAAATTAATTCATTACCATTGATTTTGTCTTTTTTTAAAAAAGTTCCTATCTTGTATCTATAATAAAACTCATTCAGAAAAAAAAAACATTCGTTTAACTTAGGAAATTTACAACAAAGTTATCCATTTAAACATCAAGGTTGCGTTTAAAGTATTTGCAGCGTAGCATATCATATTTTAATTCGTGAAATGATTAAAAGTTTCAAATTTATGTTAAGACATTTCAACACTTAACTGATTTATTCTGTCACAAAAGTAGTCGTAAATATGTAGAGTAAAAACATAGCTTTGTATATCATGTTTGGTCAAATAACATTTATCTTCACTTTAATAAACATATTTAACGAGCTTCAGCTGTATATCGGGACCTTAGCGCAAAACGGTCGTAACTCAATTAAAAATAAGAATGAGTTACGACCGTTTTGCGCTAAGTCCGCGATATTTAAAACTACGTACGTGTGTATGTGAGGTTGAAATTTGAACTTCAATTGCTTATCGTTATTATAAGTTTACATTTCCTACTACCGTTCCTTACAAATCTTATAAATAAATACTTAAACCAGCTTTAAGTTCAACAATTTATTACTTTATACATACAATAAGACAGTTAAGTTAGTATTTATGTTCATAAGTTGTCATGGTCCGATCATGTAAATCAGCTCTATTTATTTCAATGCGGTGTTTCACATTTTTTGGCTATGTTTATAAATACGCCGATATCGCCCCGATATTGCGATAAAAATCGGATGATAAATAAGTTTAATGTGTGTCGAAATAGTTTAAAAATATTTATGAATACCTAGTACATACAAAAACTACAAAAGCAGAAATGTTAAGACGTATTTTATGGAATGTCGCATGTATGAAAAGCTAGTTCACCTCATACCGTTGTATTTGATATGAATTAACTTTTAATATTGTGATTTTTTATTCATGATATTATATATCTAAATTCATGGAAGATTTAATTCATGTGTTTAATTGCTGAAGATTCACACATTGAAATTGGACTAAGACACGTTGATTGTAAACATTCAATACAGATATATTAAAATATAAAAACATGAAATGTGATATGTAAAACGGTGGGAAAATTAATTTTAACGTCATATTATGGTTTAGCTGTGTATAAAGACAACTAATACTCAGAATATACAAAGGATAAAATGTGATCTTATGTTGGTATCATTTTGTGAAGGTTTTCATGGAAATAGGAAATCTTAAGACAACACGTGACTACAGTAACATGCGAATCGTAGAACCAATGTGTCAAATTACTCTTATAATAATTTCTGATTATTAATAACCATAAATCGTAGATATCGGTGAAGCAACAATATTCAGTCAGCAACAGTAAGTGAACAATGTATGCCGACGGAGTATCAACTAGTATGGTAGCACCTGAAAGTATTAGGAAGGAGAATAGTGAATTGATTAAACCAATGCTTGGATATATGAATGACGAAGGAATAGAAGCAGTAGGTTATAGGGAAGCCACTTTTGATGATCTATTTAGAGAAAAGTTTATACCACTTGATTGTAGGAAGAAAGTTGGCAACTATATCATTGGAAAGACATTTGGTGAAGGTTCTTTTTCTAAAGTTCGACTGGCAAAACATGTGACAACTGGTGAAAAGGTGCGTTATTATAGATACTATTTCTGATATTCACTTAAGTACTATTATTACTATCGGCACGTGCAGGCACATGCATGCACGCGGCAGTCTCGGTCCCGATTCATGGAAGACACATTTTTTTGGGTCGGGACCTAGCCGGCCGCTATTAGTATAGGTTCAAATTTCAAAGTGCAATTTGTCAATTACAATATTGCTCATTTTAGCAAGTGTTATTTTAGGTGCTGCTATTGTTGTTTGAGGGTTCGCCCGGTGTAAGCAACTATTCAGATCACTTCCCTTCACTGATCGCTTTTTTGCAGATTACACAGTACCTGAAAATTCTTTACTGAGATTGAGATATTTTCTTTCTTGCTCAATGCAATATTTAAGGAAGTTTCAAATATAATGTAGTGCTTTGTTTTCTGCAATTATCGCATGGACTCTGGGGCGAGACGGGCTATACATGAAAGTGTGTGAAGTAGATTAAGTCAATGTACCACCATCATTTTGATAGGTCAGCGCGAAATTTGTATACATCCCTCTATTACATATTGTCGGACTAGTTATGCATTGACCCATCGATACATTTTAGTAAAAAAATAACCAATATTTGAAATATAATACATAAAATTCACTTAGTTGTGAGTCATTACAAAACGAAAGTCCTGTCTGACAAAACATATGTATACGTGTACATATAATAAGTCACATTCGATAAAAAAAACTTCATAAAACAATGTTTAAGATATGAAATCACTTGTAGTTAACTTTTAAAAGCGAAATATATAAAGCTTAAGGACATTACAAAAGAAAGAATACCACATATTCACATATTTGAGTAAAATATTTCAATAGCCACAACATAACATGGTAAAACTAATAAAACATGTCTCTGTACATATAAATCATTGACCTATATACATACATTAATAAATATTTCATGGTTTAGTAATTAACTAAATTAGGTCAACAAATACATTATAATATATTGTAGTTGTCATACCATTACCTATACATCAAAATACTTAAACCATTGGACTGTATAGTACAATGTGATTCTTTTCATACAGTAAAGTTTGCTGTAATGACCACTTTTGGCTATTGCTATGCTATGCAAGTTTTGACGACTTTTAAGTCAAAAATACATAATTTGAGAAGAAAAATCCCTATATTTAGACCATTCCGCTACTTAGGGACCTTTGTAAGTTATCTTTCCCTGATAAAATCTGAAGCAAGCCAATTGGTAAGTAGGTCCTTACAGTTAGAACCCTCGGATTTTACTATTGAAGTCCTATGTAAGGATAACGAAATATTTCATCTAATATCTTACTTGTTAATGAAGATATTAACTGAAGTGGGGAATATATTCTTATATGTATACATGTACGTGACTGTATATAGTGCTCAGAACTGCGTCGGCCACCTATGAATTGACGCTGCTGTCGTCGAAGTACTCCGAATGGAAAGCATGATAAAAGAGGCCAAATATAACGAATGTACTCTTGCAATTCCTTAAATGATTGTTTTACTACTCTGACAATCACGTCAAATAATTCATACACAGTTCTCACAAGTCGAACGAATCGATGGCAACATTTGTTTGTTTCAATTAAAACGATGATATGTGAAATGTCATAAGATATATGAAATTGAGACAATAATATACAAGCGCGATATGACCTTTCTGTGATGGTGCGCCGTAAAACCAAAATGAACAAATAAACAAACAATAATATTAAAAAATACAGAAGCAGATGTTTTAAACTAAGTGATAATAAATGATGTACTAAACTTCTCTGGTCTTCAAGAAATTGCTTATTAAATAAATATCGTGTTCTGTTTGAATATAATCAAAGTGCTGGAAGCACTAAGTCAACGTTTTATAATGTTGAACGTTGCTTCCAACTTCGAAAAAAGGGGCGAGGAACAGGGTCGATGACAAAAAATATAAAACAATAACAAGAGAGTGGAATTTTCAAGGAGTAACATTGAACTCTTAAAAATCATTCAATATGCTTTCAGTAAAATGCTCACATGAATCTATATGTGATTTTTATACGACAAACAAGAGCATTTCGACAAAAGTCTACTTATTTATTGTTACACAATCGTGCATGTAGATCTATATAAAGTAAGCATTTTACAGAAAGCACACTGTTGTCTCTTTTGATTATTCTGAATATACAATTTACATGCAATACTGGTGTTCTCTTTTACAGAGAGCTGTTAAAGTCCTACCGAAGAAAGCAGTTCTAAACCAGAATGATGTTCGCAGGAGATTCCTCCGCGAGGTTAAATCACTGCGCCAAATTACTCATAAAAATGTAGTTCAGCTATTTGAAGTAATGGAAACATCTAGAAATTACTACATAGTCTTAGAACTACTTCCCAGTGGTAGTTTTAAAGAATACCTCAAGAAAAGGTAAAATAATTCTACTGGTTACAGTCATTATCGTTTACGAATCTTTTTAACCAGAGAGTATCAAGGTAATTTCCGACCTTGTTTGTTGAATTGTCCGGTGTAAAAGATTAAAAATCACCTAACCTCACAAGGGTGTTGAATTCCTAGTTTTCCACATGTCTACGGACAAGCAATATTTAAAGATCAACTTGTCCTGGATCAAAATGCACTTGATCAGATATTCAACAGGAAATATTGAAAACGCAATAAAATCGATTGAAAAAACATTATACGATTGAATATAAAAACTAGTAAGAGATGTACATTATCAAGTATTGCTATGTTAGTATATTTTGCAGCTAAGAATACAACCCGTCAATTTCTAAACCTAAAATAACTATTATAGACTTTGTAATAACAGCTGCATAATTAAGAACTGTCTTTAGCTGTTTTAAATACATGTTGCAAGGCTTATATTTGCTATGAGTGTTGTTTCATTTGAAATGCCGTCATTCGTATCATTACATGGGATTGCGTTCATGAAATTAAAATCTGATTACAATAGAAATGATGTATTAGAATGCAATTTAAGATAGTAATTACATATATGTACGTAATTTTCAGGGGAAAGCTACCAGAAGACGAAACACGATATTTTATGAACCAAATTTCAGATGCTATCAATTATCTTCATACAAACGATATTGTGCATAGGTAAGACAAATATATATACTGAACCAAACAATGAATGCACCACTTGATTGATCTCTTAATTTATCAAATATTTCATGTCTTAAAAACAATATATATTATGTATAATATGTAAACTAACGAAATGTTTCTTTCAACGTCCGTTTACTAACACAGGGGTGCAGAATTAAAATCACTAAATCAGTTGTGTGTGTGTGTGTATCCACCCTGTTGGCAATAATGGAAGCATAACCTGATATGTTTGATGAATTAAGAAGGATCAATAAAGTGCTGCGTTCATAGTATGGCTCATTATAAATGTACTAATATTATTTAAATCACCATCTTTATTTAAATAATGACAATTATCGATCATAAAGTTAGGCTAGTTGAAAATTATACCCTTTACTATACTGCATCTCGCAGGTTTAGCGCAAAAAAATGTAACTCACTCTAGTCTTATTTTGAATTACGACTGTTTTGCGCAAAACCCGTGATCTGTAGGCGACCAGCACGGTTCCAAGACAAAACCGCTATACATACAAGGTACATGTACTTCACTTAAATGGTAATTTTTTAATCAAGTTCAACTAGTGACCAGTTTCTTCATAATAAATTATTATGTTTTGCAAAACATAATATATTAGGATATAGTGACCGAAAAAAGTTAAGCCAAAGATTGTAACAGGGAGAGCTGCGATAAAATAGAAAGTTAGCATACAACTAAGGCACTCTTTGTACAGTGCTGTAATGGACCTTTCCATGACTTTACCTATCAGCATATTTGACAAAGTTTACAGTAACATTTTGTCTCACAAACAAGGTGTTAATAAAAGATCACATGGTTATATTGTGGGTAAATGTATAGTTATTCAAATAAAAATGTTACACACGAAATGGTCAATATACCGCACTATATATGCAGTAAGTCATGTTAGTACTCATTTAATTATTCTAATAATAAAGTAATTATATCTTCAGTTGATAGATAAGTTACATGAAGTATTAACTCTTTACTGGTCACAACATGGGCGAAAGTTGGCAATTATTAAACATCAACGCGATAAGACTAATCAAGATGCTCTTATTTCATTACTAATTATAACTGGCATAAATTACTGTGAGTTTCAGAAAAAGGCATTTGAACCATGACAATGCTAGTGCAGAGCAAAAGAGACAACAATGTAATTTTTTGCTCTTTTTCAACTGGAGGTTTGCATTTGATTCGGTTATATTTTGCCAAACGGTGCATGCTTTCGTGGAGCTTGGTCATGAAATTATTTCTACGACCATTCACCCTCCTACCAATGATTCTTAATTATGTAGGGCATTTGTCTGTCACTGACGAAAGTTTGTGCTTAGTAGTTGGTTAACAGCTAAATCCAAAGATTTAGCCTTTCAAGGAACAGTGAGTAGATTGACTGATCGCCGTTATATGACCTATACAATGTGTTGCTACGGCGTTAAGCCAAACCAACCAAACAAACAAACATTTTGCCAAAATTAGGTCTAAAGATTTTGTGCCATTTCTCTGCACAGGATGACCCCTTTTTCTGGCGATAAAAAATGCTGTGTCCCATTCAAACTCAAATGGCAGAGGAAATAGAATACCCTTTTACAGTAATGTGACTCTACTTACTTCATATTCGAAAATATAATTAAAATCACGCCTACATTGCATTAGATTGTAAGGTAAGTCATTAAAATAGGTAAATTAAAACACAAACATGTTAAAAATATGTACTTGTAGAATCAAAAAAAGTAATCAGTAACGCACTCTATCTCATTAAAACTCAAGTTGTGCTAGATCTACATGTATTTTCCCACTGAATTAGATCAGGCGTCTATTCTTACATGGGTCAAAGTAAGTTGAACTTTCATTTGAACGCAGTGATGTCATTTTCAAATCATTATGTTGAATATCATCCGAGATGCCAACATACAGTCGCAGTAAAGTTCCATTGTAAAGAACACCTTGATCTGCGAAAATTTATGCGATTTTCGACGATTTTTTAAGGTCCAAATGCTTACATGACTTAATTTGAGAAGAAAAAGGTCCCTAAATTAGAACCATTCCGCTATTAAGACCATCAATTTTGAGGGACCTCGTGATGGAAATATTTATGATATAACAACTTACATTTCCTGTGAACCATCGGTGGACTTGGTGTAGCCTTGGGTCTTTTACTATCAGGAATAGCTGGTAAAAGTGTACGCTTCTTTGTTTTAGATTCCCTGTTAGCATGAGTATCATCTGTGTCGTTGTTCACATTAGCGGTGTCAGTAGAGTCATGACCTTCTGTTGTATAATATGATTTGTTAGTCCTTCTAGGTGACTCCGACTTCTCTGGTTTCATATTTACAGATTTATAACGTATATTATCAGAGTCAGTTTCTGTCACAGTTTCATGTTCTTCTCTTACATCTTCGGATATTTCTTCTTCCGTTTCTTCTCCATTCTTAAATTCAACAGAAAATTTCAGATTCTGCTGTTTAATTGATTTCTCCAAACTCTTATCCCCCTTTTTAGTCTTTTTCTCCATGTTTTATTCCCAATGTTATTTTTTCACAGCTCATTCACTAAGCACTCACTAAATATAAATACATATATCTCTATTGTCAACCATGTACTATTTAAAAAAATCTAAAATTATATTTTAACTTTATTTACATAGACTTAAAATCGTTCAAAAAACTTCGACTCTGTCATGTCCTTCACACTTCTCTTTGCGTAAGTATTTGGAAGGTAGCGTTAAATTATAATCTTTTCATAGAGTATACGATCCTCAATACAAACAATACCTCAATTTACCAAATTTAAATAAAGACATTGAGGCACTGGGCAATAGTGTCATTTATTCAGTATTTAAACGCTACAATTGTATATTTTTTGACTTTGGAGCTACGTCCTATTGTACAAATCCAATTATTCGTTATCCATTGAGAAATAAGCAAAAATTTCTACATTTTACTGCTCTAGAAACTTAACTATGATATGTTAAGTAAACATCTCCCCCATGTTTAAAATGGTAATAAATAAACTGTTTTATATCTACAAAAGATCGTATAGCCTTATTTTAACGACTTTACATTACTGCCAATTTCATGTCACCGCAATAAAACTTTGTCATTAAGACCTCCATTCAAAAAGCTACCACGATCGTTTTGGACACAATATTGCTCAATTATCAATAGCACCTTGGCTTGGAATTTAGTCAATCTAATTTATTGAATTAAGATTTCACGGCAATTTTTCGTACTCGTTGTAAAATTTAATGATCATTATTATTTTTTTCACAAAACAATCGTGCGATAAAAATTATCCTAAGTCAAGAGCGGATAATTTCAATAATCGTTTTATTTAAATGTTTTATAATTTCTATAAATTTTAAATGCAGTATAGTAATAAATGTCTTTGACCGAACATATTATCGTGAAATAAGAATTTGATCTTCATACCTTCTCTGAGAAATAATTGAATGGACGAGTGTACGTTAAATGTTTTCGGATATTTTCGTCAACTCCCGGATATATAGATGTATATCATTATTAGATCGTCTGCCTCAAAATAACTTAACACAATTCCTTCTGTATTGTTTGCATAACGAAAGAGTTTAGTTATATAGGGACATGATTATAGGGTTTATCAAGTCGTTTAATACACTTGTAAGCGCAAATACATGTAATGTTAAATGATAAGGTTCTCTTACGAGGAAAATTAATTAATAGTATTCCAGCAGGTAAGATAAAAGTCATGCATATAACGCACTGGTAGAACACATAATGGGTCTCCGGAAGTCTACTAAATACTACTTAATACAAAATACAGTAAAAATCTTCTATCAAGGCCACCAAAATTGGTTGTCTTAATTTGGAATGGTTTAAAATAGAAACATCTTTTCTTCTCATACTAAGCATTCCAGGATTAAATTATCAAAATATCACATAACTAGCAGCAACCAAAGGGTCTTTATAGCGAAATGTCAAATTAGTTACGAATAAGTGGAACATAACGCAAAATGTCACTAGCTTCAGCATCATTCAGTGAACAGTAATTGCAATGAAAGCTACCATAACTTTATCATGGCCCTTTGTTATACACAACACCGTTCTTTCAATATTACTTCATTCTTATGACTTTTTATCACAAGTTTATAAGAACTAATACTGTTAGATAATTGTTTATTGAAAGTATCCATATCTTCAAAAGTTTCAGCGTTTTATTATCTATGGCATTCTTTGCAATTTTATCTCTTAAAGGGTGTTTCATTAAAATGTACTTGTTTGAGTACCACTCAGTACAAGCAAGTACTTAAGTACTTTAAATGAATACAGGATTCTGACGAGGTCACTATATCAATATTAAATAGTACATTGCATATCTTCCATTAAAGGGATTTACAGGCAAATGACTGTGCCAAAACTATAGAACCAAGTATAGTCTTTAAAACACTGTTAAGAACATAAAAAATCACGTACTAATAACATTTGTCACTCATAACATTCAACTGAACGAATTAAAATATGAGGCATACACATTGTTTGAAACGAAAGTAGGATATGCTGAAGAAATCACCCAGCTATTTATAGTTTTGTTATATGTTGTACTTGCTGAAATTAAACATTTTCATTGGTCGCTTCTTGTCTTTTCAACATTCTAATGCGGTTAGGATATATTTTTAATAGAAATATACTAATGTTGCACAATAACAAGCTCTAGTATCTTCTCATCAGTAAATGCATAGTTTAACACTAATCTAATTTTAGCTAACCTGACCCAAGTGGGTCTAGTTAGGAAACAGCACAAATATTACGAGAAAATAAAGACATACTTTGCCAAGTAATATAACAGTGTGTCTGTTGCATTCACAGTTATAAAAAATATAATTCAAAGTCAGGAAATATGAAGTTGAACTTTTGCCTGTATATCCCTTTAATTATAATGGTGTAATAATCGACTGTTTGCAATTAGACACTGACGGACACTAATTGTATTTTATAATTACAAACTTGTGATTTAATTAAGAGGACAGGTTAAATATGACACCGTTGGGAACAGACCGTGGAGCCTTTCCTTGTATTATTTTCTATAAAATCATCTTGTCAGAGTCAATATATATGCTGAAAGTTAAAAGCTATGTCAACATTGAAAATGAGAATGTTTCAAACGAGAAGAACTAAATCACCCAAGACTGAGTTATAGTTACTAGGTTATTCATCATTCTTAATTAATCAAGATTCTCGATCTATCGAGAATCCAACTAGACCCTGGGTACGAGAATGGTTATTCATAAGAGTACATGATTTTTATAAATAGGCACAAAATTTTGAACGTGGCAAGTACATTTCAACAGAACAAAACTTGCAAGATTACATAAACGATAAGAACATGTAGGCTATTTCATACGTATATCATGCGTTTTTTCTCGAACAAAACACACTGTTTTTGTTTGAAGTTCAATAACTAGTGAACATGGTATTCCATATTTAGATGTAAGATGTTTAAAGCGATACAAACCAAAACAACTTCATAAATCACACTAATTGCCTGCTTATATGATAACATATGATCCCATATAAATACATTAATACAGTTTATAATTCAATAATTTCAGGGATTTGAAGCCAGAAAATATTTTGCTTGACGCAAACCAAATTAAAATTATAGGTAAGTCACAAAGTGTGTTTATTTCAATCTGGTTAAGGTACGAAAGCCCTAAACTACCGTTTTGTTTGAATATTCACAATTATGTCTTTGCACATTACATTATTTCGGTTAGTTTTAAATCTTCTTAATCTGGTCGACAGAATACAGCAGCTGACCAATTGATATGTGAATCCACGGTACTATTTTCTTTCGCGTAGTTAAATTAGGCATGGCGTTATGGAAGAGTTATATTTAGTAGCAAAATTGTACCAGTGCTCCTGGTTGGATAGCAAACGGGACCTCTTGATCCCAAATTAACCTTCTACATATATTGAACTTCAGCTTCCGTGTTCGCGGTTTAATCAAATGACACAAAAAGTGTGTTCTTTTACATTGTACTACAAGATCATAGAGGGTGTGCAATCATTAAAGTACTTCCATTCCATGTATTTTGTGTGAATCATTAAAGTACTTCCATTCCATGTATTTTGTGTGAATCATTAAAGTATTTCCATTCCATGTATTTTGTGTGCAATCATTAAAGTACTTCCATTCCATGTATTTTGTGTGAATCATTAAAGTACTTCCATTCCATGTATTTTGTGTGCAATCATTAAAGTTCTGCCATTCCATGTATTTTGTGTGCAATCATTAAAGTTCTGCCATTCCATGTATTTTGTGTGCAATCATTAAAGTTCTGCCATTCCATGTATTTTGTGTGCAATCATTAAAGTACTTCCATTCCATGTATTTTGTGTGCAATCATTAAAGTTCTGCCATTCCATGTATTTTGTGTGCAATCATTAAAGTACTTCCATTCCATGTATTTTGTGTGCAATCATTAAAGTACTTCCATTCCATGTATTTTGTGTGCAATCATTAAAGTACTTCCATTCCATGTATTTTGTGTGCAATCATTAAAGTTCTGCCATTCCATGTATTTTGTGTGCAATCATTAAAGTACTTCCATTCCATGTATTTTGTGTGCAATCATTAAAGTACTTCCATTCCATGTATTTTGTGTGCAATCATTAAAATTCTGCCATTCCATGTATTTCAGACTTTGGTTTAAGTACACTAACTACAGCAAAAGAAACCATGACTACGCAATGTGGATCTCCTGCCTACGCTGCACCGGAAATATTTACTAAACAACCGTATACTAAACGTGTGGATGTTTGGAGCATGTAAGCTTCGGTTTTCCTAATTTTCTTGCATGTATTTGTCATATTGATATAATTGGTTCTATTTTCTCGTTCGTACGTACCTACTGCACGAGAGTACGCCTCGTTATATTTTGTACGTCTTTTGATAAAAGTGCTCGCTCCATTTAGTGTAGGTATTGTTGAACACGTAATACTAGCCCCAGAGTCCTTATTTATATCAGATTTCAATGTTTCAGGCAATTCTTTTCATTTAATCATTGACGTTAATTAGTTACGCGGGAATATCACGCAAATGATTCTAATAGTAATAATGGTTCGACCCCAATTGCTTTAGTTATAGTGGCGCATTGTAATCTAATACTAAAATGTATAATGATTGTTATTGTTGTATATGATAGGTTTGCTTTCGTATTTTCAGTGGTGTAATAATGTATTTATCTTTGACTGGAAGTTTGCCGTTTAATACTCATGGAAGATCGTCAGCTCATCAATATGCCAATGTTTTAAAAGGTTACACCTTACCTCAAGAAATTCATCTATCAGATGGTATGCTTGTGATATCTTTAAAATTGTAATTTTTATATAATTATCAATATCATATTAAAACTTTGTACTTGGTTTTGCGGTGAAAGCTACAGAACTGAGAACGTCATTTACCATTTCAAGTTAGATAAGGCACAAATTATTTCAAACAGTTCACAGTACATTAATCAGAAAGGATGTAACAAAATATTACCATAATAAGCAATATGATTATATCCTGAGTTGTTTTTTTCTAGTTCTGGACAATCATCAAAATAATTATTTTCTATCAACCATCTACGAATAAGTAACTCATAATGCAATTCATAATGAAGCGGGCACTTCATGTTATCCCAAAAAATGTGAAACATTGTAAACAATTATGGGAAAAACTACCTTGAGGTCAGTGTTAGAAATAAGCACTTGCCCACTCGCCCTGCCAAGTTGAAAATTGACAGGGCAAATTGGTTACGATAACTGTTGTTCCGCCGGGAGTTCGTAGGTTGTTCCCTGTTTGCAATGTATTTGTTCTTCCCAATCTTTCAAAGTTTTAGCATTGTAAGTCAGGTATAAAATGTTTCTTATAATAAAGAATATTGAAAGATCAAAGTTAATAATGTCAAAGTGTTTATTCAGTTATGGAAATGGTGTCATAGATGATAAATGTTGGGGCAGCCGAAAGGTACTGAGGGAAAGTTAATGTCAGGTTTAACTTGCTCCCCCCGGACAAGTTAGTCTAAAAAATTAAATCTTACACTGCTTGATGTTGCGTTTATATGGTATTATGACCCAAACTGATCTCAAAATATCACATGATATAGGCTCAGTGGTTAAGAGATTTAAAATATCACCAGAAAGAGAGCGATGTCACATTTGTCAATAGTTAACAACGTCAAAACATTCTGCGCACAGCCACAGAACAACTATCTATATTTTATTTATAAATCTTGTGCGCTGTAGTCAGGAATTCGTTGTCAAGCGATAGCTTTTGTTTGATATAGAATTGTGTCTATCAGATGGAATTATAGAGTTGACAATTGTATTTCTTTTTTACGTGAGATTTATTTGCTTAAGTAGGATCAACTTTATGAGTCCGTTGTTGCATATATAAAATAAAAATATAAAATTAGCGTTATGATATTTTGAAGATGTACAAGTACATTGTTAAAGTGCAAATATACAGCAAATATAAATACAGAACTGTATCATGGGTTAAACTGAATGCAAGGATTATCGATGGTAAACATGTATTAATGATTAATTATTAAGTGGACGGACATTACAAAATGGACAATATTACTAATGTATCAGTTGAAGAAATTGACTTTGTTGAGTACCCATTCTGGGTAAAAATAGTCAGTTGTATTTACGTTAGTATAGTGTTTATCCTAGGATTTCCTGGAAATGCCTTAGTTGTTTTTGTACAACGGAAAGAACGCCAGAAGTCTACGACAGACTGGTTTGTTACAATCCTCTCAGTGAGCGATATAGTGGCTGTTTCATTCAACGCACCAGTCTACTTTCTTGGTTATACGTCACTATGGGATTACGTCGGTTCATCTTTCAATTGCAAGTTGCATGCTTTTATACATTTTCAAACATTTGTGACGTCAGCAATATATCGATGTTTGATTGGTGTGGATCGATACTTTAAAATATGTCGCCCACACAGTGTGTTCTTTACTCAAAGAAACACCAAAATAACCAACGTCGTGGTTCCAATAGTTTCAGCATTTTCAACAGTTCATCATTTCTTTATTAGCGGACTTGATGCCAAAGGGTCATGCATATTCATGATGGAAACGTCTATCATAGGTTCCATAGCTCATATTTTGGGAGGCGTGGTTCTCATTTCTATCACTGCAATGGTTTCCAGTGCTTATATACTGATTTACAAGCGTTTGCGAAATAGACAGAAAAGGGCATTGGAAAAGTCAAGCAGCCTTCAGAAAGCCATGACCAGCAGATACCTGAGTAAATCGCTCAATGATAAAGCAATGCTGCAAAAAACTGAAGCATGGGTTAGAAGTATAGATAAGGTCACGCAGCAACCTACAAATACTGCACACAAAGACGTATTTACTATGTCATCTAAGTCAATAGAAGCCGTAAGAAGCATTGGCGAATCGCAGCCAGCACAACATTTAACATTACAAGGGTGTTCTAGCGGAGATACAAGTCATTCAAGAGAAATTATTCGTACAAAACCATCTGAAAACAATGCCTATTGAAACAATTATACAAACTTAATTGGAATTTTTCCTCGGACACGATTACTTATGACAACGCAAGCAATGGCGGCATCAGCAGTGTTGTATTTGTTATGTACCATTGTTCCATCAATGGCGTCGTCTGCTTGGACAAATATACTTTCTATAAAAGATAAGAATCAACTTGTTGCTTATCTTTTGCTCACTCAGTTATATTGTATAAATTTATGCGCAAATCCTTATTTTTATTTCGTGTTGAGCTCAAGGTTCAGAACACGTACCAAGATGTACATGAACAAACTTTGTAGACAATGAATAATTGATTGAAACATAATTTATTGTCCTCTATCAACAGTTCTGCTATTTTACATGAAAATTACAATAACAATGACAATTGCGTCGGACCACAAGTTCCCAAACTTATAGTTACGGCCCTTCCCAACAACAAGTTTTAAAGGAACAAACACAATTTGACAATGTTGAAAGATATGAACATAACAATAATTACAATTAATGAAAGTATAAGAAACGGAAAAGGGATCGCAGATAAAAGAAGGTATGTTTGAGGAATGAGCCGCGGCATTGGCGTAGTGGTTAGCATGTCTGACTTTGAAGTCGGAGATCGCGGGTTCGAGCCCGGTCGCGGTAGGTCATACCCTATATATGAGTTGTCGGCCTCATGATAGGGTAAGTTAGTACTGGTGATAGAAAAAGTGTCCAGGAAACATATAGTAGGAAGAGCTGGCCGTCGTATATATGACCTAAATATGTGTTGAATACGACGTTAAAAAATGTTTGAGGAATGAAATGAGTATACATGCAATCAGTCTTTTCACAAATATCATCTTCAAACTTAACTTAAAAGAAGGCCCCAAAATCAAATTTATTCTTATGACAATATGTCCCTAAGGTATAAAACAGTCTGTGTAATTCAGTTATATTCCACTATTAGGACTATCTGCCAAATGGTCAAAATAGCATAGCGGTCTTTAAATATGGGCATTTTTCTTCGCAAATTAGTATTTGGGACTTTAAAAGCGTAAAAATTCAAGATTTTGTAATATTCAAGGTGATCTTTATAGCGAATCTTTATTGTATATGCCTGATTGGTATACATGTATATAAACCATTGAAAGGAACATGTGTCAATTTTATTTTTGTTTCCTGTCTTTGACTTTCAACAAATGACATAATATGGTGGAGATTTTCTTTAAACCAACGCTGTAGAAATCTGATATCTCATTAAAATAGAACAAATCAAATTTACCAACCTTTTTATGCTGTGCCGCGACAAACAAAATGTATACATGTATACAAATTTATATGTGATAACAAAATAAAACACTGACGAGCTATATTGTTTAACGAAGCAAGTCAACCTGATAAGTGCTGGGTTGTCATGTATGCCAGGCCAGTTCATGTAACATTTTTCCGCCAACACATGAACTATGTGAATTTCATGCACACATATAAATCGTTTTAAAATATAAACAGAATAAAAATACAACTACGATAATGAAAATTGTCCGCCATTAATAGGGTATGGAAAAATATAGACGCTTTGATATATATGTATTTAGTTACTTGAAAATGTAGACACAAACCGTTGAGATCAGATGTTGGCTTCATAATAAAAGAGTTTTTGCTCCTACATAAAACAACTTAATTTGACTGTTTTTACAAGTCAAGCGAAATAATTCAAGCGCTTTTCTCGTTTTTGCATGCAGACAATACAGTAAAAATCTGGCTGATTTACGACATTAAGCTCAACAAGTTCGCCTTGATGGAAACTGGCACCTGAGCACTATGTTTCATAAATATACACAAAATATGCTTTATTAACAGAATTTCCACTACGCGCTAACGCATGTTAATCACACATAAAAGATAATTTTGAAGCAAAGTACGACATCTTTTGAAACTCTGCTGTTGTGCTTAAATTTGTACACAGTGAAATAAAAACAGTATGAAATACGAGTTCAGCATCGCATACCTATGGAATATAACTGACAATTTTTGAGCACAAGCAGCAAATGCTGTGTGTTCACTAGTTATATACACAACACAAAATATTAAGAATCACAAATAACGAGGAATTTTCTTTATTACAAATAAATAAAAGATAAAGCTGTATAAAGAGTAATTTTAAGCAGGGTCAGAAGTACAAACGGTCGTCTTGACTTATTGAAATAACTTGAGATTTATCAATTCTTTAAACCAGTGTCATACTTAAATGATTTCTCAATTCTGATAGTAAGAAACTTTTTTTCTGTGCATTTTCTGAAATAAGACGCAAAGTGTTACATAACAAAAAGATATAAAAGCATAACTAGATATTAATGTACCTCATCTGCATTGTTCAGAATTTATTTGTTTTTACTTATTGAATTTCACCGCAATTTTGCAATTTAAAGGTTACAATAAAAGTTTGAAATTTTACTAAAGTTGCTAAAGCATTTTTCTTAGATTTTTTCAGGATAATAAAATCGTACATAAACATTGAACAAGTATCACTAACGTCACATGCCTGAATAAGATGGATTAAAAGGTCAATATTCATTAGCATTAAACAGCTTCTTGCAGAAAGCTTAAATCTCTTCAACCTCTTTGACTGATCATACGATCTTGTTACTAATCAATCTAATACCGGTACATGCCTTTTTTTAAAATCAATTGGTGTGAAACATAAGCAAACGGCACAGTTCCGAGTCGACACTAGGCGCCACGTATTGTGTTTTTGGCTCGCAACCGCACCGTTCGCCTTTGGTTGGATGAAGTGTATAATATATTTGATTATAATCATGCATTATGTTGTTTTTTTATTTTTAGGATGTTGTGATATTCTTGCCCAAATGTTGAAAATTAACCCCGAGGAAAGGATTTCTTCATCAGAGCTTGTTCATCATACGTGGTTGAAAAACGAACCTGAATTAGAAGGAAACACGTGACCATAGTGTGCTACAACATGCTGCTACCCGGTGCTACAAATTCTGCCAAATGTACTGAACACTGACGTCTAGGAACCAATTAATCCATAGGCAGTCGGTTCGGTGCTGAAATCAACAAACAATAAAAATTTATCACGCAGTACCCACCAAAAGTTTGGAGACATTTCACTTTGCAGGCCTACTAAATAGCTTTCTAACTGTACATTGTGATTGTTTTGAGATTTGCCTTACTTCTTTTTATGATTCTATTTATAGTTGATGCTACTAAAGTAGCTTAAAATTATGTTTTAGAAAAAAAAATACATTGATCATGATTTTGAAGGCTTTGGGATATCAGATGACCAACCAATTAATTGTGATGCATTCATGAAATGTGCTTCCATTTTATCACCAACCATACTAAATGTATTAAAAATAACAATTTTTCCAGAAAACAATCATTGGAATTTTTTTATAAATTTCCTTTGTTTCTAAACTTTTGGTGAGCACTGTGTATATAATGATAATTGTTTACGAACTTGTCCTTCATTAGTGCATATTGATGTATAGACTATTGTAATTAACAAATTCTGCATTGATTGCAGTGTTTGAATTCGGCATATCTATTTTTATAGCGTATCTAGAAGATGTTGGTGTCATTCGAAAGTGCAAAGCATTAGCTATGTATACACTGGGGTCCAAAAGTTTTTTTACAAATTGTTCAATTTTTATGTTGTGGATTATATCAAAAAATGTTTACTTGTCGTTATTAGTTGTACATGTAATATGCAGTTTATCATTAACTGTCAACTATGTTCTATCATTTACATTTTTATTTTAAGTAATTATACAATATAATGTTTAACCAAATGTGTCTGCATTAATTTTTGCAATAAAGCGATAAAGGAAAATATGAAATAAAATACAAGTGTAAAGAAACTTTTGGACCCCAGTGTACATGTTAAATCTGTGAAATGAAATAAGCCATAATGGACTCGGAAACTAGTCCCTAATCGAATATGGGTGAAAACCATCCTTTTTTAGTAATTATACCTTATATGTACATACATGTGCACGTATTTTGTTTTTTACCAAGAACCGTGACGACCGCCTATGAAATTACCTTTACCGGACATAACAGAATATAACTTCATTAAAGTGGTTGACACAAAGGCAGTTGGTACTGTATAAATGGTGTCTTTGGCAATGTAATCATAACCGTGCCGACAGTTGGATTGACATGTACATAGAACAGTGAAACCTGATAATATGAATACTCTCGGGGTCTAATAAAGCTTTTGTTTTTACTAGTTTCTGCATTTTCCAGTTATAATAATTTGATTCAGAGAATCGTCCGAAGTTCAACATATTCTGAATTTCTGAAGCCATGGGAGTGACTAAGATCCCTCTTATTACAGAGTACATATACGGAAGCGACATTAGTCAGTTATTTCCCTTTGCATACTCTTCAAATAGCTAGGTCCAATCAGAATACTCGGATTTTATCATTATTTTTCAATGCCAATTTGACATAATCAATTTTAAATACATTTTTGTAAATCATTTTATTTGTTTGAAACTCAAGCAAAGTATTGTTTTGTTTGAAGAACTATGTAAATATCACCACTCTCGTTAATATCTTAATTAACAAGAAAGATAATTGATGAAATATTTTATAATCCTTTCATAGGTCTTCAATTATTTAGTCCGAGGAGTTCAACTGATAGGACCTACTTGCCTATTGGATCGCTTTAGACTTTATCAAGGAAGGATAACTGACTAATATCCCTCATTGAAATACCATTTTCTTGCATATCTTATTTTTCTTGCAAATCGACATATCATATAGATTTATTTCAATCTAAATATTGATATATAATGTATCATTTATATGATATTTTAAACAATAAACAATAAAAATTATGTAAGTTTCATGTATTGTTTTGGTTAGGGTTTAACGCCGTAGCAACACATTGTATATATCACGGCATTCAGCCCACCTACTCACTGTACCTGGAAAGGCTAAATCTCTGGATTTAGCTGTTAACCAAGTACTAGGCGCATACTTCCGTCAGTGACTGACTACTGCCCAACAAAACTTAGAATCAGTGGCAGGGATGGGGTACTCGTACTTGTACTCGAGTATTATGAGTACAAGTACCACTTTTTCCAGTACTCGCCTGTACTCAGTACTCAGGAAAATAAATTGTACTCATACTCATACTTACTCAAGTACTGAGCTACCAGTACTCGATACTCATGAGTATTTCTGAGTACTGGCCACCTTATTTCTTGTTCTTTTTTATCCCATTCTAATTATGTATACTTTGTATCTTGATTAAAATTAAAGTGCATTTTTAATTGGCTATCTGATTATAAGTTTTATTGGTAGCTATTGTTATGGGATTATATGGAGGATTCAATAAAATATATATTGATAATGTATCATATGCATAACAATGGGGTGTCTGACACCTTTTTGCAGTTTATAGCTGTTCATAAATTGTAAAAACAATGTTTGTTACAGTTTGCTCCCCATATAGTTTGTAAATGAATAAAATCATAAGCTAGTTACATGTATCAGTCATAAAATGAATGTTAAGAACAGAACAGAACAGAACAGAACAGATACTTTATTAAGATGAAACAATCTCTGAATCAATCTATTATCACTTTATATTAGTGATGAAAAAACTGCACAATATTTTGGGTTGAATTGAGATTAAATGTCATGTAAATTTGATAACAGTAGCAGATTTCAGTAAATTTCTAGTTTCATTTTTCATTCAGTTAAATATCTACTAAAAAGAAAGATTAATTGAATGTATAATCTTAAGCTGAAACATACATACAGAGCTCTGTCTTTTTTTAAAAAAAAAAACTATTTATTTCAAGTTAAATCTGGAGTTTTGAATTGATATTGATATGTCCAGTCATTTCACTTAAACCTAAATTATTAGTTTGGGCCTAAATATTGAATTTTACCTTGATGCATAAATGTCATAATTAAGTTATCCCCTTTGTAGAAAATATATCTGTATATTTTAGCATATTGTTAGTTCTGTTGAAAACTAAAGATAAACTGAACTCGATAAACAGAAATCAAGTTTCATTTTAAATATACTAGTTGGCAACCCGATTTAATTCCTTCATGACTGATCCGTTACAATATGATCGTAGATTGAAAATATAGCCCATAAATGGCTATAATATTGACCAAAAATAAACACTGCTGCATAAAAGGTATAAAATGTGACATTTTCACTGTTTGTTTAAAATTGAATTTTAAGCTTAATTTGATGTTTGATTGAACAGATAAATAAACTTAGTCTCTTTAATTTCTACTAAAATTCTTTTACATGCACAAACAAAACAATCTGGTACTCAAAAATACTCATGAGTACTTAAGTACTACTCAAGTACTACTCGAGTACTGAAGGAAAAACAGTACTCATCACTCATAAGTATTAGTACAAAATTTGAAGTACTTAAGTACTACTCAAGTACTGGAATCCAGTACTCGACCCATCCCTGATCAGTGGTAGGAAGAAAAATGACCGTAGAAAATTATTTCATGACCAAGCTCCACGAAAGTATGTACCATCCGGGAATCGAACCTACACCCCCTCGATCAGTAGACTTGTGCGCTACCGACTGAGCTGTTTTGTATGACAGTCATTTGAAAAGAAGTATTTCTAGACAATCACCATATATACAGCGCTGACCTGGTGCATTCTGGGATATACCCGGGTCTGTAACACAGTTGGCAGCGCTCCAGGATTTCGAATCTAGTTTTCCGGGTTCAATCCCACCCGGGGCATTCATTCCATCTCATGAAAATTGACAAAAGTATCAAATTGTATGAATTAATAAGGTACCTTGGAAAGTTTACGTTCTTGTGGAGTGGTATGTTAGCAATAAGAACTGGCATTCGGAACTACCTTGGCGATCTTCTACACTGATAAACCTCGTATATCATTAGGTGAGAAAACAATTCTAACATGGATTCCATAGAAAACAAAATCATCGTTGATACATACATGTATGTTGGAACTAAAATGGACAGCATATTTTGAGAAAAAAAATGTCAAGAATGTTTTGGTCCAGTAAACTTTCTTTGGGTCCAGTAAAAATGCTATTTTGCTGGACCGAATGTCAAGAGCTGTAAAGACTGCTTTCGAACATACATTTTTAGACAGACAGTATTTTTCGAACCCACTGCCAGGAAAGTAGTGATTGTCGATCTCTTTGTCAAGTACGTGGCGATGGTGGGGCGCCTGGAATAAAGAGGTAACGAGGAATGCAGTAATTGTTTAACCCCTTATTTGGTAGTCAAAGATTGTACAACCAATTATTCTCAGGGATGGATCCATGATTTTTTTCTAGGGGGTTCAAACTTTGGAAGCACAACCACATTATTTACTGTTTGCAGAATAACGAAACATATTAAAGATAAAAACTACAAAACTAGTAAATTTATGTTTAACACATGGGCGAGCAAAGTAAGCCCGCAAAAAATGTTTCATGCTTCTTAAAAATGGTTTACAGTTAGAAAAATACACTCATGGACGGGTATATTTTAAATTTCAGAATGGGGTTTGGATTCCCTCCCCCCGCTAGATCCGTCTATGGTTATGCAGACATTGATTGACAAAATAACGTCTTGAACTTATATCCCATTCTCGTACCCCGAGGTTATCAAGATTCTCGATCTAACTAGTATCGAGAATCCTATTAGACTCTGGGTACGAGAATGTTATATCCATCATTAAACTGTTTGTTATACGTATATATGAACCAGTATTTAAGTTTGGAAAAAAAACAGTTTTATGTTCTTGTGATGCTGGTTTCTTCCAAGACATGTGTATCCAGGTAATATTCATTTTGTACAGAAATTTTGAAATCCTGAATTATTATTATTTATTTATTTAACCTCCATTTTCTGGAGAAGTAAATACACAAATATGATAAGTTATGCAAAAATATGAAACATATAAGTTATAAGAAAAATCTTATAAATATAATAGAATACTGGTATACATAAGGTATGTATAGTCTCTTGTTAAGTGGAACAATTCACGCTCAAAATGATCGAGGAATATGATCAATTTCAAATAAATATAAGTCTAAGCAGTTTGCTACTCTCTAATAGAAACATGGTGTGCTCGTTCGCGTTTAAGTATTGCTGGATGTGTCACTGCGACCCAAAATGTAAGCACAGAATAAGTCTTCATTACAAGCGAAAAAGAAATTACAAAACTCTGTATTAAACATGTCATATATTGACTGAACATAGTTGTTTTTGTATTTATTTACATCATAGTTCACACAGTCGAATAGACGATGACTTAATTTATCGTTGACAAGACTATCACACATAATGCATGTTACATGATCTGACTGATAGCTTGTACAGAGGACCTTCACAAGGAACTTTAAAATCTTTGTACAGTATGGGTTTGATCTAGAGTATGTCCAGTGAATACTGAGCTGTAGTGTGTCATGTACAAGTTTGAATCTATGAAAATCGAAGTCCGCATTTAATTTATAATTCCATGTCATATTTTCGTGGTCGAATATAGCTGTCTTGCAAGCATTCTTCCATGGATATTTCGTTGGAAAGATACCGTTACTTAAGTAGTAGGAAAGATTGTGATAAAGGCTGTACTTTTGTAATATTCTTGTTATGTCTTTGACAAATCCAATATGTTTAACAGAGTTACAATTCTTGTGTTGAGAAAGTCTGACATTTAACATTTGGTTCACAAGATATGATGGTGAGGCTCGACATAAAGTTCCAAGAAATAGGAGCTTACGAAGATCAATGTAGGCTTGAATAGATGATATTCCAAGAAGACCAGTAACCATTACTGAACGTGTCTGCTGAGGTAAGCCTTGTATGACCTTTAGACGGAATCGATGACATGATTCTAGCTTTTTCATTGTGGAGACGGAGATGTTGTTCCATAATTCACATGAAAATTCAATCTCCCTTTATTTATTCGGATGTAAAAGGTAGTTTGTATGATATCTC
Organism: Mactra quadrangularis; assembly: GCA_025267735.1. Taxonomy (NCBI): domain Eukaryota; kingdom Metazoa; phylum Mollusca; class Bivalvia; order Venerida; family Mactridae; genus Mactra; species Mactra quadrangularis. The sequence continues at coordinate 36,182,521 of CM046309.1, read as the reverse complement.
ACTCCTCTCCGACATTGCAATTGTCAGACTATTTCTACTTGTACGAGTGTTGGTCACAATTTTTTTTTCTCTGAGAGGCCAAGATTTGAACATTGATATACGGACACCCTTATAAAGAAAAAAGTCACAAAAATGATATTATTAAATATATATTATTACCCTTGTCTTTATCTTAAGTTGGCTATAATAACTGTCCATCCGTTCAAAATTCAAGAATATAACAAACCCGTAGGAACAAGGGGTGTTTGAAAGAGAGGGTCCTAGCCCCTCAATGATTTATAACGTAATGTGTTTTAAGCTAAAGCAAACTGGTAAAATCACTAATGAAAATAGCACCTATCAAAAATCGTCAGCATTCTTCGCAAACCACGTGAATAAAATACTTGGATTTCGGACAAGGGGAAAATGTAATAACATTTTACTTTATATTTTTTTATGGGATGTGTACCCAACCTTTGTTAATTCTAACATTAATGTTACATTGGTTCAATGGTAGGAAGATTTAGTTACATTCTCGTACCCAGAGACTATCAGGATTCTCGATACTAGCTCGATAATCTTAATAACCTATGGGAACGAGAATGGTTTACATACGGCACATTATGTGTTACACATTTTACAATTTTCAACTGCACATACATGCTTTTCGTCTGAATATTTAATGACTATTTAAGTTGAGACAAGTTTATAAAGCAGAACCATAATATGTTCTTAAAATTTATTTTTTACTTTAGTGTTTTATATAACTATTGTCTCTAACTATATAGTTTAAAATCATATTTATCATAGTTTTCAGGAGAACAGCAGGTACATTATAGCTGACCCATATACATGTACTAAGATATTCGTGTTGTGTAACGTATATGCTTGAATAAGTAATTGTTTTAAAACACAGAAAAGGAAAAGATTGTACAAAATTAATATGTACAGATGGCATCAGCTGTATGTAAGTTCAGTATCTAATTCCCTGGTAAGTTTAAATATAAAAATCATTGTATTACGTCGCTGAAGTTAGCAAATTTTTTTTGCTAGCAAAATTGGCCACAAAGTGCTATTTTTGCTAGCAATTTTTTTACTGGGATAATGGTGTATACCATGTTAGAGGTCTGACTCAGGGTTATCTCGTTGGCACAGTGGCCACCCTGGGAAAAATCCGTGGGCTCGGGCCAGAGACCACTAAGTGTCGGTACTTTACGTTTTGTGTATAAAATCAGCACTCGGATGGGCCATGTTTCAGGGCTCGAACGTCGAGTTTAAGCGATTTCGCCCGGTACTGGCGTATACCAGGCGAGAGGTCTGACCTAGGGCTATCACGTGGGCACAGTGGCAGTCCTTGGAAAATTCCGTGGGCTCGGGCCAGAGACCACTAAGTGTCGGTACTTTACGTTTTGTGTATAAAATCAGCACTCGGATGGGCCATGTTTCAGGGCTCGAACGTCGAGTTTAAGCGATTTCGCCCGGTACTGCCGTATACCAGGCGAGAGGTCCGACCTAGGGCTATCACATGGGCACATTGGCCACCCTGGGAAAATTCCGTGGGCTCGGGCCAGATACCACTAAGTGTCAGTACTTTACGTTTGGTGTATTAAAATCAGCACTCGGATGGGCCATGTTTCAGGGCTCGAACGTCGAGTTTAAGCGATTTCGCCCGTTACTGGCGTATACCAGGCGAGAGGACCGACCTAGGGCTATCACGTGGGCACAGTGGCCACCCTGGGAAAATTCATTGGGCTCGGGCCAGAGACCACTAAGTGTCGGTACTTTACGTTTTGTGTATAAAATCAGCACTCGGATGGGCCATGTTTCAGGGCTCGAACGTCGAGTTTAAGCGATTTCGCCCGGTACTGGCGTATACCAGGCGAGAGGTCCGACCTAGGGCTATCACGTGGGCACAGTGGCCACCCTGGGAAAATTCCGTGGGCTCGGGCCAGAGACCACTAAGTGTCGGTACTTTACGTTTTGTGTAAAAAATCAGCACTCGGATGGGACATGTTTCAGGGCTCGAACGTCGAGTTTAAGCGATTTCGCCCGGTACTGGCGTATACCAGGCGAGAGGTCCGACCTAGGGCTATCACGATGGCACAGTGGCCACCCTCGGAAAATTCCGTTGGCACGGGCCAGAGACCACTAAATGTCGGTACTTTACGTTTTGTGTATAAAATCAGCACTCGGATGGGCCATGTTTGAGGGCTCGAACGTCGAGTTTAAGCGATTTCGCCCGGTACTGGCGTATACCAGGCGAGAGGTCCGACCTAGGGCTATCACGTGGGCACAATGGCCACCCTGGAAAAATTCCATAGGCTCGGGCCAGAGAGCACTAAATGTCGGTACTTTACTTTATGTGTATAAAATCAGCTCTCGGATGGGCCATGTTTCAGGGCTCGAACGTCAAGTTTAAGCGATTTCGCCCGGTACTGGCGTATACCAGGCGGGAGGTCCGACCTAGGGCTATCACGTGGGCACAGTGGCCACCCTCGGAAAATTCCGTGGGCTCGGGCCAGAGACCACTAAGTGTCGGTTCTTTACGTTTTGTGTATAAAATCAGCACTCGGATGGGCCATGTTTCAGGGCTTGAACGTCGAGTTTAAGCGATTTCGCCGGGTACTGGCGTATACCAGGCGAGAGGTTCGACCTAGGGCTATCACGTGGGCACAGTGGCCACCCTGGGAAAATTCCGTTGGCTCGGGCCAGAGACCACTAAGTGTCGGTACTTTACGTTTTGTGTATAAAATCAGCACTCGGATGGACCATGTTTCAGGACTCGAACGTCGAGTATAAGCGATTTCGCCCGGTACTGGCGTATACCAGGCGAGAGGTCCGACCTAGGGCTATCACGTGGGCACAGTGGCCACCCTCGGAAAACTCCTTGGGCTCGGGCCAGAGACCACTAAGTGTCGGTACTTTACGATTTGTGTATAAAATCAGCACTCGGGTGGGCCATGTTTCAGGGCTCGAACGTCAAGTTTAAGCGATTTCGCCCGGTACTGGCGTATACCAGGCGAGAGGTCCGACCTAGGGCTATCACGTTGGCACATTGGCAAACCTAGGAAAATACCGTGGGCTCGGGCCAGAGACTACTTAGTGTCGGTACTTTACGGTTTGTGTATAAAACCAGCACTCAAATGGGCCATGTTTCAGGGCTTGAACGTCGAGTTATAGCGATTTAGCCCGGTACTGGCGTATACCAGGCGAGAGGTCCGACCTAGGGCTATCACGTGGTTACAATGACCACCCTGGGTAAATTCCGTAGGCTTGGGCCAGAGACCACTAATTGTCGGTACTTTACGTTTTGTGTATAAAATCAGCACTCAGATGGGCCATGTTTCAGGGCTGGAACGTCGAGTTAAAGCGATTTCGCCCGGTACTGGCGTATACCAGGCGAGAGGCCCGACCTAGGGCTATCACGTGGGCACAGTGGTCACCCTGGGAAAATTCTGTGGGCTCGGGCCAGAGACCACTTAGTGTCGGTACTTTACGTTTTGTGGATAAAATCAGCACTCGAACGGACAATGTTTCAGGGCTCGAACGTCGAGTTAAAGCGATTTCGCCGGGCACTGGCGTAAACCAGGCGAGAGGTCCGACCTAGGGCTATCACGTGGGCACAGTGGCCATCCTTGGAAAATTCCGTAGGCTCGGGCCAGAGACAACTAAGTGTCGGTACTTTACGTTTTGTGTATAAAATCAGCATTCAGATGGGCCATGTTTCAGGGCTCGAACGTCGAGTTAAAGTGATTTCGCCCGGTACTGGTGTATACCTGGCGAAAGGTCCGACCTAGGGCTATCAAGTTGGCACAGTGGCCACCCTGGGAAAATTCCATGGGCTCGGGCCAGAGACCACTAAATGTCGGTACTTTACGTTTTGTGTGTAAAATCAGCACTCGGGCCATGTTTCAGGGCTCTAAGGTCGAGTTAAAGCGATTTCGCCCGGTACTAGGGTATACCAGGCGAGAGGTCCGACCTAGGGCTATCACGTAGGCACAGTGGCCATTCTAGGAAAATTCCGTGGGCTCGGGCCAGAGACCACTAATTGTCGGTACTTTACGTTTTGTGTAAAAAATCAGCACTCGGATGGGCCATGTTTCAGAGCTCGAACGTCGAGTAAAAGCGATTTTGCCCGGTACTGGCGTATACCAAGCGAGAGGTCCGACCTACGGCTATCACGTAGGCACAGTGGCCACCCTGGGTAAATTCCGTAGGCTGGGGCCAGAGACCACTAAGTGTCGGTACTTTACGTTTTGTGTATAAAATCAGCACTCAGACGGGCCATGTTTCAGGGCACAAATCTCGTGTTAAAGCGATTTTGCCGGGTATTGGCGTATACCAGGCGAGAGGTCCGGCCTAGGGCTATCACGTTGGCACAGTGACTACCCTGGGGAATTTTCGTGGGCATTGGCGCGAGACCACTTAATGTGGTTAGGGTATAAAATATAGGGTGTATTAAATCAGCATTTCGATGGGCTGTTTGAAGGCGATTACAGACCGAGTACAGGCCTATTTCAGGCATAAGTTCTGACCCACGGCCATCGCGTTACCACAGTGTCTATCTCGAAAAGATGTGAAGACATGGGTCTTAAACCTTTAATTGCTTGTACCTTGCGTATACTTCTTAAATCAGCACTTAGATGGTTCCAATTTTAGGGCTTATGTCTTGCCTTGACGTAATTCATTTCCGTACAGGTCATATCACAGCGGTCAGTCCCCCTACTCACGTAACCTCTGGATTTAGCTGTTAACAAACTACTTGGTGCATACGTTGTCAGTCACTGACTACTGCCCTACATGATTGAGAATCAGTGGCAGGAGGAAGAATGGCCGGAGTTATCAAATGTGTCGATTACATGTTTTGTCATTCTCTCTTCACAATAAAAAATCTGCCTGGGTCATTTAACAATAAAGACCGATTGAATTTACTTATTACTATGATTACTGTTGTAATTAGTCAATGTTATGTACTGTGACAATATGACTCTCATATTGTTTAATTAGTCTGCGTGTCAAAAAAACTCCAATATACAACTTGAATACCACCAGATATGAAGAGGAACACTTCTACACAAGAAAGACAAACCTCACCCTTGCCGAAAGAATAATCAACGGCTTGTACTAAACTTAAAACCGGATGTTGATTAGGATGACGACGATGATGATGATAAATCTAAGGTAGGAGAAAAACGGACTTACCAATTGTGACGCTTCACACAACATATTAACAAGTATATTAGCATAATAGACAAATCACATTATCTAAATTATTCTAGTGAAAATACTTCAATGTCACATTATTATTCATACATGTAGCAACATCTACTTTTCAGAATGAGTGATAAGGTGTCTGTAATCTGATGTCCTTACCAATCAAATTCATGTTTTAAAAAGTCATAGGGTATAAAATGGATTGTGTTCCTAAAATTATAGTCATAAGACGCATTTTATAAAAACATAAGTCATTACATGTGTATTATTAGATGCAGTAATGATGTAGTAAAACGGTTCACTCTTCTTACAAAATAAGATCTTTTGAAATATGATTTAAAATTTAAAACAGTATAATACGTGCTCACAAATACAACAACACTGGTGTTATGTTTCTATTTCTCATTCAATGTAAATAGTACACATGTTCATGATCAATCACAATCAAACAAGCCAGCACAGCAAGTGCCAAATTAATGTAGATTTATGACTGTGCTAATTGCTTGTGGTCAATAAAACGATTATAGTTTCCCTGATCAATAAGCCCCATCATCCATTGGATGCTCTCAACTGGTGTAAGACGTAGGACTGATACCGTTATGTCCAGAACCACTATGAAAACATTATCTGGCTACTTCAGTCAATTTAACAGCGGATGAACCATTAATCTGTCATTTCAATCTGATAAGCCTAGTATCTAAATAAACACGTATTGTTTATTTTGCTTTAGTATTCATATGTATAGCACATCAAGTCAGAAGACTTTGTAGTATAACATTTATTAATTCAATTACCATCAGGTTAAAAAAGAAATATAATTATTATTATTATTCGTTTAATATTTAGTCAAAATCATATTAGCAATTATAGTAACATAATAATTGATTTCATGAATGTGACTTGAAACGGTTGTTTAAAAGCATACAGTAAGTTTAATATGAGTTAATTAGAGAATGTTTTTTCTATAATCATTTTTAAGTTAAGCGCTTGTTGAACATGAAATCATTTAAAACAAACTGTTCCAAACTTTTCGTTTTATACTGGGCACGTTTCACAAGGCGAGTGCTAATATGCTACTCAAAATTGGCTGGCTAGCTAGCCTTCAAAAAAGCGCTAGCTAGCGACAGACATGAAGTTGTTAAACATGCCCCTTGATATGAATACCCGCAAGGATATCGAACTATTTTTCTATGACGTCACTCAATCCACGGAGATGAACGAAGTAACCGGAAAGAGTCAAACTTTATTAAGATTGAAATTATCGGAGGTAATTAGACGAGATGACCGCCATGCATTCGATCGCGATTGATTTGAATATCATCATAAAAGTATTACACTGATTTTAAAGCGTATGATCCCATGAAAATTTGACAATAATGTCGATTTTCCCCATTGATTAGATAATATGGAAAAGTTTCCGGCCTAGTGGAAGGATGGGTGAGTAATAGTTATAGACAATGGTCCATGAAAGCTAGGTTAGGAGCGCTGGATGCCGTGAAATGACCTAAATTGTGTTGATACGGCGTTAACTCCAATAAATAAATTAAAGCGTTTGATCATGTATGCATGGCTTATTAGAGATGTATACGCGGACAGCTTAGACGGAGAGCGGATGACTGAATACGTACAAATCGAAGGGATTTTCTCAAAGCAATTTTCAATCAAATTGTTAGGCCAAGCAAAATAAATGAACTTGATTTTCTAAGTGTTTTTGCATTTCCATATGACTTACCACTGAAATGATCATGATACGTGTATAGTAAAGTTTAGATACAGTATAAAACAATAAGATAGTTATAGACAATGCAGGCCTGATGAGATATGTGGAATCAGGATTTTTTTGGCCATCAAAATGACGCGCACCTATATATGCTTATGAATCAAATCGGTTCAGCAGCACTGCCATTTCCTGAAAACTGCGTTCTTTTAAAGCCGACAAAATATACCCAAATGGTCATCCACTCGCAACACCTAACAATACGCGTCAGCTTCGTACTAAACAAGGTCACGAGCGACGAAAACGTTTAAAAATTTTCAAACGTTATCATTCATGGTACAGAATTTTCGTTCAGCACACAGCTAATAGTAAAATCTACAAATGCATATGTTCCGTACGACGACATCCCAGAGAATTGTTATCTGTAGTTGTTTGGATATGTGCTGCCAAGGAAGTGCGAAGAAAACATTTAGGAATAATTTATAAAGGGAGTTGAAGAGGTAAGCGAGTACTGGTAAAGTTAAACATGTCCAGGAAAGTTGGTTAGGTGAGCTGGCCTCAGTAAATAATCAAATAAAACGTGTTGATAAAATTCAAATAAAAAAATTAAAAACAAACGTTTTAAAAAATAACTGGGTTTGGGTTGGGTCGGATGAAAGCTGTATGACCTTTGAAGTAAAAAGAGTAGACATCGCAGACGCTTGACAATTAAGGATGATCCTTAAAATACTATCCTTTTTAAAGAACGTATCAAATTAAACGTGCTACTTCATTTTACTGACTTATGACTGAAATATTGTGCTAGTATTCATGTTACAGTTCAAAAACGTACCAATAAAAGACGGCAAAAAATCTTACACAGAATATTGTTTATTTTCTTATCATGAAAATTATTATTTTGAGATCGACACCATATTTTATCGATACTCTGCTTTACGTTCTAGTAACATTTGAAGAATATCTAATTATAACAATTGTAAAGAAACGTGTGGACCCAATTGTACATTGATAGTAATAATCCAGAGTTATAAATATTAAGCACAGACATGTAAATATATCCCACCCTCATACTGATACTTCAATTTAATTGCTATATTTTATGATTTAAGAATCAGAAGTTATTTTATAGTCAAATAGATATGATAATAGGACTTTGCAGATGTGTACAGACTCATGCATGGTTACAAAGGCTGTAGAGCTTAATAAAAAATGCAATGGCATTTTATAGTCGGAGTTTTTATGTTACGCACTTTTACCGACTTTACAGCTATTATTCCTGCTCGTCGGGCTACTGGTATATTTCTATCAGTCTCCCTATTACGCCGCTTATTAGTGCAGCTGACAAATTGGTGCAAATTATACCCAGGTACCCATTTACACGTGGGTGGAAACAATCGCTGGTTAATTTCTTGCTCATGGAAACTAGCAATGCCCATTGTGGGATTCGAAACAAGGGCCGATCGATCCTTAAGCAATAGATTACTGCTCCCACTGTGACAATCTCGTAGCATTATATGTATTGAAACCGCACAAATCTTCCAGCTACGGCTTACTACGGCTTAAATTAACTGTAGTTCATTTGCCAGTTCAAACGAACTTTAACCACAGCATGAATTAAGAAATGAGTGTTTGGCTCTGAAAATCTTTATCCAGATTAAAAAACAATAACCATTATCATAAAAGACCTTATTAAGTTATTCCAAGAAAAAAAACTGTTTAAGAATTAATTAAAATACTAATCTATGTTTAAGAGTTTCAGACTCCTAAGATTTACATCGAAATCTGTTGATTATGGTCTATGGTGAAATTAGAATAATATATTTATAATATGGCAGTCTTCGCTGCCTACCATACCCGACTAGATCTATGTATTCCCAACTTGTCAATTGTTTCATTATCATTACCTCTAAAAGGGGACAAATTTGATAATTTCACCACAATTGCTTTTTGCAGTAATTTAAACAAAAACAGCTTAAATGCAGTTACTTGATTTTTTAGCCGCCGCGTCGAATTAACCAGGGTCAAAATTAAAATTCAAGATTTTTTTGCATTTCAAGTGCATTTTTGTAGTTTAAAATGTTTTTGATTGCTATATTTAAAGTATCAACGGCAAGTATTGCATTTTGGTTTTTCATTGAAATTGGTTTTCAAAATATTGACACAAAAGCACCTGTCAGAAGCGAATTTAGCGGTTTGCCGAGCTAAAAAAAATGCAAATTAAAAGCCATAAAGCCATTATGACAACAATCTGTGTAATGTTTTGTAATGGTGAATTATCGACGGAGTTCATACTACTTGGTTACGCCAATTTTCTCTTGAAACTAAGTCTTACTTAAAGGAATCTTAAAAAAACCCGATAGAACGAGGGTCAAGTGGAATTTTATCAGGATAGCCAATTCTCCCAGGTGACAGGCCTAGGTCTGATCTCTGGCGTGGAATACGCCATAACAAGGCCAAATCACTTTACAGCAACGTTCGAGCCATGAAACATATCTGAGTGCTGATTATATACACAAAACGTAAAGTACCGACAATCAGTGGTCTCTGGCTCATGCCCACGGAATTTTCCCAGGGTAGCTACTGTGCCCACGTGATAGCCCTAGGTCGAACCTCTCGCCTAGTATACGCCAGTACCGGGCGAAATCGCTTTAACTCGACGTTCGAGCCCTGATCATGGCCCGTCTGAGTGCTGATTTTATACACAAAACGTAAAGTACCGACACTTAGTGGTCTCTGGCCCGAACCCAAGGAATTTTCTCAGGGTGGCCACTGTGCCCAAGTGATAGCCCTAGGTCGGACCTCTCACCTGGTGTACGCCAGTACCCAGCGAAATCGATTTAACTCCACGTTAGAGCCCTGCAATACAGCCCATCTGGGTGCTTATTTTATTCACAAAACGTAAAGTACCGACACTAAGTGGCCTCTTTCCTAAGTCTACGGAATTTTCTCCGGGAGGCCACTGTGACCACGTGATAGCCCTTAATCGAACCTCTCGCCTTGTGTACACCAGTACCTGGTGGAATCGCTTGAACTCGACGTTCGAGCCCTGAAACATGGCCTATCTGAGTGCTGATTTTTTACACAAAACGTAAAGTACCGACACTACGTTGTCTCTGGCCCAAGCCCACGGAATTTTCCCAAGGTGGCCACTGTGCCCACGTGATAGCCCTAGGTCGAACCGCTCGCCTGGAATACACCAGTACCGGTCGAAATCGCTTTAGCTCGACGTCCGAGTCCTGAAACAAGGCCCATCTGAGTGCTGATTTTATACACAAAACGTAAAGTACCGACATTTAATGGTCTCTGGCCCGAGCCAACGGAATTTTTCCAGGGTGGCCACTGTGCCCCGTGATAGCCCTAGGTCGGACCTCTCGCCTGGTATACGCCAGTACCCTGCGAAATCGCTTTAACTCGACGATCGAGCCCTGAAACATGGCCCATCTGAGTGCTGATTTTATACACAAAAAGTAACGCACCGACATTAAGTGGTCTGTGGCCCGAGCCCACGGAATTTTGCCCAGGGTGGCCACTGTGCCCACGTGATAGCCCTAGCTTGGACCTCTCGCCTGGTATACGCCAGGACCGGGCGAAATCGCTTTAACTCGACGTTCGAGCCCTGAAACATGGGCCATCTGAGTTTTGATTTTATACACAAAATGTAAAGTACCGACACTTAGTGGTCTCTTGCCCGAGCCCATGGAAATTTCCCAAGGTGGCCACTGTGCCCACGTGATAGCCCTAGGTCGGACCTCTCACCTGGTGTACGCCAGTACCCAGCGAAATCGATTTAACTCCACGTTAGAGCCCTGCAATACAGCCCATCTGGGTGCTTATTTTATTCACAAAACGTAAAGTACCGACACTAAGTGGCCTCTTTCCTAAGTCTACGGAATTTTCTCCGGGAGGCCACTGTGACCACGTGATAGCCCTTAATCGAACCTCTCGCCTTGTGTACACCAGTACCTGGTGGAATCGCTTGAACTCGACGTTCGAGCCCTGAAACATGGCCTATCTGAGTGCTGATTTTTTACACAAAACGTAAAGTACCGACACTACGTTGTCTCTGGCCCAAGCCCACGGAATTTTCCCAAGGTGGCCACTGTGCCCACGTGATAGCCCTAGGTCGAACCGCTCGCCTGGAATACACCAGTACCGGTCGAAATCGCTTTAGCTCGACGTCCGAGTCCTGAAACAAGGCCCATCTGAGTGCTGATTTTATACACAAAACGTAAAGTACCGACATTTAGTGGTCTCTGGCCCGAGCCCACGGAATTTTTCCAGGGTGGCCACTGTGCCCCGTGATAGCCCTAGGTCGGACCTCTCGCCTGGTATACGCCAGTACCCTGCGAAATCGCTTTAACTCGACGATCGAGCCCTGAAACATGGCCCATCTGAGTGCTGATTTTATACACAAAAAGCAACGTACCGACATTAAGTGGTCTGTGGCCCGAGCCCACGGAATTTTGCCCAGGGTGGCCACTGTGCCCACGTGATAGCCCTAGCTTGGACCTCTCGCCTGGTATACGCCAGGACCGGGCGAAATCGCTTTAACTCGACGTTCGAGCCCTGAAACATGGGCCATCTGAGTTTTGATTTTATACACAAAATGTAAAGTACCGACACTTAGTGGTCTCTGGCCCGAGCCCACGGAAATTTCCCAAGGTGGCCACTGTGCCCACGTGATAGCCCAAGGTCGGACCTCTCGCCTGGTATACGCCAGTACCGGGCGAAATCGCTTTAGCTCGACGTTCGAGTCCTGAAACATGGCCCTTCTGAGTCTGATTTTATACACAAAAAGAAAAGTACCGACATTTAGTGGTCTCTGGCCCGAGCCCACAGAATTTTCCCAGGGTGGCCTCTGTGCCCACGTGATAGCCCTAGGACGGACCTGTCGCCTGGTATACGTCAGTAAAGGGCGAAATTGCTTTAACTCGACGTTCGAGCCCTGAAACATGGCCCATCCGAGTGCTGATTTTAAACACAAAACGTAAAGTACCGACACTTAGTAGTCTCTAGCCCGAGCCAACGGAATTTTCCCAGGGTGGCCACAGTGCCCACGTGATAGCCCTAGGTCGGATCTATCGCCTGGTATACGCCAGTACCGGGCGAAATTGCTTTAACTCGACGTTCGAGCCCTGAAACATGGCCAATCTGAGTGCTGATTTTTTACACAAAACGTAAAGTACCGACAGTTAGTGGTCTCTGCCCCGAGCCCACAGAAATTTCCCAGGCTGGCCACTAGGCCAACAGGATAGCCCTACGTCAGACCTCTCGCCTGGTATGCGCCAGTATCGGGCTAAATCTCTTTAACACGACGTTCGAGCCCTGAAACATGGCCCATCTGAGTGCTGATTTTATACACAAAACGAAAAGTACCGACACTTAGTGGTCTCTAGCCCGAGCCTACGAAATTTTCCCAGGCTGGACACTGTGCCCACGTGATAGCCCTAGCTTGGACCTCTCGCCTGGTATACGCCAGTACTTGGCGAAATCGCTTAAACTCGAAGTTCGAGCCCTGAAACATGGCCAATCTGAGTGCTTATTTTATACACTAAACGTAAAGTACCGACACTTAGTGGTCTCTAGCCCGAGCCTACGAAATTTTCCCAGGCTGGCCATTGTGCCCACATGATAGCCCTAGGTCGGACTTATGGCCTGGTATACGCCAGTACCGGGCGAAATCGCTTAAACTCGACGTTCGAGCCCTGAAACATGGCCCATCTGAATGCTTATTTTATACACTAAACGTAAAGTACCGACATTTAGTGGTCTTTGGCCCGAGCCAACGGAATTTTCCGAGGGTGGCCACTGTGCCCACGTGATAGCCCTAGGTCGGACCTCTCGCCTGGTATACGCCAGTACCGGGCGAAATCGCTTTAACTCGACGTTCGAGCCCTGAAACATAGCCCATCTGAGTTCTGATTTTATACACAAAATGTAAAGTACTGACACTTAGTGGTCTCTTGCCCGAGCCCACGGAATTTTTCCAGGGTGGCCATTGTGCCCACGTGATAGCCCTAAGTCGGACCTATCGCCTGGTATACGCCAGTACCGGGCGAAATTGCTTTAACTCGACGTTCGAGCCCTGAAACATGGCCCATCTGAGTGCTTATTTTATACACTAAACGTAAAGTACCGACATTAAGTGGTCGCTGGCCCGGGCCCACGGAATTTTCCCAGGCTGGCCTCTGTGCCCACGTGATAGCCCTACCTTGGACCTATCGCCTGGTATACGCCAGTACCGGGCGAAATCACTTTAACTCGACGTTCGAGCCCTGAAACATAGCCCATCTGAGTTCTGATTTTATACACAAAATGTAAAGTACTGACAATTAGTGGTCTCTTGCCAGAGCCCACGGAATTTTCCCAGGGTGGCCACTATGCCCACGTGATAGCCCTAGGTCGGGTCTATCGCCTGGTATACGCCAGTACCGGGCAAAATTGCTTTAACTCGACGTTCGAGCCCTGAAACATGGCCAATCTGAGTGCTGATTTTTTACACAAAACGTAAAGTACCGACATTTAGTGGTCTCTGGCCCGAGCCCACAGAATTTTCCCAGGCTGGCCACTAGGCCAACAGGATAGCCTTAGGTCAGACCTCTCGCCTGGTATGCGCCAGTATCGGACGAAATCGCTTTAAACCGACGTTCGAGCCCTGAAACATGGCCCATCTGAGTGCTGATTTTATACACAAAACGAAAAGTACCGACACTCAGTGGTCTCTAGTCCGAGCCCACGTAATTTTCCCAGGGTGGCCACTGTGCCCACATGATAGCCCTAGGTCGGACCTCTCGCCTGGTTGAGCCATTACCGGGCCAAATTGCTTTAACTCGACGATCGAGTCCTGAAACATGGCCCATCTGAGTGCTGATTTTATACACAAAACGTAAAGTACCGACACTAAGTGGTCTCTGGCCCGAGCCCACGGAATTTTCCCAGGGTGGCCACTGTGCCCACGTGAAAGCACTTGGTCGGACCTCTTGCCTGGTATACGCCAGTACCGGGCGAAATCGCTTTAACTCGACGTTCGAGCCCTGAAATATGGCCCATCTGAGTGCTGATTTTATACACAAAACGTTAAGTACCGACACTTAGTGGTCTTTGGCCCGAGCCTACGGAATTTTCCCAGGCTGGCCACTGTGCCCACGTGATAGCCCAAGGTCGGACCTCATGCCTTGTATACGCAAGTACCCGGCGAAATCAGTGGGTAGCACTACCCATGTCTATAAAAATGGTAACATAACCCATAGGAGTTGTTAAGTAACTAGTTAGAGGCATCAGGCCCGACAAACGGACTTGCCATGTTTTATAACTGGTTATGGTACCTGGTTTTAGCACTAAATTAATATTTCACTATTCACAGAAAAAAAATTTTGCTAGCAAAAATAGCAACTTGTGGCCACTTTTGCTAGCAAAAAAATTTTGCTAACATCAGCGACGTCTTTATGCGTGGTGATTTAGGAATCGAGTGTCATTGTCCGTTTTTTTTCTCAACTGTCAAAGCTTGAATTATTTCACTGTGACTGAATGAATTGTTTTTGTACTGGCGGCCTAATTGTTATTAAAAATATACTGACTAAAACATTTCATACGGAATAAGAAGCTTTACTCAATAATAATACACACTTTCGGAAACTCACGGGTGTATTACAACAATAATTTTTACAAACGCATTCACCGTGAAATTATTCATGTTTTGACAGTTGAAAAAAAACGAACAATAATGAAGAAGCAATAAAAAGAAGTAATAAAAAAGTGAAAAATTACTGAATAATCATTGTGCGACAATATTAAACTGAGCTTAAACTACCTAATTATGATAATTACATACATATACAGTTATGCACGCGTTCATAACTTATACGACTATGAATCAATTTGTAAAAGTGGCACGCTGCTGTACTTAAATCTTGGACACATTAGTCTTTTTTTGGGGGGGGGTTATATTGTGACACTGTTCCAAAGCATTTGTTTATTTATGAAATCAAAATTAATCGTAAAACACCTGTATTTTGCCGAACGCTTCCGATTTACTAATGAAGACAAAAATAGACCCAGTACCGAGTTTAATAAATTCTTGCATTAAGGTCAAGCTCAGGTTAGTATTGTCGGTCTACACCATATGGAATGCCATGTACTTCAAACATTTCTATTACCAGACGTTTAATAGGCATTTTGTTGTTTGCTGTTCGTAACCATAAAAAGTTCGGGATGAAAGTTCTTGGAACGAATCTTTGAATACATAACGATTCGTCCTTTAACTTTTCGTAACC
The DNA here is from genome assembly GCA_025267735.1 of Mactra quadrangularis. NCBI lineage: Eukaryota > Metazoa > Mollusca > Bivalvia > Venerida > Mactridae > Mactra > Mactra quadrangularis. The sequence continues at coordinate 36,167,338 of CM046309.1, read as the reverse complement.
AGGAAGTTGAAGACGAAATTTCTGGGGACGAATCTTGCATACTATTGATTCGTGTTCAACTTTTTGTTACCAGTACATGTTGGGTACGAAATGTCTGGAGATGAATTGATTTATAAATCGGTTCATCCCCAAATTTTTCATAACAAGAAAAGTTGGTTACGAAATTTCTAGAAACTAATCCGATTTTAATTCGACTCGTCCCTTAACTTATCCTAACCAGAAATAAGATAGGTACGAAATTTCTAAGGACGAATTTCGACGTTTCCAAACTTTTTGAAAGATGAAGAGTTAGAGGACAAATTTTAACATTTTGTTTCGTCCCAATACTTTTCATAACAAAAAGTTGAGAAAGTCAATTTCGGGACAAATCTGTTTACATTTCGATTCGTCCCCATTTTTTCGAAACTTTGAAAAGGTAAAGTACGAAAGTCCATGGGACAAATCTTATATTTCGATTCATCCCCAATTTTTCGAAACAATTAAAAGTTGGGAATGAAAGTTCTGGGTACGAACCTTGCATACATTTCAATTCGCCCCCAAACTTTGAAACAAAAAGTTGAATACGAAATTTCTGGAAACGAATAAATTGTGTTTTACGGCGTATTAACCCTAAGGTTATATCACGCCAAAAACAGTAGACAATTTCTTGGGCACTTAAGTCTAACCATTTTAATTTGTCCCTTAACTTTTCGTAACCAGAAAAGTTCTAGTACGAAAGTTCTGAGGACGAACCTTAAAATTTTAATTTCGATTGGTCCCCCAACTGATTTGTCCCCCAACTTTTCGTAAAATGAAAAGCTTGGAGACTTGTTCGCCAAAAACTTCGTAACAATATATACGACCTATTTACATTCCGGTCCACAGACTTCAAAACCAGAGAATAGGTAAATAAAGTTCTGGGGACTTTTTTGTAACCATTTCGATTCGTCTGTCAACTTATCGTACCAGAAATTCATGTACGAAAGTTCCGAGGGCGAATCTTAAGTTTACATTATCAAGATTCGCCCCCTTTTAACTTTCGTACTCACTTGTCATGGACCGAAAATATTGAGGGATGTATGCTTACATTTGGATTAGTTTCCAGGAATTTCAGTACACATTTCTAGGTACGAAAATATTAGGGAACGAGATAGTTTAAATTTGGATTCGTCCAAGGAAACTTCATACTAATCTTTATGTACGAAAATATTTGGGGACATTCCATTCGGAACTACCTCGTCGATTTTTCACGCAAATAAACCTCGGATATCACGAGGAGCGAAAGTTTCATCATGGAATCTAGCCTCGTTCCCGACGTTTGGAACGCTGGCACACACCAAAAGTGACGGACGATTATGGGCAGTTACAGCTCTTCAATGCCTGTAACTGATATTCACTCAAATCAAAGTTGATCCTCGAACATTTTGTGTACTCATACTTTCTGCAAAATGATCTGCCATGTCGATTGTTTACATCGGCACTTAATCGCCTGACCTCACAACTTAGTTGTATTTCTACTACGATTAATATCCGAGGTGCATCTTTGTAGTTGATCGCCGAGCTAGTTCCGAATGTTAACATTCGTATTCGTTCCCTGAGAAATTTTAGTAAACTATTTTAGGGACGAAAACCTCATTAGACGAATAATCAACATTTTGTCGCCTCTAACAATGCTCGAACTACCATATTTTTATTTCCAGGAAATAAGAGTTCAAAAGTTCATATCTTAATTGTTTCATTATGTATAGACATTAGACTTGGCAGGCACATTAACAATGCATAGAGGCAAGAAAATCTTTTTAGAACAATGTCATACTAGTAGCTTTGGATGTATCTCATTTGTTTTTCATGAATGGAGATAGAACATTGTTAGAGAGAGCCGACGATTTGGATTCGTCTACAATTTTGTATTGTTCGTTTTTTCTAATCTGTCAAAGTTTGAATAATTTCACGGAGAATGATTACACACTATCAAAAAGCACGAACTCCGTAAAATTATTCATGTTTTGACAGTTCAGAAAAAACGAACAATACTTACTATTAGGTATGAAGGTATCAAGGGACCATCCATCCCGAATAGTGTAACCAACTATTAAACCATTATAAATGATAAAACAACACAAGTTAATCAATTTACTTGGACAACAAGGATCTCAAGGACAAAGAGTCCGAGTTCACTTGTTAAATATCAGCAGGCCAAATTAAATCAAGTACAGGACATTGGGCAACAAACATCTCAAGGACAAAACGTCCGAGATGACTTGTTGGAAAAGAAGGACCAATTGTACATGAAATTCATTGGGTTGATTCTTCTACAGCAGCGGTTACTTGTTTCACATTCACCAGTTAGATGTGCTACATCAGTACTTCTGCTCATTACGATCTGAAATAAAACAAACAAGTTACTTTATTTTAAATAAAGTGCAATATTTGACCGACTAAAGTAGACCTACAGTGTCTAACAAAACATTAAACACATTTACTGCTCAATCATCATTGATTTGTTCAGTCCAATTAAAAACTCGTAATTATGAAAATTTACAAAGTAGACAGCTCAGGGCTAGTTCCAAAATTTCAAATAAATAAGGGACTTAAGTCATTATTTCCCCACATGTGTATACACTTAAAATAAGTAGGTCCTATTAGTTGGAATACTTGAATTTTACCCTTACTCTTTAATGTCAATTTGCCAAAATTATTATAACTTTTTTTGTAAACTGTTTATTTTGTTTGATATTTAAGCTAAGTATTTGTTGGGTAAAGAACTATCTAAAGTTCATCACTTCTGATAATATCTCAATTAACAAGAAATATATTAGATGAAATATTTTGTTATCCTTACATAAAACTTCCATGATAAAATCCGAGGATTCCAACTGTAAGGACCTACTTACCAATTGGATAGCTTCAGATTTTATCAAGATAACTGACTAAAGTCCCTAATTAAGTAGCCGCCTGTCTAGCACAGTTGGTAGCATGCAAGTTTACTGATTGAGGGGTTGTGGACTTTATTCCTGGAAAGCGCATACTTTCGTGGAGCTTAGTCATGAAACTTTCCTACTGCCATTCTCCCTCCTACCAATGATTCTTAATGATGTAGGGAAGTTATCAGTCACTAACAAAAGTGTTCGACTAGTGGTTGGTTTAGCCTTTCCAGGAACAGCGAGTCTAGGAGGACTGACCACCTAAATATGACCTATACTATATGTTACTATGGTGTTAAACTTAACATAAAAATAAAATAAATTGAGAATACAATAAAAGCACTCATATTCAATAAATTAACCAAAGAATTGTTTCAACTAACTACCCCTTGTAAATTAATTATAGCAAGTTTATTCAAAGCGCAATGTAAAACCATCCTTCAAACACTGTTGAGTATGGTAACAAGCAACAACATTTTACTTTAGATTATCATGTTTTGATTTATTGTTTTCATTTGTAATATTACACCGCCCTCCAAAAGTTTTGGACAAATAAAATTTTGAGAAAAAATGATCATGCATAACACAAATTAACTATCATTAGGCTTTATTGATGTAATATTGTTTTAATCATATGTTCATAAAGTAATCAATGCTGACTTAAGAATTTGCTCAGATGACTCTTTCTTCCTTATATTCATGAATAAAGATTAATCAGTTTATCTTAAATCCAAGATTTTGTTCAAGAATTTTTGGAGGGCGCTGTATTTTAAATCGGCATCACAAATCCTCAGTGAACATTCAACTACAAATGTACTTTTCTAAGGAATAATAAATTCAGCATGGATAGTGGAATTCAAACTAGGACAATGACTTTATTCACCAATTTAGACAACTTTTGCAAATTCAAATGACAAAGTCATAATCTTTATGCCCCTATGCTTGAGTAACTAGGTTTAATCTTTAAAATTTGAATAATTTCATGTTTTATAAATACTATTAGAAATGCTAACTTATCTTGATAAAATTCTCAGCCATAGCAACATATTGTAATGGTCATATAATGGCGGCCAGTCAACCTACTCACTGTTCCTGGAAAGGTTATATCGACGGATTTAGCTGTTAACAAACTACTAATCACATACTTTTGTCAAAGACTGACATCTGCCCTACATAATTAAGAATCATTGGTAGGAGGGAGAATGGCTGTACCAAGCTCCATGAAAGTATGCCCCACCTAGGAATCAAATCTGACATTGTCATGACAGATTGTCATATAATAACATATTTAATAGTTCAACTTGACTATCTATATCCCTATCATAACTATTTTCATTTTTACTGAAAGTTGGAATAATACAACCACCATCTTCATAAGTTTACTGCTGAGCTACTAAACTTTCTAGCAGTAAAGTTACAGTTGTACTGCTGTATTGCTGACTTGGCACATTCAAATCTTCCAATATTTAACTTAGTAACACGGGTATATTTATTTATACTAAAGAAACTAGCCACTAATTGCATTTGGGTATAAAACAACCTTCAATTGATTAATATACTTTTTGTGTACAGGACCAATCAAAATTTAAGAGACAAGAAAATAAACAGCTAAATTCTTTAACTTCAATAATTGTTTTGTAGAAACATTATTTTAAGTACATTTTGCATGGTTGGTGATAAATAAAAACTTAATAAATGCATCACTTTTATAAGAATCAGCATCTGACATAGAAAAAGCCTCAAAACCATGATCAATGTAATGCTTTTGTTGACTTATCTATAACTACAACTACAAGTAACAATAATGATTTTCAAAAGTTCAATGAAAGCTATTTAGAAGACCTACAAAGTTAAATTGTCACAAAACATTTGGTTGCCACTGAGAATTCACTGTTTTCACTGCATATCAATCATGTCACAATTGGACAAAAGTGGATCAGGACAACTCAGTTTGAAAACAACTCAACTCAAGACAGCTTATGCTGTGGGTAGGGACCACTCAACACGTAGACAACTCAGACCCTAAACAACTTCCGTTAGGCATATTATCTGGATGGCGATATGTGAAAGGGAACTAACCCTCAAAAACCTTGTTAAGAGAAAATCACATTTTAGTCTTTTCTACGTGCCCCCAAAAATGATTTATTTTTCACTACATGTTATCTGAGTTTTAAATTCAAACAGTTTAAAGCATTAATAAACAGTTTGGTTTTAACTTATACTATCTACTGCTTTTTAAAAACAAACGTTTTGTGGGATAACTTATTAAGGGAAAAATGTGGATTAGTACATAATAACAATAACTTAGGTTGTAGGCATGCTATACACGCCTCAACTAGACAGAATTGATGCTGAGAGTTTGGAGATCTTTATGGGACAGATAACTTGGTTTTTTTCCAAAATGAGGGTTAGTTCACTTTAACAAATCACCATTCATCTATTTAATGGAAAATAATGATAAAACAATGATTTTAAATTAAAATTAATTTTATATTTATAAGTATGATACAGGATGAGTTGTCCACAGGTTGAGTTGTCTCATCCTAGGGGTTAAGTTGTCCCTACTTAGGGTTGAGCTGATCATCCTTGGAGTTGTAACTGACCCTGACATATCTCATTCTATATGATATAGATAAAGGAATAAAAGTACCTGCTTAGTTCTGGTAATGGGGGTCTGAAGAGTAGAGATTCATGGTTTTATTGTTACCATATCCATTTATAACCTCACAAAAAACATTCTAGTTCTGAAATAACAAAGGGAGATAACCATTTATAGCATCACTAATTACATTCTAGTTCTGAAATAACAAAGGGAGATAACCATTAATAACTTCACTAAATACATTCTAGTACTGAAATAACAAAGGGAGATAACCATTTATAACTTCACTAAATACTGTCTAGATCTGAAATAAGAAAGGGAGGTAACTATCAATGTAATGAAAAACAAAAGTGGGCATTTTTCAAAGTACATGTAATGCTCAATTTGTCGGTAGCGCATACATTAACGTCCCTTATTTAAATCTATCGATCAAGAGTACTGTAGTACTTTAGTGAATATTCAAATCAAAGGGGCTAATTTACGGCCACTAAAAACTGAATAAAATTGAACAAGAGTTTCTAATTCTATGTTTTTACAGTTTGATCCGAAATCTGTCGAAGCATGAATAATTTCACAATGACTAAATCGGATAATTTTATATATATGCTCTTGTTTATTTATTTATTGGATTTAACGCCGTGTCAACACAATTTAGGTTATTATACGACGTCCAGCACACCTAACCTAGCTTTCCTGGACCATTGTCTATAACCAGTACTCACCTACCCTTCCACAAGGCTAGAAACTTCTCCATATTTCTAATCAATGGAGAAAAATCGACATTATTGTCAAATTTTCATGGAAGGGTATAACCTCCATGGGTGGGATTCGAACCCGCACCCCCTTGGGCACGAGATTCCAAATCCTGGTGCACTACCAACTGCGCTATCAACCTGGGTTTATTTGCCCATGGCCTAACTGAAATATCATAGCAAAAAGCTTATTCTACAACACAAAAAGTTCAATCACAATAAGAAACACACCATTGATAAATCACAAATGTAAGGAGATGACAATAATTTAACATACATGAAGTCACCATAAAATTATTGATGATTTGAATAACCCATAATGCTATTTTACAGTTATGAATATTTTTTCAAAATCATGATAAATTATTACAAAACATAATATTTTTCATTCATTACATCATGATAATAAAAAAGCATGAATTAGATTCATCAAACAAAATTCTGTAGAAAAGTTATTGATAAAAACTTTAATCCAAGTGAAAAATTATCTCCCTTTGATATGAAAATTGTGTTATTTTAAAATTCCAAATACTACAGTTTCGACAAGAAAAAGTAAAGAATTTGCCTCGATTTAAAGAGCTGTTAATATTCTAATTTAGTCAAATTTCAATGATACCTATGCAAGACTAAGTAGTAGAAATTGCGTACTATTTGCTTGTCTAGTTTCCAGACGTACTTTGACAGGTAAAAGTATGTCAGGCAAACCATGATCATGGCCGTGCCATATGATATGTAATGAATTAGGTATTGGATAATTATGTTTTCAAATGACCAAACAGAACGCTGCGCACGCATATTTATATTTACTTCCGGGATCCGCTAAACTAGATGAGTCCCTATATGTTTTACAAATGTTTTATTTTAATGTTTATCATGCTCGCTATATCTAGTACATAAATATTTTGTGAGGCTCACAGGGAAGATTGGGCTTTGCCTAGCAGTGTTGCCTCTATAAATAAAGTCTTTATTATTATTATCATTAAATTAATATTCATTGTTTTCATTTCATTAATACTTTCACAACATGATAAAGCTTACACTTTTAAAATCAAATGAGAGCTAAAAGGTGGTTTTTTAAACTAAAAAATAACTATTTTTTTTTAATTAGATTTAACGCTGTTTCAACACATTTCAGGTCATTTTACAGAGTCCAGCGCACCTAACCTAACTTTCCTGGACCATTGTCTATAACCGGTACTCACCTACCCTTTCACAAAGCTGTAAACTTCTCAATATTATCTGATCAATGGAGGAAAATTGACATTATTGTCTAATTTTCATGGAAGGGTAAAACCTCCCGCAGTAGGATTCGAACCCGTACCCCCTTCAGGACACGAGATTCCATATCCCGGCAAGCTACCAACTGCGCTATTGACCCGGGTTTGCACCTAACCTAGCTTTCCTGGACCCTTGTCTATAACCAGAACTTACCTACCCTTCCACAAGGCCAGAAACTTCTCCATATTATCTTATCAATGGAGGAAAATTGACATTATAGTCTAATTTTCATGGAAGGGTACACCCCCCCCCTTTCGGGACACGAGATTCCGAATCCCAATGCGCTTTCAACTGCACTATAGACCGGGGTTTAAAAAATTTCTAATAAAACATAACAGTGATCTTTAAAATGTTAATTAGAACTCATTTTTCATTGAATTCTAACAGCAGCCCAACAATAGAGAAGTTCAAATAGCACATAAAATGAATTACATTTTTATGTCCAAAAATGCTAATGTTGGCCTGTGAATAGTAATTATTAACTTCAAGTTGGTTGCATAAGTTTTGAATTTTGCAAATAACGTAGTTTATTGTCTGTTCGATGTCGTACTAACGATTTTTAACTGACTATCAATATCTATGAGATTAACTGGGGAATACGGAGGAAATATTGTCTAGAAGGAGAAATCGGTGAAAAACATGATTTTTTATGAGTTTACATCTATATCTTTTTCTAGTTCGAATGAGAAATTACTAATATATTTTATGTGTATCATGTTTAAAATCAATTATAACAATGGTTATGAGAAACGTCCTTTATTGTCTGATTCTAAAATAAAAAATACTCTGTTTTCGTACAGTTGTATTCGTAAGCATTTTAAAAATAAACAATGTCGAACAAGCAACAAGCACATATATTGATGGCATAGGTCGGTTACATAACAAAACAGAACATTTTTATGACAGAACAATTATTTGTCTCAGTTTACACAAAAAACATGAGAACAAATGAATAACAAACACAACAAGACCGTAAATTATCAATTTCGTGCCAGCTACTTAAACGACAAATTAACACGCTATTCAATTAAGCATAAGGGATTTATCTTCAAATTCCCCTAGTTATTGCTGTAGATTGCATGACTACAGACCCTGTATACTTAGGGTTGAGTTGTTCACATGAAGAGTTGTCTCTACTTACACATTCAGCAGTATCTAGTTTGGGTTGAGTTGTCCATGAATTGACTCATTCCAGAACAGCAGAGAAATCTAACATTTCATGATCTATCAGTTAAAACAACTACATGTATAATAACCAAAATATACCTTTACGTGTCTTTCTATTTTGTCACATGACACATGCATGATCCTGGATGTTTTTGTTTACAGTTTCACTATAGTCTAAGCTCAGTGATACACTATATGCAGTGGACCTTCCAAGGTGATTCTGTAAAAAAAAGACAAACAAAAAGGTAAAGAACTCAGTGATTCACTTTCTTTTTTAAACATGGACACTTTAGTTAAATTTTATTCAACTGTGAGTGGTGAATACATTAACCCTGCCCAAGGGTTAGATAAAATGTTGCACAAAAAAACTTAACCAAGAAATTTTATAAGTATAAAAGGGCCATAATCCAGTCAAGAGTAAATCAAGAGTTATGCAGCTTGGTAGTTGACCTTCAATAGTTTCAAAGATAAAATGTTGCACCAAAAAACCAACAAATTTATAAGTATAAAAGGGCCATGATTCAGTCCAAATTCATCCTAGAGTTATGTAACTTGGTATCTGAACATCAATGGTACCACGTAGACATGTGTGAAGTTTAAAGTGAATCCCTTCAGTAGTTGCAAAGATAAAATGTTACACCTAAAAACTTAACCAAGAAATTTCTAAGTATATAAGGCCATAATTCAGTCCAAATTCATCCAAGAGTTAGGTAACTTGGTATTTGAACTTACAGGATAACCCCGTGAACACAAATAAAGTTTTAAGTGAATCCCTCCAGTACTTGCAAAGATATAAAAGAAACAAAAATGTTGCACCTAAAAACTTAACCAAGAAGTGTTAAGCTGAAGCCGACGCCTCCACCCACCTGAGTAGGATAGCCCACTATTCGAAAAAACTACCAAATTTTTTTGAAATGTTATCATGGGATAAGCATAAAATACATTTTTGCAGGCCACAAGGATGCAGTATATTTTTTTAGCTAATGAAATGTTGCCAATAACTTTACCGCATTTTATCCAATTCTGTATCTTTCGGATACACAGAAAAGTTTAACAACAGTTACCTCAATTGTGGCCCTTGAAACATGACACCATTATATGTTGGAGTTGTAGCAATAGATCTTAGATCTGAAAACTCTATGACTGAATGTAAGCATATTTATAACCAGCTACATCTTCACCACTCATTATTCATTATAACAAACTTTATCTAACTACTTCATCCAATAAATGTCATTATCTGCTCTCCAGTAACCTACAATATGAGATAAATATTAAACTTATTTCATTCATAGTGTGTGCCATAAGATAGTACAATAACTATTGTCTATTTGGCCCATAAAAAAGGATATAGATAGTTTGCATTTATCCTGGAACTCCCAAAACATGTAATGATCTATATGACTACAACATATATTTAGCTAAGATTTTGCACACAGTCTTTTTCCAACTTTCCTTCTTGAATTAAGATTTTTTTGAAAATTTAACAAATAAATAAAAAAAAATCCATATGGTGAAATGCAAAATATTTGCATTTTTATCAAAAATTCAGAGAGGATAAACAACTGTTCAGATTATTAACATTGTCATACCTTCATTGTTTTTATACAAAAGCTCTTTTAAAACTCACAGTGGATTTGATGCCAAAATAAACAGTTGACAGTCTGCTTAAGCCTAGGGCTGTCTTTTTTATTATACTTGTAATAAAACATGCATTAAATTTTAAATTAATGTACAGTTTAAATTAATTGGATGTCAATCAATTTAGTGTCGGGACCTCACATTTAGCTATAACTTAACATCTCTTGTTATATGGCTGTTCTGATTATGGCACATACCCCTTAAACAAAATTCTGGTATTTTGGATTCGAGAAGGAAAACGCTAGTTATGATCACATATAAATATCAGTTAATTCCATCTGATAGTCATTGAGATATTTTATGTTTCAAGTGTCCCAGTTTAACACTAACTACCTATACATCACCCATGTGACAATGTTATTCTGTGTCAGAACTTTGTGTTTATTACACCCATATTGAACATTGTTTCATGAACGTTTTATTCCTTCAGTGTTTATTGCTGCCTATAACATATTTGTAAACTATATAAGACAAGATATGGTTCACTTCTAAAAAAAACATGGTAAAAAAACAATGATGATAATGATATTTCAAAAAGATTCCCGGGATTTAAAGGATCCCAAAAACTTGGGGAGTCCTAGTAATCCTTAGCTTGGGATTCTATCAAGATCCCTGAAAATAGCCATGAATTGGTTACTGCAATTAGTGACTGCAAATCTGTACCAAAATTTGGGGTTTTTTATTAGAGGAATCCTAAACATTAAGGAGGAATCCCTGAATTACTGAATTGGGGTTCCTTTGGGATTTCTGATAAAAACATTTATAGAGTCAAACCTTGGAATAATTCTAATCATAGTAGAGCTTGTTGTCAAGAGATGACTTACCCAGTGCAACATACCCTCAGTCACAGCACCTCATTTTCTATGTCAAAGAGGAGTCCTAAACAAATAGGCATTCAGTTGATGATAATAACTGATGATCATAGGTTCTTAATCAAATGACAAAACCATCTAACAATGACTTATAGATCTTGCTTTAGTTGTTCCAGAATAAGTTTCCTGCCAGTACACATTGTGTCAACAGAGCCTGAAGAGAACAGTATATTTTTCATCAATAAGATATAAAGGTTTTTTTAACTGAACCCAGTCACTGCAAAACTCAACAGTTAATTACTGTACAGTAAGGTCCTGTGAAGATCAAAATTTTACAAGGAATTAACCAAGTCTTACAGGACTGGAAACATTTTAAATGTTTTGATGCATTAAAGCTATGCAGATGAGGTCAATTATCCCCTGGAAAATGGGTTCTGTTAATCTGAAGATCTACATGGACCTTTTAATCTTTTACAAGATTTGTCCATCGGTCATGTTTTGCAGACGGTGACTAACTGAACCAGTGCAATAGTTGTCCCATTTGTATATTTTTCAACTTTAGCTTAAATACCATCAGTAAAATATATAAGGTGCAAATTTGAACCTAAACAATTTTTGCATAATAGAACAATTTCTGACATTCATGCACTTTAGAGATAAAACTAAGCCTTGCTCTCACTTAAACTAGTCTTATCCATTGGGTCATTTGCCTGACATAACAGCTGAAATCAAAACCCAATGACTTTTCAATTACAGTCTACATTATTAGGATATGAAAATGGTTGTCCAAACATATTGTTTTAGTAGAGAGCTATATATCTCGTTTGTTGATTTTTGATTGCCCAAGAGAAAGTTTTGGTTGTCCCAGCAACCAGACACCCACTAATCATAGACTACAATTTTACAATATATTTGCCTTAAACACATGGACCATCTAAAAAACAACTAAAACTCAAGAATTTTATGTCAGAAACATTTACATAAGAAAAAGGACCCATACATATTCAGTCCCCAAAATCCTGATTTCATGACCCATCTTGAAAAATAAACTTGTAACCCAAGTAATCAGAAGATAAGAAAAGTAATATACTTACTACTCCATCTAGAATACTGACATATAGTGAATGTCTAGTCTCTTCAATCTTAGTATATATACAGCTGTCAATTTTGGATCATTAGTGAAAATCACTTGACTACCTCCTACACTTTGTAACTGAAATACATGTACAAGTATTTGCCAGACACAATTTTCCTTCTTATTGTATATAAAGAGACTCACTAGATGCACAATTAGTAGGAAAATTGTAACCGGCACCTGCGAGATGGCATTTAAAATTTAACAAGAAATGTAATGTTGAATCCACATTAAAGCCGTATTTAAAAACTTTATCGCAAAAATTACGAAGGGCAATAATCCATAATAAAGCTAGGTAGAGTTGTGGTTACTGTCTTATTCTGTTGATCCCATGGTATGTTATAGTGTTAAGTTTCATAAAGATCTGAAATAAATGGCAGAGATATATGCTAAATTGAAAACTTTAACTTAATTGTTAATTACACTGGACATCCGCCAACCCCCCAACCGCCCACCCCACCCGTGTTTTGCCAAACTATTAGTCAAAATCCTGCTAAAAATCCAGGAGAACAAGATTTTAGCATACTTTACATAGCAAAATTAAATTTCTAAGGTTAAAAATTATGTGACCTTGGTACCAGCACTAAAAACTGAACCCTTGAATTGAAGTTAAACGAAAGATATTTTTAAACTTTGGTGAACTATTGATTTCCCTCAAATGAGAATGCTCAGAAACTATAATTCTTTTTAAGTGACTTCAATATTAACAAGTTTGAGCAGGCCGGTAATGCAAGCAGTAAGATGAAAACTACAGCCTACAGCAATAAGTTTTATTTATTTATTTATTGGAGTTAACGCCGTATCAACACAATTTAGGTCATTTCACGGCGTCCAGCGCACCTAACCTAGCTTTCCTGGACCATTGTCTATAACCAGTACTCACCTACCCTTCCACAAGGCCGGAAACTTCTCCATATTGTCTAATCAATGGAGGAAAATCGACATTATTGTCAAATTTTCATGGAAGGGTATAACCTCCCCGGGTGGGATTCAAACCCGCACCCCCTCGGGCACGAGTATCCAAATCCTGGCGCGCTACCAACTGCGCTATCGACCCGTACAGCAATAAGATCCATCTTACTGTTATTGAGTTTTTGTCCTAATACTGTTGACTGTTTTTTTCAAATTATCTTGTTTCTTCCAAATAGACATTGGTACCTCATAAGCGATGATTTCAACCTGAAATAAATAAAAAAAAACAGAGAAAAGAAACCCAAAAGAAGTTACGAGTATGTACATCATGTGTAGATTTTGTTTGTTATAGTGGCATGTTTGTGTACAAGTAAAATGATTTTGTTGAGCCTACAACTGTTCTATAGTGTTGTTAAAGTGAATACATATGTGTCTTTGCTGTGTGAGTCAAACACTTGCTTGTAAAAAGCTAACTAAGATAGTGTGCTGGTCAAAACAGCTTCTCTTGACATAGGGCAAGGTAGGGCATGGCTTGGTTCAAGTAGTGTATGTAAGCAAAGAAGCTATTTATGGCTGAAAGAAAAACTGAAGTTGTATTATATTCAGAATAAACCATTTGTACACCAGTCACATGTGTGTAAGAAAAGATGTAATATAATATAATTCCATTTAAAGATATCTGTATCACTAAGGATAAGAGTAAGTATAAATCACAATGAATTATTTCTGACATATATTCCATAGACAAAGAAACAGTGACATGTATTGGGTATGTTCATTAATGTATAGTACACTAGATGTTACAAAAAGGAGGTGGGGCATGGCTTACAATCAGAACTATTATCAAGATAAAAATATATTTCCACCAAAATGAACATTTTGTGGGGCAAATGATCTGATTTGATGCTGGCTTTGTTGCTTGCAATGACGTAATGCCATAGTAGAACATTTGACAAGAGTGCCAAGATGGTTTGATATTGGTCACCAAAGTTCAAACAATAATTTAGGTAACTGGTGTTAAAACAAAAAAGATGCTGACCAAGCCTTTTGAAGGGATAAGTATAATAGAAAATGGACATACTTTAAGCCAAATGGTTATTAACCATGAAACCTTTGAATTTCTTATTGATATACACTCAAAAATAAAATTTAATTTAATTAAGCATAAAAACTTCTAACTTAATATAAAAAAATAGAATGCATGTACATGCTTATCAGAAACAACGTTCCTAGAAATTTTGCCAACGAACTTAAGGATACAAGAAATAAGAAGTGGATGTGCCAATTACTTAGTCTAAATAAATCGCACATTAATGTAAATCTATTGACAAATTATGATGACAAATTAAACTTTACATCTTTAGAGTTCAAAACAAAAACAAAATGTAAGTGCTTGACAAGAGATGTCAACCTACTGTGCAGTATCTAAATGCACTGTACAGTAACCAGTACCGTCTTAGGCATTGCCTAGCCATGATGTGTCAACATGTCCGTGCAATGTATATCACTTACAAAACCTTCCACTAAAAATCAAGAAAGAATTCGTTACTAAGATATCAAATTGCGTCATAAAGAAACAGTTAATACACTTAAATGTACCAATATATTAATTATACTAGTAAAATGCAATCAAATAAGCCTAAAAGTCTATGTTATATAACTTGGCTCTAATTTAAATCTATTGAGAGAAATTTTAATAGATTAAATATTAACCTATGTTTTTTAGGTCTCAAAACAGAAACAAAATGACTTTGTAAGTGATTGACAAGACAAGTTAACGAGTACTGTCTTAGCCATTGCTGACAGGCAAAAAATATACCTCCACATTACCCAAATGAGCAACAAGAAGGCATAAGACCTACTGACCACTCCTAAAAAATGAGTGACCAGAACAATGACAGGTGCTTTCCTCGCCCGTAATTTGTCATGTGCAATGTCTTTCACATACAAAACCTTACACTTAAAAACAATTAAATACTAAGTTAGATACTATTATCATAAAAAATTGCTACTTTAAGTGAAACAATTCATTCTTGAAAAAAAAACTCATGCTTAAAAAATATACTAAAAAAAGTTAAGAAACATACAAACATCAATACTTTATCGTACAAAAAAACCTTACATCAGTTGTAAAAAATAACTTACCAGCGAAATTTTAAAAGATTAAATATTAACCTATGTATCTTTAGTGCTCAAAACAAATATAAAATGACTTTGTAAGTGATTGACAAGACAAGTTAACGAGTACTGTCTTAGCCATTGCTGACCGGCAAACAATATACCTCCACATTACCCAAATGAGCAACAAGAAGGCATAATACCTACTGACCACTCCTAAAAAAATGAGTGACCAGAACAATGACAGGTGCTTTCCTCGCCCGTAATTTGTCATGTGCAATGTCTTTCACATACAAAACCTTACACTTAAAACAATTAAATACTAAGTTAGATACTAACTTTAATCATAAAAATAATTACTACTTTAAGTGAAACAATTTATTCTTGAAAAAAAACCTCTTGTTTAAAAAATATACTAAAAAAATTTAGAAACATACAGACATCAATACTTAATCATACAAAAAATACCTTACATCAGTTGTAAGAAATAACTTACCAGCGAAATTTTAATAAATTAACCTATGTATCTTTAGTGCTCAAAACAAAAATAAAATGACTTTGTAAGTGATTGACAAGACAAGTTAACGAGTACTGTCTTAGCCATTGCTGACCGGCAAACAATATACCTCCACATTACCCAAATGAGCAACAAGAAGGCATAAGACCTACTGACCACTCCTAAAAAAATGAGTGACCAGAACAATGACAGGTGCTTTCCTCGCCCGTAATTTGTCATGTGCAATGTCTTTCACATACAAAACCTTACACTTAAAACAATTAAATACTAAGTTAGATACTAACTTAAATCATAAAAATAATTACTACTTTAAGTGTAACAATTTATTCTTGAAAAAAAACTTGCTTAAAAAAATACTCAAAAAAGTTAAGAAACATACAGACATCAATACTTTATTGTACAAAAAAATACCTTCCATCAGTTGTAAGAAATAACTTACCAGCGAAATTTTAATAGATTAAATATTAACCTATGTATCTTTAGTGCTCAAAACAAAAATAAAATGACTTTGTAAGTGATTGACAAGACAAGTTAACGAGTACTGTCTTAGCCATTGCTGACCGGCAAACAATATACCTCCACATTACCCAAATGAGCAACAAGAAGGCATAAGACCTACTGACCACTCCTAAAAAAATGAGTGACCAGAACAATGACAGGTGCTTTCCTCGCCCGTAATTTGTCATGTGCAATGTCTTTCACATACAAAACCTTACACTTAAAACAATTAAATACTAAGTTAGATACTAACTTTCATCATAAAAGTAATAACTACTTTAAGTGTAACAATTTATTCTTGAAAAAAAACTTGCTTAAAAAATATACTAAAAAAATCTAAGAAACATACAGACATCAATACTTTATCGTACAAAAAAAACCTTACATCAGTTGTAAGAAATAACTTACCAGCGAAATTTTAATAAATTAACCTATGTATCTTTAGTGCTCAAAACAAAAATAAAATGACTTTGTAAGTGATTGACAAGACAAGTTAACGAGTACTGTCTTAGCCATTGCTGACCGGCAAACAATATACCTCCACATTACCCAAATGAGCAACAAGAAGGCATAAGACCTACTGACCACTCCTAAAAAAATGAGTGACCAGAACAATGACAGGTGCTTTCCTCGCCCGTAATTTGCCATGTGCAATGTCTTTCACATACAAAACCTAACACTTAAAACAATTAAATACTAAGTTAGATACTAACTTTCATCATAAAAGTAATAACTACTTTAAGTGTAACAATTTATTCTTGAAAAAAAAACTTGCTTAAAAAATATACTAAAAAAATCTAAGAAACATACAGACATCAATACTTTATCGTACAAAAAAAACCTTACATCAGTTGTAAGAAATAACTTACCAGCGAAATTTTAATAAATTAACCTATGTATCTTTAGTGCTCAAAACAAAAATAAAATGACTTTGTAAGTGATTGACAAGACAAGTTAACGAGTACTGTCTTAGCCATTGCTGACCGGCAAACAATATACCTCCACATTACCCAAATGAGCAACAAGAAGGCATAAGACCTACTGACCACTCCTAAAAAAATGAGTGACCAGAACAATGACAGGTGCTTTCCTCGCCCGTAATTTGCCATGTGCAATGTCTTTCACATACAAAACCTAACACTTATAAAAAAAATTAAATACTAAGTTAGATACTAACTTTTATCATAAAAATAATTGCTACTTTAAGTGAAACAATTTATTCTTGAAAAAAACTCTTGCTTAAAAAATATACTAAAAAAAATTAAGAAACATAAAGACATCAATACTTAATCGTACAAAAATACCTTACATCAGTTGTAAGAAATAACTTACCAGCAAAAATCTTAAGATAAAAAAATAACCTACAAGCAAAATTTGAAGTTAAAAATGAAAAAGTCAAAATTTTAACTTTATATAGAAAATAAACATGCAAATACATCACAGACTCCATATATTTCAATCAATTTTCATTTGAACAAAGCCTACTGTCCATCGCATGAAAAAAAAACTTTCGTAAAACATTTTAAATAAATAACCAAAATCAAATGCAAAAAGCTAACCTACGAGCAAAATTCTAAGATTGATAAAATAAACTACCAGAAAAAAATTTTTAATAGGGAATAAAAGTAAAATAAAGAAAAAACATGCGAACACATCATGAACTCCATAAATATTAATTGGAGAGGTAAGACTCAGTGACCAAGTGATATCGACCATCTCCATTTGTGAAATTGTGATAATTAAAGTCTTCTATCGTTAGACTAACACCCCAGGTAAAATATTTGCTGAAACCATATGAAATGCAAATTGCTTTCCATGCATTGAATGTTTACAGTAGACTTACCAATGACAAGATAGAAAAATAGGAAAATATACAAAGAAAAAAGTAAGAATGGGTATGTGTATTTGAAAGATTTAATGTGTAGTGCACACTACAACATGCATTTCTATATTAATAATAGGTTTGTGTATACTAAAGCATGAAAAGATAGAAAAAGATTCAAAGAAACAGAAAGAGATGGTACATTTTAAGACAGATTGAATGTGCATAACACCACATGAACTGCATATCACCACGATGCAATATTACAATATACATGTACGTCCAAGGTTTGTCAAGACTTGAGTATTGTTTTTGTTACATTTAGGGTATAATGTGTCATACAGCAACAAATATAGAAGTGATTTTACCATGTGTTATTTTCAGTTATATAAGTTATATAAGGCACACACAATCAGAATGATTTTATCATGATTTATTTTCATGTATAAAATGCATACACAATGGAAATATGTCATACAGTGACAAAGAAAGAAGCAATTTTATCATGTATTATTTCCAGTTTCCTGGTATATAATTCATACACAATGAAAATGTGTCATACAGCAACAAAGAAAGAAGCAATTTTATCATGTGTTATTTTCAGTTATATCATGCATACACAATGGAAATGTGTCATACAGCGACAAAGAATGAAGCAATTTTATCATGAGTTATTTTCAGTTATTTAATGCATACATAATGAATATGTGTCATACAGCGACAAAGAAAGAAGCAATTTTATCATGTGTTATTTTCAGTTATATAATGCATACACAATGGAAATGTGTCATACAGCTACAAAGAAAGAATCAATTTTATCATGTGTTATTTACAGTTATATAATGCATACACAATGAAAATGTGTCATACAGCGACAAAGAAAGAATCAATTTTATCATGTGCTATTTTCAGTTATATAATGCATACACAATGAAAATGTGTCATACAGCGACAAAAAAGGAGCAATTTTATCATGTGTTATTTTCAGTTATATAATGTATACACAATGAAAATGTGGCATACAGAGACAAAGAAAGAAGCAATTTTCCATGCATCATACAATGCACACACAATATAAATAGGCCATACAGCAACAAAGAAAGAAGTGATTCTACCTTGTGTTTTTTATTTCAGTTGTAAAATGCATGCACAATAAAAATGTGTCATACAGCGACAAAGAAAGAAGTGATTTTATCATGTGGTTTTTTTCAGTTATATAATGCATGCACAATAAAATGTGTCATACAGCGACAAAGAAAGAAGCAATTTTTCCATACATTATTTTTCAGTTATAAAATGCATACACAATAAAAATGTGTCATACAGCGACAAAGAAAGAAGTAATTCTACCATGTATTGTTTTCAGTTATGAAATGCATACACAATAAAAATGTGTCATACAGCGACAAAGAAAGAAGCGATTTTCCATACATTATTTTTCAGTTATATAATGCATGCACAATAAAAATGTGTCATACAGCGACAAAGAAAGAAGACATTTTCCATACATTATTTTTCAGTTATATAATGCATACACAATAAAAATATGTCATACAGCGACAAAGAAAGAAGCGATTTTCCATACATTATTTTTCAGTTATATAATGCATACACAATATAAATGTGTCATATGGTGACAAAGAAAGAAGTGATTTTACCAAGTGTTTTTTTTTTCAGTTGTAAAATGCTTACACAACAAGAGTACCGCTAGGCGGAGCATTACATGCCTGATAGTTTTTTTTTGGTTAAGATGATGCATTTGTAAGACATGAGAATATTCATATATACTGTGGGCCAAATGGAACTTAAGTTATGCTCTGAAAACTGTTTTCAGTTTTAAGGTAATAGTGACCTTGACCTTTGACCTTGAAACCCCAAAATCAATAGGGGTCTTTTACCGGATACAGGGGCGGCGAAATCAAATGTCCATAAGTTGGTTAAGATGAAGCATTTGTAAGACATGAGAATATTTGATATGAATATCATCTTATGATAATTGTTGAAAACTAAGTAGAGAAAAAAGATACCATGGACAATTCTCCCTTGAAAATTGAATACTGTGGGCCAAATGAAACGTAAATTTGTATTATCGAATGCTAACACAGATATTATGCGTCGGATAGTGACAGTGACTTTGACCTTGTGACCCCAAAATCAGCAGGGGTCTTCTACCCGAGATGGACAATCATCCTATGAAGTTTGAATATTGTGGGTCAAATGGAACTTCAGTTATGCTCCAGAAACCAAATTGCTAACGGACGGACGGACGCCAGGGGGTATAACACAATATGTCCAAAAATCTTTCGGGCATATAATTATGAAAATGAAGCTTAAAATAAAACACTTACTCACTCTGTTTTACAATCAAGCTTCAAAAGAGTTATAAAATAATTATTTGAAAAAATAATAAAATAACTGCACTTATCTTTTTTTTTCTGATGACCATAAATTTCTTGTTCATAATCATCTAAAACAATCATCCACACAGTTATATTGTATATCTGAAATGATAAATCAAACTTGAAAGAACAGACTGGGTAATGATAATGAAATTGTAAAAGGCTGATCATGGCCCAACTCTTTTTTAACAAAAAACAACACAAAAACACATAAGAGCAGTCAAAGGACAATGCAGTCAACTTTGTGAGTGTTTTGTACGTGGCAAGGCCTATCTTTAAGCTTAAGTGCTTTCAGGACTAAGTTTTTCAAAGGCAATAAATCAGTCAAAAAGTTATCAAATTCATATTTGTAAAATAAGAAAGGGGTAAAACTTCAAAAACAAACATTATAGTAACAAATACTACATTGAGATGTGGTATGAATGAATAAGCAAACTAACTTCTGCGATATTAACTTCAAATAAAACAAGTTTATACATTAAATATTACAGCATAAAAGGGCATAACTCAAAAAATAATCCATGAAGAGTTCTATCCCTTAAAATTTGTGTGGATGTGGTACCAATGAATAAGTGTACCACCATACAGTTACGTACCTTGATTAGCACAAAAAATATTTCAGTTTAAACATTTTAACTTTAATTAGTTAGAAGTTAAAAAAGAGGCACAACTGCAAAAATAATTCTTCCACAGTTACATCCTTTGTATGCCGCATAGATATAGTACTGACAATATACAGTTATTTCATATGTGATTTGGGAACAGTTAAACTGTTGGCCCGAGGTGGAGGGAATAGTGTTTTGATCTGTTTCCCGAGGCCGTAGGCCGAGGGAAACAGTTTAAAGCACTATTCCTGACATTGAGGGACAACCGTTTGACTGTTCCCATATCACATATAAAATAACTGTGTTATTACCTGATCAATTACTATTTTAACAGTACTTGACATATTTAAAGCCTCTGGTAAAGTCTAAAATCCCATAGCAGTTACTTCCCTTTATACAAGTACAGTAACAGTTCGTGACGTAAGAGCACGCGCAGGAAACAGTCAAAACTATTGACCGGTCAACAGTTCACTCAGAAAACAGTTAAAAATATTGAATTACACTTGTATAAGCATTCAGGTAATAATAAGTTTATGCCCTTTCACAGTATGGTTGATATAGTCCATTGAATAAGTATACTAACTTCCAATAAAATATTTACAATAGTGTTGAAGATATAAAGCTTTAAAAAAGGTCTCATTTTCTTCAAATAGTCAAACTAAAAATTTTTTATCTATTTTATTTTTATTGGATTTAATGCCGTGTCAACACAATTTAGGTCATTTTACGTCATCCAGCGCACCTAACCTAGCTTTCCTGGACCCTTGTCAATAACCAGTACTCAACTACGCTTCCACAAGGCCGGAAACTTCCCCATATTATTATATAATTAGTGGAGGAAAATTTACATTACTGTCAAATTTTCTTGTAAGGGTATAACCTCCCCAGGTGGGATTCAAACCTGCACCCCCTTTGAGGCACAAGAATCGGAATCCCGGCGTACTACCAACTGCACTATCGATCTGGGTTAAACTAAAAGGGTTTTGGGTTTTTATAGGATAGTGTGGTTTTTACAGGTTTGTTCTGTAAATCGTGCTTCTCTAATTGCCAATTGATGATAATTTTATTGTTTTCTACAGCCTACTTTAAAAACGTAATTAATCTGAGGAAGCCAGGCCCCTTCCCCATATACTGAAAACTGTCCTGATGTAGAACTTTTCAACAATTAGATTTTAACACTAGTTATAGTAAGCATCTATCACAGACAAATGGATGGCCCTACGCTACAGTGAACTAAGCCACAAATGTATGATTTTGAGAAAATGGCATTTAAAGAGTTTGCATGTTCCCAAGAGTTAATTCAAATTTCAATATAACGAAATTGTATACATAGTCTAGAACACATTTAAAGCAATGAAAACAAATAGAGTTAATGAAGAATTCAATTTTAACTTTTTTTAAAACTCAGCTTTTGTGGGGTAGTTCACTATTGCGTGGCTTTGTTTTGTATGTAGAGAGAAATCATGTTAAAGTGAACTATCCCCACTGATGATTGTTTTTAAAAGAATGAAGCACAATTAATGCTAAAAATCATTTCAAAACACACTTTTATTTTAAACTTGATGTTTATGTACATTTACATGGTCTCAATGTCTTACTCATTTTAATTTTGTACAAACATTAAAATGTATTATGAAATGCTTAAAAAGTGTTTATATATGTTACAGGCAATTTGTAAATTTAGGCAATTTGTAAAATGCCTGAATTTTTTGGCATTTTCTAAATAGCCTGGCATCTTTAAGCATTTTGTAAAATGTCTAAAATTCTTTGGCATTTTACAAAATGCCTATAAAATTAGCTCAATATTTTACAAATTGCCAAAATAGTAAATATAGTGTATGGTCTGAAATTTTTGGATTCCAATCCTTGTTTGATTAAGGTGATTTGTTCCTTTGTTTACATAAAAATGTCTTTTGGACTCTGGACCACTTTCAGCAGCAAATGACATAGTAACCCAAAGGCAAAGAAACCTTCAAATAAGAAGGTTAACAAACAAAATGATGTACTTTTGCTGTCACATTTTCAGTTCATTTTGACTCCATCAGCTACAAAATTTTAGACTTGACAAAATGTATGGTCATTTCGTAGCAATTTGACTCTGTGTATTGCATCTGATATAAATCACAGAAATAATTCATACCAAATGTATACGATTCATTATACAAAGAGCCAATGTCTGCATTTTTTGTCAAATGACGACAGATTCAAATGCTAAATAAGTGATAAAGTTTCATAAAGAAGTACGGGTAATGACAAATTCATTTTGTGCATCAACAGTGCACAATACATTATATGAGCTCTATGGAATGCCAAAATGTTGTTGTTGTTGTATGTGGCAAGTTGTACAAATTGTATCTGTTCTTCAACTAATTCTCAACATACAAATGTATTAAATATGACACAGTTTGCCATGATCAATGTCATTTATACATGTAAGACATCAACAGACCTGTTAAATTATCAGTTTTTGATAGCAATACAGTATGTGTGGTTTTCTCCAATTATCATGTATGACTTGATTGACATTATTTTCCATACTAGGAATTATAATTTCAATCTAAAAATGTTTTGCAATCATTATTTACAAAGCTTTACATTTAAACTAATGTATTTTTTACCCGAAATTTCAGGCAATTTGTAAAAAACGTTCTTAAATTTCAGACATTTTGTGAAATGGCTAGATTTTTTAGGCATTTTATAAATTGCCTGACACGTTCAGGCCATTTATAAAATGCCTAAATTTTTAGGCATTTTAAAAATTGCCTAAATTTACAAATTGCCTATAACATATACATTACATCAATATGTGTCAAATCAAACTTCCCACACCAAAATAACTGATTCTGATAATTGAACAAAATAACGCCTAAAAAATGTTAGTCACTGTCTAACGAGACAGAGTCATAATAACATCCAATATGGCATTTTGTTACACATATCTGTTTGATGGCTGCAAATGAAACCATCATATATTTTTATAAGGAACATAAAATCGTCACCAAAATTAATATTTTTTAACTCGTCAAAGAATTCAAACCGTGCAGACTACCACTGGGTGAAAACTTGAAAACACAAAGACAAGTACTGCTTAATAAACATGATAAAAGTTCCTCACATTCCATTGTGCTCAAGTAAACAGTCCTTTCAATATTCAGCTCCAAAAGCCCTTGTAAAAACTGTGGTAGAAGTATATAGGATTTTTGTTGTGGATCCTCAGATAGGGGACAAATTTAATAATTAAAATGTTTAATCTGGCATGTCCCTGTAGACTTTCTAATTCCTTGAAGTCAAGAAAGCCACACCCACTTATGTTTAATACCTTCAGATTATTTAGATTCTTAACAAAGTACAATGAACACTGTCTCTAACAAAATATTGTTTTGAAGATTCAATTTTGTAAGATTTTGACATTTTGAAATGTTATTGTTAAATTGAGTAAGTTCGCATTTATCAAATGTACCTGGGTGATTTCTATACACCAATTTCTTTAAACCATTGCTGTGTCTTGTAAGGACCATATCAGAGAACTTGTCGAGGCTCTGGCAATATTTGTTTCTAAGAAAATTTCCTTAAAATTTCATATTTTAATCATGACAACAATGTGAGATCATTCTTCATATGAAATAACTAAACGCATTGACTTCGATAAAAATAAATTTGTTCGAAGTTTTACAGGCGCTTTTCCTTCCGTTTTTCTTTAAAAACTACAGGCGAAACTGACGTTATGACGCTGCTTTATAACATGCACATATACACTGCCCTCCAAAAGTTTCTTCACAAATTCATAATTTATATTGTACCAAATAGAATTTCAAAATGTTGTAAAAACTTTACTGTTACGTGATTTTCAATTGAGCTTTTTCTAATCAGAAAATTTGTCTTATGGATATCTCAAACTTGATAACGGTTCACGGAGATACATTGACCATAGTTTTGGAGGCTGATAGATAACTTAGGCTGCAACTCAAAAAATAGAATGTATCAATAGAAATTCCATTTCCATAGCATGAATAATGGATGAAACCAACAATGATATGATAATACTTCAAACTAGAACTGAAAAATTGTAGCAATTTAATTAATTGTACTGTGAAGAAACTTTTGGAGGGAAGTGTATAAAAATATGTATTGGTTATATAACATGGAAAACAGACAATGTCTTTGAACTTGAATTACATGTACATGTAATTAAAATACCAAATGTATAGAACTAATTGGAAATTTGATAGATTTTATAGATATTTAACTGAAATGCTATAAATACCGAACGACAATAATGCATTTAATTGTTAAAACTAAGATCTTTGGGGTTAGTTCACTTTTGCATAATCACTGGAATGTACTAACCAGCTTAGTTCACTATAGCGTGAAATAGGCTATATTAAATATAGGTGTGGGTTAGTACACCCTATAAATAACTTTTGATCTAAGAATGCTATCTGAAGTCTACTAGACCAAATGAAAGCTCATGGTTTGAAGAACACAAAGGGACAGATAACTCAATTTTGACCAACTTGTGGGTTAGTTCACTTTAGCGTAGGACCATCCAAATAAACTAATTACTATTTTATTCTAATAAGTAAACAAATTTGAGAGGAAAGGGAGACAATTGGATTGTAATTATATGTATTACTAAAAAAGAAACCAATTTCCAAAGGGAGCTGCCATTTTGAAAAACAGAGGGATTCTGACTGATATGGCGAGGAGTGGTGCAATTTGCTACTTTGTTGCAGACCGTTCTTTATTAAATCACTACGTATGGATACATAAGGCTAGCGTTGCAGAACAGGCTCAATGTACCAAGTTTATTACTTTAACCGAATACAAGTAATGATCCAGAATTAACCAGACTGGTAACCTTGAGTCAACAATTTTTACCAAATATAAATAATTTATGCGTCAAAAGAAAGAGCAATCATTTTCAATTTAATACTCAAAATACAAAACAGAAATTTTTGTGCCGAGAATTCGAAGCAAATGATCAATGATTTATAGTGAATCAATTCAGAATGGGACAAAGAAGGTAGAGGTTATCTAATGTGCTTCATGGTGTCAATCTAGTATTTATCTAGAAAGAGAAATTGATGAGAAGCAAGGTCTGGTTACCTTATATGTGACTGCTATAGATTACATTAGTCCCAAAGGGGTACTGGTTCGAATTCCACCTGGGGAGGTTATACCCTTCCATAAAAATTTGCCAATATTAAATATCAATTTTCTTTCATTAACAATATGGTATATGGAGAAGTTTCCGGGCTTGTTGAAGGGTACTGGTTACAGCAAAGGGTCATAGAAAGCTAGGTTATGTGCCCTGGACACTGTAAAATAACCTAAAACATGTGAAACAAGAGCTCCGCTGGGCGGGGCATTATACGCCCGTGTGCAGTCCATGCTGTGTTCTATCTCATATAAAGTCCCTGTGACCTTGACCAATGACCCCGGGATCTCAGAATAGGTCCCATTCTTAACAGGAGGGCTATCCAAAGCAAAGATTTTGAGAACCTAGGTACAGCCATGGTTGATTTATCACCGACACAAAGTTTTCCCATACAAACTTCCAGTGACCTTGACCCTGGGGCCTCAGAACCAAAAGTTCTCGCCCTTGACCCTAAGAGTATTGATACATAAAATTTGGTGATCTTAGGTAAAGTTGGTTGTTGGACAAGGCTTTTCCTCATGATTTTTCTTTTGACTTTAACCTTTAACCCAGGGACCTAAAACCAAAGGGGCATATGCTAGACATTAAGGCTACCCTTAAATAAGATTTGGAAAACCTACAATGTAGGTACAATTAACATTGAGTTACTGTCCGGAAAATGCTTCAATATGAATTAAGTCCCTGTGACCTTGACTTTTGTCCCTGGGGTTTCCAAATCAAAAGAGAACATCAAATACCAAAGAGCTATCAACACATTACATCTTGACAAATGGGCTGATCCACATAAAATTTGGTTAACCTAGGTACAATCATTGTTTAGTTATTGTCCGGACAAGGATTGTCCATATGATGCCCCTGTGACCTAGATCTTTGACCCAGTTTTGACCCAAAACCAATTGGGAACATCCTTAACACATGGGCTACCCTCACATAAAATTTGGTGAACTAAATTCATTTTACTTATTAAATATAGCATTATTTCCATGGTTTGCCATTTTGACTTTGTTAACATATTGATTGAACATTTGAAGTCTCTGCTTGGTAATTTGATATCTTCTGGATGATGGTTTAAACTTGACCCAGGGGCCCCAAAATCAATAGGGAACATCCTTGACACATGGGCTACTCTCACATGAAATTTGGTGAACTTAAGTGCAGTCATTGTTGATTTACTACACGGACAATGTTTTTCAATATGATGCCCCTGTGACCTTGACCTTTGACCCAGGGGCCCTAAAACCAATAGGACATAACCATGACACATGGGCTACTCTCACAAAAAATTTAGTGAACCTAGGTACATTGGTTGTTCAGTTATTGTCTGGACAAGGTTTTTCCATATGATGCCTCTGTGACCTTGACCTTTGGGTCTGGGGCCCCAAAACCTATTGGGAACATCCTTGACACAAGGGCTACATTCACATGAAATTTTATGAACCTAGGTACAGTCCTTGTTGAGTTATTGTCCAAACAAGGTTTTTCAATATGATGCCTCTGTGACCTTGACCTTTGACCCAGGAGCCCCAAAACCAATAGGGCATATCCTTGACACAAGGGCTACCCTCACAGAGAATTTGATGAACCTAGGAAAATTGGTGGTTCAGTTATTGCCTGGACAAAAGTTTCATTGTTTGCCATTTTGACTTTATAAACATATTGATAGAACATATGAAGTCACTGCTTGGTAATTTGATATCTTCTGGTTGAAGGTTTATACTTGACCCTGTTTCCCCAAAACTGATAAGGCACATCCTTGACACATGGGCTACTCTCACATGAAATTTGGTGAACTTAGGTACAGTCATTGTTGAGTAATTACCCAGACAATGTTTTTCAATATGATGCCCCTGTGACCTTGACCTTTGACCAAGGCGCCCCAAAACCAATAGGGCATAACCTTGACACATGGGCTACTTTCACATAAAATTTAGTGAACCTAGGTACATTGGTTGTTCAGTTATTGTCTGGACAAGGTTTTTCCATATGATGCCTCTGTGACCTTGACCTTTGGGTCTGGGGCCCAAAACCCTATTGGGAACATCCTTGACAAAAGGGCTACCTTCACATAAAATTTTGTGAACCTAGGTACAGTAGTTGATGAGTTATTGTCCAAACAAGGATTTTCAATATGATGCCCCTGTGACCTTGACCTTTGACCCAGGAGCCCCAAAACCAATAGGGCATAACCTTTACCCAAGGGCTACCCTCACATAAAATTTGGAGAACCTAGGTACATTGGTGGTTCAGTTATTGTCTGGACAAGTGTTTCATTGTTTGCCGTTTTGACTTTATAAACATATTGATAGAACATTTGAAGTAACAGCTTGGTAATTTGATATCTTCTGGTTTAAGATTTAAACTTAACCCTGTTTTCCCAAAACTGATAAGGTACATCCTTGACACATGGGCTACTCTCACATGAAATTTGGTGAACTTTGGTACAATCATTACTGAGTAATTATCCGGACAATGTTTTTCAATATGATGCCCCTGTGACCTTGACCTTTGACCAAGGTGCCCCAAAACCAATAGGGCATAACCTTGACACATGGGCTACTTTCACGCCAAATTTAGTGAACCTAGGTACATTGGTTGTTCAGTTATTGTCTGGACAAGGTTTTTCCATATGATGCCTCTGTGACCTTGACCTTTGGGTCTGGGGCCCCAAAACCTATTGGGAACATCCTTGACACAAGGGCTACCTTCACATAAAATTTTGTGAACCTAGGTACAGTAGTTGATGAGTTATTGTCCAAACAAGGATTTTCAATATGATGCCCCTGTGACCTTGACCTTTGACCCAGGAGCCCCAAAACCAATAGGGCATAACCTTTACCCAAGGGCTACCCTCACATAAAATTTGGAGAACCTAGGTACATTGGTGGTTCAGTTATTGTCTGGACAAGTGTTTCATTGTTTGCCATTTTGACTTTATAAACATATTGATAGAACATTTAAAGTCACAGCTTGGTAATTTGATATCTTCTGGTTTAAGATTTAAACTTAACCCTGTTTTCCCAAAACTGATAAGGTACATCCTTGACACATGGGCTACTCTCACATGAAATTTGGTGAACCTAGGTACAGTCATTGTTGAATTATTACCCAGACAATGTTTTTCAATATGATGCCACTGTGACCTTGAACTTTGACCCAGGGGCCCCAAAATCAATAGGGCATATTCTTGACACATGGGGTACTCTTACATAAAATTTGGTGAACCTAGGTACATTGGTGTTTCAGTTATTGTCTGGACAAAGTTTTTCCATATAATGCCCCTGTGACCTTGACCTTTGAACCTGGGGCCCCATAAACCTATAGGGCACATCTTTGACACATGGGCTACTCTTACATAAAATTTGGTGAACCTAGGTACAGGCGTTGTTGAGTTATGGTCCGGACAAGGTTTTTCAATTTGATGTCCCAGTGACCTTGACCTTTGACCCAGGGGCCCCAAAACCGATTGGGAACATCCTTGACACATGGGCTTCTCTCACATAAAATTTGGTGAACCTAGGTAGATTGGTTGTTAAGTTATTGTCAGGACAAGTTTTTTCCCCATATGATGCCACTGTGACCTTGACCTTTCATGCAGGGGCCCCAAAACCAATAGGGAACATCTTTGACACATGGGCTACTCTTACATTAAATTTGGTGAACTTAGGTACATTGGTGGTTCAGTTATTGTCCGGACAAGTTTTACCTATTTTAAGTCCCAGTGACCTTGACACTTTAACCCTGGGGTCTCAAAATCAATAGGGAACCTCCTTTACCCAAGGGCTATCCACACATAAAATTTTAGGAACCTAGGTATATCCTTTCTTGAGTTATCATCCGGACAAGCAATTGTCCACGGACGGACAGACGGACGGACGGACAGACGGACAGACGGACAACATCATAACATAATACGACCGTTTTTTCAAAACGGGCGTATAAAAAGGGCTGCTGCGAGTATCCAAGTACTTAGGTATTTGCAATCCCGACCAGAAAATTGAGTACAAAAATATTTGTCACATCGGAAATCGTCTGATCGCGATCTATTTTTGGAAATGGTGAAAGAACATTTTCAGCTTAATTACCACTGAAAACGAGCCGCACTACTTATGAAAATTAATTTTATTTAGTTAATTTAATTCAAAATTTTAATAGATACACATTTAAGCAAAAATGTTTTCACTGAAAATGCCTGGTGATAGAAATGTTAGGGAGTTTATGGTTTTCGATACAGTAAAAGTTTAGAACTGTAATTCTTAACTTTTTTCATCATATGAGTTCCTGTATATGCTTCTCTATTAACAGGTGATTCATGGTTCGATTGGTGAATCGATCAGATCGGAACGGATCGCCACTATCTCAATGATCCACAGTCCTAGTTATACATTTAAATAAAGTATGTAAGTAAACAGTTAACGTACCATGCAAGCCATGTCTATCACTTCTCTATCATCATTTAGATGATCTATCAGTTGTGTCACAATGTCACAAAACTCACATTACCACTATTGTTGCCATGGAAACAAATCTATGATTCTACTCAGGATGAAACGCAATCTGCAATGACACAATATTTTGTGGTCATTTATCTGAAATACTCTTGTTGTGAACTTTTCAAACAAATACAATTATATAATTCATAGAGGCACAGGGCCATTTCAAGAGGGGTTGTTAGTAGGGGCCCAGGTTGGGTTGAGTGGATCTAACTGCTTGAGTGTTAATCTAGCTGTAGACAACAATACAGCAATAAGATCAATTTAATTGCTGTTTCTGCTGTTACTGTTGTCACTGTTACCTATACATTCATTATTATAGTACAACCAAGGTCGGTAGCACAGTAGGTAGCATGCCTGGCCTGGATTTTGAATCTAGTGTCCGAAGAGGGTACCGGTTCAAATCACACCCCGGGATGTTAAACCCTTCCATGAAAATTTGACAATTATGTCAATTTTCTCCATTGATAAGGTATATGGAGAAGATTCCAGCCTAGTGGAAGGGTAGGTGATTGCAAGTTTTAGACAAGGGTCCAGGAAAGCTAGGTTAGGTGTGCTGGGAGCAGTAAAATGATCTAAAAAATTGTGTTGACACAGCGTTAAATGGGTGCAAGACATTTCGACCCCAAGACATTTCAACCCGAGCCTTTTATGGAGACATTTCCACCCCACGACGTTTCGACCCCAGAGTTGAGACGTTTCGACCCCAGTCTATAGATAATATTATAAATGATAAATAAGGTTATATACGAAATAAATTATGAATCGTTATATTATTGAAATTATGGCATTACATCATTTTATTTTATTTTGCAGGGTTTGTGATCGACATGCAGCATGATGTTGTAGATGTATTTCAATCCAAGAGCATAAATATGTATTTAAGTGTAAACTTATAAACACTTAAAAGTTTGAAAATCAATAAAATTGAATTTATACATCTAGATCTAGAACTTTATATTATCATTATTTTACATAAATGATAAATTATTGAAGTTGATGAATCAATATGTTGCTTGTTGATATGTTAAATATAAATAGTATGTACTCTCATGATAGAGGTGAAACGATTAATCGCGGTTCACAAAGAATCGCGATTTTTAACGCTCGATTCGGTTCGGTTCGATTCGGAAGAGGCAGTTTCGATTCGATTCTTTTTTTAAATACTGTCTTTTTCAGTAGTTTTGTGAGTTGAATGAAACGCCCCTTTTAGGTTAAAATAAGCATTTTTATAGTAAACTAAAATAGTGTTCCCTTATTGACCGACGATTGTTAATCCAGATAAGAGTTGTACAAAGTGAGACTGCCTGCTGCAATTATACAAGTTAGTTACGCGTACATGTCAATTAAACCTTATTGTCGGTCACACGCTGGGAGATTAACTCGCTGACAGAAAATCGACAATGGAGTTGTTGAGTTAGTTAACACGCTTGATATCATTCATATATACCTAAGACTGGTACTTAGATAGAATATAGTGATAAAGGGGCCATCAAGATATAACCAGTCGATTTAGTTTTACACGATCGGCAATATTGGGGGATTTTTCGTAAGAAAAACAAATTAAACTTTTCACATCGTCGTTTCCTGAAGCATCATTTGTTAAATCAAGATGAAAACATTGAAAACAATAAGTTTTTTAATCACAAAAGATGATTCATATGAAATTGCTATCTAGCGTGGGTCGCGAAAATGAATGACATAACGCCGAAATGGTTGAAGCGATTTCGTTCCCTATGATACAAAATTAAATCAAGCATGATAAAGTAATTTAGTAATTTGTTTTTCTTAACTGTTAAAATCGGGCAAAACGTGGTTGGTTAGATTTTATTTACTATAAATTGGAAATGAATTCTATGAAATGTCCGAAGATAATTGTATATTTTCACTAATACGTTCATTTAAGCCCAAAAATAATTTTATTTTGAAATAAACATTAGTGTAAGAAAGTTATACATATAGACCTAGAGTTGATAAAAATTAATTTAACGTATATAATGTGATGAAAATTATTTTAAATCATGCCAGAGCAAAAAGAAAATATTTTGAAACAAACTAAATTAAGCTGGTCATAGTGATGTACATTAGCTGAATGCTTGCAATTTTTTATTGTCTAAGCGTAACCTTAACTAGTCATCAATTATGGCATTGATGCACTGATGAATAATTTTACTTTGATTATGACGTGAGTCATATACTGTTTGTACGTACATGTAGGTACGGAGAAATAAACAATTTGTCCATGGGCATTACTTTTCATTAAAAAGTTGGAAATATTACGATTTGTCATTTATATATGCTAAAATGCAGTAAAATATTTTAACTATTCAAGCACTAATACCTGTAAAATGGGTATTATTAAAGAATTAGAATTAGAATTTTTCGTCTTCCGGGAGGGAGGTCCCTCGGATAAAAATGCAGTGTTCTTAAATATATATATATATATATGTTCTATTGTCTTTGGGTTGTATTGTGGTGTCCGCTAATATCGCGGGTTCGGTAATATCGTGGTATTGTCCCTTTGTTGTTTTCCTTCGCAAAGCGCCACCTACCGACGATCGCATTGACACCATTTTGTTCGTCACGGGTCATCCGTTTTGTTTATAAACAAAATTTGACATAAGCCATTGTAAATGGTAAGTAAACTTACTTTTCCCTCAGCCATCAATAAAATTCCAATCCCGAAAATGTTCTGTACTACCATGTCACCTAAAACTGCTTTTATTCAAATAAAACCCAGTCCACCACTCTGATTTTTGCAAGAAGTTCGTCTGCTGCATCCTTGTTATGAATAAAATGGCTGCAGTCAATGAATGACGTATGTGGGCGGGACTACACGCTGACGAATTCAGTAGTAAAAATAAGAGGCCCCAATGAGGGTTTTTTAAATTCTATTTTGTTCCCGGAGCATAAAATAACTTCGACATAAAAAATATATTTTTTGAAAGTAGTTGCAAAACAGGTCTTGTAAAAAAGCATTATTAGATAAAAAACAAATACAAAATTAAGCCATATCATTGGTTTTATTAATAAATAAAATGGTTTTATAAATAAGTAAAGCACCAAAATGTGCAAAAGTAAAACATGATTCAAACTCTTTGTATAAAATCTGTTTCTTTCATGTTAACAGGAGCCAGCTGATAAAGTACAGCGCATGCAATATGTCAGGGGTAACCTACAGCATGCGTACGAAGCAACAAGACAGGGGATGTCGGTTTATCGAGCTTCCCGGCAATACAGTGTTCCTGAATCCACCCTTAGAGACAGGACCCGGGGTAAAGTTAGCCTTGATGCCAAACCTGGTACAGAAACTTTGTTCTCCCACTCTGAGGAACAAGAGTTAGTAAACCATATTATTTATATGGCAGACATTGGATATGGGTATAATAAGTCAGAAATACAGTACATGGGTCGAGACTTCGCTATTTCCCTTGGCAAACCTGTTAAAGCAAAGGCAGCCCTTAGTAATACATGGTTTTACGACTTCCTCACTAGATGGCCAAACCTCAAAAGAGTTATGCCCCAAAAGTTAACATTAGCAAGAGCAAAATCATCCTCTAAAGAACACATGCAATCCTATTTCATGGAACTTGGAACCATCTTGACAAAAAACAACTTGCATAACCACCCAGAGAGAATTTACAATATCGATGAATCTGGGATAAGTACCGAACATTCTCCAGCTAAAATTGTGTGTAACAAAGACTCCGTAGCTCAGAGCATAACATCTTCAAGATCAGCAAATGTCACTGTAATTGCGTGTGGTAATGCTGTTGGCAATTACGTGCCCCCTTATTATATTTTTCCGGGGAAGCGTTGGAATGATGATCTTCTTAAGGGTGCTGCTCCTGGTTCAGGTGGAGAAATGACAAAGTCTGGGTGGTCAAATTCACTTGCTTTTGTTAACTATTTGACTAAACATTTTGAACAGTATGTGCCTTTGTCTGAAGAGAAAAATGGTGCCAAAACTTTGATACTCTATGATGGACACAAGTCTCATGTTGGACTTACACTAACTGAATGGGCCAAAAAGAAAAATGTAATTCTTTTTGTGCTTCCCCCACATTCAAGTCATTTAACTCAGCCCCTGGATGTTGGTGTCTTTGGGCCCTTTAAGTCCATGTACAATCATGAATGTCATATCTTTATGAAACAAAATCCAGGTATTTCAATTACAAGATACAATATTGCAGAGTTGACTGCAAAACCTTACATAAAAGCATTGCGACCTGAAAATTTGATGTCAGCATTTAGTAAAGCAGGAGTGTATCCATTCAATAGTAAAGTTATAACTCCTTCACATGTAGCACCTGCTATTATATATGAATCAAATCCTACTTGTAATGACATTGACTCTTGCTCACAAGAAACTGTATTATATGGTTTAGAATCTACAGATGCGGATACAGGTGTACAACTTCCAGATGAGTCATACCCAGTTGCTACTATTCAAGATGTAAATGAACCAGATAATAATCTTGAAAATCCTGCCAATAAGTTTTTCAAGGAAAGAAACATAACCACTGTTGTTCGCAAACCAAAGCGTAAATTTGTGCCACCATTCATTGCAGGAAGTCTTATGAAAAAGTCAAATCAACAAATTTTACAAATGTCTGCTAACAAAAAAACAAAAAGTAATGAGGTCCTTGAACAGGTAACTAAGACTAAGCCTACTTTCAAAAAGGTACAGAATAATGCAGGTCTGAATTTGAAAAGTACAAAAAATAAATTGTCGCCAGTTCCCAGCACTTCTGGAATAAATAAGGGGGGTAAACCAATTTACTTGTCACCTGAAAGTAGTCTAAGTGACACTGACATATCTGTAAATAGTGATGACGAGGTCTGTTGTTTTTGTAATCGTTGGCAACCAGAAGAGTTAAGGGGATGTGAATCTGTATGGAAATGGGGTAAATGTGACTTTTGTTCTCACTGGGCACATCTTAAATACTGTACCGCAGTGACTGTTTTGAGAAGAGGCAGTGTATTTAGATGTCCACATTGCTCTGCCCTTGAAGAATAAAAACAAAACTGAAAAAAAAAACTGAAAAAACTGTTAAGTTTAAGTTACTGTTCTTTTTTCCTCTTTAAAATTGTTCCTAAGTGTTTAAAACTGTTTTGTGATA
This sequence comes from Mactra quadrangularis, assembly GCA_025267735.1. NCBI lineage: Eukaryota > Metazoa > Mollusca > Bivalvia > Venerida > Mactridae > Mactra > Mactra quadrangularis. The sequence continues at coordinate 36,131,406 of CM046309.1, read as the reverse complement.
AACTGTTACTTCTATCAATCAACCTGGTCCACTAAATAGTTAATTTATAGTGTGCAATAACATTTGTCAGGGCCTCAACGAATTACCGCGATATTAAAGAACTACGAGATTTTGTAAGTAGGTCAACCATGGCTGACGATTTTTGGAAATTCCCACACTTCATTGAAATGGATTTTGAAATGATTGCTGCCAGCTTCGGAGGGAAGATGACTCATAATGATATTACATATAAAGTTTAAAAGTAAGCTTTTATTATTTTGTTGTTTTTGTTCAAATCGTAAGTACCGCGATATTAGGCCTAAAAAAAAAATATGTTTGTTTCTGCTTACATGCTGAAAAAAAAGATGGGTCGGTAGGTAGGGAATTTTTTTTTTTATTATTATTATTTTTAAGTTGAAGTGCGTTCGTACCCATCCAGATTCGTCCCAGTCGGCTTAAATTAATGATTTTTTTTTCAAAGGCCGTAAAAAAGTTTCGGTCGGCGGTAAAAAGTAACGGTCGGTCGGGTAAGCAGAAACAAACGTATTTTTTTTTTAGGCCTTACCGAACTCCATCCTATCTCTTTCTTAATTCTTTTTATAATTTATTTTTTGTTATGTCCTATATAATTCCCGTAGAAAATCGAATTGAATCGAAAAATTGAATGTTTGATGAAAAATCGAAATCGAATCGAATCGAAAATTTTTGAATCGTTTCACCTCTATCTCATGAGTATTTAAACATATAATAAAATTATGAATTTACACAATATCAGGTTTGTTGTTTATTATTATTCAAGTTCTTAAAATATTAATCTGTGTGTTCTAATAAGTTATGTTTTTGGTGCAGCAGATCACTCTCTTCCGTTTTCATACGTCTGTTTTCTTCCTAATAAATTGTTATGGTTTTTTTTCATTTTAAAATCTTCTAAAATATTACATTCAAATTCTAAGATGTGATAAGCAAACTACCTTCTATCAAAATATACAAAATGTACATAAATACAATACAAATACGAACATTAACCTAAAATACCATCTGGGGTCGAAGCCTCGTGGGGTCGAAACGTCTTGGGGTCGAAAAGTCTCCGTCAAACCTAGGGTCGAAACGTCTTGGGGTTGAAACACCTGTAAGTCTGGAGAGCATGGTGGACTATGTGACAATGTGCTCCAACATTTTAATCAAAAATGCATATAAAATGGCAATGACAACCATAATGAAGTAATGCAAAATAAACAATGGAAACATGTGAACAATAACAAAACTTACGTACCTGCAAATATAAGCAAAATATGCAATCATTTAATAAAATGTAAGACACGACGAAAGAAATCATACTAATTCACGTGCTCCATTTTGTGCTTAAAGCGCATGCGTGTTGTAAGAGTAAAAAGAAAACGACTCAATGCAGCATCGTTGTCGTCACTTGACGGGTGAAATGAAAAATTAATGAGATTTTACTTAAAAGGAGGCCGTGATAAATTAATGGATAATGATTAAAGATAAATCATTATAACCAAAGAAATAAATACCTTTCATACATGTACGTATAGCTAAGGCTCATTGGAATGACATCGCTTAAAGCGGAATTGACATTATAAAAGCAATGGTCAAAATTATGGAACATTATTCAACTAAAGAATAACGAGCTATTAAACATGGCAAGTCCATTTGTTGGGTCTAAGGCCTCAAGTCGGTATTATGTGTATTGAGTAAAAAATCGGCTGTCAGATGGGTCATGTTTCAGGTCTCGAATCTCGAGTTAAAGCGATTTCAAGAGCCGGAAACTGGTGTATACCACGCTAGAGGTCTGACCTTGGACTAGCTCGTGGGTATAGCGGCTACCATGGGAAAATTCCGTGGACTTGGGCCAGAGACCACAAAATGTCGGTACTTTACTTTTTGTGCATAAAATCACCACTAAGATGGGCCATGTTTCAGGGCTCTAATCTCGTGTTAAAACGATTTGGCCGGGTACTGGCGTATACCATGTTAGAGGTATGACCTAGGGCTATCACGTGAGCATAGTGGCAACCACAGGAAAATTAGGTGGGCTTGGGCCAAAGACCACTAAAGGTCGATACTTCACGTTTTGTGTATAAAATCAGCACTCAGATGGGCCATGTTTCAAGGCTCGAATCTCGAGTTAAAGCGATTTCGCCGGATACTGGCCATATCACGCTTGAGACATGACCTAGGGCTATCACCTGGGCATAGTACACCACTCAGATGGGCCATGTTTCAAGGCTCGAATCTTGTGTTTAAACGATTTGGTCGGGTACTGGCGTATACCACGTTAGAGGTGGGCCAGAGACCACAAAATGTCGGTACTTTACGTTTTGTGTAGAAAAGTCAGCATTCAGATGGGCCATGTTTTAGGGCTCGAATCAAGCGGCTACCCTGGGAAAATTCCGTGGCTTTGGGCCAAAGACCACTTAAGGTCGGTATTTTACGTTTTTTGTATAAAATCAGCACTCAGATGGGCCGATTTTATATACAAAACACATAATACCGACTAGTGGCCTTAGGCCGGACAAATGGACTTACCATGTTAAATAGCTTGTTAATGTATGCCGTTTTAGGGCTAAATTATAATTTCACGATTCGTTAAATAAAAAAATGCTAGCAAAAGTAGCACTTTGTGGCCACTTTTGCTAGCAAAAAAATTTTGCTAACTTCAGCGTCATATTGTATTTCTGTGCAAACTGTTTTTTAAGAATCTTGAAGGGAATGTGTTAAGGCAGGTAACAACTCTTTGAAATTATGTCTATCTACATCTACATCGTAGGTGATTCTGTCAAAATTGACAATTTTATCACGGTGCGCTAATTAAATAAGAATTATAAAGATAAAGAGAAAAATTGATAGGAAAGAAAGAAATATAGAATCAGTCAGGGGAACCAAGATAGAAAAGGAAGAAAATAAGAAAGCTGGCCAGCTACCATATCCCCACAAAGTTAGTATTGAAGGTGACCTGTCCGGCTTGCGAGGCGCTACCAGGGACAAGTCCCCGCCGGCATAGCTCAATGACTTATAGGGGTACAGTAGCTGGAGAAAACCCCCTTAAAAGTGTTGGGAAGACAACTCCTCTTTGAATTGTGTCAAAGTAGGAGCCTCAGCAATAGAAGCTGGTAATGAGTTCCACAATGGTATGATGCGAGGAAAGAAGCTAAATTTGAACTTGTCTGTTGAAGGTGAGAACCGCCTGTACTGTAGATGATGTTTTGACCTAGTTTTTGTTGACAACCTCTCAGCATAGTCTGAGATATCTAGGTCCACAAGATGATGATGAATTTTATAGAAGAAGATAAGTTGGAGTTTGGTTCTTCTACTTTCCAATGACTCCCAACCTAGTTGATCTAGCATAGATGATACACTGCTGGTGTTATGGAAGCGGTTGAGAGAGAATCTGGCAGCTCTTCTTTGTATCATCTCAATTTGATAGTTGTCTTCCTTTTGGATGGGTTCCATGTTGCTGCACAGTATTCTAGATTAGGACGAACAAAAGAGAAGTAAGCTGTAGACTTGGTGTTGGTAGAAGCAGATGGTAGGTTCCTTTTCAAAAATCCTAAGATGCTATTGGACTTCTTGGTGATTCTTAGAATATGGTTGTCCCAGGATAAGTTAGATTGGATGTCAACACCAAGGTACTTGGTAGATGTTTCTTGTGTGAGATTGAAGCCTTTTAGTTGGTAGCTGTACAAAAGTGGGCGTCTAGATTTGGAAACATGAAGATAACTGCATTTTTGTGGGTGAAACTCCATACCCCATTTACATTCCCATTCTGACAAGGAGATGAGGTCTTGCTGGATGATGTCTTGGTCAGCAGAAGTATAGATTTGGTTGTAAATGATGGCATCATCAGCAAAGAGTCTAGTTTTGGATATGATGTTATTAGGAAGATCATTGATGAACATAAGGAAGAGGATAGGACCAAGGACCGAGCCCTGAGGCACACCGCTGATGACTGGCACCTTATCAGATGTTTTGCCTTCCACCAGTACCTGCTGAGAGCGATTGGAAAGAAAAGATGAGATCCACTGATGAGTGTTGCCACGGATACCATAATGATGAATTTTAGACAGAAGGCGTTGATGGGGAACGCGGTCGAAAGCTTTTGAAAAGTCGAGTACAATCATATCGGTCTGTATGCCTTTATCAAGCGATGAAGAAAGTTCGTGTACTAAGGAGAGGATCTGGGTGTCACAGCTGCGTCTAGCCCTGAAGCTGTGTATCATGCTTTAGAACAACCAAATGAAAGTATACAAATGAAAGTATACATATGTTACTAACATATTGTAATATATTGTAGTTACAATTGTATACTATATTTCTTGTGCAAGAAAGTGTCACATCAACTTCTGAGACAACTAAAAGACTAGGTAAGTAAAGCTATACTAAGGTAAATAACTCGTGCAGCTTTTTACACAATTTTAATTGAGTTGTCTCGCTTATATCAGAAAATGGCGAATCCTAAAACACTGACCGCTTAACTGACGAGTTAAATATAGTGCGCTTAACTGACGAGTTAAATATAGTGCAATTATGTTCTTAACTGACCAGTTAAATAAAGAAGGAATTAAAAATGACTGTATTGCTTGAGTGTTTTTGAGATATTGTTGGTGTTTTTTGTTGAAATGTTATGATGATGATGAGATATATTATCTAATTCAATAATGTCATTATAAGAAATTATGATTAGATTGATTTTTTATGAAATTGCAAAAAAGATACTTTGAAGTAGAAAAATGCGATAGCGATGTGACATATGATAATTTTTCACAAATTAATTAATTTTAGTGTATTTAACAGTAGGGCAAGACGTATTTTCCGAATAAAATTATTTAAATATGATATTTAAATGAGTGATTAGTAATCAAATGAGTGTAAAATGCCTAACTGACCAAATGAATAAAGAAGGTTTACTGACCAAATGAGTTATTGAGTATATTTTAATATTTTAATAACGAGCGTTTAATGAGCAAACTAATGTCGAATGCTTTATTGACCATTTAGTCATTGGTTAAATTAAGAAATAAGGTGTGTTTATCAAATTAAATGGCAAAATAGCCATAAAACGCTTAACTGAAGAAAAGAATATTGAACGAATTTCTGACCAATGATTTTACGGATGAATAAACACTCTTTGTTTAACTGGTCAGTGTTTTAGGATGTCAATTCTTAACTGACCAGTTAAATATAGAGTGGTTATTCGACCATGAAAATATAACTGACCAAATTGAAAAAATATATATTGAAAGATGTTATTTCTTCTGTTTATTGCAATAGTAGATAAATGATTAAAAGATATGAAGTAAAACTTTTTTAACTAACCAAAATGTTGAAAGCTTAACTGACCAAATGAATATAGAATGCTTAACTGACCAAATGAATATAGAATGCTTAACTGACCAAATGAATATAGAATGCTTAACTGACCAAATGTATATAGAATCTTTAACTGACCAAATGAATATAGAATGCTTAACTGACCAAGTGTATATATAATGCTTAACTGACCAAATGTATATAGAATCTTTAACTGACCAAATGAATATAGAATGCTTAACTGACCAAACGTATATAGAATCTTTAACTGACCAAATGAATATAGAATGCTTAACTGACCAAACGTATATAGAATCTTTAACTGACCAAATGAATATAGAATGCTTAACTGACCAAATGAATATAGAAGGCTTAACTGACCAAATGAAAATATAAAGCTTAACTGACAAAATAAATATAGAAGGCTTAGCTGACCAAATGTATATAAAAAGCTTAACTGACTAATTAAAATTAGAATGCATGTATTTAACTGACTAGATGAATATAAAAGCTTGCTGGCCAAATTAGATAAGATTGCTAAGCTGACAAAAATTATGATTTCACGGATCGATTATTACTGTATGTTTAACCACTATATATTTAACTGGTCAGTTAAGAATTATGATCCTTAACTGACCAGTTAAATATATAGTGGTCATTCAACCGTGAAAATAAGATTGACCAAAAGAACAAACATCATAATATTGAAAGTTTTTCGTTACGGAAATGAATGTTTATTGAAATAAAGAATAAAAAATTGGATATGAAATTATTTATAAAAAACGCTACAGAAAGTATTTTTCAATTGGCCGAATAAATTATATATAATGATGGTAGATCGCTTATCTCACCAAATGAATATAGAAGATTTAATCAACTGACCAAATAAATATAGTAGTCGATCAACATTCCTTTGTAGTACAATATCGTCATTAACAGTGTATCGGAGATAATTCGATTAATAATTCTGCCGCTAATCTTGTTAATGTAATCAAGTTTTGACGAGTGTCAAACACTTAGCAATCAGTTACGCACTAATGACCATTGTCACTTGCCAACTGTCTAATCATATATTCAAACAAAGTTTTTTTCTGTTTGTATCTTTAACATAACAAACAAACATGTTGAAAAATTTTAATAGTTAAATTTACATTTACAGTGTATTCACTATAAAAATAAAATAATAGCAATACTTTTTAGTCAGTAAAAGTGCATCCTGTGTTATATTCAATAATTGAGACCTTACTTCTGACTGATATGATAAATACGCTCGTGTTTCAATTAAACGATCAATCTTGAATGTAACTTTCGCACCTAATCATTTATGACACGTGTCTTAGTCGGTCACTTAAAAGCATGTGTGAGATAATCCAATTATCACATTAACACTTGGTTTTGACGGTACAGTGATTAAATAATCTAAATGTGTTGTTTTTTTTGGTTTGTAGCAATAAGTAATCGTCCGTATTCGCCGCGCAAAAGTATTATTGGAGTAGGCGGTGCGCTTTATTTTATTTTATGAAGAAAGGAAATATTATTATTTTACGGCATGTCAAGCTTTTTCCAAAGATTTCGCTGCCATACATGAGAATCGGTAAAAACGACTATGTCATAAATATTTAGATAACACAACATGATTCGCTGTACGCTCTAATTTTAACTGGTCAGTTAAGGCATCACGATCCTAAAAAACTGACCATTAAATAAAGAGTGTGCATCGACCCGTAATGTAAATCTTCCGTCTTTAAATATAGAAGGCTTTATTGACCAAGTACATAGGGTCCTTGATTGACCAAATGAATATAGAACGCTTAACTTTCAAATAAAGTTTTTTGACAGTTTGTCAGCAACCTTTAAACAAAGACGGGGGCATTCTGCTCTGATTTGGTCAGTTAAGCCTTCAAATTCATTTAGTCATTTAGCAATACATTTTCAAATGGTCTATATTCCTTTGGTCGGTTAATTTTTTAGATTACATTTCTTCTGATTATTCATCTGTTATTGCAAGATACAAATACAAGGAAATCTTTCAATACAAAGAGTTTCTTCATTTTGGTCAGTTATATTTTCACGGTCTAATGACCACTCTATATTTAACTCGTCAGTTAAGAATTGTGATCCTTAACTGACCAGTTAAACAAAGAGTGTTTATTGATCCGTGAAATCATTGGTCAGTAAAGCATTCTATATTCGTTTCGTCAGTTAAGCGTTTTACAGCGATTTGGTCATTAAAATTGATAAAAACATTTTTTGGTATTTATTTAGACCATGAATAAATGGTCAGTGAAGTCTTCGACATTAGTTTGAGCAGTTTAACGTTTATTATTAAACTATCATTCCATACTCATCTGGTCAGCTAAACCTTCTATATTCATTTGGTCAGTTAAGCTCTCCATATCCATTTGGTCAGATAAGTGTTTCATATTCAATTGGTCAGTTAAGCATTCTTTGGTCAGTTAAGCTTTTCTATATTCATTTGGTCAGTTAAGCATTCTATATTCATTTGGTCAGTTAAGCCTTCTATTTTCATTTGGTCAGTTAAGCCTTCTATATTCATTTGGTCAGTTAAGCCTTCTATATTCAATTGGTCAGTTAAGCATTCTATATTCATTTGGTCAGTTAAGCATTCTATATTCATTTGGTCAGTTAAAGATTCTATATTCATTTGGTCAGTTAAGCATTCTATATTCATTTGGTCAGTTAAGCCTTATAAATTCATTTGGTCAGTTAAGCATTCTATATTCATTTGGTCAGTTAAGCCTTATAAATTCATTTGGTCAGTCAAGCATTCTATATTCATTCAGTTTAGCTTTCAATATTTTGGTAAGTTTAAAAAATTTTAAGTTCATATCCTTTAATTATTAATCTACAATGACAATAAACAAAATAAATCAAACTTTTCTATATACGTTTTTTTCAATTTGGTCAGTTAATTATATTTTCATGGTCGAATAACCACTCTATATTTAACTGGTCAGTTAAGAATTGACATCCTAAAACGCTGACCAGTTGAACATAGAGTGTTTATTGATCCGTGCAATCGTTGGTCAGTAATTCGTTCAATATTATTTTCGTCAGTTAAGCGTTTTATAGTAATTTGGCTATTTGATTTGCTAAAAAACATCTTATTTCTTATTTTACCAATGACTAAATGGTCAGTAAAGCGTAAGACATTAGTTTGCTCATTTAACGCTTTTTATTAAAATATAATCTCTTACTCATTTGGTCAGTAAAACAATTTTTTATTCATTTTGGTCAGTTAAACATTTTACCCTCATTTGGTCATTTAAATATTCTGACATTCAATAATATTTAAATCATTTTCTTCTGAAATAAATACCTCTTGTCTTTTTGTTAAATTCTCTGAAAATATTAATTTGAAAAATTATTCTTAATGTAAAATCATAAATATCACTATCTAATCTTTCTATTTTTAATTAAGTATTTTTTTAAAGACATTTTAAATTTTTTTTAAACAAATCATTAATTTTTATAATGACATTATTAAATTTGGTAATAAATCAATCATCATCATAAAATATATAAAAATAATCTAACAATATCACCAAAACACTCAAGCGATACAGTCATTTTTAATCCCTTCTTTGTTTAACTGGTCAGTTAAGAACATAATTGCACTATATTTAACTCGTCAGTTAAGCGCACTATATTTAACTCGTCAGTTAAGCGGTCAGTGTTTTAGGAGGACCCTCAGAAAATTATCGAAAATGAGTCGAATTTGGCGGGAATTACTTCCCTTGAGAATGTCGTAAAATATCTTAATTGATATAAATGGATTTAAACTATGCTAAAACTCAGTACCAACTTACACTTAAACGTTATGATCTATACAATACCACCCAAAATACATTTTCAGGAAAAAAATACCCGCAACATTTACGACAACCATCAAAAGGTTTAACTCGACGATGGCTGAAAAATCTTGTGTTCGCAAAAAAGCTTTATAAAGGAGTCCTTTTTTGTTGAAGCCAGTGTCTGTTGATTGCTATCATGTCTTTATTGCCAGGTAACAGATCTTCGATAATAATTTACTTTGAATCTAGGTTTTACAATCCTTTATTTAACAAAGAGCTGCACCCATCATATTGAATGGAAGGAAAAACAATTTTTACACTCGATTGCAGCACGCGTGAGGAGGATCCCCTTTCATTAGCAACCCCAGATGATTTTTAAAAGCTGAGTTTTAACATTCATTTTAATTCCAATAGATAGATCTCAAAAAAAGCAACACAGAACACTTTACCATTTGAAAATATCTTGACTAGAACCAAAGTTATGACATTATGAAGTAGTGAAATTTTCGGCGTTTTTCGTCTCAGACTTAGTCGAAAATCAGTATTTTTTCCAAGTATTTGAGAAAATCCGTGGCACCGAAATTTATCAGTTTCTAACAAAAAATGTCATAACTTTTTTTCTAATTAAGATATCTTCATCAAACTTGACAAACTTATGTAACTTTCCATGCTCTTTCTGTTTCTGCTGTCCTTTTTTATGTTAATCATTCAAGAAAAAAATTAGGGCAATTTTTACATGAAAAAAAATGTAATTTTTAATTTGCTGACGATTATCGCAAATACAAAATGTGAACTGTTTTTACTTAATTGTCAAAATTCATACAATAGCATCATTTAACATCATTTAACATTTACAGCCGAGTTTTAATGCCTAATCATCAATTTTATACTGTTTAATGTTTTTTTCACACATTTTCTAAAATAGACTGATGATGGATTATGTTTAACACTTAGGTGATTACCGTCTTTCTTTTGTTGCCGTAGCTCTTCATTTTTTAACACAAGTAGATGAAAATGTTCTTCCCTATTTAAAATGGATTTTCTAATCTTACATTGTTTCTGTCACATCTGTTCATTGTCAGCGTTTCTAAATGACTGCACTTATGACTTAATCTATTTTATTTGAATTGTTTATTGATAGTTAAAATTCTATTGATGGCTTATTCCTTTTATTCTCTTTTTGTTCACTGACTGTTAGTTTGTTTCATGTGCATGTATACCCAAGTGCAAAACATAATCCCTAATCAAACAATTTCAGATGCAGAATTTAGAAAATAATGTGACTGAATCTCTTAATTAGGCCGAGGTGTTTGAAATAATGTATGATATGTTGAGTTCTGTTGTCAAGTTTTGTTGCTCAGCAAATAATTTTAATTCTAAAACAAGTCTGTTTTCCAAAATTCAACATTTAGATTCTTCAAATTGTTACTAGTAAATTTTCATTTAGAACCAGTTTCTTCATAAACCTGGACCTGGATAATATAAGACCATGTTGATGAAATACCATATTTATTTCTTTTATCTGTTATAACAAACAAAAGTCTCTGTGTGTGCTATCATTTTCTATCAGCAGTGCATATCATATGTCCGAATGAGTCATATCCGAAATTCGTTACACTTTCTCAAAACTCTGACAAAAACGTCTTGAATCGTCGCGTATCGGAGCTCATCGACTCGATAATTACTCATAAATGTTAGGAAACATAATTACTAATATGGTTTACGACTATAAGCCTTGAATAGAGAGTACAGTTCGTAAAATAATGCTATGTTGGCCGGATCGTTTAAAACTTTAAAATCCGTCAATGACCGTTCGTCATAGGGTCAAATTGTCGCTAATTTATTGCTCAAATTAGATTGTTGTATAACAACGTGTCTTTAAAAATAAAAAATAAATGATTTATTATTACATATTGACTAAAACTGACACTTATAACAGAGTTATCAGTCAAATCGCGGCGTCGATAATGTACGACGCACATGTCAACAAAGTTTACAAATATTCAAAATGGCGGCGCTTCGGTCTAGTCGCGCAGAGGTCGTGACCTATGAACTTTGAAAGCAATTGCCGGGGGGTAAACGTGGTCGGATTTTAATGGTAATTATATCATTTTAAAGCCTAAAGAATAAGGTTTTTAATGGTACCACTTACAGTTTAAACATTTATGTAATCTTCAAGACAAATTTGGTAGACTTTGGCCGTTAGTAGCGCACTTGATTCAACTCCGATTTTTTCGTAAGTTACACCATGAGAAAGATTAATCTTTCCTCTGATTGGATAATATCACCTCATTAATATTCAAAAAATATTTGGTCACGGCTTTTTTGTTTGAAAACACCACTAGTTATAAACCCGTGTCCATGACTCGCCGATTTTCGCGTAAGTGTGAAAAATACGATAAAAGCGGTAAAGTCCAGGTTTATCAAGTCACAAATATTTTATTTTTAAACTTTATTTTTTCATATATATATCATTTTGAAGAGAATTTATTACTGAAAAATATTATATAATTCTTTTTAAAATCGGTGCATTGGAAGTGGGTTTAAAAAAGAAAAAAGTTCACTGGTCCCCTAAAATGTTGATAAAAATTATCGATGACTAAAGGTTTATAAGGTAAAACTGGGGTTGCTACTTTCATGATGATCCTGACCACCTAACGAATGACATGGCATATATGTGTTGTAAAACAAACATTAAGGACTCATTGATAATTTTACTGTTTTGGAACCAGTCAATTGTGATTATTTATTAAATTGGGTGGTACAATCTAACAATGAAATTGTGTATCCCCCCAAAAAAAACGAGTTCTTCTTTGTCAATTTCTTATATCATGTTGTTAAACCTAATGGTCTAAGCTAAACTATATTCATTTTAGTCTGCCGGCTAGCTCGGTTGGTAGTGCACAAGTCTACTGATCAAGGATCGCAAGTTTGATTTCCGGGCAGGGCATAATTTTGTGTCCTCGGAGCTTTCTCATGAATTAATTTTCTATGGTCATTCTCCTTCCTACCACTGATTCTAAATCATGTAGGGCAGTCACTGACGAAAGTATGCGCCTAGTAGTTGGTTAACAGTTAAATCCAGAGATTTAGCTTTCCAGGAACAGTGAGTAGGTGGACTGACCCTTGTGATATCTATCTACCTATTATGTCAAACCATGCGAGGGGACGTAGACATTTGCGCGTCAACTGCCAGTGTGTGAGTAAGGATAAAAACAAAAACAAAGTGACAAAAAATGAAAATAAAGTTGCAATAGATTAAAGGAAAAAAGGCAAAAGGTAAAAGGAAAAATAAATAAATAAATGAATTGATGCATATGTCTATGGTGGAACATGTTCTATGCTGCTTATGGTAGCACAGAACTGTTCCACTGATGACAAAAAATGAACATGTATTGGAAGGTTGTTCCAGTGATAAATGGACCTTGGAAAGAATGAATAACCTATACAATATGTTGCTACAGCATTAAACCCAACAAACAAAGCAAACATATTCATTTTAGAATTTTATAATCATGTCAATATCATTGGTTGTTTTTATTTCAGCTTTGGAAGAAAGTGAAACTAGTCCTGGTCATGGATGGAGTACATCAAATAGATTCAGTTTAGAGAATCAATCAGGTGGTAAACATTTTAATGAAGCTGATTCATCCGCTAATTTATATCATAATTTAATTACACAGAACAACTCAGGAGAAGTTCCTGATGCATTAGTTCAAGAGTAAGTTTTACCTTTTTCATTCTCTTTTTTCATTAGGATTTATATCATTATACCTTTAGAGTTGGATTGGCCTCAGGCATCCAAGCTTCAAGATTTTAATCCTGTAATCATTGATGAATTATGGCTTGCAAGCATGAATAATGGATGCCAATACATTTTGTAGAGAGTTTGGTTGAAGTAGCTGTCTTGTAATCCCAGCTTCTAGTCATACAAACTAGAAATCATGTTCCAACTAGATTGACTTGATCATGTCTTTGGAACTTGCATTCATCATTCAAGTCTCAAGTCCTGGTGGTTATGATAGAAGTAGTACTGTAATACTTGATATACAGCCTGCAGAAATCAATATTGAAGTTTAAAACATAATTTTTATGGAATCTGTTATGATTAAATTGGGTTTGTTTGACAATTTTATAATAAAATAAATTTGAGTTATGTATGCTAATGAGCTATGTCTTGAATTACAGGGAAATAGTTCAAGATCCAGTTGGAAATGTGCTTCATGTCGATCAGAATAAACATTTTCAACAACAGCATAGTCAGCAACAACAGTTACAACCTGGTCAACAGCTGCAACATGGCCAACAACAACAACAAACACATGGTCAACTGCAGCAGCCTCAACATGGTCAACAGCAGCAATACAGCCAGCAACACCATGGTCAGCAACAAATGCTTCAACAACAACAACAGCAAAACAGACAACAACAACTGCAAAACAGACAACAACAACAACAGATTAATCAACAACAGAAAGTTCAAATGCAGAATATAAAACAAGTTTTACTACAGACTAATGTTTCTGGAAATGTGACGCCACATAATGTGACACTGCATACTAGTAATGTTAAATCAGTGAAAAATTATCAACAAACTGACCCTAGACAGGTTCATACTCAACAAATGGTAGTGTCAAGGTCACCTGCTATTCAAGGTCAGCCTAGTTTACAAACTAATGTGAATACAAGTCAGTCGCTTTTGCCGCAATCCAATATTGTTTATAATAACCTAACAGAGGCTCAGATAGCCAAGAAGTTAAATGATGAAAAAATTGAACGCAATAATCTGTTATTAAAGTCGCTTGGATATCCTGGTGTTAGTGAAGCCAATAGTGATAATGTACAAGTTATGAATAGTTCTGATATGAGTGGAATGATGCAAATATCTGTGTCAGGTCAATCTAATACTAGCTCACATAATGTTCAAGGATATTCTCCTCAGTTAGATAATAGTCAACAAAGACAAGTAGGTATGAACATTTCTAATAGTAACCATGGAGCTTTCATTCCTCAAAATAATCCAAGAACAATGACTTCTCAGTCTCAGGGACAACAAAGGGGTGTGATGTTGCCTGGTAACAGACCTAATATTATATCACATTCTTCTCAAGTTCCTGTGAAACCAGGTCACACACTTTTACGTCAAAATTTACAAGGAGCTATTAATAAACCTACCTCAACTCAACCACAAAATCCGGTGCAAGTGCAAGCTGTATCGACCAATCAAAATCAATCTAATGCCTTGGCTAAGATATCTAAAAGTAATGTGGTTTTAGAAGGAGGTGGTAAGTTCGAGGACGGTCAAGTGTATGTTATTAAAGATCGTCATGGTAACCAGAAAACAATGATGTGGAGGAATGGTGACTTCCATGAATATGAACAGCAGCCAGCTGCTAGTAAGTCATTTATGTTTACACTAACTTCTTTTTTGCAAAATGCAGTAATTTATTCATTTTTAGCACTAGCCTGCTGTATTTTATGTTATATTGTAATGGGCTAAAATATTGACCAGCCATATTAGTATTATGTTCAGTCATTGCCATCTACACTCAAGCCCAAAGCGAAGGAAAAATTACCTAGAGCTTGTGAAGCTTACTTTTTTATAATTTGAGAAAGTTGAATACCAAGTTGCATAACTCTAGCTTGGATTTGACTGAATTATGGCCCTTTTATACTTAGATTAGTTTTATTAGAAGTTGGCAATCAAGTATTATTATTCTAATCAGTGAAAGTATCCTTATTTAATTTCCCTTATCCTGATTGGATTGCATATCAATTGATTTTGTTTATACAAGCTCCTCTAATTGTCGAGCAGGCTGTCAGACAGTCGGTGGACTGCTCATTTTTTTTGTTGTGCATCAGAAATGTTTAGTTGTCTAAACTAAAAAGTGATGATAATTACTAATATGAATTTGCAACTTTCTGTTTTTATTTTGATTTAATATATAATTATCAGTGCCTGTAAATTGTACTTCTTTATTACAGTTCAGCATTCAGCCATAGACTCTAGTCAGCGAGGTCGTGGTGCTGGGGGGCGTGGCAGAGGGCGTGGCCGAGGTAGAGGTCAAGTACAGGGTAATGCTACTGGTCTTAATATGGTACAGAATTCCAGAGGGTAAGTTAATCTTTTTATACACATGTTGATACTCATTAAATAGAATGGGAGTTTCATTTTCTTATTTTGTCACAAAAAGTATGTAAACATACTAATATTAATTGGGAAAAAAATATCTTGTTAATGTCCACCAGGCAATTGTTGGATAAATTCTTCTAGAAATAAACAATTCCTTTGTAAGTTAGCTTCATTTTGAAAACAATTGTTACTTCCTAGAAGTTATTGTTTAAATAACTTAATTTCTTAAGTAGTTAACCAATTTTCAATTTATATATATATACATTTTGTTTTGTTTGCTTTGTGAGGCATGTATTTGTCAATATAATCCAAAACTAATGCTCTCTGAAAATTTTTCCTAGACTGTGTGCATAAAAAAAATTGGTTGACCCTAACATGATCAAAATGACCATTGGTCAAGAAGTTACTCTCGGTATATACTTATTATATAGGTATATTATATATTAAATATTTCTTTTAACTTTTTGCAGTCCACCAGGTACTATCTTTAGAAATGTACGACCTAACTTACCACATGGATTACAACAATCAGGTGCAACTAATTCTCTACAAGGGGTACGTCAGTTCTTACCTCGAGGCCAAATACCTGCCCAACAGAGAGTTGTTAGTCCCAACGTGATCAGTATTGTGTCTACACCTCGACCAGGTTCACAGAGTACCCCTCATCCTCATAAAATAGCCCTGGAAAATTTGATGCCAGCCCAGTCTGTCAAATCTGCAGAAGAAAGCCAAACCAGGTTTGTTTTTAATCCTCTATTACTTTATATTAAATACAAAGTACAAACTGTTTCATTGTATTTTTTAGTTCACCTGAGAAAAAGATGTTGGTTGAGTGTTGTGGTCAGTCTGATATTGTCAGTTGTTCCTTAGTCTGTCTGTCTTTAGTCAAAACAGATTTAAAATTACCTGTCAAAAGACAGAAAAACTTTAGTTCTAGATTTATATGACATAATCAAATGGGTTTTTTTTTGAAAGTCCAGAACAGGTTTTTATTATTTTTTAATTTATTAACCTTCAGGTATGTATGCATTTGTTATTTGAGTTATTATTGATAATTCTATATTTCTGTTACAGTACTACAGAGGTACAAGATAAAGTTGAACAAACAAAAGAGACAGATAATACTAATAATGAAACAGTGCCTGCCGATCCACCTAATATACCTAATGTAAGTTTTTCTTATCTGCACGGCTTGACATTAAAGGTTTTTGATTTCCCCAACAACCTATATTTGGATTGAGCCAACTTGTTACTGCTAGTTAATATTTGGTTCGGGCAAGTGCAATATATATAGCTGCTTGCAGCCCTTGAATTTTGCCAGTGGACCAGGGACCGAGTCCACCAAACTTGTAACTGGTCCTGTGATTTTTAAAACATGAGTGGTCCGACGATCCTACTACTTTTTACAGCCAAAGTTCAATAAATAGTTTGTCGTGAAGACTGTGCTTGTCTTATCAGGCAACCTTCTTAAAAAATTTATGTTCAGCCTTGTATGTGTAATGTAGGAAGTCTTTACATCATTTGATATTGACCAAGTTATTTTGTTTATTAATTAAATTTCATTGGTACCTAACCTTGGGTTTTACTGATAATCATTTCAGTCATTGCCTTAAATTTAACCCAAACAATAGCCCAATGCATTAATTTTAACATAATGGACAAAATTATCAATTAGCCCAACTTTATGAAACAAGCAATTTTTCTCTAGCCAAAGTAAATTGTTTGCTAGTCTCCATCTTTGACTTAGTGGGTTAAGGAGTTGACCGATTTCACAATATTTTATTGCAAAAAAAAAAATGAACTACACATTAGCCCTATATTACGACCAAATTCTGGTGAAAAGAACTACACATTAGCTCTTTATAACGACCAAATTCTGGTGAAAATTGTACGATATATTTATGCATTTCAGGATCCAAGTGCTGTTGCTGTGTGTCAATATTGTGGTACAACAAGCATGGATAAATTGAAATGTGAAAGTTGTAAAAGATTATTTACTAGTGCTACAAGATATGTGATACCTGACAAAGTTAAAGACGCTGATCCAGATTCCAAACGTAGAAAAGTAGACGTGAAAACAGTGACGCTGAATAAAAACACATTTTATAACAATAAAAAACTTCCGGACCAAAATGAAATCTATGTGAAAGTTATAAGTGCGTCAAGTATTAACACTAAGAATACAAGGATTATTCGTCCTGCTCTTTCTGGCCGAGGTAGAAGAGGGCGTGGTCGTGGACGCGGCATGGCTTTACCAGGTTTGTTCTGAAAGCTCCTCTGAGCTTTTCTCATTTTTCTCTTGCTTATTAGTGCCATTGTAACAAGTATTTAGGTTCAAATCTCTGTTTCTCAAAGACAATTGCCTACATAAGAGCTATATGGCCAAGCTGTGTTTCCTACCTACTAATAATACTTGGAGCATCTACAAATCATTCTTTCATTTAATTCTGTAATGCAATTCTTCCAAATGCAACGCAAGTAAAGCTCTTAAAGTTAGACTTTCTAGGCCTGTATGGTCTCCCTCTCCCCCCTAGGCCCTACAAACCAAGTATCACATAATTCTCAGATTAGCATCCATAACTATGAAACTCCTTGTGGGCAATTATTTTGTCACTGTCCTTTCCAAGGTGGAAACCCCTTAAGTTCTTGTTTTCATTATATGTTTGTTGCATCTGTTTGATAATCTAAAATTTAAGTAGTGGACTGTAGCAAATCCTCATTAAAATTTGTTGTGGATGATTACATTAAGCAATGCGTAAAAAAACGATGTCAGACAGCACTATAAGCGCTTTGATTTACTATTGTTGTTACTGATACGTTTTCATACTTCTTTGTCTATATATTATTATAGAGACTGTGACTATATCATCAGACGAGGAAGAATGTACAGATACTGTTAGATTACAAACAATGTCTGCACCATGTACTCCAGCATCCAGTCATAGTAGATCTCCTAGTCATAATA
This sequence comes from Mactra quadrangularis, assembly GCA_025267735.1. Taxonomy (NCBI): domain Eukaryota; kingdom Metazoa; phylum Mollusca; class Bivalvia; order Venerida; family Mactridae; genus Mactra; species Mactra quadrangularis. The sequence continues at coordinate 36,113,186 of CM046309.1, read as the reverse complement.
ATGATAGTACAGAATGTCCAGAGTCACCATTGATACCTAATATACCTGTGTCCAAACGTATTCACGATAAAACAAGAGTCAAGAAAATGGAAGATAAGGTAACACTTTCTGACAGACCATTACTTAGTAATGCATGGGTGAAAGGTTTTTTTCAGTATTAATACTGATTTCAGTATTTTGAGAATACATTTCACTATGTAATTTATATGAAATCTGTCTATTTTAGTATTTTGAAAGTTGGTTTTCATTATTTTTTAAAAACGTATATTTCCACCCATGGAAATGAAAATCACTCTTAAAGCCTCAGTTCAATGGAAAATTTTATCGGGAATGGGGACCTGATGCCAGGACACACAATTAGGATTAAATATCCCTGCTTTGAACCCAGACAGAAACACTATTTGAGCTTGTGGGTTAAGGTGATTGCTGTCCAAAGATGGCAGTATTACGATTACTTGCTTGATTGTATACCAAAATACAATTTTATTATTTATACCTAATTTCTTGAATACAAATTTTTCATTCATCATAAGGATGTTTAGTTGGTAATTTCTTGATTATATTACAAAATTGTAATCTTATTGATTTTACAGGAAGGTTCCAATCTATCAGACAAGACTCATTCAATACAGTTTACATTAAATGCTACAGTAGTACGGGTGGGTACATTTAAAGGTGCTCCTATAGAACCCATCCTTATATCGGGGGATGGTCTACACTTTTTTATTGAAGGTATGTACATTGTGTTTTTATATTCTCCACTTTTAAGAAAATGTATGTTAATTAGAATGCTGAATGTCTACTGTCTTTATAATCTACTATGGAAATGTGTATGTAAAAATGTGTTGGTAGTCTTGAACTGTAGCTCAGAACTCGTAAATTTTTTTTTTAAATCTGGTTTGAAAAGTAATTTGTCACTGTAGAATTATTTTTTCACTGTGGAAATGTATTGATTGTCAAGAACAATCTATAAAATAAGTATAGTCCAACAGAATTAACCTGAGCTTGAACTACCTAATTATAATAATTACACACTTCATTTACATAAAATCGTGAGTTTCCGTATGCGTGTATACGGTTATACATGTGTTTATAACAACCGATGTGAGTATAAATCAATTTAATAAAAGTGGCATGTTATTGTACTTTTATTTTTGGACACATTAGTTTTTGGGTAAACGAACATGTCAGCAATATAATGGCACAGTTTCAAAGTATTTATTCTTATGAAAAGAACATTAATTGTTCAGTGCGTGAATTTTGCCGAAAGCTTCCAATAAAGCGCGATTTAAAAACGAAGACAAAAATAGACTGTAAATACTGAGTTTAATATATTCTTGCATAAAGGTCAAGCTCAGGTTAATTCTGTTGGACTATAGGTGTCTAGGACCACTTTTTAGGCTACCAAAAATCATTTCAGACCATCAAAATTTTAACAACTAACAATGTGTGGTGCTAACTTCTTAAATACAACCACTATCATATCCTAATTACGACGACTACATAAATATTCATGACTAATGTTATTGTACATTTCAGGTGTGACTGGTTCACATTCATTCCGTATTTATCCTAATGAGATTCAACAATGTTTAGCTAAATTAGATAGTAGTCCATATTTGATATTTTTCTTAACAACATCTGTATGTGGGGATAGAACTAGAAAAGCACTTGGTATGCCACGTTATGATAAGCGTAATCCAAACAAACCTCCACCAGATCTATATTTTGATCCCACAAGCCCTGGTAAGTATGGGTAATTTCTTAGTTCTTTGTCTACACTGCAATCTTGGCCCACTATCCCAAAGCTCAGTGCTAGCAAAATTTGATATCGGCTTTTGAGAATCTCTTATTTCTTATAGTTTGGCTAGTTGATAATTGTACCTATATTATGAAACATAATAAATCAGACTTGTGCTGAAGAAATTAAGATCTAAATTTTAACCTATCACAGGTTTTGAATTCATTTGAATTGGATTCAAGTACTATTTCCCTAGAACAAAATTAATATTATCACTATGACTTGTATCTTCTGTGAGTACCATTAGGAACATATTAATATGACTGTCTGGATTATAGCTGTAACTTTACAATTTACTTATGTAAATTCTGTACCATTTTCTTACAGAAATGAGACATCAATTAATCACTATTGTAATGGATCAGTTAGATGCAGACACTAAACAAGAATTTCAGAATTATATGGAATTATTTAAATCATGGGGTAAACAAGGAGATGAGGCGTATTTTATGGAACTAAGTCAAACTGAAGCTGATGAGATATTCAGACAGTTGACTACAACACAAAGAATGCCTATGATAACTTCATCCCCAATGCCTGTGGTATCAGATCATGTTTATAGTAGTCAACAAGGAGAAGAGGATCGACAGAGTGATAGATCTCCATCTCCTAGGATTGGTTTTGTTGGACCAATTATAAAGTAAGTAGGATGTTAGTTTCTAGCTCCTATCATCTCTTTTGTGTTGATGTATCACATTTAAGTTGGTGTTGAAATTTGTCCCATTTGTAATTAAAGTGTGTTGGCGTTTTTTCTAGTGAAAAGACTACAGTTTAGATATCCATTTAGCATCCACATCTGCAGACTAGTTTATTACTTTATGTTTAGCACATAGCATGACCACTGATATTTTTATTTTTTGTTAATGCTGTATATATCATAAAACCACTCTTACATATTTTGTAACTTATATGATAAAATCTGTCACTTTTAGCGTTATACATTTTGAAAGCAAAACTTCATAAAAGCCCATGTTTAACAATGTAATGTATTATTTCAGGTTATTAACATATCCACCACCACCAGAGAAAGGAGGTATATGTATAACGAATGAAGATTTATATTGTTTACAAGAAGGAGAATTCTTAAATGATGTCATTATTGACTTCTATCTTAAGTAAGTTTCATTTCTTTTTTATTCATTTACGTGGTAAAATAACCATGCTGGTCTCATACACTGAGACATGTTTTGTTTATTTTCTTCAAAATATGTTAATCAGGACCGTAGAAAGCATTTTTAGATCAGGGGATGGGGGAGAATAATTCTTTTTTGGAGGGCAGATTTTTTGGTGGGAAAGAAATCAATCATTAGCTTATTTTTTGTAAATCCTGTTTAGCCTTAATCATAATAATTCAATAATTGTTGTTAGAGGGGCTTACTTAGCCTCCCTTAGCACCCCTGTTCCTATGGGCATGTGAAGGTCTCTTTGAAATGATTCAATTTTACCATACCAGCAACTACAAAAACACATTTTCAATTTGTAACCTAACATGCTTCTATCTATGTAAATGAGACGTTATTTATATTTCAGATATTTGTTACGTGATAAATTAACACAGATAGATAGAGAGAGAACACATATATTTAGTTCATTTTTTTATAAAAGACTTACACAACGTATTAGAGGTGCTGCTTTGGATGATGACCCTAGGTTATCGTAAGTATTGTTATATGATTCTTTAACATACCGTTTATACCAGTCTATGTCATAAAATTTTATTTAGTTTTTCATAATGGGGGTGCAATGGATTCATCCCATTTGTTACGTGGATTGGCTGTTGATCTGTCCATTATTTTGCAGTAGTCTTTATTATTATTTTATAAATAAATTTCGGCTAATAGTTTGGCGAAACATGTGCGGTATGGTGGGCGGGCATCCGGTGTCGTTAACAATTGCCTTAAAATTTTCAATTTAGTATATGTCTGCCATTTATTGTCAGATCTTTATGAAACTTCATAAAATGATAACATACCATGTGGTTAACAGAATTAGAAAGTAACCACATCTCTACCTGCCTTTATTATGGATTATTTCCCTTTGTAATTTTTGCGTTAAAGTTAATAAATCCGGCGGCTTTAATGTGGTTTCCACATTACATTTCTTGTTTTACAATTTCAACTGTGAAAGTATGAAGTTATATGTTTTACGAAGACCAAAGTGACTTGTTTTATTCCATGATATCCATAGATTTATGTATTGTTTAATAATGAGTTTACTACAGAATTCTTGAATTTCTATATTTATTTTAGATTGCCTGAAAAGAGACATGCTAGAGTTAAAACTTGGACTAGACATGTAGATTTGTTTAAAAAAGATTTCATTGTTATACCTATCAATGAACAGTAAGTTTATTTAATTTTTACATGATTTATAACTATTTAGTTTCATATACAATAATAGTGTATAACAGTCTATGCGAGAGTTGATACTAACAGTGTCCCAGAGTTCTGAGGATGCCTAAAACTCAGTTGGAATCTCGGTGATATTAAGTAGGGGTTTCTGTCAGGACCCTAGAAAAAATTATATGAGTTTGAGCGTCCATGAATGATTTGTCACAAATCTGAATCCAAAAATTGTCTTTTTTGGAGGAATCCTTTAAGCTAAGAAGAAATCTTTGAATAACTGATTGTGGATTCAATAAGAAGGCAAAAGGTATGTAACTGGGTTGTACTAAGTGTATGGTCTATGATATCAATCAGCCAATAAGCTAAGTATGTAGAGCATCAAACTTGCAAGCAGGTGGTCTAGGATTCAAGCCTCACATCAGGTACCTAACTTCCATCTTCCTGTTACACATGTATTGTATTATGTTTTATTTTCAGTGCTCACTGGTTCCTGGCTATAATATGTTTCCCTGGTTTACAAGGTCCAGTATATTAAGTTTTATTTTATTTTCAGTGCTCACTGGTTCCTGGCTATAATATGTTTCCCCGGTTTACAAGGTCCAGTAGAGAACAGTTACATTCCTAAACCTATAACAGCTTTACCAGCTGAGATGGCTGCTATACCAAGTCCACCACAACCTATGGAAGATGAAGGTGAAGAAAATATGGAAACAGATGAAGGAGAGGTTCGAATCTTGTTTTATATATTAAATGATTATTCTAAAGTTCCACTATTAGGACTATTACCATATATGGTCTTATATGGGAAATGGTCTTGTAAAATAAAGGGATCTTCTTTCTTCTCAAATTAAGCATTTGGGACTTTAAAATTGTCAAAAATCACATGATTTTGCAGTAACTAAGGTGATTTTGATAGCAGATTTGAGGTATCTATTTAACAATCTTACAACTTGAGGAAACAGCCAGCAAACTTAATAAAATATTTTCAGTCAAAATGAATTTGCATAAACTTAACATGTTTGGAATGACTTTTCATAGCAGTCGGTTACATGTTCTTATCACTGCAGTATTTTATCTGTCGTTAGTGCATATGACTTATACAGTATTTTAATCACAACTGTAAAAGCTTTTTCATTACATTTCTCAAAATATTGTAGTGTGAATATTGAAATAAATTTGATTTTTCTATGAATTTACTGATTTCAGTATTTTGAGAATAAATTACTCTACATTTGTATGTAAGTTATATGAAATATGCCTATTTCAGTAATTTGAAATTAGGTTTTCAGTATCTTATAAAACTTTCAACTTCCACCCATGCTATATGGATGACAAATCATGAAAAATGTACAGTTTAGATTAGTTATTTAATACTTGTATGTATTGTTTCAGAATCCACTGCCTAATACAACAGCAAATCAAAAACCTGAAACTAGTGAAGTCAGTAACACTGATCAGACTGTGCCACAGACTGAGTCATCACAGGAGTCAACTCCTGGTCAAAATGATGAGTCACAGTCTACACCACCTTCAGAAAATATGGATACCAGTCAAGAAACACCAGTTGAAGGTGAAAAACCTGATGGATCAATGGATGTGAATGGTTCTAATGATGCTGTTAAAGAGAATGAGACTAATGATACTGATGCTTCAACTATGGAAACAGAAAAATCTCAGGACCAGTCTGAGTCTAATCAAACAGAAACTGCCTCAAAGAATTTTAAATACCCCAAAGTGTGTTCTATATTGAAGGTAAGTGTATGGTCTTGAAAATATTTTAACAAATAATTATTTTATTTAAGTTATTAACTTTGATAGAAGATATAATTGTTTCAGATTATAAATTTAGATTTATTTAAACTGATACTAGTGTTGTTATCTCAAGATCAACATAATCAAATGTAACTAAGTCCTAACAGAACATGTAAACAGACAGTTTATCAACAGAAATCAAAAGCAGCTGTTATTATTTTATTTATCAATTGTCATGAAAAATGACATCTCTTTAGGGGACATTTTCAGATGTTTTGTTAAAACAGTGTATGTTTGATCATTCAAAATTTATATTTTATTTTACAGAGTATTAGAGGCACACCAATTAATCCAGATGATACAGCCAACAAGGAAGCTATAACTGGAATAAAACAGTATGTTATTACATAGTCTTGTATTGCTGCCATTTCGGCGTCACTAAATATTCATGTGATCACTGTAAATAAACTTGGCGAACTTGTTTTTAGTTCACATTAATACAGAAACTGGCAATAAAACCAGGTCATATTTCTAATTTTAAAGGTGATGCTGTGATTTGTTTTCTAAAAACAGATTTACCACATTATTAAGATTAGTATGAAGGCATTATATTTGTTTAGATTTAACTATTAAAAGTACATATGTAATGATTCTTAGTCTTTATATTTGTATTGTAAGAAGACTCATTAATTAGTCTGATATAATTTACCCAGACAGAATGTTAATGCAAAACCATCAAATTGTACAGTGCTAGCTTGATAAATGCTAACTTGATCAGATCCAATTTTAATGAGATTAAAGCTTATCAACCTGTGCTCTTTTTCACAAAAAATCTTACGAAAAAAGTTATCGTAAGTCAATTTTATATTATTAGCAGTTCAAAGTCAGATGGATAATAAGCATGATTTGATATGATATTCAAAAGGTATACACAATTCTACACAATTTGTATAATATTTAGAATTGATAAGCCAAAAAATGAGCATATTATTAATGTTTCTTGCTTTTGACTTAGGAAGATTTTGTTTGTAAGAATTTTTGTGAAAAGCACCACTGAACTCTTCCAATTTAGATTCACAATTTATAGAATAATATACTATTTTTCAGACCATGTATTATAGTGTTTGATTCATTGTATGGACCATCTAGATCTAGAATTGTCAATGTATTAAAAGAATATCTTCAAGTTGAGTGGGCGGTGAAGAAAGGCGGTACTGTTCTAAATAAGTCAATATTTAAAGGTTGTGCACCCAAGGTTCCCCAACAAAACAACTTCAGTGATTGTGGAGTTTTCATGCTTCAATATGTTGAGAGCTTCTTTGAGGTATAACTTATTTCTATATTTACTATTATTTAAAAGTCTATTAATTGGTTTTGGTTGTTTAGCCACCTAGCTAGCTCTGTAGCACCAAGTCTACTGGTCAAAGGGTTGAAGGTTTGATTCCCAAGTGGCACATACTTTCGAGGAGTTTGGTCATGAAATAATTTCTATGGCCATTCTCCCTCCTACCACTTTTTTATGATTCCAAATAATTTTTGGGCTGATGTCAGTCACTGATGGAAGTATGCACCTAGTTACTGGTTGACAGCCAAATACAGAGATTAAGCTATTCCAGGAAGGGTGAGTAGGTTGACTGGCCGTCATGATATGACCTATATAATATGTTGCTTAGCTTTAAACCCAACAAAGAAAAGTTGTAACAATCATTAAATATGGAGAAAGTTAACTTATAAGTTGAATGTTGTGAATAGTACTGAGTACAGTTGGATACAAGCCTTGGCCTTAAATGTTCGCAAGCACTTGCAAGAGTTATTATATTTTACAGTAATAGGCAATTATATCAACAAACTCAACTATATGACATTGATCAGTAATTTTCACTAGCCCCAATCACTTTTCCTGTGCTTCAGATTGTGGGTTATGCCAATCACTGCCTTAGACCCCTTCTCAGTTTATTTTAAAACTTTGACATGAAGATTCGACTTGACTAGAAGATGGTGCAATTCAAAGGGACTAAGGCTACAGTTGACAATTTTCCAACTGTAATAAGAGAAGCCCATTATCTGCTAATTATTAAATGACTTCGATTGATATCAAATTTTCGTATCAATAAATGCCATGTTTTTAGTCAGCTGTAAAAACTTCATTATTTCCATTCCAAATAATTGATACAGCAAACTGGCACAGGGGAGTGAGGCCAGGTAGTTGACAGTCATTTCTTATGTTCAATTGAGTGTTCTGTTTCTTACAGGATCCAGTTCAGGATTTTATCACTCCAATGAAAGGTTTGCATGACTGGTTTACTGCAGAAAGAATTGATGGAAAACGTCAAGAATTACGAGATTTAATCATTGAACTAAAAGAAAAATATGAAAGTAAACCAGAAGGAAATTCTTGATAGAACTATATGATCAATTTTGATTAATTTTCTAATGAAGCTTGTGTTTTCCATTGAAAGGAGTTCCAACTGTGTTTATATATAAACAATAAGAAGAGGTCTTGTTCATTGTTATAGATGTTAGAGTTCCTCAAGGTGAAACTTGTAACTATTCCAGATTATGTACAGTATATTGTTATTAACTTTGATCTGAACAAGTGGATATGGTGTCTGGTCACACCAGATATTGTTGATTTTGTTATTAAAGACTGTGAAGTTTAAACACAACAAAAAATGGTTCCAAGCTATTCATTGTAATGTATTTGTGTTGATGTCTGTATGTAATGTACAGTTCTATTGCTAAGCTTTGATATATAAAATGTAAGCACATATGGTGCAATGATATTGAAATACACACTACTCTTCTCTCTCCAATCTCCACCTTATTTCCCTTGTCTAGCTAGTGTTCATTAATGAAGCATTTCGAGGTTGTTTAACATTTCTGGAGGAGTTAATACATAACATATAAATGTATGAAATTATGTAACTTTTTAAGAATGAAGAATGTTTGTTTTGTCTGATAATTGTAAATGCTTAGGAAATTCATTAAGAATATAGTATGACAGCATTAAAATTACCTTCGTTTCTGTGTGCTGATTATACAAGATATTTTATAATCTGAGGCAAGTTGAATGTAATCCATCAATTATTCATGTAGATTTTTACCATTGATTGTTAGCCACTAATTGCCATCCATATTGTTAATACCTATCAATTTATGTGTGTCACATTGTTATATTAACAATATCTTTGATTGTAAAAACTGATTACAAATTCCTTAAAAATAGAACATTGTACTGAATGATAAGTCTTTGAGTTTGCTGAGAGATTGTTGACAGTGTATCTGATATTAATCTAATAATATGTTAGGTGTAAAATCATGTGCTATTTACAATTATTCATCCGGGCTGGCAAAATCAATCATCTGTGTTGTCCCAAGGCAAGTATGGACAAGTCTTTTTTTCAATAACTTTAACTTTATTCTATAATGTTTATATGGACAAGTAACTTTCACCAGTCAGCCAGAGAGGACAAGTAAACAATTTTAAGATTTCGCAAACCCTGAGACTCATTAGTGCTAAATTTTTATTGTATCATCATTATGTGCTATTTGTTTACTTAATTCAGCAGAATCTAAATTGTGTTAACAATGGTGCTGGCATATTATGAATTCATTGGGTAATCATTTTTCATGACTATTCTTGTTTGTGTTGTGTTCATACAAAATTTATATTTATTTACTGCCACAGTTTGACAATGATTATGAATTGAGTTTAAATATAGCAGAAATTTATATCGGATTTAGGTATGAGAGACTACAACGGTTTCTGAAAACTTCACTTTTATCAGGCATTCCTTTTAGAATAATGCTAACCTAGATTTTATCCTCTTATCTGAATATTTCTTGTATTTGGCTTTATCATCATACTCTCAGTTACTGCAGACAATGAAGTTTTTATTCTCTGTTGATTCAACATTGTTGATAATCACAAAAACAACATAATGAATAAAAGGTAAAGTTGCTTATTAAATTACTCATATAAGTTACTCTATACCATCTCGATTTGATGAGCCATTTAGTTTAAACACTGTTAAAGAAATTCAATTAAAAAAGAACTGTCACACACTTTTAACAAAATGATGCTTGTTTAGACTCACTTGTTTTTGTTTTTTCATTACACTTTGTTGAAACTTACGGTATGTTGTTGTTTACTTTTTTAATTTCTTAGATAATTTTGAAATTGTCACTAATAGAATATTTCCAGGAAATCATGTTTATATTTAGGATGTTTCAATTCATTGGATATTATAATGATGGCTTGTACTTAAGTATTTTACAGTGTCGACTGACTCCAGATTTTTGAAGTGTAAAAAGTCTAAGTTGGCAGCTGCTTTATGAAAGAAAGTGTCTAGAACTGGTTCTATCCAGGAGACAATGGATCTGTTAACTGTTTGCCTTATAAGACACAATTGAAAGGGGCCTAAAATACACAAGGATCCAAAAGTTTCTCTACACATGTTAAATTTTGATGTTTTGGAATATGTTTTGATATACTTCACATGTTATTAGTTTCACAACTCATATACAGTTAATCATGATTCATTAGTTATGTCTTTTTATATATTATAAATTTACAATAATAATATAAAACAAAACGTGTCTGCAATAATTTTAAAGAATATTTAAAAAAAAACATGAAAAATTAAATGGGTAAAGAAACTATTTGACCCCAGTGTAAACAAATGAAATTAGTGGACAAAAAGGTACTTAAAATTTTAAGAATAGATCAAGTCAGCTGATAAGGTATAATAACCTGTTAAGAGAGGCTGGTCCAAAGTCACAATCAAAGGTGACAGACTCTCAGTCAGTCAGTCTCAGACTGTCATTAACGGTATTGTATATTGGTCGACACACTGTTATTAAGTTAAAGCCTCAATATCACTAATTCATTTCTACGTCTGTTGTATAAAGAGTTCTGATTACCTTATTTTTTACATTATTTCAAGATTCATTGTTGTATATTATATATATTGTATGTGTACTTGTTAAAAAATGAATATTTGTTTTTTTCTGTTTTTGTAAGGTAAAATATTGGTTTACCTGCATGCTTTGTATTATACTGATGTAAATATGTTGTATTGTGACTAAGTGCTGTTTACTGCTTTAATGCAGGAAAAAATTGGTGAAAAAAGCATCTTTGTTCAGTCATGTGCCCATTGTTGTGCACTAAAAAATGATTTATTGAAAAATAAAAGTGTTATTTTATTTCAACATCGTGTTTATTTTGTTATTTAAGCTCCAAACTTTAGTACATCTGAACACTAGGATGCTTGAAATTATTTATGTAGCAGTTACTGAAGGGCTTAATACACGCAACAACACCATTTTACAGCTGTTTGATCTCGGCCTGATTTTGACAGGAACATTTAATGGGCTATCAATATTGTCTTCAATAGATATTTCAGTACAAGTATTTTGCAGAGGAATGGAATAATGGGTTGGTAATCTCAAGGATTGCTAACTCTGTTTGGGTCCAATCAAAAACCCAACAGGTTTCCTTGAATTAATAAAAAAAATGTTGGATAAGTAGTTGATCTGGAAGCAAATTTTAGAGTAAGCTGTGAAAAATTCACTAGTTGAAAAAATAGCATTTCTTAGCTAGTCATACTTGAGAACAAATTCAACAGTATCATATTATGCATGGATTGGATGAATGGAACAAGAAAGGTAACATGGAAACCACATTAAAGCCAGATTTTTACTCTGAAGGGGTAAGTAGAGAACAAATTGTTTCCTTGAAAGACGGAGCAGTAATCCAGGATGCACGCTTAGGGATGGAGAGGTCCTGGATTCAAATCCCAGTAGGCATTGCTTATTTCCTTGAGCAAGAAATTTACCTGCAATTGCTTCACTCCATCCAGGTGTAAATGGGTACCTGCGAGGGTGGTATTAATCTGTTGTGCAAATTTGTCCGCTGCACTAATATGCAGAGTAAAAAGAATTCACAGGGAGATTGATAGATAGATACCAGTAGCCCGATGACCATGGGTAATAAATGTAAAGTTGGTGAACATGTGTAAGCATGAAACTCAGAATATAAAGTGCCATTACTTTTTTTAGTGCATTAAATCCAACAATAAGCAAAGTTTAAGTTGTTGCGTATGATTATATTCTCATGGTATATCATCACAGACTGTTTTAGTCAAATCATAATTAATTGAATAAAAAGGCTTAAGTTGTGAAACAATTTAGATGCAAGAATCACAAAGGGAAATAATATAATACATGACATTGCACTAAGTAAGAAGTTTCAGTTACTTCATACTTCTGATTTTCTCATAATCTCATTAATGAAATCACAAAAACTGCAAAGAGAAGTCATCCATAAATAAGCAAGATAAAGTCTGGGTTATTTCATAATTCTGTTTATCGCATGGTATATCATTGTATGAAGTTTCATTAATGGTAGAAATAAATGGGGCCTGTTGCCTAGGCATATCCATACCTAGCACTACCTAGCATCAAATTGGGGGTACCAGGGGATGAAGCAATACATGGCCATATGTTTAGGCTACAGGCTCATGGTAAATAAAAAGCTTAACATAAAATTGACTACTGGTACAAGCAATTATCTGTAATTCAGCCAGGTAGAGTTAGTTACTTTATAATGCTGTTCATCACATAACCAGGTAATATGTTATTGTTTGAAGTTTCATCAAGATCTGACTACACACAATACTCCATAATAAGTATACACTTATCAATTACAAGTTTTTTTGTCAATTTTTTGCAAATAGCCAACATCAATTGTTATGTAATCACTCTGGAAGGTAATTTGAATTAAAAGAGAGAAAATAAAAACTCAGTTTCACCATTTTCAGACAAATTATGCAATGATTTATATTATGAGTCATATTTTTCAATTCATCAATTGAAGTGACATAACATTGTGTTTGGATGAAAATTATCAATAAAATTTGATACAATTTTATGTAGCTGAATTGTGAATCAGTATTTTGTTATAGACTTGAAAGAATTCTTAATAACATTTTATGACCAAGTTATTTTAATGTAGACTTTTATTTCTCAATTAATAACAAACGAATTTGATATAAAATGAATCAAATGCCAAATAAAGTATTTGTTTAAGAGCTGTTTGAGTTTACCTTTTTATGAAAGATCACATTGTATAGTGTTTACTTACTTATGGGGGGTAGTGACAGAGATACCGTATCAGCCATATTAAAACTTTAATGCAAGATTTACAAACAGCAATAATCCATAACTAAGCAAGGTAAAGTTACTGTAATTTCATAATTCTGTTCATCACATGATATAATGTCACAGTATGAAGTTCTGTAAAGATCTGACGATAAATGGCAGAGATATCAGACTTATTAAAAGCTTTAATGAAACTGTTAATGACACCAGACGCCCACTCATGCCCAGGTTTTGCCAACCTATAAGCTAAACTGTTTTCATTGAAAATCCAGCTAAAATAATAGCTTTAATTAGTTAGTCATTCTTAAATGTACTCATTCAGAGACTTCAACTTAAGTATCAACTTTTTCTAAAACTATCAAAACTGCATGGAAATATTTTTGCAGGAAAGTAGTGTTCTGATCATGACAATTTTAGTGCAAATTGACATACAACTACAAATGATGGCGTTTCATGTAGAAATATCTACCCCTTATGTCACGGTATATACACTTTTAGTGCATTTTTGTGACTTTGTATATTTCTTGCATCATATAGGTCAATTTGTCTTAAAATAATAAGAATTGATTTTTGACACAATTACTGACAAATAAACCAATTCTGTGAACTAGTACCTTTAAGGACAAAATCAACAGTATCAATACTATGCATGGATTGTATGGATTAAATAAAGTAGTAACAGAGAAGAAATTAGGTTAAGGGTTTTATTTCAAATTCTGTCATATTTTTAATTATTTTGTAATATAATAGAATCCACATCAAACAAGTTCTCATTAGTAAAATTATCACAAAACAACCTGAATAAAATTATAACAATTTATAACACAAACATTTTATATTAGAAGTCAACGTTTCAGCGTGCCTTTGTCAGCAAGTATACTTTTTTACATAAATCAAGCTGGTACATTAGTGGCAGTCCACTAGTGGTGCATTCATATTCATGAAATCCATAGTTGTTTTGTTCATTAGTACATGAGTACTAAAATGTTTTTAAAACTCTCAGTCAAATGATTGTCCTTCTGTTTAGTATCAAAACAGGACTACCAATCATCAGTACATTATTGGATTTCAGTGTCCAATGATCATCAGCAAAACAACTACATATCCTGAACACAAGAGTGATTTTCATACATACTATGTTCTAAACAACCTCCTAAAGGTACATCACCTTAGAAAAGGTGCATGTACAGATAAAATATAAATCTTTGATTAGACAAAGTTCAAGATGGCAATATTAATGCCACATACATCACATCATAAGATATCCATGCCTTTATATCCTGACTTCTTTTTATCTTCAGTACTAACTTCCCAAAGCACAATACTGGATTCCAAATCCAATGGAGACCAGACTTGGTGAGAATTTCTCCTCTGAATCAACCATCTTATAGATAAGATTAGCAGATACAACAACATACTGTGTTGATTGCTGTCAAAAAGAAATTCCCTTTTCTTGACTTTTTGAAGCTTCAGGTTTTATATTCAACAATGAACACACCTGAAAAATAAAGAGTATAAAGACATAAATATACATCAAACCACATGAATTAAAAATGTATCATATTATTTATCACATATTCTAATAACAACAGGAAAAAGAAATTAGTTAAAGTTCTTACTAAGGCCAGCATATCATCAAAGACAATGTTGGTATCATAGGCAGCCAGCATGGTTCCCATACAATTACAATATATATAACACTATATGTACATATTAGGTATACATTACTACTAAAATTGGTATATAAAATATGGCATTGTACATAGATGATTACAACAGAAAGCACATGTATGTGTATTATTTCTGAAAGAGTAGAAAGTATGAGGTAGCTTCTGATCCTGATCGTAATCCAGACCAACATATAAATTAAATAACTTAAAATATTCAAGAAAAAAAGTTAATAGACTATATCCGGAATTCAAATATTTGTGTTTTTCCCTGCGGTACAATTTTTCAACATTCCAATGAAAATATATGTACAAAGAACATAAGGATAAAATCATTTAATCGTTTTTTTGTGCTTTTCAGCAATAATGTGTGAAGACCTTTGTTTGTACTGCCTGTGCACTGACAGAAACCCCCATAAATTGGAGTTCCAAATTAGGTCAATTCTTACATGTTTAAACTTTGTTCTTATTTCTTCTAGTTTAGTTTGCAGTTCAGAATTTTGTGGATCAGAGAAATTAAACTCTGATGTAACAGTAAGTAACTTCTCCAATGCTTTAACAACTCTAGAAAATAAAAAAATATATATTTTATTAAAACATGATCTACTGTAAAAGTAATAAGACAGGCCAGAGACATAGATAGAGATTTCACAATGTGACCATTCAATGTGAACTAGAAAACTCAGTATATGCATGTAGACTAAGTTGAGATTCCTCAGTATCTATTTCTCTGGACAGGCTCAATCACTTTAAATGGAGCAAATGAATACAACAATACTTTTATTATTTTGCAGCTTCAAGCCAAGAGTATAAGACTCTAAGTCTTGCTCTCTTTAAAGTGTATAAAAAATTTAATTGACATATCATTATTTGAAAATATATATTCAACATAAAAGGTCACACATCTGACATCTTCCAAAACCCAAGGTAGTCAATTTTCATAGACAAATGATAGTCTGGGTTACCAAGGATGCACATCCAATAGCTGTAGAAAGAACATCAGTTAAATTGGTTTTTTTTACAATTTAATGCAAACAGTTGATAATGATGTTATTATCATGATACAGAAACAAAAATTCATTAATTCTGTAAGGTTCATTTATAAGGAGATCTACTTTCAGAAGAAAATGAATTTAAAAAAGTGGCTACAGTTTAGTTTATACTAATTTATTTTAGCTCAATTGTGAAATGAGTTCTTACAACTTTCTCTCTTCTTATCACTTTCTAGTCCACTTCCTGACTAGTAAAGTATCTTGCTAAGGAAACAACGGGGTAGGTTTTGAATGGGATTTGAACCAACGCAGAGTTGGCTATCCAATGATTACCAATCCAGTGTTAAACCACTTGGCCACACCTGCTCCAATGACAGCTATGTATATCAAAATATAGTACATGCGTGGTACCTTGGTTTGGCATCATCTTTTCCTTTCATCTCTTGAAGTAATGAAGCTGCATAACCAGCAATGAACCCAACCTATAAAATATACACAACATTTTTAAACTAGTTGATAACTTGTTTTATATAGAAATTACACAACAATCTCATGCTGATACATGTAATTCTAAAACTTTTAAAATCATTTATTACAATAACAACAATTTCATCTGGATTTATCTTAACCATATAAGTAACAAGAAATTTAGAAAAGCACTAAAGTAAATTATGTACTTCATCTCATACTCTAAAAACTGAAGAAAATCTATGCACTAGCATCCCAATGTCTTAAGCTAAACGAATATTTCTGAATGTGAATATCATTTTTTACCAGTATGTCCTTAACATAAAGCTAAGCATTTTATTTAAACATTTTTCTTTCATTGGCCCAATAAAAATAAATTCCAACATTCATTAAGGATTACGGACTCTGAACCACGCATTTGAATTTTATTATCATATTTATATTTTCTTATAAAGCATTCAAAAAGACAACAGAATACAAATTTTAAGCAACTTTTACCGTTCGAAAACTGATTTATGTGGATTTTTAGTCAGCACCCCTAGTTTCAGACAGGATATAAAAAAATTCAACACCTAGAGTTACTAAATCTCCTATAGTTTTGCTAATTCAATTGTTAAAATGACAAAATATACTTTCTCAAGTTCCTAAAACTTATGCCTTTACTTTAAAATACAACTTGATAGGAATTCATTGCAAGAAAGATTTAAAAAATGCATTTATAATGATTAATGACCCACGGCCAAAGTCATTTTTAAGATAACTCAGGAAAATAATGTATAGTTTATTTATCTTTTATTCTTTAAACTAAGAAATTAATGATGCTATGATAATGGTATATAAAAACATGGTATATTATTTTGAAATAAGACAATTAACCACCCACCTGCTAGCTCAGTTGGTTGCATGCAAGTCAACTGATCAAAGGGTCATGGGTTCAATTCCTAAGCATGGCATACTTTTGTGGAGTTTGGTCATGAAACAATTTCTATGGCCATTCTTCCTACAACTAATTCTCAATTACGTATGGCAGTTGTCAGTCATTGACGGAAGTACATGCCTAGTAACTGGTTAACAGCTAAATCCAGAGATTTAGCCTTTTCATGGAACAGTGAGATGATTGACTAACTGCTGTGATATGATCTATACAATGTGTTGCTACAGCGGGTTAAAATCAGCAACAAAACTAAACTATTAAGCCTACAGGTTTAGTACAGATATAAACAAACTGGAGACAAACTGAATGTGACATTAAATCAAGAAATGAAAACTATAACAAGCTAGGAAACCTCTGATCCAATAGATGAACCTTTCTCCCAACCTAGACGATTTCCTTCTATCTCACCCTGATCTCTACCAATAAGTCTTCCCTCTTCATAACCACTTTGTTGACTTCTAAATGAGATAAAAAATGGAATAGACAGAATGATGGAAAAATGTATCAATACAGAAAAAAACTTACTACAGCCAAAGTATACCATTGCACATGAAATAATGGGTATTGTTCAATTTCATTCAACTATCAGAGGTGCATACATTAACTCCGCTGATTTAAATATTCACTATGGTACTTCTGCACTCATGATCTATAGACATATATTTAATCAGTGGAGTTAATGTGTGTGCCACTGACAGTTGCATAAAATTAAACAAAAGACACAATTTGCAGGCTTAGTGCAAAAAAGTTGTAACTCATTCTTTTTTAAATTGTGTTACGACTGTTTTGCACTGATCCCACAACATATAATGTATAAAGTAAAAATTGAAGTATATAAAGAATTAAAATATAGTGCTATCCAAAATTTACATTTACAAAACTGACTTTAGCATTAATACAATTAAATTTTATTTTATGTATTTAAGCATTGCACAACATAGAATAGGTTCAAGTGACATTTGAAAATGGAATAGTTATAGTTCATACAATTGTGACTGCATGTACATGCATAAAAATATATGTTTTTAATTTCTTAAGTATTGGTAAAAAATATAAAAATATTTTCTCACATTTACTGATTATAAAAATACTTAACCAATCAGATATATTTTTATTGAACAAACTGTGTGTATATATATATATATAAAGCGTACCATTTTGATTGCAGTAGTTACTATCCCTTGCATGCGCAGCCTAATGTAATTAGCCTTGGAGGATAATAATGAGATTTTGCTAGTCTGCTACTAAACAAGGGTCAGTCTGCTACTAAACAAGGGGAAATCCCATGTAAAAAGTCATAAATTACTTACATTTCCTCACACATAACAACATCATGGAATAAATCATCTACATCATCCATTTTATTGATAACTTGTAAGTATTCCACGGATGAAACCAAAATTTCAATAATTTCTATCAATACCAACAATCTTCAACAGACTTAGTATTTTCCAGCCAGTTTTACATGAGAAATCAAGCTTACTGAAAGTAGAAAATTAGAAATATAGACAATTTGTTTCTTACATGTTTTACAATGAAATGTGGTTTTATTTAATGAAAATATATGGCTTAAATATAAATCTTATATTTTCATTGTAGTGAAATTTTTTTTTCAAAATGATGCCATCTTAAAAGGTAAATAGGTAGGTAAGTTAATAAGTAAACTTTTTTAAAGTCTTTAATTTTAGTAGATATTAACACATTTAACAAAAAATACATCCGTCAAATTGTAATATGGTTCTATTGGTTCATATACAAATTATGTGCATCAATAATAAACATACAAACAATCAAAAACAAAAGTTTACAATATGAATAGAAAACTATACTAGTATTATTACCATTATAATTGTGGACCATATTGAAAATCCAAATATGTTATCCACAATTAATTTTTTATTTTCATTATTATACAAGTACACATTATAGAACAATATTGTAAACATATTGAACACAGCAAAGAAATAAGTTAACATATACAATGTTGCCAAATAAAATATTTCACATGATATGTTAGCACTACATCTGGTTTATTTATCCGAAAAATACGTCCGATTATATTGATACTTGCAATATTAAAATGCGAGTAAAATAAAAGAGTTTAGGTAAAATATAAAACCAAAGGTCATCAACGGTAATATGTGTCATCGAAGTTGTTTTTAACAATACCAAATTATCAAACAGATAGACAAAGAATAATAGAAATACCAAAGTCCATGTGGAGTAAATTATTCCTCACGCAAGTTCCGTAATCCAAGACAAAACCTACCGGCTAGACTGTAGTTACGGCACTCCCGTAACCCTAAACTTTTCTCACGAAGTAAAAAATTTACGTCGACACCGGTCGAGTTGGAAACATAAATAAAACAATATTTATCGTATTTTTTCTGTTTCTTGTGTGAAATGTCGTAATTGAACATGCCTGCCGGGAGAAGAATATTGTCAAGGATCCAAACAAACTCTACCTATCAGAGTAGTGCTCACAAGACGGCTAATTCCGGGTATCTTTTATTGTCAATTATTCGGATAGCTAATTTTCGGATATCAATTAATTAACAATTAATTCACGTCATCATGATGTGTGATTGACTCCATATCAAGCCTTTATATTTTAAGTTTACTATTTATATTGTCGAAATTACCTCTGATTTTATTTGATTATTTACATCTTATATGATATCATGATGTTAAAGTTTTGTTAAAAATCAATGTTTAATTTCCTCTATTGTAATTTGTAGGCATGCCGATGACAGGGATGCCAATGTCGTTCCCTTGGCAACCATGGCTGTATTACCAAAGCATGCACATATACCTGATATACCAAGGGATACAAATATTGCATTTGAAATGTTGATGTATGTGTTTGGATTCTTTGTAATGTGTCTACAATATATCAACCTATATAAAACAGTATGGTGGTTACAACACTCACATGCTAACTATGGATTGGTAAGTCTTTATAGAACAGCTGTGGCTGGGTGGCTACAATTATAGATAAATCTTTTAGATTAGTTCAAATCACATTCAAAACATACCTAGACATTCCCTTGAGCGAAGACATTTTTAAAATGAATTTTTTCTTTTGGCTCAGTACTAATGGACCAGGAAACAAATACTTGAGTGTAAATAATCTAAGTTATAAGAACTTTTTGGAGTCAATTTTCCTCAACTCAGGGCAAGCTTTATTTATATTGAAATCTTTGGTGATATCTCATCAACTTCTTCAGCATGACTGCTGAAGTCTAAAGCGTTATGTGATACCAGGAGGCTGATGCAAATTGGTAGTAGTGAAACGAACGGCAACTCTTTGTTTTGATCAAATAACAGTAACGAGAGTAGTCTCCCTTTTGTTTACAAGAGCGTCGTGAATTATAATCTGGTAAATTGCTTAGTATTTATATTATATCTACAAATCTGACTGTTTCAGTGATTATTTTGTCAGAATCATTTTGTTTTCTGCAGTTTACAGAATGCAGCACGCCCCGACAGCAGTCGATTAGTTTCTTTCGGGGTTCGTAAAATCTATCACTCGAACGCTTGTTAAATATAATACCTAAGATGCATGGGAGAATCGCAAAAAGGGAAAAAGGTTGAATTATCTCCCTTTATTAAAAATAAATGTTTTGGTGAATCTTCTCCTTTCTCTGTCAAGTTTAGAATTATTGTACATTTTGATTGTCTTAAATTATGTATTGTTCAACCTTTTAAACTTTGAGTTTGAATTTTAAGCGAAAACCATACCTTGATATTATCATTTTAAATATACGTATAGTATTGAATATGCTCCTTTTTGGGAAAAGAATGAATTACTTCCCTTTAGTAAACTTAGCATGTTTGACCTCCCTGTAGAAAGTGGAATGTTCCATAAAATAGACTCGACCGATAGTATAAAAGCAGCGTATGTCTCATTCACGCGGCAGAAATCTGATGACTGCATACAAAGAAAGTTGAAGCTGAATTTAGTCATAGATCTACTGGTTATTTGCTAAACGCTTATCAAGCTTGGTGTGAGCTATCTACTGTACTGACAATTGAACATCATTGCGATTTGTAGGTTGTTAGTGAGGAGGAAGCGCTTTCTTGCTCGATAACGTTGACGGCAGAACCTGCGGGGTAAATCGTGCTTATCCTGGGCTATCCCTTGTTACGTACCCGAGGTTGTAATAGTAGGTAGACTGTTTCCGATCCAAGGAATAAGATTGGTGGTTTTGTTTCTGCTCTTGGTCGTGTTTGAAACATCGCAGTGTCGGAGTTAGAAGTCTGTTGGTTTCAACATACGTTTAAGAACCCGAGGTTTTGTTCGGGGTTTTAGTTTTAGTTTTTGGTTTTGCTTCAGTTCCGAGTTGCGTCTGGAACATTGCTTGTCCGGACTCGGGATCTGTTGGTTTCAACATACGTTTTAGAACCCGAGGTTTTGTTCGGAGTTATAGTTTTAGTTTTGGTTTTGCTTTAGTTCCGAGTCGTTCCTGAGACATTGCTTGTCCGGACTCGGGATCTGTTGGTTTCAACATACGTTTTAGAACTCGAGGTTTTGTTTGAGGTTTTAGTTTTAGTTTTGGTTTTGCTTTAGTTCCGAGTCGTTCCTGAGACATTGCTTGTCCGGACTCGGGATCTGTTGGTTTCAACATACGTTTTAGAACCCGAGGTTTTGTTCGAGGTTTTAGTTTTAGTTTTGGTTTTGCTTTAGTTCCGAGTTGTTCCTGAGACATTAGCTTGTCCGGGCTCGGGTCTGTTGGTTTCAACTTAGGTTTTATAATCCGAGACTGTGTTCGGAGTTGAAGTTTTAGTTTTGGTTTTACTTTAGTTCCGAGTTGTTCCTGAGACATTGGCTTGTCCGGGCTCGGGGTCTGTTGGTTTCAACATACGTTTTATAATCCGAGGTTGTGTTCGGAGTTATCGTTTTGTTAAACGCTTTTGTCTCTGCTCCAGACTGTGTCTGGAACATTAAGTTTGTACATTGTTTTATACTGTTGTTTTATGCTATCGTGTCTATAACTTTTGTTGTTTCTATTGGTTTTCATTCTGAGGTATTGTCTCAGGAGTGTGTATTTGTTTTATGCTTTGTGCCTGTACATATTTCTATACGCTTTTATTTTAGTTGTTTTCTAATCATAAAGCTAAAAAGCTTGAGAAAAATCTGTCTATATATACTTAACATTGTTATTAAGCCCAGAACACGAGTCAGTGTCCTGGGATTGCTTCTGTCTCCGTCCCTACAGCAAGCTCGGACGCCTAGTCAGTCGGTGCTAAGACGAGCACCGACTTAAAACACGTACGCGAGCGCCGGCTTGACGGTCGAGCGCCCAGCGGACACGTTACAGTATAGCTCTCATGTCCAATATTCTATTGCCTTTATTCTAAGAATGATCCTATCCAAAAACCATTGAGCTAGAAACACTTTACGTAGCACTGGAGGTTCAAATGGACTCAACAATGATAGACTTAAGTTGTAAGAACTTATTTCATTATTCAGCTAAAGTAATTTTAAAATATTTAAAAACAAAATTGAGGCAATTTGATATTTTTTCCAACTTTTGTTCCTGATTAGAATTTTAACTAAGCACAAATTTAGTAGGAATTTATTTTGTTACATTTGGTTATAGATGCAATTAATAGTTGTTAAAATTAAAAATGTAAGTAATAACTTAGAATAAAGTAGAATATCAGACAAAAGTTGACAGAATTTATATGCATACATGTACATATAGCTAGAAGTATTAATTTGATTAATTTCTGCTAGACTTCCAATTAGGCTTCAATTTTAGTTGATTGCTTTAGTTTCATGTGTATTTGTTTATATTTGTTTTATTCATTGTAATACTTGACTGATGTGTGTTCTTATGTCTATTTCAAACAGAATTTTTACCTAATAGATCCATATCTGGCTATATTTTTGTGTGTTCTGATGAGTAGAAGATTAATCTGGTGTTTTGTTCAAGAGGTATGTAATCCGTTACGGTTATTCTAAAGTACAGTAGTAGGGTTCTACACCCTGCCATTTTCTCTCCTCCCTTCCAAATTTTCACCTCATTATGCAGAAAAAGTTACTGTGAAACAGTAAACATAAACCAGTAAAGTATAAAGAAGATTGCAAATATGCAGCAATTGCATAAATATTGTAAGCCCAAAAAATGTTGAATAATTGTTAGACTCGTATGAAAAAGACCTAAGAGCTACAAAATTACAACATCTTGTTTGTTTAAGATTTGAATGTACACATGATTTCTCATTTCTGATATTAAATTGTTTTGTTGTTTATTTTCCTTTAATTTCTAATTTAATATAAATATTTTAATAAGTATTACCATTTATGTTCCAGATTTATGGTTCTAAAACCAATAAAGGTATTTTATACATGTTGGTACAATTATGTAAAATAGTGATGGTATCAGTTGCTGTAGGGATTCTGTTATTTACTGGTTATCAAGTATTGAGGAGCTATTCTCTACTATATTGTTTATTTTTATGCTGCCCGTAAGTATCTATTATTGGTTCATTGTGTGTTTAAAATCAGTTAATTGTTGGCCATTTTGATTCATACTTGATCAAGAGGTCCTGGGTTCTAATCCCACTAGGGGCACTGCGACTTTTCTTAAGCAAGAAATTTACCTGCTATTGCTTCACTCTATCCAGGTGTAAATGGGTACCTGTTAGGGTCATACAATGTATGCTCAGCTGTGGCTGCAATCTGCGCTGCATCATAACAGTTGGTGTGTGACTCGATAATTGGGGAAGTTAATGTCAAGTGTCGACTGAATAGTGATACTAGAAGTAGACTTCAAAAACCTTGCTTTAACTTTTAACTTTAATTATCTAAATTATCAATTTTTCTGTTATATTAATGATTTATGTCAATAATAACCCATGCATATTAATCATATAAATTGTTGAGTCATTCTTTATTCAGTGATTTAAATAAAAGAATGATAAGTGGAACTTAAATGTAAAAAACTGGTTTCAAAACTTAATAAATTTATTTTCATGGTACAGAAGGGTTATACATGTTTTCAGAATTTCTGTAATATTTTATTTTATTTTTCAGGATAGTTACTTATATATTTCTTTTTGGACCAACAATTAAACCATTATATCTAAAGTCATTAAATTGGCCTTCACTTGTCACTGAAAAATCCACACCAAGACATAGATCTAACTTAGATAAAGGTATTTATCATACATAGTTTTTAATGATAGTAATAAAGTCGGCACACAGTGTGCTATTGCTCTAGCGTGGATCTGCAATTAAGATGAAAAAAGAGTTATGTACTGATTTTTCATTACTTGCCAATCTGAGTAGTATGTCATCATCACAATCAATAACTCTAATTATTAGCAATATTTTAATGTTTGATCTTGTGAAAATGAGTCTTACTACAGTACAACATGTATGTGACATTTACAAGTCAGACAATCTGAAATGCACCAGTTACAAAGTCTATAATTAGAATTGGCTTTTTCTTAACCAGTCTATCATAAGTAACTAAATCAATCTGCATTCCATCTAGCATTTGGCTCAATGTTTTAAATGATAATCTGGTTCATGAACTTAAATTTTAAATTGTCTTACTTTCATAATTATGTTATAAAGGTAAATCATATAGAATTCATGAATCAGTCTTCAAAAAAATCCACTTGTGTCATTTTTATAAAGTTAAACTTAAAAGGAAGGTTTTAGATTCAGAAGGTGATCAGAATCATGTTTACCATCTTATGGGTCATTCTATAACAAACCACTCAGAAAGTAAAAGAAAATCCAAGTTCAAGTTTTAGATTTTTCTGAAATTTTCACCATATCAAAATTTGATTTAATTTGTGAAGAAATCCAAAATTTCAGTATTGTGCTCAAAATAGAATTATAATGATATATGTTGATGCAGTACTGTTGCTATCTCACATATTATAATGGAAGATAATTTCTATACATGTATATATTTCTTTGTCCACAGACTATGTTTTATATCACAATTGTGTATTGACACCTGATATCATCAGAGAAGAGGTGGAAGTCTTAAAGATTGATTTTAATAACCGAGTGAAACAGATTCTCTTCAACTCTATGTTAACAGCTTATTATATGACATTTGTACCGTTATGTTTTGCTCAGGTAAGTTACTAGACTTGTTTGATGTATCAATGTGTTAATGACAATGTTACATGTGCATAATATGCTGCATTGAGTGTGGAGTGTATTATGTTTAGGACTGTCCCTATTAAAAGTAATGAAATTTGTTAATTGTTCATTTGGATTCTATATCAATTAGTTAGATATGGCAGCCATTTTGATTTTTACATATGGACATTGGTCCAAATAAAATAGACCAATGCTAATTACTCAAAAAAGTAATACTCAATGTTTTTTGTTGTAAGTACAATCGCATAGTCTACAAGGCTAAATTTGTCATATATTTTCTAGTTCTTTAGTCAAAATACTTTGAGATAGATGATTTCTATTCTAAATTGAATGGTATTGAATGTCATTTCAGCACAAAGCGGAACAAAGTTTCATTTCTTTACCTTATTAATTGTACAGAAGAACTATCTACCAACTAGCAAAATTTGAATCAAATTTTCATAGAAATTGATTCAGAGCAAATTAATAGTGACAGTCCTAATCATTACATAACTAAATCCATAACACTAGCACTAGTGAGCAAGAAAAGCTAACAATATTATTTGCTTCCCATAGAAAATAGCATGGCCTCCTAAATATATAATCAAATTTGTTGCAAAACATATATAATATATGTTTTGTTAAATGTTATGCTCCTGTCAGTGGTGAATACGTTAACTGCAGATTTAAATACTCACTACAATACTTCTGTATAAACAATCAATTACAATAGATATCCACATTTATGTACAGAGATTATCACACAAATATCTAGTATTTAAATCAGCAGGGTTAATGCATGTGCCACTGACAGGAAAATAAAATTTAACAATACAATGATATATGAATCTTTCATTAGTGTTTCTGCTATATAAACTCATGCTTGTTAAACAATTAATCCCATAGTTAAATAATATATTCTTAGTACATCTAATAGGTCTTGACTAATTTTTTATGGGCTAATGATAACATGATTTAACCTTAGTTGTTGGCAGTGATTAACCAATAACTCATTGTCTGAAAGTTAAGCTATTGTTCTATTAAATTTATTGAAAGCTACAGTAAATTTAATAGATACATTTACTCTAAAGTAGAGCAAAATTTGCAGATCCATGATGGTAACAGTCTTTATAACTTTTGTTTCCAGTTCTTAACATTCAGAATGAATGAAAAGTGTTTTAGTCTATGCCAATTTTTCTAAATAAGATTTCTGCACATTACTGACAACCTCTAAGGTGTTTAGTTTTGTAAAACTTTCTACAGCCATTTTCCCTCCTACCACTGTATCAAGTAGGGCTGTCACGATATGCCAGAAGCCAATCGGGATATACTGCTGTATGCTGGCATCGTATCACAATACCTACCGCTATATATATGGTGGGCTTTAGATTTGTTGTGCCTCTGCTGTATTTAACATAAACATTGCAAATCTTAATGCAGCTACTGATAGAATCTAGACTCTAAGTATTTATGGTCATTTAGGACTGTGATGCGCCCCCATCGGGTAAATTCTCGTAACTTGAGATTTGATGGAATAAACAATTAAAAACTGACGTTTTGCTACTTTTATTTCGCAAAAGGGAGACTTTTCCATTAAAAATAAAAAATATCGCCTAGTAACGGTACGTAAAAATCGTACTGTGGTATGTGTTGCCATAGCTGCGTATTGCAATACACCGGTATACCGGTATATTGTGACAGCCCTAGTACCAAGTAGGGCAGATGTCAGCCCTCTGGCAAAGGTATGGGCTTTACTAGATATAAGCTTGGATCTAGAGACCTTAGCTTGTCCAGTGACTGATAGAGTGTGTTGGTTTATTGACTGCCTATGCAACTATATTACCTAGTAAGCGATGGAGAAGATGTGTATAGCACCATACATTAGTATTCTAATTACATTATATCTCTAACAATGGTATGTTGTATATTTGGTTTACAGGCCTCAGCTGAATTATTAACATTATCTTCTTGGGTAAATCTTCTTTGAATAAAATATCTTTATTTCTATTGCAATGTATAACTACATTGAACATTTCAGTCTGGTTTACAATCTTATCAACATTTCTCATCATGCACACTTATAAACTATTTCAAGGTTTTTTCTTACTTATCGTTCTTTTTGAGGTTTTAATGTTTTATATAAACCTTTGTCAGCTCACCTGATCACAAAGTGTTCATGGTCAGCTATTGTGACTAGTCTATGACTGTCATTTGTGAAAGTTTACAAAGCGAATCTCTTATACCATTTTGGTCTTCAGTTCCATATTTTGACATGTAGTATCTTCTTTAGACCCCTTACATAGTTTGGTTACATTATACTCTAGGGAGATACCCATGTCCCAGAGGTTACAAGTTTTACAATAAATTTTAAAAATTAAAAAAGTCTGAAACCTTTAGCTTAGATGCATCTAGCAGGGAGGGTCCCCTATTACATTTCCAAAATAAACCCATTCATTATTATTCAAAATTATCTCCATAGCATCAAACAAGTCACAAATTTAAGTTTTCTAGAACCTTAAATGCCTTGATCTCAGGTGAGTGGCAAAGGGTTCTTAAAAACATCTTATTTTATATGTCAATATTGCACCTAATAATGTATTGTTCAAATTATGCACTGTCATTATTATTACATTTTTATTACTTTTGGGATATCTTTGTATGCTTTATGGGTGGAATTCAGATTCAAATTTTGTCTAGTTTTCTTTTGATTTTGATACAGTATAAATAATTATTCATGCAAGTGTTTATTGACTCACTCTCAAAGCTACATTTCATACAATATTTCTACTGACAAATTTATACTTTTCCATCATGTCAGATTGTCTATTGCCTATAAACTGCCTGTGAATGTTACAAATTGTGAAACTATGAAAGTACTGAGATGTTCTTGAAAGTATGAGAGAAAAATGATAAAAAAATATATATATACACATTTTTGTATTATTTTCTGTTTTTCGAAACATTTAGGTTAAGGGTTTTATATTCTTTATTCTTAGGCAATTGATAGGTGATAACCTTGAATGAACACTGCACATTTGAAGTAAAATTAGAAATGTCCATACAATGCTCTTGCTGTAACACTAGTTTGATGAGTTTTTGCCAAACTACTCTTTGTCTTCCTTTAATTACATCTAGTTAAACTGGTTTTGACCTGACTCATCATGATGTATTAAATATTTATGTATGGAGAGTTTTTGTATAAATATCTTTATGTACAGTACCCTCCAAAAGTTTTGAGACAAATTTTTTTTTTTTGTAGAATCCTTATCCTTTCATATATATAAGTATGATTTTTAATAAAATGAAAACAAATTTCATAAAGGCAACACATTTATGAGATTCAGCATCTGATATCCTAAAAACCTCCAGAACCATGTTTATTGTAATTATTTTCCAAAACATAGCTTTTATGCTATTTTTGTAGTTTCAGTTATAATTAAAATGATAAACAAAATTAAAGCAGAACTAACAGGTAATTCAAAATAAACAGTAATCAATTTTATTATAAAAGCTATTTCGGTGGCCTATAAAATGAATATGTCTCCAAACTTTTGGTGGGTACTGCATATCAATGTATCCCATAGTTTTCT
This sequence comes from Mactra quadrangularis, assembly GCA_025267735.1. Classification (NCBI taxonomy): domain Eukaryota; kingdom Metazoa; phylum Mollusca; class Bivalvia; order Venerida; family Mactridae; genus Mactra; species Mactra quadrangularis. Next base: position 36,084,366 of record CM046309.1, on the reverse strand, counting down.
ATCACTATTGTCAAAAGCTTGATATTCTTATATTCACATTTTTCTTAGCATATTCAGAATAATTGTGATACTTGTTGGGTAAGATGATGGTGTTAATGTTGTTTATATTTTTATAGTACCATGTAGTTGATGTTGTTATTTATGTTGTTCTAATTTATATTTCACTTTAGACAATTATCAGACTATTTGTAGATTACATTTTCATTGCAGTATAACCTTTTTGGGTTTATATGCCGTTAAACCCCCCCCCCCCCAAAAAAAAAAAAAACACAAAAAAACTAGTAGGTTATGTTGATTTATATAAAAGATAATGAAATATTGTTTCCAGTAATTGCTCCCTTGGGAACTAGCAATGTAAAAATAACAACTTTGGAACATGAGAAGAAAATGTCAAACTGAGTTTTTCTGCCATACATATTCAAAATTGAACCACTGTTATTAATTCTTTGATATTCCATCTATAAAATTAGTACTAATATTCCTAGATCTGTGTTATACATTGCTGGCAATTATCAAATTGTATGTATATGTTTCCAAATTTACATCTACATGTATATGAAACGTTATCAGGTTTGCTAGCCGTATATAATTGATAAGTGTTGCTAAACAGTATCGCTTATTTGTAAACTTCATAAAAAAGAAAAAAAATATTTTCATTGTAAGAATTGTTAGTGCATGGATTTATCAGTACATAGTTATTGTTATTGTATTATTTGTTTTGATTTAGTGATAGCATTCACTGTTGTTGTGTTATCTTTTATTTGAGAGTCTTGTACAATACATTCTAACCTGTTTTTAAATACCGTCGTTGGGAGTTAGTTACCTTATAAAGTCTTTAAAGACAGAGGTTCTTGAATTCAGGGTTAAATTATGCTCGGTTTATAAGCGAATACTCAGTGCAGTCTGGGGAAAACCTAAATCTTTGAGTGATTGCAACTGTGAGCAGGAACTTTTTTTCTATTAGTCATTGTATTTATTAAATACTTTAAAAACCACATGATAGTTACTTAAGAGACAATCTGTCCATGAAATGTATATCTTCATGATAGTGATATGTTGCTATAAATGCAGGTTAGACTGTATAGTTCAATTGTTTTAACCCTCTATATTCCAGAATTGCATTGTTGTCACATTGATTAGAATATGTTTCCATCTGCATGTATGATATTGTCTGCAACAGCTTTAAACTATTTTTTACTTGCAGACTTGTTTTTCAATGTTAACTGTGCTTATGTGTCATTAAGACTTGTGCAAGTGAATATTCTATTGTTCTTCTTCTAATGTCTAGGTTATACTCAAAAGTCTAATATTTAGATGTACAGACTTTGTATTAGTCCTTTGGCAAAGCAGCTACTAGTATCATACTTGACCTTTTAATCATTTGTATCACAAAGCTTTACTTGATGTACTTCTTGTATTTTCTGAATTTTTGCACAGTGTAATTTTCTATGTCTTGATTTATTTCTGAATTTGTTTAAATATTTCTAGCTGTACCAGGGCCTATCAGCTTTACATCTTTTATCAAATAGTAATGAATTTTACTTTAAGAAAAAATGTGGACAACTGAAAAAAAATTTCTTATTTCATTTGTTAGATAAACTCTGATTAATGTTTTGCTAGTGCATTGAACCCTACAAAACAAAACAAAGAAATGACCTCTGACAATAAGAATGGACCTTTTTGTCCAGTTATGAAAAACTTAATGTTATAAATATATAAATTATGAATACTTTATATTTCAGAACACATTATTCTATGATACATGGTGGGTTGGACAACATGTATTTCTAACATGGTTGAGTGCATTCTTAATGTTATGTGCTCATTTTCTACCACCTAATTATCTAGACTTAATGCATAGATGTGCACAACATTTAGGACGATGGCAGAAAGTTGAAGGAAGACATGCACATGTACCTTATAATGCGTAAGTTTATTTACTCATATTTGTATACATTTATGAGGCTAAAAGATACCACTGACCAAGGAGTTTCAATTTTGAATTGATCAACATATGCTTAAATCCAAGATGAAATATTTATTGACTATCTTAGGGTGCTTTTACCCAATTTGTTGAAGTGTATAAAATTATACATATTTGCACCATTAGAAACCTAGCAAAAATCCATAGCTTGTATGGGATACAATCCAGAACCTTTTGAGCTTTTAGTGGACACTTTACCACATAATAGTAAAAACTAGATTGTAACCTAAGAAGTACTAGTCTTTTTATACCTTCATTATTGATAATTTTATTCAACTGGTTTTTTGTGAATAAAGATCAAGCATAGCATGTGAAATTAAACTGAGACAGATTTATACAAATATATCTTGTGAATAAGTTGAACATTCTAAAAACTTGTATTTTCAGTTGGTCCGAGTTACAAGTATGGCCACAAGGTGCTCTAGTCAAACATGTACGAGGATTATTTAAAGCTGAAGGTGTCAATGTAACAGCTGAACCTGGAAATAGTATGCATGGTAGATTTTATGTAAGTATAATAGAACAGAACAGAACATACTCTTAATTTGCTCACACCAAGATAAATAGTACATGGTACATGAGAAATGCAAATGAATACAACATAGTCAACGAACGTCTTTTCTTACTGAAGGTCAACAGTTCATTGAAAATTAAACACCTAACTAATACAAACACTGAAACAAATGCTGATTTGTATAAAAAAATATCATAATAGTTTTTTATTGGTATTTGGATTTTATAAATATAAAATGGTCATAATCCAGTCAGAACTTGTTATGGAGTTATGCTTCTTAGTATTTTTTTCCAAAAGTAGATATGTTTGAATTCTTGATAGAGTTATACAACTTGGTATTTAACCTCCAGTGGCAACCCAGCATGCATGTCTTGAGTTTCAAGTATGTTCCCTTAGTAGTTTAAATGACTTAAAAGGTATAAAAGTATTCTTAACAACATTAACACCAACAAGACCAATTGAGTTTTATGAATATTGAAATTGATGTGTCATGTGTTATCTATCAGTTTATACACTTTTATTATTTTTCTCTATTTTCAGTTTTTATTTCATCGACCATTACGTGTATTAAACTGGATGTTAGTTCTTACATGGATATTAGTTGGTTATCAATTCTTCTGTTTATTACAATGTAGTGAATGGAATCATATAGTTTGTATGTCTATTGTATTGTTCTGTAACTATTATACTTTGTTTAAATTATTGAGAGATAGAATTATATTATCTAAAACATATAAAGATGACGACAATGGTCAGAACTAGGCTTTCAATCACTATTGTACATTGTAAATCATGTGTTTTATCAATAGTTCTTATTTGGAACTTGAATTTATGGATTTTTTTTCCAGCTGAATAAGGTTTTTGAACCAGTTGCATCCATGCAGAATAAAGTTATTTTCACATTATTGCTGATAAGTATGCAACACAAATTAAATCCTATTGTTCTGTGTCCACCCAATTCATTTCAACTTTGTTCTGCACAGGTACATCCAGAACAAAAAAATGGTTCAGCTGAAAAAGAAAACCAATCAATTTGAGTTCTAAATCAAAATTAATCTATTTGATTGAAATCAGCTCATAGCTATCAATATCTCTTGACCTGACACCTAGGCTACAATATTCAATCACCATACTTTTCACTTAACATAATCCTTGCCTTGCTTTAATCTTCATGATAATTACAAAACAGGCAATTTTAATGTTATTATAATATGACTGCACTTCCATGTATGGCTTTATTTTAAATATTGAATTGAATACTCTTGCAAATTTGATGTAAAGAACATTTTGGTTGAAATGTTCCACTGTAAGGACCCCTAAGGATATTGCAAAATCATGAACTTTTTGACAATTTTTAAGTCAAAAATGCTCAATTTGAGTAGAAAAGGGTCCCTTTATTATGACCACTTCTTTATTACAACTGTCAATTTTGATGGTCCAAATTGTGGAACTTCACTAATTTATAGTATGTTGGTCTCAGATCATAATGTTGTTATCTAAGAGCTGATTTTTATCAGGTTATATGTTATATGTGACATTTTTAAACTATTGTTTCCTCCTTGTTTAATGTTAATCTATCCATCATCAGCCTGTTAATTCATACTTTATAAGCATTTGTTTTTAAGGGTAGATTTTATGTGTTCAAAATTCATGAATAAATTTCTTAGACTACCTTATACCTTTGAACACCTGAATAACTTATAGTTAGTTTTGCATTTGTTTTTAATGTTGTATTAAAGTTCCCAATAAAGCATATATCAGAACCTTGCTGAAATAAAACAGCTGATAATGGGTAACATCTTTTTTGTTTCTTGAATTTAATTTTCTTATATGTTGTAATGAAAGGGAGGGTGCAAAGACTGCATATGATCTCAGATTAATTATATCATTAGTTTAAGGTTTAATAGAGAGTACATGGTGTATTATTTAAGGTAGAACAGTAATTTAAAAAAACAAGTTTGTCCATAATGCAGGGTACCATTATGTGCTTAAAAAATTGTAAAATACCAAATAAGACTTTATATGTTGATTGCATTATACATGATGATACCGTGTGGACCATATTGAAAATTGGTTTTAGCCTAATATGTTATCCACATTAAATAAAGTCGTTATTATGATTATGATTATGATGTAATGAATAAAATATACTGAAAGATTTTAAAATGCATCACCCATTTTCTTCAGGTATAGCTTTGTTTGACAAATCTTTCCACACAATACTTATACTCAATTTTTTTGGCATTACCAATAAAATGTTGAGTGGTACTAAAAATTTATTCTGAGCCATTTTTTATCAAATCTCACACCACAGTGTACAAATCAAAATATGTACATGTATTTCAATGATGCATTTCTAAAGTCTGTCAGTATGTTAGTATTCTTTTTATGTCAGTATTAATGTTCCCAGAAAATGCTTTATTTTCAAAGGAATACATTTTGTTATTAAGACCAATCTGTAAATGTGATATGACCAGACAGAGAGTACTGGTTATGTTTACATCAGGGTATGTTAATAATTGTACTTAATTGAAGTCACCGTTATCTATTTGTAATTCTATTTTTGGCTTTATTTATATTTCATGCTTGCTTTCAGATTTGTCTTTGTCATTCTTTAGTTGTATATTGTTTCATAAATTTAATGTAAAGAAACATTTATGCTTGCTTAAATACTCAATACATATATACATGTGTATTTCTTGCTTAATGCTTTGTTTTTCTGTTAATACATTTATGCCATTAGCTTAGAAATTAAGACTTAATTTTACTTAATGTGTATAAGGATATATCTGAATATATATTACTTGACAAAATATTTATATGTATTATAATAAGAATCATTTCAAAGGCTTCAATTGAGACAACTATAATTAAATATACCTAACTACTCCAACTTTGCTGCACCAACATTTTTTATGAATAATTATGTTTCTAGTTGATAAACACAGTTGAAATGGGTAGATAATATACAGAAAAGTATGGTTTTAAAACCATACTGCTTGAATTAAATTGCAGTTTTTTTTACAAAATTTCTTAATACCGGTACTGTGATTATTATTATTTTAAAAAGTATAACCAATTTATTTGAATGTTTTGTCATATAAAATGTCATATATAGCATTATATACAATTTAATATATTGCAAAAAGTCCTATGTATAAGTGCTTTAAATATATTAATATTTCAAAAATATTTTCAATGCTGGCTACTCCAAGTAGTTCCGAGTGACTTGTTGTAATCAGCGGTCAAAATATCTAAACAAATGATTGTCAAGGAAGCTTTTGTTTCACTTTTATTTTAAAATTTATGGCATAAAGTTTAGTGCCTTCTCATTAAAAGTAACCCCTTATGTTAAAGATTTTTTTGGAAAAAGTTTGAAAAAAGATCAGTACTAATTGTTAAGTGAAACAGCATGTTGAAACAGAAAAATCACTACATTCATTTTACTCTCCATAGGAAATAGGTAAAATAGTATAAAATTTATGCAAGAAAAACCTACTGTGACAGGCATTTATTTTGACTCACACTGATCTAAGTCTTAAGATATACCGGTAGGCAGCACAATTATTGAAGTAAAATTGTAAATTATCAATACTGAATTATACATGTAGTTAAATAATCTGCAATAATATGTGTGTTTTATTTTGTTGCTTATATTTGTTTCTAGAAGGTAACAAGGAAATAAATGTGCCAGTATTGTACCTGTGGTATAAGTGGCCTTTTCTTTTGTAAAGAATGATTATTAATCATAATATCATTTCAATGTCATACTTTGATGTACCATGTCTCACCATGTACATATATGTATATTGTTTGTTTTATAAATGATATAATTTTTACTATATTTGTTTGTTGTCTATATATCCTAGCCAAAAATAGTTGGAACTTGAGGACATTCTTATGACTTCGAAAGTGCCCAGTATAAGCACCCAATAAAAAGCTATGAAAGATAGTCCTCGACTGGTTTGGTCCCAAGCAAGCACAAAATTGCTCATCAAGAATACTTGTGCTCCAGTGGACTGGAATCTCTATTATGACAAACAAGATAGATTATGCCATCAAGAAATACAGTGCCATCCATTATTACCTTTACACTTCTATAAATGTACAGTTTGAGTTGTTTTTTTACCAATACTTAAGAAATTGAAACATATCTTAAGATACATGATAGGATCATAGGAAATGGACATGTTCAAAAATTAGAATTGTGTAAAGTATCATTACTCCCCTTTTGAACAAATGATACACACTGTAATAAATATCCATATGCATACACGCAACTGATGTAGAATTTAATTAGATCAATGAAAACCAATATTTATACAAATATAAAGGTTATTATAGATGGTACTGTATAAATACTCCTATTATGTGATTAATCTAGAGCATAAGAAGTACAGAACTATATAGGTCATTTTCTCAATTTCATGGGGTTTTCCAGCTGAAAACAGTTGTTTGTACCAAATGCACCCGTGCTGAATAGAGATATTTTACATATTATTGCTGAAAAGTTTGCCACACATTAAATTCTATTGTTCAGTGTACACACATTTTGTTCTATAGTGCATAAATATTGACCCCGACCTGACCTTTCACATTTGCATCTAATAATTATCTACACATATCCCGACGAAAGTCAGTACCACACCTATTCTACACTTGACAGCAATCAGAAAATTAAAGAAGTATGTTTGTGTGTTAAGTTTTAACTCATAATCCTCACGGACACGGTGTAATCGAGCATTAATACTACATTCGTATTCAATGTAATGAATATTCTTGCATAAAGGTCAGGTCAGGGTCAATATTTACGCACAATACTATGGAATATCCAGTTCAAACAAAGTTTTTTCAAATGGAAAAACCGAATCAACTTAAGTTCCTAATCAAATCTATATGACTAAATCAAAAGCTGAGATTAACTATTTTTTATTATTACAAAACAAGAAAATGTCAGTGGATGCAATTATCCTCTACTGTATTGAATTAGTGTACTCATCTAGCCACAACAGATTAGAAGTAAACCCCTTTGGATACTCTTCCATCCAGCCGCATATTAAAACTAACAGGGAAGTGGAACCCTAGATAATGCTACATCAGCATGTAATAGACAAGGAACTAATGGCTTCAGGCAAAAATATTTTTACAATTTCTCAATGTACAGCTTGTGAATCCAGCAAACGGATCAATTTTGACCACAAAGGCACAATTTAAGCAGTATGCTGAAACAAGGTAATGTTACTAGCTTATTAGAAACAGACACATAAACTTATGTATACATGACAGAGGCCGATTTTGGCTTCAGGGAGGCAACTAGAACAAACTTTCTAAAAGACCTTAGCTTGCCAAATACATGTATGAGGGCTCTCGAAATAATGGTTTTAGAGAATGTTTTTTGTTGGGTTTAACACCATAGCAGCATATATTATAAGTTATATAATTGCAGTAAATCAACCTACTCACTGCCTGGAAAGGTTAAATCTCTGGATTTATCTGTTAACCAGCTACTAGGTGCATACTTCTGCCAGTGACCGACAACTGTCCCCCTTGATTTAGAATCAGTGATAGCAGGGAGAATTGACATAGAAATTATTTTATGCCCAAACCCCATTTAAGAATGCCCATCAGGGAATCGAACCCACAACCCCTAAATCAGTAGGCTTGACTGAGCCAAGGTCGCAAACCTTGGGTGCAAGGTTTTAGAGAACATTTTACACGTTTTATCATTAGTATTAATAGCACAATTTACTACAAGTACTTTTAGTAGTTTATAATAACTGTATCTAGAAACGACCAGCGCCGCCCGTTTGTTACTAAATAATCAAATTAATTCTAAATTAATTCTATATAAAATAAAGGTAAATTCTACCAGTGTTTTGACAATCTGCCGACCACATTTGGTTTGTCTTTATTCAGAGACTGATGAGTTGTCACAAATGGCATTGACATGATTCCCAATCATTGTTCCTCCATATCCGGGTTTTAGTGTTTAACAGCGTCTGTCTGCTTAATAAAGCACTTGATGCATTATCCTGAGTAGAAATTTTACATAGGTTAATTGTCTAGATGCTATTTTGAGTACTTTCACGTGGTTGATGTATTCCCTCAAACTGCAAAGCCATTGGTGATCCTCGCAATTTCTCAAACAGGCGTAGGACAGACGATGCCCCAGGTCGCGCTTTACAATGATCTAATCCTTTTACATTTAATAATTACATTGTTTGTATTTCTACAATGAAACGAAGTGCAATTTAGCATTCAGAAATTTAAAAATACATATGTCAGTCATATTTTTATACCCATTAAATTACGCAGTAATTCTGAAAATACGCGTTCGAGTATGATAAAATATCACCATTAAAGTACCCCATATGGTACTCATGAATTATATTGTTTTCAAATCAATGCCAATTTTAAAACAAGTCTTTATCGTGTTGGTCCATTTAGCGTGACATTACAAATAACATTTGACCGTTTGCCAAGGTAAATGTTTTGTTAACCGACAATCAATTGATCAATTCGTAGACGAAATATTTTTGAATTGAGCAATTAAAATCAGCCTAGATAAGTTGAATATACGTATGAATTAACATATGATTTAAACAATGTTACATGAATAAGATCTAATGATAGTTAATTTACTTGTGTTATGCATAATCAGTTTTTCTCAAAATTTCAACTGTCCAAAAACTTTTGGAGTGCACTACATAATTAAGATTCACATAGTAAGTGTTTGTTTTGATTATATAGCAAAACTACTTGAGATACAATTTGCGAAGTGAGTTTTCTTAAAATGTTATTTTTAAATAAGATCTGTTGGAAGACGCTGTGACTTGCAAGAAATTAGGTTCGGTGGTAATCCTGAACTAAGGTCAATAAATCAAGTGCCCAAGCACATAGCTCTTAAATCTTATTCATCTTTGTTATAGAGAAAAACTCGGTGAACTTTCCTAAGTTCCTCATGCCTGTGAAGTTATTTCTTGCTCTTTTGTTACCCAGGAGACCATGTCATCTTTTTTATAGTTCTTGTCACTCGTTCTTTCTGTATCAAGATTATCAAAATTCTGAACTTTTTCTATAATTATATTACTATTGTTAAAAGCACAGCACTGACATTATTTGTTGTGTGATTAAATAAATGTACATGATATCTCAAAATCAGTGATGTTGCACCACAAAATCGTATCAAAATTCTGCAGCGTCACACTGGGAAAAAAGACGAAAAATACAAAACAAAATTATTACCAACTTTTCGCAATCGATATGATGTTTGGGGGCAAAAATGTACATTAACTGCTGTTATTCATAATTCTGTGTGATGTATTTTTTTTACTTGTATAAAAATATCTTAGGTTACTATTTGATCCAACTTTTTACTGAAACTTTTTGGAGCTAACGATCAAAACACACTACATCAATTGAAATTGTTTGGGGGAAAGTATTAGTTATTTAATTTAATCCTTTTTTATGCTGGTTGTCTTGTAGTCGCTTTTACAAATTTACTAATACCAACGTGCACGATTAAGATTTTGTCAGTTTAAAGACCGAGATGGTTTGAATGTAACATTGATTTCTAAAACTGAAAGTACAACGAAATTCTCATACGGAAAACCGCTCGGGTGATTCCGTAAACTGATGAAAATATCCGAGGTAGTTCCGAATGCAAAATTCTGTGTACGGTCATCAATGTACGGAATCACCCGAGCGGATTTCCGTGTGACGTCACGATAGTTTTGTATTTTTAACCTCAAATGAATTGACCATTCACTGATTCAGTCTGTACAGACTTAATAATTTGCCCTGCAGTCAATTTTTAGAGATCAGCAAATATAAATTTCTTGTTCAATAACGGTAAATTTCTAAAGATGCACTCTGATTGGTCGAGATATTCGTGAGTGAAACTTTTTCGTGCGTTGTATTGAAATCTAAACAATGGTGTTACCTGAATGTATTGTTGTTTTCAATGGAAGGTGTTAGTTTTTATACGTCAGATAAAGCTCGCACCTGCAAAATCAGTTGTTTGGATACATTCATAGAGGTAAGACATTTTGAAATTTTGAATTTTCGATTGGATTTTACATGTATTGCATTTAAATGCTTGCTAATTAAATTTCTGAAGGATGAAATGGGAATCGTGCAAACTGGTTTTCCATTGGATCTGGAAATGAAACTTGAAGTGGGATCAATCTAGTGAGTTTAAATTGTTTTGCAATTCAATGATGTCAGACTGTATTGACTCTTTATGAAGAACCATGTTTTCAGTTATGAGAATACCCTGTGATATTACTGGATGTTAAGACATTTTTCCAACATGTGTGTTACTATTATTATGTGTTTTTATGGTGATGATATGTACGATTATGAAAATGCTTGTACGTTCATGTGGCTGGATTTGTACTGATCAGTTGTAATTAAATATGACCATGTTTAGACCGACTCTATGTAGTTATGTACTATCTGAATGTAATAAATCCACGAATCTAGATTTGACACCACTGAGGGTATTCTTGACGGTGCTCAATTATGTACAGTATGTATGTATTTGTCTCTATGCCATAGTAAACTAATTTTTACTCATGTATGTTTGTTATTGTTTAATGTAGTACAGATTCTAACCATATTTGTTTTTGTTTATTTCATGTATCACAGACTTCATGATTGATACACAACACTATACTACATGTACATGTACTTGTTGTCCTACCAAACATAGAACAATGTATAATCTAGATGTAATGAGAACTTAAGACTGATCTACCATCATTTATATCTTGGTAAGTAGATTGTTTGTTTATATTATTATGTGTTTATTGATCAGATCTGTTGGTGATTTTATTATTTTCAACTCAAGCAATTCAGTAAAAAATGCTCTTTTTATATTCCATTTTTGTGAAGCAAATACAATATTAAGTGTAACTAGGCAAAAACCCTGGACTTGAAGAATTACATAAACTGTATAAAAAAAATTAAAGAGTCGAATCAAATCACTTAGTAGCTAGGCTGCAATTTGTGGATTGGATGACATCATAAATAGTCTGTATAAAAATTAAAGACTGGTTAGCTGTGGTGCTTTTCACAAAAATTGTTACGAAAAAAGTCAAAAGCAAGAAACATTAATAATACGCTCATTTTTTTACTTATCAATTCTAGATATTATAGAAATGTGTAGAATACCTTTTGAAAGTCATAACATAGTTATGCTTATTATCTGTCTGACTTTGAAGTGCTAATTATATGAAACTGACTTACGAAGATTTTTTTCATAAGAATTTTTGTGAAAAGCACCACAGGTCTGTATGCAATTCATGCTCTTGATGATGCCATATTAAATATAGAAGGGAATATGCTATTGGGTTTAATATAATGTGTTATATTTATGATTGCAGGATGCTAATCAGATGTGTTAGATGCAAGAACCTATTGACATATGAAAACAATGTGATTCAAGCTACACAAGGATATTGAAGAATAAGTTTAAAAAAGAAGAGAAGATAAAAGCTAAGATATTTATATCATTTTTATGTATTTTGTATTTCAATGAGTCTGATGGCAATATTTTCTATTACCCTGAATAGACTTCTGTGATTAATGCTTAATTTTGAAATGATGGGATATAAGTTGCTGCCTTAGTCCGTTGAGTACTTTGATTCAAGATTTCTATAAAAGAAAACTGTCTCAGACAACAGATGACCTTCATCTGTTGTTCTTAAACATATATGTTATCTATATATATGTATTAGACCAAAAGATGAAGATCACCTGTGTCTCAGACTAGCTTACACAGACTGGTTTGTGATTCCATATTTTTATATAGAATAACATTCTAGTCTTGAACATTTATAATTGTATGGTAACTTTGGTAATTTTCTTTTTTTAATTTATTTGATACCAGGGATGAACTAAACACTATTTTTACTCCTTTTGAATTTAAAGGGAGCTTAAATAGTATTTTGTTAATCCCTCTACTTAATAAGAACATAAACCATCAACTTAATATTTTATTAATTTGATTGTTTTTGTTTGTTCGTTACAACACAACAAGAACATTATTCTAGGACTTGATAAAGTCTTTCATCTGATTTTTCTCAAAATTTTGTGTTTACAATTTTGCTTTTGGAAACTTTATGGTTGTAGATATTATTTAATGGGAGGTTACTCTGTATTTAATTATACTCAGAATAGTAATATACTGATTATTTCCCTTTAATCAGTATGCCAGATTTAAGACTTTATCATTTAAAGGATAATTGAAAGCACAGAGTTATGTCTTGAGACCTATCTTTGATTTTTAAACATCAGTATAAGTTGAAAAATCAATGGAAGGTCACATGACATATCCCTGGGGATAAAAGCTAATTGGGTTCAGACTTGAAAATATGATTACTGTTTATTTTGAGCTAATTAAATTTTGTTTCATTTTTTGTTAAATTTCTATCTAGGTCTGTAACTAAGACTAAATTTTAACAATTACTTTCATTCTTAATCTAATGAAATTATTATTTCTTTTTGCTTCAGTAGTGTTTTATTTAATGCTATACATGTAAATTGAATTTTGATTGTCTTTTGATTTTTGTTCGCATTTTACCTTAGGTTTCATATTGGTTTTACGTTTTAGTTTTAGATAGCTAATTACAAGTTTTCAAATCAATTCATTCAATGTATATTTTTGATCTGTACAATAAGCAAATGAACATTATTTATTTTTAAGATTTTAAATCAGTCTACAGTATTTTGTCATGCATTTTTTGAAGCTAATATCCTTTACTTTTCATTATAGACTTATTCTGGGTCTCTGGTTTATTGTTTTTCCATGTAGATACAAACACACTTTTAGAGGTTCAATAAAAAATTTATGTAATGATATTTACTTTTAGTTTATTTTTTGGGTGACGAAACTGCTAAAAGCTTTGTTTGTACTTACATTGAGAAACGTAAACATTTGAGTGCTGGACATCAGTCTATTGAAAAGTATCTGGAATAATGTTCTTGTTGAGTTGTTATATCGGATAATAAACATCTTTACATCAAGTCATGGATTCTGGGGTAGATAATGAGAACGCAAGGTTTGTGGAACCTTGATATACTGGCGGTTGGTTGTGAGCCCAAGCCCCGGACGTACTGTTGATGTCACTAAGCAAGGTTGGGTGGAGTGTCGTCTGATCAGAGGGGTCATATGTAATGTTCCAGCTATCTTGTATTGGCTGGTAAATTTTAATGCCTGAACCTAAACAGTGTTGGTTGGGATTTATAGGGATGATAGGGAGTTGTGTGTATGGGGGGTTGGAAGGGTTGTGTGTGTGGGAAGGCTGGGTTGTTTATGATGGTGGGGTGAGAAATGGTGTTATCTGAAAGTATCTGAGAAAGACTGGTGGGTATTCCATGATTTAATGCTATCAGAAGTTTGTAATGTTGTACAGTGTATTGTATCCAAATAGTGACTGTATGAGGGATGATCCAAAACTAATGTTTTAGTGAGTGACAATTCACTCAGTGTTGTTTGCTGTCTAGCACTTTAATTTTGTGGCGTCTATATTTTTGGATTTTCTATTGGGTTATTTGTTTAGCAGGGTTTAGAATTTGCGCATTTGATTTAATGGGGTATATTTTATTATTTCAAGTATAGCCCGTATTGATGCAGATATATTCATGGGGTTTAGGATTCATTGTTGACTAGCATATGCAATTGAAAATTTTAATTCCACTAAATTTACCGCTACACAGTACTTAAATTACTCCTGTCGTAAGACAGTACTTACATGAGTTGTAGTTTTTGCAAAACTGTCTGCTTCTCTGCTTGGACTTATTAATTGGTAGTTGAATGATTTTCTCTGCCTACAGTTAACAATCCAAATTTGACTTTATTCAATCTGTTGGTTGATATATTTTTATTGTTCATTTATATCAGTTGAGTTTAATGCAATTTACCTTCAGTCTGTAGTTATATTTGAGCATGTGTTTGCATTATATTTGTTTAGTATAGCTTGCTAGCTAGTGCAGTCTTTGAATCTAGCCTGTGGACCGTGGACCAAGTCCATCTAATTGGCTCTCAGTTCACCAAATTTAGAATGTAAGTGGTCTGGCAGTCTACCGTAAGTATAGGACCATCATGTTACACATTAAAATTTATAATTATTATTAGCTAAATTATCATTATTTATCTATTATTCCACATGTTTATAGTTTATTCAATTTTTGGGTATATTGTGCTAAATCATAACAACTGTCTGCATATTTGAACGAGTTACACAGATTTTTTGGGTACAGTAAGCTTTCATTTGGTTCCGTAAAACAGTTCATTTTGTTGGACAGAATGTCCAGTGCTAATGAAAGTTCATCATAAAGACTGATCTAGTGACATGGCATATAACAAAAATTCCTTATATTTGAAATTCATGTTCTTGTAGTTATGACATATAACTTATCTGTTAAGAAAATGCATACATTTTTGGGTTTCTTTGGTTGACTCACAGCATGTTCCGACTCCTTACAAATGCGGGGTACAATATGGCTCCTATAATAGTTTCTACCGTATCATTGCAATGGAAGCTTTTTTAAAAACCTTCCAATCTAATCATTGTTAGTCTGGTGAGATATCTATCTCATATAAATGAGTTTATGTGAAACTTGTGACTTGTGTTGTAGGTATTATTTAAATTTTATTCAACTGCCAAAGGTGTATACATTAACCCCACTGATTTAAATACTCAATACACTATGTCAATACTCATGATTGATTTAGATCACTTGTGGGTATTGAATAGTGAAGTGAGTATTTAAATCAGTGGGGTTTATGTATGCACCTCTGATAGTTGAATAAGATTTAACAATGTACAGTCACCACTGTTACATGCGGGTATACTGATGTATACTCTGTATGCATTTTCTTCAGTTATATGTTGCATGATTTTGGATCATCCCTCGTACAATCAGTCCTTGTTGAGTCCTTGATAAGGTTTGGTACATGTGATTTTCTTTTGTCCTTTGATTGGACCCCTTGGTCTATTACAGTTGTACTGTATTCATATACGTATTGTACACTTTAAGTATTAAAGTGTACATTTCTATATCTAATGATATATTTGGGCTGCAAATGAGTCATTTAATTTCAAATGAGAATCAGCTCTGAAGGTTTACTTTGAGAGTATTATTATTTAATACTCGTTGCATAGCCAAACTGTACTTCAGTTGCAAATTAACTTTGGCATTGTATTGTAAATTTTTCCTGGGGGAACAAGATTTATCAATTCCTTACATTTTGTATACATGTATATATACAGTTTCATACAATGTATTGCATTTATTTTGCCTGTGTTCATTTTTGCACGATTTCAACGGGGTTAAAAATTTGTTGGCTTTAGAATTTTGGCAATTGACCTATATCTCTTCATTGAAATTTGTGTGGATACATTCACAGGAATTATAATTTGTGCTATCTTTGTTGATTGCCAATATAGCGAACATTTAACCCCTGTGAAAAGTACCTGAACTTACCTGCTGCACAGTATTGTATATGAAATTATACATCTCATATAGCTTGAAAGAACTTTAACTCTTAGGATTCTGCCTTTAGTAGAATCAAGATTCTAGTGTTTTGATGATAATTTCGACCAATTATTATCATACTTGGCTATTAATTGTTTTATGATTGTATCTCAGTTTGTTGATAGCATCTAGTGAATTTCATTCTCTAAATTACTTGTTGCCAGGTTTTGATTTTAAGATGATATTTGTCAGCTTTTCATTGCCTGATTAATTTATTGATAAAGGGTTTCTGTGGCCAAGTAGTACAGACTGTTTATGATCTCTTGAACCTTAATTTTTTTCATGTAATTTTGGTTCAGGCTTAGATCTTTCTTTTTTTTTTTGGTTTTTAGTCTATTTTAAAGCTTCCAAATTTGTTAGGAAAGATACATTTATGTAAGTAAAGGTCAGTTAAGCCCATTAGGTATAATATGGTGGTGACTGTGGAGCAAGGTAAAGGCTCCCTCATCTATAAGATAGCGATATTATATCTTTTGGGAAGTTCAAAGTTTTTTTCCTAGTTTAGCAATTGATTTTGCGTAAAACTTTTTATTGTAATAATTGTATGTAGGATCAAACATCAGTTACAGTTAATTAATCTCATCAGATATAATATGGTGGTGCAGTGGACAATGGTTATTGATCCCTCATCTATAAGATAGCGATATTATATCTTTTGGGAAGTTCAAAGTTTTTTTGTTCAGTATTATTTTATAGATAACATTAATTTTGGACTTTTTTGTAATTATTTTTATTTTGTAATAGCATAGATCTTTTTGGTGTCTTTTATTTGTAATTCATTAATTTATTTATCATTTTGCTATGTTTCATCACTTATTGTAATTCAGTAGGTAAACTCGCATTATACAAGGATGAAAAGATCATAAATTAGCAATTAAGACCACTTGACCACTGGAACCCCTATTTATAAATCAATCAGACGATGTGAAAATCAGACATTTATTTTTTTATTTTTTGTATTCAAAAAATGAACTTAATTTTCATCTATAGAGTTTTAGACTTAATTTTTGACTGAAATGTTTAATGCTAGATTACCAGTTCATCTAAGCAGGTTCTATCCATCTGCGTCAAAGCGCATCTATGATGAAATTTAGGTCAAGCGTCAAAATGAGTCTATGATGAAATCAAACGAATGATTCATTCAAAGGAATAATTTAACAGTTTAATGGTTTATTGTACTTCAAATACTTTGCTGGCTTTTGATTAGCAGATTGGGTTTGCAAAAATTTCCATATACACTATGTCATCCTAGGAGTTCATATACGCCGTGTCCCCCCAGGTTTTACTAGGGCTATCTGAATTGAACTTTTGTAGTAGGGTCCCATGTGATTTCTATAGGAAATTTAGGAAATTGATAACAATTTATACTGATATCAATAAATAGTGACTGAAATGAACAGAGTTTTATAGTTGCAGCATTCTGAGTATGACTCCTAAAGATTAATGTCTTCCTGCTGGAAGTTATTTAACATGAACACTAGAAAATTGTCTGATCATTAATCAGCAACACAAATATTTGTGCTTGAATCTTACTATTGTCTTATGCTTTTGTAAGCAACGATATGATATACATACATGCTGAACAGTGTCTGTTTGTTCTTTCCTTAAGACAGCCTATTGATGGCCTGAATTGATTTCATACTAAGGAGTTTGAACAATTTTACCTTACTTATTTATATAGTATTATAAATATGTTGGGTAAAAATTGTTCCTGCCCCTGTCACTGATTTCAATTTTCATAATTGACAGTTTTGTTTGAAATGCAGAGTTTTACTTATTGTATTGATGTGAAATGTAGATCATTTAAATGTTTCGTATGGACATATGACATCTAGTACTGAATGTGTAGTGCCTAAAGTTGGCCCAGATTCTTGCCTTTATGCAAGAATATTCATTTCATTGAATATGTCTGTAGTATTAATACGCGATATAAGTGTATGTTGTCAAAGCTCAAATGCCATTATTAGACTGGGATTCATTTTAAAACATATTAAAGTGTACAATAAGTGTCTATTACACCGTGTAGTATAGGTGTGGTACGGATTTCATTGGGGTATGTGTAGATAATTATTAGACGCAAATGTGAAAGGTCAGATAAGGGTCAAACTCTAGGAAAAATACATTGTATTTTATTAAATTATGATATTATACAATTAACTTAGTTGGCTGATATGCATAGCTTGTGCAAATTGATCTGAGGTAAATTATTACATTACAGGCTTAAGCAACTAAACTTTGGTTAACTGATTGAATGATTGTGAATGATATTCAAATTGTTCTCCTTATCTCACATCAATTTGACTCTATAATGCATAACCTGAATTTTTGAATGAGTTAAGCAATCTGAGTAAATTCCAGTGCTTATGTCTGCATTTAATAACAATTGATTGAAAAATTAAGTTTTAATCAAAGTCAAAATGCTTGCAGTATGCATGATCATTTTTTTCTCAATGTTAAATTTGTCCAAAATGTTTTGAGAACACAGTATAATAAATGAAGCTTGAAATGTGTCATGTAATAAAATAAAACATTAAAGACTTACTGTAATGATATTAATGTTGGCTTTTATAACTATGATAAATATTAAGTTGAATTGCCTTAATGTCAAACTATGTAATGTTACTACTGAAAATTTCAAGGAATATTTACAGTTTAAATGAGCTTAGTATTTTTTAATGTTTCACTATGATAACAGATTCTAAATTAATTACCCCATTTCATAGTTTATGGAGACAATTATTTAATTTTGTAACAAAGGGAGATAATAACTTATTTAAATTTAACATATTTGTCAATGATTTTGCAGACAAAGGTTGTTGAATAGATCTAATACTAGAACATGATTTACATATTTGTAATGAATAATGAGCAATTTTATCTTTTATAAATATATACATGACGTTGAGAGCTCTTCAATGGTTCATTTAAGAATTTATAATAATGAATAATAAATGATTCATATGCGACTTGATCTTAGTGGCATATTTCTAAAAATTCGTTTAAGCTTCATTACCATCAAGGGAGATAATTGAAATTATAAATGGTCAATCTCTAAGCAAAGTTACTTCCCTTGAGTAACATTTATTAATCATGTCTTAATTATATTTTCACAAAAACTGTATTTATGTTTCAATTGATTTAGTTAAGCATCAGAAAGTGTCTAAAATCTAAATACAGAACTATGATATAATATATTGTCCATATATCACCAATCTCCGTAAAGAGATATCCTTTAGACCTCTGTTGTATAATATCTCATGTTGATATGACCTTTGTGTCGACCAATCGATGCGTAGCGTTCATTTAGACAAAACACTACTAATAGCATCTTGATTTTGTAATTTATTTTAAAGCTCAAGGTTTGCCCGCTAATTTAAGGTGATGTTAATCATCTATAGGCTGTGATTAGACGGCTCGTTGCAAATTGTGTGATGTAGACGCTGATGAAGTTACTGAACACATGATCGCGTCATGAATATTATAAAAGTAAAGGTCAGTGAATCGTAACACATATGGTAATGTAACCAGATCCAAAATAAGCGAGTGTGCAAGTGAGCTGATAATTTTAGATTGGTTTTTAATCAGATAGGTACAACACATGTTGTAACTAATGGTTGATTACCATATCGCTTTCTTACATTTTGTTAAATGTAAAATAACGTGTGCTTGATGTACCAGAGCATTGTGTGGGAGGGTGGGGTGGTGGGGTGGTACTTGAGTAAACTATGATCATTGGAATTATGGTACAACTTTCATGACATTAATGTATGTAATGTTAGTATGTGTGAATCTAGCTAATATTATCATTATAAGCTGAAATTTAATCAACGATCTTGACAAAATAAAACAAAACTACCAGTATTTCAATTTAATTGAACTTAATTAGTTTACAATAGTTTACAACAGGTACCTACTAGTTGTTTAAGATTTATGTGTATGTGTGTTTAAATATTCTTACAATTTTATTGACTGACTTAGAAATACTTTAATAATGAACATAATCTTAGTTTACTCCAGTTTTTCAAATTGAAGCTGGCAATAATCTGATCATTTAAATTTTGACCATAGTTCCAAATTAGGTTTCTATTGTAAACAGTTTATACTGAATAGTGGAACTATTAAAAAGCATAAGGGCATAATCAATCTTTTATCAATCAAGTGGTCTAACTATATACAATCTTTTGACCCCTCTCTGTTGTGAGTTTGATCATGAATTAGAATATTCTTCATTTTTGTGAGTAGTATAAATTGTTTTATTAATTTTTAGCAGAAAATTAAGTATAATACTTATCTAGTAGAAAAATGTGGAATCAAATATCAGTAAAGGTCAGTTTTAAGCTCATTAGGTATAATATGGTGGTGACTGTGGAGCAAGGTAAAGGCTCCCTCATCTATAAGATAGCAATATTATATCTTTTGGGAAGTTCAAAGTTTTTTTCCTAGTTTAGCAATTCATTTTGCGTAAAACTTTTGTATATAGGATTAAATATCAGTAAAGGTCAATTAAGCTCATCAGATATAATATGGTGGTGCAGTGGACAATGGTTATTGATCCCTCATCTATAAGATAGCAATATTATATCTTTTGAGAAGTTCAAAGTTTTTTCCCCCATTTTAAGACATTCACTTTTATTTTAATTAATTATTTTTAATTTGTTTTTTGTCTATTTTTGTATTTAAAATCATCATTCTCTGGCTAAAATTTCAAAAATAAAACTTTCAGATTCCACTTATTTTATTTAGAAATATTCTTTTCAAGCATTAAATTAATCGTAGAGAGGGGTCAAAAGATTATATATAGTTTCGACCACTTGATTGATAAAAGATTGATCATGCCCCGGTGTTCTTTGATAGTCAAGCTTGTACTGAATTTTAGACCCAACCATCAGCTTGTGCGATATTGTTGAGTTGATCCAAAATCTTAAGAGGGACTTAATCCTTCTTTCGTAAATGGTTGTGCATTGTCTTGTAAGAATCTAGCTTGTATTAGATAAGGCTGGTTTGACTCACTGACTAAAACCCATAGCATGGAACTAAGGACTGATAAAATTTTGTTACTTGTTTCTATTTTTACTGAAAAATAAATACTACTGTAACACTTCATAATTTTTAATTTTTTTAATTCACATTTTTTCATTCTTTCATACAAAATCCTAGTCAGTAATTTTGCATGGTAACAAACACTTACTGTACAATCTGAACTCATTAGCTCCATAATTGATTATATGCATAATTTTTATAACAATAACCTATAATTGATTCCATTAAATGCAAGGTTAATCAAATTCGGGTTATCTCCCTTGTATCAAGTATAAAGTATTACATTTTTGTTGAAACTTTTTTCATGCTGAACTCTGAAGATCTGAAAATCATTTAATTTGGTGATTTCTGTGATAATGAAGGTACATGTAATTGACTTTTTCCATTGCTCTGTACTCTTGGAAACTTTAGATGTTGGTGTTACTTGTTGGTCCAGATTGCTAGCTCAATGTTATTCTAATTCATATGTAATGTATGTATTAGAGTATCATCGAGCTAGTGACCTGTCCATGTAAGTACAAGCACTGGTATAGGGTGCAAATAATAAAACTTACAAGAGCACCTCATGGATTTCAAATGGTGTACAGCAGCTCTTATACTTAATTTTTGATAAATTGAATACTCTGTATTATTTGCAGAAACTGAATATTATATTTATGTACTGACTGCCCAGTCTTGTACAGAAAACATTGGATAGCTTAGTAAAAACAAAGTGTGCCTTATGTGAGTAACCCATGAAATTCATGCTTCACTGTCTTAACAGGTTAATAAATTAATAAATATTATCATTTTTGTGATTCAATGTTTTTGTAATAGAAGTAGTGTTTCTTTCTTTAAATACAGTATTAAGCTCTGTATAGAACAACCCTTACTTTTTTGTAAATTTTGTAATTGTTTTATTCAATAAATGTAACTATTAAGTCATTCAATCAACGCCATCTCTCCAGTTCCAAGATCTTTTTACCAATATTTACAATACAAATTGAGTAGACTGTGCATGGATAAGTTGCATCAGTTTGTATAATTGGTTACTTCACTTGTGGACACTCTTAAGTGGTATATACCTAGTGTACCAAGTATGTCATATTATTTTCTTTACTCCAAGTACACCTTATGTGCACTTTTTACCCCCCCTCCCCTCCTGGTCCCAATTCATTGATGGCATTTGAAATGTCTAATCACTATATCAGTTAATTATTCCCATGCTTGGCTGAAATTTACACTTGACCATAATAGAAATTAAAGAATCAAATGTGATGGTAGCCATACATACATTTGAATATATCTAACAACATAATATTTTGTCTATTGTCAACTTAATGTTTTCCATTTTCGGTTTAAAATACTGTGAAATGTAGAAACTAAGTATACTTTTTTAAGAATAATATAATTGACTTAATTGTACATTATACTTGTGAATAGCTCTATTCATGGTTGATATTAATGCTAGAAAATAAAAAATGAATCAAAGAAAGTATATCAAATGAAATAGATATAAAAAATATATATACAAAAATAATGGATTCAAGCAAATATAAGAACAAAAAAAAGATGGATCCATGATAAAGTATATAAAATGTATAAATGATAATAAAAAAAAAATAAAAAAAGAAAAGAATAAAAAGAAAAGAAAAGAATAAACAATCCGAGTAATCTAGTGAAGGACCCAGGCAATTCTGGGGGGATAGCTAGATCGGACTGTTATGAAAATCCGAGTAATCTAGTGAAGGACCCAGGTAATTCTGGGGGGATAGCTAGATCGGACTGTAATGAAAATCCGAGTAATCTAGTGAAGGACCCAGGTAATTCTGGGGGGATAGCTAGATCGGACTGTAATGAAAATCCGAGTAATCTAGTGAAGGACCCAGGTAATTCTGGGGGGATAGCTAGATCGGAAGATGTCTGCTGTGTTTAGATGTTAGTTACATGTATAGTGTACAATTATAAATTCTAATAAAATCCTATTATCACTAAATTTATCAGAAATTCAAGTTTGTACTTCAGTACATTTTACTTGTATCTCAGAGTTGACAGAAATGTATTATCATTGTAATACATATAGATACTTTGTTATGAAGTTTTGAACATCAAATTGTGTGTGCTGATTTATCATTTAAAAAGATTCTAATGAATTAAAATGGTTGGCAAATCACTGCTAGTCATACCCTTCCATAAAATTTGCATAAGATCAATACTGGTATTACTTAAGAAACTTTGTTAGCTTCTTGCTGAAGTTCTAAGAGAACTGGTTAGGTGCACCACCCACTACAATTCCATTTATGCTTACGGCCATTCCTGTAAGACTACACTTGACCATAAGCACATTGTTTACTCGGGTTTGTATTGTAGATAGAGGTTTTTATGAATATGAACATGTGTATGGCATTGGTAATGGTGGCTTTTATCCTTAGTTGATTATTTGTTTAATTGATACTGTCCTAGAATTACTACATAAAGTCATTAGTTACTTGAACTGATTTCAATTAAGATATTTGTTTTTTTTTACATTTTTGTTAAGACATATCAAGTTTTGTCAAACTTAGGCTTCACTATAGATTTATAACAGTATATTCAATGTTTTCTGTGCAATTTTGGTCAGCTGTATATAGAATACTTCATTTTTCATGATTAAGTCAGTGTTTCTTTTCCATTCTAAAAAATATCTTCTTTTTTTATGAGAAATCAATTAAATGTATAAAGAGCCATCTTTGAATGACTCTAGATATTTATGAGCATTATAGTTGTATAGTTATGAGAAATACATTATCATAATTTAGATTTTTTGAACATTGTCTGATACTTAGAATATTTGAATACTTTTGAAAGTTTTTTTTTCATACTTTGATTCTAACTTGATACAATGGTAATTTTCCTGATTTATTTTTCTGATGAAGATCAAAAATAACCAGAAATAAGTTTTATATTTTTTGTTTTGGTTTATACAAGATTGTGAGAAGTAATTTCAGTCTATAATTAGCTTTTATTGATATGATTATTGTTCTAATATGGTGTAAATGGTATATTAAGATTCTATGTGTTGATAAAAAATATTAGATCTTTAAAAATGATGAATATCAGCAGTTCAGCTTTGTTGATAATTTAATTATCTGAATCTGCTTACTTAAACTGCATGGTAGTGTGTCGACATCAGCCTTGTCTATAACAAGCTAGAACAACAGCAGATAATGACATTATAATTGACTGAGGTGAATACTTCAATATATAGAATACATGCTAAATTGTGTTTTTTTTCCATCTCTTTATTGCTCTAAGAGATTCTACATACAATTTGTATTCAAAACATACTTAGTTTTAGCAAAATTCGAACAGATTGTTTTAGCTAAAAACTGTAGACTTTTGAGGAAGTTCATTATACATGTAGTTGATAATTTTACAGACTAATAATCAATCATATATTGTTTTGAATTAAAAAGCTGAAGTTATATAATAAACAAATGTCAGGTAGATTTTGTATATGTTAAGATCATGGCTGAACCATGTTGTTTATATGATAATATTAGCTAGATTTGTATATCCTTACATTTGAAGCTGCATTATGCAACTTCTAGCTAGAGATTTATTGGGGTTTTATACTAATACTTAATTAAAAAGGCAATTTTAAGATGAGTTTCTTATTGATATCAGAGATGTAGATGCAGGAGATATGCAACTTCCGCTAAACGTATAGACTATAAATTTCCGAGTTTGTGCCGCACAAGTTTTATCATGAGTGTTTTTTATATATGTCTCTTTAAAATTTTTACTAAATGAAATATTGATGAGCTCAATAGTTTGTATATATTGATTGGGCA
Organism: Mactra quadrangularis; assembly: GCA_025267735.1. Classification (NCBI taxonomy): domain Eukaryota; kingdom Metazoa; phylum Mollusca; class Bivalvia; order Venerida; family Mactridae; genus Mactra; species Mactra quadrangularis. The sequence continues at coordinate 36,059,474 of CM046309.1, read as the reverse complement.
TTAAATTGATTGTGGAAATTGGTACAAATGAAAAGTGAAACATGCTTTTTGAGATATTTGACATCATTCAATATTTTTCGTCTTTCCTGTTAAAACTTTAGACTTTGTGTGTTGATAGAAATAATGCTATAGAGGTTTAAATGGATTTCAATACAAAAGTTTAACCTTTAACACTAAATAATGATTAGTTTGGAAGCAATCATCTGTGATTTTTTCCCCAGTAATTGTTTATTTTGGGGTTAAGAATAATAGAAACTAGTTTAATGAAATGAGTTATTACATCATATTAATTATTTTGACTTTGTGCAGTTTGTAATGGTCAAACTCCATCTTTGGACTGTATATGCATTAAATATACCCTAGTGAATTTGTTAGGCAGTAGGAATTAACATATAAGATAAATTATGAAGCTAAAAACATGTGAAACAAGATCTACAAATAATAGTCATAATATTATCCTAATCAAATTAAAACCTTGTGTTGGATGAGAGAAAAAGAAGTAACAATGTTACTATTGATCTGGTAGAGAAAACATATTAATCTACATTGACTTGTTTTGGGTCTTAGGAATGCACTTATAATGTGCATGTTTTAGTGTATAATCTACCTTTCACATCAATGCATTCAGGTAGAATTCTGCATTTCAGCAAAACATAGGAATATATTGAAGGATATCAGTTCACGGACCTAGTACATCAGACAATAGATTATGTTGGATGTACTGGGGTTCATGAACTGAAACTATTTCCATTCCCATCCATTGGGCCCATCCATCCTTGGGTGTTTTAAATTAAGGTTTTGTTTTGGTACAATACACTGTACAACATTACAAATTTCTGATAGTACGAAATCATGGAAATGCCACCAACTTTCTCAGAGAACTCAGAGAAGCATCATTTTAAACCTCTCCCTCTCATAAACACCCACCTCTCATGCATGCTCCCTTCTGCCTCTCGGACCACCCTCTCCTTGTCAACCCCCTATAAATTTCGCTGGCGCTGTTTGGGTTACCCAGTCTGCAAGGTACTTGAACATTATGTATGCCAAAAACCCTCCAGGATATTTCCGGTCAGGCTTTGGCACGTTCTCAGCTCATGTGATATCAGCACCACTGGAAGGGCCTAGCACGCGGGTTCATGTATCTCAAACTAAGGTATTGAAGGGGAAAGCAAGGCTTGTTAGTATCATGTCTGCCTCAGGGTCCATGACTGGAAGTAAAGATTTGTTATTTTAGTTGTGTTCAAATGATTGTTTATATTGGATAAAATACAAGATGAGTTAATTATTTCCAGTGGGTGTTTCTTTTTTACATTTCAGTATTTGTAAACTTGAAGAAGAAGAAGTGTGGATCTATCTGGGAAATGGAGATTACAATCAACATGCGGGAGGTATTATGACTTTGGGTATATCTATTTATGATTTTAGGGTTTTGTCTTTATTTAATTCTTGTATATTTATTCATTATTTATTTTATTGGTATATTTATTCATTTATTATTTAACAAGGGTGGGTGTTTTTTACATTTCAGTATATTTGTTAACTTGAAGAAGAAGTGTGGATTTATTTTGGAAATGCATAATGACAATCAACATATGGAGTGTATTATGACTGAAGGTATGTTTATTTATCATTTAAGGATTTTGTTGTTATTTACAAATGGTACATATATCTATAATGTTAGGGTTTTGTCTTTATTTACAAATAACACATATTCATGATTTTAGGGGGTTGTCTTAATTTACTACTTGTATATCTATTATGATTTTTCCTGTTTGTCTGTGACTACTTGTACATTTATACATAATTTAGGGTTTTGTATTTATCTTTTATTTGTATATTTATTCATGATTTGTCTTTAGAATCAACTTCACTAATTTTACAAACAATAGGCTTATGTAGTATTTTATTACGGTAATGCATGTATATTATCATACATCAGGAATTTGGTCAGCCCTGCCTTGCATAGACCAACACTTTTCAATTATGCTGTAATGTATTACTAAGAAGTTTTTATTTTATGTTTTTTGTGTGTAAATAATATGTCTTTTTATTCGTAATTTTAGCGTTTGGGTTTTTTTCTATTTTCTACTTTAATTTATTTATTCTCATGTATTTTAATTGTAATGTAAACAAAATAAACTTCTCTTCATATTTTTTTATCAGTTATTAACGACATGCACTTTTGTTATGATTTCCAAATCTTTTTTATATTAACAACTAATACCTTTGTTATGAGTTTTGTGTTTTCTTACATACACAATGAGTTTTTTTATTTAAGTTTAAAGGTACTTTCTTATATAGGCAACATGTACTTCTATTTTAGGTTTTAAGCGTATTTTCTTATTTTAGCAACATGTACTTCTATTTCAGGTTTTACGGTATTTTCTTATAATAGCAAATTGTACTTCAACTTAAGGTTTTACAGTATTTTCTTATATTAGCAAATTGTACTTCTACTTAGGGTTTTAGACTATTTTTTATCTTAGCAACATGTACTTTTAGTTAAGGTTTTAAGGTAATTTCTTATATTATCAACATGAACTTATATTTAAGGTTTTAGGGTATTTTCTTATTTTAGCAACATGTACATACTTCTTTTTTAGTTTTTAGGGTATTTTCTTTTATTAACAACATGTACTTCTATTTCAGGTTTTAGGGTAATTTCTAACATTAGCAACATGTACATTAATATAAGGTTTAAGGGTATTTTCTTATATTATCAACATATACTATTAAAATGTTTAAGGGTATTTTTTATATAAACAACAAATTGTATTTCTTATTTAGGCTTAGGGTGTTTTCTTATATCAGAAACATGTACTTCTACTAAAGGTTTATGGTGTTTTCTTTTATCAACAAGATGTACTTCTACTGGAGGGTTTTAGGTTATTTTCTTTTATGTGCAACGTTTTCTTCTATTTAAGGTTTTAGGGTATTTTCTTGTATTAGCAACATGTACTTCTACTGAAGGTTTTAGGGTATTTTCAGATATATGCAACATGTTCTTCTATTTAAGGTTTTAGGGTATTTTCTTATATTAGCAACATGTACTTCTACTGAAGGTTTAAGGGTGTTTTCTTTTATTTGCAACATGCACTACTACTAAAGGTTTTAGGGTATTTTCTTTTATTATCAACATGCTCTTCTATTTAAGGTTTTAGATTATTTTCTTTTATTAGAAACATGTACTTCTACTGAAGGTTTTAGGGTATTTTCTTTTATTAGAAACCAGTACTTCTACTGAAGGTTTTAGGGTATTTTCTTTTATTAGAAACATGTACTTCTACTAAATGTTTTAGGGTATTTTCTTTTATTAGAAACATTTACTTCTACTGAAGGTATTAGGGTATTTTCTTTTATTATCAACATGCTCTTCTATTTAAGGTTTTAGGATATTTTCTTTTATTAGAAACATGTACTTCTACTGAAGGTTTAAGGGTATTTTCTTTTATTAGAAACATGTACTTCTATTAAAGGTTTTAGGGTATTTTCTTTTATTAGAAACATGTACTTCTACTGAAGGTTTTAGGGTATTTTCTTTTATTAGAAACATGTACTTCTACTGAAGGTTTTAGGGTATTTTCTTTTATTAGAAACATGTACTTCTACTGAGGGTTTTAGGGTATTTCCTTTTATTAGAAACATGTACTTCTACTGAAGGTTTTAGGGTATTTTCTTTTATTAGAAACATGTACTTCTACTGAAGGTTTTAGGGTATTTTCTTTTATTAGAAACATGTACTTCTACTAAAGGTTTTAGGGTATTTTCTTTTATTAGAAACATGTACTTCTACTGAAGGTTTTAGGGTATTTTCTTTTATTAGAAACATGTACTTCTACTGAAGGTTTTAGGGTATTTTCTTTTATTAGAAACATGTACTTCTACTGAAGGTTTTAGGGTATTTTCTTTTATTAGAAACATGTACTTCTACTGAAGGTTTTAGGGTATTTTCTTATATTTGCAACATGTTCTTCTTTTTAACGTTTTAGGGTATTTTCTTTTATTAGCAACATGTACTTCTACTAAAGGTTTTAGGGTATTTTCTTTTATTTGCAACATGTTTTTCTATTTCAGGTTTTAGGGTATTTTTTTTTATTAGCAACATGTACTTCTACTGTAGGTTTTAGGTTATTTTCTTATATTAGCAGCGTGTTCTTCTATTTAAGTTTTTAGATTATTTTCTTTTATTTGCAACATGTATTTCTACTGAAGGTTTTAGGGTATTTTCTTTAATAAGCAACATGTTCTTCTACTGGAGGGTTTATGGTATTTTCTAATATATGCAACATGTTCTTCTATTTAAGGTTTTAGGGTATTTTCTTTTATTAGCAACATGTACTTCTACTGAAGGTTTTATGGTATTTTCTTTTATTTACAACATGTTATTCTATTTAAGGTTTTAGGTTATTTTCTTTCATTTGCAACATGTTCTTCTAATTAAGGTTTTAGGGTATTTTCTTATATAAGCAACATGTACTTCTACTGAATGTTTTATGGTATTTTCTTATATAAGCAACATGCACTTTTAGTTAAGGTTTTAGAGTATTTACTTATATAAGCAACATGTACTTTTACCTAAGGTTTTAGTGTATTTTCTTATATTTGTAACATGTTCTTCTATTTAAGGTTTTAGGGTATTTTCTTATATTAGCAACATGTACTTCTACTGAAGGTTTTAGGGTATTTTCTTATATTAGCAACATGTTCTTCTATCTAAAGTTTTAAGGTATTTTCTAATTTTAATCAACATGTACTTCTACTTATGGTTTATATATTCTGATATTAGCAACATGTACTTCTACTAAGGTTTTAGGGTATATTCTTTTATTTGCAACATGTACTTTTATTTAAGGTTTATATATTCTTTTATTATCAACATGTACTTCTACTGAAGGTTTTAGGGTATTTTCTTTTTTTTGCAACATGTACTTCTACTTAAGGTTTATATATTCTAACATTAAAAACATGTACTTCTACTAAGGTTTTAGGGTATATTCTTACATTAGAAACATGTACTTCTACTGAATGTTTTAGGGTATTTTCTTATGGAAGCAACATTTACTTTTTTCTAAAGGTTTTAGTTAATTTACTTATATTAGCAACTTGTACTTCATTTCAGGTTTTAGGGTGTTTTTTATCAGAAACATGTACTTCTACTAAAGGATTTTGGGTATTTTCTTTTATTAGCAACATGTTATTCTATTTGAGGCTTTAGTGTATTTTCTTATTTAAGCAACATGTACGTCTATTTAAGGTTTTATGGTATTTTCTTATATTAGCAACATGTACTTCTACTTAAGGTTTTAGTGTATTTTCTTATATTAGCAACATGTACTTCTACTTAAGGTTTTAGTGTATTTTCTTATATTAGCAACATGTACTTCTACTTAAGGTTTTAGGGTATTTTCTTATATTAGCAACATGTACTTCTACTTAAGGTTTTAGGGTATTTTCTTATATTTGCAACATGTACTTTTATTTCAGGTTTTAGAGTGTTTTATTATATAAGCAACAAAATGTTCTTCTTATCAAGGTTTTAGGGTATTTTCTTATTTCAAAAACATGTACTTTTACTAAAGGTTTTAAGTTATTTTCTTATATTAACAACATGTACTTCTATTTAAGGTTTTAGGGTATTTTCTTATTTAAGCAACATGTACTTCTACTTAAAGGCTTTAGGGTATTTTCTTATATTAGCAACATGTACTTTTATATAAGATTTGAAGGTATTTTCTGATATTAGCAACATACACATTTATATAAGGTTTAAGCGTATTTTCTTATGTAAGCAACATGTATCGGTACTTCTGTTAAAGATTTTAGGGTATTTTCTTATTATAGAAAAATGTACTTTATAATCTTAAAATTTTCAATAATCACATGGTCACTGAATGCTTTATGTTTTACTTCTTAGGAACGACTGATGGTCTGTCCTACATTGGTCATTTATGAACTTACTATATTTGAGGCGATTTGGAATATCCGGAAAATACCTAGTTGAAAGAAGTAAGAAGATAAAAGATTCAGTAATTAGATTATGAAAATCTTTGGGTCCAGGGTATGACAGAAAACTGCTTCCAGCTGTGGCATCCCATAAATGGATGTGGGAAAGTGAGGCTGCCCTTCACCACAGTTGCCTCTAGGTGCATGTTGTGTATATATGAAAAAGCTGCTTTAACCAGCCTTAAATCATAAACATGAGTGTATGTTTTAATGAATAAAGTTTTTATAGTATAATAAAATTTTGATAGTTTTTTTAAAGTTTTATTTATGTATATTATATAATGTATCAGAAGTTTATGTAGCTACTGAATTTTATCCTTGCATAATTTTGAGTTACTGACCTTCATAGCTGAGGTTCAGGTTTTTCATGTCTTATGCCTTATCATCAAATTAGTTATCTTTTTTGATAAAACCTTCTATGATATGATACTATAGTTTTAGAGGATAATAAGATAAATAACTGTAACTTTTTCTTGTTAAATGCTGAATTACTGTCTTGTATTTACCATTCAGTGAATAATTATGAAAATAAAACCAACAGAGAACATGCTTAAATTTATTTAAAATCAAAATTTGTTTTTTGTGAGAATATAATTTTTCTCTTTACACCATCAGGGTAAAAATATGACTTAAATGTAGTTTCTAAATAACTTTCTTGTCTTTGACTTTAACCGTAATAGTTCACTTACAGCTGTCAGGAATAGTTTTAAGTATTTAAAATTTTTAGACTTTCAATGCATACGTTGATCTAAGATAATGAAAGTAGGCCTATGGTACATTATAATTAAATCCTGAACATAGTTTTTAGAGACTTTTAGTTGCATTGAATAAGGTTTATAGAGATGGCTTGTTAGGACTTTGATTAATTAGTTTAACATAATTAATGCAATTTCTGTATTTAGACGTGACATCAGAATGAAGAAAATATTTAAACACCATTTTGATTAACAGATTTTATACATTGAACATAGTTTGGAAGATAGCTACAAATGACCTCTCCTTCTAAGTGGAAGAGTCCGCGGGCCTCAGAGCTGGATGAACGCCGAGCTGAGGGGGTTGTAAGAGTTGCCTGGTCTTACGAAAATGGGTTCAATAGCATGTCAACTAAACTCAGATTGTGAGCTCTATGACTCAAAGTACAGTGTGTAGAGTTTGTAAACATAGTGGTTGTGAAAATTATATCATCATTTTGTTGTTACTCGCATATAGAAAACATAGTTTAACTGTAACTGAACAATGTTTAACCTTTCTTCTTGCTATATAGGTTAATAAAAAAGTGAGATGGATTTAGGAACACTTTCTGCCTTTGTTGAATGATAAATATTTTGAAATCTTATGATAAAACTATGAAGAGATAAATACTTGACAGAATATTTTTGAACTACATTTTGAACTAAATTTTTGAACTACATTGTTGAACTACATATTTGTACTTCATTTTTTGAAACTATATTCAAATTTTAACATTTTTTATTTAGTGAGACTTTGTATGTAAGATCTTTGATATCAATTAATGATTTAAGGTTTAAATTTTAACTTCTTGAAAATTATTTATTTATGTTATTAGGGTTCCATATTATTAAGGATTTAAACATTTATTTATAATCAACATTGATATGTAATTGTAATGTTAAGGTTCTAAATATTTACAGCTTGAGCATTTGTCTATGAATTTAAGTGTACTATATAATAAATAGTTGCATTTAATCAAATTCATTAAGATGGACTTTCAGGACTTTGATTAATATTAGTAAAATTTGATAGGTACAATTAATTAAAGTAAGTAGATCTATTTGGTCTGTATAATATGACGTAAAATTTTAAAAATTAGGAAGGAAAGATACCAGTATTCGCTAAAATGTAATTTCGTTATTTCGACTTTACTACAGATAGAAGAAATAATACAAAAACTACCATTTTAATTAACAGATTTTATACATTGAACATAGTTTGGAAGATAGCTACAAATGACCTCTCCTTCTAAGTGGAAGAGTCCGCGGGCCTCAGAGCTGGATGAACGCCGAGCTGAGGGGGTTGTAAGAGTTGCCTGGTCTTACGAAAATGGGTTCAATAGCATGTCAACTAAACTCAGATTGTGAGCTCTATGACTCATAGTACAGTGTGTGGAGTTTGTAAACATAGTGGTTGTTAGAATTATGTCATCATTTTGTAGTTACTCGCATTTAGAAAACATAGTTTTACTGTAATTGAACAATGTTTAACCTTTCTTCTTGATATATAGGTTAATAAAAAAAGTGAGATGGATTTAGGAACAGTTTTCGCCTTCGGTGGATGATAAATATTTTGAATTCTTATGATAAAACTATAAAGAGATAAATACTTAACAGAATATTTTTGAACTACATTTTTGAACTAAATTTTTAAACTATATCGTTGAACTACATATTTGTACTTCATTTTTTGAAACTATATTCAAATTTTAACATTTTTTATTTAGTGAGACTTTGTATGTAAGATCTTTGATATCAATTAATGATTTAAGGTTTAAATTTTAACTTCTTGAAAATTATTTATTTATGTTATTAGGGTTCCATATTATTAAGGATTTAAACATTTATTTATAATCAACATTGATATGTAATTGTAATGTTAAGGTTCTAAATATTTACAGCTTGAGCATTTGTCTATGAATTTAAGTGTACTATATAATAAATAGTTGCATTTAATCAAATTCATTAAGATGGACTTTCAGGACTTTGATTAATATTAGTAAAATTTGATAGGTACAATTAATTAAAGTAAGTAGATCTATTTGGTCTGTATAATATGACGTAAAATTTTAAAAATTAGGAAGGAAAGATACCAGTATTCGCTAAAATGTAATTTCGTTATTTCGACTTTACTACAGATAGAAGAAATAATACAAAAACTACCATTTTAATTAACAGATTTTATACATTGAACATAGTTTGGAAGATAGCTACAAATGACCTCTCCTTCTAAGTGGAAGAGTCCGCGGGCCTCAGAGCTGGATGAACGCCGAGCTGAGGGGGTTGTAAGAGTTGCCTGGTCTTACGAAAATGGGTTCAATAGCATGTCAACTAAACTCAGATTGTGAGCTCTATGACTCATAGTACAGTGTGTGGAGTTTGTAAACATAGTGGTTGTTAAAATTATATCATCATTCTGTCATTGTTCAGAACTAGGAAATTCATTTACAGTAGATTTAACTTTTTTTAATTATTGTTTTGGATTAATGAACACAGTCATGTAGATTTAAGAATATTTTCCTCTGTAAATAGATAATTAATATACTTCCAATTCTTCCTGTAAAGCACATTAAACTAAGTAAACAGATGAATACTTAATGTTATGAGCATTGTAACTTTTACTAGTACTTAGTTTTCAATCTTTCTGATTCTTATTTTAACATCATTTTTTGTAAAGATTTAAGTGTTTCTTATATTAAACTTATCTTCAAGCTGTAAATTTATAGTGCTCAGTGTTCAATATTAGGTGGTTTCGGGTATAGCTGTTTTAAAAGTTTTGGAGGCCATACTTACTAACAACTCTTCATTTAGATATTTTACTATATCTAAAGTAAGCATAATTTATAGTTCTTAGTGTTAAGGTGGTAAGGATATGGCTGTAAGGGAGGGGGGGGGGGGGGTTGAGGCCATATTTACTAATAACTGTAACATTAGTTTCTTGATTTTTGAGTTTTGTTTTATTAACAATTCTTTAGTGGTTTTTTTTACTATGTCTTAAGGAAGCATAATTATGTTCTTAGTGTTAAGGTGGTAAGGGTATGGCTATAAGGGGAGGTTTTGGAGGCCATACTTACTAATAACATTAACATTAGTTTCTTGACTTTTGAGTTTTGTTTTATTAACAATTCTTTAGTTTGTTTTTATACTATATCTTAAGGAAACTTATTTTATAGTTCTTAGTGTTAAGGTGGTAAGGGTATTGCTATAAGGGGAGGTTTTGGAGGCCATACTTACTAACAACACTAATATAAATTTACTTATTTTGAAGGTTTTTTTTTGTAATTTTTCATCATTCACCTACATTTATAAATTTAATAAGTAAAAATACAGTACATGTTGCTAATATAATAAATTCAATTATCTGTATACATGTAGCTTAATTGTTCTGTTCTGTTCTACTAACATTAACATTTATGTATAATTTTGTTGTTTCCCCAAATATATGTTATGAAAATCTTTATATTTTTATGTCAATTAAGTAAAAATGAAGTACAATGCTGCTAATATAAAACATTTTTTTATCATGCATGTAGCTATAATTGTTCTGTTCTGTTCTTCTAACATTAATATTTTTATGTATTATTTTGTTGGTCAATATTGTTTGTTATATTTTAAGGTCAATTAAGTAATAAAAATCTTTATTTTATTTTTATGCATGTAGCTATAATTGTTTTGTTATGTTCTGCTTTTGTTCTACTAACATTAACATGTATAATTTTGTCGGTGTCCCAAATATATTATGTTATGAAGATCTTTATATTTTAAGGTCATTTAAGTAAAAAATAAATTACATGTTGCTATTATAAGAAACTAATATACTTACATTAACATTGATGTATTGTTTTGCTAGTTATATTTAAGGTCAATTAAGTAAAAAATTAAGTACATGTTGTTAATTTAAGAAACCCATTTATTTTTTTATACATGCAGCTATGATTGTTCTGTTCTGTTCTTATTTGTTCTGTTATACTAACATTATCATTAATGTATCATTTAATTGGTAAATTGTGTTTGTTTTATATTTTAAGGTCAACATTAGTTTGTTATTGTTTTTACTTTTGTTACATTAACAAATCTTTAGTTTGTTTTTTTATACTATATCTTAAGGAAGCATAATTTATGTTCTTAGTGTTAAGGTGGTAAGGGTATGGCTATAAGGGGAGGTTTTGGAGGCCATACTTACTAACAACACTAATATTTATTCACAAATTTTGAAGTGTTTTTTGTATGTTTTTCATCATTTACCTACATGTAATAAATTTGATTAATTAAGTAAAAAATACAGTACACATTGCTTATATAATAAACTCAAATATCTTTATACATGTAGCTTAATTGTTCTGTTCTACAGACATTAACATTTATGTATCATTTTGTTGTTTCCCAAAATATATGTTATGAAAATCTTTATATTTAAATGTCAATGAAGTAATAATGAAGTACAATGATGCTAATATAGAACATTTTTTATCATGCATGTAGCTATAATTGTTCTGTTCTGCTCTTCTAACATTAATATTTATGTATTATTTTGTTGGTCAATATTGTTTGTTATATTTTAAAGTCAATTAAGTAAAAATGAGGTACAATGCTGCTAATATAAGAGATTTAATTATTTTTTATACATGTAACTATAATTGTTCTTTTCTGTTCTTTTCTGTTCTATTCTGTTCTACTAACATTAACATTAATGTATCATTTTGTCGGTGTCCCAAATATATGTTATGAAGATCTTTATATTCAAAAAAGTACATGTTGCTAATATAGGAGACCTAATTATTTTTTATACATGTAGCTATAATTGTTCTGTTCTGTTCTGTTCTATTAATATTAATGTATCATTTTGTCAGTGTCCCAAATATATGTTATGAAGATCTGTATATTTAAAAAAGTACATGTTGCTAATATAAGAGACCTAATTATTTTTTATACATGTAGCTATAATTGTTCTGTTCTGTTCTGTTCTACTAACATTAACATTAATGTATCATTTTGTCGGTGTCCCAAATATATGTTATGAAGATCTTTATATTCAAAAAAGTATATGTTGCTAATATAAGAGACCTAATTATTTTTTATACATGTAGCTATAATTGTTCTGTTCTGTTCTGTTCTGTTCTGTTCTGTTCTGTTCTGTTCTGTTTTACTAACATTAATATTTATGTATCATATTGTCGGTGTCCCAAATATATGTTATGAAGATCTTTATATTCAAAAAAGTACATGTTGCTAATATAAGAGACCTAATTATTTTTTATACATGTAGCTATAATTGTTCTGTTCTGTTCTGTTCTGTTCTACTAACATTAGCATTAATGTATCATATTGTCGGTGTCCCAAATATATGTTATGAAGATCTTTATATTCAAAAAAGTATATGTTGCTAATATAAGAAACTAATATACTCACATTAACATTTATGTATAGTTTTGTTGGTTATGTGTTAAGGTCAATTAAGTAAAAAATAAAGTACATGTTGTTGATATTTGAAACCCAATTTTTTTTACACATGTAGCTATAATTGTTCTGTTCTGTTCTGCTATACTAATATTAGATTTAATGTATCATTTTTTGGTCAATGTTGTGTTTTATATTTTATGGTCAATTAAGTAAAAAAATTAAGTACATGTTAATATGAGAAACCCAATTATTGTTTATACATGAAGTCAGAAGTGTTCTGTTCTGTTCTACTAATTTTTACATCAGTGAATCATTTTGTTGGTGCCCCAAATGTATGTAATGAAAGTCTGTTTGTATGAATGTGAATTAAGTAAAAAATAGTTGCTCATTAAATTATAAAAAAATATCAAATGCCCATGAATTTTATCCATAAATACAAAACGCACATAAAATTATGTAAAAATATTAAAGGTACATGAAATTATCTTTAAATACTTAATGCTTATGGCATTATCCAAGAATACCAAGCACACATGCAGTTATCAATCAATTCAATAGGCACATGCAATTATCCATAAATACAAAATTCACATGAAAAAATACAAAACCCTTATAAAATTATTCATTAGTGCCATACCCTCATGACATTAATCATAAATGCAAAACCCATATGAAATTATATATGAATACCAAACCCACATGAAATTATACATGAATACCTAATCCACATGAAATTATCCATAAGTACCATATGCTTATGTCATTAATCATAAATGCCAAACTCATATGAAATTATACATGAATACCAAACCCACATGAAATTATTGATAAATACTAACGGCACATAAAATAATCCATCAATACCTAATGCCTATGAAATTATCCATTAATACAAAACACGCATGAACTCATCAAAAAGTCTCAAATGCCCAACAACACATGAATTTATCCATATATACCAGACAAGCTGATCCATGTGCATCAAACCCAGATAAGATAATCCATAAACATCCAACCCCGATGACATTATCCTTATACATCCAACCCAGATAAGATTGTCCATATACATCCAACCCAGATGAGATGATCCATATAAAATTACCCATAAATACCAAACGCATATGAAATTATCAATAAATAATAAACCACTTATAAAATAACAATAAATACCAATCCAACATGAAATTATCCATAAATACCAAACACACAGGAACGTATATCCATAAATACCAACCCAGACTATCTGATCCGTATACATCCAACCCAGATGAGATGATCCATATAAAATTATCTATTAATACCAAGTACACATGAAAGTATCCCTAAATACCAACCCAGACTAGCTGTTCAATATACATCCAACCCAATTGAGAGTATCCATATAGGTACATTCAACCCAGATGAGATGATCCATATAAATTATCCATAAATACCAAGCACACATGATAGTATCCATAAATACCAACCAGACTAGCTGATCCATGTACATCCAACCCAGAAAATATCCATGAATACTAATCCCGCATGAAATTATCCATAAATGACAAACAAACATGCACGCATATCCATAAATACCAAACCAGACTATCTGATCCATATACATCCAAACCAGATAAGATCATCCATATACATCCAACACAGATGAGATCATCCATATACATCCAAAGCAGATAAGATCATCCATATACATCCAAACCAGATAAGATCATCCATATACATCCAACACAGATGAGATCATCCATATGCATCCAAACCAGATAAGATAATCCATATACATCCAAACCAGATAAGATCATCCATGTATATCCAACACAGATTAGATTATCCATATACATCCAAACCAGATACGATCATCCATATACATCCAACACTGATGAGATCATCCATATACATCCAACACAGATGAGATCATCTATATACATTCAAACCAGATAAGATCATCCATATGCATCCAAACCAGATAAGATAATCCATATACGTCCAAACCAGATAAGATCATCCATATATATCCAACACAGATGAGATCATCCGTATACATCCAAACCAGATACGATCATCCATATACATCCAACACTGATGAGATCATCCATATACATCCAAACCAGATAAGATCATCCATATACATCCAAACCAGATAAGATCATCCATATACATCCAACTCAGATAAGATCATCCATATACATCCAAACCAGATAAGATCATCCATATACATCCAAACCAGATAAGATGATCCATATACATCCAAACCAGATAAGATCATCCATATACATCTCAACCAGATGAGATCATCCATATACATCCAACACAGATGAGATCATCTATATACATTCAAACCAGATAAGATCATCCATATGCATCCAAACCAGATAAGATAATCCATATACGTCCAAACCAGATAAGATCATCCATATACATCCAACACAGATGAGATTAACCATATACAACCAACCCAGATAAGATTACCCTGATACATCCAACTCAGATGAGACGATCTATACATACCAAACCAGATGAGATGAGATGAGATGATCCATAATATTCCATGTCTCTTAGTTTTAGTTTGCATATGAAAAATGCATACACTCCGGCTTGAGATAAGACCACAGGTTACGGCAATGGTCGCAGCGCTCTTGCTTGAGGTCCTACTCCTAACGGAGTCCGTACCCAATGCATCCGTCGGGGTCAGTGTTCATTTGCCTTGGTGACAAAGGATATGTATGCACACGTATACATCATCCATAGTGTTTCGTCACTATGTTTAGTGTATACGTCGTATGTCAAAACGGTGCGACTTAAGAGTTAGAGTTAAGATAAGCCCCACCTCTACTCACCCACCCTGAGTTGCACTGACTATTGCTTTATGTGGGTAACTTGACCTTATATTGATGTGTTAGTTCTTTAATGATCTAACTGTATCATGTAAGCCAGTCACAAGTCTGGATAAACAAGGAGTGACCACAGTAGTAATCTAGAATAGTAATCCATGAATGTTATTAATTCTCTGATAATTATTATACAAATCAAACACACTACCCATCAACATACATAAATAAGTATCAGCCAAGCTCTGTTGGATGGAGTTTATGATCAAAATTCACTTTTCAACTAATAACTCTTTTGAAGTAAAAGTTTATCAATGTGTGGCATGCTGCTGCATATCACTTGGGACCAGCGACATGACACTCTTTTAGTTTAATGCAAAATACCTTGTGCTAGTGATCGTTCTCTATGTCATGAGGAGTTCTGAGTTCAAGTCTCAGTGGGAGTTAATTGGCTGGGTCTCAGGTGATTTGTTTAAGTTGTGTTTAGTTTATATTTTAAAAATTGTATAATGAAGAATGTTTAAGCATAAAAGTCAGTATACATCAGGAAAATGTATGCTCTTCATGCTAAGAAAGACAAAAACATATGTAAATATAGTACCCTCCAAATGTTTTAGTCAATAACTTGATAAAATTCTTCTTACAGTATATCTAAGGGAGATAATCCGATCTAGATTTTCCATTCATATGTATTATTGAATTCTAAAATGTTATATTTAAAGAAAATAAGCACCTAATTTTTTATTACTTTCCCCTCTTTATTACTGGAGATTACAACATTTGGAACTCCTTGGCCATGTGCTATTAATTCATGAATTAAAAGGTCAAGGTGTTCCAAATTGATATTACAGAACAGCTAATGTATTAACTATTAAACTTGTATTTGGTAAAACCTGTGTAAGCAAATAATTACCGATGTATATTAAGCTTGTACTTGTTAACTTTTCAATTCAGTAAAGATTTCAGGGGCGCAATATAGTCTAATTAACCTTTTTTATTTCGATATTTATAGATTTGATGAGCAGATCCATTCTGTAGACTATTATGGCTACATTCTGTAGCAAAAATGACATCTTCTAATATTAACCTTAAAATGCAATTAATTACAAGAACCACTTCTTCACTTATTTGCACAAAATTATATGCCCATACTTCTCATCCTAATAGAACTGTTATACTTCAAATCATGACAAAGCATATTACATAAATTTTGAGATACAAACATCCACAATATGCTTACGCTGTTTAGTAGATGCATGATCAACAACTACATGTATGACGTCACACTTATGACGTCACACTTATGACACATTTCTTTGTTTTGGTGTGTTCTGTATGACATATAGTATGTAAGCATGACATTGCTTCAGAGCATTCTTATTTTTATCGTCTTAATAAACATTGAACATATAAGTTCTATGTTGCTGTATATCATTGTATAAATATAGAAATATGTGAGTGACAGACAAAACAAAGTCTGAATATAAGGATGATGGACAAAATTTAGTATAAATATAGAAATATAGGAATGATGAACAATTATAGAATGAATATTGAAATGATGAACAAAATGTAGTATGAATATAGAAAAATAGAAATGATGAACAAAATATAGTATGAATATAGTAATATAAAATAATGAACAAAATATAGCATGAATATAGGAATGATGAAATGATGAACTAAATATAGCATGAATATAGAAATGTTAAACAAACTAAAGCATGAATATTGAAATGATGAACAAAATATAGCATGAAAAAAGAAATATAGAAATGATGAACAAAATATAGCATAAATATAGAAATATAGGAATGATGAACAAATATAGCATGAATATAGAAATGATGCACAAAATATAGCATGAATATAGAAATGATGAACAAAATATAGCATGAATAAAGGAATGATGAACAAAATATAGCATGAATATAGAAATGATGCACAAAATATAGCATGAATATAGAAATGATGAACAAAATATAGCATGAATAAAGGAATGATGAACAAAATACAGTATGAATATAGAAATATAGGAATGGTGAACAAAATATAGCATGAATATAGAAATATAGGAGTGATGAACTAATATGGCATGAATATAGAAAAATAAAAATGATGAACAAAATATAGTATGAATATAGAAATATAGGAATGATGAACAAAACATAGTTTGAATATAGAAATATAGGAATGATGAACAAAATATAGCATGAATATAGAAATATAGGAATGATGAACAAAATATAGCATGAATATAGAAAAATAAAAATGATGAACAAAATATAGCATGAATATTTGAATGATGAACAAAATATAGTAATAATATAGAAACATAGGAATGGTGAACAAATTATAGTATGAATATAGAAATATAGTAATAATGAACACAATATAGCATGAATATAGAAAAAAATAAACAAAAAATAGCTTGAATATAGAAATATAGAAATGATAAACAAAATATAGCATGAATATAGAAATGTTAAACAAAATATAGCATGATTAGAGAAATAAAGAACAAAATATAGCATGAATACAGAAATATAGAAATGATGAACAAAATATAGTATGAATGTAGGAATATAGAAAAGATGAACAAAATATAGCATGAATAGAAAAAATAGAACTGATGAACAAAATATAGTATGGATATAGAAATATAGGAATGATGAACAGAATATAGCATGAATATATGAATGATGACAAAATATAGTAAAAATATAGAAACATAGGAATGGTAAATAAATTATAGTATGAATATAGCAATATAGTAATGATGAACACAATATAGCATGAATAAAGAAAAAATGAACAAAATATAGCATGAATATAGAAATGTTAAACAAAATATAGCATTAATATTTAGAAAAGAAATGAACAAAATATAGCATGAATATAGAAATATAGAAATGATAAACAAAATATAGCATGAATATAAAAATGTTAAACGAAATATAGCATAAATAGTGAAATAATGAACAAAATATAGCATGAATATAGAAATATAGAAATGATGAACAAAATATAGTATGAATATAGGAATGATGAACAAAATATAGCATTAATAGAAAAAAAATAGAACTGATGAACAAAATATAGAATGAATATAGAAAAAAGGGATGATGAACAAAATATAGTATGAATATAAAATGAAGAAACGATGAACAAAATATAGCATGAATACAGAAATATAGTAATGATGAACAAAATATAACATGCATACAGAAATATAATAATGATGAACAAAATTAACCTGAATATAGAAATGATGAACGAAATATAGTATGAATATAAAAATAATGAACAAATTATAGCATGAATGTAGAAATATAGAAATGATGAACAAAATACAGCATGAATATAGAAATATAATAATGATGAACAAAATATAGCATGAATATAGAAATGATGAACAAAATATAGCATGAATATAGAAATGATGAACAAAATATAGCATGAATATAGATATGATGAGCAAAATATAGCATGAATATGGAAATGATGAACAAAATATAGCATGAATATAGAAATGATGAACAAAATATAGCATGAATATAGAAACGATGAACAAAATAAATCATGAAATTAGAAATAAAGAAATGATGAACAAAATGTATCATGAATATCGAAATAAAAAATACAGCATGAATATAGAAATGACGAACCAAATATAGCATGAATATAAAATATAATAATAATTAACAAAAAACTGTATGAATACAGAAGATAAGAAATAATGAACAAAATTAAGCATGAATATAGAAAAATATAAATGATGAACAAAATATAGTATGAATATAGGAATGATGAACAAAATATAGTATGAATATAGGAATGATGAACAAAATATAGCATGAATATAGAAATAATGAACAAAATATAGTAGCATGAATATAGAAATATAGAAATGATGAACAAAATGAAGAATGAATATAGGAATGATGAACAAAATATAGTATGAATATAGAAATATAGGAGTGATGAACAAAATATGGTATGAATATGGAAATATAAAATGATGATCAAAATATAGCATGAATGTAGGAATATAGAAATGATGAACAAAATATAGCATGAATATAGAAATGTTAAACAAAATAAAGCATGAATAAAAAATGATGAACAAAATATAGCACAAATATAGAAATATAGGAATAATGAACAAAATATAGTTTGAATATAGAAAAATAGAAATGATGAACAAAATATAGAATGAATATAGGAATAATGAACAAAATATAGAATGAATATAGGAATGATGAACAAAATATAGTATGAATATAAAAATAATGAACAAATTATAGCATGAATGTAGAAATATAGAAATAATGAACAAAATATAGCATGAATATAGAAATATAATAATGATGAACAAAATATAGCATGAATATAGAAATGATGAACAAAATATAGCATGAATATAGAAATGATGAACAAAATATAGCATGAATATAGATATGATGAGCAAAATATAGCATGAATATGGAAATGATGAACAAAATATAGCATGAATATAGAAATGATGAACAAAATATAGCATGAATATAGAAACGATGAACAAAATAAATCATGAAATTAGAAATAAAGAAATGATGAACAAAATGTATCATGAATATCGAAATAAAAAATACAGCATGAATATAGAAATGACGAACCAAATATAGCATGAATATAAAATATAATAATAATTAACAAAAAACTGTATGAATACAGAAGATTAGAAATAATGAACAAAATTTAGCATGAATATAGAAAAATATAAATGATGAACAAAATATAGTATGAATATAGGAATGATGAACAAAATATAGTATGAATATAGGAATGATGAACAAAATATAGCATGAATATAGGAATAATGGACAAAATATAGTAGCATGAATATAGAAATATAGAAATGATGAACAAAATGAAGAATGAATATAGGAATGATGAACAAAATAAAGCATGAATAAAAAATGATGAACAAAATATAGCACAAATATAGAAATATAGGAATAATGAACAAAATATAGTTTGAATATAGAAAAATAGAAATGATGAACAAAATATAGAATGAATATAGGAATAATGAACAAAATATAGAATGAATATAGGAATGATGAACAAAATATAGTATGAATAGAGGAACGATGAACAAAATATAGCATGAATATAGAAATAAAGAAATAATAAACAAAGTAAAGTATGAATATAGAAATAATGAACAGATTATTGCATGAATATAGAAATGTTAAACAAAATAAAGCATGAATATAAAAATGATGAACAAAATATAGCACAAATATAGAAATATAGGAATGATGAACAAAATATAGTATGAATATAGAAAAATAGAAATGATGAAAAAAATATAGTATGAATATAGGAATGATAAACAAAATATAGTATGAATAGAGGAATGATGAACAAAATATAGCATCAATATAGAAATATAAACATAATTATATGAACAAAATATAGTATGGATATAGAAAAAAAAGAAATAATAATCAAAATAAAGTATGAATATAGAAATATAGAAATAATGAACAAAATATAGCATGAATATAGAAATATAGGAATGATGAATAAAATATACATGGTTATAAAAATATAGAAATGATACACAAAATATAGCATGAGTTTAGAAATATAAAAATGATTAACAAAATATAGCGTGTATATAGAAAAAAGAAATGAACAAAATATAGCAAGAATATAGAAATATAGAAATGATTAACAAAATAAAGCATGAATATAAGAATGATGAACAAAATATAGTTTGAATATAGAAAAATAGTAATGATGAATATAATATAGCATGAATATTGAAATGATGAACAAAATATAGCATGAATATTGAAATATAGTAATAATGAACATAATATAGCATGAATATTGAAATGATGAACAAAATATAGCATGAATATAGAAATATAGGAATGTTAAACAAAATATAGCACGAATGGAGGAATAATGAACAAATATAGCATGAATATAGAAATATAGAAATGACGAACAAAATATAGTATGAACATAGGAATTATGAACAAAATATAGCATGAATATAAAAAAAAAGAAATGATGAACAAAGTATAGTATGAATATAGAAATACAGGAATGATGAAAAAAATATAGCATGAATATAGAAAATAGAAATGATGAACAAAAAAAGTATGAATATAGAAATTTAGGAATGATGAACAAAATAAAGTATGAATATAAAATGTAGAAACGATGAACAAAAAGCATGAATATAGAAAAGATAAACAACATATATCATGAATATAGAAATTTTAGCATGAATATAGAAATGATGAACAAAATATAGCATGAATGTAGAAATATAGTAATGATGAACATAATATAGCATGGATATAGAAATATAGTAATGATGATCAAAATATAGCATGAATATAGAAATAATGAACAAATTATAGCAAAAATATAGATTATAGTAATGATGAACAAAATATAGCATGAATATAGAAAATGATGAACAAAATATAGCATGAATATAGAAATTCAGAAATGATGAACAAAATATAGCATGAATATAGAAATGATGAACAAAATATAGCATGAATATAGAAATATAGTGATAATGAACAAAATATAGCCTGAATATAGAAATATAGGAATGATGAACAAAATATAGCATGAATATAGAAATAGAAGAATGATAGAAAAAATAAAGTATGAATAGAGAAAAATAGGAATGCTGAACAAAGTATAACTCGAATATAGAAATATTAGAATGATAAACAAAATATAGCATGAATATAGAAATCATGAACAAAATATAGCATGAATTACAAAATAAAGAATGAATACAGAAGTATAGAAATAATGAACGAAATATAGCACTAATATAAAAAGATAAGAATGATGAATAAAATATAGCATGAATATAGAAATGATAAACAAAATATAGCATGAATATAGAAAATATGAAGAAAATATAGCGCAAATATGGAAATATAGGAATGATGGCGAAATATAATATAAATTTAGAAAAATATGAATGATGAACAAAATATAGCATGAATATAACAATATAGGAATGATGAAAAAAAATAGTATGAATATAGGAATAATGAACCAAATATAGTATAAATATAGATATATAGAAATGATGAACAAAATATAGTATGAATATAGGAATGATGAACAAAATTTAGCATGAATATAGGAATGATGTACAAAATATAGTATGAATATAGGAATGATGAACAAAATTTAGTGTAATTATAGGAATGATGAACAAAATATAGTATTATTATAGAAATATAGGAATGATGAACAAAATATAGTATGAATATAGAAATATAGGAACGATGAACAAAATATAGTATGAATATAGAAATTTAGAAATGATGAACAAAATATAGTATGAATATAAGAATGATGAACAAAATTTAGTATAATTATAGGAATGATGAACAAAATATAGTATTATTATAGAAATATAGGAATGATGAACAAAATATAGTATGAATATAGAAATATAGGAACGATGAACAAAATATAGTATGAATATAGAATTATAGAAATGATGAACAAAATATAGTCAAAATATATACCACAGGAATGGTGAACAAAATATAGTATAAATATAGAAATGTAGGAATGATGAACAAATTATAGTATGAATATAGAAATATAGGAACGATGAACAAAATATAGTATGAAAATTGAATTATAGGAATGATAAACAAATTATAGTATGAATATAGAAATGTAGGAATGATGAACCAATTATAGTATGAATATAGAAATATAGGAACGATGAACAAAATATAGTATAAATATAGAAATATAGGAACGATGAACAAAATATAGTATAAATATAGAAATGTAGGAATGATGAACAAATTATAGTATGAATATAGAAATATAGGAATGATGAACAAAATATAGTATGAATATTGAATTTTAGGAATGATAAACAAATTATAGTATGAATATAGGAATATAGGAATGATGAACAAAATATAGTATGAATATGGAAATGTAGGAATGATAAACAAATTATAGTATGAATATAGGAATGTAGGAATGATGAACAAAATATAGTATGAATATAGAATTATAGGAATGATGAACAAAATAAAGTAAAAATATATAAACATAGGAATGGTGAACAAAATATTGTATGAATATTGAATTATAGTAATGATGAACAAAATATAGCATGAATATAGGAATGATGAACAAAATATAGAATGAATAAAGAAATATAGGAATGATGAACAAAATATAGTATGAATATAGAAATATAGGAATGATGAACAAAATATAGTATGAATATAGAAACATAGGAATGGTGAACAAAATATAGTATAAATATAGAAATATAGGAATGATGAACAGAATATAGCATGAATGTAGAAATATAGGAATGATGCACAAAATATAGGATGAATATAGAAGTATAGGAATGATGAACAAAATAAAGTAAAAATATATAAACATAGGAATGGTGAACAAAATATTGTATGAATATTGAATTATAGTAATGATGAACAAAATATAGCATGAATATAGGAATGATGAACAAAATATAGAATGAATAAAGAAATATAGGAATGATGAACAAAATATAGTATGAATATAGAAATATAGGAATGATGAACAAAATATAGTATGAATATAGAAACATAGGAATGGTGAACAAAATATAGTATAAATATAGAAATATAGGAATGATGAACAGAATATAGCATGAATGTAGAAATATAGGAATGATGCACAAAATATAGGATGAATATAGAAGTATAGGAATTTAATGATGCACAAAATATAGTTTGATTGTAGAAATATAGGAATGATGAACAAAATGTAACATGAATATATGAATGATGAACAAAATATAGTCAAAATATTGAAACATAGGAATGGTGAACAAAATATAGTATGAAAATAGAAATATAGGAATGATGAACAAATTATAGTATGAATATAGAAATATAGGAATGATGAACAAAATAAAGTATAATTATAGGAAAGGTGAACAAAATATAGTATGAAAATAGAAAAATAGGAATGATGAACATAGTATACAAAATGTAGTATGAAAATAGAAAAATAGGAATGTTGAACAAAATATAGCACGAATATAGAAATATGGGAATGAAGGAGAAAATATAGTAAGAATATATGAATGATGAGCATAATATAGTATGAATATAGGAATGATATATAAAAATAATTTGAATACAGAAATATAGGAATGGTGAACAAAATATACTGTGAATACAGGATTAATGATCAAAAAAAAGTGAAAAATATAGAAATAAAGGAATGATGATCAAATTATTGCGTTAATTAAGGAAAATATAATGAATGGACAAATTTAGTGTAAAATATGAATATATGAATGATTGACCAAATATAGTGCAAATATTGGATAACATGAATAATGGACAAATATAGTGTAAATATGGGAATAAAGGGTTGATGGATAAATATAGTGTAAATATATGAATGTATGATAAATGATCAAAATATTGTGTTAATTTAGGAATATATGAATAATAATAAAAATATATTGTGTTAATGTATGATGATATAAATAATGATCATTATAAAGTGTAAATATGTGAATATATAAATAATGATCAAAATATAGTGCAAACATATGAATATATAAATAATGACCAAAATATAGTGCAAACATATGAATATATGAATAATGACCAAAATATAGTGCAAACATATGAATATATGAATAATGACCAAAATATAGTGCAAACATATGAATATATGAATAATGACCAAAATATAGTGCAAACATATGAATATATGAATAATGACCAAAATATAGTGCAAACATATGAATATATGAATAATGACCAAAATATAGTGCAAATATATGAATGATTGACAAAATAAAGTGTTAATATCGGAACATAGGAATAATGGCAAATATAGTGTAAATATAGGAATATATTAATAATGATCAAAATATAGTGTAAATATATGAAAAATATAAATAATAGACAAATATGGTGCAAATATTTGAATATATAAATAATGGACAAATATAATATAATTATAGGAATGATGATCCAAATACATGTATTTTAGTGTAAAATATCCATAAAAGAATGATGGACAAATAAAGTGTAAATTATAACCTATTACTATATGTCTATATGAGAAATATACAAGATTTTCAAGGAGAGAAAATCCATACCAAACTGGTGTTCAGGGTACAGGTCCAGCACACGTACCCACTGGCAGCATCGCTGTTCCATTTGGGGGCGGTCAAGCGCGCAAGGGCAGACAACAATGTGCTCAAATTATATATATATATTATATTATATATATAGTAATATCTACTATGCATATACTATATGAGAAATAGACCAGATTTTCAGGGGGAGACAATCCAGCCACAAAGTGGTGATTGGGTGACCTGTCCATGACACGTGACCAATGGCAGTGCTGGTTAGGCTGGCTGTGAGCGGTCAAGCGCAAATCGGTCCACCATGTTCAGTACAGTCATATACATGTATAGCCTACTGTACTGTATGTCTATATGAGAAATTCACCAGATTTTCAAAGGGAGACAATCCATACCAAAACTGGTGATCGGGGTACCTGTCCAGCACACCTACCCACTGGCAGCGTTGCCATTCCATTCGGGCGCGGTCAAGCGTGCAAGGGCAGACAACTATGTGCTCATACTATATATATATATAGTTAGATCTACTATGCATATACTGTATGAGAAATAGACCAAATTTTCATGGGAAGACAATCCAGCCGCAAAGTGGTGATCGGGTGACCTGTCCATGACACATGACCAATTGCAGTGCTGGCTAGGCTGGCTGTGAGCGGTCAAGCGCAAATCGGTCCACCATGTTCAGTAGAGTCATATACATGTATAGCCTACTGTACTATATGTCTATATGAGAAATAGACCAGATTTTCAGGGGGAGACAATCCATACATGTTGCTAATACAAGAAACTCAATTATCTTTATACTGGTAGCTTAATTGTTCTGTTCTGTTCTGTTCAACTAACATTACCATTTATGTATCATTTTGTTGTTGCTCCCAAATATATGTTATAAAATTCTTTATATTTTACGTCAATTAAGTAAAAATGAAGTACAATGCTGCTTATATAAAATCCCTTTTTATTTTTAATGCATGTAACTATAGTTGTTCTTTTCTGTTCTGCTCTGTTCTTTTAACATTAACATTTATGTATTATTTTGTTGGTCAATATTGTTGGTTATATTTTAAGGTCAATTAAGTAAAACAAAGTTCATGTTGTTAATGTAAGAGACATAATTATTTTTTATACATGTAGCTATAATTGTTCTGTCCTGTTCTACTAACATTAACATTTATGTATCATTTTGTTGTTGCCCCAAAAACATGTTATGAAATTCTTTATATTTTACGTCAATTAAGTAAAAATGAAGTACAATGCTGCTAATATAAAAACTTTATATATATTTTTTATGCATGTAGCTATAATTGTTCTGTTCTGTTCTGCTCTGTTCTACTAACATTAACATTTATGTATTTTTTTTGTTTGTTATATTTTAAGGTCATTAAAGTAAAAAATAAAGTACATGTTGCTAATATAATAAACCAAATTATTTTTTATACATGTAGCTATAATTGTTCTGTTCTGTTTTGTTCTACTAACATTAACAATAGTTTATTAATTTTTGAGTTTTGTTATATTAACAATTCTTAAGTTTGTTTTTTTAGTATATTTTAAGTAAGAATAATTTATAGTTCTTAGTGTTAAGGTGGTAAGGGTATGGCTATGAGGGGAGGTTTTGGAGGCCATACTTACTAACAACACTAATATTAATTTACTTATTTTGAAGGGTTTTTGTATTTTTTCATCATTCACTTACATGTTTAAATTTTATTAATTAAGCAAAAAATACAGTACATGTTGCCAATATAAGAAACTCAATTATCTTTATACTTGTAGCTTAATTGTTCTGTTCTGTTCTGTTCTACTAACATTAACATTTATGTATCATTTTGTTGTTGACCCCAAATATATGTTATTGAAAACTTTATGTTTTATGCCATTTTAGTAAAAATGAAGTACAATGCTGCTTATATAAAAAACCTTTTTTTATTTTTTTTGCATTTAACTATAGTTGTTCTGTTCAGTTCTGCTCTGTTCAACTAACATTAAAATGTATGTATTATTTTGTTGGTCAATATTGTTGGTTATATTTTAAGGTCAATTAAGTAAAATAAAGTACATGATGTTAATGTAAGAGACGTAATTATTTTTTTATACATGTAGCTATAATTGTTCTGTCCTGTTCTACTAACATTAACATTTATGTATCATTTTGTTGTTGCCCCAAAAACATGTTCTGAAATTCTTTATATTTTACGTCAATTAAGTAAAAATGAAGTACAATGCTGCTAATATAAAAACTTTATATATATTTTTTATGCATGTAGCTATAATTGTTCTGTTCTGTTCTGCTCTGTTCTACTAACATTAACATTTATGTATTATTTTGTTTGTTATATTTTAAGGTCATTAAAGTAAAAAATAAAGTACATGTTGCTAATATAATAAACCAAATTATTTTTTATACATGTAGCTATAATTGTTCTGTTCTGTTTTGTTCTACTAACATTAACAATAGTTTATTAATTTTTGAGTTTTGTTATATTAACAATTCTTAAGTTTGTTTTTTTAGTATATTTTAAGTAAGAATAATTTATAGTTCTTAGTGTTAAGGTGGTAAGGGTATGGCTATGAGGGGAGGTTTTGATGGCCATACTTACTAACAACACTAATATTAATTTACTTATTTTGAAGGGTTTTTTTGTATTTTTTCATCATTCACTTACATGTTTAAATTTTATTAATTAAGCAAAAAATACAGTACATGTTGCTAATATAAGAAACTCAATTATCTTTATACTTGTAGCTTAATTGTTCTGTTCTGTTCTGTTCTACTAACATTAACATTTATGTATCATTTTGTTGTTGACCCCAAATATATGTTATTGAAAACTTTATGTTTTATGCCATTTTAGTTAAAATGAAGTACAATGCTGCTTATATAAAAAACCTTTTTTTATTTTTTTTGCATTTAACTATAGTTATTCTGTTCAGTTCTGCTCTGTTCAACTAACATTAAAATGTATGTATTATTTTGTTGGTCAATATTGTTGGTTATATTTTAAGGTCATTTAAGTAAAAAATAAAGTACATGTTGCTAATATAAGAAACCCAATTATTTTTTATACATGTAATTGTTCTGTTCTGTTCTGCTCTTATTCGGTTCTACTAACATTAACGTTGATGTATCATTGTGTCAGTGTCCCAAATATACGTTATGAAGATTTTTATATTTTAAGGTCAGTGAAGTAAAAAATAAAGTACATGTTGCTAATATAAGAAACTAATATACTGACATTAAAATTTACACATTATTTTGTTGGTCAATATTGTTGGTTATCTTTAAAGGTCAATTTAGTGTAAAAATAGATTACATCATGTTGCTTACATAAGAAATCCATTTTTTATACATGTAGCTATAATTGTTCTGTTCTGTTCTGTTATACTAATATTAAAATTAATGTAGCATTTTGTTGGTCAATATTGTTTGTTATATTTTAAGGTCAATTAAGTAAAAAATAAAGTACATGTTGCTAATATAAGAAACCCAATTATTTTTCTATACATGAAGCTATAATGCTTCTGTTCTGTTGTTTTGTTCTAATAACATTTACATTAGTGAATCCTTTTGTTTGTGCCCAAAATGTATGTAATGAAAATCTGAATGAATGAAGGTGGATTATGGACATTGTAAAAAATCAAGTTGCTCATTAAATTATCAAAAAATATAAAATGTATTAAATAAAATTACTAAAGGTACATGAAATAATCTTTCAATACTTAATGCTTATGGCATTATCCATGAATACCAAACGCATATGAAATTATACATGAAAACCAAACCCACATGAAATCACCCATAAGTAACAAACGCTTATGACATTAATCATATATACTCAACTCATGTGAAATTATCCATGAATACCAAACAATTATGAAATTATCTATAAATACCAAACCCACATGAAATTATTAATAAATACTAAAGGCACATGAAATTATCCATCAATTCCTAATGCTTATGAAATTATCCATGAATACCAAACACACTTGAAATTATCAAAAATACCAAATGCCCATGAATTCATCCTTAAATACAAACAGCACATGAATTTATCCATATATACCTAACACATATGAAATTTTTCATGAATACAAAAGGCACATGAAATTATCAAAAAATACTAAATGCCCATGAATTTATCCATATATATACCAAATGCACCTGAAATTATCCATATAAACCAAACTCATATGAAATTATCCATGAATACCAAACCCATATGAAGTCACACATGAATGCAAAATGTACATAAAATTACCCATAAATACCAAATGCCCATAAAATTATCAATAAATAATATACCAACATGAAATTATCCATGAATACCAATCACTCATAAAAGTATCCATAAATACCAACCCAAAATAGATGATTCATATACATCCAACACAGACTAGCTGATCCATATACATCCAACCCAGACTAGCTGATCCATATACTGTACATCCAACCCAGATGAGATTATCCATATATACCCAACCCAGATTAGATAATCCATATACATCAAACCCAGATTAGATTATCCATATACATCCAGCCAGATTAGATTATCCATATACATCCAACCCAGATGAGATACTCCATATACATCTAACCCAGATGAGATGATCCATATACATCCAACCAAGATAAGATGATCCATATAATATACCAAACCCAGATGAGATGATCCATATAAGATTACCCATAAATACCAAATGCCAATGAATGTATCCTTAAATACCAACAGCACATGAATTTATCCATATATACCTAACACATATGAAATTTTCCATGAATACAAAAAGCGCATGAAATTATCAAAAAATACCAAACGCCCATGAATTTATCCATACATACCAAATGCACCTGAAATTATCCATATAAACCAAACTCATATGAAATTATCCATGAATACCAAACCCACATAAAAACACATGAATGCAAAATGTACATACAATTACCCATAAATACCAAATGCCCATGAAATTACCCTCATGAAATTATCTATAAATACCATACGCTCATGACTTTAATCATAAATACCAATCCCACATGAAATGATCCATGAATAACAAACCCACATGAAATTATCCATAAATACCAATCACACTTGAAAGTATCAGTAAATACCAACCCAGACTAGCCGATCAATATACATCCAACCCAGAATAGATGATTCATATACATCCGATCCAGATTAGATTATCCATATACATCCAATCCAGATTAGATGATCCATATAAAATTACCCATAAAAACCCAATGCATATGAAATTATCAATAAATACAAAAAGCACCTGCAATTATCCATAAATACCAAATGCCCATGAAATTATCAATAAATAATAAACCAACATGAAAATACCCTTGAATACCTAACCCACATAAAATTATCCATAAATACCATATGCTCATGACTTTAATCATAAATACCAATCCCACATGACATTGTCCATGAATACCAAACCCACATGAAATTATCCATAAATACCAAGCACACATAAAAGTATCCATAAAAACCAACCCAGATGAGATGATCCATATACATCCAACCCAGATGAGATGATCCATATATAACCAACCCAGACTAGTTGATCCATATACATCCAACCCAGATAAGATTATCCATTTTTACCCAACCCAGATGAGATTATCCATATACATCCAACTCAGATGAGATGATCCATATATACCCAACCCAGATTAGATGATACGTATAAAATTATCCATAAATACCTACCATACATGAAAGTATCCATAAATACCAACCCAGACTAGCTGATTCATATACATCCAACCCAGATTAGATTATCCATATACATCCAACCCAGATTAGATTATCCATATACATCTAATCCAGATTAGATTATCCATATACATTCAACCCAGATTAGATTATCCATATACATCCGATCCAGATTAGATCATCCATATACATCCTATCCAGATTAGATTATCCATATACATTCAACCCAGATTAGATTATCCATATACATCCAACCCAGATTAGGTTATCAATATACATCCAATCCAGATTAGATTATTCATACACATCCAACCCAGATTAGATTATTCATATAAATCCAACCCAGATTAGATTATCCATATACATCCAACCCAGATTAGATTATCCATATACATCTGACCCAGATTAGATTATCCATATACGTCCGATCCAGAATAGATTATCCATATACATCCGATCCAGATTACATTATCGATATATACATCCGATTCAGATTAGATTATCAATATACATCCGATCAAGAATAGATGATTCATATACATCGAACCCAGATGAGATTATCCATATACATCCGATCAAGATTAGATTATCCATATACATCCAACCTAGATTAGATTATCCATATACATCAAACCCAGATTAGATCATTATATACATCCAAACAAGATAAGATCATCCATATACATCCAACACACTTGAGATCATCCATAAACATTCAAACCAGATAAGATCATCCATATACACCCAAACCAGATAAGATTATCCATATATATCCAAACCAGATACGATCATCCATATACATCCAACACCGATGAGATCATCCATATACATCCAAACCAGATAAGATCATCCATATGCATCCAAACCAGATACGATCATCCATATACATCCAACACCGATGAGATCATCCATATACATCCAAACCAGATAAGATCATCCATATGCATCAAAACCAGATAAGATCATCCATATGCATCCAAACCAGATAAGATCATCCATTTACATCCAACTCAGATGAGATCATCCATATACATTCAACTCAGATAAGATCATCCATATACATCCACCTCAGATGAGATCATCCATATACATTCAAACCAGATAAGATCATCCATATACATTCAACACAGATGAGATCATCCATATACATCCAAGCCAGTTAAGATCATCCATATACATACAACACAGATAAGATCATCCATTTACATCCAAACCAGATAAGATCATCCATATATACATCCAACACAGATGAGATCATCCATATAAATCCAAACTAGATAAGATCATCCATATACATCAAAACCAAATAAGATCATCCATGTAAATCCAAACCCCGATAAAATCATCCATATACATTCAACACAGATGAGATCATCCATATACATCCAAACCAGATAAGATCATCCATAT
This sequence comes from Mactra quadrangularis, assembly GCA_025267735.1. Classification (NCBI taxonomy): domain Eukaryota; kingdom Metazoa; phylum Mollusca; class Bivalvia; order Venerida; family Mactridae; genus Mactra; species Mactra quadrangularis. Next base: position 36,027,202 of record CM046309.1, on the reverse strand, counting down.
ACATCCAAACCAGATATGATCATCCATATACATCCAAACCTGATAAAATCATCCATATACAACCAATACAGATGAGATCATCCATATACATCCAGCACAGATGAGAACATCCATATACATCAACACCAGATAAGATCATCAGTATACATCCAACACAGATGAAATTATCCATATACATTCAAACCAGATGAGATCATCTTTATACATCCAAACCAGATAAGATCATCCATATACATCCAAACCAGATATGATCATGCATACATCCAACACAGATGAGATCATCCATATACATTCAAACCAGATGAGATCATCCTTATACATCCAAACCAGATAAGATGATCCATATACATCCAAACCAGATAAGGTGATCCATATACACCCAACACAGATGAGATTATCCATATACATTCAACCCAGATGAGATTATCAATATACATTCAACCCAGATGAGATCATCCATATACATTCAACCCAGATGAGATTATCCATATTCATCCATCCCAGATGAGATCATCCATATACATCCAAACCAGATAAGGTGATCCATATACACCCAACACAGATGAGATTATCCATATACATTCAACCCAGATGAGATTATCCATATTCATCCATCCCAGATGAGATTAACCATATACATCCAACCCAGATGAGATTACCCTGATACATCCCACTCAGATTAGATGGTCCATATATACCCAACCAAGATGAGACAATCCATACATATCAAAACCAGATGAGATGAGATGAGATGAGATGAGATGAGATGAGATGATCCATAATATTCCATGTCTCTTAGTTTTAGTTTGCATATGAAAAATGCATACCACTCCGTCTTGAGATAAGACCACAGGTTACGGCAATGGTCGCAGTGCTCTTGCTGGAGGTCCTACCCCTAACGGGGTCCGTACCCAATGCATCCGTCGGGGTCAGTTGTTATTTGCCTTGGTAACAAAGGATATGTATGCACACGTATACATTATCCATAGTGTTTTGGCACTATGTTTATTGCATACGTCGTATGTCAAAACGGTGCGACTTAAGAGTTAGAGTTAAGACAAGCCCCACCTCTACTCACCCACCCTGAGTTGCACTGACTATTGCTTTATGTGGGTAACTTGACCTTATATTGATGCATTAGCTCTTATATGATCTAACTGTATCATGTAAGCCAGTCACAAGTCTGGATAAACAAGGAGTGACCACGATAGTAATCAAGCATAATAATTCATGAATATAATCTATTCTCTGATAATAATTGAACAAATCAAACTCACCACCCATCAACATACATAAATAAGTATCCATCAAGCTCTGTTGGATAGAGTTTATGATCAAAATTCAAAATTCACTTTTCAACTAAAAACTCTTTCAAAGTAAAAGTTTATTAATGTTTGGAATGCTGCTGCATATCACTTGGGACCAGCGACATGACACTCTTTTAGTTTAATGCAAAATACCTTGTGCTAGTGATCGTTCTCTATGTCATGAGGAGTTCTGAGTTCAAGTCTCAGTGGGAGTTAATTGGCTGGGTCTCAGGTGATTTGTTAAAGTTGTGTTTAATTTATATTTTGAAAATTGTATAGTGAAAAATGTTTAATTATATAAGTCAGTATACATCAAGAACATGTATGCTCTTCATGCTAGGAAAGTCAAAAAACATATGTTAATATAGTACCCTCCACATGTTATAGTCAATAACTTGATAAAATTCTTCTTACAGTATATCTAAGGGAGATACTCCAATCTAGAATTTCCATACATATGTATTATTGAATTCCAAAATGTTGATATTTAAAGAAAATAAGCACCTAATTTTGTATTACCTTCCCCTCTTTAATACTGGAGATTACAACATTTGGAACTCCTTGGCCATGTGTTAATTAAAATGAATTAAAAGGTCAAGGTGTTCCAAATGGATATTACAGCACAACTAAAGTATTCAACTTGTCTTTGGTAAAACATGTGTAAGCAAATGATTACCAATGGATGCCAAGCATAAATATGTTAACTGGTCAATTGAGTAAAGTTTTCAGGGGCGCAATATAGTCTAATTAACCTTTTTATTTCAATATTTATAGATTTGATGAGCAGGTCCATACTGTAGACTATTACGGCTACAATTTGTAACAAATATGACAAGGCATCTTCTAATATTAACCTTAAAATGCAATTAATTACAAGAGCCACTTCTTCGCTTATTTGCACAAAATTATATGCCCATATTTTCTCATCATAATAGAACAGTTATACTTCAAATCATGACACAACATATAACATAAATCTTTGAGAAACAAACATCCGCAATATGCTTACCTGTGTTTAGTAGATGCATGATCAACAAGTACATGTATGATGTCACAGTTATGACGTCACACTAATGACATATTTCTTTGTTTTAATGTGTTCTGTATGACATATATTATGTAAGCATGGCATTGATTCAGAACATTCTTTTTTTATCATTTTTATAAACATTGAACATATCAGATCTATGTTGCTGTATATTATTGTATGAATATAGAAATATGTGAGTGACAGACAAAATAAAGTATAAATATAAGGATGATGGACAAAATATAGTATGAATATAGAAATATAGGAATGATGGACCAAAATAAAGTATGAATATAGGCAAATATAAATGATGAACTAAATATAGTATGCTTATAGGAATACAGGAATGATGGACAAAATATAGTATGAATATAGGCATATATAAATGATAAACTAAATATACTATGACTATAGGAATGATGAACAAAATATGGTATGAATGTAAAAAAAATAGAAATGATGGACACAACATAGTATAGATATAGATCTAGAAATAAAGGGATGATAAAAAAATATAGTAAAAACATGGAAATATGGGAACAATGAAAAAATATATATATTATGAATATAGGGAATGGTGGACGAAATAGAGTATACACATAGAAATATAGAAATGATTACCAAAGTTAAGTAGGAATATATAGGAATGATGGACAAATATAGTGTGAATATAGGAATGATGGACAAAACATAGTATGAAAATAGGAATGTGGACAAAATACAGTATGAATATAGGAATGCGGACAAAATACAGTATGAATATAGAAATGATGGGCAATATTATAGTATAAATATAGAAATATAGGAATGATGAACAAAATATAGCATGAAAATAGAAATGATGGACAAAATATAGCATGAATATAGAAATATAGGAATAATGGACAAAATATAATTTGAATATAGGAACGATGAACAAAATATAGCATGAATATAGAAATATAGGAAAGATGAACAAAATATAGCATGAATATAGAAATATAGGAATAATGGACAAAATATAATTTGAATATAGGAACGATGAACAAAATATAGCATGAATATAGAAATATAGGAAAGATGAACAAAATATAGCATGAATATAGAAATATGGGAACGATGAACAAAATATAGCATGAATATAGAAATATAGGAAAGATGAACAAAATACAGCATGAACATACATGTAGATATATAAGAATGATGAACAAAATGTAGCATGAATATAAAAATGATCAACAAAAAAAAAGCATGAATACAGAAATATACAGAAATATAGGAATGATGAACAAAATATAACATGAATATAGGAACGATGAACAAAATATAGTATAAATATATAAATAAAGGAAAGATGAAAAAATATAGTATGAATATAGGCATGATGTACAAACTTTAGTATAAATATAGAAATATAGGAATGGTGGACAAAATATAACATGGATATAGAAATATAGGAATGTTGAACAAAATATAGTATGAATATAGAAATATAGGAATGTTGAACAAAATATAGTATGAATATTGAAATATAGGACGTATATCCTTCTGCTACAAAAATATACACGTAATTTTGATTTATTTACCAACCAAATCACAAAATCAGACTGACATTTTTCGTCTTTGATATATTTACATATATTTTGTCGCAATTAAAATTAGTTAATCTCACATTAATACACTAAAAGAAAGCTTGTCTATATATAATTTGATTTTGTGAATAGATTGGTAAAATGATTAATAAAACATGTTTTTATTAACAGCAGAAGGATGTCAGTTGAACACAAAATTCACATTCAAAAATGGGCCTGTTTAGTTCACTCACCAGGCCCTTATTGTTTAATAACTGTTCAAAATGTACCCGTTAAAACATTTTCCAAACAATCAGCTTTAAATTGATGCATAATATCGCATGTTTGTCAAAATTGTGGCTTAAAATAAGACTTGGTAATCAGCATGTATTTGCACATTTCAATGAAAAAATCAAACCAAACTGTGGTCAGGCGAATGTACGAACTTGATGTATTAACATATATTTTGTCTAAATTAAGACCAGTTATTCACTCATTTATACACCAAAACAAAGCTTATTCTATTGTCAGTCTGATTTTGTGATTTGGTTGGTAAATTAATTAAAAATACAATGTAATAAGTTGTATTGGTAAACAAAGACACAAAATTCAATGAAATAAATCAAGCAATCTTGTACTGGACACAGTCACATTTGAATTCTATGTTAAATATATAAAAATAACTGGCAAAATATAATAAGTTTAGGAATAAACCTCCAAATATATGAAGGTAGACCTATTGTAAGATAACATATTGAAAAAAAAAGACAAACTTATTTATAAAAGTAAGACAGTTTATTAATTAATATATAATATTCAGATTTATTCATAGTGTAATAGTATACAAAATGTGTTCATTATAATATAATATTCAGAATTTGTTCATTATACTACACAGCCCTCCAAAAGATTTTTCACATTACAATTTATTGAACTGCAACAAATTCTAAGTTCAAGTTTGAAAAACTATTATATTATTGTTTATTTTATTAATTTTTTAAGGAATGGCAACTAAATTTCAATTAGTACATTTCATTTGTTTAGTTATTTATCAGCTTCCAAAACTATGGTCAATGTATCCCAATGGCCTAGAATCAAGTTTGAGATATTTTTGTAATTTCAAATCCAAAAGTGAAATGTACCGATTTAAAAAAATAAAACTGAAAATAAACTAACAATACATAGTTAATTAAAACTTTAAAAACTCCATGAAGTACACTGTAAACTGTAAATGCGTGAATGAACTTTTGGAGGGCAGTGTATAATGTGGAGAACTATTTACTATTAAACAATATTCCAAATTTATTTATAACAATAATACATGTATAATACTCAAAATGTATTCATTATAATATGATATTCAGAAGAAACTCATTGTGATATTTATTATACAATTCATAATTTATCCATAATATATTTTTCAGAATTTATTCATAATAAAATACATGTATTCTAAATTTATTCATTATCATATAATATTCAGAACATATCCTCTATGAAATAATAATCAGAATTAATGTGATAAAATATATAAATCAGAATTTATTCATTATAATATACTATTCAAAATTATCAACAAGAATCCTTTAGCTGTTTATCATCAACAAGGCCATTTATTCTTGTTATTTGTATAGGTTCTCCATACAATGTAGATGATGTTACATGAGTCACCTGAAATTATATAAAATACAATGTCATCAATGGTGCTTCACAACATGGGTTTGTAGCACAGTTGGTTAAGTATTGGGATTTTGAATCAAATATCCAGAAGAAGGAACAGGTTCGAAACCCACCTGAGGTGGTTATAAACTTCCATTTAAATTTGACTGTACATATAATGTCCCTTCATTAATTAAGAATATGGAGAAGTTGTTGGCCTTGTGGAAGGGTTGAATACCGTTGATGAGTACTGGTTACAGGCAAGGGTCTAAGAAAGCTGCAGTAAAATAACCTAATCTGTGTTGACAAAGCATTAAAATGACGGCATTAAAATAAGAAATAAAGAACACGGAATGTGAGCTATAGTGCTTCAGTAACGGAAAAAAGCTAACTAGGTTGGCCTGGTCCCCCCCACTTCTGGCTCTACACTCTACATACTTTACTTGTACATCATATTGATTGACCCAAATCAATTAATGAACAATATATGTTTTTAAACTTATATGGGTATCTCCTGGGACATTTTGAGCCAAAAAATAGAGAACATTTTTTCCAGGTTAGGAAATGTAAGAAATTTCATTTTTTTGGGTTTTTCCCCAAAGAGTTGTCTGCTCCGGGAGCCAGACAACTGGTACCAAGGACAACTGGTACCGTAGTTTTGCCACCGTGGACAACAGGTACCATGTCAATTTGACAGGGGTGTACAACTGGTACCATCTCAGCGCTGTTTGTAGGGTGGATAAAAAGCTTATATTGCGCCAACACTATACAGTAGATGAATGAATGTAAGAAAGTAGACTTACTTGAGTTAATACATAATCACCAGCTTGTATAGATCTATTAGTTGAACCATCATTTAGTTCTATATCTGGTATCACTACAGGTAAACCAATATCATTTCTACCAAATAATGTCTGTTTATCTTTTTTCTTACTATACTGTAATATAACAAGGGTATAGAGAATATTCCACAATTTTGGTGCAAGACGGATTTTTATTTAACCGAGTGAGCTCAGAAAACATATTTTCAAGAGTACTGTACACACAAGTGAAAATGTCATTTACCGAGTTCACAAGTTGAATTAAAGATACATGTATTATTGCAAAATTGACAAATATTTGGTTTCTTTCATGTTTTTTTCTGTTAAATATATTTCACACAAAATTAAAGAGACATCATTCATCTTCTGAGATGACGTCATTTCTATTCAAAATACATCCTATTTTATTTTTACCAAATAATTAAAAAATAAAAAAAATCATACATTTTAGATACAAGTACATGTATAACAATTACAATTGTATTAAGAACCATTATTCTTCTTTTAAATAATACAATCGACTATAACTATCCTAATGCCTAATTCAATATTAAATAAAATCTATCTGTATTCATGGAATGCCAGCTTTTTTACAAGTGTAAAGGTAGTTTTGGATGGTACTGTATTTGGTTTGGGCAAGTATCCAACAGGCTAACTACTTTAAAAATTAATGTCAAGCAATGTTTCTGACAATGGATATTTAGTACTTTCATACTTACACCTTCTATCAATACTACATGATCTTGTCCAATTAAATTAGTATAATATTTTAAAGCTTCCTCTCTAAATAAACTATGAAGTTCTAAATGTCTAGCTGTCTTCACTTCATCTGGTACGTCATCTTTTAATCTATGATAAGCATGGGTTTTCTGAAGTAAAAAACAAATATGTAATCACACAGTTAGGTAAAACAATTCAACTATCAGCCATTGCTTACAAACTAACCTCCAAATTATAGATACATAAACAATAAAGTTCTACTTATTTTTAAAGAACATCAAAATAAATGGTCTTAATAGTCGAATGGTCTTGGTACATGTATATGGACTTTTAGGACTGAACTATTGTATATTGCAATACAATAGTTTTCGATTTACAGGAAAGTACTTTGCGAGGATACAATACAAGAGCAACTAATAATTTTTATCATATGTAGTAAGGTTTTACTCTGAATAACTTGAGAGTATTTGGAAAGTATAATATGAAGTGAACAATGCAAAAAATCACTTCTGAAAAAAAGTGAGTTACAAATGTGTTTGGTTCAGCCATTGACCTAATATAATTGCATACAGGTTGCTCATGTCATGTAAACAAATTGCATATGTAAACATAGTCTAATGATAATCCATTAGAAATCGATTCATTGGGGTGGAAAGTTACTATGATTTAATACACTCTGTTTTTCTGACCATATTACTTCAAAGGCTCAGAGGTTAGTACAATGAATGTATTAAATAGAAAATAAAAGATCAATACCTCATGAGAATAATTTTTTATTTTCCATAGTTATACTACATGTAATTGAATAAATACGAGGGGTGATTGATAAATTCGCGGAATTCCTTTCTAAAATATTTACCCTTTTGTCAAATCACATTAAAACTTAAATAAGTGTAAAACAATTCATTTGTGTTTTAAAAATCATATTGGTGAACAGATTATCAATATGTAGAAAGAATAAATGGTATCCATAGCAACCACTGTTTGGTCACTTGAAGCACACTATTTTTCACCTATTTTTAAAACAATCAACATGGTATTACGCACTCAAATTTGCTTCGAATTATGCGCCAACATTAATTACACCAGTATAACGTCTGGAAATCATTTCCTGAAAGTTTCATGAAATTCTTTTGAATGGTTATTGCACAGCATAGATTTTAGAGTCATGGCTTCGAAACAGCGAATGACGTCAACAAATGATTTTGAGTTGGGTGCAGTCATAAATTGTTGTGTTTGACTCTATTTGTCACCTGCAGATACGCTTAAACAAATTAAAACTGCTGATACATTACAAGCATGTGAAAAAAAACCATTGTCTACCAATGGCAACAGAGGTTCAGGGAAGGTAGAGCATGGGTATTTGATGAAGAAAGACCATGTCAACTGACACTGACAGTCACTGTTGTAAAGGTAACGTGAGTGGAGAAGCTTCTAGATAAGGATTTATGGCTTACAATGTGCTGTATTGCACAAGAGAATGTTTTATTCATTCAGTGAGGAATACTTTAAGGTTACATTTAATCTGTGGGTACAAAGCCATAGAAAGTGTATGGAAATAGGTGGTGATTATGCGCAGAAAGTAAATAGGAAACTTGACTTTGACGTTTAAGTAACTCAATGATGACGTCGGCATGCTTCAAGTACCGTATACTAGTGTAGTAAAATGTTTCGTGAAAACTTTATTATCCAATGTATCAAGAAAATATTTGGGTCTTATATCAGTCTTTGGTAAATGTACAGAATGATGTATTTTGTTTTTTCCTATGTTATCCCGTGTACCATTTATAAATAAATTCCTCGAACTTTCCAATCACCCCTCGTAAATAAGTCATTTCTGATCATTTTTTTGCTTTCTTTCTATTATTTTCTCTCAATTTTATTTTTCAAGTTCTTCACAAAAAAAAGTCATGTTAAACTCAATTTCAAGTACAGGAAAGTATACAATATCAACACAAAAAAAAATTTAAAACATGAATGTTCATCAGCAGAGCCAGTATCAGTCTCTGATACAGTTTCTGTAACTAATGTTCCTGTGTCTGTTGTCTATACAAATTCTTCTTATTAAGTGGTAGTATCAGATGGCAGATGCCTCCGAATTGTTTATGTCTGTGCAGGGATTCTATATAATAATTGTTATATAAAATCCCTGGTCTGTGTCACAGCAAGATGTTCTAGTCCTTGATCAATTGCCATGTCAACTGCACAGTGCTTATTTTGAATGTCTCCTCCATATATCCATGGAAATACATGTATACTTTAAACCATTCGTAAACAATGTCTTGGTGTCAGTTTGTTTGAATTTCAGATAATGTCTGACAATACATTGTATATCCTAAAAATAATAAAATCAGATAATGATAATTAGATTATTTTAAATAACCATTAAACTGTATGATGCATTACATGTACATGCATGGTAAATGATATGATGGTAAATAAAGCACAGAATGGCCAAGGCTAGCTAGCAGTTGATTCTTGCTCAAGTCTTTGCTAAGATCTGCTAAATTTGGAATGAGTTTTTCAGACAACTTCTCAATAAAATTCAATTTATTAATCATTGAAATGTAATCACAACAATTAAGTTTTAAAGATAAGCTAAGCACTGTTTACACCATTAATGAAAAAGATAATATGATCACCTGAAATAGACAATGCTAGATATTATTATATAATAAACTTATTTTTAACTAGCAAAATGCAAAACTGCTACTTTAAAGACAATTTGCTGTTTCATACAGTTGTAAATTAAAGCAAAAAAGTATGATCAGATTTTTTATTTTTTCTACGCAACTTTACTCAGAATAATGCTTAATACAAGAGATCATTTACTTAGGTTTTACTAGAGAGCTAACTTATTAAACTTAAGGTATTTCAGTCTACAAAATTAGGAAATGAAAGTGGTTGCTCAAACATGTCAATTGAGCAGCATGCACTATCTATTCTTTGTAGAACTTTTGTTGCCTAAAAGAATTTTGGTTGCCCAAACTAAGTGTTTGTCCCGAAGGGAACCGGAAACCAAATAATTTTTAGACTGTATTTAAAAATCGCAATCTACAATCATGTTAAACAAAGAAATACCTTACTGACCAACTGACCGACTGAGATCTGCTTCCACCATATCCCACATCCAGTCTCAACTCTGTCAAGATGTTGCTAAGAGTTTGTACAACCTTTTTATACTGTACATATTTTGAACAGTCCTCCCAACAACATCTTTTTCAAAATCATCAAATGTTCACTTCTTTTTTTAAAAAGGTGACTGCTGACCAACACTTTTAATTATAGTCCAAACAGTATGTTCATTCACTTCTGTCATAACTTGAACTCTCTTCAAAGGAGCTCTTTAAAAATCTTCAGGCCATTCTTTCTATCAGATTGATAAATTCATAATACATTCCTGATGATACCTTAAGCATCAGTGCTAAGATAATCCACACACTTGTACATCCTTGGCTGATACTTACAGATTCTACCAAATAAGTGGTAGAAATGGTACATTTTGCATGAAATGATCATTTTGTTCGTTAAACAAAGAGTAAGATGGTAAAAACATGTTGATCTTATAAAAGTCTTGATGAAAACACAAGACATACTTATATGCCTGAGTAATTTTTTTTAAAATTTCAATCTAAGTTTAGGTATACATTGTACAAATTATTTCAATGGTTATTTTCTGAAAATCTTAAATAGAGGGTAGAATATACATTATTCAATGAAATTTGCACTGAATTACAATCTACATTGATACAGACATATTTGCAGGTTAACAATTTGTACTATTGTTGATACCTGCTATACAATAATACTGACTTGTATAACCACAGCAGACCGACCCTCTACAGATCAAATCCTCTGCACATTCAATAGCTTTTGATATATTTCCCTTGAGCATTATTCTAACTGTATTTAACCTCTGCAGAGCAGCAACCTCTGAACAGCAAAGCATTTTAGTACCTCCAAGAGGAAGTAGCTCAAGAGAGGTTGTACTGTACAAAGAAAAAAGACTTTAGCTCAACCATACCTGTCTCATACTGTATGGATAACAAAATAACATGCTATATTTAACATCTTTGACTAGTTGTAAGGTTTCTTCATGTGCTCTATCAGTTTCTCCACAAAATCCACAAATAAAATCACTTGTTAAACCTACATCTAAAACAAAACAAATAAATAAATTACAATAGTGATTCTAAGGCACAATAATTTACTTAGTTTTAAGTCATGAACACAATTATGCGGGTATTATTTTGTCACAATACCAATGAACAATTTCAGTATAACATTAGATTCTATTTGTTTTCTGTAATACTATCATTCAACCAAGTCTCAATTTAAATCAATTATCTTAGATAGTTAAATTAGTTAATGCTCATATAATAATTAATCATGTTAGAGTCCACTTCCTGGTTCTCCCAGTATTGAGCTACATGTAACTGGTCAACAGCTAAATGCAGAGGTTTAACCTTTAAAGGAATGGTGAGTAGGTTGAACGACCCAGGGCTTTTTTCCTTATATAACAGGGGTGGTTTACAGGTGGCTTCACCTTCTTAAATTTCTTTGAAATCATGCAGTTTTTTCCCCAAAATTTGGAGGTTACCACTGATTTTTTATTTCTATATCAATGAAATTGCCATAAAATTTCCCCATTGTATTATATAAAGTAAGGCCCGGGGTGTCTTCCCGACACATAAAAAAATGCACTGTGACCGCCATAATATAATCTATACATTTTGTTAACTCTAACCCTATGGCCTTAAACCCAACAACAACCACACTAAAACTCTTACCAGGTAATATAGTTCTAACATGATCAACAAGTTTACGATATGACTCTACAGTATATCCACGTCTCATAGCAGATAATACTTCATTGTTACCACTCTGTGCTGGTAAATGTAACTGATTACATATGTTAGATCTTTCTTTTATCAGATATAATACCTGAAAATACATGTATGACAATTCATGTATTAATTGACATAACACATTTATAAATGAAATGGACAGTACTGTTCATGGTAGTCGTGCAAATACAATACATTTATACATAACAAGCACAATGAAGTTACTGAAATTGATTATAATCAACGGGCCCAAAGCAATACTAAAAACAGGATATTATTACAACTTTTGGTACTTTTAAAATAATGGCATCTTATGGGTCAGTGCAAAACTAGTCTAACTTCATGTATATAAAGAAGAATGAAGACTAGTTTTGCTCTGACCCATACATATTACTCATTCAGCATTAAATGGTTATTCTAAAATCTATTAAGTTTGCTTGCACTTCTTAATTGATTTTCCAGACTAGTCCTACCTTTACAGATCGTCAGTGGAAATATGACATTTTCATAGTTGATGCCATATTTTCACTGAAGTTTTGTAAAGAATAATTATCAGAAAACTTACCTGATCAGGGAAATCTTTAGGATGTGGTGCAGTAAATCTAATTCTCATTTCTTTATCAACATTAGAGACTTTATCTAATAAATCATGGAATCTTCTACCACCAGATTTATGTCTATATATAGTACTAAATCCATCACTTAATGATGATGACTGTGATCTATCTGGTATACCGTAATAACTGGACTCTGATGTATCACGATAACTGTTGACATTCTGACCTAATAATGTTATCTCTTTTACACCCTGTTGAAAGTATAACAAGTCACAAGTTAAATATATACAGCTAGAACTATGAATTCTTTCAAACAGAAATATAATGTGTGGTGGAATACAAAATCATCCTAAATCATTATTTTTTATTGCATATCGTTTTAAATATGTTTAGACACTTTTCAAATGTTTTACCTTGCTTGTTGCAAATATGTAAATACTTTTGTTAAGAGGCTTACAGAGAAGATTTGGCTTTGCCTAACTGTGTTGCCTCTATAAATAAAGTCTTTATTATTATTATTATAAATATATATGCTTTTACAGGTGTACAGAAAATTAAACACAATTTGTTCCCCATTAGGGCAATGCATTTTTCAGCAAGTTGTAATACAATATGAGTCACAATATAGTAGTCCCGATATGATGTCTGTTCACCATTAAGTCATATAAATTTTGTGAGCTTCATTTGTGTTTACATTTTCTTATAATTAATAAATCAGTGACTAAATTGTAAAATAAATAAAATAACTTAATACAATATTTATCCCATAACAAATTTAAATGGTCAAGGGGAGGTAATGCTGCCATTTTTAAGAAAAAAAGTGCAACATTTTTAGTTTTAGCAAGACTCAAGTTTGTAAGAGAAGTTACCCCTTGATAGGTCTATATTACAATTTTTAATAGCATTTTTAGGGTTAAGATATGATACAAAACATACATTTGATATGGTTTCACAATATATATCAATTTAGTATGCTTGTAAAACTAATTTTTGCAAAGAAATAATTCCACGTGTAACTTCAATTAAAGCTACATATTAAATGTTATATTCATAGACTGTATAAACAGTACCTGTACATACCTGATCAGATAACATTTTAACTTCATCTACAATAGAATCTATAGGACGACTTCTCTCTCTACCACGGGTAAATGGTACTATACAATATGCACACATGTTATCACAACCTCTCATTATAGATCTGTAACACAAAAGCTTGTTAACATGATCAATGATCTATCAAGCAGTGTTGGAAACTCTCCTATGAGTAGAATATCAACTAAGTACTATGAATAAATTTGTGAACATAATTTTGAGATATAATACATCAAAGATACCAATATCAGGAAAGGTATGAAATCAGCAATTTAAAATTTATGGCCCTTAATAAACAAGTACACCACATCACCTGTAAGGCCATTGTGGTTGAGTTTTTAACTTGCAGCAGTTAGTTAACATTAGAAAGATGGCCTGGTTTTATAACTAGTTACTGTATACAAGCGAAACCGACTGAAAATAATTTAGGGAATGGGCAAGTCAAGATTATTTAGAGTTATAACTTGATTAGTAACTTGAAAAAGATAAAAAGTAATTGCATTTTATAGTCTAAGTTTCATGCTTACACACGTTCACCGACTTTACAGCAACTTGAAAATGCTAACAGTATACATATAAAATAAAGATGTTATCTTACACATAAGCTGTAACAGCATTTTCATTCAATCTCACTGGCATAACATCAGCGTAAGTCTCTTCTAAAGATAGTAAAACATTTACTGAAACAAAGAAAAACTATCATTTATCACAAAAATAATCATGGTACAACTGTAAGCTTATTTCTATGAGTCCGTGCAAAACTAGTATAATTACATTAACTACTTTTAAAAATAAACTCATTATGGCAGAGTTGCAGACTCAAACTGAAGGTGTCCAGGTCTCACTTCCAAGCAGCAGGGCAGAGCATACATAAGCATCAAACACTTTACCACAAACTATTACCAGGTTACATTTTGAGCAAAATAATTAAAAAAAGTACAGTTCAGTTTTAAGGTTAGGATTATCAAATTTGATGGTCTTAATAGTGTAATAGTCCGAATAAAGGATTTTTTCATCTCAAATTAAGCATTTGGGACTTATAGAGTTGTCAAAAATTGCATGATTTCCCATAACCAATGTGTTTTTATAGGAGAACCTTACTGTTACAAGTGCAATATATAAATCCTGAAATCCTGAAAAAAAATGTTAAATAACTTACTGGCATTTTGATGACTATCAGTTGTAGCCAGTAGTCTAGGTAAATCTCTATAAGCATCAGGACCACATACAATATCTACTAACTTCTCTTTCTTTAATATCTCAGACTTTAATCTTTCTGCCATACAGCCTGTAGACAAATGAAAGATAATATTTACTATGGTGCTGATAAAATAGAGATTTATAAGCTAACATAAAAACATCTTATTATTAGAAATACAAGGTGGTTATTCAACACTTGTTTAAGGTACAACTGAACTAAGGTTTGAAATTCCTTGTTTCTTTTACTTAATTGAAACAATTATATTCATCATAGAGCTTTGAAATAGGCACTTTCAAATTGAAAGTTGAAATGAAGTACCAGACCCCTATTGAAAGTTCCAATAGGGGTCTGGTACTTCATTCCTTTGGTAATTCCTAACTCTTGACAGTTCAACTTGACTTGTCTCCCCTTAATACAGTTATAACAGTAAGTGTTTGTAAGAGGTGATCAATGTGTTTGATACGTAATTCATATTAAAATTACAACAGACAACATCTTTTGCTTTATGCAATATAAATGCAATATAATTGTACATAAAATAGTATTCAACTTTTTCTATATTATAGTTAATAAACTCCCTAAAATTGTAAAACAATCTGAAAAGAATTTTTGCAGTATCCACAGTTATTTCAAAACCAGAAATTCTTAAATGTTTTGATGTTTTATTCATTGCCATCATAAAGCTACCCATACAATACCATACTATTTACATAAAATTTACAAAATATTAAAGTATAATATTGTATATGAATGGTTAAAAATAAAGTTAACCTAAAATTCCTATCTTCATTCTAGCTCCTCCCTTCCTCATAGGACGTCTACGTTTTATATAAGTTAGATTTTTCAATTTCTTCCATATCTTAGTCTCGGCACCTTCTCTGATTGCACATGTCATTACTAAAACAACATCAGCCTGTAATATATCACAGACACAACTTGATGTAAAGATTATACTTTCTACCAAACAACAGTAAGCCAAATCAAATTTAGAAATATCAATACATTTGGCTATTGAAGAATAATAAGGAACATCATAAGTGTAGTATAGTACAATTAATCTTATTACAGCCACACCAATTTATGTAAATGAACTTGCCAGCCTTACAGACAATTATTGAGAGTAATATAGAGTTTGAATTTTTACATCATGCCCAAACATTCTTAACCAACAATAAAGTTCCGTCATTCTTATATGTTATTCATGTCTTTATTTCCAATTAACTATTACCACTTACACAACATAACAATAAGAAAACTTGGAAATATTGGATACAAAATGAAGGAAACCGCTTCATTTGCTTACAAGCTAGAGGCGCGGAAAAATCATCTTGAAACTTGACAGTTAGTTAGTAAAATTTTCTGGTTCACCTGTCTAAATAAAATGTTACCAAAAGAGGAAGAGACTAAAAATATCAGTTTAAATCTTTGACTAATACACAGCCCATTAACTTAAGCATGTCTCTGTCTATCTTTTTCCAAACTTATGTAGTTTTCATTTATTCATACAAAATACAAATTGTTTTCCATACATACCATCAATTAAAATATACTTACAGTAAAGTTCCACTATAAAGACTACCTTACTTATTGCATAGTGATCTAATTTTTTGATGATTTTTAAGTCCATAATGCTTATTTGAGAGAGAAATGTTCCTATATTAAAATCATTTAGCTACATTAAAAAGACCATTGATATTGATGATCTTAACAGTACCTGATAGTTGTATCATTATAATATAATTGCTACACTTACATTATTGACATCTAAAGTTCTTGTATAACCTTTGCTATGTAGAATAGACCATGCTATCTCTGTGTCATTAGTATTCATCTGACAACCATGTACATCAAAATATACTGAAATTATCAAATGTCCTTAAAAATGCAATTGAACTTTAAACTTTTCATTTTAAAAGCTCTTGGAAATTTAAGGAATGCATAAAGTTTAAGTTGTCATCATCAGTAACAAATTTGACTAAAAACCATCTTTTGGTATCAATTATTGGTTGATAATCCAGCAGTTTTATCAACAAAATTGTGTTTTTCATTATTTTAAGTTTCATTACGTCACTAATAATTAAAGTTTTCTGCAGTGACAATAGCACACCATCATATTTATATCCCAAATTACAAGCGAAAATCGTTAGGCTTTCAAATCCTAAGTTGAAAAAACAAGACAATATCAAGAGAAAACATATCACAAAAACCACATAAATACAACATGTATCATGACTTACAAAGACATGACTCAAACTATACCTGAACGTCCATTTCCCATCAGATCTTCTTCTTTTATAAATGGTGCACTTGTAACTTTAACATTTTTTATGTCAGTTCTCTTCTGATTACTGTTAGCAATGAAGTGTTCTAAAGATGGACCTACAACAAAAATATACTGAATCAAATGAATATTAGTCACATAAGTGTAGTCTTTAGGTACATAGGACTTTATTTTACTAATACTTTAATGGTTTAATTCATGTAGTACAACTTCTTTAAATTTATTTGTATTATATCCTCTGTTTTTTTCATTTTTGCAGTCCAGATGGATTATCAGATCTTCCTCTTGTTTTTTTCTACAGTTAGAAAGTTACTCTTTTAAACGCAAGTTAAAATTTTGTTAATATGGCATTTAAAAGCATATTCCAGTAACAATCAATCAAAAATAAATTTTTGTTATACCCCATCCCCACCATTTCAACCATGTCTGTTAAATTTCATATTAATGTTGGGCAATACATACAGATAAAAGTTACTAGTGCTGCAGCGATTCACCGGAAAGTCGATTCGATGCGATTCGATTATTTTTTTTTCGATTCGATTTTTTTCGATTCGATTCTTTTATTAATACAATTTACTACAAATATGCATTTATACATATATTTGAGCTTAAAACTAAATAATATTAATTAAATAAAATTGTTACTAAAATTGGATAACACGAAACTCGAAAATCTGATAATTAATATTTGCTTTATTCAAGTACGAAATGGATTGGGTACGAATGTAAAGGTCGCGAAAATGTATTATTAATGTAATATCGACTTAAAACGTAAAGACAGCATGGATCATAAATTGTAGAAAGATGCAGTTATTGGTATACTATTGTACATATTAGTTAAACATACACCGAACATGCAAAACTATTTAAATTTGAATAAACTAACAACAAAACTTGGCTTGCTCATGCGGAGCCTAAAATCTTCCAGTGTGTCAGATTAGGTAAAATTCAATCACACCGACCCAATTGGCGGAGGATCGGGACATATACTATAGAATGTATATTTGGAACAGAGTTTCCAATCATTCTACATAAAATCGTAATGGAAATTTAACAGAAATGTAACAAAGTGAACCCCAGTTTCACTGTCAACGTATACTTTGACTTTCAGGCGCGCCTTTGCTTTTATCGTTATTACTTATGTAGACACTTTTAAAAGTCAGTATCGAATCGAAACTCGCGGGTCCCGAATCGAAATCGAATCGGCACCCTTGCAATCGAGTTTCGATGTATCGAATCGAATCGTTGCAGCCCTAAAAGTTACATCAATAGGTTATGAAAGACTCATTATTTGGCATCTGTAGGTCTGAGACTAAGCACTTGTAGATATAATAGATAAGCACCATCATATGATAGATACAATTACAGTATAATAACTATACATACCATTTTTCACCCTTGTTTTAGATGGTTCAGTCTGAGATTTAGACACATCTGTTGATGTCACTTTATTTGTACAGTTTCTAAGAAATTTGTTCTTTGGTATCTTTATAACTTCTCTAAGCACATTTCCAGTAATTCCAACAGTCTTGAAACAAAACATTGTGAGGAGATATCTTTAAACCTATAAAATCAGACAAGGAATATTACAGATTAATACTGTTTATAAACTGTATACATGTAGATGCTATCAAGGATGAGGTTAGGTATAATTGCAATTTACTTCTCTTCTCTCAGCCAGGCTTTCACACCTCCAGGTGCAGCATACAGCATTATACATTTGTTATTCATTTGAGTCAATGTCAACAAAGATGAATACTTGAAATCTGATCCAAGGACATGTTTAAGGATTACACAACAACAGCTAACTGGAAACACCTGCTAGCATCAGTTACTGCCACAGAGAACCATGGATGCTTCAATGTGCAGATACAGGTACATACTGTCACTTATTCACTTCCATTCGAGAAAATCTAATCTTGATTAAAGATGAAATATATCATTTTAACCTGGACGGTAACATGGTGTCCCATTTTAAGATGTTCATAGTTTGGCAGAGCCTTAAATTAATACATTCTATAAAAGATCAATGCTTTTATATCGGAATAAGAAGAAACTGTATATAAAGCCTATCAAAGATGAGGTCAGATAAAGATGCAATGTACTAGAATAGATCTATTGGTAGCCACTCACAATGTATGTAAGCTAAGTACATGTACTCTGTTTTAATGATTATTCTAGAACACATAAAATGGCAGGGCGGTAGATAATAGCCACAGGGCGACAGAGGATTGATGTTTCAATGTAACTTACAAACTAGATGCACTACTGCACATGTCATGTAGCAGGTTTCTACTGGCCTAGACCCAGGGCCGATTTCTCTCGTAAATGGCTTAAAAACTTACCGAGCCAGTGACAGTCCGTTTCGAGATAGGTAAATCATTTAATGTATAAACATGAATATATAGGTCTGTAAAAAACAACTAAACAATCATAGAAATGATAAATTAACCAAAACATTCAGTCAATGTCAATAAAACAACATGTTTACAAATGGCGTAATTTATAAAAGGGAGATAACTAGGGTCGGTATATTGAACTAACACAGACGAAAAACTTCCGTAACTTTATTCTTACCGGTGAAGATTGGTTAGGATCACGGTACTTTCGTAATTCTAGGCTTCCAGGGAGTGTTGTATAGGATTACAGCACTTCTTTAACTAGATCGATATATGTTATAACCCAGTAGATCTACAATTTGTTACCAGACCATGATTTTTCTAGATCAAAGATGTTATATTATAAAGAATCTAATTAAAAATTAAAGTATTCTTATACTGAATTATGAAAAATACTCACAGGTCAAAGGGAATAATGTGGTGGCTAGATATCGTTCTAAATATTTTATTTTTTCTTAAATATACGTCACAGTAACACCTGAACAAGTCGAGAACAAAGAAATACGTCATATATAAGTGACGTGCACGTGTATTTGTTGATCACGTGACTGCTACAGGTATGTATAGAACAAAAAGGGGGCAATAAATTAGACTGTACTGTACCTATATATTTTGGGATTTAAATAAACCTGCTGCTCAAAAACCATTATATAACCTACACAACATATACATGTATACAGTATCTAAATATCTAAAAAAGCTTCCTGTCTGCTGGCTGTATTTAGTCATTTGACCAGTCTGATTAACTCAGGCTGTGAGTAACCAACAACAAATCCTGGTATTACATGTTGATCCCCTGGTAGGATCTACATACAGTACATTTATAAAGTAGGTCATGAAATATTTTCTATGGCTATTTTCCCTCCTACCTCTGAAACAAACAGGACAGTTGTGTAGCCACTGGCAAATGCACTTATTACTAGTACAGGTTTACATTTTTACAGATCTGTGGTACTGGTTATAAATATAAGATTGAATACTGTTTCAATGAACAAGGTGGTCTTCATAGCAGAACTTCACTGTATATGCAATATCAGACACATATATAACACATATATAACAAAGTCATCATAAATATACTCCAAGATTTATTAATCATCAGATCACAAGCATAAACAAACAATAACAAAAATACATCATAATAAATGAAGGCAAAACATTTACAACAATATCTCATAATTTATCTTAATTAAAACATAATTTAATTATACAAAATTAACAGTGTATAAGGCTATATCTGATGTTATCATTTACAACTTACAACTCCTGTCAGTGTTTAGTGTCAAATAGGGCACTGACTGAAGCCTTGGTCTTGGTCTGTCTCTGGCATGCTGTGGGGTAATACCCAATGGTGAATCTCTATTATCTGTTGATATATTATTTGACAAATAATTACGATAAAGGTCTTAATTGCAACAAATATAGTTATATATACATTTACATATCAGTTAAACATTTGAAATGAGAATCATATTGTGTGTCAATTATTAAACTAATTATTAAACTAAGTGTAGATGGTCAAGGAGACACGAGTAAAAATCTTTTTTAAAAAATAATTTCATTTTGAAATTTCAACAGAGTAATATAGAGTGCAGCTTACATTTTTCTACAAAATTCTTGATATTGTGGTCATAGCAATGTTAGACCATCTTAACATTTATGTTGTATTACCTATCAGTTGTAGCTTTATACAAATCAACATACTTGGGATACCTACATAGCACGATTTTAAACAATAATTAACGTTTTATGACAATAATATTTCTTGTAACAAGATGTTATTATATTACATTATACATGATTTACCTGTATGTGTAGTCATTTATTCTTATAATACAATGATCACCATAAGAAAAAAAGCTGATAAAATATATCTAGACCTCCTTACGCAAAGATAAGACCCTCCAAACTTCTGTATGCATCATGGTATTTTATTGATGAAATTAAACATCAAGTTAGGATATACAAATAACATGAGAACAAAGTTTTACTCAGCCCATTTAAGTGAGTCTGGTCTCTTGAAAATTCAATTTTCAAGATGTTATACATAGAAAATCAACCCTCCATTTATCTATTTTAGACACTAGAGCTAGTATTATACAGTAATATCTTCATATAAACTTGACAATTGACATCAATATTAATTGGTGAATTCAATTAAATTGATACCTGATTAGTAATGTAATATAATCATACCAAAGTTAGTCATCTCAGACACAATATGACTACATTATAACTCTAACTAACTAAACAGTTAACAATCTGTTTCTCACTTTGAATCTATGAAGACATTTCATACCAGGTATGGCCACAACAAGTTGATCATATGTTCTATGGATTTGCTCGCACCTTAATTTTGGCAGTTTTTACAAAAAAACATTTTTATTTCCTTGCTCTCTCATTAAAATTTGTTCAAACTACTATATAAAGCAACTGAATTAAGTGTTTTCTTTTTTAATTTCTTTGCTCGCTCACCTCATTTTTCCCCAGAAAATATCCGTAGAACACATGATCAACTTGTTGTGGCCTAATATTTTTTCTTCTGTGCAACAAGATTTTATTTTCCTCTAAATTTATACATTTTATCATCCAGTAATCAGTAATACTATACAATACAATCACAAGTTTTCAACAAACAACAGATATACAACCATTTAAATGTAAGAAGAAACAGAGAAAATACAAGAGTAGCAAATATCACATTATGTTACAATATCATGGGTCACAGAACAAAATCTTCAAAAATCCTAAAATTCCAGCTTTTCTTAAATAGGAAAAGAATCACTTCTTAGGTCCAAAAATCCTGAATTTCAGACCAAGTTTAAGAAAATTTAACCCATGCAATATACAACGGCTGTCACAATTACAAATAGTGAATTCTGGCAGAAAAGGCAAAACTTAACTGTTACAATGAATTGAATGAGTACAGAGGACAAACAGATTATTTTGTAAATTGTATTTTTTCAGTAATAATGTGTAAAAAATTTTGTTTGTACCTGGTCAGAGAGGACGAAAAAACAATATTTTGAATACAATGTGAGAGTCATCAATATTTTGAGTTCCATATATACAGCTATTACAAGATAGATCATATTGATATTATATATATATATATATATATATACAAAAGGTTAAAATATGCTGTAACAAGCATAATACAAAAAACATCATCCAAATGGACGTTTAATACTTATATTTTAACCCTACCGGTTTCATAATTATCAAAGGGTTATTGTGTTCCCTAAATTTTCAATTTTTCCTTTTTACAAATTTTACCATAATGATGTTTCAGCCAGGTTGTTAAAAGAACGTTATTTTATCAATGTATTCAAACCAAAATTAAACGTAATATAATGACGTTGCAGTTTGTGCGTTACTATTGACAACCTAAAATGACGTTACATCATATTGTAGTTAACCCTTGATAATTATGAAACCGGTAGGGTTAAAATATAAGTATTAAACGTCCATTTGGATGATGTTTTTTTGTTATATATGTGAACCAAGATACATTACCAATTGTAGATACAAATTAACATAAGACACATTACAGGGACTTTATAAGAAAATCAGCAATTGAGATCAAATGATTAGTTTTCATTTATATCCATGATAATAAATGCCTAAATTACCAGCAATTTTAAATATACATCACACATCATAAAACATAATGCCCACTAACCCCGATATCCTGCCCTAGAATTATTTATACCTAGTATAGTGCATAAATATTGACCTCGACCTGACATTTCACATTTGCATCTAATAATTATCTGCACAAATCCTGACGAAAGTCAGTACCACCCCTATTCTACACTTCAGCAGCGATCGTAAAATTATAGAAGTATGTTTGTGTGTTAAATTTTAACTCATAATCCTCACGGTCACGCTTTAATCGAGTATTAATACTGCATTCGTATTCAATGTAATGAATATTCTTGCATAAAGGTCAGGTTGTGGTCAAACTTTACGCACAATAAATTAAGGGTATAAAGCTATTTCTGAACATACTTTGCTTGACAAAGCAATTCTCATAATGATACGAATCATTTCAAAAGACTTAAATCAAGACAAATATATAATAAATACACACTTGTAGTCCAAAGAAACATTATTAACAAGAAGCACAATTTTTATTATTTATATTAATAGACTAAGAACAGATAGATGTCCGAGTGGAAAAACTGACAGCAATAGAAATTCATGGTAGCCAATTAAATTTAATATATTAACTAAATTGCAGAGATACATTTTATAAAATTTATTTATATTGTAGTCAATGAAATGTGTGGGACAAAATGTTTATACATAATTTTCAAACTGAGTCTGCGCAGATGAAAGTAACATTGACTTATTAACAGTACATCAAAAACTTGAACAATAGTAGTGATTTAAGAATAAATTATAAAATAATTAATTAAGAGCAAAGAAAGTAAAGTATCAATGATAGTGGAGAAAAAGATTATATGAGGCATGTAGAGTAAAAGTAAGACGACTTCTTCAAATGGTTGTCTTATAAGTTCTTCTATAGAAAGCCACAATTAGTCTAATCAGAAATGACAGAAATAAATGCATATGACTCCAGTACAGTAGTAAATGCTTTCTTAAAAGAGGGTACTTACTACAGTCTTGTGGGCGACCCTTAATGTAATTAGAGAAACTTTTAAGATTTTCTACTTT
This sequence comes from Mactra quadrangularis, assembly GCA_025267735.1. Classification (NCBI taxonomy): domain Eukaryota; kingdom Metazoa; phylum Mollusca; class Bivalvia; order Venerida; family Mactridae; genus Mactra; species Mactra quadrangularis. Next base: position 36,003,055 of record CM046309.1, on the reverse strand, counting down.
AACAGGAATTCAAGTGCATGAATATAGGTCATAATGCATTCTGGTTCATACTTTTATTAGTTTTAATAATTATATTTATACTATGTAGCACAATTTCAACAATTATGAAGCACTATTTTACCTACTCGTGAATTATTCTTAGATATCTAAGATGTTTGTAGCTTATAAGCAACTCTTTTTGTCTCAAAAGAAGACAGACTCTCTAAGGAGACTTAAATACTTCAACCAGCTGATAATGGTAATGTTATTTTTGTGTACAAATATTTTTCATAACAACATCAAGTTTCAATTCTATGCACCACTATATTAAATATATTAGATTATAGTTTGAGAATTCAGAAAAGGGCAGAGAGGAACAAAGTAGGGACAAGTTTTTTTCACAGAATCTTATATCAGAAGAAGGGTTGGGGGAAGAGAAATAGTGCAAGATGAAGCTGTTCTCTGCAGCAGAAAATCAGAATTCTTTAATAGTGTCACAATCTAATACATGTGTAGATTCAAAATTTCAATAAACTAAGTAACTTAATGACTATTCTAGAACTCAACAGTAAGCAGAAAAGGCAGACCAAAATTGACAGGGCCCATCAGAGAGTTGATATTTTAAAGAAACTAAATCAGTATAGGGAGAAGCAACAAAGCAGAGAGGCAAGAAAAAGGGCAGGGGCAGTGCCCTACAATTCTGCCATTGAAAAATCACTAAAACAATCAAACGTTTAAACTAAAGTTTCAAATTGTTCAGTACTGTTTAAACTAAAGTTTCAAGTTGTTCAGTACTGTTTAAACTAAAATTTCAAGTTGTTCAGTACTGTTAAAACTAAAGTTTCAAATTGTTCAGTACTGTTTAAACTTAAGTTTAAAGTTGTTAAGTACTGTTTAAACTAAAATTTCAAGTTGTTCAGTACTGTTAAAACTAAAGTTTCAAATTGTTCAGTACTGTTTAAACTTAAGTTTCAAGTTGTTCAGTACTGCTTAAACTAAAGTTTCAAGTTGTTCAGTACTGTTTAAACTAAAGTTTCAAGTTGTTCAGTACTGTTAAAACTAAAGTTTCAAATTGTTCAGTACTGTTTAAACTAAAGTTTCAAATTGTTCAGTACTGTTTAAACTAAAGTTTCAAATTGTTCAGTACTGTTTAAACTAAAGTTTCAAGTTGTTCAATACTGTTTCATCTAAATTTTCAAGTTGTTCAGTACTGTTTAAACTTAAGTTTCAAGTTGTTAAGTACTGTTTAAACTAAAGTTTCAAGTTGTTCAGTACTGTTTAAACTAAAGTTTCAAGTTGTTCAGTACTGTTTAAACTAAAGTTTCAAGTTGTTCAGTACTGCTTAAACTAAAGTTTCAAGTTGTTCAGTACTGCTTAAACTAAAGTTTCAAGTTGTTCAGTACTGCTTAAACTAAAGTTTCAAGTTGTTCAGTACTGCTTAAACTAAAGTTTCAAGTTGTTCAGTACTGTTTAAACTAAAGTTTCAAGTTGTTCAGTACTGTTAAAACTAAAGTTTCAAGTTGTTCAGTACTGTTTAAACTAAAGTTTCAAGTTGTTCAGTACTGTTTAATCTAAAGTTTCAAGTTGTTCAGTACTGTTTAAACTAAAGTTTCAAGTTGTTCAGTACTGTTTAAACTAAAGTTTCAAGTTGTTCAGTACTGTTTAAACTAAAGTTTCAAGTTGTTCAGTACTGTTTAATCTAAAGTTTCAAGTTGTTCAGTACTGTTTAAACTAAAGTTTCAAGTTGTTCAGTACTGTTTAAACTAAAGTTTCAAGTTGTTCAGTACTGTTTAAACTAAAGTTTCAAGTTGTTCAGTACTGCTTAAACTAAAGTTTCAAGTTGTTCAGTACTGCTTAAACTAAAGTTTCAAGTTGTTCAGTACTATCAGATGTCTGTGTGCCAGCAGTACGTCTAACTCTACCAGTCTGTGTTGATATACTAACTCTAACTTGATCATCGTTATATAAACGTCGCCATGGTACATTACCATAAAATCTACGATAATTTCTGTCTATATTAACATCATCTGTACTTGTAGAACTTGTGCTATCATCACCTTTACTTACTACCACTTTAACACTGAAATAGAGAAATATTGATGATGATGATAATAATGACTTTTAACACCTATCAGGTCATTCAATGATATGTTTATTTTAACCAGTATTTTTAAGCATTTTTACTTATGAAGGCAAAAAATATAATCTGATAGTGACATGTAAGTGCAATAAAATTTCCTGTAACAACACTTAACTTTAGTTGTTTTTAGAACCTCTAAATAAAAACCATAACTAAAACGCAATGCAAATTTTAATGACTAAGTCAGTATTTGGTAGTAATATACTCACACTTTTCTCTTCCTGAAAGCCTCAAGTGCATAACTAGACTACCAAATCATTATTTACATGTATAAGACTAGTTTTGCACTGACCCATTGAAATACTATTTTAAAATTGTATCGTAAAAGCCATATAAACAAGGAGCATGAAATCGCTTTACACCACATGGGACTATGGGATGAAGCAATATGCAAAGTATTAGGCTGCTGCATGTTATAGTTGCTGAGAAAACTGCGACGGAAATTTTGTAACGGACGGGTGGACGGACGCACAGACAAGGGTAAAACAGTATACCCCCCTCTTCTTCGAAGCGGGAGTATAATTAATATTGCAAAATTATGGAAAGGTAACTTACCCAGGTCTACAAATATTTAAATCTCCTCTATTGGTACCATATACAATACCTTGACCAGGTAAAGGTAACCAACTAGCAGAATTACCACTAACATGTGTTCTAACATCAGCACCACATATATGATCTACATCTTTTATATGCTGAAATATAAGACAGTATAAGTATATGCATCATATCACAAGCTTTCGTGACACTTGATCATTAATTAGGAACAAACTTAGTACAAGAACTTCCATCCCAAGTGTTGCTCGGTAATTGAAGGTGAATCAATAAAAAAAACAGCACAAAATTAAAACTACAGGACTACCGTAACACAATTTACTTCAAGGAATTGGATTGAATGTAATTTTAACAACTATGGTGTTAAGTTTACTTAAAATAGCATTTGTTTTAAAATATAAAAATTCCTCACAATGAAAATGTACTTTGTGTAACTAACCTTCATTGAAATTTCACCTGCTTGCTTTTTCTCTAATCTGTAAATTTGAGCCACCAACTGAAAAAAGAACAGAAAACTAAAAATAAACAAAAACAACTTAAGGAACTTCATGGTTAATGTCATTAAAATTTTCAAGTCAATTTTAATTAAATGTAGATTGTTCTACCATAAGTCAATCATGTAGAGTCAGCGCTATAAAACTATTTTCTACCTAAAATAGACATCAGAATTATTATTTTTCATAAGCTAACCAGGCAACTTTTTTTATGAGTAAATGTTATGTGGCTTAAAATTGAATCAATTATATAGACGGACAAAAATCCAATGAGTAAATCAGTTGTTTGATTTAATGCTGCATATCAACATTTTTCACCTAATTTATGACAGCAGATTCCAACAGACCAGATTTTTCATTAACTACTTCTTGTTTACACTTCCACACTTAGCCAACAACTTCTATCTATATGGAGAGAAATCAATACTATATTCCAATTTACATAGACGGGGGGGTGGCCGAGTAGTTACAACGTTGGACAGGTAATCATTGGATAGCCAGCTCCGCGTTGGTTCGAATCCCATCCAAAACCTACCCTGTTGTTTCCTTTGCGCAAGAAACTTTATCCTATTTGCTCAGTACTGGGGAACCAGGAAGCAGACTTGAAAGTTATAAATCTAAGTTGTAAAACTTGTTTCACAATCGAGCTAAAATAGATTAGTATAGATAGAATTTTCATTAAAGAGTTGTATACATAAATATGCAAATCATTACAACATATTATGACATAATGTTTGCCTTTGCTTCAAATTATTTCACTCTAAAACAAAGTACATTTGCTTTAGCAGCAAAATAAATTTCGCTACAACATAGTATTAAGATGAAAAACCTACCTGTTGACTAGTAAAGACCCATGATAAACGTCTAGCAGCCAGACATACTAAGATATGATTATTACATGGTGAAATACTCACAGATACAGCATTTGATCCTACAAGGAAAATATATCAAATGTTATACTATATACATGAATAAAACATACACTACTTAAGAACAATCTGATCCAATAATATGATAAAAATGTTAATTTTGCTCAATGTTATTCCATAGGAAATACATGTATATACAAGTATCATATATAAAATAAGTAACTCAATTTTCAATATTTCTGCCAAAGCCTTTATCAAGAATTATTTTTCATTAACTTTTTCACATTTTGAATACTGATGCCATAGTGTTATTTAAGATATCTAACTAAATAATCCTTTTAGCTTAATTAAATCACATTTTATTTTACAAACGAACTAATTAGAAATAATTTACATAAATAAAATCATACATAAAACTTACCAAATAGTTTAGTATAAAGACATGTACCCCTGGTGCCGGGTACCAGAGAATATACTGCTAGTATACTATTATCAGGATATCCTTGATGATTAGGTACAAATGTAGCAAGCAGGGTACCATCCTGTGATATATCAGCACTAGCACCATTATGTAACTTACAATGTGGTACAACTATATTTATATTACCTGTAATAAAATTTAATACAAGATTTTATTTATAGTCAATATTATGTACAACATTTAACATTAGCTATGAATAGCTATTGGCTGACGAAATTAAATAACATGGATTTTATAATATAAAATGAGAATAGATTGTGACTGGTCATAGTAAGACAAATATTTTCAACAATACATTAATACAGTACAACCAATTGTGAAATACGCAACTGAGAGGGACTAAAGTATGTTGCTGTTCAGAGCTTGTTGCTCTGCAGAGGTTAAATTGGGCCTAAGGGAAATATCAAAAGATTTTGTCATGCACAGGATTTGATCTTTACCTCTGCAGAGGTTACATTGTATTCTTGAAGAGGGTTAATATATTCAGTATGCAAGAAACTTTATCCTTCTAGCCCAGTACTGGGGGACCAGGATGAGGACTTTAAAGTGATAAATATAAGTTATAAGAACTTGTTACACAATTGAGCTAAAATAAATTGATACAACGTCAAATTAGGGCTCGAAATGATTGTTGTAAAAATACATTGATTATAATAATTAAGACTAGTACAATATAAGTATATACAAACTTTGACTGATATCAGGAATATCACATCTAGTAAAGTCCCAATGTTGTATACGATGTGTTTGATTTAATATATTATATGCTACAGCTGCCTCACCAGAACCCATAAATGCTCCTGAAATATTTATACATATATCATAATTGTAACACTCAAAATTACTGCTTCCAATTGACATGGCTGCCATCATGAAAATTTTGAAGTCAACTGAAAAGTTTCAATCATTATTGTGTCAACTTCGATATGGTTTTTCCTTTTTTTTTTAATAAATGACGATTATTTTATGTCAAATGGTCCTAAATATTTCAAAATTCAAAGAGTAGACTGATCACATCTAACAAAAGGTTAAGTATGTATGCTAATGCTCAAAGGATGCTAAATCTGCTGAAAAACAGCAGAAGATTGGCAGTTCTGACTGTGTTATGCCTCAGTCCCATGAAATCGTGGCTTGTTGCGACTCGTACATACTGACAGCCATAGGCTGTGGGAAGCTTAGTGTATTAAGGTGACGGTACGCACTTGGCACAAAACAACACACATGTATGGAGCCATAGAGGAAGATATACAAGTTTAATCCATACACGGCCACGATTTTGTTCACAATTTGACTTTGAAGCTGATACATGTATCAACGGCTCACTTCACGGACCCTGGTAAAAACGAAACAGACCCTAAGGGTACGCAAGAGTCCGTACGAGTCCTTGTGAAGTTTGATCGTACCGCACACGGTGTCCTCACGGCTATTTTTATTTTTATGGGACTGTAGCATTAGAAATACATTTCATAAATAATAATATATTTACTCCAAGAATGAAGTGAACTATAGAAGACTACATACCAGCTATAGCTCTGTTGATAGCTCTCTGCATGACATTATTCGGTCTATTTATAGTATCATCTAATATACTGGTAGAATAATGAGGATGTAAATAATGTCGTTGTAATGTTCTCCAACTTTGAGACTCTTGACCACTTTCAACACTGAAATATTTATATATAGACAGTTTTATTTAAAAAATTAGACAAAATGTCCATGATCTTACGATTATGTTTACATTCATGTTTCCAGAGAAGGCATGCTTATAGAAAATTCCAATAAACATTGTAAGTAAATATATGATCATGTATAATATCAAGTACATAGGCACCCATTTACACCTAGGTTGTGGAAGCAATCACTCATAAATAAATAAGAAAATAAGCAGAACACAGAGTGAGGTTCAAACCTGGGACCACTTGATTCCTAAGTGAGTTCTACCAATGAACTGCTCCTACATAAATAGTAAATTCCTTTCCATTTAGTTCTTCTGATCAAACGTGTCCAAATTACTTGACTCCAGATCATATCTGGTGTACTCAGACCAGAATTTCTTTGGCCTCTCTTCCTATATGGTGGCAGGAATCAACATAAACCTGATTGTGTTGATACACAATTAGAACGTACTCACATATTTTTTTGTTTATTTATTTTTTGATTTCCCAAATAAGTAACACCAAACAAAACATAGAAGAAAGTTCAAAATCTTGAAATTGTTAAAACATACTATTTCGGCAGTTTTTACATAGGAATTGAAGCTCTTTTTAAGTAAAAAATCCTGAACTTTAGGTAAAATACCTTGGATGTTGAGCATGATGTCGTTGTCTTTGGTTTCTTGTATGAGTATTTAATGATGTCTCTAATAATGTAGGTGGTTGAGTAACAGACTGACCTAGAGATTATAATACATTAAATAAAATACATGTAATTTGTTATCACTAAAGTTACATAATAAAAAGTATATAATAACAATGCCAGATGACGTCCTTTTATTAAACATCACAAAGAGGAAAAATAACAAAAACAAAATGGTGGATTAACAATGTGATCACTTGTATTTAAGTTCTCCAAAAGTTTTTTAATGATTCGTGACTGACTTTAAGTGATCACTAACACCCTGTACAAGCAATAGTCATGACGAACCTAAGTATTCCAACTCCCATAAAAAATTGTATAAATCAAGCAATAAAATATGTTCATAACAGTAGATTTATCAATGGTGCAAGATTTCACAAATCAAATTTTGACAAGAAAGAAAGCTTCAGCAAGAGGTTTCAGACATACAAATGGCGTTTAAATCATGAAAGTACCAGACAGCTGAAACGTAGCATTATGAAATAAAGATCTCCTAAGATATCTTCAACTTATGCATAGTTTGATAAAAGTTATTGTGCTCAAAATAAAAACAATCAGAGCCAATCTGTTGATTATCTAGTGAAATTCTGATGAGAATATAATAATAAATTTCTTAACAGCCTAACTAGAAAGGAAGTAAAAAACAACTTAAAATACAATATTCATGTAATGCTATATGAACTTCTACATACCTAACTGAGGATCATTTTCTACAGGTCTATTTACTGGAATGGTTTGATCTGGACCCACATATGGTAGTGGACTGTTTCGTACTATGTTTTGAGATGTTATATTTTCTGTGGCTTGGACAGGTACATGTGCTGCCAGGTTTGTGGCCGTCTCTGATGGAATATTACCATCCAGAGTCTCATATCTTCTTCTATCATTTCTTAGTGATTGTATACTTTCATTAAAACTGTCTCTTAGTGCATTTATTCTACGATTTAAATCATTCATTTCACGCTCAATCTGATCAGTCATCGAAACAAAACAGTCTCTAAGCCTTACATAATCATGATTTCTTTCTTCAACACGTTGATTCAGTGAATTCATCGCCACAGTGTTAGGAGCTATATGAATAGAGTTATTGTTACTGTCATAGTTACGGTGAACAATTTCTTCATTTCTGTTAGCGTCTGCCATTTGATTTCTATTAGTGGTATAGTTTTCATTTTGATCAACTACAAGTTCAATTTCATGATCTTGTGAGTTTGACCTTGACCTTTGGTCATTTACACTGCCTGACCTTGACCCTTGACTTGAAGCACTCTCTGACCTTTCACCTTGAGCACTGTCAACTGATCCAACTGATATGTTTTGTTGTCTAGAAAGGGGAATATCTTGTGCATTTCTGCTGGTACTAGCAGACGACCTAGTTGACGATCGTAAAGAAGCAGACGAGTTTGCACGACGCTGATCTTCTGTAATAGGCATGAAGTAAGCACCTGAAGTGATCATATGTACACTTAACTCATTTTCAGTGTCACTTGAATCTCTCACCAATATTTCAGGTATTGAAGCATTACTTAAATCAGAAATGGTACCACCACTAGGTTGAGAATTTTGTGAGCCTGGCACTTCAGAGTCCAAGCCAGAGGGATTGACACCACGGCTCTGAAGATATGGTCTTAAAATAGATAGATAACGAGTCCTATTTTGCCAGCTGTGTGGCTGAGATTGGAATGATGGCAAGCAGCTACGACTACGAGTTGTATTCTGATTAGAACTGTCACTAGAATTTCTGGAAACTGTATTAGAATCATGAAATATGTTTTGAAATAAACTGGTATGACTGCTAGTGCTAGCTACAACAGTCTGTTGATTAATACTGCCTGAATGTCTTCCTGTACTAGATGATGAAGATATTCCAAGATTTAATCTACGAGAATTTCTCGGACAAGAAAGTCCTATATCTTGATTGCTTGAACTCCCTACAGTTGACAAACTAGAGCTAGGAGCTGAAAATATAGTTTCAGTGGTACGTAACTGAGAGGAACTAGATACAACACTAGACGTCGTTAAGGAAAACACACTGTTGTTAGATCTAGAATTTTCATTGACTTGAGTACTTTCCTTTTGAATGCTCACACAACCACTAACAGTTGTAGATTTCTGTCCACTGTTTACAGTCTGACTGGTACCTTTATCTGAAGCAGCTTGGGTGGAAATATTGGAACCAGCTTGACTGCTCATTATAACAGTTACTTTAGGAATGCCAACAGTTTCTGAATATGTAATCTTATCAGCACTACTTGAAACTGGATGTAATGGGACCGATGACTGTAGCCTTTCTCTTATACTAGCAAAACCTCTACTACGACCACTAGATGATGATGTAGATGGCTGTGAATGTTCACAAATATATCTAGACAATAATAATGACTGTGGATCTATTTCTGGAACAGTGTTCTGAGTGTTACTTGAAGCACCACTAGAAGGACCTTCTATGTCTGAAGCACCTTGTTGCACAGATACACTAGCACTATTGGAATTCTCATTTAATGTATTGTTTTCATTAACTGCAACAGTTGTGCTTCTAGCACTCTGATACTGAGTTGATGCACATTCAGCACTTTGATTCTGAGATGAGGTGCTTTCAGTACTTTGATTTTGAGTCAAAGTACTGATTGCATTCAAATTAACAGCACTATTTACACGAGATGATGTAGAGAGAGGTTGCATGGTGTTTCTATATTGAGATCTTGTAAGACCAGTCACAGCCTCTAAGGGTATTTCAAACTCCTCATTCAAGTCTGGTAATGATAAACTCTGTGACCAGGTGCTTGGTGAAGATTCATTTACACTACTTTCATTTACTATCTGTCCTGTAAAGAAAAAACATGGTAGATTAGAAACATCACCTGTGTGGTTTTTTATTGGGTTTAACGCCGTGTCAACACAATTTAGGTTATTTTAGGGCGTCCAGTGCACCTAACCTAGCTTTCCTGGACCCTTGTCTATAACCAGTACTCACATACCCTTCCACAAGGCCGGAAACTTCTCCATATATCTTATTAATGGAAAATTTACACTATTGTCTAATTTTCATGGAAGGGTATAACCTCCCAGGGAGGGATTCAAACCAGTTCCCTTTTTGGGACATGAGATTCCAAATCCAAATCCCGGCGCGGTACAACTGCGCCATGTGCCTGAGTTAATAATGAGAATAGGTAGTCTAAGTTTTGAAATTAAGGGGATAAAATAAAACTAAAGGGAATATCACCTAGAGTCTACACTACATAAAGTTAATACTTTACAGACACACAAGAACATTTTATTCTATCATTGAAGGTCTGTGGGGGACTTACGCCTAAACATTCAGGGTAGCTTCATGGTAGTTTTATGGTACCAGCTGAGGTAGTCCCAACACTGATACTTGGAGCAACATTCTGCATCCCCTTCTCCAAAATTTATCAAATTTACACATGAAATCTTACAATTTTTCTAACACCTATGATTCCATATTTTCAAATTGTAATAAGAACTCAAAGAGTATACATTCAAAAGTTCATTACAATGCAAGAATATTTACAAAAATATTTTAGTCTAACATTTAAGGTCTATAGGGGACTTAAGCCCTCTCTAGAATTATACAGATTATTTCTTGTATAAAGAAAAAGACTTCACATTTATAAATAAATTAGAATAACCAAAAATTTTACCTGATCTTCGACTTATCACATGTGAATTGTTATGTTGAGAGAATGGCACAGTATGGCCATGTTCACTTATCAGTCCATTATCTGACATTGTATCAGTGTAATATGAACTAGGATTAAACACACTACTTCCTAACTGGACACCTGAGTTTGGTGCATCCATACTAGTCCATCTACCATGCTGTGAGGAACTACTGCCAACATTGGCTCCTGGGTTCTGTGACTCAAACAAGAGTTCATTACGACGCAAACTAGCTATGGTATCAGATAAATCACTTAATGCGTCTGCAGTGCCTTGTGGATTTGAACGAGGTGACCTTGACCTTTCTAGGGGTGACCTTGGTCTTACAATGTTATCCTCATGGACACCAGGATATATATCCCCAACTGAAAGACAAAAAGAGAGGTAATAGACTACATGCACAGTTTTAAACTATATTAAATGATTGTTACTGTTGTGTTGTAATATCTTAATCTGAGAGTTCTTAAAAATAAAGTTTGGAGAATGATTTAAAAAGAAAAAACAATGCTCAAAATAATTCCTGATTAAATACATCATCCAAAAGTTGTTCAGTACCCAAAATAATGGCAAATACACATGAAATAGGTTTAAATGATCTAAGGCTTTAACTTATATCCGATCTTTTACAAAGAAATTAACCAGAAAACAGTTAACCTAATGATAATCTCATTTAATAAGATTAACAAACTTGACATTGTCTATTAAATACACATGAGCCAAAGTAAATTTTCAAAATCTTTAAATACATGATTAAAAGATGATTTCAGTTATTTTCACATAAGAATCATTTTCTCTGGTTCCAAAAATCTTGAAAACCAAGACCGGTCAAGAAAACTTTCCTTCATGACAAAGTAAAGAAAACAAGCTAATTACCTAATCCTGGATTCATAGAATGATCAGGTATTTCAGGGTCATTATCTAGATGACTTGAACTAGAACTACTAGCTGTCTGTCCTAGTGTACGTTCACGTTGATAACGTTGATAAAAGTTTACTAGATCACTATATACAGTTGATAAATGAGCTTGTCTATTTGATGGGGGAGGTGCTTCATCACTGTAGAAATATAAAGGTTACAGGTTATTATACTCATGATATTTTCCCCTAATTTACCAAAGACAAATTAAAAGTCTATTTCCAAATGCAAATTTCTTATGTGAAGCCTCTCCTCGAAATCTGAACATAAACCACCTTTTATTTTCTAAAATAAGCAATTGTTTAATAATTCTTCTAAAAATGATATGCTAAGGCCTCTAATGAAGATAGAAATAAAACCTTAAATACAATGTATTATTAAGCTTATCATTTTTTTATCTTATGGTGAAATTCATCAAATGTGAAAGAAGTGATGTAGTTCAGTGTTCTGCAACATTGATAGACTTTAAGTTTGCAATCTAGAGTCAATAAAAAAACTGAGCTAATCTGAAACAAAAGGGATTACAACACTATCAATATAAACTGATTCAACTCAAACCAATCATGAATACTAATGACAATTTTGTTGCTTCTAGCAGTGTGTTTAAAACCTTCAAATAAAGTTCAACATCTCCCTGATTTCCACTATTATAGTAAATACGATATGAACATAAGGCCAAATCTTTTATACTTTTTGTCTTACAAAAATCCCGATCCTAATTTTTCAGAAATTAAAAAAAATAATCTTGATTATTGATTTTTTTATTATCCATAATACTTATTTATGTACCAAAAGAGAAAAAAACTTTAAGAATAAGTTCAATGAGACTATTATCACACAGTTTGAGAAAATGTCAGTGAATTTCTAAAATATATATCAATTTCACACAGAACTTGTACAAAATGGGTTTGAAAGTCAATTGTAATTGACATCTTTTATCTTTTTTTAATTTTTATTTCGACCTACCTTACTCATTTTTTCAAGAAAATTCTCGTAAGACTAAAAATATAAAAAGTGTGACCTAACTATAACCATAAGATATTTTCCTTACCTTATATTGGATACATTTGTCGTTGCTATTTGATCTCTATGTACAGATGTATTATTAGATATACCAGTATACAAGGTGTGTCCAAGATTATCAAACTGTATCCATCTACAAAGTTAACAACATAATTCTTAACATGAGAACATCATTTCAATTACACATGAATTAATAAAAAGGCAAAATGATAGAATTTTTCTTCAAGACAAAAATCTAATACACCAGTCTTCGAATTTAGCCACCAGACCGAAGACCGTGCCGTCTAAAACACTGACGGTCCGGTTAAAATATACGGATCACAAGACCGACTGTCTGGTGGAAATTTCAATAGCAATATTACTAAAAATGCATAATTGAACATAAAACTTGCAGTTGCAAGTAAGTCAAGCAATTCTTTATTCAATGTTTATTATATAATAATATCATATATGAGGTAGAAACATAAGCAGTACAGTCTAAAATAACATATAAAAACAAAATAAGATTGGTAAGCCTTCAGTCTGGTAAAAGTCTTTTCGGTCTGGTCAAATTTTGGCGTTTACCAGACCGAATGTCTTGCGCTTTGAAAATTCATTCGTGAAGACTGATACACAATGTAGTTCCTTTTTTCTCAACTGTCAAAACATGAATAATTTCACAGTGACTTTGTGCTCTCCGTCCAACACTTGTGAAATTGTGATAGTGTGTATTCAATCACCTTGAAATTATTCAAACTTTGACAGAAGAGAAAAAAAACAGACTATACTGAGCATTTTTCTCCGCAGGCTGCAGAAGCAGTTTTATATCTATTTATGAGAAACAAGAAATGTAATGTGGAAACCACATTAAAGCCGGATTTATAAACTTTAACGCAAAAATTACAAAAGGAATAATCCATAATAAAGCCAGGTAGATTTGTGGTTACTTTCTAATTCTGTTCATCACATAGTATGTTATCATTGTATGAAGTTTTATTAAGATCTGACAATAAATGGCAGAGATTTATGCTAAATTGAAAACTTTAACGCAATTGATAACGACACCAGATGCCCGACCGACTGCCCGTCCGCGGAAGTCATGTCAATCTTGCCATTGTTTGTTTGAGGAATGATACAAATTATACAATAACTAAAATTTTAGTTCATTTAATACTTATTTATTTAATCTCAATGCTGAAACAATGTCTAACAACTTAGTTTAATCACTCTTCAGTTTGTTTCCCAGTCCCCCAATGCTGAGTGAGTAGGAATAAGTTTCTTATCAAAAAAACAACTAGGTGTTTTTCTATTTGATTTAAACCGATGTGAAGCTGGCTATCCAATGATTACCAGTCCAATGTTATAACCTCTCAGCCACACCAGCTCCTCAAATGTTGGTGGTCAGCGTAAACTTCTAACAATTTATGTTTTAGTAGAATAATCAATTAAACTATAATTTTATCTCAATCATATTAATAGCTCAAACTTTCTATCTAATGAAAATTTGTAAGCAAACGTATCAGGAACAGTCAATAACACAGAACCACTGGGGGGGGGGGGGGGGAAGGTTTCTTCAAAGGGACCCTACTACATACCTGATTCTCTCATATTCATGATTAGTACTACATTTAGCAAATGGAGCAGCTTTAGTCCAATCCCAGAAGTATATAGTATTACCAGCAGCTATAACTAGTACTCTATCAGTAGGATGAAACGCTAATCCAGCAACAACAGCTCCATTATCTGTAGTCCATACTTCACTACCATGTCCCTGTATAATATATGTATTGTAAACATTACAATGATGGTAACTTTTGGTGCTTATTATATATCACTGCTTTTAAATTTGCTTTTGAATTCATCACCAAAAGGTCATAAAGATAATGTCCTAACCTTTGGATTCTTAGTTGAACATGCTATCAAATGAGATAACTGGGTATGTTGTAAGATTAGAAAAGCAATTATTTCCTACTCTCCGCTCCTTGAAAGGCTAAAACTCTGGACTAAGCTAATAAATAAGTTTAAACTAAGAATGCTAAAAAGGTATAAAAATGTCTGAAAAAAATTTAACTTACATAAAGATCCCATATTCTGACTTGTCCGGCAAGGCAACCACTAGCAAGTACATTACTTATAGATGGATGATAAGCTAAACTCCATGGTGTACGTGGATGACCTAATAATGTATATAACACTTTTCCTGTAGCTACCTCTGTCACACGTACAGAATGATCGCCATGAGTTGATGCAACCTTGGTCCTGTAAATAGATTTTATTTTGTTGAGTTTGACTCCATAGAAACACATAGTATAGGTCAAATAATGGTGGGTAAACAGATTAGTATAAGCTTAGACATAGGAATAGTATTATAGTCATTAGTAATGAGCTTTCAGTTATACTCACAGTTAATTACTGGTACATAATAGAAAGACTAAGCCAACAGTTCGAAAGTGTTATCATTTTGTACTTTTACATATTAGCAGCTCTCTGTTTGTAATTCCCTACTTTAGCTAAAAAATATATCTGTTTCATTCAATTTCTTGAAAAGCATTGTCATGGAGGATTACCATAATAGATATTGTAACAGACAGCATAATAATAGTCTGTCTGACAGAATAAGAATTTCTTATTGATTCCACAAGAAAATCTGGGCCAGTCAACTTAACTAAGCACAGTCTTTCAGTTCAAATTATCTACATTTTTTTACATGCAGTGGTTCAATAGCGTTGAAATTATTTACAGATAGATCATAAATATATTTTCCATTTAATACATACCCATCAGGACTGAACTTCATAATAAATGTGGATCTGCATTTCCCAGAAATCTCACAACTCTGAAATAAGATTAACAAAATATATTTCTGTTCATAAACATAAAAATTATTCATAATGAAACCCAGGCACTTCAGAATCTCTTACATGGTACATTTTAAGTCCATAGAATACAACTGCTATGATTCAAGTCTTAATCCTATAGTTGGAAATCGTGCCTGAGTAAATGTAAGTTAAAGTGCCACATTAACACTGTTAGTTACCAGCAAAAATAGTTTGTAATGTAATGTATGGAGCTTTAGGTGGCATATCAATATCTTTTTAGTTATACTCTTGCAAGTGGCTGAAGTATGCCATACGTGACACTGAAGTAGGTGTAAAAATGGACATAGAAAACTTCATAATTGTATGAAGGTGCCATCTTTGAATGAAAGCATGACTTCTGGATTTGTAGTCAGGCCCACCACTAACTGAGCTAATAAGGTAAGACAAAGGTGTTTACATAGGACTAATCAGAATGATTACTGGTATCATTACTATGAGTGAAGACCTAGTACAGAAATTACTTTGATTTTTATACTAAATTAGTATATTAAAGTATTATAATGTATACAATAAACCAATGACCATGGCTGTGACATTCACCCATCATACAAGAAGCTAAAATGTAAATATTCCTGCCAGTTTAACAGTATTTACCTTATTGGTGAAAGACTTGGTTAGTTTTGTCTCAAGAAGTTCTTCTATTTTCTTCTGAGAACAAGTTCTGCCTTTGATTCTTCCATACTGTCTGCTCTGTACAAAACTTGCCACATTCATGACTCAACCTGTTTAAAGGACGTCATACATTCAATCATAGAATGACCATAATACAAAAACTCAAGAAAAAACACATGTGAAGTATCATGTCAGTAAACAACATAATGGAAAATATCATAGAAAATAAAGCAGACATCAATTAGCCATTATCTAATTCATACAGGACAGGCAGTGAGTAATATGTAGAGTCTAAATAAGCATTGCCCAAACCACAAACTTAAAGTATAAAAAGCGGGCATAACATAGCCTAGCAGTAATGTAAACCAAATGACTCTAAAACTTGCGAAATCAAGATAAAATGTGCATTTGAGCTAGTTTTTTTAAATTCATGATCATCTATAATTTGTCAGATCAGTAAAGTCGAATCTCAATGGGCCAAATTCAACTAGAGATAGTTTCAACTTGATAGTTTATTTGGGTTGTCTGACCCGAATCCGGCAGTCAAACATTGTGAACATTGTGAACTAAAATTTAGGTTAACCTTTTAACTAAGTTTCTAACACTTGTCTGTAGTCACTAGGTCAGTAGGTGAGTAAACAATAACAAAGTAAACAGTCTTTTCTTAGAATCTAACGTAACATGAGAACGGATTATCACAAAAACAATATCTAAACATGCCAATAGGGTGATACAATATCATATGTTTGTTCACCAAAATTTATTCGTATTTCGATCATTAAAAATATCTAACTTTATCCGAATTCTATTGTCCGAAATTACTTTTACTTTTTACATAATATCGTGTAATTACCTTATCGCAAAAGATACTGGGGTTTAAAATCAAATATTCCGTTCTTCACATGCCTTTCTAAGAATAACATGCGTTGATGTTGAGTTTTGTACGTTCATTATCATGTAACTTTCATCTATTTCTAAAAATCCTGACCTAAAAAGCATCAAATTAGCTCTTCCGCTGAATTGCTCGATTAAACATCAACGAGTAAGGAGATACACATAAGAATTTAGTACCGCCTTGCTTAAATTGACTCCGCCCATTACGTTAAAAGCGGAAGATAACTAGACAACGCATGGTCTACCATTGATAACAATCCTAGTTGCACGAATTTCATAATTAACACGCGCAATTTACATCAAGTTAGATTAAATATGCTCATTTTTCATGTTGTTCCGTTGAGTTACAAGTCTCTCATTACACTCACCAAAACTAATAAGTACACCGGTATTATAGGGGACCATGCTACATATTAACACTTTTCTCCCAAAAAGTGTAAGTCGACCGATTAAAATGAAATTTTGAACATTTATTTCAGGGGAACAGACCCCCCTCCCCACGGATTTATTAAAGTTTGTTTTGTAGAACCGTTAACCCTTAAGATTTCTCATAATTACTATATATCCGATATACTGTCTCTATATAATATATAATATCAAAACAGAAAAAGGCTGACTGATTGTCACAATATAACCGAAAATCCCTAATATTTTTCACAATTATTATTTAGCCAAAAATACAGCCTATATACCTTTTCTTAGTAGGAAAGTCGATATTTGTGGGGCCTGGTGGAGCACGTGCCTCTTGTGACTGGTCGTTATAGATTACACCCGAAAACCCCTAAGATTTCCCTATGATTATTATTAAGGTCTTTATATCGGACGGGAAAAACTGATAAATTAATGTTTGTTATACTAGAACCGAAAACCCCTAAAGTTTCTAATCAGCAATACGATGGTCTGTGTCTATATCAGTACCGATCGAGAAACACTGTTCATTATAATGCAACCCAAAACCCTAAGATTCTCATTACTATTTTTCGCCAATAAATCGGATCTAGATCTAACTTACTTATTGGGTCGAGGGACTTTCTTCATTTTTCTCACGTTTTACATTAACAAACAAGACACTTTAAGCAAATTCAACACAATTCATTGTGTCCAAAAAACATCAGAAAAGGGTGGGTTTGGACACCCACTGCGTCCGTCTTAGTATAATCATATAACAATGTAACATTATATTGTTTTTATTACTGATGTACTCACGAACGTTCACGTGAACTTACGATTAAGAAGAACATCGATAAGTCCTATTCGTCAAAAAAAGCTCAAGATTTCTATCCTATTATATTTTATGGTCGTTTACATCTCGAAACATTTCTACGGAGTACGCTATGCTTATTCTGTGCTTAATGTAAATAAAACATGAGATTATGTGGACGAAAGGCAGACCTATTTTCCTAATATAACAGGGGCCGTTAACAGACACCTTACTCTCTCGATATTCTTTAAAATCATGCAGTTTTCTCCAAAAGGCCCAGGCGCCTTCCCCAAATACTGAAAAAAAACCTGAAAAGGGTTAGGGCATTTTTAATTTCTGGATCAAAACTTGCCACGATGAAGTCAGTTTTTTTTGTACCAATACAAATGGAAAAACGTGTACATAGATGTATTGGGTCAATATTAGGCTAAGAAATATCGCCTACGAACAAATGCCACATCCCCAATCTGATTAAAACCCGATCTAAAATTTTCCGCTCGCATACTCGCTAATTTAGATCTGGCCTTTTTCAAACGAAGGTCATGTTCAAGCGACCTTTTCTCATCATAATATTCATGACGAAATTGTTATTCGTAACTTGTTTACATCGTCTACGTCACGCAATTTGAAATGAGCCGCCCAATCGCAGACTGTGAATAATACCGCTGTTAAATTAGCATGCAAAACTTGGTCTAAAAATAGAAATTACGAAATCAAAATGTGATTAATAGTGTTTTCGTCTAGATGAAAGCTACGCATTGATTGGTCGAAACAAAGTTCATCTCGACGTGACCTTCCACGGAGACAGTAGAGATCCTGTACGACAACGCTCTACAGGATATCTGTTTACGGAGATTGCCACATCCCCTTAAAAATAGATAAGTCAAACACCTCCCCAAATACAATTCTGATTCAGTCTCAGAATATTATCAAAATAAACTAAACGGAAGAACCAGAATTCCACAAAAATCAATTTAAATGCGTCATGGAAAAACCTGCCTTAATGACAAAATTTTCGATTTTTATGTTTTTGCATTTTCATATAGGAAAAAGTTTGTAGTTTTTGAAATCGAAAACCGCGTTCGGAAATACAGCTTACTTTTGACGCTATAATTATCTAAAGTACCCATTGTATTCATCAGAATAATGTCAAAATGAGTATAATGACGTAACGTCGTACTGTTCTTTAAAAAACGACCACTTATGATATTTATACATGCATAGTTATATGGGTATTACATTTTACTGTGTTTTATTGATAATTTTCGTTGTTCTCTCAGCAACCAAAATATTCAATTAATTCTATAATCATATATACAATTACCCGCTAAAGGTAGAATTTCTATAATAGCTGCTGTCAAACTTCGGGCGATATCGGGTCATTACCACAAATTTCGTGAGCAGTTTTCGTCGACGTCGTTAAAATTAATAAACATCGGACGGTCATTTTATTATGTAAATGCTTCCTTATTCAAAATTCGTTATTACGTTTTTTATATTAACTAAAAAGATTATCAGTTCTCACAATTATATGAGATAATTGATAAAATTCGTGTTTAAATTTTAAAACGAAAGTCTATAAATCCAATCTAAACGATGGAGGTATAGATTCGTCCCCTAAAATTCGTGCACAAACAAATTCTTAATCACTTAGTTGCCAGTGATTTAGATTGTAATTCTGGTGATAAAAATAACAAAAAAGCTTATTCCTTGATATGTGTTATATGTGAATTCTACACAAGAAAATGTCACACTTTCATAAATTT
The DNA here is from genome assembly GCA_025267735.1 of Mactra quadrangularis. Classification (NCBI taxonomy): domain Eukaryota; kingdom Metazoa; phylum Mollusca; class Bivalvia; order Venerida; family Mactridae; genus Mactra; species Mactra quadrangularis. The sequence continues at coordinate 35,983,232 of CM046309.1, read as the reverse complement.
ACGTATTATTTTATGTTGTCTACATCAATCAATCTTCAGCCAATCTCTGCCGCCAAAAGTCTCCAGTTGAATTCAGAATACAAGCTTATTATAGTTTATTATCAGTACAATAACAAATTAGTTTTCATTTATTAACGTCAACTAGCTAGGCGTGTTTACGACTGATATTTGAGGACGTCAGCCTACCAAACAAAGCGCTCTTCATCTTAATTCGTTCAATGGCGGCATGGAAACCATGTGTCACTTGTTTATTTACCTCTGTTAGTCAAATGATATGATAACATAACACCTTAGGGTAGTATTATACGATTAAGGGTATCGCTTATTCACGGTGGCGAACCCACGTGACTTCATCCGGGTATTTTTTACCATATTTGGAATATAGGTCACTCGCATAAGGTAGGTTTTTTGCTTTTTTCTTACTAATCACGTTGTGTTTTTTTCCAAGAATACGCGCATAAACCCCCTGCTTACGAGATATGATTGCTGCAGTAATTGTTTTCCTGAAATATTTAGTCGTCTTGGAGTAATTTGGTACACAAATTTCGATGCGATTGAAATTGTCAGGGTAGCGTTCATTGTATTTCAACGGTTTATGCGTTTAAATGCCTTAATTTGTGCCGACAGTTAAGCACATGGTATATTTATTTCATATACACTTCCAATTAACCCTCTATAGACGATAACGATCTTTGAAAAGAGCTAGTTTGTAAATTATGAGAGAATGTGGATAATGATAACGTTCATTGCCCGTGATTTTTCGGATAACGTTCATTTCCTACGTAGAGTTGTCCAATTTACTCACCGCAGTTTCTTTAAAAGATGGAAAAGGTACATAATTAGTCCAATTAATTAAATACCTTGCAGATTTTAGTAATTCAAGTTCACAATCAAAGATATTTTTGATGAGATATCGTTCACTCAAGGTAATAAGATCCCTAGACTATAGTAAGATAATGATGACGATCCAGAAGTAGTAAAATATATACATGAATCTCAAATTGTTTACTGATCCAATCATGTTATTTTTTATATATTTCAGACAATGTCGTTTTGTGTTACATACATGTGTGGATATATGTTCAAAAACAAAAAATGTGTTGATGAGCATGAAAGAAGATGCAATGGCCAGTATAGAAACTACTGTTGTGGCAATGGCTTCTTATCTAGAGCAGACCTTGTTAGACATAAGTAGACAATTAACAAGTAACAAGTTTGATTGATTTGGGTAGCTTCCTTTACCCTTGCATATAACCAGTTCTCACCTACCATTCCACAGTGTCGACAAATGTCCATAAATTTATTTTTCCAATGGGCAAAATCGACAATTGAAATTTTCATGGAAAGGAATAACCAGCGACGTCTTCGAAGTATTAGATTCGTCATCCACGAGTTAACATATTGTTACTTTTTTAATCGATTAAGTCATTCAACATCTGTCATAGCCGACTTCATTTATTAACGTTAGTCCAAATTCGATGCCACATAAGGTAGAATGACAAACTGTGCAACCTACCCTGGGATCCTATTATCGTTTGCTTGTTGCAGAGAATTGAAAAATCACACAGCATGATTTTAAAAAAGTTATCTATGAAAAGTTTGAGCATACATGTATGTACAAATAGGGAGGTACTGTCTAGCACATGGACAGTATGTTTAACTATCGTTCACATTCTAAAGTGAAGTATCTTTTGGATTACGCTCCCTTCTCAGCTTAGAGAACATGCTAAATTAGTAAATTCATGATTTATGATATTCACTTTGAACTATTGAACAACCAATGAAAGTTATGTAATTAAACATGGTTGTGTCTTACTCTAAAATAGAAATATCCGTTAGCCCATGGTCATTTAGCAGGCTGAAAAAGTGCATGTGTTCACGACTTTTTAGGGATATTTTTCAACAGATATTACTATGGTGAATTATTCTTTCATTAAAAGTTTATATTGATTAACGAATTGTGTTTTTTTCATCTATGCAACATCACGTGTCTTATCGATGTGACCACGGTATAGCAGTGCATATATGCAAATATAAAATAGAATCCACATCAAACTAACTTCCTCCATGATATAAATGACTTAGAGGCCGATCTGCAACCTCTCAATGATAAATGTGATGGGTTCGAACCAGCTTCTGACAATGGCGTTTAATTGCTAACAGGAATGATGTCTAATGCTCACACACAACTGGAACGTTTAGCAGATTTAGCAGGTTAACTATCCGTCTCATGACTGAGATTGAAAAGCCACAAAAAACAAAGAAGAGATTCACTGTTTTCAAATATATTATCTATATACGACATGTCAGATGACTTCTAACTTGTAATTCTTCAAATTTGTGTATGCATACTTAAAATATTAAACAAGAAAAATAATCATACAAAGTCATGATCAATTGTATATACCATGTAAACTTGAACTTTATCCATGTGATCCATGTAAACACTTTATCACTTAACTTCTGATTTTTATTGTATAATATGGATTCTAGCCGAAATCCCTTCTGACATACAAAAAAAACCACACTCAGTATAAAACCTTGGGAAATTAATCAAAATAGCCTTATAAATTGCCATATTCAATGTAACTTTGTTTAAAATAAATCTCTGTTCTCATTAAGCCATCACAGTTTGAAGAAACGTCATGGTAAGTATTACTAACAGCATCAATGGGGCTTTCAGATGAAATATTATTTATATCGTGATACTTTGAGGTAATTTTTTGTCCACAAATTTCATCAAATGAGTCAGGCCTATACTGAGGACCACTCTTGGCTTTTTTAGGACTTGATTGTGCCGATCTACATCCATTTTCTCTTCTATCTTTTTTCTATTAAGTGCTAATTTTAATTTTGTCTTGCCCATTTCTGAAATTTAAAACATAAAGAAAATAGTTGAACAATAAGAAAGATTGCTAATGTAAATTCATTTAAAAATGTCTATGCAAAAAATAGAGTCATCCTAGAATTTATGCATCTTCGTACATTGACCTATTTAATAGTTTTACACGTCAGGGTATACGTATTTTTTGTGCGTCACTAAAAATTCATTGTATTAAATCTACATTAAGTGGTCAACTAAAATCTATGTTGAATCCTTTGCATATGTATATAAACTCTAAGTTGTATCCCATGCAATTTGTATAATGTTTGAAAATCAAAGAAAGGTCACATGATACATCCCTGTACGTAGTCATAAAATGCAATGCACTATTTAGGTCATTTTTAAGAAACTGTGGTGAGTAAATTGGACAACTCTACGTAGGAAATGAACGTTATCCGGAAACTCACGGGCAATGAACGTTATCATTATCCACATTCTCTCATAATTTACAAACTAGCTCTTTTCAAAGATCGTTATCGTCTATAGAGGGTTAATTGGAAGTGTATATGAAATAATTATACCATGTGCATAACTGTCGGCACAAATTAAGGCATTTAAACCCATAAACCGTTGAAATACAATGAACGCTACCCTGACAATTTCAATCGCATCGAAATTTGTGTACCAAATTACTCCAAGACGACTAAATATTTCAGGAAAACAATTACTGCAGCAATCATAACTCGTAAACAGGGGGTTTATGCGCGTATTCTTGGGAAAAAACACTACGTGATTAGTAAGAAAAAAGCAAAAAAACCTACCTTATGCGAGTGACCTATATTCCAAATATGGTAAAAAATACCCGGATGAAGTCACGTGGGTTCGCCACCGTGTTATTGTTAAAATCTTCCGGTCTAAGAAAATCATCGATGATTGATAAAAAAACCTTAGTGTCGCTGTACGGAGGTAAACTATGAACAAGGAGATTAATCATAACGGCAGTTTACCACTCTGCTGAAGTGTTGTTCGTTAAAGGTAAAACATAGAGCAAAATCAACGGGGGGTGGGGGGAATTCTAATATGCCGCTCGTCGGAGGTTGCTGCTCGTTTTCTTTTTGTATCTTAATTATACAGATACATTCAGTTGTGGCAAAAATGTATATACAACGATTTCCATGCTAAGTAAAGGATGTAAATGCTTAAAATTGAACCAGTTTTTACATTGTTTACGAAATGAAATTCTCGGTCATTTGGGGGATTTACTTAAACTATGGAAGCGCAATGAAACGGGTTCAAAACTTTTGATGAGTCGCTTCTTTGGGCATTGTTAGCTAAATTAAGACGCAAAGCATTAACAAATAACATGTTTCTGTTTACAAACGTACATTTAAAAGTGTCTCATGTGAATTTAAGATCTAGCGTGGGTCGTGAAAATGTATGACACGACATTAATATGGTTCAAACAATTTCGTTATACAAACTAGAGCATTGAATCATGCATAATTAACACATTTTTAAGTAAATTGGTTACCTTATTGTTGGATTTGAAGGTAGTTATGCTTTCATTTTTTCATCATTTTTTTGTTAAATAAGATTGGGTGGAGTGTTGTGGAAATCAGAATTTAGAAAAAAAGAAACAGTTTTCAATAGATCTTCCTTATCATTCATGATTCTTGATTGAAAGTCTAAACATAAATTAATGTTGTCATAAATCTTGATCTGCGTAGGTTATAGATATAGAGTTCATTAAAGCTACGTACACGTAGACTCTCAAATTAAAGAATGTAATAGTAAAAAGAAAACATTATGAAACAAAACTAAATTATACATATACATTAACTGAATACATCTTGTTTTAATCACTTATGGCTCTTAACTTTTAAACAGTCGTATATTCATTATTAGCTTATTTATGTCATGATGATGTCATAAAAATGTCTGCTTCATTATCATGTACATTCACTACAACTGGGAGGAGAAACTTTTAGATTTTGAAGTGAGTGATAGTTATTTTTAACTCAATTCTGCACATATAACGGTTAGAGTAAAACATTCCACCAAGGTGCATGAAAGTACGAATCTTTAATATCGATTATCGATTATTAGTCTACCTATCTTGTACTGAAATTTTGACCTCCGTAGGACATTTTTGTTAATGCAAATCTAATGGTTGATTCATGTAGCTGAATGCCTCCCTGATATCGTACAGGGGGATGTATAAAATCTAAATTGCGTTCAAGTCCGTAATCTAGGTCAAAGGTCAACTAGGTCCATTTATTTTTTATTAGACCCTATGCTCCTTATACTGAAATTTCAAGAAATTAATTCGGTAAAGTTGAGAGTTTCTTTGTTGAAAACTAATGTATTATGATTAAACTTTATTTCTATGAAGAAAATGGAGTGTTTGAATGCATGATTACTTCCCTTTTTCAGCATTTTGTCGCGAAAATAGGTGACAATAACAAAATCGTATTCAATAGTTCAACTAGTAGAACTACAGTTAGTGTTTATGGTTTAAATCTACTTGAATTGTGTTTAGTGATGCTTCATGGCCTTTTTAGTAGACATTTCATACTCGATAAGGTTAAAATAATGTCACAGTGGTGTAAAATTAAGGGCGAGTGGTATAACTGTTTTTAGAGATTTTTTGACACATTTGGAAAACTTTTGAAAAGGCAGTTCATTATTTAAATCACGTTGCAAGATGACTTACTGAGCCACATAGAAAATGTTTAAAAACCTATTTTGTGATAAAAATGTGTTATTTAGGTCAAAGGTCAACACAGTACATTTTCTTATTATCAAAGCTACGTGATCAATGTACAGTATATTTCTTGCAAAAAGTCATGTACATTTATAATAGAAAACTTTTAAAATACGTTCAAATTGTTCTAAAAATTTTTAATGCGTCTGGTTACATGATTACGTCCCTTTATGTAATGTTTGTCGCGTAAATAGGTAAAAATACAGCTCCCATTCAGCTCAGTAGGTAGCTCGTTGGTCTGCTGATCGCTAGGTTTTTTATTTCTATTCCCGGGTAAAGCATAATTTCATGGAGTTTGTTCATGAAATGATTTCTGTGATAGTTCTCCCTCCTACCACTTATTCTTAATCATGTCAGTCACTGACGAAAGTACATGCTTAGTAACTTGGTAGAGAGCTTAATCCAGATATTTAGCTTTTCTAGGACGGCCGTGATATGACCTTTAGGATGTGCTGCTACGGCGTTGGACCCAACTAAACGGGGAAATACACAATAAATCAACCCTAACATGACTAACATTGAGTTAAGAACATATTTTGATTTCTATGAAATGTTTGTAAAATGTATCATTATCTAAATGGTACAAATCCTAAACATAAAGTTTCTCAAAAGACGAAACAGGATTAGCACAATGTTGTACTTCACAATTACACCCAAATATGCATACTTGGCCAGCTTTATAACATTTGCATCTAGCAGAAATGCATTGGGATCTAACACCACAGGTTACTATTTGCAAGCATGCTGAAGTATTCGGCGACTGTCGAATCCAAACAGGAAATACAGTATCATTTTCATGTGACCAATATCCCATAGTGAGTCCTCTACGTGATCTTTAGGTTCAAAGTGAATATTTGCAGCCTTTATCAAGATCTCTGTTAGATAACTGGCGCTTAAAATATGATACTGTTAAGCTTCCTTGGTATGCGGAAGGGAATCAATGGACTTCTTTGCATTATAAAAAGTATTCCACGACATTAATCTATGTGGGCTTTTAGGATTGCAGTTATAAAGCCTCTTCATTGTGAACAATTGATAACAACACAGATACAGTACTTGATGTACCAGATACCATTTCAGTCTAAATATTGTAATTTTTGAATAAGTAATACATCAGTATTTTTACTGCTTTCTTCTGTTTTATAAAAGCACAAATTCGGGGGATTGGACCTTGCGTGTAGAAACCTACGCCTCTGTGATACTATGGGTGTCAAAGTTTAAATTTACTTACCACTGAACAAGGTATAATCGTTCCAACAAAAGAATCTAACTCAGGCAGACCTACATTGGTTATTTTAGATGGTTATGCTTGATTTAATCTCTTCGCAAGTTGAATATTGTCAGACATTTGGTGACCATGCTGTTATATTTGTCAAGACTTTTTTCTCAATTAAGTGAACGAAGTACGCTTGTTGGTGTCACTTTCGATAAATATATTGGTTGCAATTCCAGTAAAGTCTTAACAAGAACAATGCAAATTGGCAAACGACGACCTGTTGGAAAACAAATTACTTGTCGACATGTGCCACTACCTTAAGTATGGGCACAATATTATAACATAAGCTGACAACAAAGCAGACCTTGCAGAATGCCTTTTTCTCATCTCAGAGGCGAGAATATTCTTTACCATTTTATTATTTAATAGTTACTGGTGGTGGGGTCGGGGTTTCTGGTGTTATCATTGCTCTAACAAATAACTTAAATGCAGTTTGTTCACAAAGCATGAAGCTGACACTCACATTATAATTCACATAAAGGATGCGATGGAAAACAAATATATACGATTACTTGTCAGTAGTACAGATACTGATGAATTATTTATGCTTTCGTGGCGTTTTTACCATGTTCATTCTATCACTGAAAAGTTAGGGGTGATATCAGAAAGTCATAGTTGACTGGGTGCGATACCACGTCTTCATTTCATGGATTCAGCAAGAAGACAAGTTGAAAGAAATTTGTTGAAAATCCTGGCTTTTCTTCATCAATTAGTCACAATTAGGAGTCTAAGAATATTGGAAGATTCAAGTGTGCACTCTATGATTAAAATTCTGAAAACCTACTTAGTCCAGACGTAGATTTATGTTATAACGGAATTTTTATGAAAAAAAACAACAGTCCTTTGATTTGCTTCCGTCTACCAAGGACGCTTCACAGCTTCATATTTGAGGCGCCGGTTACCTAACAGAGATTTTGATACAGGCTGCAAATATTCACTTTGAACCTAAAGATCACGTAGAGTCACTATGGGATATTGGTCACATGAAAATGATATCTCCTAATTGGATTCGAAAGCCGCCGAATAGTTCGGCATGCTTGCAACTAGTGACCTGTGGTGTTAGAAACAAGAGCAATTCTGCTACATGCAAGTGTTATAAAGCAGGACAAGTCTGCATATTTGGGTGTGATTGTAAAGTACAAAATTGTGCTAATCCTGTTTCGTCTTTTGAGAAACTATATCGTCGCCTCAATCTAATAATGTCCTATAACAATGGCTCTATGTCCAGGTCATAGATCAATATTTGGACTAAAAACACTGTTATCCGATCAAAATGAAAGCTTTGTCACTCGTTATCCTAATTGACCATAACAATGCTCTAAGTCCATGAAAGCTCGTTCGTACATTGCTCTATCTCCTTTCGTTCAGGCAAGGTTCACAATTTGATAATCGTGTTTTTATTACTAAATGACATCGATGAACTTGTGTATACCTAAATTAATGAGTATGCTACAATGTAGGCAGTGTTACAAACTCAAAATGATAGAAAATTTGCCCAAATACCACTATGTTGTCTTCTTGGAGATAGCGCAATGTTAGAACGAAATGGATCAACCAAAATTAGCAATTTTTTATCTATCTCCAAACACTTTTTTGCAGGTTTCGTATTATTATTCATAATATTTCAATAATATTCCTCGTGTTTGTGTTTAAATACATTATTATTGTGCATCCCAAGTATCATGCCTATAAAGACTGATACAACGAAGATATAACCTTTCGAACTTATGAAGTCGATTTCCCAAAAATAAAAATTAGGTAGTTAGGACATTTTTAGATTGAGGCGACGATATGTTTAGGATTTGTACCATTTAGATTATGATACATTTTACAAACATTTCATAGAAATCGAAATATTTTCTGAACTCAATGTTTGTCATGTAAGGGTTGATTTATTGTGTATTTTCCCGTTTAGTTGGGTCCAACGCCGTAGCAGCACATCGTAAAGGTCATATCACGACCGTCCTAGAAAAACTAAATATCTGAATCAAGCTCTCTACCAGTTACTAAGCATGTACTTTCGTCAGTGACTGACATAATTAAAAATAAGTGGTAGGAGGGAGAATTTTCATAGAAATCATTTCATTAACAAACTCCATGAAAGTATGCTTTACCCAGGAATAGAAATAAAAAACCTCGCGATCAGCAGACTAACGAGCTATCCACTGAGCTAAATGGGAGCTGTATTTTTACCTATTTACGCGACAAACATTACATAAAGGGAAGTTATCATGAAACCAGACACATTTAAAAATATCAGAACAATTTGAAAGTATTTTAAAAGTGTTCGATCATAAATTTTGTTGACTTTTTGCCAGTTATATACTGTACAATGATCACGTAGCTTCAATAATAAGAAAATGCACTATGATGACCTTTGACCTAAATAACACATTTTTATCAAAAAATAGGTTTTAAACATTCTTTATGTGGTTTAGTAAGTCATCTAGCAACGTGAATTGAATAATGAACTGCCTTTTCAAAAGTTTTCCAAATTTGTCAAAAAATCTTTAAAAACAGTTATTTCACTCGTCCTTAATTTTACATCACTGTGACATTATATTAACCCTATCGAGTATGAAATGTCTGCTAAAAAGGTCATGAAGCATCACTATACACAATTCAAGTAGATTTAAAGCATAAACACTAACCGTAGATTTACTAGTTAAACTATTGTAGATGATTTTGTTATTGTCACCTATTTTCGCGACAAAAATGCTGAAAAGGGAAGTAATCATGCATTCAAACACTCCATTTTTTCATAGAAATAAAGTTTAATCATAATACATTAGTTTTCAACAAAGAAACTCTCCACTTTATCGATTAAATTTCTTGAAATGTCAGTATAAAGAGCATAGGGTCCAATAAAAAATAAATGGACCTAGTTGACCTTTGACCTAAATTACGGACTTAAACGCGACTTAGATTTTATACATCCCCCCGTGCGATACCAGGGAGGCATCCAGCTACATGAATCAACCATTAGATTTGCATTAACAAAAATGTCCTACGCTTTCATTTTCTAGAGGGTTTTTTTGAAATCGTAGGTAGACTATATAGAAATACTTTCCGATCAGAATAGAAAAACACGGGTCGATAGCGCAGTTGGTAGCGCGCAGGGATTTGGAATATCGAGCCCGAGGGGGTGCGGGTTCGAATCCCACCCGGGGAGATTATACCCTTCCATTAAATTTTGACAATAATGACGATTTTCCTCCATTGATTAGATAATATGGAGAAGTTTCCGGCCTTGTGGAAGGGTACGTGAGTGCTGGTTATAGACAATGGTCCAGGAAAGCTAGGTTAGGTGCGCTGGACGCCGTAAAATGACCTAAATTGTGTTGACATGGCGTTAAATTCAATAAATAAATAAATTCAGAATAGAAATAAGAACGCCAACAAACTTTTAAAACCACAAAAACATACTTGTTAATCACTGAAAGATTAAATAGAGACTATGGTACGAGTCAGCTATTAATTTATGACTATGAATAAAATTAGATCTAACTTCGATAGTTTAGATATATTGTTATATTGATACTTCACTTGTAAAGACATAAATACGTTTTGTCTAAGTGTTCATAAGTACATGCAATATATGTATTACGAAACACTTGATAACGTTTGATATTGTTTATTGTTCGCCGAGTACAGCTTGATTTGCGTCCCCCACGCAGCTCAGTGAATACATTACATTCCACCAAACATGCCATAAAACGTGTCGATTTATGATATTATCTTCCTTTTTGAACCTCTAAACGACCAAGGAAAATTTACCAAATTCTGTTTTCACCGAAAATGACGTAATATATAATGTGGTAATACTTCATGGCAATGAAACGAAAAAAAACCGAAGATACGACAAATGTATGCTCGTCTGTTTTAATTTGGACAATTTTCTCTTGCGTTTGAGACACGTATTTTTAGCACAAAATTTTGAGTTTATTATCCCTTTTCTTTATGTATGCATTGACTAAGCAGGGATCGAAATACAAGATCCAAAATTTTATTTGTTACATAAAAATAAAAATAAAATGTTATCACCGAAAATGTTCAAAACTGACAGGTAATAGGATTGTAAGGAGTACTGTAATAATCCTATCAAATTATTTATTTTGCCTCTAACATATAACATAATATATTAGGATTAACTTTACGACAAATTCCTCTCCCATTTTAAAACAATCCATCAAGTACGAGTAAACTATAAACTCTATGAAGGTAGAAATTGAAATCTACGCCGAGGTAAAACTGTCCGCTCGTAAACTTACGTGACGAAAATTATGTATCGTAACTTTTTAAGTGGATTTTCCTGACAACATCATTAACGTCATTAATGCAGGTTTTGTCATGACGCGCGTCATTAATGAAAATATCTCCATGCAACCAATTTGTATTCATAATTCTTTCACGGTGTGGATTTTTCTGTGCATAAACAATATACTAGTTCGACGTTTGCATAATTTGCAGTACATGTATACGATTCTTGAACAAAATTTATTCATGCATGTATTTTTTATTATGTGAAAAAGTTACTTATTTGCTTTCCAGTCTTTCCTCTATGCAATTACATGGTAAAGTTCTAAGTGAATTATGCATCGTTATGATTTACATTGTATAATAATTTTGTATGCATGCACTTAAAGCTATGCTGTAGCACTTATACACGGAATAAAAATATTTATATTAGGTGAAACAACAAACACTTTAACACAGGAAAGTAGTATAAGTATGTACATTTCGTCACCACAAAATTAGCTAACATATTATTCTTTATAAGTGGAATGATATTTAAACTTCGTGATGATCATATAAATGATACACATATGACATACATTTCATTGGATTGTAAGGACCAGGAAAGTCGTAAATTCTTTAATAATGAATGACTGATTATTTTAGTGTCCAGTTACAGGAGGAAAACACATTAAAATGCCTGAAAATAGTTCGCAAAATAACGTGCTCATTATGAGAGCTTACACTTTGATTCAGCAATCATCTAATATGGTTTTTGTTGGAATTTACTCACTGGATACATTCGAGCCTTTAGCTCTAGCAGATCGTGAAAGAGTTTGTGTTAATTTAACCGAAGCTTACGAAGATGACCCTGCTTCGAACTTTATCATCAGTTTATATCCGGACGAGCTGCGAGCCATGGCAACACATATAAGAACACGTGACAATGTTCTTGTCAGGATAGACATCGCTGGTTTAAGATACGTTTGTTTGAGGACTGACGGTAACTGTATGACTGGTATGTCAAACTTCAACACAGATATAAATGCTCATGAAGTCAATAAGATCTTATATAAGATTACAAAGAAGAGGTATAGTGAGACAGAAGTTGCTGAAGGTTTTCATGCTTTACAAATATCAGCGATACTGAAAGAAGACAAACTCGTCGTTGGTATTTCTAAATCAGGCGAAGAGTCATCATTGAAAGTTTTGAAGCAGATGTTCGAAACTCATGACCTTCAACTTCGTCCTTCAACAAAAGCTGATAAAGAACGTAGGCGTGACGCAGTGAAAAGAGAAACGTCTTTTTGTGAAGACTGGAGAAAAACTACCATCAGGTCAATTGAGTCTCTGAAATTTGTCGGTCCGTTCACTTATGATGATATTTCCGACGACGATGACAGTCCATTAGTTAGCAATATTCAGGCGACAGCCACTTCGCCATTACCAATTATCAATCATGACTTTCAGATGAAATTTAGTGCTGACGCCATAGGTGACGCGAATGAGGAAAATTCTAAAACAAAAGGTTTTGTTCGAAGACCATCACGTGCCACTATGGTGTAGAACGTATTATCTACTAACGAATACATTGTACAATGGTTATATGACTGGAACATGAAACATTACTAAACAAACTAATTATAGCTAAGAATGATATTGTTCAGTTTTAAAGTGTGAAATATACAATGTATATATAACTATCTAGACAAATATCTATGTGTTTAATCAACAGTAAACAGTAACAAGTTAATATATCTCAATATCGTGTTCTGCCATTTCATTTCCGGACACTTGTCTACTCAATTGTTCAATAATTGTTTAAACGACATTGTTTGAAATTTTGTACTAGGAACTACACGTACATGTATCTTAGTTTTGATTAACCGCAAAAAATCTCGTGTTTATACTAGGGCTGTCACGATACGCCAGAAGTGTATCGCGATATACTGCAATACGCTAGCACCGTATTGCGATAAGTACCACGATATATTGTGGGCTTTTAGATTCGTTGTGGCTGCGCTGTATTTAACAGAAACATTTCAATTCTTAAATGTAAGCTACTGATAGAATTTAGCCTCTTTAAGTATATAGATCATTTAGGACTGTGACGCGCCCCAATCGGATAAATTCTTCTAACTTAAGGTTAGATGGAATAAACAATGGAAAAACTGTCGTTTCGCTACTTTTATCTCGCGAAAGGAAAAATTTTCAGTTTATATTAAAATATCGCTAAAAACCGGAACGTTAAAATCGTACCTCGGTTCGTATTGCCACAGTTGCTTATTGCAATGTACCGGTATATCGGTATATCGTGACAGCCCTAGTGTATACATGTATTTGGACTCACTAACTCTAGATCAGATTCCATCATATCTATGTCAAGATGAACTCAAATGTTAGTTTCTAAGTTCAATTACGTAATTGACACGTAATAGACTGTACACCGTCTATGTGTTATGGAGTTCGCACTTTTGAACATAACCCGACATAGGTCAATTAACATTAGAAACAAGGAAATTAATGCTTGAAGTCGGATTAAAGTTCAAGTACATTATAGATGTATATGCATCTCATCGGGAAGTTATTTTTACTTAGACCAATTAAAATAAATATTTGTTAAGTTTGATGCCGTTTTTATGCTTTTTCGTGAGTGTATAGTCGATCAACATCATGCTAATCACATGATGCCGGCTTGTTTGTTAGTAAAAATACTATAAACATGTACATGCATACACAAGTATTAGCATTTCCAAAAATGCTTGAAATCAACGCTCAGCCGTGTTTGATTTCTTCTCCATAGATGTATATATTTTGTGGTTAATATTCATTTGCTAACGGGGCGGATGTTATGAATATAAAATGCATATTGATTTCGATGAACAATTCTATTTACTATTCATTAGTTATCTTTGTAAATTTTACTTATTTCCGGTCAAAAATACTTGCGTGAAAATGTTTATGTCCGCTAAAATATTTAGTAGCGTGTAGCCTTCCTAAACATACAATAAGTATGGGGAGTATGTGGTAAATCGTTCCGCCGTACGCTAAAATATTTAGTAGTGTGCAGCCTTCCTAAACATCCGCTAACGCCCGCTATTGACTATGCGCCAGCTTGATTATAGTCAACAACTAGACGAGTCCATTATCACACCCCTTTTTTTACTTTCTCACGGCCATTTTCTTATCATGTGACCTCAAATGCATAGTTTTGATTGGCTTAAGACAACCGGTGTCGACTACAAAATGCTCAAATCTTGATAATTGTTTATATCAACGCACAGGTGCGTTGATAATAAATATAATACATAACATACATGCTACAGTATCGTGTTTTTACTCGGAACTGTGTCGGCTGCTTATGGTTTGAATAAACACCATATGTGAAGTTAGCCGTAACAGCCGTAACAGCCGCACCAGCCGTAATACGGCTGATACGGCTGGCCGTAATATAGTATTGCGGCCGCAAATCACAGGAATGGTAAAAAGTAAAATCAATACAAAGATGATTTCAGGTGTTTATTATTTAAATAACATTCATTCTTATACATTCTTATACAAAAAATGGTGACATGTCCAATGAAAAAATCAAATGTACATATAGACTCGTACCTATGTTTCTAATTGCAAAAATACGGACCACGGGGGTTGTCACATAAAGACAGAAACATGCAATGGGTCATGGGTCGCCGCTTCTTAAGTCTACGCCCTTGGGCCGGGTAAGAGACAGTCGGACCTGTAGTGCGAGCCTATTGGATTGAAATATAGGCATATTTTGATGAACATTTCTCATGAAAACGAATTTTCCCAGAATGACGACCTATTTTGCCAAGAAGAAAGTAACTATAGCTGCACATTCGTTAACTTCGCATCTTAGGTCTACGCCTTTGGGCTGGGTAACAGACAGCCGAAACTGAGGTTCGAGCCTATTAGATAAAAATATTGGCATGTTTGGATGAACATTTCTCTTGAAAACGAGTTTCCTCAGAATGACGACCTATTTTGCCAGATAGGTAATAACTTTGACATCACTTTTGTGAACTTCGCTTCTAAGGGCTACGCCCATGGGCCGGGTAACAGACAGCCGAAACTGAAGGGCGATCCTATTGGATAAAAATATTGGCATATTTGGATGAACATTTCTCTTGAAAAAGAGTTTTCCCAGAATAACCACCAATTTAGTCAGATAAGGAATAACTTTGACATCACATATGTGAACTTCGCTTCTAATGTCTACGCCCTGGGGCCGGATAACAGACAGCCGAAACTGAGGGGCGAGCCTATTGGATAGAAAATATTGGCATATTTGGATGATCATTTTTCTTAAAAACGAATTTTCCCAGAATGACAACCTATTTTGCAAGATAGGGAATAACTTAGCCATCACATATGTGAACTTCACTTCTTAGGTGTACGCCCTTGGGCTGGGTAAGAGACAGCCGGAACTGTGGTGCGAGCCTATAGGATTGAAATATAGGCATATTTGGATGAACATTTCTCTTGAAAACGAGTTTTCCCAGAATGACGACCTTTTTTGCCAAGAAGAAAGTAACTATAGCTTCACATTCGTTAACTTCGCATCTTAGGTCTACGCCGTTGGGCCGGGTAACAGACAGCCGAAACTGAGGTTCGAGCCTATTAGATAGAAAAATTGGCATATTTGGATGAACATTTCTCTTGAAAACGAGTTTCCCCAGATTGACGACCTATTTTGCCAAAAAGAAAATAACTATAGCTTCACATTCGTTAACTTCGCATCTTAGGTCTACGCCGTTGGGCCGGGTAACAGACAGTCGAAACTGAGGTTCGAGCCTATTAGATAGAAAAATTGGCATATTTGGATGAACATTTCTCTTGAAAACGAGTTTCCCCAGAATGACGACCTATTTTGCCAAAAAGAAAATAACTATAGCTGCACAATCGTTAAATATGCATCTAAGGTCTACGCCAATGGGCCGGGTAACAGACAGTCATAACTGAGGTTTGAGCCTATTAGATAGAAATATTGGCATATTTGGATGAACATTCCTCCCAAAAACGAGTTTTTCCAGAATGACGACCTATTTTGCCAGACAGGGAATAACTTTGACATCACTTTTGTGAACTTCGCTTCTAAGGTCTACGCCCTTGGGCCGGATAACAGACAGCCGAAACTGAGGGGCGAGCCTATTGGATAGAAATATTGGCATATTTGGATGATCATTTCTCTTGAAAACGAATTTTCACAGAATGACAACCTATTTTGCAAGATAGGGAATAACTTTGATAACACATATGTGAACTTCGCTTCTAAGGTCTACGCCCTTGGGCTGGGTAACAGACAGTCAAAACTGAGAGGCGAGCCTATTGGATAGAAATATAGGCATATTTGGATGAACATTTCTCTTGAAAACGAGTTTTCCCAGAATGACCACCTATTTTGCAAGATAGTGAATAACTTAGCGATCACATATGTAAACTTAGCTTCTTAGGTCTACGCCCTTGGGCCGGGTAAGAGACAGCCGAAACTGAGGTTCGAGCCTATTAGATAGAAATATTGGTATATTTGGATGAACATTTCTCTTGAAAACGAATTTTCCCAGAATGACGACCTATTTTGCCAGAAAGGGAATAACTTTGACATCACATATGTGAACTTCGCTTCTAAGGTCTACGCCCTTGGGCTGGGTAACAGACAGTCAAAACTGATGTTCGAGTCTATTTGATAGAAAAATTGGCATATTTGGATGAATATTTTTCTAAAAAACGAGTTTTCCAAGAATAACGATATATGTTGTCAGAAAGGGAATAACTATAACATCACTTCCGTGTATTTAGTTTCTTTGGTCTACGCCCTTGAAACGGGTTACAGCCAACCTAAACAGAGGTTCGAACCTATTTGATAGAAATATTGGCATATTTGGATGAATATTTCTCCCAAAAACGAGTTTTCCCAGAATGACGACATATGTTGTCAAAAAGAGAATAACTATAACAACACTCCCGTGTTTTCAGTTTCTTTGGTATACGCCTTTGAGCCGGGTTACAGCCAACCTTAACAAAGGTTCGAACCTATTTGATTGAAATATTGGCATATTTGGATGAATATTTCTCCCAAAAACGAGTTTTGCCAGAATGACGACATGTGTTGTCAGAAAGGGAATAACTATAACAACTCTCCCGTGTATTCAGGTTCTTTGGTTTACGCCCTTGAGCCGGTTTACAGCCAGCCGAAACTGAGGTTCGAACCTATTTGATAGAAATATTGGCATATTTGGATGAATATTTCTCCTAAAAACGAAATTTCCCAGAATGACGACATATGTTGTCAGAAAGGGAATAACTATAACAACACTCCTGTGTATTCAGTTTGTTAGGACTACGCCCTTGAGCCGGGTTTCAGCCAACCTAAACAGATGTTCGAACCAATTTGATAAAATATCGGCATATTTGGATGAATTTTTCTCCCAAAAAACAAGTTTTCCCAGAATGACGATATATGTTGTCAAAAAGAGAATAACTATAACAACACTCCCATGTATTCAGTTTTTTAGTCTACGCCTTTGAGCCGGGTTACAGCCAACCTAATCAGAAGTTCGAACCTATTTTATAAAATATTGGCATATTTGGATGAATATTTCTCCCAAAAACGAGTTTTCCCAGAATGACGACATATGTTGTCAGAAAGGGAATAACTATACATCACTTTCGTGAATCCAGTTTCTATGGTCTACGCCCTTGAGCCGGCTTACAGCCAGCCGAAACTGAGGTTCGAGTTTATATGATAGAAAAATTGGCATATTTAGATAAATATTTTTCTAAAAAACGAGTTTTCCAAGAATGACGACATATGTTGTCAGAAAAGGAATAACTATAACATCACTTCCGTGTATTCAGTTTGTTAGGTCTATGCCCTTGCGCCGGGTTACACCCAGCCAAAACAGAGTCTCGAGCCTATTTGATAGAAGTATTTGCATTTAATTTGGATGAATACCTCTCCTAAAAACGAGTTTTCCCAGATTGACGACATATGTTGTCAGAAAGGTAAACACTATAACATCACTTTCGTGTTTTCAGTTTCTTTGGTTTACGCCATTGAGCCGGGTTACAGCCGGCCGAAACAGAGTTTCGAGTCTATTTGATAGAAATATTGGCATATTTGGACGAATATTTCTCCCAAAAATGAGTTTTCCCAGAATGACGACATATGTTGTCAGAAAGGGAATAACTATAACAACACTCCCGTGTATTCAGGTTCTTTGGTTTACGTCCTTGAGCCGGGGTACAGCCAACCTAAACAGAGGTTCGAACCTATTTGATAAAATATTGGCAAATTTGGATGAATATTTCTCCCAAAAACGAGTTTTACCGGAATGACGACATATATTGTCAGAATGGGAATAACTGTAACATCACTTCCGTGTATTCAGTTTCTTTGGTCTACGCCCTTGAGCCGGCTAACAGCCAGCCGAAACTGAGGTTCGAGTTTGTATAATAGAAAAATTGGCATATTCAGATAAATATTTTTCTAAAAACGAGTTTTCCCAGAATGACGACATATGTTGTGAGAAAAGGAATAACTATAACAACACTCCCGTGTATTCAGTTTCTTTGGTCTACGCCCTTGAGCCGGGTTACAGCCAACCTAAACAGAGGTTCGAACCTATTTGATAAAATATTGGCATTCTTTGATGAATATTTCTCCCAAAAACGAGTTTTCCCAGAATGACCACATACATTGTCAGAAAAGGAATAACTATAACAACACTTTCGTGTATTAAGTTTATTTAATCTACGCCCTTGAGCCGGCTTACAGCCAGTCGAAACTTAGGTTCGAGTCGATTTCATAGAAAAATTGGCATATTTGGATGAATATTTTTCTAAAAAACGAGTTTCCCAGAATGACGACATATGTTGTCAGAAAGGGAATAACTATAACATCACCTCCGTGTATTCAGTTTCTTTGGTCTACGCCCTTGAGCCGGCTTACAGCCAGCCGAAACTGAGGTTCGAGTTTATATGATAAAAAAATGGCATATTTAGATAAATATTTTTCTAAAAAACGAGTTTTCCCAGAATGACGACATGTGTTGTCTGAATGGGAATAACTATATCATCACTGCCGTGTTTTCAGTTTGTTAGATCTACGCCCTTGAGCCAAGTTACAGCAAGCCGAGGTTCGAGTCATTTTGATAAATATATTTGTATATTTAAATGAATATTTCTCCTAAAAACGAGTTTTCCGAGAATGACAACCCATGTTTTTTTTAAAGGAATAACTATAACTTCACTTTTGTGTATTCAGTTTCTTTGGTCTACGCCCTTGAGCCGGGTTACAGCCAGCCGAAACAAAGGTTCGTGTCTATTTGATAAATATATTGGCATATTTTGATGATTTTTTCTTAAATTACGTGTTTACGTAAAACGGCGACCCATGACCCATTGCATGCTTCTATCTTAATGTGACAACCCCCGTATTTTTGCATTTAGAAACATAGGTACGAGTCTATATGTACATTTGTTTTTTTCATTGGACATGTGACCATTTTTTGTATAAGAATGAATGTTATTTAAACAATAAACACCTGAAATCATCTTTGTATTGATTTTACTTTTTACCGTTCCTGTGATTTGCGGCCGCAATACTATATTACGGCCAGCCGTATCAGCCGTATTGCGGCTGGTGCGGCTGTTACGGCTGTTACGGCTAACTTCACATACGTGAGGAGGCCTAGCTAAAATGCACCCATTAAAGAGGACACTATACTGATCAAAGCAATAGTGACATAGTGCTTATTTTAAGTCTATGAAATGCGACATCGTGCGCATTATATGTCCTTCCATGAACCCAGAGAGGGATCTTGTGCAGTAACTGGAAGAAGAAAAAGAATGGGAAGCCTTTCTATTACTAATAGAAAATTTTGATGGGTCTAAAAGTTGGGTATGAAATAATTCGGGAAGTTAAAAGGAAGTCATTGCTATAATGTGTCTGTTAAAATACTTGTAGTTTGTAAAAACAAAGATTTAGACATTGTACTCGGGTTTTCGACTTTTGATTGTCATTTCCATACATTTATTTATATTGTGACTATAGATACTCAAGTTGCGAATTCAAACACTTTTATAGCAAACCAGAGTGAATGTTTTGTAGACATCTATCATTTTCAGATCTACGTAGTACATGCATTGTATTATGTATTATATTATCGATATTGCCACAACAAGTTTATATTTCCTTATTATCATAAGTTGAATATTCATGTATATGTGTTGTATATATGAATTCCTGTATGCTTTTTCATTAACCGGTGATTCGATTTGTGAATCTTTTTACAAAAATCGTGGTTCGGATTGCATC
The DNA here is from genome assembly GCA_025267735.1 of Mactra quadrangularis. NCBI lineage: Eukaryota > Metazoa > Mollusca > Bivalvia > Venerida > Mactridae > Mactra > Mactra quadrangularis. The sequence goes on along the minus strand of CM046309.1, from coordinate 35,962,795 downwards.
ACCACTTGCTTGACGATCCGCAGCCCTAACGTAAAGTAACCATCTGTTTCAGTACAGTTACGTTCAAAATAGGCTATCGTAACGATCCCTTTCTAATTAGGCCCTACTTTATATTAACTTAATATATTCTCATTTAAAGTGCATGGCACATTTACATTAAATTTGTATAAGACAACTGCATGAATTCATAACACACACACAGGAAGTATCAACTGAAGAAGGCAGATGGCAAAAACGTTCTGAAATAAAAGAGTTCAGTGAATATTATTCACTACCCCTACATAAAATAAAAGTATCCAGCATATTAATCCTCAGTTCTAGTTTATATTATTCAAACGTATTTTGTCACCAGATTCATCATGATAATGATAATTTCATATTTATGTTCTATAATTAAACATTCATGTGGTAAAAAAATAAAATTTATATGGTATAAAATTAAATTATTAATATTCGAAAAATATTTCTGTATGTGCTATAATTTCTTATACTAATTTGATGTAAATGTGTAATGTACTTAAAATGAGAAAATATTTAAAAAGTAGGGCCTAATTAGAATGGGATCGTTACGATAACCTAGTTTGTATGTCACTGTACTTAACAGATGGTTACTTTAAGTAGATTGTTTAAAATATCTCATGTTCAGAAAATTCTTTCTACGAGTCATAGACTTCTCAATATAAGTGTAACACGAATAAACAATGGTTCAAACAGAAAACTAACATATACTTAACGAAACTGCTAAGTACTCCGATTTCAGTCTTATTTTTCAATATTAAAGTCTGATCGATGATGGAGATATGTTTTGGACCATACTGACCTTTGCTTTCATGGTTTTCATGCTACCTTATCAATACAAAACCGTTTTTTGTCGTGCATGCATTGATATGGGAAATTTTTCTTATTGTTTTGATTGAACGGAAAACATTGCAATTAGAAGACTTATTCTGCAGGTGACGCACCGTCTGGAAAAAGAATATGGTAATTTCTCGTTCTTGGAGTGACATTCGAGAAATTTCTTGATTTTTCGTTGTGCTTATCAACACACTAATGATTTTCACTAAAACTGACAACGTGCAATTTTTGCACGATAAGCACGTGCACATTTCCGCTTTTCTGCGAATGCACGACAAAGCCAATTTTGCATCAACTAAGAAGCATGAAAACCATGCAAGCAGACGGCAGTATAGCCCTGTACACATTTCCATTAACGATCGGACATAAATGTTGAAAAATGAAAATTTTTAACAACATTGAAATCGGTGTACTTAGAACTTTCGTTAAGTATATATCTCCTGCCCCATGGATACTTAACTTAGATGTTATAAACTGCAACATGTGCAGACAACATAAATGCACTACTTGTTTTTATAAAATACCTGTAAGAAGCATGTTGTGGTATAGGGGTTGCTTATAATCATCGGTGACAAACTTTGACCTTTTATCGAACTAACCTACAATTGTTTTAAGATATATGACGCAATTGTTCGCGATGTTTTGTTTTTAAGTTCAAATACTTCTTCATTATCATAGAACTTCAGGTCAACACTTAACTGTTTTTAAAGGGCTCGTTCACATATTTCAACTCGACTGTCAACTGTTCCAAAGGTCTAAAAAGTGAAAATTTGAAAATGAATGGACAGTATTTGGTTTTAGTACTTTTTCTTTGCTTTTTGTCGTGTGTAAAAAGTGATGAAACATTTGAAAAACGGTTACTGGCTTTAGAAAAGGTTATTCAGATTCAGCGTCAAGAAATTGATGATTTAAAACGCAAAAATATGGACATTAAAACCCAAGTCAATAATTTAAAGCAACAGCTACGCGATTCTATAAAACCAGACGACGACTTCCACCATAACACGCAAAAAATGTTTGAGGATTCAGAATCTGCACAGAAAGCTCCTGCCAACGTTGAATTGATCCATAATTCAACAATACACAATGCTGCATTGAGTACAAGAAATTTTCGTAGACGTAAGTTGGTAATTTCATTAATTTTGTGTGTATATACCGGTATATAATGAGGAAGGTTACAATCCATCAACTGAACATTTCATGGCAAATAAATTACTGTATGCGATGTACCAATCTCCGTAAACAGATATCCTGTAGAAAGTTGTCGTAAATTAGCGAGTAGGCGAGCGGAAAACTTTAAATCGGGTTTTAATTAGATTTGCGCTGTACCTATTTTCCACTCGAACCAAAGGACATTAAGTCAAAGCAAAGATTTCAAAAGTGAACGAAACTAACCATTTTTTTTATTTATTATGAATGTGATACATATTTCCGGAAACTATATCTGAAACATTCTATCTAATACAGCGCTATAAGGACTGGATTTCACGGCACTTAAATGGCAAAGAAAAATCGTTGGTTGCTGTTAATACGGGGTATGCAAAATAACTTTTATCAATATACATGTAAGTACCATAGCTATATATGTGGAAGTATCGCCGGCAATAACAATTGCTGAATTGGTCAAAATAGTTTGTATCTGAGTCAGAACTTCATCAATGGTGTGTTTAATAGTGGAAGGGTTGACCCCCGATTCAGCATATCATTTTGAATAATACATTTATACATTAATTAATAGATAAACTTAACGTACGTATACATGTATATAAAGTGCAGTAAAAATATGAACTCGTTCTGTTTATTCTTCAGGAGAAAGTGCTGAGACACCTATTGCGTTTTATGCTGTCATTAATGGTAAACCATGTCTCCATGATCATGAAATTGTTGTTTTCAGCATGGAAATTACAGACGAAGGAAACGGTTATAATCCAAACGATGGCATTTATATTGTTCCCAATTCCGGCTTCTATGTTTTCACTTGGACGACTGCTGTTAGACTTGATCATTACATCTCGGAATTGGTTGTCAATGGCGTATCAAAGGCCTATTCATTCGCTGATAATTACTATAATTCATTAGTGGCTCAAGCTACTGCAGTAGCCATTATTCACGTGGACGCAGGAGATCACGTATTTATTAGAAAAATTGTCGGGAACGGATGTAACGTACATGATACTCAATATCATTTGACTACATTTTCTGGATGGCTTCTTTTTTAACTGAGTTTAATGTTGAAGCCGTAATGCAACACAATAAAAGTTTTTTAAACAAATAAAACATTTGAGTTACTTATCTACATGTATATCTGAAATAATACTTCAAATATCTTGTATTGATTTATAAACCGCGACAGTCGCACATACTCATGACTTTGAATTCGATTATCCGGTAATATAATAATAATGATAATAATGATAATGATAATAATAAAGACTTTATACAAAGAGGCAACTCATTTGGATAAATCCAATCTTCCATGTGGGTATAAAGGTCAGGCGAGTACTGAAAACAGTCAAGAAAATATTTTATAATCTGTGGCGGTCGGATAATTCTTCTTTGTTTATGGTGTCAGTGTTTTTGTCAGTGATACCGATATTTATAAAATATGAGAGCATGGTACCATTGTTAAACAGTGACTAGCTTTGACTATTATCATTGAACAAACATATCAATGTATATAACATATGACATAATTGTGTATGACGTTCGTTGTTTTTCGTTATCATAAAACATCGAGTCAACTCGTGCAAATCTGACACGATGTTTTAAAGCTGGTTGTTCACAAAATCACACTTAAATACAATTGTATCATATTTTCTTAAACTTTCAAAACTGCAAAGAAACATTTTGAAAGCCGTAAAACATTGTTCTGAAAATGACAATTTTAATGAATATGAATGTTACATAACTTTTTTTACTTGGTTTAACGCCGTGACAACAAAATTTAGGTCATTTTACGGCCTCCAGCGCACCTAACCTAGCTTTCCTGGACCTTTGTCTATACAGCCGTTTCGCGTTAAGTTAAGCAATTGCAAAAATATCATGTCACATAGTATTTTTACTAAGAATACAGCATGGTTTATTACCAAATTTGTCCTTTACCTAGGAGACATATGTCTTTACCGAAAACATATACATTTATAAACATAACCATTACTAGATGATAATTTTACTCAGCGGGAATGTTGCATATTCATCAAAATACCTTGTCCCACTGTTTGGGTCAATTGATATTCAGATTTATCGTCGCCCTATTCTGCTCAAGGAATGGGAATTCTGACTTTCATCATAAAGCATACACATAGGCCAAACAACTGCAATAGTTTGAACTTCCACAACTTACATCATAAAAATATTTACGCATTGACTTTGCTGTCCCACAAATTCACGTGAATTACGTTACCATTTTCCACAGGCTTGCTGGCATGATGTTCATTGCATTGTATATATGTATTTATCTTCTGGGAACTACTCAATGTATGTAGCACACAATTGACAAACGAGATTGGTTGATAATTAATTGTATAATCCACACATCTCCTCAGAACGGTATTCACTCAATAAAACCTAGGTTTAGTGAATTACGTTACTAGCTATTTTCATACACACTAACATTACCTATATCCACTTACTAAATTCCATCTAAACTACCCTCTTATAAACTTAAGTAATAACCAAATGAATTAACATTGCCTTGATGCAATTAAATAAACAGCCCAATAAACAATCGATTCGTGAATTACGTTATTGTGAATTACGTTACCGCAAATATCAGTTAGTCGCCGAAATTATGACCCAGTGTCAATTATAACAGGTTAAATTTACAGCAACACCTAAGAACTTTGAGGTGTCAATATTTTGAAAGTTTTCGAAGAAGGAAATTGCATAAGTAAGAGACTTTTACGAATATTTTATGATGAATGTGAGTCATGTATGTTTCTTAAATAGTTTCATCATACAAGTGCATAATAGATAAATCAGTTTTGTATCAGTTGTTTTTTCTGGGGCATTATTTTAGTTACACAGTAACAATTATTTTGTATTGTTCATATGTCCATGCTAGACACACATTTTAAATGGAAACGTAATTCACAGAGCGGTAACGTAATTCACAATCCCTCTAATTTTGTTTGGCCAGTGGGTAAAAGCAATGTTTAGATGCAAAGGGCATAGAGAGATTGAAGAAAGCCAAAATATGGCTAAAGCTACTTGAAAAGAGAAAATAAATTGAATTAAAACTTTAAAACATTTTAAAAACTAACAACCAATATAGGTCCAAATATATTTAGAATGAGACAAAAATGTATACGATTATGGACCCATACAATATATAAAAGCAAAAGCCAATGGAGGCGCATGACGATAAAAGGCAAAGTTGCAGATCGTTGTAACACTAATCTAAATGTAGCGATAATTGATTATAAGGCAGATGGATTATGCGATTTAATTAAAATGGTAGCAGTGCCCAATTCCTTTTATGTAGAGAAGGAGATATTCTGACATGGTAGTAAACATGAAGTTCACAGAGAGAACGGGTAGCTGGAAAACTGCATGTTCTGTGAAGAAGGCAGACAAGAAGATAAGAGAATCTAGATGTAAAATTGTCCGTGCTACAGTTCAAATTTATCAACACTTGACGCAAGAGACAACCAGCGGTGCAAACTTGTGGGCAGACATACTGTGGGCTAAAATACTGTTATGTATATTTTTGTATAAGAACGTTGGTAATAATTACAATAATAATTACATGTAGGCAATAAAATATGTTATATCTAAATTGGTCATTATGTGGAGTGAGAAAACCATGCACTTGTCTTTACAATAAGAAGTTACATCATCGTTACTCAACGCTGACGTCGGAATGCTTCAAGTTCAATATACTAGAAGTGTTGAAACATGTTACATTTTTCATGCATCAAATATATTTTTTAAAGCTTCAAATCAATATTGAAAAGGAGTATTGAGTGATGTTCTTTTACGTTTAGTCCCATGAAACAGAAATAAATCATGTATGAACTGCAGGCTTCCAATTATGCCTCGTATGTAAAATATGAAAATATTTCATATAACAGAAAATATGCCCCTCCATTTAAATCATTGTTAACAGTTTGGAAAATTGTGTTTGCAAACTCGTTAACTAATAATAAATTATACATAATGACCAATAAGTTAGTTTTCATCATTGGCAGAACAAGGATTTCTCTATTGTTAAATTAAGTTAGAGTGTCAGCAATATAGAACATTTTCAAACATGAAAGAAGTTTTGTACAAATATATTGTGAATTACGTTACCGTTCTTTTCTTAAATTAGCGACATTATGGTTCTCCATGATATGTCCTTTTACAGCTTTATCAAGTATTTACTACGTATTCAGTGTTGTAGACATTTATTTGTTATCACAGCTTGCGTATTAATCATTTTGCAATGTATTTTAAAAGGCAATTTGAAATTTTATAAAACTGCGTATGTCGTACAAAGGTTTCAATTATATAAAAGTCCGAAGTCATCCAATCTACTGCTTAAAATCTAAAAATTAGCACAAATGAACTATACACTAAAGAGATTTTTCCATTTTATATCTCTAGTTAACAGTATTTACTTTTATAGATTCACGCCATATAAAATAAAATTTATGTGGATTACGTTACCATTAGTACATATAAATACACACTATTGTACTACACTATCCTTTCAATATTTTGACACCGTAGTTTGAATACTTTTAGAAAAGGGTATGACATTTTGTATCGATATTTCAATGTTAAAGTATGTCATGCTTATCATTATCTATACTTTTTGACAGGGAAAGGACTTTTTATAAAAGAAAAAAGCCAATAAAATAGTCTATATTCTATTTGTTTCGTCCTTATTATGTTTGATATACATATTTGTTCTTGTTATGTGTTGGTTGTTTGAGAGGTAGAAATGATTAATGAATTGAAAAAAACTCCTCATCGGTGTCACACATGGTTTGTATTTTAATTTTAGACATTGTTAATAATTGATTCACTACAGTAACGTAATTCACGGATAAGAATTACCAGGTAAAACTCATCACAAATATTTACTTATTAACGAACTTGTTATTAAAAAAACTTCTGATTTTAATTCCGTGAAAGGTTGAAGTTTACATTTTTAAACAAACTTTTTGAGTGCTGCAACATAAATTTCATGTGACATATTTTCTCAATAATTGCTTAACTTAACGCGAAACGGCTGTATAACCAGTACTCACCTACCCTCCCACAAGGCCGGAAACTTCTCCAAATTATCTAAACAATGGAGGAAAATTGACATTATTGTCAAATTTTCATGGAAGGGTAAAACCTCTCCGAGTGGGATTCGAACCCGTACCCCCCTTCGGGACACGAGATTCCAAATCCCGGCGCGCTACCAACTACGCTATCGACCCGGATTTTACATAACATTAATGGTATCATAAATACTAATTAATCAATGAATAAAGATACAATGTATATAATAGAAAGATTTAAGAATGCCCTAATATTCCTTTAATTCCATGAAAATTTAATGAAATCAGTACAATAGATAACCTATTTTAGACACTCTTCCCATTCTCGCTCAACACGCGATATTCAACATTCCAATTTGAAAATGGCTGGACGTTATTTTGTTCTTGTACATTTTCTTTGCTTTTTGACGTGGGTGAAATGTAATGAAACATTTGAAAAACGATTACTGGCTTTAGAAAAGGTTATTCAGATTCAGCGTGACGAAATAGGTGATTTAAAAAGCGAAGTCAATGAGTTAAAAAGTGAAATCAAAGATTTAAAACGCGAAAATACTTTGGTAAAACATGAAGTCGACAATTTAAAACGCGAAAATATGGACATTAAAACCAAAGTCAATAATTTAAAGCAACAGCTACGCGATTCTATAAAACCTGACGGCGACTTCCACCATAACACCAAAGAAACGTCCGAGGATTCAGAATCTGCACAGAAAACACCGGGCAACGTTGAATTGATCCATAATTCAACAATACACAATACTGCATTGGGTACAAGAGATGTCCGTAGACGTAAGTTGGTAATTTCATTAGTGTGCATATACCGGTAACCGGTATATAATCCGGAAGATTTATGCATAATATAAAAAATTAACAATTTCAGAGCAAATCAAATACTTGTACCTGATTTCCAACCGAAACAAAAGAGCAAAAAATGTTTCGGTGATTTCATTCTGTGTGTGCATATAACGGTTAATGCATTTAAAGTTATATTTGACATTATTACGTATAACTGAATTCACAAGGGCTCATTCAATAAGTACATGTATCTGGCCAAAATAATCAATACAGTACAATGTTGTAATGACTGCATGCCATCCATTAGGAAATGTTTCCTGCTCGGCTCTGTGCGTTTTGTACACATATGTCTTTTCATAGAATGAAAGTTATGAGATTCCCCTTCAGTGTTTTCCGATCATGCAGCCAATGTCAAACTCTTTTCCGGTCGGGAATATTATTACATTCTATACGTACTCAGAAGAAAATACCGCTGCATAAGTATTCAATTTACAAAAATATGACAAACAATCTCTGATACTGGAAAGACATACCTAAATCCCACCGGTTTGTTCAAAATTCCTACAATTAATATAACGTGAAATTGAAGCTTGGTTCATCGTCGCCGGGAACTTAGTTTGGGTATCAGACAACTGAGCGTTTCCATAGGCGGATCTAGCCTCCCCTGGAATTTCCAAAATGTACCTGTGCATTAGTGTATTTCTTGACTGTATGTCATTTTTAAGAAGGATAAAGTAATTTCTACTCAGTGCTTAACATATATTAAATTATTACGTAGTTTTTATAATTAATATGTTGCATTATTCTTCTAAATGTGTATAATGTGCTTATGGTTCGAAAGTTTGAACCCCCCCAGGAAAAGTCCGGACTTTCCTAGAAAAAAATCCTGGATCCGCCCCTGATTTCATTTCAAAAGTTTAAGATATTAAAACATATTTACATGTATCAGGTACGATCAAAAGAACGGTTTATAAAATTAACTCGTTCTGTTTATTCTTCAGGAGGAAGTGCTGCGACACCTATTGCGTTTTATGCTGTCATTAATGGTGAACCATGTCTCCATAATCATGCAATAATTGTGTTCAACCAAGAAATCACAGATGTAGGAAACGGTTACAACAAAAATGATGGAATCTATGTTGTACCTACTTCCGGCTATTACGTATTCGTATGGACGATTGCATCTAGAAATGATTGGTACGTCTCTGAGTTGGCTATCAATGGAGTTGGAAAAGCCCACGCATTCACTGATACTGTTAGTCATTACGACGTGTCCCAAGTAACTGGAATCGCCATTTATCCTGTGAACGTAGGAGATCACGTATTTATTAGAAAAATTGCAGGGGAAGGATGTAACGTACACGATACTCAATATCATCTGACGTCATTTAGTGGATGGCTTCTTTTTTAACCGAGTATTCTATGTTAAAGCAGTATGTACCTTATACGAAGCATGAAAAGCAAATACAAATATTTTAGTTGATTAAGCATAATATGTACATGCAATTAAAATATCCTGTATTAATACATGTATATGAGCTATGCTTGCAGCATAGGTCCATTTAGCAATTGTTTATATATACGCACACTCATGACTTGGGAATTCGACGATCCGGTAGTAAAAAGGCAAGACGAGTACTGAACAGTGTTCAGGAAAGCTGATTATATGAGAGAACTTGAGGTTGTAAGCATCTGAAAAGTGTGTACGTGTATTGATATAGTTCTGTTATATTAACCTGTCACGACTTAAATAATTACACCGTCATTGAATCTGTTATTGTTTACTTCTTTCGAACATCTTATTCCACTGATATTCAAAATGGCCGCATATTTAATTAGATCATCAATACGTAATATGACTTGGTGTCTCAATGGTTAAAAAGAAGTTGAATAAAACATATTTAGTAACCGTGTTATTATTCAAGTTGTGACAGGTTAATATAACAGAAGTTACAGAACTATACACGACCTAAAATCCAAATAAATAGTTAGACGCTCCTTTCCGACACACAAATGTTGATTACAGAGTATTACATGTTTATTTTACGTATTAATAGTAATATTATTTTGCCCAAAATGAAATTTAATCTCAAGAGAATTTGACCTAAGAAATTCGAACATATTTGTCGTTTCCGAAGATGTTCGAATTTCCTAATTTCAAAAGAAGGTTATTCGATATGGTGGAAGCGCGAATCCTGAGGTCATTGGTTCGATTTCTTTTCAAGTTAAAGGGAAGTCAATGTCATTGTTATTAGCCTGTTAGAATAAATGTTGTTTGTAAACGTCGATTAAACGGCAAGTATCACAAGCAAGTTTTTTGTAGAACACTAGGTGCTATTAAAACAAGTATATAGACTTTGTAACCTTGTCTCAGACTTTAAAATAACATTTTTTACATTTATTTACAAGGTGGCTATGTACTCGTATGGTCATTGACTTAAGAATGTACTTGAGAGTAGACTTACAATTCTAGTTAATTCTTACAAACGTATTTTGTCCGCTAGATTCTCTATGAAACTTGCATTGATTGTCTCCTATAAACTTGATGTTAACTGAAGTGTCATGCACTAAAATGAGAGTTTGTAAAATAGAGCCAAGCAAGAATGGGAGTGTTACGATAACCGAGATTGTAAGTACAATGGTTTATTTAAAATCATCAGTGACAAACTTAGACTATTTTTTTAACTAACCTATAATTGTATTTAAAATATGACACAATTGTTTTTGTTTTTAAGTTCAAATAGTTCTTCATTATCAGAAAATTTCAAGTCAACTCGTACAAATTTGCGCTCTGTTTTAAATTGCTCGTTCACAGATTTCAACTTAAATGTCAACTGTTCCAAACGTCTAAAAAGTGCAAAGAAACATTTTGGAAGCAGTAAAACAGTGATCCGATAATGGAAAGTTTTAGTGATACAAACATTGATGGTCTCAAAAATACTAATTAATAATTTAATAAAGATATCGAATAGAAAGAATTTAGATTGCCTTTGTGTTCCTTTTATTCGATAAAGAATTAATTAGGAACGGCAAAATAGATAACCTGGTTTTGGCGCATACTAAAAATCTCTTTCAACAAACGATATTCAACATTCCAATTTGAAAATGGCTGAACGTTATTTTGTTCATGTACTTTTTCTTTGCTTTTTGTCGTGTGTAAAAAGTGATGAAACATTTGAAAAACGGTTACTGGCTTTAGAAAAGGTTATTCAGATTCAGCGTCAAGAAATTGATGATTTAAAAAGCGAAAATATGGACATTAAAACCCAAGTGAATACTTTGAAGCTGCGCGATTCTATAAAACCTGACGCTGGCTTCCACGATAACACACAAGAAACGGCTGGGGATTCAGAATCTGCACAGAAAGCTCCTGCCAACGTTGAATTGATCCATAATTCAACAATACACAATGCTGCATTGAGTACAAGAAATTTTCGTAGACGTAAGTTGGTAATTTCATTAATTTTGTGTGTATATACCGGTATATAATTAGGAAGGTTACAATCAATGCATTTAACAACTGAACATTTCTGGGCAAATCAACTACTGTATGCGCTGTACCTGTTTTCCACTCGAACCAAAGGGCATTAAGTCAAAGCAAAGATTTCAAAAGTGAACGAAACTGACCTTTTCTTATTTATTATGAATGTGATACATATTTTCGGAAACTATATCTGACACATTGTATCTAATACAGCGTTATAAGGACTGAATTTCACGGTACTAAAATTGACATAGAACCATCTTTGGTTGCTTCTTAAAACAGGGTTTGCCAAATAACTTTTTAACAATATAAATATCACAGCTTTGTGAATGTATCGTCTGCAAGACCAATTGCTGGCGGCGGGTTTTAATGTTCTTCGCCTTTAGTGGAAGGGTTTTGCCCGATTGAGCTTATCGAAGAGTGTACATCATAATACAAGAACATTAGGTACATATATATATATATGAAATACGAATTTGCTCTATTTATTGTTCAGGAGGAAGTGCTGAGACACCTATTGCGTTTTATGCTGTCATTAATGGTGAACCATGTCTCCATGATCATGAAATTGTTGTTTTCAACATGGAAATTACAGACGAAGGAAACGGTTATAATCCAAACGATGGCATTTATACTGTTCCCCATTCCCCATTCACTACAATAGATAACCTATTTTTGACACTCCTCCCATTCTCGTTCAACAAACGATATTCAACATTCCGATTTGAAAATGGCTGGACGTTATTTTGTTCTTCTACTTTTTCTTTGCTTTTTGTCGTGGGTAAAAAGTGATGAAACATTTGAGAAACGATTACTGGCTTTAGAAAAGGTTATTCAGATTCAGCGTGACGAAATAGGTGATTTAAAAAGCGAAGTCAATGAGTTAAAACGCGAAAATATGGACATTAAAATCCAAGTTAATACTTTGAAGGAACAGCTACGCGATAACCAGTTTATAAAACCTGACGACGGCTTCCACCATAACACGCACGAAAAGGCCGGGGATTCAGAAAATGCACAGAAAACACCTGTCAACGTTGAATTGATCCATAATTCAACAATACACAATACTGCATTGGGTACAAGAGATGTTCGTAGACGTAAGTTGGTAATTTCATTCTGTGTGTGCATATAACGGTTAATGCATAAAAATTGACATTAGGCCAAATCTTTTATTCTTTTTGTCTTACAAAAATCCTGACCTTAATTTTTCAGAAATTAAAAAAAATCTTGATTATGTTTTTACCAATCATACTTATTTTAGCACCAAAAAAGAAAAAAAATGAACCTATCCCTGTAAGAGTAAGCTCGCTCAATGCGTCAATTTTCACACAGTTTAAGGCAATGGCAGTGAATTTCTTAAATGAAAATCAATTTCACTCAGAACTTGTACAAAAAGGGTATGAAAGTCAATTGTAATTGACATCTTTTATTTTTTTATTTTTTTTATTTCGACCTACCATGCTATTTTTTTCAAGAAAATTCTCGTAAGACTAAAAATATATAAAGTGTGGGCTTATTACGTAGCTGAATTCACAAGAGCTAAATTAACAAGTATCTGGCCAAAATAATCTATACAGTACAATGTTGTAATGACTGCATGCCATCCAGCATTCGGAACTCCTCGGCCATTCCCTACGAATAACCTCGGACATATTTAGACGCCATTTTGGAAAAACCGGTGTTGAAGTAAACAAATCGTTAAGGCGATGACTGAAGTTTCGTTTTTAGTCCGTAAATTTGAGATTACACATTTCAATGATACCGATGACACGGTGGCGAACCCACGTGACTTCATCCGGGTATTTTTTACCATATTTGGAATATAGGTCACTCGCATAAGGTAGGTTTTTTGCTTTTTTCTTACAAATCACGTAGTGTTTTTTTCCAAGAATACGCGCATAAACCCCCTGTTTACGAGTTATGATTGCTGCAGTAATTGTTTTCCTGAAATATTTAGTCGTCTTGGAGTAATTTGGTACACAAATTTCGATGCGATTGAAATTGTCAGGGTAGCGTTCATTGTATTTCAACGGTTAATGCGTTTAAATGCCTTAATTTGTGCCGACAGTTATGCACATGGTATATTTATTTCATATACACTTCCAATCAACCCTCTATAGACGATAACGATCTTTGAAAAGAGCTAGTTTGTAAATTATGAGAAAATGTGGATAATGATAACGTTCATTGCCCGTGATTTTCCGGATAACGTTCATTTCCTACGTAGAGTTGTCCAATTTACTCACCACAGTTTCTTAAAAATGACCTACATAGTGCATTGCATTTTATGACTACGTACAGGGATGTATCATGTGACCTTTCTTTGGTTTTCAAACATTATACAAATTGCATGGGATACAACTTAGAGTTTATATACATATGCAAAGGATTCAACATAGATTTTAGTTGACCACTTAATGTAGATTTAATACAATGACTTTTTAGTGACGCACAAAAAATACGTACCCTGACGTGTAAAACTATTAAATAGGTCAAAAATTAAAAGTCAATGTACGAAGGTGCATGAATTCTAGGATGACTCTATTTTTTGCATAGACATTTTTAAATGAATTTACATTAGCAATCTTTCTTATTGTTCAACTATTTTCTTTATGTTTTAAATTTCAGAAATGGGCAAGACAAAATTAAAATTAACACTTAATAGAAAAAAGATAGAAGAGAAAATGGATGTAGATCGGCACAATCAAGTCCTAAAAAAGCCAAGAGTGGTCCTCAGTATTGGCCTGACTCATCTGATGAAATTTTTGGACAAAAAGTTACCTAAAAGTATCACGATATAAATAATATTTCAATTGAAAGTCCCATTGATGCTGTTAGTTATACTCACCATGACGTTTCTTCAAACTGCGATGGCTTAATGAGAACAGAGATTTATTTTAAACAAAGTTACATTGAATATGGCAATTTATAAGGCTATTTTGATTAATTTCCCAAGGTATTATACTGAGTGTTTTTTTTTTGTATGGCAGAAGGGATTTCTGCTAGAATCCATATTATACAATAAAAATCAGAAGTTAAGTGATAAAGTGTTAACATGGATCACATGAATAAAGTTCAAGTTTACATGGTATATACAATTGATCATGACTTTGTATGATTATTTTTCTTGTTTAATATTTTAAGTATGCATACACAAATTTGAAGAATTACAAGTTAGAAGTCATCTGACATGTCATATATAGATAATATATTTGAAAACAGTGAATCTCTTCTTTGTTTTTGTGGCTTTTCAATCTCAGTCATGAGACGGATAGTTAATCTGCTAAATCTGCTAAACGTTCGAGTTGTGTGTGAGCATTAGACTTTATTCCTGTTAGCAATTAAACGCCATTATCAGAAGCTGGTTCGAACCCATCACATTTATCATTGAGAGGTTGCAGATCGGCCTCTAAGTCATTTATATCATGGAGGAAGTTAGTTCGATGTGGATTCTATTTTAGATTGCATATATGCACTGCTATACCGTGGTCACAACGATAAGACACGTGATGTTGCATAGATGAAAAAACACAATTCGTTAATCAATATAAACTTTTAATGAAAGAATAATTCACCGTAGTAATATCTGTTGAAAAATATCCCTAAAAAAGTCGTGAACACACGCACTTTTTCAGTCTGCTAAATGACCATGGGCGAACGGATATTTCTATTTTAAAGTAAGACACAACCATGTTTAATTACATAAATTTTATTGGTTGTTCAATAGTTCAAAGTGAATATCATAAATCATGAATTTACTAATTTAGCATGTTCTCTGAGCTGAGAAAGGAGCGTAATCCAAAAGATACTTCACTTTAGAAAGTGAACGATAGTTAAACATACTGTCCATGTGCTAGACAGTACCTCCTTATTTGTACATACATGTATGCTCAAACTTTTCATAGATAACTTTTTTAAAATCATGCTGTGTGATTTTTCAATTCTCTGCAACAAGCAAACGATAATAGGATCCCAGGGTAGGTTGCACAGTTTGTCATTCTACCTTATGTGGCATCGAATTTGGACTAACGTTAATAAATGAAGTCGACTATGACAGATGTTGAATGACTTAATCGATTAAAAAAAGTAACAATATGTTAACTCGTGGATGACGAATCTAATACTTCGAAGACGTCGCTGGTTATTCCTTTCCATGAAAATTTCAATTGTCGATTTTGCCCGCTGGAAAAATAAATTTATGGACATTTGTCGGCACTGTGGAATGGTAGGTGAGAACTGGTTATATGCAAGGGTAAAGGAAAGCTACCCAAATCAATCAAACTTGTTACTTGTTAATTGTCGGACATAGATCTACTTATGTCTAACAAGGTCTGCTCTAGATAAGAAGCCATTGCCACAACAGTAGTTTCTATACTGGCCATTGCATCTTCTTTCATGCTCATCAACACATTTTTTGTTTTTGAACATATATCCACACATGTATGTAACACAAAAACGACATTGTCTGAAATATATAAAAAATAACATGATTGGATTAGTAAACAATTTGAGATTCATGTATATATTTTACTACTTCTGGATCGTCATCATTATCTTACTATAGTCTAGGGATCTTATTACCTTGAGTGTACGACATCTCATCATAGTTATAAATCAAAATAATCAGAGGTTTGCAACATTAGACTGTCAGCCGTTTGAAAATGACTCCTTCAGATTGAAGAGATACAGAAACGATACTAAACGATTCAGAGCGTATGTGTCACAATAGCGCCAGATAATTAAGGTACACTTTTACTGCTAAAGTACGTTGGCATTTATAAGGCGTTCAAAGATCGATCATAGTTATGTTAATTGTTTAACAAAACAAAACAAAACAAAAAAGTAAGATTCTAAAACATGCAAGATGGTAGTACGACACCGGGATTTTAAAACGGCGTAAAGAAATTGCAATACCATGGATTGCAACTTGGTTCTTATTACGACTGCATATACTTTCTGTTTTGAAATATCTTTGATTGTGAACTTCAATTACTAAAATCTGCAATGTATTTAATTAATTGGACTAATTATGTACCTTTTCCATCTTTTAAAGAAACTGTGGTGAGTAAATTGGACAACTCTACGTAGGAAATGAACGTTATCCGGAAAATCACGGGCAATGAACGTTATCATTATCTACATTCTCTCATAATTTACAAACTAGCTCTTTTCAAAGATCGTTATCGTATATAGAGGGTTAATTGGAAGTGTATATGAAATAAATATACCATGTGCATAACTGTCGGCCCAAATTAAGGCATTTAAACGCATAAACCGTTGAAATACAATGAACGCTACCCTGACAATTTCAATCGCATCGAAATTTGTGTACCAAATTACTCCAAGACGACTAAATATTTCAGGAAAACAATTACTGCAGCAATCATATCTCGTAAGCAGGGGGTTTATGCGCGTATTCTTGGAATAAAACACTACGTGATTAGTAAGAAAAAAGCAAAAAACCTACCTTATGCGAGTGACCTATATTCCAAATATGGTAAAATATACCCGGATGAAGTCACGTGGGTTCGCCACCGTGGATGAACAATATTTGGTTCAATTTAAAGCAAATAAATATGTTTAGACAAAGATCTGTGTGTATACTACAAGAACTATTTTGTGTAACCGTTACGTGCTTCGCCTCGCGTAGGTAGTAAAATCACCAAAATCCAGTGGAGACCCCCACGAATCCTTCCGAGACTATTCATTCATGAAAGGTCGAGGGTGTTCCGAATGGCCATCCAGTAGGAAATGTTTCATGCTCGGCTCTGTGCGTTTTGTACACATACACTGTTCGTCTACTAATGAATGGAAGTTATGAGATTCCCCTTCAGCGTTTTCCGATCAGGCAGTCAATGTCCAAACCTTTTCCGGTCGGGAATATTATTACATTCTATACGTACCTCAGAAGAAATTACCGCTGCATAAAAGTATTCAATTTACAAAAATATGACAAACAATCTCTGATACTGGAAAGATATACCTAAATCCTATACCGAGTTGGTTCAAAATTTCTACAATTAATATAACGTGAAATTGAAGCTTGGTTCATCGTCGTCGGGAACTTAGGTTGGGTATCAGACAACTGAGTTTTCCATAGGCGGATCTAGCGAGGGTCAGGAGGGTCCGGACCCCCATGGAATTTCCAAAATGTACCTGTTCATTAGTATATTTACATGTATCAGGTACGATTAAAAGAACGGTTAATAAAATAAACTCGTTATGTTCATTCTACAGGAGGAAGTGCTGAGACACCTATTGCGTTTTATGCTGTCATTAATGGTGGACCATGCCTCCATGATCATGAAGTAATTGTGTTCAACCAGGAAATCACAGATGTAGGAAACGGTTACAACCAAAATGATGGCATCTATAGTGTACCCACTTCCGGCTATTACGTATTCACATGGACAACTGCATCTAGAGATGACTGGTACGTTTCTGAGTTGGTGATCAATGGAGTTGGAAAAGCCCATGCATACACTGATACTGGAAATGAGGGCCATGTGAGCCAAGCAACTGGAATCGGCATTTTTCATGTGAACACTGGAGATCACGTTTTCATTAGAAAAGTTGTCGGTCGAGGATGTGACGTTCATGATACGCAATATCGTTTGACTTCATTTTCTGGATGGCTTCTTTTTTAGCTGATTATTTTGTGTTGAAGCCGAATGTACCAAATGTATGATAATAAAGGCTAATAAAATAAATTTATGTCGATTATGCCTTGAAACGTTAATGTATATAGTTCAAATACATATTGTTGATGTACACACTGCTTCAGTACCAATATATACACACTCTTGACTTCGAATTCAACGATCCGGTAGAGGAAGCCAGACGAGTACTGAACAGATTTCAGAAAATCTTATTATATGAGAGAACCGGTGGTTGTAAACATCTGTGGGTCTATTGGTACACGATAACACGAAGTAAACCAAGTACATTTACACAATGAAATTCTCATATAGATACGAAACACAAGTGTTGATTACATTAATTGTGTATAGCATTTGTTATTTTTGTTGATAATATTTAGTCCAAGATGAAATTATTAAGCACTCAAGTAAAAACGCTTAACCTATGAAATCCGAACATATACATTGGTCGTTCTAAAAGGTGCTCAAATATCCTAGTTTCGGAAGGAAGGTTAACCATGGCCCAAATGCAATGGAAGAGGATCTGGAGGTCCTGGGTTTGATTCCATTTGCTAATTGATACAGCTATTTTGCTACAAAGAGCTTATAAATATCTTACAATCATGATTATAGACTAGATTGAACTCAATAAAGATATCAAACACACGTCTATCTGTTTTTACGCACAAATAATCCTACTTGAAATTCGTAATCGTAAAGCAATTTAGCAGACGAGTTGGCAGGCGTGATGCGGTCGGGAAAAATAGTTCATAAATGTTAGGATGCAAAGCAAAATTGTAAAGAAGTATATCAGGTTTCTTCATCAATTATCTTAGTCTTTAAATAACTAAATGAAAATTCACGTAAAATTTTCACATTAACTTATTAAATGTTACGCGAATTATCTTGTTAATGTCAAAGGG
The DNA here is from genome assembly GCA_025267735.1 of Mactra quadrangularis. Taxonomy (NCBI): domain Eukaryota; kingdom Metazoa; phylum Mollusca; class Bivalvia; order Venerida; family Mactridae; genus Mactra; species Mactra quadrangularis. The sequence goes on along the minus strand of CM046309.1, from coordinate 35,943,843 downwards.
AAATAACTGCAATAAACATTGTGTTGTAACCTGAAGATTACTCTCCCTTATTTACGCGCAAAAAACTATCGAAAAACAGACGAATTTCAGCCATATAAATTGTTGTTTTTAGTTAGATGCCATGCGATATTCATTTAAAACAGCAAATGTGTCTAATTTAACATTTGTTTAGTAAAAATAAGAGAATAAATACTTCTTCACAGACTAATTAACAACAGTTTTTCAAGTGCATAACTCTTGAGTAAACTTGCAGCCTTGTATGAATTCAGGGTTATGAAAACATAATGTTTCATTAAACCCCATGAACGGAGTGCCACGTTTCCTTTACAAACAGGAATTTTAAGAAAGTACTGATGAAAAAAAATCTCCTAAAAATCTCGTCAGGGGACCCTGATTTTTTGAAATCTTAAGGAACAGTTTACTACCCGGGGTGTGGACTTTCTGTGCCCAACTGGTACATTTATGTCTGCAGACAAGTTCTGAACTTCTGGACAAGTGCATTTTGGTCCCGGACAAGCAGTTTTCAAAAATGAAAAAGAATACCAAAATACATGTATACTGGTCAGGTCAAAGGGAGCTAATTCATATTAAAGTATTATGATTTTCTGCTATAACTGTCCACTTTTAAAATAAAAATTTAAATGGCAAAAACATAGTGCACAGCTACATGAACTTTGAACATGGCCTATTAATAGATTTGTGTACACTATTAACTTTTAAAACCCAATTTTAACCAATCAAGTTCTTGTGCATTGTTATTCTCTATGATTTTGACATTGCCTTTATAACCTATACATACTTGCCTTAAGGAGATTATTTATTCATTAATGTAAGACAAATCTCTTCTATATAAAAGGTTTATTTATATTATAAATCTACATAGTGAAGTAGACTTTGTGAGTAAACATTGGTTGTCATAAAGAAATAACAATCTGTATTGTATATTGTATGTGGGTCTTAAATTGGCAGCAAAGAAGTGGAATCAGACCAATTGGTAGAATCATCAAGATGGAGAGTAAAAATCCACATTTTTCATGAATTTCAATTATTTCACCAGCTTACAAAAAGAAAAACTAACACTTTCTTAGGTTACAAAAATTCCTAAACTCTAAGGATCAGTCCTAAAAACTAAAAATTAACCATGAAGAGTGAATGGTGAAATCTAAATTAAGATTCAAAATGATAAATGGACATCCCTGCCTTACACAGACTTAGTAAGGTAACTTAAGCTTGAGGTTCCTTCACAAAATTCAGACCACCTTTACAGTTGAGAGACTTCCTCTCATTTAGCAACCAACCATCAATAAACAGTGTGTCCAAACAAGAAACATAATACAATGTAATACAAGAAATATTACAGTTGAAATGTTGTAACTATTCCTTTAAGCTGGGATCATCTTGTTTTTACTCACTTAAGAGATCTAAGAAATGATGCATCACTTTAGACTGTGGAGTGTGGCACCACTTGCATACACATTAATGAAAGCATTTATGATGTTCCATCTGACCTGGCTGCAGATGAAAATTGTATACTGCTATGTATATGTAAAACATGCAAGGGCTGTGAACAAGTTGAAACATATTGGAATGGCATTCCAATGATAGCAAGTTCTAAATTGGTTCAACTCAATTTCTAAATTCACTTCATTGTTTCCTTTAGCAAGAGCATTAGTCTAATTGCTTAGTACTGGACTACTGGGTGACCAGGGCTTGAATTGAGAGCAATCAATATAAGTCCATGTAGAACTTGTTTCACTATCAAGCTTATATAATTAGCATAAAGAAAACTAAAATGTATTCATTGGACCGAAAGAAAAACAAAAAGAATATTTTATCATAATATAAAGTACTTTAATAACCACATATCTTTCAAGTACAAAGTCTTGAAGGCATTCTTCCAACAATTTTACATACAGTATTGAAACTAGAGACAATAATAATCTCTAAACACTTCTAATCAATATTTTGTGTTAATTGATATTGGGGAAAGACCGGATTCCGGTAATATTTAATCATCTTATTATTCATATGCTTGAGTATGATGGGAACCAAACTAAAAAACTCTGAAATTGTTTTCTTAACAGAAGGCCTGATTTGAAATGACATATAAAATATAACCCCAATTTCAAATAACATGAAATGCATTTTAATTAGAAAACTCTAAGTGAATGATTCTGTTGAAAAAAATTGTGAGTGAACTAAGAAAACAAACTAGGTTATCAGATCAAACAAAAATAACTGATGTAGAAAATAAAATGTTTAAGAATATATATATAAATAAGATATACATGACACAGTGTCATATGTTAACAAATGGTAATAACATTAAAAGATATATCACAAAGTATCACAGGCCGAGGAGCTTAGAAAGCAATTTACTTCAAATACTTTTTATTGTAGTAAGTTCTATAATTTTCTCAACTATTGTTTAAGAGCATGTTTTACATGATATACATATTTCCTATACTAAACATGAGACGTTACCGAAGAAGTTTCTTGTTTTTACAAGTTTGGCAAAAAATGTAATACTATTCAAAATGATACTTTAATTCTTGTTCTTTGTTTATTTGGCAAACACATTTAATACTACTAATCATTCAAGAGAATGAGATTTGTAACTCAAATAGAAACAGTACAGAGTTGTCTAACTTTAATAAACATTTTGTTATAAACAATATAGAAAAAAATGCCTAGAAAAATACATATAAAGACAGAAAAAATGCTGATTGCTCAATTACATCAATAAAATATTACACAAATATTCACTCTTTCATTTCTAGCATACACAACCCAAATGTTCTTGATTTATGATGAGAAATAAATGTCTAATTTCAATGTTTTAGTATAAAACATAATCTTAAAGCAGCTACATGCCCAATGTAACATAACATGCTTGCTGCAAAGGTTTATATTCTGCTATCTTACTAAATAGTACCGGTATTTCAGCAAATGTTTATCATTAACGAGGTAACACACATCAAAAACAAAGAAAACAACGTGTCTATGAATAATACATACAGTTTGTGATAACTTAAGAATAAAAGTAACTTTCTCGCCTTACAATATTTACATGTATAATAATATGTACAAATGTTTTCATCAGTACAAGAAATATCATAAAAAAGGCAGTAACAGTAAATCATTTTTCATTTATCAATACCTGTGTCATACTTAGGCCATTGGAAGCCAATTGTTAAATTCCCATCCCTGCTCTCCCCTCCAAATCACTTTAGAAAAAAACTTTTGCAAATTTTTATAGATAACAAAAGCATAGCAGTGTAAAAAGTATAAATCTGCCAAGATAACTTTATTTTTACATGTCTTAATATTCATCCTACAAAAGAAACCATTCACCCCATTTTTAAAAAAAAAGCAGGATGAAAACCTAACTATAAATTTTCAATGGCCTTTCATAAACTGCAAATACAATTTATAAGTATATGAATGAAAATGTGTATGAATATAATATATATATGTAAAGAAACGCCTTTTAGCTATACGGCGTTTTCTGTACATATTTATAACAATCTAACTAATAAAAGGACATTTATTAACCTGTGCTTCTCTGTTCAAGAATCTAAAGAGTGGACATAGTAGGTATGTTTATAGAGTTATCAGAAATAATTGAAAATCTGCTGGACTGCCTTGGTAACATACATGCAACACTTTTTGTCATGAATCATCTAAAAAATGGCAAACAAACAAATTTCCATTTAAATATAATATCACCTCTTAACATTTGAAATAAAAAATAACACTTGACACAAGGATTGGCTTTCACTAATTTTTTGTATTTCCTTAATTAACACAAATGATCTCCAAAGTTTAAAAATGTATTTTACTGTACTGTACGTCTATGAGAATAAGGATTTATTGTATAAAAATTGTCCACAAATATTTTGTCCAAGTTATTATAAAAACATGATTTGATCAATTTAACATACAGGATTCATATGTAGGTACCATATATTTAATATTAATGAATGCATCTTCTCCGCCGTGTCTCTCAAAAGCTTCTAATGTTTCCTGAATTAAATCTCCAATATTTTCTCTCTTTTGTTGGCTGTAATCAATTCCATCCCCAGAATTCACTGTAATATAAGAAATAAGCAATTCTTTAAAACAAAGTTTATTTCACATGCATCTATACATATTTACATGTTCTATGGAACTCTTTATAAAGTTATAAGCACAGACTGTTAATTTTATAACCTTATAATTTGACGTGATATACGATATATACCAATAACTTAATATTGGTGGCTGAAAATACTTTGTGACTTTAAAATGTAAAATTATTGATGCCGTGCTATACACAGAAATAACAATTTACAGAGTCATGTAAATCAAGTCAACAAATAAACCTTCTGTAGATAGCAATTTAGAAATTAAAGACAACTTTAAAAAGTTTCTCTTACGTTTTTGTAAGACTTTAAAGCTTGAACTTTGAACCTAGTCAATGATTAATTAAACCTTGACAATGATTTATTGAACATTGATGATTAAATAAACCTTGATAATGATTAATCAAAATCTTACAAATCTGATCAAATAGTGATTTCATTTGAATAAACATCTTAATAGTAGTAAAATTAGTATTTTCATGCCCATTATTATTCAGTAGTTGAAAGTTGAATGTGCGTAAAGTAGTAGACTGAATCAAGATATAATACAAATTCATACAAAATATAAATGTGAGTACTTACAGTTCCTGTTTTTAAAGATATTAAGAATAGGTAGGATTTGTCTGTAATATGGAACCAAAGCTTCTCCGACCATATCAGCTGATACAACCAAATGTTGTAATACTTTCAATGTTGTACATGTTACTTGAGAATTCCTCATGTTTAAGGCATCTGAAAATAGTACATGTTTATAAGATAAACACATTTGATTGACAGTAGACATTTACAATTATATATTCCATGACACCAATTGAAAAAATGTGCAAGAGAACAATACAGTGCCATTTTCACCAGCTTATAAATATCTTCCCGTAATTCATAATTAGGGAATAATCTCCATTTGTAAGTAAAAAAAGATGTTCAAGATTTTTGTGCTTAAATTGTCAATATCACAAATAATGATTCCATCATGAGCAACGTGTCATGAAAATAGATCAGAGCAGATCTTTTACTTGTCAATTCAAAAACATTGAAAGAACTTAATATAAAATTACTATAAACACTTTCATCTTTAATTGTCAACTTGTTTCAGAATTTACTTCGAGCTGATGAAATAGTCAAATACATGTATCTTATAATGAACAACACAGTTTTGGAAATAAGCAGTTTCATTTTTGAAAAGTCACAATCCAGTATAGATAACCATAATGCAATATTATATAAAAAAACATAGCAAGAGAACCATAAAAAAGACTCCTAAATATATGATCTTATTTAAAACCCTAAATTTACACTATGTTGATGAATAAAGCCAAATTCAAATTTCTTCATAGGTTCAAACAATGTTTTATCAAGTACTGTTATGTTTCTACTTACTTTTGATAGGGATAATTAATTGAGGAATAACAGGTAGAATTTTGGAACCACCATGTTCCAACATATCATGAACTCCTTGACGAGCAAAAAATTCAAATGGATGTTCTGTTTCACAAAGTCCATCAAAGAATAATGGTAGGTAATGATGGTAGTCCAATTTTTCAATCTCAACCTAGAAAATATAATACAATTATTGTTATGAAATTGTCTACATATTTCCCACTATACTTGACGACTCTGCGATGCATTGTAACTTGAAGTGAGGTATCTGACAATTTGTTTTCACTTAATACAATATAGAACTGGTAAAATATTTATCTTTTTTTATTTTCTTTAGACTTTCAGATGTTATTCAACATTTCTTCATTTTGTTAAAATGATAGATAGATACTTTTATTTATTACGTTTGTGCATGAGCACATCATCCTAAAACATATGTCTACATTACATGATTTACAAAACATTGTGTAATGTATGGCAGACAACTCACCTAACCAGCAACAATAATTTCATTCATTAGAATCCATTTTTTAATTAAGATTTGAATTTCAAATCAGAAAGCAATTACCTTATTGGACATTATAATTATGTTCTATTTGAGTGTTCAAGTATTTGCTCATAACAACACTGTTTATATTAAAAAAATATTAACATTTATATGCTATGAAATTAATAAACATAATCCAATCATTTGTATTTAAAAGTAAATAGAAAAAACTTCATTGAGTGATTTCAGAAATTTGATAGCACGTTTCAAGTTTATAGTCTTGAAGAATATTAAGTATTAAGATCAATGCCTGTGATAAACAGAAATCAATAATGAAATACAAGATTATTATAGATCATGATCTATCTGATTAAATGTCAGATTGTTTATCATAACTTGTAAACCTCTAAATGACATGTACTAACACAGTGATTGGTGTTAAATTAAGTATAGCATGTTTTATGACATTTCAATCAACATAAAATGTAATAAACATATTGTGGGTTTAGCGTAACACAGTTGTAACTCAATATAAGAAGAGTGAGTTACAACTGTTTTGCACTAAACCTGCAATATATGTGGGTATTAATAATATAACTTAAGTCAAAAATGCTGAAATGGCTATAATTGGCATAATTTATATACATAATATATGTGTAGAAAATGTAAGCCAGTAGTAGGACACTGGACATGTGTTTTAGTTATCTAAATTATCTCTATTTAGGTACTTTATTAAGATCCAAAAAGAGGCAATGCTTATTTCATTGAGCAAAAAAAAAAATAGAAAATTTATTTTCAAATTAATATTTTGTGAGTAAATTAACATACCTGACATTGCCATAAGAATTATTTTGCTTGGTTCTGATTGAAGTGTTGGTAGGTTAATTTATGAAATATGACATGTCATTGCTTCACTCCACCCTAATGTAAATGGGAATTATGAAGTTCACCCGCTTAAGATCATTTCTATAATTAGGGGAACAAGATGGTATGAATGAATGAATGCAGACTAAAAGCAGACTTAAAAATTTTAACTTAAATACATACATGAAATTAAGCTTTGAAATATGTGAACTTGTTTTAATTTTGTATGATGTATCAAATGACAGTAACTGATTGAAACAATGTAGTTATACTCACTTTCCATGCAATCTTATTTCCCTTTGTATCATGTTCTAAAGCAATTGGAAAATCTCCTCTTTCATAGAATTTTCTGAAAGCTGTTGCTTTTGCAGGTCTAACTTTAAATGCACCAGCACATGGTGGACCATCAACCTGAGATAAAAAAAACATGATTTAACAGTCAAATCTTATTAGCTGTACTGCAAGTTCTGAGCTTGTATTATGACATGTTTATGTACACTAAATGTCATATCTAACTATCAACATTAGAATAAATACTCCTTTGGTAAGTCATCACATGAAGGCCAACAGAACAACTTCAACAAGGTAATACATGTACATGGTAAGTGGAAGATTCATTTATACTTTACTTCCCTAATATTTGGCTTAAGTACACACCTTGTAGTATTTGCCAATCAACAATAGGATCATGTATCATTAAGACTTAGATGAAGGAACCATAGGAACACATCTAGTTTAGCAGACCCCGGAAGTAAATATAAATATGCGTGCGCAGCGTGCTGTTTCTATGAGCAGACGCACAAAGGTAAATGACGCTAATATCTATTATGAGGGCTGTCGCCCCCACACCCCCGCTGATAATAAAAATGGATAACAAAAAAAGCATTTTAAAATAGTTATTAAAAATAATTCATTTAAGAAATGAATAAAAAACTGCATCAGTGAAAACAAAATGACTTCCAAAATTTGTAAACAACGCAACGTTCGAGCGTGCGCAATAGCGGGCTCCGCTAAACTAGATTCTATCCGAACCATATGATATAATCAGGGTAAAGGGAAATCTGTTTATATTTATAATTTAACTAAAGAAGGAAATTTAGGAAGCATTTAATACCTTATAAATTTAGTATGTTTTGGCATTTTATATTATCTAGTACTCGCTATAACGTAAGTAACCTGGTAATAAAACCATATATAAAGAGTATAAATGAACTTGTTGTTAATTGATTTACTAATTTGAGTAAAACTATGGTATGACTACAAAGTAAAGTTAGAATAAACTTTGTTGCAAAATGAAACACAAGTAAAACAAATACAAACTACAGTATAAACAGTCAATTTTGCAGTGTCAAGTTTATGGTATCATTTACTTATAATAAAATTGCTTCAACTAATTACGAGTTAAAGAATGTAAGAATAAAAATAACTTAGATTTACCTTGGCATTCTTTTGGTATGACTGAATTGTGAATCCAAGTGATTCTGATTGCGGTGATTTTATTTTCTGGTAGCCATATCCCTTCTTCTGCTCGCTACATTGTTGCTGCATGACCGACATTTTGTCCCTCTTAAGTTTAATTTATTTGATTATCGTTTAAAATGTATCACAAAACACTAAACTTAAAACGATATCATAAACAACATGGAAGTCGATCAACTGTTTGTGTAGTCTAGCAACAAAAGCCCGGATGTTCGCATACGCAGTGAAGTTGCTATTGGGAACACTTCCGGTATGGATAATCTTTCCCACAATGCACTTCTACTCAAGCGTCTGGCTGATGTCGACCGATTTAAGGTCAACACCGGAAAATGTCGCTCTCACGCATTCTAAAATCCAAGTTTCGAGATGTTGCTTGCCTCTGCAAAACATTCTGCGATCTGAGCCTAACAACAAGTCGCTCTACTTTGTTTTCTAGATGTAATTATCATTTAATTCATTGACATATACATAGATTATTCATTTTTCAGTTCATCAAGGTGACAAGACGCTTGAAAAGCCATAAAAATAATCTGATTTCGCGATGCTGTCTGTACACAAGTCTTGGAGCAGTAGCCTTAATGTTTATCTCTGCCACAGATGACATTGATATTATAGGTTTGGCCTTAAATAGGATAACCATTAATTGTCTTTTAAGTAGAATTAAGCATATTTCTTACTGGCTTTGCGGTGAGAAACTTTTGAGTCTGACCATCCTTAGTTTTACTAAGGATTACTGTGTATTCAACACTCATTTGAGGAGTTCTATTCCTGTACAGAAACAACGATGTTAAATATCAAGATTCAAATTGGATGTTAACAAGTGTATAACTCCTGTTACTGACATGTAAATGAGTCTATCAGTCATTGGAACAAATATCAAGAGCCCAACAAACCAAGTGTTTATGTGTTTATCACATCGGGCTCAATAAATATGTGAACTAGTTTGCAACTGCAACTTGCAAGCCAGTAAGATCTGACGTCTTCTAATTTAAGTGCCAAACTTCCTATTTTTGTCATGATAACCTAAGATTTAAGAGATGTTATTCAAAGACTTGCTTTTACTATTGTTTACACACCAGCCATAAATGTAGCCCACAGCCCCTAGGATTGGTGGGGTCAAATAGTGATGTTATTGACTAAGAGCCTAACAAACCTCAGGTAAAAGTCCTACTCTTCAGAGAAATTGGGATGGATAAAGCCTGAATATCAACCCCTACCTATTTAAAAGAAATCAAAGGTTATTGGGTTAGTCTTTTAAATAGAATTTAATCTATTATAACCCTTAATTTGAATTAGATGCATCTGGTCACTTTATTGTGGGACCCAAATTGTTGCATGTTGTGCCATAATATCTTGCTTGAAGTATATTCCGAGTCTGAAAATGGGTACTTCTACAAATTTATATTCATGTATTTCAGGTGCACCTATTCTTGATCAAACTGTGAGATATAGAAGTATAGATACTTCACGTCTAAAACCTCTCAACTTTGATTATGGAGGTGAGTGGTGTTTGATTTAATCTTTGAGTTTTATCATAAGATTCATAACTCAGTTTTTCAGTAGTTGGGAAATAGTTTCTTGTGGTGCCAAACCTTATACTTATTAGTATGTTTGGGATTTTTTGTTGTTTCATCGGTTGGGGGAATAACCTAAATTAATTTCAAGGTTTGGGAAAACTCCAGTTGAATTTTTAGAAATCACAGAATGGAAATTGGATTATTCCTGAATCCATTTTATGACATATGAGTTGGTAAATTTTGTCTTGTGGTAAAAGAATCTAGTCTTCAATTTTCAAATGGTGACAGCACTTTGGCTGCTGGTGTCATTCAATGTAAAAGATAAAAAATCAAACTTATGAATGTTATTTCAATATATTTTTTTTATTTATCTCATTTGAAAGGATCCCATAGTTGTATATTTTATATACTGGTAACTCAAATTTTATTTCTCAGTAACACACTACTGGAATTTAGATGTTGAATGATCAATCATGTACATGTATGTTAAGGCATAACATAAATTTATTTATTTCCACAGGTGATCTCATCAAACAAGAGCCTCTTGATCTTTCTGAAATTGTGTTCAAATATAGAGATGTACCAGAAGTTCACACGTAAGTATACCTGCTATTTGTTCCATTTCTTTTTTCTGGGTTACGTGATTATTATGAATGTATGCTTTCCTTTTAGCAATATTCTGTTGTATTATTCATAAAAAAGTTATGCAGTGAATGGTATAAAACATGTCTCCGGTTGTGTAGCCATAATTAGATAAACTTGTGTTTCTTTTGAAAACTGTGAAAAAATTGCTGTCATCAATGAATATTGATTTTGCAACTTCTGTGTTGACAATTCTAAACAAAATCTGTGTTGATTGGTGACATTTGAAATCAATTGACTAAAGTATCTTTGGTGTATATGCAAAAAGATGTTGGTGTCATTTAAAAGAGCAAAGCCTTACCCATTCATGCATGTATAAATCTTTAAAATAAATAATTTATAATGGAGAAACTGACCACTTATTGAACTTGGGTAAAAAATCTACCTTTTTTTAGTTATATACCTTATATGTACATTGTATGTTTATTGTGTTTGACACAGAACCATGCCAGCTGCCTATGTTTCTTAGTACACATGATGCCCAAGTAAAATTTTTAGTTGCAAAGTCTGGTTATCTTAGGTGACTAGGCTGTCTGTATACATGAACTAAAGCTGGGATTTAGCAAGGTGTGTTTCTATAGTAAAAACTCAACTCCCGGGAGTCAGTTTAACATAACTTACAAACTTAAACTGTACAAATTATATCATATTAAATTATTATTTTTATAGGTTACCAGATCATGTGAAAAAATTGTTTACTTTAGAGTGTGCTACCTCGGTAAGTAACTATAATTACTTGGATTTATTACCAGTCCCTTTTTAGAGTTTAAAGGACAATTGTCTTTGAAGTGCTCTTGTTGTTGCATTTGCATTTTTTTGTTTTATTTTAGATTTCTTAGTAATATCTTTTCTTGTTGGAAATGAAAATTGGTTGTCTCAATAAACTTCGCAACAGCTAGTTGTATATATACTATGTTAATTTGTATGATTTTGATTGTTGCTTATATAGAATAATTAACGACTGTAGTCATACATAACAAATCTTATATATGCCAAATTGATTCTTTTTGCTGTCATAAGGTAAACTGTAAAAAGTTCCAAGTTTTACTCTCAGTATATTGCAAAGAAAAGACCTTTTTTCAACATTTTTTCAGTTATATCACATTGGTCACTTGCCAATCTCCGTCAACAGATATCCTGTAGAGTGTTGTCATACTTGATATCTACTTTCTCCGTGGAAGGTCACGCCAAGATGAACTTTGTTTGGACCAATCAATGAGTAGCTTTCATCTAGACGAAAACACTTTTAATCACATTTTGATTTCGTAATTTCTATTTTTAGACCAAGTTTTGCATGCTAATTTAACAGCAGTATTATTCACAGTCTGGGATTGGGCGGCTCATTTCAAATTGCGTGACGTTGACGATGTAAACAAGTTACGTATCATAACAATTTCGTCATGAATATTATGATGAGAAAAAGTTGCCTGAACGTGAAAAAGGCCAGATCTAAATTGGCGAGTATGCCAGCGGAAAATTTTAGATCGGGTTTTAATCAGATTGGTCAGTTGCCCTACATGCTGTAACTTGTAAGGTCCTAATTTGAAATTGAATTCAGGACCTCTGGATTCATAGTCAGACATGTTTAAGACTGAGCTAACAAAGCGGGTCAATTTAAGAAATAAATGCCCTTTCTTACAGATATTTATTTATATTAATATGTTTACAGTTGGAAAGATTAGAACATCGTAATGCCATTTTATTAGAAGATGTCACAAAATTACTTGGTCCAGGAACTATAGTAGAAAAACAAAGTAAGTACTTCTTTGTCATTGCATTGAATATAATTAATCATTAGTTACTATACTATAGTAACTATAGAAATATAGTTACTATTTACTGTCTTGTCTGACCGTTCAGTCTTACCCTTCCTAGAAAATTTGATAAAAAAGCACAATTTTCCTCTATAAAGGGGATGTATGGAAAGGTACATGTGTACTTATTAGGTAAATATCTTGGGACAGCCTTGGTTAGTTGAGCAAGTCAAGTAAATGGTGTAAGATTTAGGTAAACACAAAAGAACAGCCTGTGGTTCAAATCTATCGATACTCATTGTAGTTACTTGATATAACAATATGGTAATTAAATAACATTTTTATGAACATTCAATACTCCTTCATATTAGGAGAACATGATGCACAAAGTAGACTCCATATTAGCTCATCTTTCACAGCAGTAAATGTATATAGTATAATACTTTCACATAACAGTTGTTATTTCTAGCACTTGATATACTGTCTAGTAAATTTTTTTTTGATGGAAGACTTTCACTGGACTTAGCTGGAATTGCACCAATTACAATAGTCTTTAACTAAAATGTGTTTAGCGACAACATTTCATTAATGAAAAATGAATGATTTTTACCCCACTGATATTTTAAAATTCGCTGGACTGACAGCGTTGCTGATTAACTTGATCAACTGCCTATAGCTATATTTACAGACTGCACTTTATATTTTCATAAAAATAACCCCATTTTGTCAATCTGAGCGATAATATTTGTGTATGTTTTTGTTTTTCAGTTTGTTATTTGACTGTCAAGATACGTAACATGATACCATATATTGTTAAAGAAAGAAGAGTAAGTCAATATTATTCTGCTTAATTTCCTGAACTATTGTTTATCAGGGACTGGTATATAGTCATGTGATCTCCAGAAAGTGAACAAACGCTTGTTTCTCATTGATTTCTTGAACCAACTTATTATATAAATAATTAATTAGAGCATTAACAGCTGTTATATAATAATTGGGGAAAATCTGATACAAGTCAACTAGTCTATTACCTAAAACTTTCAAGTTGTGTCCCTTGGATTAAAGTCTGTCGGTAATCTTAGTGTGAAAAAAGCCATAAAACAGGTTTTCAGTTTTTAATTTTACATTTGAGTTATTGTATTTATATTCCTAAGTTAGATGCTATTGCACGCTCATAAACTTAACAGCAATAACCCTAGGTCATAGTTGTCTGGCTAGCTCAGCTGGTAGCACGCAAGTCTACTAATCGAGGGGTCATGGGTACCATTCTTGGGCAGAGCATACTTTCGTGGAGCTTGATCATGAAATAGTTCCTACTGCAGTCACTACCCGAAGTATGCGCCTAGTAGTTGGTTTACAGCTAAATCCAGAGATTCAGTCTTTCCAGGAACAGTGAGTAGGTGGTGTGACTGCTGTGATATAACCTGTACTATGTGTTGCTACTGCGTTAAATCCAACAACAACAAAAAAAGAAAAAACAAGGTTATCAGACTACTATCAATGAAGCCTCCTCAGGAGCCTTATACTCTGTAATTGTATGGCTGAAAATTTGGCCTATTAGAATTATACCACCCTGGCAGGTACCCATTTACAGTGAAGCAATCTCTGGGAAATTACTTAAGGAAATTAGAAGTGTCCTTGGCATGATTTTAACCCAAGACCTCTCAATCCCTAAGTGTGCTTCCTATCACCCAGCCACTGGTTTTACTGCTCTGACAATGCTTTATTTAAAATTTATTTCATTTTTCAGAATAAAAAACATAAAGATTACTTAGTAAAGACTATAGAAAAACGTAAGAAGATGTTACGAAGACTTAGAAGAATTGATTATGATCGCTTTACTTGGTTACTGAGATACTTACAAATTACATTCATAGAAGATAAACCCTACCATTACTGGAAGCTAGGAAAATATGCCCTGCAGAAAGTAGATGCCAGACAACAGGCATATGAGGAAGGAAAAGAGAAGTTCATGGAGGTGAAGAAAAAATTTGAAGAGGAAAAAATAGAATATAGTAAAGAAAAGGAGAAAATTTTGAATGAAATTGATGCAGACATTAAACAGTATAATCTAGATAAGGTTGAAGTTTTAAAAGCTTATGAAAATTATGTTAACGCAAGGAGAGAAAAGTTTCTTGAAGGTCAAATAAAAGTTTCGCGTACAACAAGAGTGAAACGTCTTATTAAAGAACAGAGACTAAAAGCTAGTCGTATATTTTAGATTTAACCTTACAATTAGTTCCTAAATGTTGTAAGGTATTTGAAGGTTAATGTAAAACTTGACAGGAACTGGCCCTGAAGAATGTATAATACCTCTTAGAGCATTATTTTATCTGGGTCAATTATCTAGATTCATCCCAGCTGACTCATCAGTGTTAAATCTTTCATTGTCTCAATATACATGTTCAGAAAATAAACATATGACATTCTGGTCTATATATCTCCAACCATGTTGCTTTTGAATTCATCGGCACGATATAACATTTCTGTGTTGGTGAGCTGTAAAACTCAAACAAACAATTCAAATTCATGGCAAGTCAATATTTCAGCTACAAAATTCAGAGCAGGGCTGAAGTAATAAAACTTGTGAAAGGACTTGGTTCTCATAGCTCAGTTTGATGACATTACATTGAGAACTGTGCTAAATAACATATTTATACTACAATGATAAACACATGAAGTTAGTAGTTATATTCTTTGAAGAAATATTATCTTTAGACCTCAAATGTGTTTTTAGCAATGAGACGGATCTCAATTATTATTACCCAAGACCAAATTTTTTATATTGAACTGTTGATTAATGTAAGCGATATTTATGATGTCAGTTTGCAGATAAACCAATTGTCATGTATAACTTTTTTGACTGGGCAGAAAACTGATAACCAGCTGTGTGGCCCTGCTAATTGAAAAAAGGCTTCACAACTATTACAATAAATATAGAAAATTATCATTTAAACTAAGTTCTTGACTTTGGTAAATGATATATTGATATGAGATCTTGTTTACTTATGTTCTCTGAAATAAAAACTGATATACTACATTGCAGTTTTATTTTGATGTTTTTTTTCTATTTTCAACCCGGGTTGATAGCGCAGTTGGTAGCATGCCAGGATTTGGAATCTTGTGTCCCTAAGGGGGTATGGGTTTGAACCCCACCCGGGAAGGTTATACCCTTCCATGAAAATTTGACAGTAATGTGAATTTTCCTCCATTGATTAGACAAGTTTCTGGCCTTGTGAAAGGGTAGGAGTGTACTGGTTATAGACAAGGATCCAGGAAAGCTAGGTTAAGTGCGCTGGACGCCATAAAACGACCTAAATTGTGTTGACACGGCGTAAAATCCAGTTAAAAAAACCATTTTTTATTTTCTGAAAATGGCGCCATAGTCCAAAAAATTATTAAATTATGCACAAATATCATAAGTTACTGACTTTGGTGCCAGTGTTGTCTGATTAGATATGCAATGGCAAAAATACGAACAAGGATTTTTACACATTAGTACTGAAAATCACGAATCTCAGAAATAATCATTGTTCTATGTACACAGTTTTCATTGTAACAGTAGCCCATGTTTGTACCACTTAATATGAATTCTTTTTAAATCTTCCTCATTAATACCATAAGGCTAAGAACTTTCACATTTGGGGAATTGCATCATATGATCAATGATCTCATTTTTGTGTGATACCCTTAGGCTTTAGTTATAATTAAACAAGTGAGCAGTCTAGACTGACATTGGCAGATGCAACAGAGGTTTTAAGGAATTCCTTGAGAGTATATTTTGTCATGTCTTACAGAGAAAACTTGGAAAATTTGGGATTTTTATTGCATAAAAAGATACAAAAAGAAAATGTTTAGAAAATGCATCTACCATAGGCTGTCGGTATTTGTGTACATTAACTGTCTTATACTGTGTGACAACGGCCTATGACCTTTACAGGTGTTTTCATTGGAAAAGAACTGAGAGGGACCATAATCCAACCTCATTCCCAGAAAGCATCTTGAAGAACCCTCTGTCGAGAAATCATATTTCCCATAGGCGGATCCAGGGGGAGGCATACGCACCCCCCCCAAATTGACCTAGCAAAGGTTTATTTTCCATCGTGAAATATGATATTTATAGAAAAGTATATAGAAATGTCCAACTTTTTCGGCATGCTACATGTGCAATAAGTCACAAGACTGGTTGTACAGTAATACTATGACGTAAGGTACAATTCACAAACAACTCCTGCGTATTTTTGTAAGATTTTAACATGATCCAACAGCTGTTAAAATTATTTGATATATCTGGATGTATATCAAAACCTCGTTATTCACTCTACAATCTACTAAAATTCCACCTTCAAACTTAGCATTTACATATTTTATTCTATCTTTGGGCTTATTAGAACTTTTAAATATTCCTACTTTCACTTACTTCCATTAATACAATGTAGTTTTCATTTGAGTAAAACAGTCAACAATTATGGATGCTCCAAGTGGGAAACACGCAAAAATTCAAAATACATAAATGTGCAAACGATTTTACTTGAGTCCACGTTTGATTCATACACTCGTATTATATACCCTAGGAATGGGTAGTTCTGGAAATGTGTATGAATCTAAGAGTCTTAATTAGAAAGGACCAAAACGTTTTTTCGCAGCAACCCTTTAATACTGAGTCTTGGTTGATATTTCACCATTTTCGTCTTCAAACCATAACATTAAAAAAATGTGATGTCATAGTCACGTGGTATTGCCGCCGTTTTATACCACGCTTGAAATAGAAATATAATTTAAAAAATGTATTATGATGTAGTATAAAAATCGTCAACAATATTATGCGCCGATTAGTGAATTCAGATATGCGTCTTAGTATAGAGATGATCTATCTTCGTCAATGTTTAGAATGGACGTAAATTCCGTAATGTTGGCACTAATCATCGGCGCATGCGCATGCTGGCCAAATCTGCCACTATATCATTCTCATACTCAGAGGCAATCAAGCGATTCTCGATACTAGTTAGATCGAAAATCTTGATAACCTCGGGGTACGAGAATGCTCTATATTAAGTTTAAATGTCTCTGGTGACTTTCTCAAATAGATTGACATATATAATGATTGGTATCCTGATTATCCTCAACACTAGAGCAGCCAAATAAAACTTGAAAATATAAATCATGGATTTTGAACTTTTCACAATTTCACTTTGCTTACATGTACAGTTGGGCATTCCCATTCTTAAAGGTCAAAATAGCACGCCTTTCTAGATCTTACACCGAGAAGGTAGTCCTTAAAAATCATAAAATATATAGTTAGAATATCGGTCTAAAATTAAAGGAGTAGAAAAACTAATTTAGAAGGAAAATAATATGATTTTACACACTTGAACACGGCCACAGCTTACCAAATGCAGCCAAACCAACTTCTCAGATCTACTTTCGTAGACTTCAACGACCCGGAAGTGATTTCCCCAAAGAGCGTCACCTACAGTTTCGACATAGTTGAATAGTTTCGACATATTTTGTTGTGAGAGAATACATAAAAATGGAGTTTAAACTTATATACACCAGTGTTTTAGTGTTTTTATTCGGATATGCGTATACGACAGACTACTGTAAGGGCAAATATGAACACTGTATTTGTACTGAGGATTATGTTGCTTGTCACAATGAGGACACACTTAGTAATATCATGAAATTTATTACTAACATTCAGGACAATGTTACATTTATAAACATTACTGGTTGTAAAAACTTGAGAGAGTTACCTCCCAACACTTTTGGATCATGTCGTGGAGCAACTGATTTAGTTCTTCATCAGTTGAAATCAGTGGATTTTTCTGATAATAGCATCGAGGTGATTCATGGGAAAAGTTTTCATTGTTTGCCACATCTTACTCATCTAAATTTGTCCCACAACCAATGGCGTGTTGATCTACACCCAGATATGATTGGGTATTTTTCTTCAATGCCAGAATTACAGCATTTGGATTTAACTAATACTTTTCAAGAAGTGTGGAACGGGTCTTATCACATTACAAAACTTGCTGATATATTCAGACTAACTGATATGACCAAGTTAGAGAGTTTGTACCTGGGACGTAATGAATTCTTCTCATTTTCTGTATCGGCTGCTAATTCCCTTTGTGAGCTCCGATCTTTGAAGCTGCTCGACCTTTCACACAATATGTTGGACTCGCCCAGTCTACCTACTTTACCAAACTGTCTGGAGGATCTGAGGACTCTAGATTTGTCATTCAACCAAATAAGCTACCTTCCTAAAGAGTTTATGTCAAAGATGGAACACTTGAGGAATTTAGAAACTGTTAGACTGGACAATAACCCATACGCTTGTGATTGTGGATTGATAGAATCCTGGGACTGGATCACAACAACAAATTTACCTATAAACAAAAATGAAATGTTATGTGCATCTGGGTACCACTCTTCTTACATCAACACGCCAATTATAAACTTAAAAAGATCCGACTTGAAATGTCTTAAGATGGAACAACTTTCCTATGTTGAACCTTCCAATATAGCGGTTACTGGAACAATATTTGGAGTTATTGTTTTAATTTTGATCGCTTCCATGATTGTCTACAGAAAACGTGTAAAACTAATGTACAGACGAGAAGTACACGTATATTCACTTACTAACCCTATTATAAGCAGTATCGCTGATGATAATAAAAATCTGATATGCACACACCAGAATAAATCTTAAGTGTTTTGTAAACTCATTCAAATTGATGAATACGATTTGAAAACTGTCTGCGTAATATAAAACCTTAACAAATAAAATTGACGATCAACAAAAGGATTGGGACATGCTTTGATTTATTGTAAATAAAGACGTTTATTACTCAAAATGTGCATTTTGAAGTTGTCATGCTATAGTGCGTACAAAAAACAAAACACTGTTTATAATAACAATACAATGAACTAACCCACCACGAGGGATGCCCAGGATGTCTTTAAAATAAACACTTGTGATATGTTTTACTTGTGTCTTAGTTGTTGGTGTAATGAAAAGCGTTCTACCACAACAAACATGATTTACCAAGTGGTGGTGGTTTATCAACCATGCTAATTTTGTTAAAATGAATTACACAAATTTTATTTTCATTACTGCCTACCCCTGAAATGAATTGTCTCATTTTTAATGTTTACCAAAACACGTTTTGTTTTTTTTGTACGCACTAAGTTTTAATCAAAGTACTGAAAACACTGGGGTATTAATTGTGTTTACATGTACATGTGTATTTTTGTAGCTACGAGGAAGCATTTTTTTTTTACTTTTAGACAAATTTTATACGGCAAAAGATGTTGATAAAAGTATGATATACTTTCCGCAAATGACAATACTTGATCACTCATTTTTATTTAGATGTGCTTTTGAAGTGTTTTTTTTCTCTCTCTTACTAAGAGATTTATATATGTTTTATAGATGTGTCTATGTATAATCAAACATAATTACATTAAAATGTTTCATGTCTATTGCATACAATATATTGTAGTTAGAAAGTGTTATTTCATCTATAATTATGTTTAACGATAACAGCAATAAAAGGTGGTGATGGGTGATCGCAAATAAGTTTATATATGGAACTGTACCATGCATTGGGTGTTAAATAGCGCGTAAACATTATTTTAGGGGTGAAGCATGTACGAACCCGGGTCAGTGGCTTGAAATTTGGGCAAAACATTTATAAAATATTTACCGTTTAAAGGAATTGATTGAAGTTATATTTTTCATGCATGACATTGTATGGCCCAGTGATACACAGAAAAAGAATTTCAAATACTGACATTTGTTTAAATTATGGACAATTTTGTAGAGTCTGTCGTTAAAAATGCGAGATGACAGTTAAATTCCTTGTCTATGTCCATCTTTTTTATGGCTCAGAAGGCTTTGTATCAGACCCTCATCCAATAAACCGGCATACCGGTATATCGTGACAGCCCTATATGTAATATGTTCTTTCAGATTATGTTCAAAATAAATTATTTTATGTTATGTTAATAATACATTGAGGATAAAATAACTCAACTTCCAAGAGTTTGATTCATTTTCTTGTCTGTTTTTTATTTAAGTAAGAAAGATATATAACATAGTTCGAAAGGTTGAAATTTTAATTTTTAATTTATTGTAATTCATTCATTGTAAATCATGCAATTATAAATGTGCCCAAAAACGTAGGGAAACAAGGAAGTTTAGATATTTTGCAGGTCGTATATTTACTTACTAACCCTATTATAAGCAGTATCGCTGATAATAATGAAAATCTGATGTGCACACACCAGAATAAATCTTAAGTGTTTTGTAAACTCATTACAATTGATGAATACGATTTGAAAACTGTCTGCGTTATTTTCAATCTGATTAAAACCCGATCTACAATTTTACCGCTCGCATACTCGCTAATGTAGTACGACCGTGGTCTACTGGATATGCGTTTACGCAGATTGCGTTATTTTGAACCTTTACAAATAAAATTGACGACCAACAATAGGATTGGGACATGCCTTGATTTATAGTAAATAAAGACGTTTATTATTCAAAATGTGCATTTTGGAGTTGTCATGCTAGTTTTAATCAAAGTACTGTAAACACACTGGGGTATTTATTGTGTTTACATGTACATGTGTATTTTGTAGCTACGAAGAAGCATTTTTTAGACTTGACTATAAGCTTATTAAATGTTTGGATATAGAAATATTAGAACTACAACTTTTATATAGTATGTCACTCAGACAAACTTTTTCGAATAGATTATATTAAGAGCGATAGCCTTTTACGGAATTGAATTACATATCAGTTTGCAGTGTATCAACTGCGGTACCTGACAATTTTAAAAACAAAGAACTTGATTTTTTCCTACAAAAACCTTATAAACCACTTAATAAGTTCATTAGCAAAAAAAAAAATTCAAGCAAAAGTTACTGACGAATGTAATATGTGTGATAAATTACCAACAATTCAATATTTTAGACTGAGTGAATATTTCAAAATATGATATTGTTGTATGTCGTTGATATACAAAAAGATCTACAAAACTGATTAAAAATATAATGTGCACCATCTTAGCAGAAAATGCTAAAACTAGAAATTTAAAATCAGATTAGAATCATTCAGAAATATAAAAAAACATGTAATTCGGAAACAGATATTGATAAAAGTATAGCATACTTTCCGCATATGCAAAAAATGTCTGACGATACTTGATCACTTGAAGTTTTATTTAGAAGTGCCTTTGTTGTGATTTTTTCTCTTAGAAATGTTATACGGATTTTTATAGATGTGTCAATGTATAATCAAAAATTATTTCATTAAAATATCTTCATGTTTATTGCATACAATATAATGTAGTTAGAAAGTGTTATTTCATCAATAATTATGTATGGGATTGAACAAAAAACTAACAAAATATATTATTGGGTATTATATTTAGGGATTTCTTTTTTTTTTAAAGTGGGGGAGATATACATAATAAATTTAATCAGGTACAACGCTTCAATGAGATAAACTGTATTTTGGTATCATTTATGTATACATGTATTATACTATTCACTGAGAAATGCTATACGTACAGAGATCAAAGGTCAAGTCACCATATAGAGTTAGATTACTTAGCTGATTCCATTTTGTTAATACGATTTCGACCACGTAAAGAAACACAGTATACATCAAAGAGTAAACACCGTATAAAATCAAATTTTGGTGAGCCTCTTTCCGCACGCACACTTGAAGCCTCGTTTTTTTTGGGCAGGTTCGAGAGTCTTCGAAGTAAAAAACAACATACCATAGCAGAACTGTTTTGTGATTCATGGCAAGCACATGTAAATTATCTTTGTTTTCCAAAATGTTTATTTAGTATTCAGAAAATTGGACTTTATAAGTAACTATGGGATTTGCCAGTGAATGATTTTTAAAGATATTAAATATATACTTAAATATATGATAACTGTAACTTTTAAATAAAATACCCGTGATATACAATTGCCTTAGTTATATTTCATTGTTATCTATAAGAATTATTTAAATGTTTCCTGGACGATTATCGAAACCAAGAACGTATTGACAATGTTTTGTATTGTGATCACCTCTCACTGCAAGCAGCTTTAATTTGAGCTGTACATCAACACCGAAGCCAAGTTACATGAGAACTTACAACAAGGACAGTCGCGCTATAAAAGTATTCATTTTAAGGATAACAAAATATTTCATCAAATTTATTTCTTTTTAATGAAGATGTTAACAGAAGTGGTGAAATTTAGATAGTTCTTTATCCCTAAAAATACTTGATTTTCAAGATTATTTACAAAATTGGTTTTTAAAATTAATTTTGGCAAATTGACATTGAATAGTAAGCGTAAAGTCCGAGTAATCCAACTAATTGGACCCACCTAATGATACGACTGCTTTGAAAATATGACGTCTCTTAACTGAGTTCATATGGCCCTTTGAATATATACGATGTTTTGCGATTCAAAAATATCAGATGTTATTTAAAGCCAATGTACGAATACATTTTTATTTACAGCAGACATGAAAACTGTGAAGTAATAAATATAATTAGCAATAGAGACACAATTAACATGTCTTACCATTTTGCTGCAATAAAGTTCTAGATTTTCTAAGTAAACATTGTTAAGAAAATCCGGTTAAAAGCCTCTTGAAGAAGGGGAGTTTATCCCCCTGAAACGGTGGGATTAAGAATAATAAAAAAATGTGTTTTAGTGAACAGTCTTTATTTTGCTTTTAGTTTGGCAAAGAGTCAATTTCTTTAAAAGGGAGTCCTTTCAGGGGTGGATACAGGTCTTCTTCTAACTGGGGGGTCCGAACTTTTCTGGGGGGGGGTCCGAACCACAACCACATAATACACATTTGGCAGAAAATTTCAACATATTGATAATAAAAACTACATAAGCATTAGATCTATGATAAGCACCGAGAAAAATTGCGTCATGCTACTTAAAAATGACTTACAGGCAAGAAATACACTAATTGTCTGGTACATTTTCAAATTCTAGGAGGGGGGTCCGGACCCTCTGACCCCCCCCCCGTCCTCGCTGGATCCGCCAATGCCTTTTATAACAGCGCACCATAATACATTCTGTTGCTAATATTGAATATATATACGAGGGGTGATCCAAAAATTCGTGGACACTGTGTGTATCTCCAAAACGTGACGTCCTACCGTGCTGATTTGTTAGGATATCATTAATCAATGCTTTTTTAATAAACGGACAAAATTTTAAAACATCAATTGCATTTTTCATCTATTTATGACGTCATCAAAATATGAAGTATCGAAATCGCGGCGCAACTCATTTTTTCTCCTTGATGAATATGTTTTTACCACATTCAAACCCATGTAAAATCTAAAGAAAATGGCAGGAAACGTTATAATAACGTTGTTTAGACATGTATGACGTCATTCTGTAAGTTTCAGAAGATTTGACGTTGCGGGCATTATACTCTCATGTTTAATAAAAGAAGCTATGAAAACAGCTTCATAGAAAACGGACGTCACGGAACCAGCAAAACTGCAGACAATTATACAATTCTGTGTAAATCTCGGAAAAACATTTAGCAAGACAAAAACAATGATAGAAAGTGTGACATATAAGCCATCAGTGTGTCGTACACTAGTATATAAGTAGCATCTCCGATTTTCGAATGGATGAGAAGGTGTAGGGAATGATTCGCAGTCTGGGAAACAGAGTCAGAGAAACTAAGGAAAATTTCCATGAGATGGTTAATGAAATCATATGGATAATTTTACGATTCTCAGTTATTCTCTGTTTTTATTGTTTGGAACTGTTAGCAGAATTGTAACAGATGAGCTCGAAATGCATCGTACATGTCAAATGGGGGGATGCTTTGAAGATATATAAGGCAACACAGTAATTAAGTTTACTTCTTTTGACAACCTGACGTCGTTTGAGACGCCATGAGCTGCGCCGCATTTCATCACGTCCATGTATATAAAATAGTGCAGAATCATTAATTATGATCGAATCTTTACACTATTTTGGAAATTTGTTGACAAATGCTCACTTAAAAAGATACTAGAAGTTCATGTGACTGGCTTCATTACCTTTTGTTTCATGCAAGGTGTCCACGAATTTCTGGATCACCCCTCGTATATGATATGATTGTTTTAAAAACTTAATTATTTGATCTAAAGGAAGATTTTTATGTAACAAGATTTCATCTTTAACATACTTTGTCTGCAATGCTGCCTAATATTTTTATTAATTATATATTTCATATGTTTTTAAGTATTATTTTTCTCCATCTTATAGCCCATAATGCTTAATACATGTATTTAATAGCAGTTACAAAGTTGTTACATCCATATTGCACAAAAAAGTTCTGAATTTGGTCGATAGCGCAGTTGGTAGCGCTCCGGGATATAGAATCTCGTGTCCCGAAGGGGGTACGGGTTCGAATCCCACAGGGAATGTCAATTTTCTTCCATAAATAAGATATGTGGAGAAGTTTCCGGCCTTGTGGAAGGGTATGTGAGCACTGGTTATAGACTAGGGTCCAGGAAAGCTAGGTTAGATGCGCTGGACGCCATAAAATGACCTAAATTGTGTTGACATGGCGTTAAACCAAATTAAAAATGGAATCTGGTAATTTTTGGTGTGCAAGAAAGTCGTAACTTAAGTTCCACCAAATATCTTTTTCATGAGTATGTCATTAAAATTTGACAAAAATAAAAATATAAACAGCTAACTTATCTGAATGAAGAAATTACATGAAAGCAGTTTTTCTCTCTCCTCTCAAAGTTATTCTGAAATTGAGTTACGACCGATTTGCGCTAACAGGCTAAGCTTACGACTTGTGCAGGACAAAAAGATGATATAAATAAAATATTTCCTGACTTGATTACGTAGTCAACAATTTAATCTGTAGTAATGGCTGTTCTTTTACAGGGCTTCGATTTGCCGTCTTCTACTTATGGTAGTGTTCATCTTCTTTTTTCGAATAGGCTTGCTAACCGAACAGACCGATAAGAAATTTAAGATGGCAGCTGCCATACATTATGCGTTGGAGTCTTTGTACGTTTGACGATCGACGACTATTTTCAACCTTTTGAGAGAGTGCCATGTACAAAAGATGCATTACTATTAACTAACCTAGTAGGTACTTTCTATTCTAATAAAATACTAGTTTTGGAGGCCTTCTCAGCCATTTTCGTTCATTTACATGAAGTTGTAGCAATTTGCTTTCCACCGACCGCCATGATTGTTTAGCGAATGCCACGTACGTGAGTCTTCCAAGCTCTGCCAAATATCTAGCGGAATGCTCGGATGATCTGCTTAGATCTGCTATAACTGGAAAGTCATCAATTCAAACGGACAGATTAGATTTCCAAATTTAGCAGACCTTCCGTTGTGCAAACCGAAAACCATATTAGACATTTATAAAAAAAATTGATCGTGAATGCTAGGCTGTATCTGTTAGGTGTCATATAGACGGGGTTAATCTGTAAATAAATGTAACACCGTTTAGACTCGTCTAACAAATGTAAGCATATGCATTGTAAATAAAATTATAGGTTTATGCATAGTAAACACTGTAAAATAAACAACCATATGTTTACAATATATTATCGTTTATGACAACCATGCTTAAAGTTAAGACTTTAATCTAAATAATCTATATTAAAAGGGGAGATAATCAGGTCGAACTAGACGATATTAGTGCGTACAACTTGTTAAACTTTTCTATCAGTTGATAACACGGTGTGTATTAGGTTTAGTCATTTCCCAGTGGAGCTTAACAATCGACACAACAAAAAGTTAAACTTTACATACACAGGTAATTAAATGATTCGTGTGGTGGTATACAGGTGTGTCATATAGTTGAATAGTTTCGACATATTTTGTTGTGAGAGATTTCATAAAAATGGAGTTTAAACTAATATACACCATTGTTTTAGTGTTTTTATTCGGATATGTATATACGACAGACTACTGTAAGGGCAAATATGAAAACTGTATTTGTACTGAGGATTATGTTGCTTGTCACAATGAGGACACACTTAGTAATATCATGAAATTTATTACTAACATTCAGGACAATGTTACATTTATAAACATTACTGGTTGTAAAAACTTGAGAGAGTTACCTCCCAACACTTTTGGATCATGCCGTGGAGCAACTGATTTAGTTCTACATAAGTTGAAATCAGTGGATTTTTCTAATAATAGCATCGAGGTGATTCATGGGAAAAGTTTTCATTGTTTGCCTCATCTTACTCATCTAAATTTGTCCCACAACCAATGGCGTGTTGATCTACACCCAGACATGATTGGGTATTTTTCCTCAATGCCAGAATTACAGCATTTGGATTTAACTAATACGTTTCAAGAAGTGTGGAACGGGTCTTATCACATTACAAAACTTGCTAATATATTCAGACTAACTGATATGACCAAGTTAGAGAGTTTATACCTGGGACGTAATGAATTCTTCTCATTTTCTGTATCGGCTGCTAATTCCTTTTGTGAGCTACGATCTTTGAAGCTGCTCGACCTTTCACACAATATTTTGGACTCGCCCAGTCTACCTACTTCACCAAACTGTCTGGAGGATCTGAGGACTCTAGATTTATCATTTAACCAAATGAGCTATCTTCCTGTAGAGTTTATGTCAAAGATGGAACACTTGAGGAATTTAGAAACTGTTAGACTGGACAATAACCCATACGCTTGTGATTGTGGATTGATAGAATCCTGGGACTGGATCACAACAACAAATTTACCTATAAACAAAAATGAGATGTTGTGTGCATCTGGGTACCACTCTTCTTACATCAACACGCCAATTATAAACTTGAAAAGATCTGACTTGAAATGTCAAAAGATGGAAGAACCTTCCAATGTTGCAGTAAAAGCGGTTACTGGAATTATTTTTGCAGTTATTGGTTTAACTTTGATCGCTTTCATGATTGTCCACAGGGAACGTGTAAAACTAATGTGCAGACGAGTTAAACAAAGGCTTCCAAATGTGCAGTTCCGGTCTCACCAAGGTTATGCTTCCGTCCAAGAAGTGGCTACAATATAGATTCTGTCACGCCTGCTTAATTTTTGGAAATTAAATGGCTGAGAATTATTGAACCTCTCTTTAAAACATGATGCTTTAAATTTTGTGCAGACGATACAGTCGAACTTAAAAAAGTATGCATTCCATTTTATCAAATACAGAAACGTTTTGCTTCCAAAGACTTAAGTACATTGGGCTATGTCTCTGATTATACCAAAAATGTTGTCTGCTATTCGTGTAGAAGACATAATTATAAGTTGTTTCCTATGTATAATTATATAAATGCATGGGTTTTATAGTTTGTAAATGAATTTATGATACAACTTGTAAACTGCTGTATTTGTTACATGTTATGAGTGTTAATTAATCCCAATGAACCGAATGAATAACTCTTTTGGCATATCTTGTATTAATGGCATGTTTATGATTTATGTGACGTGAAAACATACCTGGAATTTTTCCTATGCCAATTCATAACATTCTGTGATGCAATAAATTTTAGGAATTTGGAGCAAACGCATTGTTTTCTTATATTACAACGTAAATACGTCATCACCATTTTGTTTGATGAATTTCATTCTCGTTCCCAGAGTCTTGTAGGATTCTCAATACTAGATAGTATTGAGAATCCTACTAGACTCTGGGAACGAGAATGGATGAATTGTTGCCATCCTACATATTCAGAAAGAGGTGTTACACGAAAATGACGAAACATATGCATCTTTGCCAGTTTTAGAGTAAATGGATAATGATTATGATACGTTATTCTCTGAACTAAGTCATATAAGATATATTTTACATCACTAGTTAAAATATAATTCATTTTAAAGTTTATATAAACTCGTTTTAAAATTGTTGTTAAATTATTCACAAAAGTTTATACTTAAATTCATACGGTTTTATATATTCTGCTTTTTTAATGAAATTTTATACGCCTATAGCTCTGTGGGAAGTTTCTATATATTTACATTTGGTATCATTATTGTATATTTTACTATTATTTAAATGATAAGTGTATGGTATATTATGCGTATGTACATTTATATGTATGCCTATTGATTATGAAAAGTTTACTGTCAATATTTGTCTAACTTCAAACATGATTGTACTTTAACTTTTTAACTTATATTTGGTATTTTAACTGACATTTTTATACCCCCGCTTCGAAGAAGAGGGGGTATACTGTTTTACCCTTGTCCGTGCGTGCGTGCGTGCGTGCGTGTGTGCGTCCGTCCGTCCGTCCGTTACAAAATTTCCGTCACAGTTTTCTCAGCAACTATACCATGCAGCAGCCTAATACTTTGCATATTGCTTCATCCCGTAGTCCCATGTGGTGTAAAGCGATTTCATGCTCCTCGCTCATCTACTTCCTGTTTGTCGCATATTTTTAGATTTTGGCGGGGGTATCACTAGTGAGCATTAGCTCACAGATTTACTTGTTAAATTATTTTTATTTTTTACCTCGCTCGTTTGTCCTGATGATTTCTTTTAATATTCGTATATGTATGCCTAGTATACTTTATTAACTCGTTTGGAATGTTTACCTTCAGTAAACTAAACTTTTCTGTCTATACATTTAAACAACTTGCTGTATGGTTAGGTTTTAACTTAAATTGGTTGTTGGATTACAAATATGTTAGCTAATACATTCTCATTAACTTGTCTACATTGGAAATCTGATATATACACTACACCAGAATAAACCTGAATTTAATGAATTGTAAATTCATTCAGATTGATCATACGAGTTGTAAGTGTCTGCGTAATTTAAAACCTTAACAAAAAATTGACGACCACCAAACTAGGATTGGAACATGACATGATTTATTGTATTATAAAGACGGATATTATACAAATTGTACTTGACAAAGTTGTAATGTGAGTTTTAAAAATATGTTTATCTTAGTGAATATAACGTTTGTTTCACTTCCCGAACACATGATATCCCTTTTACCAATGTTTTTGCACTTATGAACTAGATATATTTATCAGTTTTACTCGATGTATTTTCAACATTATATTGAATTAAAGTATAGGTCTAAAGGTTTGTATGTATGGGCGATAGATAAACTGATAAAGATCTAAAACCAAGGTTATTAAAACTCGTTCAAACTGTTTATACGCACGAACCCAGTTTAGTTCTGCATGGCGTTCTTTGTAAATTCGACATTATACATGAAAACCCATTACATATTCATGTATTTTAAAGAATGAGTTGAATAGTACTTATAGGGTCTTATAACAGAAACATATTTATAAGCAGTTGTATGCAATGAAAGAAATGAAGTTTTATACATCGAGCCTATAATTGCCAGACTGCTTACTAATTCTCCTCTACAACGATGTACAATGTATATTGCCTGTCCCTCCCTTAGTTCTTACATATTTGTTTACATTTTGTATTTTTTCAACAACAACATTGACTGAGAATTGAGATGTGATATCTAGCTGTGTTACTCTCAAGTTCGGTTATTTTCATTGCAGTGTTTTTTGTTATTATATAAATGGCTAGTTTTTTAGGATTTATCTTATAAGAACTGTTGGTCTTTTGTTTGATGTATTTGTGTAATGTATAGACATATGTGATATAATAATATTATATTTTAATTATTATGTTTTTAACTTGCCTGAGTTGATGTTTGACTTCAGGCTTCATATTGTGATTCCCTTGAGTCCTTCATATTGTGATCCCATTGTGTCCGTGGACATCTTGCACCATCTTCATTTGGTTCCATATTTGTCTTACTTAAAAGAAACCATGAACAATATGCTTATACAGTCAGTAAATTTAACATTTCAGCCTCTTCAAAATTCAGCTCTATGATATCCATGCCTAATCATGTTTACAAAAGCAGACTTTTCATTTGCTGGAACCAAAACATGCTTGTCCTGGGCAACCGGACAACTATGTAAACACAGACTGTACAAATACGTGTAGTAAATGTTCTTGTTTCCATTAAGAGTTTTCTTGTTTGTCAGGTGAGCGTTATATTGTCCACTGTGACATCTTGTATTTTTTATGCATTCCCTATTTACTTACATTAATGTGTACATATTTATAATTGGCTTTTATTTGCAATAAATGCGTGTGTAAGCATAATTTTTTATATAAAATCTAAGTGTTTTGTTTTCTTTTTTTTCTCTCCCCTGTCCTTAGAACCTTACAATCGGCTATGTCAATGTTCACAATTGTGCAATGATGCTCTAAAGGAGTCCAGCTTTGAAATCTCGTGTCCCAAGGGGGTACGGGTTTGAATCCAACCCGGGGAGGTTATACCCTTCCATGAAAATTTGACAATAATCTCAATTTTCCTCCAATAATAAGGTATATGGAGAATTTTCCGGCCGTGTGGAAGGGTAGGTGAGTACTGGTTGTAGACAAGGGTCCAGGAAAGCTAGGTTAGGTGCGCTGGATGCAGTAAAATGCCCAAAAATGTGTTGACACTGCATTAAACCCAGTAAAATAAATTAATCACCTGAGAAATAGATACATGTATAATAAAATCTAACAACTGCCCAGTCAGTAGCAGAACTGATAACTTGAAAGTTTAGAGATTTGTCTTCTGTGTTGAGGGTCTTGCATCGAATACACTATGATAAAATGAGTTCGAGTTTTCCGTTGTTGAGAGATGATCGTTTAGGGTTAGTTCACTCTGTTTGTTTAGACACATATTTTGACAGCCTGATTGTTAAAAAAATGAAAACTTCACAACAGAAATTCTAGAATTATTCGTTATTTCGTCATTCACTATAAAAAGCTTATGCAACAACATTAATTCAGTATAAGATTGAGTACGTATTTTCACTGTTAAATTCACCATCGTTTTACGAAGTACAAAGTGAACTTATGTAAATAATAACTAGTTATAACTATAATATGATGGAGTAGAACTCTAGTTAACTGAACAACATGGTACAGACAGACTTCAGTAATTATAATAATATATTGTTAATAGCTTCTGGCTAACATTGTATACTTTGTAAATTACTTTGTAATTCATCATAAAGTACAAATACGAGGAAGAGCATAATGGAAAACTGTCGTAACTCCAATTTTCACATATTGCAGAAACATAGCCTGTGCGTCACTTTAATTATGTTTTTGAGAATGCACGTGATTGAAATGAAATGGATATGAAATGTTTTGATCATAATTTATTATTTTTGGTAGTTACATGTAGAATCTATCGAGTCTAAAAACAAATTTAACAAAGTTTATTTTAAAAAGAAAAATAGATTCACCCAAGCTTTCAGCTAATCCTCGATTATGCGGTTAGGATAACAATATAACCAAGTACATTGTACATAATGCAATACTTGTCGAGTCAGTCTCCTATAATAATGTCTGCGTCACATCGCTCTCTGAATGAGCTTATTTAATGTCAGATCCATGTACTATAGTAAATGTAGCTTTAAGTTAGATTCATGGACTGTGGGAAGTTATTGCTTCATACGTTCATATTAATATCATATTATAATATGCAAATATATATGACAAATTGTTTTATGTAGTTAAACTAATAGTTCAAATGTAGTGTCCCTGAGCAATAATGATTCGTTTAAATCTCAGATTTAATTTTGCGATATGTCTGGGTACACGTACCTCATAAATATTTGTAACTTTATACAGACGGTGTATTTATAATCCTACAACGAAGAAGCTATACAATGTTGGCAAATGTTCAAATAACAAAATTTATGAAGTACTTAAGAATATATACATAATTTTTTAAGTCATATTATCATGGGAGTTCTAACTTCACCCAAATCAATGATTTAATGTTCTAATTCTTGTACACTAGAGTATTCTAAATTAATTTATTATTTAATAGTCGTTGATTGGCATTGTATATAAAAACAGAACATTGTCAGAAAAAATGGTCACTGGGTGCATGCATCATTTAAGTAATGTTGATGTACGTCTGCGTTCTGTTCACAAAACATGTGCTTATAAAGTATAGAGCGTACATATTGACCCCGACCTGACATTTCACATTTGCATCTAATAATTATCTAGGCCTACACATATCCCGACGAAAGTCAGTACCACGCCTATTCTACATTTCGGCAGCGATCGTAAAATAATAGAAGTATGTTTGTGTGTTAAGTTTTAACTAATGATCCTCACGGTCACACTTTAATCGGGCATTAATACTACATTCGTTTTCAATGTAATAAATATTCTTGCATAAAGGTCAGGTCGGGGTCAAACTTTACGCACAATATCAAATAAATTGTAAACTGCATCTATATACGCATGAATCATGGAAGGCCAAATGTCAAACATATTATATCCGCGGGAAAAATGTCATCATTCATAAACAGTGACATCTGCTGGGAAACTACATTTCAGACTAGCTATATTATGATTACCTTGTTTGAGAATATAGTTCATTCTCATATTTTTCTCATAAGGC
This sequence comes from Mactra quadrangularis, assembly GCA_025267735.1. Classification (NCBI taxonomy): domain Eukaryota; kingdom Metazoa; phylum Mollusca; class Bivalvia; order Venerida; family Mactridae; genus Mactra; species Mactra quadrangularis. The sequence goes on along the minus strand of CM046309.1, from coordinate 35,911,130 downwards.
TTAAATTATACCACAAATCGAAAACCATCGACGAAAATGCCTGACCAGTTTAACCAGCGGAGTGATACATGTGTTTCCGATTTACTAAGCAGTCAATTTTAGGCATTAAAAGTAGTTCCGTCATCTGACTCGTCATTGTTTCACTAATCAGGTGTTTACTTATATTGATTAGCGTGTGGAAAGGGCATAGTCAAATCTCGTTAATACACTAAGCAGTATACATAATGATCAGTGTAGTGTTATACTGACCTTTTGATAATAACCACCGCAAATCAAAGGGTTTCATACCACGTTTAAATTGTACTTCAAAATTTTATATGGCAAGAAGGGGAAAATAAAATCTTTATAATATTTGCCAGTAATACAGGGTGGAATAAGCCGTGACTTCACCCGCATTTTTTGCCCTGCTCGATTCGTACTAGAATCTAATGTGTAAGGAGTACTAGTAATCATAAGTATGAATTTGTTAGGTTAAAATGTGTACGAAAATAATTCTGTTTTTCAATAGTTTGATTTTATCTTTTTGAAGTTTTCACTGTTCAAAATAATAATATATATAGAGAAGGAATATCACATACGATCCTCCAGATGTGTCTGGGTAAAACTAGTTTACATTCTTCTTTAGTCTAGTCGTACATGTACTTTTTTCTATAAATGGGCGGTGTATATATCACCACTATATATAGACGTGCAACCACAGGTGACACACTCATTTTTTCCTTATTATAATATATTCTCTACATATATTATAATAAGGAAAACTTGAGTCTGTCACCTGTGCGTGCAACTCATTGTGAGACCGTTGTGAATAACATAACATGTAGGCCAAAGTCTCGCTGAGCAATCAACATACAGAAAAATCTGCATTAAACAGACAGTGAAAGAAAGTGACAGGGTTGGCTGCTTACAGTAGGTAACCATTAAATCAAGGTCAGATTTCATATTCCAGATTCAAAAAGCGTGATTTTCATCGGGAGGAAGCCAGACTGGCTATATCATTCGGAACATCCTCGGCCATTCGCTACGAACATTATTCATTCATGAAAGGTCGAGGGTGTTCCGAATGTGGCTATATTTAACTTAAGCAGGTAACCGCTGATAGCAGATGGCTAATATTAAAAGTTTTACTTTGCATATATAATTATGCAGGGATAGTTGTGCTGGAAAACCAGCTTATCTTAAAATAAAATACACGAATAACTATGGGTATTTCAAATAATGATGACAATATAGGATTACGTAAATCCTTATTATATCACATATTCTTTGTGAAACTAGGACAAGATTATCACGTGACGTTGTTTGCCTGCTTTATTCTATCAACGTAAAGAATATATGTGCCTATAGATCTACTTTAGATTTGCTATCTTTACGATATAAATACCAAATCAGTTTAACTAAATAATCAACATAAAATCTGAAAATAAATGGACTGTGTCGTACAGTAAAATTCCAGTATTAAGACCATTAAAATCAATGTTCTTAATAGCGCAATGGTCTTAAAATTAGGAAAACTTTTCTTCTCGTACTAAACATTTAGTATTTTAAGATCGTCAAAATTCACCTGATTTTGCTGCAACCAAGGTGATCTTAAATTAAGAGTGGATCTCTACAGTAGTGAATTACAGTCACGGAAAGATTATTTAATTCAGATTGTCTCACCCGTAGCGAAGCTAAATTGACTTAATTACTTGAAATCATGGGCACCTTGAGTATACCAGATGACAAGGTGCCTGATGTGTTGGCACTAACAGAATAGAGACTAGAATAAAGTCACGTATAACCCATAGGTGCATGTATGTATAGCTTTTTTGTATTTCATGAGAATTTATGAAGGTGAGAGAAAGACATGAAGATAAAAATATTGATGGAAAAACATACAGAATATTAAATATTGTGATACTTGTTTCTTAATTATCTATACAATGCAGAGGAGTAGAATAATCATAATGAATATTAAAGATAAATTACCTGATAAACTTAGCTATATACGGATGAAAACCTAGTTGAATATTTAATGAGAATTAACACAGGGGAGACAACTGGGTATCTTGAAATGCATTTCAGCCGTTCTCCAGAAATCGTTACCATTTTGAAAAAAGAATGTCTCCAGGCTATATACGACTATATACACAACGTGAAACTAAACTTATTGTTATAATCACTTGGAAATGTTGACTTAGATTGTTGTTGTTAAAGTGGTACAAAAGAAACATTGAAAACTTACGCCTTTTGATGTGTGTGAAGTTAGCCGTAACAGCCGCACCAACCGTAATACGGCTGTTACGGCTGGCCGTAATATAGTCGCTCGCTAGCCCATTTTTCCAGAAAATCGATAGAACACAGTCATGATCAACTTCTTGTGGCCTAAAAGCGAACAAAAATTCTTATATTTCATTACATGCAGTATTTAACTAATCTGGAAGTATGCCGTACCTTTTTTGTAGCCACAATGCAATCGCTTTTGAGGGAATTCCGACAAGTGAAAATAGGAAGAATTTTAAGTAGATATTACCAGAAAGTGACTGATATCCAATTGCTATTCTGTACGAGACAATTCCTAATGCAAACCTGAAATAAACGTTTTTTATAGAATAGAAAAAATGTAAGTGTAGTAAAATATTTTAAGCTAAACATAAATCAGATTTAAGTATATGTTTTGATTTCATAACTAATAAACACTATGATACAGATTAATGCGATGTAAGCACAACAAAAAGCAACACTGTTAATAAACGAAGACGCAACAAAAACTAAATTAAGTAAAATCTACGGAAAGAATCTGGGCTAAGTTCAGTTATCGCGAACGTTACAGAACGTTACATAACGATACATTCGGAACTCCTCGGCCATATATTGTTTACTTTAACACCGGTAGTTTCAAAAAAGCGTCTAAATATGTCCGAGAATATTCGCAGCAAATGATCGAGGAGTTCCGAATGTATCATTACGGAACGTTTTGTAACGTTCGACTGTTAATCGTGTGCTTATCCTTTTTGGTGGGTTTGAAATCAATTAAGATAATACGTTTGAAAAGTCTAATAATAATGTCCAGTTAATTACTAACAGGAGAGAGATTCGACGTAGTTTTGTGGTACTGAATAAGTACTATTTGTCGTCTGGGTCAGTCGAAGGCTGTGAGACCATTAACTCTGCCTAATCACTTATTTTCCCGTTTATTGTATCTAGCTATTGTTTTGATTATATGCTTTGCTTGTTCCAGTTAATCATAAGCAATATACCATCTTAAACTTTCTAGAATTTGCTCCGCACCACAAGGATACCTGCGAGATATATTTGCATGTAATTGCAAATGATTACAACCAACACAATGTGGCCATGAGCCACCGCCTTCTTGAAAAGGTGTTGAACGTATAAACTTCAAAGAAAAGTACTGCATATTTAGTAGACGCATGTATATCTGAATGGATAACCCATATGTTGTAACACGTAAAAAGTATGCTAGTAGCGTTGTTAATTGTTGGGTGTGTGCACATCCAGGAGTACATGTACTTGCATAAATAAATCAACAGTTGCGAGTATGCAAATATTCAAGGGCAAGGCATGACCAGCCGATTGACCAAGTCGGGCCTACTTGGACACCCGTCTACCCTGAATCAGAGGCCAAAGCTGTGTGTTGGGAAGATTGGAGATTCCTGGGTCTCCCTCAATTACCAGGATCCTTCTTTCCCGGTTACGGGACGCTGCCCTCGGCAAACGGGAAGTTTTGGTGTTAGCCATATGCCCATCATGCAGGCCCAAATAGCACCTACATAATGGGCACCTGTTTCTCCTCCTCGCCGCGTAGAGGTCACCAAAAAGACAAATACATGTATACGAAACGGTCTTATTATAGAGACCCTTTTGTTCACAAATTAAGCATTTGGGTCTTAATAATTTTTAAAATTGCATGATTTTGAAATAAAAAAGGTGTTCTTTACAGTGGAATTACTGTATTACATTATAATGATATATAATTATCGAGCGATTACTGGTATGGCGTTGAACTGGTAATCATTAGATAGCCAGCTCCGCGTTGGTTCGAATTCCATCATAACCTACAATGTTGTTAGTTTATTGCTGGGGGCCAGGAAGCAGACTTGAAAGTGATTAATCCAAGTTGTAAGAACTTGTTTCACAATTGAGCTATTTTTAAAATGAATTGATATGAAACTAGTTAGTGTGGTAAAGTACATGTATATAACTATTGTTTGAATATGATATACTGCAATACTTTTGGTTCATGAGGACAACGTGCATGTATATTGAAGATGAATACCATTTTGTTATTATCTGTTCACCTTATTCAAATATTCGTAAACTGTATACATTTAAACGTCATTTGTAAAATAGGCACAACACAAAATATGTACCATAAACGTGGGAGAAGACATTTACAGAAAATGTGTTTCACATAATCGCGGAAGATAATTTATTAAGACAACACTTCGATGACCATTGATAATGGTAATTTATGATATAAATTGTTTAGGATAGGTTTAGACAAAACACGAGGATATCATTATCATATATATACTTAACGAAACTATTAAGTACACCGATTTCGATGTTGTCATAAATTTTCATTTTCAACATTTATGTCCGATCGTTAATGCAAATGTGTACAGGACTAAACTGTTGTCTGCTTGCATGGTTTTCATGCTTTTTAATTGATGCAAAATTGGTTTTGTTGTGCATGTGCAGAAAAGCGGAAATGCGCACGTTCTTATCGTGCAAAAATCACACGTTGTCAGTTTTAGTAAAAATCATTAGTGCGTTGATATGCACAACGAAAAATCAAATAATGGCTTGAATGTCGCTTCAAGAACGAGAAATTGCTATAGGCAGTTTGCCAGACGGTGCGTCATCTGCAGAATATGTCTTCTAATTGCTAATTTTCTGTTCACTCAAAACAATTAAAAAATATTCCCATATCAACCCATGCGCGACAAAAATGGTTTTGCATTGATAGAGTAGCATGAAAACCATGAAAGCAAAGTTCAGTCATATCCAACTATTTGTCCTTTCGTAATTTATTGGTTTGACTACTCGATAAAATCGATAATTAATCAGACCCTTGTTGCGCTCGGTATTGTTCGGAAATTTCCTATATAACACCCTGCTGTGATCATAAATTGATAGAAATGATCAACCCATCAATGTATCATGTGATAGACTCTGCATGACGTCTATTACCAACATGTGATCTTTTATATTTTCATGTAAGCTTATATATAACAAACCACACAATGCGCGGTAAGAATGAAAATACATTCCTTAGAGTTTTATTTACGTTTCGTTTTATAAACAGAATTAAAATTTATAAACTTTGAGTCATACATGTACTTTTCATTACACCTGGTATGTATTTTCATTTGCAACAGCGTAAGTAAATGTACATATTAATACATGTACTTAAAATAAATATAAATTTCAATGATAATTAAAAACATCAATCAATCAATATGCATAAAATTTTACACTTAATAGACGCTATAACTATGGAAGGCAAATATGAACGCATTCTCGTTCCCAGAGTCTAGTAGGATTATCAATACCAGATTGTTATGAACAGAAGAACTCATCAACCATATGAAGCTGGTGAATGTAAAACTATTGATCTCTGCAGTAGAAGAATCATCCCATTGAAGTTCATGTTCATTTGTTGATGTTTGTTGTCCATATACGCGTGTCCTGCTGAAATTGAACAAGTCGTCTCGGACTTTTTGTCCTTGAGATGTTTGTTGTCCATATACGCGTGTCCTGCTGAAATTGAACAAGTCGTCTCGGACTTTTTTGTCCTTGAGATGTTTGTTGTCCATATACGCGTGTTCTGCTGAAATTGAACAAGTTGTCTCGGACTTTTTGTCCTTGAGATGTTTGTTGTCCATATACGCGTGTCCTGCTGAAATTGAACAAGTCGTCTCGGACTTTTTGTCCTTAAGATGTTTGTTGTCCATATACGCGTGCCCTGCTGAAATTAAACAAGTTGTCTCGATCTTTTTGTCCTTGAGATGCTTGTTGTTCAATGAAATTCAATAAATTGTGTTGTTGTTTTATTTTTCAAAAAGAAAATATAAACAAAGGATTGTCCCAACAATGTCGTACTAATTAAATTAACTTTTACGAAAATTTTGAGGACTTGCCATTGTTTGCATCTTGATCTGTCCCCAAACCATTTCGACCCAAACTTTTTTGGGTATGAAAATATTGAGGGAGGAATCTTTGTTTACATTTTGATTCATCTCCACACCATTTCGACCCAAACTTTTTTTACGAAAATATTGGAGAAAAAAATCTTTGTTTACATTTTGATTTGTCCCCGAACTTATTCGACCCAAACTTTCTTGGGTACGAAAATATTTGGGGACGAATCTTTTTTTACATTTTGATTCCCCATACCATTTTGAACCCAAATTTTTGGGTATATAATATTGAGGAACGAATCTTAGTTTACATTTTAATTCGTCCATAAACTTTTTTGACCGCAACTTTTTTTAGTACGAAAATATTAGGGGACGAAATTTTGTTTACATTTCGATTTGTCCCCAAACATTTTGGACGACGACTTTTTGGAAACGAAAATATTGAGGGACGAAAATTTTGCATTTTGATTCGTCCCAAGCCATTTGGACCCCAACTTTTTTGGGTACGAAAATACTGAGGGACGAATCTTTGTTTGCATTTTGATTCGTCCCCAAACAATTTAGACCACAACTTTTTGGGTACGAAAATATTAGGGGACTAATCTTTGTTTACATGTTGATTCGTCCCGAACTCATTCGACACCTAATTTTTGGGTACGAATATATTGAGGGAAGAATCTTTGTTTACATTTTAATTCGTCCCAAAACCATTTCGACCCCAACTTTTTTGGGTACGAAAATATTGAGGGACGAATCTTTGATTACATTTTGATTCGTCCCCAAACTCATTCGACTCTTTGAGGGTACGAAAAATCATTCGACCCGAATTTTTGGGTTCAAAAATATTGAGGGACGAATCTTTGATTACATTTTGATTCGTCCCCAAACTCATTCGACTCTTTGAGGGTACGAAAAATCATTCTACCCGAATTTTTGGGTTCAAAAATATTGAGCGACGAATCTTTGTTTACATTTTGATTCGTCCCAAAGCCATTTCCACCCCAACATTTTTGAGTACTCATTCGACTTTTTGAGGGTACGAAAAGTCATTCGACCCGAATTTTTGGGTTCAAAAATATTGAGCGACGAATCTTTGTTTACATTTTGATTCGTCCCAAAGCCATTTCCACCCCAACATTTTTGAGTACGAAAATATTAAGGGACGAATCTTGTTTTCATATTGATTCGTCCCCAAACCATTTCGACCTTAACTTTTTTTGAGTACGAAAATATTTGGGGACAAATTTTGTTTACATTCTGATTCGTCCCCAAACCATTTCGAACCCAATTTTTTGAGTACAAAAATATTTGGGGATGAATTTTGTTTACATTTTGATTCGTCTCCGAACTTATTCGACCCCAACTCTTTGGGGTACGAAAATATTTGGGGACGAATCTTGTTTAATTTTGATTCGTCCCCAAACCATTTCGACCCAATTTTCGAGTACGAAAATATTTGGGCACGAATTTTGTTTTCATTTTGATTCGCCTCCGAACTTATTCGACCCCAACTTTTTGGGGTTTTCGTATTTTGGGAAGAATCTTGTTTTCATTTTGATTCGTCCCCGAACTTATTCGACCCCAACTTTTTTGGTTACGAAAATATTTAGGGACGAATCAGGTTTTTAATTTGATTCGTCCCCAGACCATTTCGACCCTAACATTTTTTGAGTACGAAAATATTTTGGGACGAATTTTGTTTACAATCTGATTCGTCCCCAAACCATTTCGAACCCAATTTGTTTAGTACAAAAACATTTGGGGACGAACTTATTCGACCCCAACTTTTTTGGGTACGAAAATACTTAGGGACGAATCTTGTTTTCATTTTGATTCGTCCCCGAACTTATTCGACCCCAACTTTTTTGGGTACGAAAATATTTGGGGACGAATCTTGTTTTTATTTTGATTCGTCCCCAGACCATTTCGACCCCAACTTTTTTTGAGTACGAAAATATTTGGGGACGAATCTTGTTTTTATTTTGATTCGTCCCCAGATCATTTCGACCCCAACTTTTTTTGAGTACGAACATATTTGGGGACGAATTTTGTTAACATTTCGATTCGTCCCCGAACTTATTCGACCCCAACTTTTTTGGGTACGAATTATTTGGGGACGAATTTTGTTTTCATTTTGATTCGTCCATGAACTTATTCGACCCCAACTTTTTGGGGTACGAAAATATTTGGGGACGAATCTTTGTTTACATTTTGATTCGTCCCCGAACTTATTCGACCCCAACTTTTTTGGGTACGAAAATATTTGGGGACGAATCTTGTTATTATTTTGATTCGTCCCCAGACCATTTCGACCCCAACTTTTTTTTAGTACGAAAATATTTGGGGACCAATCTTGTTTTTATTTTGATTCGTCCCAAGATCATTTCGACCCAAACTTTTTTTGAGTACGAACATATTTGGGGACGAATTTTGTTAACATTTCGATTCGTCCCCGAACTTATTCGACCCCAACTTTTTTTGGGTACGAAAATATTTGGGGACGAATCTTTGTTTACATTTTGATTCCTCCCCGAACATATTCGACCCCAACTTTTTAGGGTACGAAAATACTTGGGGACGAATCTTGTTTTCATTTTGATTCGTCCCCGAACTTATTCGACACCAACTTTTTTGGGTACGAAAATATTTGGGGACGAATCTTGTTTTTATTTTGATTCGTCCCCAGACCATTTCGACCCCAACTTTTTTTGAGTACGAAAATATTTTGGGACGAATTGTTTACATTTTGATTCGTCCCCGAAATTTTTCGACCCCAACTTTTTTTGGGTACGAAAATATTTGGGGACGAATCTGGTTTTCATTTTGATTCTTCCCCAACTTATTCGACCCCAACTTTTTTGGATACGAAAATATTTTGGGACGAATCTTTGTTTACATGTTAATTCGTCCCCGAACTTATTCGACCTCAACTTTTTTTGGGTACGAAAATATTTGGGGACGAATCTTTGTTTACATTTTGATTCGTCCCCAAACCATTTCGACCCCAACTTTTTTTAGGGACGAAAAAAGTTGGATTCGAAATGACTCGGGGATGATTCATGTGGTTAACAAAGATTTGTCAATAATATTTTCGAACAGGAAAAATGTTGAGTTCGAAATTGTTATTGAATAAATCCTGTTTGATTTATTTTATGAATAATAAAACAACAACACAATTTAATGAATTTACTTGGACAACAAACATCCCAAGGACAAACTGTCCGAGACGACTTGTTAAACAACCAGACCAAAGTATATCAAGTACATGAAATTGGACAACAAACATCTCAAGGACAAAAAGTCCGAGACGACTTGTTTAATTTCAGCAGGGCTCGCGTACATGGACAACAAACATCTCAAGGACAAAAAGTCCGAGACGACTTGTTCAATTTCAGCAGGACACGCGTATATGGACAACAAACATCTCAAGGACAAAAAGTCCGAGATGACTTGTTAAATTTCAGCAGGACACGCGTAAAGGGACAACAAGCATCTCAAGGACAAAAAGTCCGAGACGACTTGTTCGAAAAAAATTGGACCGAATGTACATAAAACTCATTGGGTGGATTCTTCTACTGCAGAGATCTATAGTTTTACATTCATCATCTTGACATGCTTGATAAGAACTTCTGTTTATAACAATCTGAAAAAAAACGAACAAGAAACATTAACTGAAGTGTGATATTTTGACGGACTATACTTAATATCTTTATTTTTTTTTAGCACAGATTACTGTATCAAAACATTATACACATTTTCTTTACAATCAACATTGATTTTGTTTAGTCCAATGTATAAAAGCATATTCAACACATCAACCAAAGAAAGTGTTTTAACTACCCCTTGTAATTATTACAAGTTCAAAGAGAAATGTATAACCACCCTTCTCAACTTAGCTGAGTGTGGTAACTAACTACAAAATGTTCTGATTAATTTATTATTATATCATGCTTAAATGGATATGATGTATTAAACATGCAATCCTCAGTGAACATTCAACTTCTTTTCTTTGAACTAAACAAATTCAATGCTGATGTTGGAATTTAAACTAGGCCTATGATTTTGATACAACACCTTCTGCGAATTCAAAGATTAAGTCTAAATCTTGGTCAAAATAATTGCCACACATGTATGAATAACTAGATTTATTCTTGAAAAAGTCATGCATAATAAATACTATACATATTAGAATTATAACTTATCATTTCATTTTTTTATTGCATGTATGTAAAAACAGCAGTAAAGTCAGCAGTACAGTATAGCAGTAAACCTTTACTGCTACAATTCCATGCATTTTATTTCTCCTTATCTTCGGTCATTTAAATGTAGATATGCTCTTGATTTTCATGTATAACAATAAAGTCGACAGTAACATTCAAAACAGTACCTAAAATTAACATCATGATTATATTGTTTCTTCGAATTTGATTTATATGACAATATGTATTCAATATTTCAACTTGACTATCATCATCGCCGTCATAACCATAACTATTATTATTGAAAGTTGGAGCAACACAACTATCATTTTTTAAAAGTTTTACAGCTGTACTGTTGAAATTTTTAGCGGAAAAGTTTTACTGCTGAACTACAAACATTTGTAGCAGTAAGGTTACTGAAGTTACCATAGGCGGATCCAGGATTTCTGGTTAGAGGGGGCGTAAAATGAATAAGCAGAATGGGTTTCCAAGGGGCCATAAGGGCCTCGAATGGTCCAGGGCAAAACCCTTACGGTTACCAGATGACCAGCGGCCCTGGAAATTTCTTCGTTTTAGTTATTTCTAAGGGATTCAGACACATTTTCAGAGCCTCAACTATCCTTTTTTAGAGTATAAGATATAAAGAAGATAATTACTAGTATTTCATGTAATTTTCTAAAAGCCACTGAATCATGTTCAATGTACAATAATGAAAGGAATAGTTTTATTATGTATGCTATGTTGCACGTGTAGCGTGCAAATTTTTTTTACATGTATATATATATTTCTAATAAATATCATATTTCATGATAGAAAAAAAAACTTTGCTTGGGCAATTTTAGGGGGGGGGCGTACGCCGGGTCCGCCCCCGCCTGGATCCGCCTATGGTTACTGCTGTACTGCTGACTTCACATACTCTTCTACTATTCATCTTTATTACATAAAACAATGTATAGAGAAGAAATTAATCAAGAACTTGGGTACAAAAATTAGTATTATACATTATGTGTACAGTTCCAACCAAAAGTTTGGAGACAAATGAAATTTACAACTACAGTAAAAGTTCGCTGGGTCGAACTCGAAGGGACGTGGAAAAAAATTCGAGACAGGCAGGTGTTCGACCTGGCCAACATTCGTCCGAGTTCGACGTTATTACTTCACTTTGTGTTTTAAATTGTTTTTATTCGTTATCTCCCTTGGTTTAATATAAAACCCGAACACACATTTCGTTCAAGTATCTTGTGAGTTCCGAATGTATCGTTACGGAACGTTCTGTAACGTTCGCGGTAACTGAACTCAGCCCGGGTCCTTCACTAAGTTGTTCAGTCGTTGAATCTGTGTGTATATTCTGTTCTAACATTTTGAATTGAGACCGATCGTAAATTTGCATTGATTTTATACTGAAATTTTTATCAATTAAAACAAACATACAAGCTGTATACGCGCTAATTCATTTGTTTTAGCGAGGCCTTAGTTACTTACAGTTTACAGTTTATTTATTTACACTTAGCACAATTATGTGATATAAGGTACAGCAATTATAAAACAAGTTGTTATGATACCAGGCTACTGGTTGAACAATAAATACAAGATACAGTGTATGCAATGTATACATATATATATGTGCACATATACACAAGTGAATGTGCATATCTTTATAATATATTAATGTAAATATACATGTATATATATATGGAATTTTACAGTAAAACGACAACATTTGAAAAACTGAATATTGTTTACAAAATTGAAATGAAAATGAAAGATAGTTAAATGCCAGGTAGTAGTTTGAATGTTTTAAAGATACATGATAAATATTTGCACAGTTTAATTAACTTGATATGATTTGTGGTATTCATTAATCTGTAATAAGTAATTATGTTAGGTCTACCTAATGGTGATAAAAACTTTTGTCTATCAGAACTGAAAAATGAACAATTAAAAAGATAATGAAATGCATCTCCGATTTCGTTGGAAGAACAAAAAATACATTTTCTATCATTACGAGGAATATTTTGCCATCGACCTGTCTCGATTGGGAATCGATTATTTCCCATACGAAAGTTAACATAGTGTTGTATATAGGTTAAAGGTAGTGTGTCAAAATATTGTTCATATTTGTGTTCAGTTTTGAAAATTCTATAATTTGTACATTTTTGAGAGGTATTAATTTCAGCATACCAGGACTGTATGTATTGGTCTTTTAGAATTCTTTCGGCTTCATGTAGAAAACTAGATTTAGAACCATGAAAATTTTGGTTAAGCCATACATGGCTAAGACCACATTCGTCTAGTATCGATTTAACCGAATGTAACCAAGAGTAAGGGCGTGAATAATTATTACTTATACTATCATTATAAATAAATTGATATATCAAAGACGATAATTTGTTGTTAGATGAAATGAGATTGCACCAAAATGAAAGTATGCGCTTCTTTATTGTTATTGAAATTGGAAACCTGCCTAGATCACCGTATATCATTACGTGTGGTGTGCTGCGTTTAACATGCAGTATTTGTTTCAAGAAGTCTGTATGAATTTTTTCTAGCATAGAGAGGTCTCCAGTGGCCCAAACTTCGCAATTAAAAGTTATAATAGGCACAACAGTTTGGTCAAAAAGTTTAAGTTGACAGTCAAATGATAAATCTAGGTTTCTTATCTTTTTAAGTAGACTAAACAGGGCTTTTCTTGCTTGCTCTACGACATGTTTTTTCGCTAATGCAAACTTTCTATTTTTTGAAAATATGACACCTAGATATTTAAACGAATCTACTATTTCCAAACTATTTCCATTCACACGAATGTCTCTTTTTCGCCCATTTCTGTCGCCAAAAACCATTATTTTTGTCTTATCAAAATTTATATTTAATTTCCATTTATCGCAATACGAAGAAAAGGTATTTAAAAGTGATTCGAGTTCATTTTCTGATGTTGCAAAGATTACAGTATCATCAGCATAAAGTAATACGATGAGTTTAATATATATATTGAGGGTTTCATCATTTAACTCTAAACCTTGGTTATTATTAGAGGAAATATAATGCTCTATATCGTTAATAAAAAGCGAAAATAATAAAGGTGACAAATTTTCACCTTGTCTTACACCACAACAACATTGAAAGAAATTTGAAGTGTTGTTATTTATACTTATACATGATTTAATTCCATGATACATATTTTTTATTACAGAGTATATTTTCCTCGTATATTATATTGCCAAATTTTTTCCCATAAACCTACGCGCCAGACGGAATCAAATGCTTTTTGAAAGTCAATAAATGAACAGAATAGTTTCTTATGTTTCTTATTTAGAAAGTCTGACAAGATATGTAGAATGAAAACGTTGTCTGTAGTGGCATGGTGTTTCCTAAAGCCAGCTTGGTTCATATTCAAAAGGTTATTAGTTTCTATGTAAAGTGTTAGTCTTTCGTTTAAGATAGAAGTGAATAGTTTACCCATGCAGTTTAAAAGTGTAACTGGTCTGTAAAATTCCGGTTTTAGAGGGTCTCCTTTCCCCTTGTATATTGGTTTTATAACACCTACTAACCAAGAATCAGGTATGACTCCCGAGTCAAAAATTTTATTAAATAACTTGTGATATAAAGGCAATAGCACATCAATTGAGTATTTAATGTATTCATTTACAACGCCGTCTAAACCAGCTGATTTTCCTAGTTTTAATTTATCGACACATTTTTTGATTTCAGTTATTGATATTTCACTGTTTAGATTATTCTCAATATTAACATTTGGGAAATCAACAATTTCTGGTTCTGATAATGTATGTTTATCGGTGTTTAATTCTTTAAAAAAATCATGAAACAAGTTCATATCGACATCGACGTCTTTATTACGTGCGTTAAGACTATTAATATATCTCCAATAGTCACGAGGGGAGGAAGATTTAAGAGATCTTATTTTCTGTCGCATTTTCCGTTTATGCTTCAAGACAGCATTTCTGATTGTTTTCTTGTACAATTTACTTCCATTTAGCATTTCAAATTTATTATTATTGTTCTTAATACGGTGATATTTAAGTCTAGAAGTATGATATTTATTTCTGGCTTGTTTACAAGTTTCATCAAACCATTGTTTATTATCTTGTCGGAAAGAATTTGAAAATTTTTTACTAGGTATATAAGTTCCAAACGTTTTGGACGCCGAATCAATTAAAACATTTTCTAAATTGTTTACAGTGTCATTTACAAGTACTTCAATGTCAGTATTGTTAGAATCTAAGGTCGAAATAATGGTTCCAATTTTTTCCACGTTTAAATTATATAAAAAATCGTTTGCTTTTTGGTTCGTCCAACGTCTAACTTTTTCATGTGTATTGGTAGTATTTAAAGAGTTTTCTTCAGCAATTGTGCAAACAGCCAATTCAAATTGTATGGAACAATGTACATCTGACAATAATGGACAATAATCATTTACAATAAAATTAGTAAAGAATGAAATAGCATTGTATGATGATAAAACATAGTCAATAACCGAAGCAGATTTACTCGTATATTTCCCCAATGTATCATTAAATGACCTACCGTTCATAATAAGAAGTTCGTTAAATTTGCAAAAGTCGAGCAGTGTTCTACCAAGCTTATTATTAAAACTGTCTTCAGAATTTCTCTCTCGTAAAATATCTTTGTTTTTTAATAAATTGCTTAATTGATTATCAAACATAGAATAAGTATCAACATCAATAAATTCTAAAATGTCATCATCTATGTCTGTAATGTCACTTAAGGTTCCGGTACGGGCATTAAAATCTCCCATTAGAATTACATACTTATTCTTATCATTAAAATGTAAAATTTCAGAATAAAACGATTCAAGTAAATCTTGAGAAAAATATTTAGTATTTTCAGGTGGAACATAAGCACATCCAAAAAAGATATCTTCGTCAGACTTAAACTCGTTTTATTCTTGATTTTTAATCATACCATGACACTTTATAACTTGTGTCCATCAACAATGTGCAATCTACAAACAATTCTATTGTTAAGCATTTTTGTGCGACAATGTGATCACACAACAAAATGTTTTGACAAATAAAACCAATTAGACAACGGTGACCCCCTCAGCCAATCAAATTGCTTAAAAAGTGTTTGATAAATCCCATAACACACGGTAAAGTGTTTGATATTATCAGATCGTTTTCTCCGTGCGTAAAACTCGAGAAAACATTGACTGAAAGTATGGGGTGGATCCAGTCTTTTTTTAAGTGGGGTGCATTCTAAGAACAAAATGAAATGTTATAGTTCGTATACAAGCGGCCACGAACATTGGAAAAGTCTAATTATGATCTTATTTGTTGACAAGCGTAAGTCATTAAATAGTACAACCCCTTGTTAAAAGTCTAGATCCGCCCCATAATCAGTTTAATACAATCAACTGAAATGCTTCAATAAGCTTATCTGTATTTAGTCTAGATTACCTGCCCCTTACCACTATCCTTATCAGGTCAGGCAAAGCACGATCATAGCTGCACTTCCAGTTTTTATTCAGATAACAAAATTATCGTATACGTTTTCTTTATCTGCATGATCATTTGCTGACAATAGTAACTTTAGTAGGAATTCGGTACTATATAAGAAATTCAAAGTCGATTTACTGATTGCTCGTATACTTAGCGAACAATTAAGCAAAAACCATGTCTCGAAGTGAACACAATTCAGACGTGAAATAGTCTCGTTAGAATTTTGGAAACTTTATTTATCATAAATGTAACCGAACTACTAAAAAAGGTATCCGCTGTAATTCTTGTACAGTGATCTTTAGATTTAAGCCCGTGTAGTGAGAAATGTTCATATGAAAACCTTATTATCTAATACCTAATTCATTAATAGGGCGCGGCCATTATCATGCTTTGCCTGACGTTCTGTCCTTATTGCTTATTACTGGAAGACAAGGAAGCGCATTTTTTATAAGTCTAAAACTACTGCAAACGAATGATTTTATTGAATTCATCCGATCAAGTTAATACAACTTGTTATGTTATTCTAAAGAAAACCAAGATCTATATTTAAGACAAAAAGCTTTTCGATCAATTGTATTTTGGATAGTTCATACTTTCAACAAAACAAATGTTTAGGCGTCATCATGCACAAATGTTTATAAAACATAATGTATTTAACAATGTAATTGAGATTTTCTACCATTTTTGTTCACGACAATCGTCTAGATGGTTTTAAGCAAGTGAAAAAAGTATCGGTAGGGGTTGATTCAAAGGTCCACTTGTTCCTACATAATAGAACGACCAGTATTATGTAACACAATGCAATTCACATCTATCCACTCCCTTGATTACATATTAAATCGACTATATATGAGAAATATTGTCTAAATTGAATATTCGCATGTTTTGTAGGTATAACAATGCAGAAAATGATGAAATTCGTAAAACAATAATATGTACTTACAGCCTAATAACACTCTTGGTTAGTCAAAACATTCTTTAGTTCTGCGATAAAGAATTATTCCTAAGACGACTCACCACTGTGATTATTTATCAAAAATCATTTTTTATTCATTGTTTAACTGCCGATATGACATGGGCACAAATATTTATATCCATGAATAACGCAATCTAAATGTTGTTAATGAGTTTTAATTAGCTTTCGCACGAAATTCACGACACAAATATCGTACGCTTTAAATTAAGGCCAACCATATTTCTCTGCGTTTTATATGGCTTTAAGGTGACAGTAGTATAAATACGTGACAAAATAAATGAAAATGGACATTATAAACATATAATTTCCTACCTGTTGTCTAAGTCGGATAGAGTACTCGTAACAGTTTAATATGAGATTTATCAACTCGCTTCGCTCGTTGATAAATCCCATATCAAACTGCTACTCATGCTTTATCCTATACTTAACAAATTTAATGTTGAGCGATTTTCACGCCGTGTTATTATCACGCGTCACAAACAATACCGACGATCAGACCTTTGTCGCTGATGTGTGAAAATCTATTGTTCGAGAGAGACAATAGTAAATGTATTTGTAAACCACGGGACCGTGATATTGGTTCGAGAGTTCGACCCTGTCCTGTTCGACTCAGAAGAGGTTGTTTTATATAGATATAGAAGGGAAATTGATCGGTGCCAGTCAATGTGTTCGACTCGGTCAATTAATTCGAGCTGGTGGTGTTTGAGAGAATAAACTTTTACTGTATAATTCTTTAATTTCATTTTGTAGAAACATTATTTTTTAACTACATTTTGAATGATTGTTGATAAAATGAAAAAATTTTTATAAATGCATCACATTCATATGAATTCGCATCTGACCTTACAAAGCCTCCAAAACTTAGTTTTTTTCCGATAAACAAAGTTTTATATCACCATAACAATAACTAAAACATTTTAAAATAAACAATTTTCAAATTTTCAATAAAAGCTATATAGAGCCTTCAGAGTTAAATGTCTCCAAACATTTGGTTGCCATTGTATATACACTGTATATTATATACTGTCTTTGACTTCAAACTCTTTAGGTCCCAATTGTACGGTACTAGATCAGGACAACTCAACACGAAGCAACTTAAGACAACTCATGCCACAACTCAACCTGAAGACAATACAACCCCAGAACAACTCAACATGTATCTTATATGATTAGTATTTGATTAAAAAAAAAAAAATTTAAATTAAAAATGATAATTTAAATGCTATTCTCACTTTTTTATAACTATATAGATATGAAATAATCATTCATTTTATTCCGCAATATCTTTCATACACGATAAGTCTAAAAATAACATATGATATAGGATGAGTTGTCTACATGTTAAGCAATCTCTACTTCGGGTTGAGTTTTCCATGGGTGGAGTTGTACCAGACCTTTACATAACACTTATTCCATTTAATTTAAATCAATGAATAAAAGTACCTGCTCTGTATAGTTGAAAGTTCTGGTGATGGAGGTCTGAAGGGTAGAGATCCTTAGTTTCATTGTCATCATAACCATTCATAACATAACAAAATACATTCTAGTTCTGAAATAAGAAAAGGAGATAACCATTCATAACTTAACTAAATACATTCCAAACTCCCCGCAGCAGTTATTTCCCTTTATTAAATCAATAGCAAAGCGTGACGTTAACCACTGTGAGGAGTTTGTGGTTAAAGTAGCAAAGCATGATGTAAGCACTGTGAGGAGTTTATGGTTAAAGTAGCAAAGCGTGACGTAAGCACTGTGAGGAGTTTATGGTTAAAGTAGCAAAGCATGATGTAAGCACTGTGAGGAGTTTATGGTTAAAGTAGCAAAGCGTGACGTAAGCACTGTGAGGAGTTTATGGTTAAAGTAGCAAAGCGTGACGTAGGCACTGTGAGGAGTTTATGGTTAAAGTAGCAAAGAGTGACGTGGAGCATAAATTTTATTTTATCAATCATGAGTACAGGAGTGCTGGTTAGATATTCAAATCAATGGAGTTAATTTATGTGCCACTAAAATTTCAATAAAATTGAACAATAGTTTCTTATTCTATGTATTTACATTTTGATTTTCAAAACTGCCAAAGCTTGAATAATTTCGCAAGGACTAAATGGAATAATTTTATATATACAACCACAGCCTACTAAAATACCTAGGCTAATACTTATTAAATTATACAACGATCATTTAACACATTAACAAAGGCACTATAAAATTATTGATGTTTTGAAAAAACAACAATAACATTTAAGGTAGAATTCCCATAATGCTATTTTACAGTCATTCATACTTTTCAAAATCACGATAAATTATTGCAAAACATAATATTTTTCATTCTTACATCATGTTAATAATTAAGTATGAATTAGATTCATCAAACAAAAGTCTGTTGCAAAATTACTGATAAATTGTTTTTAATCGAAGTGAATAATTATCTCCCTTTAATATGAAAAATAGTGTAATTTAAATAAGTTGGTAGTTTATGTAATTTAAGAATCTGTACAAGTAAAATATCAGATTTTTACATAGATTTGTATAAAGGGAATTCTACCTTAAGAACATGTAAAACAGTTTTCTTTTTCGATTCAATTTTTATTTCAACATTATAAATGGAACCATGGTGGTCAAACCTGGTGTATTAATTCATTTACTTCTTAGGCCACAACAAATTGATCTTTATGTTCTATGGATTCGCTCGCACCTTAATTTTGACGGTTTTTACAAAAAAAATATTTTTATTTCCTCGCTCGCTCATAAAAATTTGGTCAAACTGCTATATAAAGCAAGTGAATAAAGCCTTTTTTATTTTCTTCTCTTCGCTCGCTCGCCCCATTTTTTCCCCAGAAAAATCCGTAGAACATATCATCAACTTGTTGTGGCCTAACTAATATTCTTAAATAGCCAAATCTATTTTACACATAAACAGATAATATAAAAGTCAGGCTAGCAGAGAACAGTATAGAACTGTTAGAACCAGTTATAAAACTTGAACCACCAGGTTAGATGTTGTCAGGGAAGAAGTATTGTGATACTGTCTGCAGGCATAACTGTTCAAATCAGACAAGTTGAGCAAAGTAATTATGCACCCCTGGATCCCCTTGTGTACACTGTGTCAAGTGTAAAGGTACTTTTAGATGGCAATGTATACAGGCATTCGGAACACCCTCCACCTTTCATGAATGAATAATCTCGGAAGGATTTGTGGGGGGGGGGGTCTTAATTTACGGACTAAAAACGAAACTTCAGTCATCGCCTAACCGATCGTGTAATTTTTTACATAGTTTCAAAATGGCGCCTAAATATTTCGAGGTTATTTGTAGCGAATGGCCGAGGATGTTGCGAATGTGTATACAGAGTCACAATACCACATGACAATGACGTCACAAATGCTATGGTTTCAAGAAGAATAAAATAAAGTAATTGCTCGACTCAGACATTTAAAGAGCAGTAAATATTTTAATTTTTGTCACATTTCCATGATACCTATGCAAGACTAAGCTTAGAAGTGTGTACTATTTGCTGTACATCACATCTTCAACCTTTATTTTCAGCTTGCTTCAGTTACAAGTCTTCTCCATTTTCTTTAAATAGTTTGCATTTGAAAATCGTAGTAGGTTTCCTAGGTATCATGGAAATCTGACAACATTAAACATACTTAAAACTCTTTAAGTCTCTCCGTTGGGGCGGACTCTTGGACTTTTTTTCTCTTGAAAAATGTAACATTTGTGACATCATAGTCAAATGGTATTGTCACCATAAAATATATCTTTCTCTGCTTGTCTGCATCTGAGATCTGCGAACATTGAACTTATGATCTGAGATGAGAAGGGTCAGACAAACTCGACCCAAAGGCAACTCAACACTTATGAACAAAAAACCCAACCTGTGAACAACTAAACCTAGACACTCAACAAGGATCATATACCGGTATTATTAGTTATTAAAGTTAAAAACCATCTTTTATACTAATTTTTTATTAAATGTAAGGTTATCATGTTGTGTAGATATTATTATTATTATTATAAAATATTATTATTATTATTATTATTATTATTATAAATTAAATTATAAATTATTATCATTATCATTATCATAATCATAATCATAATAATAATAATAATATTTTATAATAATAACAATAAATCCAATGCCTCTATTATTCTATATCTATGATTTAAAACACAATTGTTTGGTTAACCGTGGATAATAAAGGTAGAATTCCCATAATACCAACTTACAGTCATTATACTTGAAAGCTATCATAAATGTTCCCATATCATAATAATTTCAAGTCCTTACATCATATTAATATCATGCATGGATTAGATTAATAAAACAGTACTCAGAAACAAAATGAAAAATGTTGATACATGTTGTAATTAGTTATCTCCCTTTGATATGAAAATAGTGTAAGCTTTTAATTTTTCTACGTACAAAATGTGGATTGCCCCCAAGACTGTAGTAACTTGTTCTTTAAATGATAATCAATACACTTACATGTACAACAGTCTTGCGGCAACCCTCAAATTTTTTTAATGATGGTTGATAAAATTTAAGTAAATGACAACACACAATTAGATACAAATTTTGTGAAAAATTTACTATAGATAGTCCAACAATATTAATCTGAGCTTGAACTACCTTATTACAATAATAATTACAGGCTTTACTTACTAGGGGTGTAACAATACGGTAAAAACCGTATTGCAATATATTGCAATACACAATATCCGTATTGCAATATATTGCAATACATATTGTTCTTTGCGCATACATGCATAGCATAAATTAATGCACGTGCATCGTCTTAATTTTATCAACATTGTACATAGATATTTGTATTTTCAAATGATCTACACGAATTACGCAAAATTTTTAATGTTTGAATAAGTTAGAAAAAAGGTTTTGAGTGGACTTTCAAAGATAATTATTCTCTCACTTTACGAAAAGTATTTCAAGTTTCCGAACACATTTTAACATTAATTCAAACATTTAAATTTTAGACTCTGGTGAAAACAATCAGTATGGAACATAACTAGAAAAACCGGTTCAGAGAAAAACGAACCGATTAAAAACCGTCAGAAGTCGTATTGCAATATTAACCGGTATATCGGTTAACCGTTACACCCCTATTAATTACATTAAATTGTGAGTTTCCATATGTGTGTGAACGATTATACACATGTTTATAACAACCTATGTGAATATAAATCAATCTTGAAAACATGGAATTTATTATTGTACTTAATATTTTGGACTCATTCGTTTATGGGGAACACGAAAGTCCACGATGTTGTGACACTGTTTTTAACTATTTATTCATATGAAAACACAATTAGTTGTTCAGATACGAATATTATGCCGAAAGCTTCCGATAAAGTGCGATTTACACACGAAGACTAAAATAGACTATAAATACTGAGTTTAATATATTCTTGCATAAAGGTCAAGCTCAGGTTAAATCTGTCGGACTATACAATAATAGTTTTGTATTAAAAGTAGAATTCTACCTTTACTATCACATTTTATTCCAAGTTATCTTTGAAGTTTCGCAATAAATTCAATTAAATTTATTTAATCTTATTTAATTTTATTTATATTTATTTAATGGAGTTAAGCCATATCAACACAATTTAGGTCATTTCACGGCGTCCAGCGCACCTAACCTAGCTTTCCTGGTCTATTGTCTATAACCAGTACTCACCTACCCTTCCACAACGCCAGAAACTTCTCCATATTATCTAATCAATGGAGGAAAATCGACATTATTGTCAAATTTTCATGGAAGGTTATAACCTCCCTGGGTGGGATTCGAACCCGCACCCCTCGGGCATTCCAACTGCGCTATCAGCCCGGGTTTTATCTTATTTAAAATGAATAAAAACTTGAAACTCAAATCAACAATATAACAGCAAGAACCTTATTGGTGACAGTTGTCTAACTTAATATAAATACATTGTAGAATATTATCTAAAATTAGATTTTAACATATATTTACTTTGATAAAAACATTCTACAATGTATCTATTAGGTTTTTCAAATCGATAAATTTCCAAAAGAGTAAAAATTAAACATTAACATTAAACTTACAATTATCATAAAATGGTTATTTCATTTAATCTTACTATAAAACAATACATTTTCAATCTGCAAAAACTAAAATATCTTTGACACATTATTATGCAGTCATCATAATTCAAATCTTTCCATTTTTAAATCTTTCTTATTTTATATTCTAAATTGCTAATTATCATTGTTTTTTATTTTATAAATATTTTCACAACTTACACTTTTAGAATATATCAGGGAAAGAGTTTAAGCTCGCATACTCCCAAAATGCGAGTAGAATTTGAAAATTGTGAGTTATTTTTATTATAACTAGCAAATTTTTGCGAGTTTAAATCAACGCAAAATATAACTGTCTTAACTAATGAGGCTAAAGTCAGCATTTGAATGACCAGATAGATCGATGATATGATATATTTAAAGACTCACAGTAAAAACATGTTTGATAACTTTGTCTATCTCACTAGAACGCACATGTTTTATCTTTAGTAAGTATAGTACTAAGTTGCTTTTATATTGCATATACGAATAGTTACTTTGTATGCTATTAAAATTTGGAAAAATGCAAATCATTTTTCAATTTGCGAGTTGAAATAAAAGCAACTCGCAAAAATTTGCAAGTCCAAGTTATTGTTAAATTCATGCCCTGAATATATTGAAAACTATAAGATGATTGCAATAACTTAATTTACTAATAAAATATTGTAACAGAGCCAAAATCTATTCACTAGTTTTGTTTTAGAAGGGAGATAATTCTGATTGTCTTGTTTAAGTTAGTTTTTGATACATATTACTACATTGTCTATATTGTCTCCCTTGTCATAAATTATTTCATGTTTAATAATTAATTATGCTTTTTTAAAACACTTAAGGCATTGATCCTACAAATTTTGTCCCTACTTCAAGGTGAGTTGTCCATGTGTTGAGTTGTTCCAGAACAGCTGAGAATCTAATGTTTTATAATCTATCAGTTAAAACAGCTACAATAACCAAAATATACCTTTACATGTCTTTCGATCTTGTCCGCAAATGACACACATATGATGTAGAATTTTTCGGTCTCAAGTTTGATCATGGTCTAAGCAGGGTGATATCCTATACACGGCAGACCTCCAAGGATGATCCTGTGAAAAAGACAAACAAATTGGTAAAAAACTTCATTGATTCACTTTCTTGTCTAACATATTTCCACCAATAGTTAAATCTTTATTTAACTGTCAGATGAGCACACACTAACCCTGCTAATTTACACAGGTATGGATAACTATTTTTATCAATCGTAAGTACAGAAGTACTGTAGTGGGTTTATAAATACAAGGGGTTATTGTTAGCGCCAGTGACAGTTGAATAAGCTTTAACTCCAGTACCCACCAAAAATTTGGAGTCATAAGAAATTTACTACAATTCTTGAATTTTTCTTTTTCTGAATCATTATTTTTAGTTTATTAAAGTATGGTTTGTGATAGAATAAAAACATATTTCATAAGTTCAACACATTTATAAGATTCAGCATCTGACAAACTAAAGCCTCCAAAACCATATTTTATTTCCTTAACATAGCTTTTAAACTATTTTTGTAGTCTCAGTTATAATTACAATGATAACCAAAAATTAATGCAAAACTACAAAGCAATTATAAATAAACAGTTACCAAATTTTAGATATTAAAATATACTTGACAAAACTTCTAAGTACTCTGATTTCAATGTTGTCAGGAATTTTCATTTTTCAATATTTATGTCTGATCGTCAATGGAAATGTATATAGGACTATACTGTCGTCTGCCTGCATGGATTTCATGCTTCTAAATAGATGCAAAATTGGTTTTGTCGTGCACATGCAGAAAAGCGGAAATGCGCACGTGCTTATCATGCAAAAATTTCACATGGTCAGTTTTAGTGAAAATCATTAGTGTGTTGATATGCACAACGAAAAATCAAGAAATGGCTCAAATGTCGCTTCAAGACTGAGAAATTGCCGTAGGTCTTACACAAGACCTGCAGAATAAGTCTTCCAATTGCTAATTTTCTGTTCAATCAAAACAATTAGAAAATCTTATCATATAAACGCTTGCCCCACAAAAATGGTTTTGCATCGATAAAGTAGCATGAAAGCCATAAAAGCAAAGGTCAGTATGATCCAAAACACGTTTTCATCAGCGATCGGACAATAATGTTGAAAAATAAGACTTATTGCCATATTGAAATCTGAGTACTTAGAAGTTTCTTTAAGTATACTATTCAATAGGCCTACAATCTGAAAATATCTCCAGACTTTTGGTGTGTACTGTATACTAAGTTAGTTTAGTGCGACAATATTAACCTGAGCTTGAACTACATAGTTATAATAATTACATACTTCACTTACATTAAATTGTTAGCTTTGGTATGCATCTATATGGTTATACAATGTACATGTTTTTATACATTGTAACATCCTATGTGACTTATAATAAATCAATTTTGTAAAAGTGTATAATTTTGGACACATGAGTTTTGGGAGAAACACAGAAGTCTATCATATTGTGGCACAGTTTCAAGTATTTATTCTTACGAAAACAAAATTAATTGTTCAGTATGTGTATTTTGCCGAAAGTTTTTAAGAGTAAGATGCCACTTAGAAAAATTGTAATTCAACTGTAGTCCTATACTATACATGTTCATCGATTTTTTTTATTAGACAAACAATTAAATGACATCATAAAGAGCTTAAAATAATTACCAGGGGCAGATCCAGGATTTTTTTAGGGGGGGGGTCCAAACTTTTCCAGGGGTGGGTGGGGTCCGAACCTCGAATCACAACCACATTATACACATTTTGCAGAAAAAATGCAACATATTGATAATAAAAACTACATAACCATTAAATCTATGTTAAGCACCGAGAAAAGTTGCTTCATACTACTTAAAAATGACTTACAAGCAAGAAATACACTAATGGTCATAAACATTTTCCAAATTATAGGGGGGTCTGGACCCCCTTGAACCCCCCCCCCCACTGGATCTGCCCATGATTACTAACTTTCTCTCCCCTAAAAATTATGGTACCCAGTTAGTTCTGTAAAACTTGATTGTATGCTAAAAATTTGCTGCACAAAAATTGAATCTAACAGTAGACAGGGTCATCAGTAAAATTTATTTGTGTGGAAACAATCACAATTCAGGCTAAAATTTTCTGACATAAAATCTGATAGTTACTTAATGCACTATTTGAATCACCTCTGTTTTTTGACTGCTGCAAGATTTTGATAAAAAACAAAAGTTTGTTTACATTATGAAGATCAAGCAATTATGTACCCCGTTCAGTCACATGGTCTGCAGAATGTTAACAAGCACTTGTTTTTGTCAAAAAACAATAAAAAAATGAAAAAGTACTGATAGTGCAAAAATAGCTATTATATTTTCTTTTGTACAAAATGCCTACATTAGCTTGTGTATTGGAATTTTTTAGGGTGAGTAATTTTCTAAAAACTTTATGCATGTGACATTCTTTACAGCTTGATTCAGTTTTGTGCAGAGCTCTTGAGCCAACAATCAATACTCACAGGATCAACTGAAATTTTAAGATAAATAGATAGTTATTTTATACTTATTCATTTTAGCTCAGTTGAAACATGTTCTTATAACTTAGGTAAATCACTTTCAAGTCTGCTTCCTGGTCTCCCAGTACTGAGATAGTAGGATAAAGTTTCTTGCTCAAGTGAAACAACAGGGTAGGTTTTGGATGGGATTCCAACCAAATCAGAGCTGGCTATCCAATTATTACCAGTCAAACGTTGTAACCACTTGGCAATGTCAGCTCCTGTAAAAAAGATAGTTGTTATGGTATGTACTATTTAATGTCATTCAATTATTTGTCTGTAAAGAATAATGAAAGAAAAACTTATTTTTGTTAACCTTGTCACATGACTACAGACCTTAAGCTAGAATACATTTAACTATATAGTACCTAGTCATGGTCAAAACACCACAGACTCTTTGTAATAATATACAAATATGTTCAGACAAATTTCATCATTTTTACAAGGTCTATTGTGTAGGGCTGCAATGATTCACTGAAAAGTTGATTTGATACAACTTAATTTATTAAATAGTATAGTTCATTCCAAATGGGCATCAAATCATTCATTGAGCTTAAAACTAACTAATGTTGTTAAAATTGTTATTTAAATTATTTTATTTAAATACTGATTGATGTATCAATAGTTCATCTGTAGATTTATTCATTTATTTGAGTTAACGCCGTATCAACACAATTTAGGTCATTTCACGGCGTCCAGCGCACCTAACCTAGCTTTCCTGGACCATTGTCTATAACCAGTACTCACCTACCCTTCCACAAGGCCGGAAACTTCTCCATATTGTCTAATCAATGGAGGAAAATCGACATTATTGTCAAATTTTCATGGAAGGGTATAACCTCCCCGGGTGGGATTCGAACCCGCACCCCCTCGGGCATGAGTATCCAAATCCCGACGCGCTACCAACTGCGCTATCGACCAGGGTTTTCATCTGTAGAACTTAAGTGTTAAATCCTTATAGACAAGTTTAAATGTTGGTATTGAATAAAAAAACACTATGCCTGAAATCGAAGTCAAATCTGTGCCCTCTATGTATCGATGTATCGAATCAAAATGCCGCAGCCCTACTTTAGTCATGTGATCTATAACAGTTAATGATAAAGTAAATAAACACATGCTATACACAGATTTCTCTCACTACTTAAATAATTAAATGACATGATGTAGTGTATAAAATAACAACCATCTTCCTTTCCCCTAAAATTCTCAATTGGTTCTTTCAATATTGATCGTTTTTTCATTTCAAAATGATCATTGCACGTAATTGCAATTCCTTGGCACAAAAATTGAGTCTAAAGGTAATCTAGGAGATCTGCAAAAAATATTTGTGAAGAGGATTCAAATAAACAATTACAATTAGCAAATATAAAGGGAGATTTGCAGGCAATGAAATTCTATGCACAAGTTATCTTATGCACTATTTGAATATTTCTATGTTTTGGCTACAGCAAGATTTTGACAAAATAACAGCTGTTTACATTCTGAAGATCAATTGACTATATGTAATCAGATTTTTTTAATGTTCCAAGTTTTCTACAATCAAACATAGGTGGATCCAGCGTGGTGGTGGGGGGTTCAGGGGGTCATGACCACCCCTGAAATTTCAAAAATGTACCTGTCCATTAGTGTATTTCTTGACTGTAGGTCATTTTTAAGTAGCATGAAGCAAATTTTTGCATTATTCGGCTAAACATGTATAATGTGGCTGTGGTTGAACCCCCCCCCTAGAAAAATTTTGGACACCCCCCTCCCCTAGAAAGTCTTGACCCCCCCCCAGGAAAAAATTCTGGATCCGCCCTGATCATAGATTTAAAAACAAGTTTTCATAAATTATTTGATTTATAGCAATGTATATTACAGATCAATTAAATTTACTTTCATAAGAATGAAATACTTTAAAACTGTACCTTAATATTTTGGACTTATTGGTTTCTCTCATAAAAAGACAAATCCAAAAGTAAAAGTACAGTAACACACCATGTTTACATAATTGATTCATACCTGGTAAGTCATCAAACTCCTCACAGTGCTTACATCATGCTTTGCTACTTAACCACTGCCAACATGTAAATCATGTGACGCTAGTAATACCATCTATTTTTAGAATGCCCAAACTCCTAACAGTGCTTTGTCACGCTTTGCTATTTTTACAAATTATTAATTAAAACTATTTTTTATTTTTATGTACTTTGAACATTATAATTTAATGCAAGAAGACTTAATTTATAGAAAATATTAAACTGTAACAGAAAAGATGAAAAAAATATTCGGCTCTCTGAGGGACGAATTTACTCGTAGTGGCAGTGGTTTTTTGGGTTTCAAAAATAATAATCTATCATTTGAAATAATCAGACATTTTCAGTTCCTATACAGTATAGAAAAGGACTATATATTGTCCAGTAATGGCGAATTCCATGTCGTAACCAAAAATATCAACAATTATCTCAATGATTTATAATTATAACAAAGTACGGTGTAGTAAAAAATACAAAAATATAAAAAAATAATAAATAAAAAAAATGTATTAGTATTATTATTATTATTATTATTATTATTATTATTATTATTATTAGTCATCATGTTTTAAATGAGAAGTTTTATTCCCATGAAATATCTATTCTCTAGTAATATTAATATATTAAAACTTGATAGTCTTATTGTCAAAAAAATTAATAACTGATATTAGCGATAATCGAGTTTAATCTTCATAATCAATTGTCTCGCACATCTAATGAAATGATCGATTATCTATTATAAACGATCATTTTTAAATCCCTGGTGGTTATTGATTTAATCAAGGGAAATAACTGCTGTGGGGAGTTTGGCAAGTCACAAACACTTGTTTTTCTGCAAATTCTTACCAAAGCCAAAAAAAAGAGAGATTCAAATAGTGCAAATATAGCTTTTATACATTTCTTTGTCCAAAAATGCCTACATTAGCCTGTGTGTGGCAGAAATAACTTCTCAAATATGTTTGCTCAAGACCTACTTTACAACTTGATTCAGTTTTTACATGGAGGATTTGAACCAAACAATCAAAACTCACAGGTTCAATAGAAATTTAAAGTGATGACTGAAATAGACCTAATTCTGAACTCAAATTGTTGGGTTTTTCCACCGTGCACATGTAAATAAGTTTATAACACATTATTGCTGAAAAGCACAGAATACGGATTAAATTCAATTGTTCTTTGTACACATGTTTTCATTGTGAAGGTGAAAGTTTGTTTGTACTGCATGGGAAAACCCAAATATTTGATTTCCAGAAATAGTCTATTGAGAGGCTTCATACAATAAATGTCCACCTACCATGATATATCTGAGTTACAGTACTGTCTACAAGGCATTCACCATCATCATATCATATAATAATTATAATATTATCTTCACCAACAACCATTAGAAGCACAGGTAAAATTTCCTGAAAAGTTCAAATAAAACATAATAGTAAATGACACAATGGGTATAATTATCTCCTTAAACAGATATAATACAGTACCCACCAAAAGTTTTAGAGCCATTTTCACTTTGTAAGCCTACTACATAGGTTTTATCAAAACTTTGAATACCATTTATTTGAAACGCTTTCTAGTTTTACTTATTTTTTGTGATGGTACTTTTTGTAGTTGAGACAAAATTTATGTTATAGAAAAGAATTACATTGAATTGGTTTTAGAGGTTTTTGGATAATCCGATGCTGAATCCTATAAATGTGATGCATTCAAGAAATTTGTTTTCATTTAATCATAAACCATTTTAAATATAGTTAAAAATAATGATTCTACTGAAAACAATCGATAAAATTGATTTTTTATTGAATTTCTTTTGTCTCTAAACTTTTGGTGGGTACTGTACATGCAGACCCCTATCATAGGATCTCTAAACAGTACACATGGGGTCACATTCAAATGACCTTTGTGCTGACCAATCAACAAATATTATAATACAACAAGGGCCAGCTAATCTAGACCTAGACTGTGAGAGCTTGTCAGAATTAAAATAAATAAGTTATGTAAGAAGAAAGTTTTAGATAGTGTTTTAATCCTATTGGATGGAGAACAACAACAAAGAGCAGGTTATGCTAAAATATACAGGATATTTGTCAACTTTGGAGTCATTCGGAACAGCTTCGATGATCATCTACGAAGATATACCTCGGAAATCAGATGTAGTAGGAATACAACTAGGTTATTAGGTCCGGCAACTGTAATTTTCATTTCAACATTCAATAATAACATTGTTACACGCTCTATCACATCATTTCATCAGTACAATGTTTCACACGTCGTATTTCTGTGTAGTTCGGACTATATTACCACAGAATCCAAATTTCTTTAGATCTACTTTTTCAGCTTATGATATCCGAGGTTTATCTGTGTAGAAGATCGCCGAGATAGTTCCGAATGTTTTGGAGTAAGATCAATTTTTATAGCACCGAGGGAGCTCAGAAAACATATTTTCACAAGTACAAGTAGCATTGCCACAAATGAACTCGGTTTTCTGAGTTCACAAGTTGAAATAAACAAGAGCTGTCAGAGGAGACAGCATGCTCGACTTAAGTAAGTGTTTGTCACAGGAGATGTTGATGATAAGGAACATACATATTTTAAAATTTGAAAATATAACCTTAACAAATTCAAATAAAAAAAAATAAAAAAATAGAAAACTATAAGTTCAAGGGGGATAACTCTGAAAAAAATGTATAAGGAGTTATGAATCTTGTCACATGAGATGTGGTTGATAATAAGGAACATATATTTAAAGTTTGAAATCAATACCTAAAGAAATAAAACAGTTGCAGTAAAAACAAACATTTTTTAAAGAAAACTCTAAGTTAAAGAGGAGATAATTCTGAAAAAAATGCATTCGGAGTTATGGACCATGTCACATGAGATGTGGTTGATAGAAAGGAACATATATTTAAAGTTTGAAGTTAATATCTTAAGAAATAACAAAGATACAGAAGAAAGTATTTTACTGCACAAAAACTTTAATCTGTGCACAAAAACTTCAATCAGTTCAAGGGGAGATAATTCTTAAAAAATGTGTTTGGAGTTATGGACCTTGTCACATGAGATGTGGTTGATAGTAAGGAACATATATTTAAAGTTTGAAGTTAATATCTTAAGAAATAACAAAGATATAGAAGAAAGTATTTTACTGCACAAAAACTTTAATCAGAAATGTGGACGCGGACGCCGACGCCGGGGCGAGTAGGAGAGCTCTACATTACTTCGTAAAGTCGAGCTAAAAATCTTACACCAGAGTGGATGAATGTTCTGTTTCATTCTTTGCTAAGTTTCATGTTTTGTTAGAGGTATTTTACACAGATTAAAACGTGACATCATTTCTTTTCCAAGATGGCATCATTTATCTTTTAAAATGGTGTCATTGACGATGAAATATAAAATTCATACTTTCATTAAATATTTTCATCAAATAATACCACATTTTACCATAAAGCATGAAAGTAAAATGACCTTTTAATACCCTACCTTTGGAAAATTCTTTTGGCATATTTATTGCAGATAGTTTATTTATTTATTAGAGTTAACGCCGTATCAACACAATTTAGGTCATTTCAGGGCGTCCAGCGCACCTAACCTAGCTTTCCTGGACCATTGTCTATAACCAGTACTCACCTACCCTTCCACAAGGCCAGAAACTCCTCCATATTATCTAATCAATGGAGGAAAATCGACATTATTGTCAAATTTTCATGGAAGGGTATAACCTCCCCGGGTGGGATTCAAACCCGCACCCCCTCGGGCACAAGTATCCAAATCCCGACGCGCTACCAACTGCGCTATAGACCTGGGTTCCCTTATTGCAGATAGTCACCTTACATGACAATGCCTGGAGAGGCTCAGATCTCTAGACCCAAGTAGTTAACCAGTATTGTACTTAGAACATATCTTGGTCTTGGTATAGTCCAACAGAATTAACCTGAGCTTGACCTTTATGCAAGAATATATTAAACTCAGTATTTACAGTCTATTTTTGTCTTCATTTGTAAATTGCGCTTTAGCGGAAGCTTTCGGCAAAATACAGGTACTGAACAATTAATATTGTTTTCATAAGAATAAATACTTGGAAACTGTGCCATAATATTACTGACATACTTGTTTCCCCAAAAATTCAACGTACAATAACATGCCACTTTTAATAAATTGATTAATAGTCACATCGGTTGTTATAAACACGTGTATTACCGTATACACACATACGGAAATTCACGATTTAATGTAAGTGAAGTGTGTAATTATTATAATTAGGTAGTTCAAGCTCAGGTCAATTCTGTTGAACAATAGCTAACAACTTCCGTTCTAAACAAAATCGATACCCACTTAAAAGAGACAATTAAATGTCACATATAATTTAACTCACTAAAGATATGTATAACTGACAGAGAAGACTATATAATCATATAGGAGATGAAATTATGTCATGTAATGATGTTATAATTTGTGTAAAATATGTCCAACAATACACAGATCTAATCATGAGAAACAGAATATCTAGTCAACTTGGGTGCAAAATCTTTTTAATTTCAGTTCATCAACTCAGAATGCAGTATTTTACATGCTGCTATGTTACTAGTAAAAATATGCTTTTTAGAGCTCTCTCAGTGAAATAATAATTGATCTTACACCATAGTTAACAAATATGCTCTATGTTGTGTTTTAATTGTCTCAAGTTATTTTTTGCAACCTATATGGGTTTGCATGCTAAGCGTAAGCACTGGCATTTTGCAGACAAAAAATGAAGATACTGGCAGGTCAAGTGGTACAGACTAAGACTGTCACAATCATTTAAAAAAACCTGGACTTGCAAATTGTTGCGAGTTGATTTTATTTTAGCTCGCAAAATGAAAACATCACTCACCTTTTTCAATATATTTTAGTAGCATACATAGAGACTATTCGTATATGCAATATAGACAATTATTGCGTTATTGTGGGATAGGCAAAGAATATTAAACTTGTTTTACAGTGCATATTTAATTGCATTATACCATCGACCTATCTGGTAGTTTCAATGCTGATTTTAGCCTCAGTAGTTTATACAGTTACATTTTGCAGTGATTTCAACTCGCAAAAATTTGCGAGTTAAAATAAAAGTCACTCGCAATTTTAAAAATCCACTCGCAT
Source organism: Mactra quadrangularis (assembly GCA_025267735.1). Classification (NCBI taxonomy): domain Eukaryota; kingdom Metazoa; phylum Mollusca; class Bivalvia; order Venerida; family Mactridae; genus Mactra; species Mactra quadrangularis. The sequence goes on along the minus strand of CM046309.1, from coordinate 35,877,547 downwards.
TTTGCGAGTATGCGAGTTTAAATTCGAGCCCTGGTCACAATAGTTCAAACTGCACACATTTGTTCCTACGCTCTTTTCACAAAGATTCTTAAGAAGATTTTTGTAAGTGTTTCACAAACAAAACATGATTCACATTAATGTGTGCCAATATGAGAATCTGTTTATATCTTCTTATTGTTTGATCAAATCAATAATGCAGATCTTAATCAATATTTTAGTTAAAATTTACCTAAATTATCTAATTCTAAAATCAAAAATATTTTAGTTTTATATAGTTGTACTTATAAGCAACTTAGAAAACATGAAGAATTAACAATCACTACTTTTCGGTTGGGCAATTATAAGTAAGGATACAAAGATCAAACACAATATATTTGTATTAAATTACAAACATTTGGTAGAACACAAGTCTACTGATCGAGGGTTCAATTCCTGGCCGGGGCATACTTTCGTGAAGCTTGGTAATGAAAATATATTATTGGCCATTCTCCTGCCTACCAATGATTTTAATTATGTAGGACAGTTGTCAGTCACTGAACAAAGTATGTGCTTAGTAGTTAGAGATTTAGCCTTTCCAGGAGGAGTGAGTATGTTGACTGATCACCGTTATATGGCCTATACAATGTGTTGCTACAGCGTAAAACTGGACAAATAGAAAACAAACAAACAAACATTTATTCTTAAAATGTGTCTGTGTTTAAATGCATCAACAATAAATAATTATATTTTTGAGTTTATGTGATTTAACCAGTGAGTTATAGACATGTATCCTTTAAGTGGCACAGTTTAGCAAAATAACTCTTTAAGTTTAAACAATATTGTTAGATAAAATCTTTAAAACACTTGAGATATCTCAGACCAAGTTGAGTCACTAACAATGGTTCTATCAGTTTTTTTCTTTCATCAAACATAGTAACAAATAAGGCTGCTGTGAGTATCTAAGTAATCGGATATTTGCAACTCAACTAGAAAACCAAGTACAAATATTCGGCACTTCCAAAAATTGTCGGATCGCAATCTATTGTTACAAAAAATGAAAACACTTTTCAGCTAAATTACCATCGAAAATGAGATACGCTATGCATGAAAACATAAATGTGTTTTGGGCACTGCGCATTTTCAGCACACGGGAAACCCCTCCTTTGAATCTCTATCATGACGCTGCAGACGGTTATGTTAAAAATGCAATAAAAGCTTATGTAATTCTTCACTTATTTTTGTTATATTAATTTATATTTTTATTCATACATATAAGTGTTGTATATATGGATTCCTGTAAGCTTTTTTATTAACCGATGTTTTGTGGTTCGATTCGTAAATTGTTCTACATGAATCGTCATATGCTCCTTGATCCGCCGCCCTAGTAACTAATGCAGCAGCCATGATGTTTTGTTATTATTTACAAGTCCTTTTTAGCTTAAGAATGGTCATCACTAAACTAAGGTCTTTGCACTCAAATGGGCAAACGTCTATAACTCACAGATAAATCCACATAAACTCCAAAAGAACTATTTGTTTGTCATGCATCCAAATGACAGAACCACAAAGAAAATGAGTAAAATACTTTTTATGAAGTAATACAAATGATTGATAATCATTTACTTATTTATGGTTTGCCAACCGAAAGTTAATCTGATTTCCGAAAGGATTTGAAGATGTTTTGAGCACGAAGTCTGAGTCAACACATAGGCTCAAAAATTTAATGCCACGTTGAATTCCTTACTCTTTATTTCACATGTTTGACTGTGTAAACTGTGACAAAATAAAATAAATGTTCTGTTTTGTTCAGTTATCAACTTATTCCTTCATTCTTTATGATCATACAATAGTTTTTAAGGGGCTTACCAAGACTACTGTATAAAACATACATTTTTCATTTCAAAATCAGATGATTTATGGTTATTGTTATAAGTCTGCACAATTGACACTTCAAGGAGTTCATTTACCGGTAAGTATCTTTTGTAAAACTCATAGAAATCACAAATTTCAATTATGATAAATTTACTTAAGAACCTCTATAAAAAAGCCTGCATAATTAAAACACAAAATAATGGTTAATACCTGAATGTACTTATGTAGAGATTTCAACAATTAAATTGTCCACAACATAAACCAGTAACACATCAACAAAGTTATGTTCCATTGTAACCATACTATACAGGACGTCATAGCAACCATTTATGCTTGTATAATAAATTATGTGAAAGCTTGCTGTGTGTTCCACTGTAGAACCTAAAATACAATGATGTACATGTATATAAAACATCTACAGAAGTGATAAATGCCTTAGTTGTCACATTATCTGTGGCTTTAAAATCACAGTAAACCAAGAAACCACTTTTATATGCACAAATACAGAGTATATAGACACATCATCCACTATTTGTTTGTTTATAAGTTAGAAAAAAAGATATTTATTCTCTCAGTTTACGAAAAATATTTCAAGTTTCTGAACACATTTCAACTTTAATTCAAACATTTAAATTTCAGACTCTGATAAAAACAATCAGTATGGAACATAACTAGAAAAACAGGTTAAGAGAAAAAATAACTGGTTAAAAACCGTCAGAAGTCGTATTGCAATATTAACCGGTATATCGGTTAACTGTTACACCCCTACTGTAAATTTTACTCCATGCTAAACTTGTGCACCACATTGGTTTATATCAATTTTCAAGTAAGAACTTTTATAAATTCACATATTTCATGAAATTTCTCCTGATATGACACTAAATAACCTTTCTTGTATGTTTATATATTTAAACTCTTAATTTGCTTGTTAATTTCAGAACCTATATTATTCACCAAAATTTGTTTCTCTTTGTTATTGTTATTCTGTATGTACATTGTAAATATCTGTGTGGACCATATTGAAAATTGGTTTACACCAAATATGTTATCCACAATAAATAAAGTCGTTATTATTATAATTATTATTATTATTTGAATCTTTCTAATTACATGACTACCAGGGCGCAAATTTAACAAAAATAGCACAAGCAAATTTATGCAAGTTGATGTTTTTCAACTCGCAAGATTAAAAAAGCACTCACTTTTTTTGCTAAGTTTTTTACTCCAGAAACAATGTCAGATTTTAAATTCTCCTAACTCATTTAGTAATAAAAAACTTGCAAACTTTTAACCTCGGGGAATAGTATTTTTCCGACACTCATTGTGAAATATAGCTATACAGGCAAGTAGAGCAGAAGATCGCACTATCTATTTTTCTGGCAGTTCAAATGCTGATTTTATCCAAATTAGTTCAGACCGTCATATTTCTGCCAAGATATCAACTCGCCAAAATTTGTGAGTTTAGATAAAAGTTACTCATAATTTTTAAAATCCATGTGTATTTAGCAAGTATGCAAGCTAAAATTCAAGCCCTGTATATACCCTGTAATAGCCATACAGTCAAAAAGACAATGTGCAAAATTGAAATGCCTGCATTTTCAATTGGGTGTTCACAATACACATGTGCAGGGCTGAACAAAACACTATTGTAACTCCATTTGAAAATAAAGGGAGTTACAATAGTGTTTTGTTCAGCCCTCAATACAAAACACAGTCATAATTAGGACTGCAATGATAGACCTTTTAATGTGGTTTAGGTTCAAAAGTTCAGACCCCCCCCCAAAACAAAAATAAAAAAATCCTGGATGCACCCCTGTGAATTCATCATGTTTATAAAATTCAGCATCTCACATCCCAAAGCCTCTGAAACCATGTGCATTGTAAATCTGTTTTGCTCTTTTTTTCTGAGTTGGTTCTATCTTTAATGGTTGAGACTATCTATGTTGTTTAAAAGCATGCTATGGGAAAGAATTACCACGAACATGGTTTTTGAGGTTTTTGAATGTCAACTACCAAATCTTATAAACGTGATGCATTCAAAATATTTGTTTTTATTTATTTATTTATTTATTGGAGTTAGCGCCCTGGCAACACAATTTTAGGTCATTTTACGGCATCCAGCGCACCTAACCTAGCTTTCCTGGACCATTGTCTATAACCAGTACTCACTACCAACTGCGCTATCGACCCGGGTTATTTGTTTTCATCACCAATCATACTTAATATATTATAAATAGTGGTCCTACACATACAAGCATTGACAATTTCAGAATTTTAGTAAATTTTCTTTGTCTCCTAACATAGATTGGCAGTGCACTGTATACATCCTTATACTATGCTGTTTGAAGTGGTTAATGAATTTATGTGGTTTGTAACCAATTAAATCCTTTTATACATGTATGTAACACAAGGTATATAGTCACATGATATATACAATGACAACAAATAAGGTGTGAGGTCGAGTCAATAAATACAAGATACAAGATACAAATATTTATTTCAAGTCGGTGCATATTATAACAATGTAACATTAGCTATGTATAGCTATTTACCGACAGAACCAGCCTATGACATAAAGTCAGGAACCTGGTATACTTAGATAGAGGAAGTAATATCACAAGCACTAGCATTTTACACAGTACCATTTCAACAATCTTGCATGATTGTTTAGGGATAGGCAAGCTTACAGCCTGTTGGGCAAACTCCTCGCAGCGGTTATTTCCCTTTATTAAATCAATAACCACTGCCACCACAAGTAAATTTGTCCCTCAGAGAGCCGAATATTTTTTGTTGATCTTTTCCGTTACACATCAATTTTTTCTACAAATTGAGTCTCTTTGTAGTAAATTATGATGTTCAAAGTACATAAAGATAAAAAAGTGCTAATTAATAATTTGTAAAAATAACAAGCGTGACGTAAGCACTATGAGAAGTTTGGGCATTCTATAAATAGATGGTATTACTAGCGTCATGTGATATTCGTGTTGGCAGTGATGAAGTAGCAAAGCGTGACGCATTCACTGTGAGGAGTTTGCCTGTTGGGTCCAAAATCTTAACAATGAACTAATGACTCACCATGGGTTTTAAGGGGAATAATAATACACAATAGAAATGGTTTATACCTGAAGGAGATTCCATAGACTAAGTTGTCCAACACATAAGTGACAGTAGTACATCAGCTATTATTCTATGGCAACCGTACTATCAAAGACAGTTCAGCATCAAACATGGTTTTATAATCAATTTGGTAAAAACTTGTTTGTCTATGTCACTGTAGTGCCTAAAACATCAAAGATACACATAAGTCTTTAAAGATTATAAATTTAAAAGGTTCCAAAGAATGGTAATGCTGACTTTATTTTGAAGGAAAAAGTACAACATTTCAAATAATAACAAGACCCAGGTATGTAAGAGTAGTTTCCCTTTGATTATTTCATATTGTGATTTTTAGGCCACAACAAATTGATCATATGTTCTATGGATTCGCTCGCACCTTAATTTTGACGGTTTTTAAAAAAAATATTTTTATTTCCTCGCTCGCTCATAAAAATTTGGTCAAACTGCTGTATAAAACAAGTGAATGAAGACTTACATATGTGACTCCTATTCGTGAATATGAGATTCTGAGAGAGAATATGACTATTATTTTTCAAACAATGCTAAGTATGCTTGTCGTTTCAACAAAATATTATGACTTCAAACTTTTTAAAGATAATTGTGTAAAAAAAAATTCAAGAAAATATGAATGGCCTTAATTACTAGTATGAATATGTTGATTCATTTAATATATGTTCAAGTTGAATTTTTTATTATTAAAAATGTACATGTGCTAGAATATTCAATCAGTAACCATGCTTGTTTGAGCTCTAAAAGATTTGACTTCCCCTTGAAATTTTGGTCGAACTTAGAGTCCTGATATTCACTATACAGTCTTAAAGAGTTCGTCAAAATGTCAAAATAGCACACTTATTTTGTCATCATAACAAAGGTTTGATTAATTAGATTAGTTGATTAGGTATAAATGGGAGACAATTGCACAGCTGATTAATAACTACAAACAGTACTGGCTTAAGCCCGGGAAGCAATTTCTACATTTTATGAGGCATGTCCATCAGAACCTGTCCATAGAGGACACCTGTCCACAAAGGACATTTTTGGATTTTCCCATGACTTTCCTTTGTTCACAGGTTAGACTGTATTACAAGTTAAGAAATTTAAGTAAAAAAAATCTCATTATCTCTCAGTTTCTACAATAGATTTGTGCAGCGTTCTTCTACATAACGAATATGACTTTCTCTATGCAAAATAAATATGACTTTTTTGCAGCAGTGAAAGATAAAACAACAATTTGATAGTTTTGACTGTAATTATTTAATTCAGAAGTATCTTTGTAATAGAAATTTATTTATTTATTGGAGTTAACGCTGTATCAACACAATTTAGGTCATTTCATGGCGTCCAGCGCACATAACCTAACTTTCCTGGACCATTGTCTATAACCAGTACTCACCTACCCATCCACAAGGCCGGAAACTTCTCCATATTATCTAACCAATGGAGGAAAATCGACATTATTGTCAAATTTTCATGGAAGGGTATAACCTCCCCAGGTGGGATTCAAACCCAGACCCCCTCGGGCATGAGTATCCAAATCCCGACGCGCTACCAACTGCGCTATCAACCCGGGTGTAATAGAAACTGTTTCAAAGTAAAATAAAAATGTGGCTTAACATATATGTATTATATTTTACAGTATCAACCTTAAGTCAAACTAAGTATTGAGAATTCTGATGTATGTAAATGTGTATGAAAATGCCCTAATTCATATTTGCTCAGTCTTCTAAAATTTACAGTATATCCATGAATATCATTTCATATTTTATGTCTTTATAACTAGAAAAAAATATTTATATATATCTACTCTTTATGAAATAATTATTTTTTTAAAGAAAGGAATTTCATTCTTGCCGAGGTCATATTTGGACAGTGTTGGTTACATAATGAATATGATTATCGATATGGAAATATGACTAAGAATATATGAATTACAATCAAAGATTTAAAAGAATTTAACATAATGTTGATAAAGTATTTCTTTAAACCCCAAAATGTAATTTTAATATAAAATGCCACTCATTATAGATTTAAATTATTCTATCTCTTTAATTAGTTATAACCCTAATCATATTGAACCCGTTTCTAAAAATACCAGATTTCCATGAAAATAACTTAAAAACATAGTATAAAATCACTATATTTTATATTTTTGAAATTCAACTTAACGATGTGCAAGTAAGCATTGCAAAAACATCCAAGACCTTGGCTATTATATGTTTATGTAGACCTCACATGACTTGTATGATAAATTATCTTTAGACACAAGTCAGAAAATCTCATATTTTCACAGTTTCTTATATCAAGCGTGGACAGCAATGTTCAATACTATGAATATGACTAGAGTTTTGAATAATGACTTCATACGAATTTAATTATTTTCATGTTCCATTTGTTCTGTTTCTTAAAATACAACATATCCAAATATATTGACTTTATAATGTTATATAAAATACAAAATAATAGACCTACAACAGTACTGTAGTATTTTTACAATTTTTACAAACTGAAAGTTAAATTCCTTGAATATATATTTCATCTTGTATCATGTTTTACTATTAAAAAAAGATTTCCTGCTAGCTTGTTTGTTTGTTTGTTGGGTTTAATGCTGTAGCAACACATTGAATAGGTCATATAACTGTGGTCAGTCAACCTACTCAGTTCTCCTGGAAAGGCTAAATCTCTGGATAAAGCTGTTAACCATCTACTAAGCACATACTTTCGTCAGTGACTGACAACTGCCCTATATAATTAAAAATCATTGGTTAGGAGGGAGAATGGCTGTAGAAAATAATTTCAAGACCAAGCTCCACGAAAGTATGCCCCGCCCGGGAATCCAACGCACGACCCTTTGATCAGTTGAGCTAGCTGGGCGGCTTCCCAGCTAGCTAAATATTCTTACATCACTAGGCATTAATTTATTTTAATTTGTAATTAATGTCTTACCCAAAGTCATATTTGCATATGTTTTCTAAAAATTAGCTTATTCATTGACAGATAAAAAATATCTTATCATAAGCCAAGAAATGAATATCATATTTGTCATTACATTTGTACTACATAATCTATGATTATCTAACAGCCATTTCACCATTAAACCACCATTAACTCAAATTTGTGGACTTATTAGAAGGATTTACTATAAAAAAATCCCTAATATAAGAACGGTCTGCCAATATTGAAAAGAACGAACAACATCTAATAAAGTTCGGTTTTAACTCAATAGAAAACAAGTACATGTAGTTAATGCGACCAAGAAAATAGTGCAACAGATAAATATATATACTTTAAAAGGAAGATGATATGAAAAAAAAATCTAATTTAAGCAAATACTTTAAATTATGATATTTAATGTTAGTTTACATCCATCAAACCTTATTTCAACTGAGTATGAAGAATTTTTTTGTATTATTACACATTAGTATCTGCCACACAATTTTCTGCAAACAAACACACTACTGCCAACTTATACACTACCGCATACTTGTTGTTATTATATATAAGAATTCTTGTTTTTATTGTTCATGTGTTTAAAAAACCTTCTAATAAGAACAATTTAATAAAAATACATAAATCATATTTAGCTTGAACTTGCATCATAGAAATCAATGATCATTTTTTCACAAACTTTCATCAGTCCTCCTTTAGGAAAGAATGGTATACGTATACATTAGAATTGCTTTGTTCACAAAATTCCTTCCAACAGCACTTTCAGTACTATGATTATTATGAGCCACCATTTTCAATAACCAGAGGATTCAATTTGAGAATACTATTTTTAGTGAGAATAATATTTTTATTTTATTTACTATCTACAGTACCCACCAAAAGTTTGGAGACATTTTCATTTTAAAAGCATACTACATAGGTGTTATAAAAAAATTGATAATAATTTATTTTTAAATGCTGTTTAGTTTAGCTTATTTATTTTGTTATGGTACTATTTGTAGTTGAGGCTACTTGAGAAGCTTACAAACTAAGTTATAGAAAAGACTTACATTGATGATGGTTTTGGAGACTATGTGATAACAGATGCTGAATCTTACATGTATATAATATGATACATTTACCAAATCTGTTTTCATTTCATCACCAACCATATTGAACATATAAAAAATAATGGTTCTACCAAAAAACAATCTTTGATATAAAAGAAATTTGCTTAATTTCTTTTGTCTCCAAACTTTTGGTGGGTACTGTAAATTTAATAGTATAATGATGTCGTAAATAAAGTTATATTTGCATCAGCTATAGTAAGATTTCTTTCACCTTACGAAGGTCACGGCGCTTACCTTTGTAAATATGGGCTAAACCATTATAAAATAGGTTGTTCGGAAGGTTTATTCTCCGATGATTTATTCCCCTTGGTCAATGTTTAATTGTTATCAAATTTATAATGTAGCAATTATCGAAAGACGGCTTAGCACAGTGGATACAGCTGCGTCTAAAATAACGTTTTTGACACAGTGGTCGGCGGTTCAAATCCTATGCTGGTTTCAATTTTTTTCATTGGATATTTTAAATGTTGTTTTTTTCATTTTATTTCACCGAAATTTAATCGCATAATCATTTCGTTACAATATTAAACTAATACAACAACTCAGCAATCGTCTTCATTCTCATATACACTCTTTGTGTGCACGAGATTCACGAGGGAGAAAAACTTGGATAATTTATATAATACTGACACCATATTATAAATAAGATGAAAAAAATGTAGCAAGGTTTTAGTCTGAAAAAATATTATGCTACTGGGATTTGAACCTTAAACCTTGAGGTCTGACGGCCGACGCGTTACCACTGGGCTAAGGATATCAGTTAGTGAGATGCGTCAAAGTAATTGTAATTAACGCTTGCTAGTATTGTATTGCACACCTGTTCACCGCATTCGGATCTTCTTCATGAATATTCAATGCACTTTGACCTTCGTAAGGTGAAAGAAATCTTACTATATCTACCATAGATATAATTTTACAATGTTAGCCTATGGCTAACGTTGCAATATTCTAAACAAAAAAATGTATGTTACAAAAAAATATTTGATTGGATAATAAATTAATGTTTGATAAAACTATTTGTGTTGGAAAAAAAAATTGTTTATAAAAATCTTTATGTGCGAAAAAAATATATGTGATATAATTAGCATAAACTAAGCAAAAATCAACCAAAACATATTCATATTTGTGTTGTTATAAGCAACATTTCTTAGCAAATATTACATTAAAAAAAACAATATCAATATTTCTAACTGCAGGTATATGTACATCAAATGTATATCAATTTTTAGGAAGGTAAATTTAACATTAGGAATTAAAATACATGACCTCAGACATAGAGATTCATTTGAAACATTATTATTGGCTTACTGAATCTCAAATTCACAAATAGTCATATTTGCTGTTTAGTCACGGTTTTAAACATTTTAATTAAATACTACAACGTAAAAAACAGCTTGCAAGTCTATGAGCCACAAAATGTGGCGCACACTTGTTTTATAATTTTGAATTTACCCAAGACAGTAATAACTCCCTCTTTAATGCAATTACTACAATTTGCTTATAGAATATTTCTTAGAATGAAAATTGATTCCACTAACATAAAACTAAACTTAAATCCATGCAGAAACCATAAAAATGTTGATTTTGACATGTTTTACAATATTTTACATAATAGTCCGGCCAACACCAAGGATGACCTTGCACGAGATGATGTAGAAAATGTTATTCAATTTATTGGTAGACATGGTCTTACTGATTCCAAATCCGATTGATGCCACTTTGTCATCCTTGGGCAACTCCCAGAATCCAAGATGGCGACCAAGATGGCGGCTAGAGGCTAAATTATACATGCAAAATGTATTTTTACACATTATGGTCTTAAACTGAAGGACAAAAGTGATTTCAACATTTACAGATCGAGTTGGTTAAATTTTGTTATTCTTATACAAACTTTTAAATTCAAAATGGCGGTCAAAATGGCGGCCAAAATGGCGGGTAAAGGCTATTTTCCCTGTATCTAAAGAACAAACTGGTAGAAAGAGACTGAGTGCTGTAGAAATTTATTTACTTATAGAATAGTTCATGTTATTAAAGAAACCGATTGATTTCACTTAGTTATAACTTATTATTAACAATTATAAATCCAAAATGGCGGCTAAAATGGCCGATATAATCTAATAGTTCAGTATATAATATACGAGTACATACATGGACGGAAACAAACACATTTGGGTTTAAGTTTCAATGTTTGTTATATGATTTTTTGAATCTTTATAAACTCTCAAGTTTGTAAAACTAGTTAATCCCACCTGATAATCTAGCAACTCAAGATTCAAGGTGGGGTCAAAGATCACGATTACAAAGCAAATTCAACCAGTTCTATTTTTTAGCAATAATGTATTGTAAATAATGAAAGCCACTATATGAAGATATTTTTCATTAACAGTTTACTTGAAAACTGTTTAGTAACCATGAAGTTATTAAATTATAACATACATTAAAGACACAATTAACAGTTTAAACCGTTCTGCTTTCTAAATCTGAGTTTGACAAAATGTCAAATTCTTAAAAAAGTGGGGGTACTTTTATAAGAGCACACTATATTCAGTTATATGGTGATGTTGAATATACCTAATCCAAAATAGTTAAAAAGCATAATTATGCAATTCTGAGTAAGTTTTTTTCTCTAATAAGACTTCATCTTTAAAATACTCTGATCAAAACAAATGTTTCAAGTATTGACAACCAAATTCTACTTTCGGTTTCGATCTACTTTCACTTTGAAATAAACAAATGACATGAACATATCTAAGCAATATTTGCATATATTAAAAAATCTTGTTCATAAGAGGTGATTGAAATAGAAAAATGTCTGTTTTCTTTGCAGTAAAAAACAAAAGTTACTTTTGATATAGGGGCTTGAAGTGTTTTCATAATGGCCTAGTTATTTGGCTGAAAACAGTCATATTAGCCTTCGCCTGTGGCCTCGGTTTATAATGACCGTCTTCAGCCGAATACAAGCCGTTATGGAAACACTAAATTCACAATTGTCGCAGATAGGGTCCCAATAAAAAACGCTCAGATTGTACCAACATCCAAAATGGCGGCATTTTTGTGGAAGAAAAAAAGACGGCCTTCATGAGAAAACACGGTCACGATGAGATTCGGAAGCAATCAAAATGCCTGAATCTCATAAAAGCCGAGGTTTAAATGAAATGAAAATTTGATAAATAATTTGAGGGTTGCCCGCAAGATACTAGGTCTTCAACGCAATGTACTTATTACAGTCTTGCTGGCAACCCTCGAATTGTGATGGACAAACTAATTTAATTTCCAAAATATAAGCCATTTAAATAAAGAAAAACGGGAAAATAAAATTGGGTTAATATACAATTTACAGTAGACAATTTATTTTAGGATTATTATAAAGTGCTATCGTTTTGTTTAAGATTGCAATATGTGTGGATATTTGAAAAGCTTATAATCCTTTTAGTTGAAATATTTCGATGGAGTGAAAATAAACTGAAACATGTCAATAGTAAAATAAGCATGTGCCAAAAAACGAGGAAGAAACTAATTGACAAAGCTCTATCAATATCATTACACAAACAATGATACAGTCTGACTTGACTAAACTTGATTTAATTAGAATATGTGCTTAAATGTTTAAGTTTGCATCTGTCTAATAATATTACATGACGATAGCACAATTTCTCTGGTCGTTTTGTATGTTGATTACAACATGTTCAAGTGACGACACAAATTATTGTTGACAGAGTATTTTGAACTCAACACTCTAAGCATATGCAATGGTAAACTAAACATATTAATAATTATTACCTTTAGAAAGTATCCAAGAGGGTACTAGCTTATGGCCAAAAGATATCACAAATGTCTTCACTTTTGATGTAGGATATGTGAACTAGCTTTAAAAGCATATTTTACACCCATGCTAATAGTGTACCTTCTTTACATTGCCAAAAACTGACTGACTTGTAACATTACATTTTGGACGAATGTCAGTTGACCACATTGTTATAGTGTCACTCCAACAAAATACATATCTCAAAAGAGTATCAGCACACCAATGTCGTCAGATATTTTTGGTGCTCAGCAAATTGCAGCATAAGTGATCATTTGTTGAACAATTTTGTTGTCTGTGCTTCTCGTACTAAGTCTTAAAGGTTTATGCGATTAAACATATATGTAATGTTACCGAAAAAATGAAGAATCACAATGTATTACAATGCATCGTCTATAATGTTTGGAGTGGAACATATGTAAATATTACATACGAGATCGACAAGTTGTCTCAACGTACCATCCTTCTTTGGGGGAGTCTTTGCAGTTGATAGTGAATATACTCCAAATGTGTTTAGTAATCAGACATGTTTAAACTTTTGGCACTTATGCATCAGATCTCAAGATATTTAGTGTTAAGTGAAACAATACATTTTAAATTTTCTACTTTGCCATGTTTTGTAATTAATGAATCCCTTAAAACAACCATCTTGCACAGTGTAACACTATTTGCTAAATCATGAGCTAGACACTGGGTTCAAATAGCAGTGTATACGCTTATAATAAGAATTGGCATCTACGCCACGTAATTTCTCTCAATCCTTGTAAATAAAATCAAATTCTACTACACACTTTTGATGGAAATGTGCTTTTGTTATTTCTCCATTTTTTATCAATGGCCAGAGTCATTTACAATGAAATAAAGAACATTCAGTTGTGATATCTGATGTCTAGATCGGACTTGAAATGATCCTATTGCAATTTCTCTTATTTACTATCAAAATGTGTTACAATGTCAACAGAATTCTATCGATTGCTTTGGCATAAATATACTCTTGAAAGATAATAGAACATGCACACAATACTTACAATGTCATTAGTTCTTTTTCCTTTTTATAACCTCCTCTAAATACATATTGATTATTATTGAAGTGGCAATCATATTGGGAAAGTGGTCGCTATTCTAAGTATATCACAACATTTGTTGTTCAATGAATTAAATATTATCAGAATAGTGTCTCTAAATTGCCATCTTAGAAACAACTTGCTTCCAGAGTCAACTGACAAGCTAACAAGTATCAACGATTTGATATTCGCAAGACCAAGAGATATAAAAACCTAAACATAATGCTGATAAGGATGGATTTATTATACATTAATCAGCTTTCATCCGCCATTTTGTCCGCCATCTTGAATTTTGTGAGTTGCCTTAGAGTGCCGAAGTGGCATCATCCAGTTTCGTAAACTACGATGTTTTAGCTTCAGGAAAATGCAATAACATTTTTACATCCTTCCATGCACGGTTCAATTGATTTGTGTAGTTCATATACCGGACTAATATATACCTGACAGTTAGTTATTTACACCATTCTAGCCGCCATCTTGGATTTTGGAAATTGCCCAATGATGCCAGTGTGGCTTCGACCAGTTTTATAAACTAAACTCAAGAGTTATTACTTCAAAAGTGCATTAAAACTCTTTTGAAATGCCTCTATGTACAATTCTGCTCATTAGGGTTGATATTCCCGACAAATGTAGCTTTTATCCGCCATTTTGTTCGCCATCTTGGATTGAATAATAAACGAGGGATACCAAAATTGCATGAATTAAAATAGCAGATAATGTTAGACTAATTTCAACTATTTAAATGATCAGACTGTGGTAAAGATGGATTTATTATACAATAATCAGCTTTCATCCGCCATTTTGTCCGCCATCTTGAATTTTGGGAGTTGCCCAAGAGTGCCGAAGTGGCATCATCCAGTTTCGTAAACTACAATGTCTTAGCTTCAAGAAAATGCAAAAACATTTTCTACATCATTCCATGCACGGTTCAGTCGATTTTTGTAGTTTATATACCGGACTATAAGTCTCTTCTATATTGACAACCCATTATGAACACAACCTAACTCAACCCATGGACAACTGGACCCAAAGTTAAGACAACTCTATAATCTGCAAGAGACAACTAACCTGTGTACAACTCAATCTATATATCAACAAGAAATGTAATGTGGAAACCACATTAAAGCCGGATTAAAAAATTTTACACAAACATTTCAAAGGGAAATAATCCATATTAAAGCCAGATAGAGTTTTGTTTACTTTCTAATTCTGTTCATCACATAGTATGATGTCATTGTATGAAGTTTCGTCAAGATGTGACAATAAATGGCAGAAATATATGCTAAATTGAAAACTTTTACGCATATGTTAACAAAACCAGACGCCCACTCGACCGCCTACCCGCGTTTCGCCAATCTTTTAGTGAAATTTTTTCGTTAAAAAGTCCAGGGGCCCCAAAACCAAAAGGGAACATCCTTGACACATGGGCTACTCTTACATAAAATTTGGTGAATCTAGGTACAGTCATTGTTGAGTTATTGTACTGACAAGGTCTTCATATTTTAAGTCCCAGTGACCTTGACCTTTGACCCTGGGGTCTCAAAATCAAAAGGGAACCTCCTCTACCCAAGGGCTATCTACACATAAAATTTGAGGAACCTAGGTACATCCTTTCTTGAGTTATCATTTGGACAAGCAATTGTCCACGGACAGACAGACAGACATCATCATAACATAATACGTCTATTTTCTCAAAATGGGCATATAAAAATTAATCCCTGTGTAATAATTACATTTGAGTTTTGACGATATACTCAAATCAGTATCGAGCATAATAATACTACATTCATAGTCAATGTAATGAATCATCAGACCGGGGTCAAACTTTACGCACAATATTGATTGTTATTGAAGCTATTACATAAACAGTAAAAAATGTAATTCCCAACCAGATACATTTGTTAATTAATACAGAAATGTGGATAAAAATGTTCCCTTTTTTTGGTAAATAGTTACACACAGCTTTTTACCTTTATAGTAGTACTGTATAGCTATACTAAAAGGAGATAATTCATAGAGTCAAAATTTGCATTAGACAAACTACGAGTATTACTAAACAATAATTGAACTTGGCAAACAAACGAATCTCAGTATATATTTATTGGGTTTAAATAATAAACTTAGTGTATGGTTCACGAAGCTAGCCGAGCATTGCAAACAATCACAAACAAATATGCATATAGGGGAGTTTCAACCTTGTTTAGAAAAAATGAATAAAATGATAACTTACTTACATTGATACAGTGATGATTTCAAACTGTTGTGATAATCAGGTTACACTTGTTTCATACTGAAAAAATAAATAAGGTCAATTATTAGTAATGTATCACCTAACAACAATGAGTATGTTACAGGCAATTTGTAAATTAAGGCAATTTGTAAAATGCCTAAAAATTCAGGCATTATGTAAATTGCCTAAATGAGTCAGGCATTTTGTAAAATGCCTCAAAATATCTAGGCGTTTTACAATTTGACTGAAATTTCAAGGGATTTTTTTTACAAATTGCCTGAAAGTGTCAAGGAAATATATTTGAAATGATATATAAATATATATAAATTTTGATGCATATAAAGGGTTGAACATTATTTTCATCCAAATAATAATGGCTAGTATTGGAAACGTTCACGATCAAGTCTAACAACAACTTCTTTTCTGATATTACAGGCAGTCTATATGATGTATTGTTCTGTTTTGATGAAAAAAATTAATTATCATCAACCGTATTTTCTTATAAATTGTATAAGTTCAAAGAAAGAGTAGTTTTATTTAGCATAAATATGAAACTGTCTTCATCAGATGCAGATTAACCTAGTCCTAAGCTCTTACGTAGGCACAAAACCTTTCAGCCTAACACTGTTACTGTTGAACATTATAAATCTTATATGATATATTATCTTGTCTTATTTTTTTAACGTCGCATTCAACACATATATAGGTCATATACACGACGGCCAGCTCTTTCCACTATAGGTTTCCTGGATACTTTTTCTATCACCAGTACTAGCTTACCCTACTACGAGGCCAACAACTCATGTACAGGGTATGACCTGCCGCGACCAGTTTCAAACCCGCAATCTTCGGATTCGAAGTCAGACATGCTAACCACTACACCACGGCCGCGGCTATATGATACATTGATAACATAACTATTTCTTGGAATAAGTAGACACAATACACAGTTAAATTGCTACAAAATCGCAAAACGTTATGTCAAGTCTACAATTTTGAATCAGAAGGAGCTACAACGTGCTGTGAACGTAAAAATACAACATTTTGCAAGTTAAAATTCTTATTTGATGATTTTTTCGCTTTTGATAACTTGTTCAATGGCTGCTGAATGTGATTCAGATTACAGTAGACAACCTTTTGTGGTCAACAAAGGAAGAAATGACCCTATGGAGTATTCAAATACTATTTGGATAAAAAGGAATGAAATCCTCAAACCTCATGACCATAAACTACATTTAGGCAATGTGTAAAATATTGAGCTATTTTTCAGGCATTTCGTAAATTGCCTAGAAATTTTAGTCATTTTACAAAATGCCTAAAATGGCCAGGCAATTTACAAAATGCCTAAAAATTTCAGGCATTTTACAAATTGCCTAAATTTATGAATTGCCTGTTACATATACATAGAACATGCTGTCAACTAGAACTCTAGCTATTTTACGTATATAGTAATTATAGAACGGAAAATATCAGAACATTTTTTGGCTGAACACATTGGTGATAGTCGGCATACTGACAATTCGGCAGCACATCCATACATAGTGAAGGCCCATAATCTATATGAAAATTACACTATTTATGAACAGCAAAATAATTTAAAGAATCAATTGGTACAATTTCAGTCAAGGCCAAAATATTTCAAATGACAACATCAAAGTCATGCTATAACAAAGCAGATATGCTTTGGCAGTTGCAACCATCATACAACACATGCTGCAATCAGTGAGATTCTATCATATATTTTATCCGATTTCAATAAGATTGAAATACAACTAGTATACTTTGACAGTGAGCCAGCTAGAGCCCTACACATCCCTCAAATAGAATTAAAATAAGTCTTGCAGACAAAATATTTTGTTTGTTTTGTTGGGTTTAACGCCGTAGCAACACATTTTATAGGTCATATAATAATTTCATGACCAAACTCCACGAAAGTATGCCCCGCCCGGGAATCGAACCCACGACCCCTCAATCAGTAGACTTGCGTGCTACCAACTGAGCTAGCCGGGCGGTTGCACAAAATATTTTGGGGTAGTACTTATTGTTATTGTTCACCCCATTCCCTCCTAATGGTCATTAATTGTACCAACAAAATTTTGTTTTGAAATCTATCCTTAAAAAAATACTGTCTTATAGCTTTTTTCTGATAATGCATAACAAGGAAACCAACTAGCTTTAATAATAAGTTGATCAACACAAGATTTATGCAAGTTCAAACAACACAACGAAACCTCTTTGAACGAACACAACGAGAGACTAAAAAAAGTACCTATTTTCTCTCTTCAACTAACAAGATACATTTGTATCATGATGAATAATACACAGCCCTCCAAAAGTTCCTTCACACATTCACAATTTACATTGTACTCTGTGGAGTTTTAAAAAGTTGTAAAAGCAAATCAATGATAAATGAATTTTCATTTTGCTTTCGGAATTAATACACTTTAGTTTTAAATGTGAAATACAAAAAATAGCTCAAACTTAATATTGGTTTATTGTGGTACGTAGACCATAGTTTTGGAGGCTGATAAATAACTTTTGCTGCAACTCGGAAATGAAATGTACCCATAGAAATATTGTTTTCCATGGTATGAATTATGAACTAAATAGACAATGATATAATAATTCTGCAATCTTGAACTTGGCATTTGTACTGTGAAGAAACTTTTGGAGGGGAGTGTCAATAAATGCTAACAAATAAAAAAAATATCCAAGTCGAATACTGTCTATTACATAATGATGAATTTGTATTCAAAAGGCTGGTAGTTGGCTTAATTACTCAGATTAAACATCATGAAAGATGATAATTATATAATTCAAATGCATTGCAAATCCTCTTTCATGACTTCAACTGAGGTACTGCTAAACAGTGACCACCGAAATGATATAAAATTTGTAGTATAAGCATTGTTTGTAATACAATCAAAATGTTACTTAAACTTTACAAGACAAGGTAATTTTTTGGAAGAGATGTTTATCTTTAAATTTTCATACCCTTTTCACAGCACTTTACTTTCGGTTACCCTAATGACCAAATAAGGAACTCAAATTTATGGTTTTTTTTTTGTGATGGTGAAAGTTTGTTTGTTACTGCAGAGGAAAACCCAAATACTAGGGCTCTATATCGGTCAGAATGATCGATACGATAGTCGTATCGATACAAAATGATCGATATTCGATATATCATATGATATTTTTATAATAAATATACTTTTTTTCAAACTGCAAAACAGTAATATGTTATTAATTTATTTTGATTGTTGTAACACCATACTACTAAATGCACTGTATTTTAAATGTTTAAGTCTTTGACGTTGGCATTTTTAAGAAATATCATTGCATCTAGTGAGTCTCATTCTCGTACCAAGAGGTTATCTTCTCAAACTTACTCGAGAATCTTGATAGCCTCTGGGTATGTGAATGCCTGAGTCTGTGTCTAGTAGGGGTGTAACGGTTAACCGATATACCGGTTAATATTGCAATACGATTTCTAACGGTTTTTAACCGGTTCGTTTTTCCTTGAACCGGTTTTTAAAGTTATATGTCACACTGTTTGTTTTATCATAGTCTGAAAGTTGAATGTTTAAATAAATGTAAAAATGTATTAAAACTTGCAATAATCTTATTGTGCTTGAAAAGTTTAAACATTTAGTCAATTGAGAGAATTTTTTTTTTCAAAAGTCCGTTTTAAAACATGCATTTTTCTAGTAATTCAAATATTTGAATAAGAGATTGTTTGAAAAATACACAAATGTATGTATACATGTTGTGCTGATCCAATTAGGATGATGAACATGCATAATAATTCAAGATTTGCATGTCTACGCAAAAACCGGTTCGTATTGCAATATATTGCAATACAGGTTTTGTATATTGCAATATATTGCAATTCGGTTTTTACCGTATTGTTACACCCCTAGTGTCTAGACATAATCTGTCTGCTGACAAGGTGACATGCACGGCCAAGTGTTTTGTATTGCCACCTTAGTTTACAACATTCGTGCAGCATATAGACTAGTACACTCTGGTCCGTCCATTTTATGTACAATAACCCTAAACTTTTATTTCTCGGAGGCAGCATATTCTAGGACAAATATAATGTTTCAGACGAGTTTTTGTGACACGAAAAGTCTGTGTATTAACATCAACATTGACCGAGTGCTTTTGATAATCGATCGTATATGTACTTGTGTGCAGGATTTACATGAAATTAAATAATTTTGTTGATGTTTGGTTTTAGTTAGATTTATCTCCAGTAATTCATATTTATACGAAACTAAACAAATATCGGCAAAAGGAAAAGCATACTCTTTCAGAACTTCAGCTATTAACAAGAATGTCGCTTCTAGTCATTCAAGTTCTCTTTACATTGCAGATCTATCCGAACAAATCCAAAAGACTTCTAGCTCCCAAAATTGACCTGTATTTTAAATACTGATCGTTTACGGTTCCCTGACTAATTGCAAACAAAAGTACATATAATGGATATTCAAACCGCAACAGTTACTTCCCTTTGATAGAAAAAGGACATAACATGGCGTATCCGGTGTAAGACATTTGCTTAAAGGAATGTCAAATTATGATATTGTTCGTCCACATATTATTACATACCGAATTGGAAGCAGTAGAATGTTGATTTGGCGATGCAAAATATCATATTATTTGCAGACCATGGATTTTATTTGTATGACCGTTATTGATCGATATTTTGTTCGATACGGAAACGTTCGATCCGATATATCTATCGAACCTACAATACCGGTATTCAATATAAATCGTATACCGGTGTAGAGCCCTACCAAATACCCTATTTGAATTCCTGGGCCCCATTTCACTAACACTCTCATAACTTAAATTGATTTAAGTGTGTTTAAACTATTCTGACCTTAACTGTGGGTATCTTATAAAACAATTTAAGTCGATTTCATGAAGCCTTTCTTAGTTAAGTATGAATTTTGAGATGATATATAAGCGTCCCAAACTTAAACCAACACATTTACCGTGTAGTGTTAAACGTCCCACATACAATATTGGCAGTCTCTATAGCGTACGCGGTTAAGTTGTTGGGTTTGAAATCTCATGTTTTATTTGACTTACATTCAAATCTTGACAGTTACTTAATTTTTTAACTTTTTAAGTCAATTCTTTTTTATTTTCATCAATCAATTTTTCAACTTTTTTATGCATAATATTTATCTTACTTTTGATTCCAAGATACTATCTAGGTAGAGTTTTAAGAATATTTTCCGAAATAACACCATTGTGCATACACAATGATTCTGTAAAAATTGATAAGTAAATATATGCAGGTGGACAGCAGGGTTTGGCTTAGCGGTGTCAAACGAAATCTTAAATGTATGTGATAACAGTCCCCTTTGCAAAAATATTTGGTTCACAATCTGACTAAATGTGGGAAAATGTAGCAGTTACTTTAGTGACACAATATCACTGCTTGAGTTGTAGTGTACGGGTGGGTCAGTCATTGTCTGTTTGGAAGGGTGTTGACAATTTCTATATTGAAGGGGTTTGAAAATCGCTTATCTGTTTCACTGTATGCTTCCAATTGAATTTATCTAACTGTCTTTCAAAAGGTTCAACATTTACTGATTGCATGAACAGTGGGCGTGTTGCCTAACGATTTTCGCTACATATCGCTATGAAAAAGCACTTTCTTGTAGTGATTCATCTTACGAAACGGCTAGTTATTTACGTCACAAACCAAGATGGCGGCCTTTGCCGAGTAAAACTTTTGGGCTTATTGCAATTGTTTTCCGGGCGATTTCAAACTAAATAAGGCTTTAACAAGTATAAAATCACTGCAAAAACATATGTTTATAATATACAAATAACAATTAATTTCAATTCATCTATAGGCAGTCAAACATAAAAACCAAATTGTCGGCAAACAGGAAGTCACATTATAGCGGAGGCAGCCATTTTGATTTGTTAAAGTGCTTTCGAGTAGTGAAGAATTTTTTTGCCAGCTTTCGCTACGTAGCGAACTGAAGCCATATCTTGTAGCAAGCCGTTCCTAGTATATTGCTTCGTAGCGATACCTCATGCCATGCAAGAGGATGGTGGTAAGACACTTTGAATAGTAACTTTTTAGAGTAGTTGAGTTTCATAACTTACATCTGAAGATAGTAAACCATTTATATTACACTTTTTGTTAACAAAATCTACATGCTATGAGTTCTGAATAAAGACATTATGAATGTATTTAACATACTAAATACATCATGCCTCCCTTACAATAAATGCTATATATACATGTAAATATTTGAGCAAATAAGGTAACGAAATTCATTTTTTGTTGTTTACATATATTTATATTTAGGGAACAATGAATAAATTAACTAAATGCTTGATTGTAATTTGTTATATTACAATAAAAATGATAATAAAACGTTCCACTTCGACGCAATTTGTATCATATCAAATTTATGATTAATGGAAATATTATTTTCAATTGTTTTTATCTAACTCAGCTTAGAGCCTCACCCTCTATAACAGCCTAGTCAATTGTGCCCTGTAAATAGTTTTAACCCTGTACATAAATACAAGCTCCATATGAAGCATTTTATATCTTAAAATTGGTAACAGGATGACTGTCTCATCCCCCATGTTATGTCATAATTACAGTCTATGAAGACTCCTGACCTTACGTGGAAGAAGATCCATTATTGGACATCAATTTATATTATATTTCTGTTGGGATGACTGTCTCCTCTAAAAGCTTAACAGAATGACAATATATGTACTGTTTGTTTATTCTGTTTTAATACATGTATGTCAGTTTTATCTTAATTGTTTATACAAAATTTGTACATAATTATATAGAAATTGATGTCATCAACACTTAAAGTTGTGCAGGAATTGTCATACTCGGTATTTTAGATGAGGGACAGAATAAGTTCAACGAAATGAAATGGACCGTAGAAGATGAATATCTGAAACTCTGATATATTTTATTTTCTGACATACTTTCTATATCACAGTAGGTGTCCCTTCATCGGAATTCACATCACCTATAGGGACTCTACAGCCTGTCAAACATAAATCTGACAAACGTTAACCATTTGTTCTGTTTAATCTATCCGTTCACTGGATTAAATTATTACCCTCAACTTAGACTTTTTAATAATGGATAGAATTGTAAAATGTTTAAAATGTTTGTAAAATGTCTGCACACCTTTTCACAAAATTAACACGCTTGCCAAAAAAAAGTTATCCTACAAATTTTGATTATCTTAGGTAATTCTCTTTCAGACATAATAGATTTATACACTGTAGCCAGAAACTGTTTATTTTCTTAAACTTGTACCTGAAAACCAATTCCAGAGATTAAACCTTTTCAGGACCTAAACAATGTGTTGCTATGGCATTAACAAACCAGATCCATCTCTTTCAAGAGGTTTGTAGATGATTCACAAATAACACAAGTGTTAGGTCGAAATTCGTAATCAAATACTTTAATTGATAAATAATTATAAATGCTGGAAACAGATATCACCATATTAAAGACACCATTGATTTGGCAAATATTAATAAAAGTAAATGTAAAAGTCTTACCATGTTTTCTTCTCTGTAATCGTGCTGGTCCAAGCAAACTGGTATCCCAATTCCTTCTTTCAAGTCATATAATGAATGGATTATATTCCTTCAAAATATTGTACACTGCTTGAAATGACATCATATTGGTGACATCCTGAAAACATCAAATTTATTAATAATAAATCTAATAGAATTATTCATCCTTCATCTGATTGCAAAATTATTTTTTTTCTGTATTTAGAGTTTTGTTATTAGATATGTACATGATAATAACAATGACAAATGGGTCGGAACACAATTCCCATTCTTAGTTATGGTCAATCTCCGTAAACAGATATCATGTAGAGCCTTAATTGTCGTACAGGATCTCTACTGTCTCCGTAGAAGGTCACGTCGAGATGAACTTTGTGTCGACCAATCAATGCGTAGCTTTCATCTAGACAAAAACACTATTATTCACATTTTGATTTCATAATTTCTATTTTTAGACCAAGGTTTGCATGCTAATTTAACAGCGGTATAATTCACAGTATGCGATTGGGCGGCTCATTTCAAATTGCGTGACGTAGACGATGTAAACAAGTTACGTATCATAACAAATTCGTCATGAATATTATGATGAGAAAAGGTCACCTGAACGCGACCCGCGTTTGGAAAAGGCCAGATCTAAATTAGCAAATATGGGAGCAGAAACTTTTAGATCAGGTTTACATCAGATTGAGTTATGGTCCTCCCAATGTTAATTCTTCAATAAGAATTCTGGTATTCATAGGCAGGGATGTCTACAGGTACGAGGTACCCTTACCAGTATCGGTATTGTTTCGAAAGTTTCCGCTAAATACCGTTTTGTTTTGGTACCAGTACTTAAATTGGTACTTTGAACAACAGCAATATGATCAATCTTACTGTTACTGAGTTTTTGTCCTATAGACTGTAGACAGTTTTCCAAATCGTCTTCTTTCCATGAAGATTGGTTTCTCCCATATAGTAATATCTTCAATCTGAAATAGATAAAATCAGAGAGGAGAAACTGGAAAGAACTGTTTCTTGTTAAGATAAAAACAAAATGATTGCATACCTACTGAATGCAATTTTAGGGGGAGATAGAACCAGAAACACACATATTTTTGTGCCAGAAGTTAGTGACATGAGTTTTGATGATATAACATACACAAGACAACAAAAATGCATTTACAATTGAGCACTCTGGCCTTGGAGTGCATATCATGGACAAGAATTTTACTTTATGACATTTTTACTGTACATAAACATTTTAATTTCTAGTAAAATTGTATATATACTATGCAGAAATTAATCCATCTATCTTTTTTTGCTAGATTTTAACGTCATGTCAATACAATTTTAGGTCATTTTGCAGCATCCAGCACACCTAACCTAGCTTTCCAGGACCATTGTCTATAACCAGTACTCACCTACCCTTCCACAAGGCCGGAAACTTCTCCTTATTATCTAATCAATGGAGGAAAATCAACATTATTGTCAAATTTTCATGGAAGGGTATAACCTCCCCGGTGGGATTCAAAACCGAAACCCTCGGGCACGAGATTCCAAATCCCAGAGCACTACAAACTGCGCTATCGACCCGTGTTAATCTATCTATCTAAGATATTCTACTGATTGACTTAATGCAGTGAGTCAGTAAATACATCACATACAGATTTTGTTTGTTATACAGGGCCCGGTTTCACGAACGCATTCCTATCTTAAATTTCTAGATTAACCTTAATTTTTCTATTTTTAGCATTTTTAAGTTTAAGTGCGTTTCACTAACATTTTACAGTTAAATCCGTTCTTAAATAGTCTAAGTTATGAGTGAAAATTTAATCGAGTGAACGGGTAGATTAAACCAATGTAAACTTTACTTAAATATAAACAAATGCTTAAACGTTTGTCTAATTTAATGTTTGACTGGCTATAGAGTCCCTATTCGATGGGAATTCCGACGAAAGAAAACTTGTGGTTTAGGAAGTGTGGTTTAGGAAGTATGTCGAAAGAGAGAATATAATTTATCAGAGTTACAGATTTTCATCTGCTATGATTCATTTCATCGTTGAATGTATTCGTCCCCTCACGTATAAGATGGAGTATGACAGTTTCTGCACTATTAAAACGATTAAAACGAATAAATACTTTAATATCAATTTCGATCGTCATTCTGTTAAGATTTTAGAGATGACAATCATTCCAACAGAAAATTGATTAATTTGATTTATTCAATTCAATTAATTTTAATTTTAATTCGCATTCGTCACCAAATCGCACCGTAATCCAACGGTGTTTTATTATTATTATTATTATCGTATTATAACACATTGCAATCATACCTTTATTCAATACCTTCACTATCCCTAAATATATATACATGTAAACAACAATAAATGGGAATTCGTTGCCTTTTTCGCTTAAATATTTACATCTACATTCAGCATTTTTGTTTACGAGACATGACGTATCAAGTATGCTAAATTCATTCATTATGTCTTTATTTAAGATTTGTAGCTTGTAGATTTTAACAATAAATTGTAATATAAACAATTCATTTTTTTAGATGCAAGTAATGAAAGTCGAACCATTTTAAAAATAGGTAATGTAGACGTTTTTAACCACCATACTCTTGCAAGACACGCAATGCATGTTAAACACACTGACCAGCCATTCCGCGAATGTCAAACCTATTGAATTATCATTCGCCAAAAGCCACTATAAGCGATTTTCGAACTGTTTAATGAGGGAATAGTTGTCACGCTACCTAACGGGCAATAACTGACTGATCCGTACACTACAATTCAAGTAATGCTTTTGTGTGCCTGCCTGGAACATTTTCACCAATTCAAAAAAGTTGTAAACCGAATATTTAGCAAAGGGTACTTTTATCACATACTAGTAATACATTTGACATACCACCTTATTTTTCAGTTAGCCAAAACGGGCATCATAGTTTGCATTGCAATTTTTCAGATTTTGTTATTCAAATTAAACAACGCTCGTCTCCAAACTTAGATAATGACCCAAAAGATACGAGATTTCGTATGAATATTATAACTATACCCTGATATCCTCCACTAATTACCTACTTATCACATATTGTTCAATCTTCGCTGATGCACAATATTGTAATTTCGAACAATACTTAACTCTTACTTACTTAAGTACAGCAATGAAGTGATTGTAAGCTAATTGTGCATAATAGGGGAACCCAATGATTGACAAAAATAAAAAAGAATGGAACAAAAGTGAAAAAAGTCAACATTCAGGGTTCGAACCTATGCCAGACAAAAACAATGTTTCAAGCACAACAGTCTAACCGTTTACGCTATAGAGTCCATCAAGAGAAAACGTTGGACATTTAGTACTCTAAGGTAATTTAGTTGGTTTAAGTTTGGGTCGCTTATATCAACCCTAAATTTATACTTATGTAAGAAAGGCTTCGCGAAATCCACTTAAAATATTTTATAAGCTTCTCATAGTTACGGCCAAAATATTTAAGACAATCTTAAATTTATTTAAGTTATGAGAGCGTTCGTGAAACCGGGCCCTGGTATGTTTTTGTACAAGTAAAATGATTTTATTGTGCCTGCATTTATTATGAAGAGTATTTTTCTAAGTGTGTATACATGTGTTTTTGCTGTGTAAGTCAAGTAGGCTAATATGCTTGACATAATAGTTTTTCATGATGTAGGGTAAGGTAGGGCATGACTTGGTACATGTAGCGTGTGTAAGCAAAAAAGCTAATTGGTATGGTTAAAGGAAAAATTGTTGCATTTGTTCATAATAATTAATTTGTACACCAGTCACACATGTCAGTGAAGGGGGGACATATACTTCCATGTAAAGATATTTGTTTCCCTAAGATTAAGAACAAGTTTGTATTAATCACAATGAATGAAATCTGACATATATTCATTAGGCAAAGCAACAAAGGCATGTAATGGGCAAGGTAAAATGTGAATAATGTATAGTAAACCAGATGGCGTAAACCAGGAGTTTGGGTTAATTTTCAATACAATTATCAAGATAAAAAAGAGAATTCCAAAAAAACATAAACACTTTGTGGACAAATGAACTGATTTGTTGCTAGCTTTGTTGGTTGTGCCGTCTTCATGCTGAATTAGAACATTTGACAAGAGATCCATAGTGGCTCTTCATGGCTCACATCAGTTTAAACAATAGATTAGGTTACTGATGTTATAACAAAAACTGCTGACCTTGCATTTTGAAGGGAATAGGTATTAAAGAAAGTGGACAAATTTTACACCCTAAAAGTAATCGCCCATAAAAACCTTTGAATTTTATATTGACATATTTTTCAAAATAAAATTGAATCAAAATAAACCTATAAAATATAAATCCAATGATACATAAATTGATTCTATCTTAATAAATAAATATAGAATGCATTGAAATAATATTCCAGGAAATATTATCAATCAATTCAAAAATACAAGACTATAAGTAGTAGTGAATATGCTGATTGCCAAGTCTTAATGAATAACACATTGATTTTAAACTATTGACAAATTTTAATGAAAAAAACCTACAAATTATGAGTTTTTAAAACATAAAAAATAATAACTACACTTAAATAAAACTAAAAATAAAAAAGAAATATACTTGTAAAGGCTAAATATATAACTTGCTTTTTTCCAACAATAAAAATAAGTAGAATTCATGTGCGATTAAAACAATGATTAAACATTAAAGAACTTTAAAGAATGCCCAAAACAAAAACAAAATGACTGTGTAAGTGATTGACAGTACATGTCAACCTACTGTACAGTATCTAAATGTACTGTTCAGAAACGAGTACTGTCTTAGTCATTGACTGGCTGTGACCAGAACAATGACAGGTGTTTTCCTCGCCGCAATGTGTCAACTTGTCCGTGCAATGTCGTTCACTCACAAATCTGTCCATTACAGAAAACATTAGTTTATTAAATAACAATATCATCATTTATCATAAAACAGTAAATACACTGAAGTATAGTATAAAAAATAACTTTACTGTACAAAAAATAACCTACATCATTCGAAAGAATTAACTTACCAGAAAAAAATCTTAGATTGAAAAATAACCTACTAGCAAAAATAAAGTAAAAAAATGACAAATTCAAAGTAAAAAAAAGGAGAAAAAACATGCAAACACATCATGAACTCTGTTTATATCAATTGGAGAGGTAAGACTCCGTAACCAAGTCATATCAACCATCTCCATTTAACCAGTGTCTAGTGTCTGTCGCATGATAAAGCTTAAATTATAAAAAAAATCTACATCAACTAGAAAAAAATAACCTTCAGCAAAAATTTAAGATTAAAAAAAATAATCTACTAGCAAAAATAATGATGAAAAAGAAAAGAAAATTACCAAAAAAATAACCTACTAGCAAAATTGATGATGAAAAAAGATGAGAAAAAAACCAAAGGAAAAGTAAAAATAGAAAAAAGACATGCAAACACATCACCGACTCCGTTGACATCAATTGGAGAGGTAAGACTCCGTGACCAAGTCATATCGACCAATCTCCATTTGACCAGTGCCTAGTGACTATCGCATGTAAAACCTTAAATTGTAAAAAATAACCTACATCAACTGTAAAAAATACCTACAGCAAAAATTAAAGATTGAAAAAATAACATACTAGCAAAACTAATGATGGAAAAATAACCTACAAGCAAATTAATAGATAAAATAAAAATAAAAATACAAAATTAAGTAAAAATAGAAAAAAAACATGCAAATACATCACAGACTCTGTTAACATCAATTGGAGAGGTAAGACTCCGTGACCAAGTCATATCGACCAATCTCCATTTGACCAGTGCCTAGTGACTATCGCATGTAAAACCTTAAATTGTAAAAAAAACCTACATCAACTGTAAAAAACCTACAGCAAAAATTTAAGATTGTAGAAATAAACTACTAGCAAAATTATTATTGAAAAAATAACTGAAAATATAACCTAATAGCAAAAATATTGATGGAAAAATAACCTACTAACAAAATTATTGATGAAAAATAACCTACAAGCAAAATAATTGATAAAAAAGAAAAGAAAAATACAAAATTAAGTAAACACAGAAAAAAAACATGCAAATACATCACAGACTCTGTTAACATCAATTGGAGAGGTAAGACTCCGTGACCAAGTCATATCGACTAATCTCCATTTGACCAGTGCCTAATGACTATCGCATGTTAAACATTAAATTGTAAAAAATAACCTACATCAACTGTAAAAAAAACCTACAGCAAAAATTTAAGATTGAAAAAATAACATACTAGCAAAACTAATGATGGAAAAATAACCTACAAGCAAATTAATAGATAAAATGAAAATAAAAATACAAAATTAAGTAAAAATAGAAAAAAAACATGCAAATACATCACAGACTCTGTTAACATCAATTGGAGAGGTAAGACTCCGTGACCAAGTCATATCGACCAATCTCCATTTGACCAGTGCCTAGTGACTATCGCATGTAAAACCTTAAATTGTAAAAAAATAACCTACATCAACTGTAAAAAACCTACAGCAAAAATATAAGATTGAAGAAATAACCTACTAGCAAAATTATTATTGAAAAAATAACTGAAAAAATAACCTAATAGCAAAATTATTGATGGAAAAATAACCTACTAACAAAATTATTGATGAAAAATAACCTACAAGCAAAATAATTGATAAAAAAGAAAAGAAAAATACAAAATTAAGTAAACACAGAAAAAAACATGCAAATACATCACAGACTCTGTTAACATCAATTGGAGAGGTAAGACTCCGTGACCTAGTCATATCGACCAATCTCCATTTGACCAGTGCCTAGTGACTATCGCATGTAAAACCTTAAATTGTAAAAAATAACCTACATCAACTGTAAAAAAAACCTACAGCAAAAATTAAAGATTGAAAAAATAACATACTAGCAAAACTAATGATGGAAAAATAACCTACAAGCAAATTAATAGATAAAATGAAAAGAAAAATACAAAATTAAGTAAAAATAGAAAAAAAAACATGCAAATACATCACAGACTCTGTTAACATCAATTGGAGAGGTAAGACTCCGTGACCAAGTCATATCGACCAATCTCCATTTGACCAGTGCCTAGTGACTATCGCATGTAAAACCTTAAATTGTAAAAAAATAACCTACATCAACTGTAAAAAACCTACAGCAAAAATATAAGATTGAAGAAATAACCTACTAGCAAAATTATTATTGAAAAAATAACTGAAAAAATAACCTAATAGCAAAATTATTGATGGAAAAATAACCTACTAACAAAATTATTGATGAAAAATAACCTACAAGCAAAATAATTGATAAAAAAGAAAAGAAAAATACAAAATTAAGTAAACACAGATAAAAAACATGCAAATACATCACAGACTCTGTTAACATCAATTGGAGAGGTAAGACTCCGTGACCAAGTCATATCGACCAATCTCCATTTGACCAGTACCTAGTGACTATCGCATGTAAAACCTTAAATTGTAAAAAATAACCTACATCAACTGTAAAAAAAACCTACAGCAAAAATTATAGATTGAAAAAATAACATACTAGCAAAACTAATGATGGAAAAATAACCTACAAGCAAATTAATAGATAAAATGAAAAGAAAAATACAAAATTAAGTAAAAATAGAAAAAAAACATGCAAATACATCACAGACTCTGTTAACATCAATTGGAGAGGTAAGACTCCGTGACCAAGTCATATCGACCAATCTCCATTTGACCAGTGCCTAGTGACTATCGCATGTTAAACATTAAATTTCAAAAAATTAACTACATCAACTGTAAAAAAACCTACAGCAAAAATTTAAGATTGAAAAAATAACATACTAGCAAAACTAATGATGGAAAAATAACCTACAAGCAAATTAATAGATAAAATGAAAAGAAAAATACAAAATTAAGTAAAAATAGAAAAAAACATGCAAATACATCACAGACTCTGTTAACATCAATTGGAGAGGTAAGACTCCGTGACCAAGTCATATCGACCAGTCTCCATTTGACCAGTGCCTAGTGACTATCGCATGTAAAACCTTTAATTGTAAAAAGAAAAACCTACATCAACTGTAAAAAACCTACAGCAAAAATATAAGATTGAAGAAATAAACTACTAGCAAAATTATTATTGAAAAAATAACTGAAAAAATAACCTAATAGCAAAATTATTGATGGAAAAATAACCTACTAACAAAATTATTGATGAAAAATAACCTACAAGCAAAATAATTGATAAAAAAGAAAAGAAAAATACAAAATTAAGTAAACACAGATAAAAAACATGCAAATACATCACAGACTCTGTTAACATCAATTGGAGAGGTAAGACTCCGTGACCAAGTCATATCGACCAATCTCCATTTGACCAGTGCCTAGTGACTATCGCATGTAAAACCTTAAATTGTAAAAAATAACCTACATCAACTGTAAAAAAACCTACAGCAAAAAATATAGATTGAAAAAATAACATACTAGCAAAACTAATGATGGAAAAATAACCTACAAGCAAATTAATAGATAAAATGAAAAGAAAAATACAAAATTAAGTAAAAATAGAAAAAAAAACATGCAAATACATCACAGACTCTGTTAACATCAATTGGAGAGGTAAGACTCCGTGACCAAGTCATATCGACCAATCTCCATTTGACCAGTGCCTAGTGACTATCGCATGTAAAACCTTAAATTGTAAAAAAATAACCTACATCAACTGTAAAAAACCTACAGCAAAAATTTAAGATTGAAGAAATAAACTACTAGCAAAATTATTATTGAAAAAATAACTGAAAAAATAACCTAATAGCAAAATTATTGATGGAAAAATAACCTACTAACAAAATTATTGATGAAAAATAACCTACAAGCAAAATAATTGATAAAAAAGAAAAGAAAAATACAAAATTAAGTAAACACAGAAAAAAAACATGCAAATACATCACAGACTCTGTTAACATCAATTGGAGAGGTAAGACTCCGTGACCAAGTCATATCGACCAATCTCCATTTGACCAGTGCCTAGTGACTATCGCATGTTAAACATTAAATTTCAAAAAATTAACTACATCAACTGTAAAAAACCTACAGCAAAAATTTAAGATTGAAAAATAACCTACTAGCAAAACTAATGATGGAAAAATAACCTACAAGCAAATTAATAGATAAAATGAAAAGAAAAATACAAAATTAAGTAAAAATAGAAAAAAAACATGCAAATACATCACAGACTCTGTTAACATCAATTGGAGAGGTAAGACTCCGTGACAAAGTCATATCGACCAATCTCCATTTGACCAGTGCCTAGTATCTATCGCATGTAAAACCTTTAAAGTTTAATTGTAAAAAAAACCTACATCAACTAGAAAAAAATAACCTACAGCAAAAATATAAGATTGAAGAAATAACCTACTAGCAAAATTATTATTGAAAAAATAACTGAAAAAATAACCTAATAGCAAAATTATTGATGGAAAAATAACCTACTAACAAAATTATTGATGAAAAATAACCTACAAGCAAAATAATTGATAAAAAAGAAAAGAAAAATACAAAATTAAGTAAACACAGAAAAAAAACATGCAAATACATCACAGACTCTGTTAACATCAATTGGAGAGGTAAGACTCCGTGACCAAGTCATATCGACCAATCTCCATTTGACCAGTGCCTAGTGACTATCGCATGTAAAACCTTAAATTGTAAAAAATAACCTACATCAACTGTAAAAAAAACCTACAGCAAAAATTAAAGATTGAAAAAATAACATACTAGCAAAACTAATGATGGAAAAATAACCTACAAGCAAATTA
Organism: Mactra quadrangularis; assembly: GCA_025267735.1. Classification (NCBI taxonomy): domain Eukaryota; kingdom Metazoa; phylum Mollusca; class Bivalvia; order Venerida; family Mactridae; genus Mactra; species Mactra quadrangularis. The sequence goes on along the minus strand of CM046309.1, from coordinate 35,844,030 downwards.
ATAGATAAAATGAAAAGAAAAATACAAAATTAAGTAAAAATAGAAAAAAAAACATGCAAATACATCACAGACTCTGTTAACATCAATTGGAGAGGTAAGACTCCGTGACCAAGTCATATCGACCAATCTCCATTTGACCAGTGCCTAGTGACTATCGCATGTAAAACCTTTAATTGTAAAAAGAAAAACCTACATCAACTGTAAAAAACCTACAGCAAAAATATAAGATTGAAGAAATAACCTACTAGCAAAATTATTATTGAAAAAATAACTGAAAAAAATAACCTAATAGCAAAATTATTGATGGAAAAATAACCTACTAACAAAATTATTGATGAAAAATAACCTACAAGCAAAATAATTGATAAAAAAGAAAAGAAAAATACAAAATTAAGTAAACACAGAAAAAAAACATGCAAATACATCACAGACTCTGTTAACATCAATTGGAGAGGTAAGACTCCGTGACCAAGTCATATCGACCAATCTCCATTTGACCAGTGCCTAGTGACTATCGCATGTAAAACCTTAAATTGTAAAAAATAACCTACATCAACTGTAAAAAACCTACAGCAAAAATTTTAGATTGAAAAATAACCTACTAGCAAAACTAATGATGGAAAAATAACCTACAAGCAAATTAATAGATAAAATGAAAAGAAAAATACAAAATTAAGTAAAAATAGAAAAAAAACATGCAAATACATCACAGACTCTGTTAACATCAATTGGAGAGGTAAGACTCCGTGACAAAGTCATATCGACCAATCTCCATTTGACCAGTGCCTAGTATCTATCGCATGTAAAACCTTTAAAGTTTAATTGTAAAAAAAACCTACATCAACTAGAAAAAAATAACCTACAGCAAAAATTTAAGATTAAAAAAATAATCTACTTGCAAAATTTATGATGAAAAAAGAAAAGAAAATTAACAAAAAAAGTAACCTACAGCAAAAATTTAGGATTAAAAAAATTATCTTCTAGCAAATTTAATGATGAAAAAGAAAAGAAAATTAACAAACAAAATAACCTACAGCAAAAATATAAGATTAAAAAAATAATCTACTAGCAAAATTAATGATGAAAAAAAAATGATATTAACAAAGGAAAAGTAAAAATAGAAAAAAAGACATGCAAACACATCACTGACTCTGTTAACATCAATTGGAGAGGTAAGACTCAGTGAGTCATATCGACCAATCTCCATTTGACCAGTGCCTAGTATCTATCGCATGTAAAAACTTAAACTGTCAAAAAAACCTACATCAACTGCAAAAAATAACCTACAAGCAAACTTCTAAAATTGGTAAAAAAACCTACTAGCAAAAAAATGTAAAAAAGAAGAAAACAAAAATGACAAAATCAAAGTAAAAAAAAACTCACAGAAAAAAACTATGCTAACACATCATGAACTCTGTTTATATCAATTGCAGAGGTAAGACTCCGTGACCAAGTCATATCGACCATCTCCATTTGACCAGTGTCTAGTGTCTGTGGCATGATAAACCTTCAAATAAATTGGTAAAAAAAACTACTAGCAAAACAAGAGCACTGCTAGGCGGAGCATTATATGCCAGAAAGTGTTGTTTTTTAAGTTTGAATATTGTGGACCAAATGGAACTTACGAAATGCTCCGGAAACTGTTTTCAGTTTTAAAGTAATAGTGACCTTGACCTTTAACCTTGTGACCCCAAAATCAATAGGGGTCTTTTACCCGATATGGACAATCCTTCCATGAAGTTTGAATACTGTGGGCCAAATGAAACTTTAGTTATGCTCCGGAAACTGTTTTCAGTTTTAAGGTAATAGTGACCTTGACCTTTGACCTTGTGACCCCAAAATCAATAGGGTTCTTCTACCTGATATGGACAATCATCATATGAGGTTTAAATATTGTGGGCCAAATGAAACTTTAGTTATGCTTTGGAAACTGTTTTCAGTTTTAAGGTAATAGTGACCTTGACCTTTGACCTTGTGACCCCAAAATCAATACGGGTCTTTTACCTAATATGGACAATCGTCATATGAAAATTAAATATTGTGGGTCAAATGAAACTTAAGTTATGCTCCGGAAACTGTTTTCAGTTTAAAGGTAATAGTGACCTTGACCTTTGACCTTGTGACCCAAAAATCAATAGGGGTCTTCTAACTAATATGGACAATCATCATATGAGGTTTAAATATTGTGGGCCAAATGGAACTTAAGTTATGCTCTGGAAACTGTTTTCAGTTTTAAGACCTTTGACCTCGTGACCCTAAAATCAATAGGGGTCTTCAACCCGATATTTACAATCATGGTATGAAGTTTGAATCTTGTGGGCCAAATGGAACTTAAGTTAAGCTCCGGAAACCGTATTGCTAACAGAGGGACGAACAAACAGACGCCAGGGGGTATAACATAATATGCCCAAAATTCTTTCAGGCATATTAAAAATGTAAAAAAAGAAAACAAAAATGACAAAATTAAAGTAAAACAAAAAAAAAACAGAAAAAACTTTGCTAACACATCATGAACTCTGTTTATATCAACTGGAGAGGTAAGACTCCGTGACCAAGTCATATCGACCATCTCCATTTGACCAGTGTCTAGTGTCTGTGGCATGATAAAGCTTAAATTGTAAAAAAACTACATCAAATGCAAAAAATAACCAACAAGCAAAAGTCTAAGATTGGTAAAATAAACCTACTAGCAAAAAAAATGTAAAAAAAGGAAACAAAAATGACAAAATCAAAGTAAAAAATGGAAAAAAAAATGCAAACACATCATGAATTCCACATAGTATCTAGTGTTTATGGCATGATAAACCTTAAATTGTAAAAATAACCTACATCAACAGCAAAAAATTACCTACTAGCAAATGTTATTAAAAATATTACAAAAATAGAATAGTAAAATATATATGTAAAATTCAAAAATTGTGCAGGCACATCACATACTCCTTATCAATACTGAAAAATAAAGCGACCACACCATTATTATTATCTCTGTTTGAACATTTTCGATTGTCAATAACAACTTTGAAATGGAATATAAACAATAATTAAAAATAGTTTCATACAATAAATTAGATGTAAAAACGTTTTGGGTTGAGAATGCAAAATGATAAAAACAGTTATGCTGTGTTTGCTTTTTTAATGCTTACAGAGTTATCATGTTTCATACAGCAACAAAGAAAAAAATATCAAAACAGTAATGCTATGTTCGCTTAATAAAAGCTTACTGAGTTATTATCTGTCATACAGCTACAAAGAAAGAACTGATCAAAACAGTTATTCTATGTTTGCTTTATAAAATGCTTATGGAATTATTATGTGTCATACGGTGACAAAGAAAGAAATGATCAAAACAGTGATGCTATGTTTGCTTTATAAAATGCTTATGGATCTATTATGTGTCATACAGCGACAAAGAAAGAAATGATCAAAACAGCCATGCTATGTTTGCTGCATAAAATATTTTCAGAATTATTATGTGTCATACAGCAACAAAGAAAGTATAACGCTCAAAACAGTAATGCTATGTTTACTCAATTAAAATGCTTACGGAGTTGTCATGTGTCATTCAGGCACAAAGAGAGTTTTTTTTGTGTCCTACAGCGACAAAGAAAGAAAATATAAAAATAGTTATGCTATGTTTGCTGTAAAAAATGCTTACAGAGTTTTTATGTGTCATACAGCGACAATGAAAGAAATGATCAAAACAGTAATGCTTTGTTTGCTTATTTATTTATTGGATTTAACGCCGTATCAACACAATTTAGGTCATTTCACGGCGTCCAGCGCACCTAACCTAGCTTTCCTGGACCATTGTCTATAACCAGTACTCACCTACCCTTCCATAAGGCCGGAAACTTCTCCATATTATCTAACCAATGGAGGAAAATCGACATTATTGTCAAATTTTCATGGAAGGGTATAACCTCCCCGGGTGGGATTCGAACCCGCACCCCCTCGGGCACGAGTATCCAAATCCCGACGCGCTACCAACTGCGCTATCGACCCGGGTTGCTTTGTTTGCTTCATAAAATGCTTATGGAGTTATTATGTGTCATACAGCGACAAAGAAAGAAATGATCAAAACAGTTATGCTTTGTTTGCTTTATAAAATGCTTATGGAGTTATTATGTGTCATACAGCGACAAAGAAAGAAATGATCAAAACAGTTATGCTATGTTTGCTTTATAAAATGCTTATGGAGTTATTATGTGTCATACAGCGACAAAGAAAGAAATGATCAAAACAGTTATGCTTTGTTTGCTGTATAAAATATTTTCAGAATCATTATGTGTCATACAGCAACAAAGAAAGTACAACCATCAAAATAGTGATGCTATGTTTACTTAATTAAAATGCCTACAGAGTTTTTATGTGTCATACAGAGACAAAAAAAGAAATGATCAAAACAGTTATACTACGTTTGCTGTATAGAATGCTTACAGAGTTTTTATGTGTCATAAAGCGACAGGAAGAATAAAGCCAGGAAGAATAAAGTATACTTTCTAATTCTGTTCAACACATGGTATGTTATTATTGTATGGATCTGACACTAATTGGCAGAGATATCTAACAAATTGAAAACTTTAACACAAAAAAGCAAAGGTAAAATCCATAATTGAGCCAGGTAGAGTTGTGGTTACTTTCTAATTCAGTTTATCACATAACTTATGGAATCATTGTTTGCAATTTCTTCAGAATCTGATGATAAATGGCAGAGATATGCAACAAATTGAAATCTTTAACGCAAAAATTACAAGGGAAATAATCCATAATTAAGCCAGGAAGAGTTGTAGTTACTTTCTAATTCTTTACATCACAGGGTATGTTATCATTGTATGAAGTTTTGTAGAGATCTGACGATAAATGGCAGAAATATATGAAACAATAAAAACTTCAACGCAATTGTTAACACCAAAATTACAAAGGTAAATAATCCATAATAAAGAAAGGTGGAGTTTTGGTTACTTTTTTATTCTGTTCCTCACATGGTATGTTATTATTGTATGATGTTTCATTAGGATCTGACTATAAATGCCAAAAATATATGGAAAAGAAAAACTTTAACACAATTGTTAACAACACCCTAACCCTAACCCTGCCCATGTTTCACTTAACTATTAGCCAAATATTCTCGTTGAAAAATCCTGCTTAAAAAGATAAAAATAACTGCACTTATCTTTTTTTTCAAATGACCATTCATCTACTGTTCACTACCATCTAAAACAATATTCCACACAGTTGTATTATCTGAAATAGTAAATCGAAGAACTGATAGTGCAGTGTTAATGAAATTTTAAAAAGCTGATCATGACGCTACTCTCAAGAAAAATAGTAAAACAAGAGCAGTCAAATGACAGCTTTCTTGACTTTTCTAATGTTTTACTCATGGCAAGGCTTATCTTTCAACAAAAGTGCTATCAAGACAAGATTTAGCTTTCCTTAGGAAATTAAAAATCAGTCAAACAATAGTTACAAAGTCAAAAATTTTGTAAAATATGAAAAGGGCATAACTCCAAAACATACATCTCAAGTACTGTTCATTCATAGTTGTTTAGATGTAGTATCAATGAATAAGCATACCATTTAAATTTCTTTGTAAGTAATAAAGATATTTCAATTGGAACAAATTTTAATATTAAATATTTCTGTTAAATGGGCATAACTCCCATAATAATTTGTCAAAAGCTATGTCCTTTATAGTTGTGATGACATAGTACTGGTCAATAAGCATAACAACTTTCACTTTTACCTTGATGAAAATTGAAAAAAAGCACTTTGAAGTACTTTAACCTTACTTTAGTTAAAAGGGAGCATAACTCTGAGAATAATTCATCCAGAATTATATCCCTTGGCAGAAGTGAAGGTGTTGTACTGTCAAATAAGCCTTTCAACTTACAATCAAATATCTTGATTATTAAAAAAAAAACATTCAGTTTGAACAAACTTTAACATTCACTGTAAAAGTATAAAGGAGCATAACTTCAAATCAATTGATCCAGAGTAATGTCCCTTTATAGTTAGATGGATGTAGAGCTGATGACTAAGCTTGCAAATACATGTATGTTTGTAACTAGTGAAAATATCACAATTTGAACAATGTTTAACACCGGTTAATAGTGCAGTTGGTAGCGTGTCGGGATTCGGATCTCATGTCCCTAAGGGGGTACGGGTTAGAATTCCACCTGGGATGGTTATACCCTTCCATGATAATTAGACTATAATGTCAATTTTCCTCCATTGATAATTCAGTAGACTTGAGTGCTACCAACTGAGCTACCAACTGAGGTGGCTGACACAATTTTGTACAAAAACTTAGTAAGTATGTTCTTTTAATTCAGAACAGCCTATTTTCCCTTCCATTGGATTTTTGATAAATAATTTCAAATATTTTACATAACATACTGTGGACAAGTTTTTTATTTATCTGTTAAAAATTCTAACAAGAGCTGTCAGAGGAGACAGCATGTAAGTATTTGTCACATGAGATGTAGTTGATGATATTAGGAACATACATATTTTAAAATTTGAAAATATAACCTTAACAAATTAAAAGTAAAAAAAAAATAAAAAAAGTTCATGGAGACAATTTTGAAAACAAAATGTATTTGAAGTTATAAACCTTGTCACATGAGATGTGATTGATAATAAGGAACATATATTTAAAGTTTGAAGTCAATATCTAATGAAATAAAAACAGTTATAGTAAAAACATTTTTTTTAAAGAAAACTCGATGTTCAAAGGGGGATATTTCTGAAATAAATTGAATAAGGAGACATGAACCTTGTCACATGAGATAATAAGGAATGGATATATTTAAAGTTTGAAGTCAATATCGAAAGAAATAAAATAGTTTAAAGCCACAACCAGTTGATCATGTGTTCTATGGATATTCTAGAAAAAAAAATGGGGCAAGCAAGCGAAGAAATATTTTTTAAAAAGTCTTTATTCACTTGGTTTATTCAGCGGTTTGACCAAATTTTTATGAGCGAGCTAGGAAATAAAATATTTTTTTTTGTAAAAACCGTCCAAATTAAGGTGCAAAGCGAATCCATAGAACATATGATCAATATGTTGTGGCCCTATAGTAAACAATATTTTACTGCACAAAACTTAAATCAGAAATATGGACGCAGACACCGACACTAGGGGAGTAGGAGAGCTCTCCATTTACTTTGTAAAGTCGAGCGAAAAATCATAACCCCAGAAGGAAAAGTTGAAATGAGATTGAGAGCAAAATCTTAGCAAAATCAGTGCAGTGGTTTTATAATAATTTGTGGTTTATATGGGTCCCAATCTCTGTAAACAGAGATCCTGTTCTACTCGCGTTGTTGTACTGGATCTCTACTTAGTCAATGCAAGGTCACGTCGAGATGACCTTTGTATCGACCAATGAATGCCTAGCTCAATCTCCATAAACAGAAATCCTGTTCTACTCGCGTTGTTGTACTGGATCTCTACTTAGTCAATGCAAGGTCATGTCAAGATGACCTTTGTATCGACCAATCAATGCGTAGCTCAATCTCCATAAACAGAGATCCTGTTCTATTCGCATTGTCATACTGGATCTCTACTTAGTCAATACAAGGTCACGCCGAGATGACCTTTGTATCGACCAATCAATGCGTAGCTTTCATCTAGACGAAAACACTATTAATCATGTTTTGATTTTGTAATTTCAATTTTTAGACCAAGGTTTGCATGCAAATTTAACAGCGATATTATTCACAGTCTGGGATTGGGTGGCTTATTTCAAATTGCATTATGTAGACGATGTAAACAAGTTACGTATCATAACAATTTCGTCATTAATATTATGATGAGAAAAGGTCACATGAACGTGACCTTGGTTTTGAAAAGGCCAGATCTATATTAGCGAGTATGCGAGCGGTGAAATTTTAGATTGGGTTTTAATCAGATTGTAAGGGTCCAGGTTCCACACCAACTACTTATACCATTCAAATTTCTTGATAAGAATATAAAAAATATTTTAATCAGGGCTATAATTTAACAAAAAATTGGACTTGCATATTGGAAATGAAAAAAGCACAGTCATTCTTTTCTCTGTATAACAGTGGTAATAGTTTAACATTTACTTTAATAGGGGCATAACTCCAAATTAATATATCTTAGAGCTAAATCCTTTTAGATTCATGTAGTTTTAGTAAAAACAAGTCTACAAAATGTAATATCTTGGTTAAGTATTGAAGACATTCTACACAGGAAAAACTTTAACCTTATATTTTTGTTTTTGTTTATAAAAGGGCAATATTTAGGGGGCATGGGTTAGATTCCAAGACAGGACATACTTTTGTGGAGCTTGGTCATGAAATTATTTCTTCTGCCATTCTCCCTTCTACCAATGGTTCTCAATCATGTAGGGCAGTTGTCAGTCAGACAGTCACTGGTGAAAGTATGCGCCACAGTGATTCCCTTTCACAGTAAGAAAAACTGCTTCATACTACTTAAAAATGACTTACAAGCAAAAAATACACTAATGAACATAGTCCGGACCTCCCTGACCCCCGCTGGATCCGCCCATGCCTTATGGATATTCATAATATATTTAGTTACCCCACCCACTTTATAGTTATTGTCAATTTCAACATTGATGAATCTTTATATCAATAGCATTTATGGGAAGGTGAGATTACACAGCATGGTATTTTAAAATGCAAATTTACAGATAAATATGGAGATAAAAATTGGAAGAAACGATAAAAAACTTACCAAAAATCCAATTTATCCAAGCACAACAACATTTTAAGAACTTAAAAGTTGAATCGACCACGCTACTGCCTTATCCATGCAATCAACACCTCGGGCTATGTTTATTGAGCGACAAAAAAAACAGCCAATCAGGTTAAATCCTATAAACCACGTGAATACTCAGGTGTGTAAAACACGGGTTTTGTGCGGAAATCAATGGAGAAAAACTTTACACATATAATAACAGGAAATCAGTCAAGTAAGACCATGCATCTAGCACTCGGAAAAGATCGACTTTTTATCGGACCCTTGACGTATCTTTGCTTTAATACAGTTTCAACCCATCAAAAATTGAATGAAGTCTGTTACTTAAGAGTAAAATACATAAAAGTCCAAACTATATCAGGCTCGTTAAATATTAAACAACATTCGGAAAACCGCTCGGGTGATTACGTACACTATCAACAGTGTTTCGCAGTAATATCCGAGGTAGTTCCGAATGATTAAACAATAGGAGAAAGCACTGAAAATACTGGGGTATTCATTGTGATTAGATATACACTTAACAAAAGTTCTAACCGATCACTTTTCAAATTTTGATTATTTTATGACGGGCCAATGGATCCATATTAAATTTTGCAGAGGTGATTTTTGTCATTTTCTACCGATTTGTGAGTCAAAACAAATATTACACCTGACATTGCATTAGCCTTGTTTGACGAATGTAATAGCAGTTCGTCGGAGTTTATTTTGTGTCAATTTTAAAGCCGTTTGTGGGCAATATTCCCCACCTTTTCCTCAAATTTCAAACCAAAATTCCAAAATTAATTTGAAAAAAAAAAAGATTTTAGAAAAAAGACAACTGTAAGATTGTTTCAACTTAAAATTATACAACCCAGTAATCTTTCTTGGTAATTAACTAACTCATTTAATGTAAAATGAAACTAAAAACTTGGTAAAATCTGCTATTGTTATTAAATTTGCATGACATTTCATCACAAAATAATCAAAATGCCAATAAAACTCCAAATTTTAAGGGTATGGGTGATATTCCTAAAGTTGTGAAAAAAATGTACTTTTTTCTTTGTGGGGAGAGGCTTCCTTGTCCTTCTATTTGGTTAGATAGGTTTCTGGGCATCGTATAAACTTACCTAGCTCATAATAACCATACTATTTCACAACATATGCATTGACAGCAGTCCTAAAGATTAACTTTCATTAGCACTCCATGGACATTCGGTGTAGCAAAATGGCGTTTTCTAGGGATGGCAACCGAGCCTCAATTCTCTTTCCTAATATACGGATCTGACATCCGAATTCATTCTGATATATCCGGATTCCGGTTGGCATCCCGTGGTTTTTACTTCCATGGACTGAGTGAAAATTTACTGGACCGAAAAAAATCTTCGTTATTTGTTAGAATAAGCTGTCTATTTTATTGATTTGGCAAAATATATCGTAAAATTGAAGAAACAGAACAGTGATTTATAAATTTGGAAAATATCTGAAGTAAACATAATTATTACGGCGTTTTTGTTCATATTGTAAAATTTCTGATCAATTATATGATTTTTATTAGATAAAAACTCGATCCATGATTCACTGGCCCTAATTCGAAGGGTGATTAAAAGATATATTGCATGTATGTTTATATATTACATTTTGTTTGCCAGTGGTTATTTATAAAACGTTCATTCGTATCAGAAAATTTGGTGAAAGATCAAATTAAAAAAAACAAATGTAGACTTGAACCTCTTTTTCTGACACGGGCGGTGTCACATAAAGATAAATACACATAAAAGGTGTTAAAATTATACCTTTTCTGACAAAATGGATCGTCATTCTTCGAAAACTCGTTTTTAAGAGAATAATTCATTAAAATATGCCTATATATCTATCAAATAGAAACGAACCTCTGTTTCGGCTAACTGTTACCCGGCCCAAGTGCGTAGACCTAAAAAGCGGAGTTCACGAATGTGTATTTATAATTTTTCCTTTTCTGGCAACATGGGTCGTCATTCTGGGAAAACTCGTTTTCAAAAGAAATATTCATATTTTTATCAAATAGACTCAACCTCAATTTCGCTGGCTGTTACCGGCCCAAGGGCGTAGACCTAAGAAGGCAAGTTCACGAATGTGATGCGATAGTTATTCCCTTTCTGACAACATGGGTCGTCATTCTGGGAAAACTCGTTTTCAAAAGAAATATTCATTCAAATATGCCAATATCTTTATCAAATAGACTCGAACCTCTGTTTCGGCTGGCTGTTACCCGGCCCAAGGGCGTAGACTTAAGAAGGCAAGTTCACGAATGTGTAGTTATCGTTATTCCCTTTCTGGTAGTATAGGTCGTAATTCTGGGAAAACTCGTTTACAGGAGAAATATTTATCCAAATATGCCACTTTATGTATTTATATCAAATAGACTCGAACCTCTCTTTCGGTTAACTGTTACTCGGCCTAAGGGCGTAGACCTAAGAAGCAAAGTTCACGAATGTGTTGCTATAGTTTTTCACTTTCTGACAACATGGGTCGTTAATCTGGGAAAACTCGTTTTAAAAAGAAATATTCATTCAAATATGTAAATATTTCTATCAAATAGCCTCGAACCTCTGTTTCGGCTAAATGTTACCCGACCACAGGGCGTAGACCTAAGAAGCAAAGTTCACGAATGTGTATGTATAGTTATATTGCCTTTCAGGCAACATGGGTCGTAATTCTGGAAAAACTTGTTATAAAGAGAATTATTCATCCAAATATGTAAATATTTCTATCAAATAGCCTCGAACCTCTGTTTCGGCTAAATGTTACCCGACCACAGGGCGTAGACCTAAGAAGCAAAGTTCACGAATGTGTATGTATAGTTATTGCCTTTCAGGCAACATGGGTCGTAATTCTGGAAAAACTTGTTATAAAGAGAAATATTTATCCAAATATGCCACTATTTATATCAAATAGACTCGAACCTCTGTTTCGGCTAACTGTTACCCCGCCCAAGGGCGAAGACCTAAAAAGCGATGTTCACGAATGTGTATCTATAGTTATTCCCTTTCAGGTTACATGGGTCGTTATTCTGGGAAAACTCGTTTTAAGAGAAATATTCATCCACTCTAGTTATTCCCTTTCAGGCAACATGGGTCGTCATTCTGGGAAAACTAATTTTCAAAAAAATATTCATCCAAATATTCCAGTATTTGTATCAAATTGATTCGAACCTCTGTTTCGGCTGGCTGTTACCCGGCCCAAGAGCCTAGACCTATGATTATCAATACAGGAAAGTGATGCTACATGTATTTCCTATCCGACAACATATGGGTAGTCATTCTCGGAAAACCTGTTTTTGGAGAATTATTTATCGAAATATACTAAAACTTCTATCAAATAGACTCGAACCTATGCTTCGGCTTGCTATAACCCGGCCCGTGGGCGTAGATCCAAGAAGCTATGTACAAAAATGTGGTGTAGTATTTATTCACATTCTGACAACATTGGTCGTCATTTTTGGAAAACTCTTTTTTTTAGAGAAATATATATCCAAATGTGACAATATTCTTATCAAATGGATAAATAACCTTTGTCTGTTTTCTGTGTGAATCAAAGCCATATGACTGAGTCAACGTCAGCCGTAACTTGGGTGTTGACTATATTTTTTTCAGTTCTACACATAAGAGTCAAAGTCTCCTCAGAACTGAGGAAGTTGATAGCGTCATGTTCAGAACTACTATGAAAACATCATTCGACCATTACAGCCAATATAACATGGGGTGAACTGCCATTTCAATTTAATAAGCCTAGTAGTATATAAATAAACACATGTGGTATTGTTATATATAATGCTTTAGAAATTAGTGTTCAATGGTGTATTGTACATTTAGTCAGAAGAACTAAGTAGTACAACATTCATTGAATTCATTAATGTAAGATTTTATTTCAAACTAAAAAAAGAAAAAGGGATATTATTATTATTTGTTTATTATTTAACCAATATAATATTACCAATTATATACATGTATATAATTATTGATTTCATTAATGTGACTAAAAATTGTTGTTAAAAAAATATGCAATAAGTTTAAAATGAATTAACTGTAGAATCTTATTTACTTTTTAATCATTCTAGAAAATATGTAGGTCCTACTATTTTACTCGGACATAAATATATTGCACCCTCATGTTGAGATTTCAATTTGCTTAATATATTATGATCCAACAATCAGGAGTTATATACAGTGTTATTGTCCAATGAAAATGCTGGTTATATCGGCCGCCAATTTCTACAACTCTCATTGGTCAATTATTACGTGCGCACGTAAAGTTTTTGCGAGGCTACGTATACGTTATTGCGTGCGCACGTAAAAGCTACTGCGTGCGCACGTAAAGCTATTGCGTGGCCACGTACACGTTATTGCGTGCGCACGTAAAAGTTAGTACTGCGAGGCCACGTAATAGTAGCGGTATTTTAGATATTTCTCTATGTCACCTCTATGCCACCGTAGCTATGTAACAGTCCGATAAATAATTAATGCTAATTAGCATATAGACACTGCACATGCGATTATTCTCAGTCAGTTACTGTGTAACAAAAACGTGAGCAAAATCATATGTATCGACACGGCAAATATGTTTATTCTTTATATGGGTTAAATTAACTGTAGTTCAGTTGTTGGTTCAAATGTACTTCAACCATGGCATGAATTAAGAGATATGAGTGTTGTTAAAGAAACGCACTGGGATCTAAAAAACCTATTCAATCCTCATTTTAAAAAAAATAATTAATTGATAAAGACCTTATAAAGTTATTATTTGAAAAACAAGATTATATTTGAATTAATTAAAAAGCAAATGCATTCTGGTGGGGTTCATTTTTCCAGGAGGGCCTTACCTATATTTTTTATTTCAAGGGGTTTGGAACTCCCAAAATTTACATTAAAATCTGTTGGTGATGTTCTAATTTGAAATAAAAAAAATCTAGGGCAGTCTAGGATGCCTACCAGCCCCCACTTGACGATTGTTACATTGCCATGACTGTTGATGTGAGCAGTTGTTTAAAGGACGAGAGTGTAATATAAGTATTTCCACTGCCTACCTCTTCTTAGATAAAATTTCCATTTGTCTACAATGTGTTCCGATTCTATGGCTTTGGTTGATATTTCGGTTATCCATTTAATATTTAAAAGATATTATAATCATTAACATGTATTTTTTTTAAATATTATGTAAATATTATGATGTGAAAATTACAAACTCTTGTAAAATAAGTTTGTTTTATTTTTATTCTGGTATTTGAATTGCATACATGGTAACTATGTAAATTCTTTCTTTACATTTTCTTATTGATTGTACAGAAAGCCAGAACTTAATTCACTGAATTTCTTTCAAAGTGAAAACTTGAAAACTGGCCAGAGCTAGAGATTCTCATAGACCATAAATTATACCATCTGTAAGATAACAATCTATAGCTTAGTATGCCTTGACAGATTTAGGGTCTTAATCGAGGTTATGATAACAAATCCTGGAGTGTGGTGGATTAAGGAACCGTTATCATTTTCTCCAGACAGGAAGGATATGAATATTTGAGCCGCAGATCATGGGGTGAATACGGCAGGGACGTCCCCTGCGGCCTGTCGAAAAGTTTTGTGAATATAAGCCTCTGAAACTCGATTTCCAGCACTATCTTTGTATTAGACCTCAAGATTTTCAGTATGACATTGTGTAAAAAATTACCTCGCGGTACCATTATCGCAGTTTGCCAAAGAAATGGGGCCGCGGACCCTGCGGCCCCAGCTCCAACGCGCCTGCCAGAACTTAAGAGGTTTTGACTCTTGTGTGTAGAACTGTATTTAGATTTTGGAATACTTTGGATAATTATTTCCGGGATGAACAAGTTTTCCAAAAACAACGACCTATGTTTCGAAGTAAGAGTAATATGGCCTTCAAAACAGCTGTTGTGTTTTTAGGTTTACGCCCTAGATTCAGGTTATAGTCAGCCGAACCAGCGTTAGAGTCAATTTGATAGAAATATCAAACGAGTTTTTCCAGAATAACGACACATGTTGTCAGAAAGGGAATTATTATAAAATCACTTTTGAGTACTGAAATGTGTTTTTAACAAGAATGCGAATCTGGGTTACCGATCATGATTGTGATTCAGTCGTTTTTAATAGAATCATGAACATTTTCTGTAATCATACTAATCAAGCTCTAAGTTCAATTAAAAGTACTATCAAAGATGGCGGATCTGACAATGACAGCATTCCGAAATACCTCGGCAATTTTCTACACAGATAAACATCTGCTTAAAAGATTGCTGACAGGGCCTACGCATGTTGACTCCATTATGGTCCGTCGGAAATCCTCGAAGAAACCCACAGAACTTAAAAAAAAAGAAACAAATCTTGAAATCCATGAATTAACTATAGATACATATTGAAAATAAAAAAAAATTGATAGAAATTTTGGCATATTTGAATGAATATTTCTTTTTAAAACGAGTTTTCCCAGATTGACGACCCATGTTGTCAGAAAGTGAAAAACTATAGCAACACATTCTTCTTGGGTTAACGCCCTTGGCCCGGGTAACAGCCAGCCGAAACTGAGGTTCGAGTCTATTTGATAGAAATAGTGGCATATTTGGATGAATATTTCTCCTGAAAACGAGTTTTCCCAGAATGACAACCCATGTTGCCTAAAAGGGAATAACTATAGATACACATTCGTAAACTTTGCTTCTAAGGTCTAGGTCCCTGGGCCGGTTAACAGTTAGTCGAAACAGAGGTTCGAGTCTATTAATTTTAATAGACATATTGGCATATTTGAATGAATATTTTTTTGAAAACGAGTTTTCCAGAATGACAACCCATGTTGCCTAAAAGGGAATAACTATACATACACATTCGTGAACTTCGCTTCTTATAGGTCTACGCCCTGTGGCCGGGTAACAGTTAGCCGAAACTGAGGTTTGAGTCTATTTGATAAAAATATTGGCATATTTGAATGAATATTTCTTTTGAAAACGAGTTTTCCCAAAATGACGACCCATGTTGTCAGAAAGGGAATAACTATCGCATCACATTCGTGAACTTTGCTTCTTTTGAAAACGAGTTTTCCCAGAATAACGACCCATGTTGTCAGAAACGAAATTACTATAGCAACACATTCCTGACCTTTGCTTCTCAGGTCTACGCCCTTGGGCCGGGTAACAGCCAGCCGAAACAGAGGTTCGAGTCTATTTGATACAAATATTGGCATATTTGAATGAATATTTCTTTTGAAAACGAGTTTTCCCAGAATGACGGCCCATGCTGTCAGAAAGGGAATAACTATCGCATCACATTCGTGAACTTTGCTACTTAGGTCTACGCCCTTGGGCCGGGTAACAGCCAGCCGAAACAGAGGTTTGAGTCTATTTGATAAAAATATTGGCATATTTGAATGAATATTTCTTTTGAAAACGAGTTTTCCCAGAATGACGACCCATGTAACCTGAAAGGGAATAACTATAGGAACACATACGTAAACTTCGCTTCTTAGGTCTACGCCCTTAGGCCGGGTAACAGCCGAAACAGAGTTTCGAGTCTATTTGATATAAATATTGGCATATTTGGATAAAAATTTCTCCTGTAAACGAGTTTTCATAGAATTAGGACCTATACTACCAGAAAGAGAATAACGATAACTACACATTCGTGAACTTGCCTTTTTAGGTCTACGCCCTTGGGCCGGGTAACAGCCAGCCGAAACAGAGGTTCGAGGCTATTTGATAGAAATGTTGGCATATTTGGATGAATATTTCTTTTGAAAACGAGTTTTCCCAGAATAACGACCCATGTTGTCAGGAACGAAATTACTATAGCAACACATTCCTGACCTTCGCTTCTTTGTCTACGCCCTTAGGCCGGTAACCGTCAGCGAAACTGAGGTTCGAGTCTATTCGATAAAAATATGAATATTTCTTTTGAAAACGAGTTTTCCCAGAATAACGACCCATGTTGCCAGTAAAGGAATAAATATTGATACACATTCGTGAACTCCACTTTTTAGGTCTACGCACTTGGGCCGGGTAACAGCCGAAACAGAGGTTCGAGTCTATTTGATAGATATATAGGCATATTTTAATGAATTATTCTCTTAAAAACGAGTTTTCGAAGAATGTCGATCCATTTTGTCAGAAAAGGAATAACTTTAACACCTTTTATGTGTATCTATCTTTATGTGACACAGCCCGTGTCAGAAAAAGAGGTTCAAGTCTACATTTGGTTTTTTTTTTTTAATTTGATCTTTTACCAAATTTTCTGATACGAACGAACGTTTGATAAATAACCTACATCTTAAGTCATTTCCATCTTTGTTTTCACTTCACTTTTACCGTTTCTGTGATTTGCGGCCACAATACTATATTACGGCCAGCCGTAACAGCCGTATTACGGCTGGTGCGGCTGTTACGGCTAACTTCACACACGTCGCCTTTTGACAAAAATTTGCTAAACAAAAACTTCAATAAGTAGAAAATTGCCTTGTCCCCAGCTCTATTTTTAATATTTGCTTTGAAAAATAAGTAATCTAAGGTTTGCTATTGCTTAAAATTTGCATTTATTTACAATATATGTGCAGTGAATTGTATGATTATAAAGATATTTTACTTATACGACTTAGAAATTCTAAGATTTACCACATTTTAGGGTTGTCTCCAAAACAGTCCTATGTTACCGTAATTTTTTTGCATGGTTAAATTACTTTCCAGAATGTGTTGTTTACGAATACCTCAATGAATCAAATATCATGAGAAAGTTTGAATCTTTTCTGTCCAAAGGAGAATGAACAAATTAACTCCAAACTCAAATTTTTAAATGTCGCTTTTAAGAAACTATGCTTCCATAACGAGCGTAGGACAGTTGCTAGCGACATTATATGTGTTTTTACTTTAAATTGTTGTTTGTCACTGTACATTGGTGTGATCAAGTGCAAGTAACGCGTACATTTATTGTTACTTCTATATTTATTGAGGGAAACTTTAACGGAACACTCGGATTCCGTAACGACTATACTCCGTAACAAGTAATTGACATGCTATATGATATAATTTATGGAAGAAACAAACTGTTATTGTTTTCGACATTTCTCTTTTTATCGTTTGATCATGTTAAAAGCAAAATTAGGCCTTAGCACTAACAGTTAGGGTGCATGTTTAAGAAAAACATATTTTAGTGCAGGTACAGGATGAAGCATGAATCTAAAATCTGTGTGAAGGATGACTTTCATATTTTTTATTTTACAATTAGTAATACATCCATTGACATATTTCTTTAAGTGGAAAGAAAAAATGTTGATGTCTCTTTCATTGAGAATGAAAATTCATTTCGTTACGGAGCATAGAGAGCATGTTACGGAACATAGATTGAAATAACAACGATTTACGTGATCACTGAATTGAATTGAATGCATTTCACATCATCACAGTACTTTTACTACGTAAACAGACTAACTGAATGTTTTCCAGTCTTATATGATGGAAATTGATGAAAATTGTTGCGTCTGTGGAGATTTACAGATTTGACACGCCTACATGTGATTCAAATTCGTAACCAAACAATATTTGTGTAACCAATTTATGCAAAATCATGGTCGTAACAACACTAAAGAATATTCAACAGATTGGGAATGTTTGAATCGACTTAACAATGATTCTTACGCATTTAAACAATGACCTGCTAAATAAGTATGTCTAAAAATTTGAGGATGTGAATATCATTCATTAGTTCCATTTTATTTTGTATGATATCACTTGAATTTTCCAGGTTTTTTCTTTTGAAAAAAAAATGTCTTCACCAATGATGACCAATCTCAACATGAGATATATCAAGGACGCTGTACACAGACATTTTTAAACGTCTCTTGCACCTACGCAACAGGTATTCAAAACCCGAATAAAACCGCAAGGAATCTCGGAACGCATAACATATGATTGAATATCTTATCAAATTTCTTCAAAGACCACATTTGCTAAACTAACGACAGATACCTTAATATTTATTTTTTATTCAATGATATTCTTACTTTAATAACTTTTATCATAGGGTAAGAATCAAGTAAATAATTATGTTATTAAGTGATTGCAGTATTCAAATGAAAATAAAATATATTACAAAATAAATTTAGCAATATCTAAGTGTTTGTCTGTTCAATTTTTGAAATACTTTGTAAATACACATATGACAAAACAGTTTCCTTTCATTTTAGGTATAAATAAAATGCAACGTTTGACCAAAGTTAAATTTAAGCTAAACTATGCATAAAATTTATAAAAATGTTTCTGAATTTGATTTCATTCCAAAATGTGATTGTCAATATAAAAATGTTTCTCACTAGTTGTAGTCTGATTGCGTCCTCGAGTTTTAATTCGCTCGGATTCAAAATTACCCATTTTATTGCATAATAGTCATTTGGCCTACACAATCACCAAATATTACTATGTCAAACCCAAACGAATGGGTCGTTAATATAATTATTTCCCATCGTGGTGCTTAACATATGTTCCGTAACGCCGCTTAGCAGAGTATTTTTTCGCACATAGCTAATTTATTGACTACATGTATTTATAATGTTCATCACGATCAGTGTCGTATATATATATCTACATGGTATACACACTAGAGCATATCAGTAAAAGTGCATTTTAGTTATGTTAATACCATCACACTTACTTCATATGTCTTATTTGTTATATTCAAAGCTCAGTATTATTGATATTTTGTAATATGGCAGAACTTAAACCTAAATCTTGTTACAAACATTAAGACATACTCTGTGCTGTTAATAAATTATATTTTTGTATTATCTAATCGATATAAAATGCAATTTTGTTGAAGTTGGCAAGACTTTCTAATTTTTACTATGTTCCGTAACTTCATGGCACATCAAATATGTCATTATGTATGAGCATACGGTATCATGTTTCAAACTAATTTACATTTTATTTTGTGCCTTATATCTTGACGTTTTCATCAATTTGGAAAAGAATGTTCCACATGTCTGTATGTGACAAATACACATGTTGACATAATTGGTTTACGTTATCTTATCTTAACAACAAAAAAAGATGACGAATTCTACTTGCGCTATTCTGACAATCGTGTATATATTGCAAAATAGTTTGCTTAAATTTGTTTCACTACTCACGATTGAATGATATTCGATACTTACACGGACAGAAATACAGACTTGCATTTTAAAACTAGGTATCAACTAATTGAGGTCGTGATTCTATGCTCCGTAACGTAGGAGTCGATGTATACTTTTTGAACGCGTATATCTTTCTCAGTCTTAGAATGGTGTGCGTTATACTTTTGTTTCGAGACCACAAGTGTTTGAATTTTGCAATTATGTTGAAAAATAAATGTTTACAGTAAGTTCATTTTTCGACATTTTACTTTTCAAAATGGTAACGATTTCTGGAGAACGGCTGATTTATGAGTCAATAAGTCACTAAATTGATCTGAAAATCACTCACAGAAATTTTATAACCTATTCGTTTGGATATGAAAGCTTGCTGATAAATCTTTTCATTTCAATTTGCCAGAATTTTTTGTAATATTCCAGAAGGAATTTCCATTTAAATATCTTCAGTTAAAATATGTCTTCAATATACAGAAATAAAAAAACTGTCAATATAGCCAACATTAAAACCCTTATAATGAAAGCAGATATACAGAACTCAGTAATTTTCAAATAGCAATAATTGTGCCTTGAAATTTACTGCCCTACAGTTTGTGTTATGTAACCCTCTTTAAATATTTTACCTTAATGGTCAGGATAACATACTCACTGCCTCTGGTGAGATATAAAGGCCACTATACAAAGTTATCAATATTCTGCCCAGGAACTAAAACTATGATGCCACAAGAAATAGTAACATGTCCTGGCAGAGACATATCTATGCAGTCTTAGAAATTTGGATATGTAAGTGGTTGCCAGAACAGGTCATTTTAGTAGTAAGCACTGTATCTTGTTTGTAATTGTTGGTTGCCTAAAAGAAATCATAGTTTTGGATACCTGAGCTAAATAGTAGTTGTCCTTGGCAACTAGGCAACCACTCATTTTGTACTGTCTATGTCTCTGGTCCAGGTGACAGAGCAAACCTGTCAGACTTTTACCAGTTACATTTAAAAGGTCGACAAAGAAAACACAACTATATTTTAGATAATATTTTTTTATTAAATACATGTTTTTTATAAAATTAAGTCAGTAATGAGATTCATATTTTACATGTATCAATATGATAATAAGGTTTAATGTAGAGCAAGGGAGGTAAGGTTGATATAAAATAGTAACACACCCAATAAGAACTTGTCATACAAGACAGAAAGAGTAAACTTTGAGTATAATATCATTATAATACATACAAACTTTTTATTAAAATACAAAAATAAGGTATACCATAATAAACAATATCATCAAAAATCAAAATAATTGTCTATCTATCATAACACTTGTATTTAGTCTAGGTCACACATTTCACAGATACTTGCCATGAATTCAATGTCAGGAATTGAATTGTAGAAATCCATATAAACCTGCACTGCATTCAATATTGAGAATGTTCACCACACAAAGTTATTGTTTGGCAAACTACTTAGGCAGGGTTTTGCTTCAAACTAGTTTATCAAAAATGGCGACTTCCACATGCAAAACTTAAGTGCTGTGTACTTATGCCCATCGTCATTGTTCCCTTTGTTCATGTATATTCTGAACATTTGTGACCTACTAACTGTTCATTGTTGCCCAATGTGAGAACATATCTGGAAACATCCATTAATCTTTAACAGTATCCCACCCCTGGTCCTTTATCCATGAATGTGTGACCTAGGCACTTGGGTAGGTAACACCAACAAGGAAAGGCTCATAAAATTTCAATTTGTGGAGAATAAGTCATATTTGTAGTTGACATTAAAAAACACTGCCATATCCATATACCATTTCCTAAGTATATATCCATTAATGTACAAGTCAAACCCTAAATTTGTAGCAAAAATCCTCAGTATTTCTCTGTATGTCCATATTTGTACATACCTTTGAACAAGACAAACAAATCAGAATGCTTCAGTAAGATGGTCCCTAACATGTACTCAAATAACACACTACCAAGAACTACAAGTTTGACCAATACATTCATTTGTAACACTATCAATGCAACATATTATACATTCATTTAATTTTAAATGTAAATCTTCACACCACTGCCACAAAGTCAAAATATCTGCTGTTTAAATTTTGAAAATAAAAGCCACTAGAAAGCAATTACATTGAACCATCACATGGGTATGTTAAAAACTGTACAATTAACAATACAAACCATTAAATACAACATCAAAAGAAGGAAAAACAAATATAATACAAGTAAATAAAGAATAAGTTTGGTCAGATTAAAAATAAAATAAAAAATATAGAACACAATATAATAGGTTTAATGTATGTAGGTATTGCTGTAAGATTTTTAACAGACTGATATGATTAGTTGATCTGATTGTTATAATGCCAAGGCTAGTAAATAAATATGTGGTTCAGTTGAGCTAAATAAAGGTATATACTATATACATGAGCACTAACATATACTGAAGCCATACTGGCCACTAAAAGCAGGTGACCCAGGGCTAAACATTAATGATTTTCCGATTGTATGTGACAACCTATATTTAGGTTCAGACAACTTGTTACTCCTAGTGAACAGCTCGTTCAGGCAAGTAAAATATATAGAGGGATCTAATTGGTTGTCCAATCAAGCAACCTACTTTAAAAAATAGTGCCCAGCCCTGTGAAAGCTGATAGCAGTTAACAATTAGCAAAGCTTATACTGTAAACTTACATACAATGAATAACATTTTGATTAGGGCTGTCACGATACGCCAGAAGCATACCGCGGTATATTGCAATACGCTGTCATTGTATCGCGATACGTACCACAATATATTGCGGGCTTTTAATTTTGTTGTTCATCCGCTGTATTTAACAGAAAAATTGCAAATCTTATATGCAGCTACTAATAGAATCTAGCCTGTTTAAGTACTGTCCCAATCGGTTAAATTCTTGCAACTTCAGGTTAGATGGAATGAACAATGAAAAAACTGACGTTTCGCTACTTTTATTTCTCGAAGGGAAGAATTTTCCAAAGAATTACATTTTTGTTAAAGATATGGCCAAATACCGGTACATTAAAATCGTACTGCGGTACGTATTGCTGCAGCTGCATATTGCAATATACCGGTATATTGTGACAGCCCTAATTTTGATGCCGTAATACTAAACTATGCATTGATCAGGCAAATATAACTAGAATTGTAACTGAAGGAGATAAATATACCCCCCAAACAAACACCACATTATGGTTACCTAATAGACTTTATCCGGAACTCTAAAAAAAATGTTTTCACCATTACATTGAGATATGTGTACACATAACAATAGTATTTAATTCAAGTTTCATGTTTTACAGCAATAATGTGTAAAACATTTTGTTTGTACCATCTGCACACAGATAGAAAAATCCATAAAATTGGAGTTCAGAATTCAGTCTATTTCTAACCTTCTTTGACCCAAAGTCTAACACAAAACTGTATTTATGATAGTACAATGAAGAACAATGAGTTGCTTTATTAGAAAAGTATTTACAGGAAACCATATTACTGACCAACCAACCAGCTAACACCAATATATCCCCTAAAACTTTGTTTATAGAGGTACAATAACTTATTGAGCATTAAAAAATACGACAAAAATATAACACAATAAACAAAATAACATTTTAGATTGTTTTCGGCAGGTTATATGAAATAGTAATTGGAAAGGTGGGAACTGAAAAAAGTCTCGGGGTCATATTATAAAAGTATTTTTAATAAACCATAAAATTTATGTTTGAAAAATGTGTAAGTTGAAGCTTATAAATACATATACAACTCTTTCTATGATATGGCCATTCTAGTTATTACACACACAAAAAAACACATCAATTTTGATCACTTAGACAAGAAAGCACCTCTTATATTAATCTTTATTCTAATAATAAAGCTAGGCAAGAAAATAGTTTCTACTTGTAGATCAAGTGGTCTCTATTTACATTCTTTTATTTCAATTAGTAAAAAATAACATATCTAGTATGATTTCTGGTGGAAGCAATTACAAGAACTTACTTAACCAACTATTTAACATTTAATATACCAAACATTACAAAACAAGAGGGTCATGAAGACCCTGGGCTGCTCACCTGATAACAACACCATAAGGGCACCTATCATATTCAACTCAATGAAAACTTTGAGACCCTTAGAGTGGAGCTAATTTGACCCAAAAGGCGTAATTTCAAAATTTTCTGCCGAGTGCTTTAAGACATTGTTGACAACAGACATACTCAATAACGAGTGCCGGGATAGAGCAGTGAAAATAGCTCATCCCAAGCATATTGTGCTCACGTGAGCTAAATATGAAACCATATAAAAATGAATAAGAGGAGTAATAAAAAAATATTGCACAGTTACTATGATATGAGGATGTAATAAAATAGATCGTACTATATTATATATATATATATGTATAATAGATGGGCTAACAACTAAATATCTTACAACACATTGTCACTATCATAACTGACATTATACATACAATACACAGAGCTTAAAATGGTACACTTTCTTTTATTTCATTTGGTTTTTATTTTATAATCTGAATTTGTTAATAATAGCAAATTTATATGTGTCATCCCATTTTAAATAGCAAAATAAAAAGTCTAGCCAATATAATCTTTACCATTACTTACACACATGTAGTTTATTTTACAATTCAAATGTTGAAAATGTCAATGGATTTGAACATTACTAATATGGTTATGCTTATAATTACAAAGAATACATTATTATTATAATACAGTCAACTCTCGTTATCTCGACTTAGTAGGGACCGTCGAAAAATAGTCGAGATAACGAAAAATCGAGACAAACAATATAAACGAAATTTTCTAAGGGAGGTAATTTCGATGTCTACAGTAGCAGTTTTACCTGTTCAGAGAGTGAAGTTTAGAATAATCGCTTTACTGCAGCTGTGAATAGAGTTTTACCATTAACTTATACCTTAAAGGTTTTGTGACACTTTTCCCGCTGGCACAGTTCCCTCTCGACAAGTTATTGAACGAAATCGCGTATTTTCCGAAAATATACTTTCGGTTTCTACTACATTTGTATTTCACAGACTGTTTCTCGATGTAATGACTAACCAAACGTATATCTTCTGAATATTAGAAGTCAGTCAGAAAAATTGTGTGTGTATGTGTTTGACGTCATATACTATTTCGTACAACCCCAGCATGTCGGCTTCTCTTTGATATTTGAGTAGTTGCTGATATTATCCAGTTGTGTGTGTGAAGAGAAGTTGACTATTACGTCACGAAAAATTTATAGACTTGAACTACAAGAATGTCAGCGTATCTCTATTATCGATCCATAACAGTTGTAAACATTTTTCCAACAGGTCTGTTGAGTGATTAAATTATCATGAAATGAAGATGGCGTACATTTATATCAACTTAAATGACGAAATAAAATAATAGAAATAACAAAAAATATTTGTTTTTTTATTTTTAAAAATCAAGAATAATTTATGCACTAGAACGAAAAAATTATACTAAATTTTGACATCTGTCAATTAACACTCGACTTATTTAACAATGGTTTCATTTAGTCATGTCAATTAGTTTGTATATTTAAATGACATGTTAATTCAATCTTGACACGTTCTTAAACAGATTATCTATACAGTCGCTAATCGATAAACAATGGGCGTGTGTTATTTTTCGCACCTCAACGGATCGCCGATAATATCTTTGTCTAGTCGACTTAAACATTATAATTTTATAGTAAAAAAACAATTTGGGACTCAAATTTATAGTCGAGAGAGCGAAAAAGTCGAGAAAAAAAGATCGAGTCAAACATGACTTTTTCATATAGATAAAGAAGGAAAAAAATCGGGACTTTTGATTTTCAATCGAGACAACGAAATATCGACACAAGAGTAGTCGAGATAATGCGAATTGACTGTACATAAAACATTGATAGCATACATGTATAAGGAACACTGTGAGTTTTGTATTGTAAACTTGACCATTTTAATATAAAAATTTGCAAATAAGAAAGTATTAAGATTATAAAGTAAAATTCAGAATCAAATAATGAAGAGTAATTTGTCCATCAATTTTCACTGAAAGTATTTGATATAAACCACCAAGAGTACAAAAAATTAATCATCAAGTGTATTCATATAATGACAGTATAAAATATTTGGACGGTAAATAGTTGTGATAATAACCAATACAGATTGCTACAAAATAACAACAACATAATATAAGTTAATTTTGCAAACTTTAAAGAGCCTTTAACAAGTGAAAAATAATCTCTACAACAGAGGCATTGCTCTGTATGCATGAATTTATTGCATAAAACATGTAGATCTATATTAAAAATTAATATCATCTTGTGAAAATAACACAACAACTTGGCTAAAGTTTGTTACTTAATTAAAATAACATGAAAATAAATTTGGTGGAAAGTTTATTGTAAATCAAACCGTAATTCAATTAACCACAAGGATAACCATTAAATAAACTATAAAAATATATTTTGAACATAATTTATGTTGGTAAGGGTTTTTTAAATAATAGGTGTTCATGCGTAAAAAGTAAAAAAATATTTCTATTATGTACCTTAATGAATAGTAGCTCTACAATAAGGTTATGTTTTTTAACTCATTCAAAAATTTCAATAAAAGCTAACTAAATACAAATACATTGTAGACATGCTGCACAATAGGGTTCAATTCAACCATAATATATAGTTTGCACACATTTAAAGTTCTATGATAACGCAAACATCACGAGATTGTGATAAGCTCTAAATAAGGCCGTCAAATGAACAATAAAATTCTGTTAAATATTAGACACTGAGACTTCATCTTCTATTGTAGTTTTAGTAGCACCATCCTCGCCGCCACGTTTCCGTACATCCGATCCATTTGTTTGATCATTCTTCTTCTGTCTGGACATAAAGTTCCCTATTAAAATGTCACTCAAGTTTTGACCACGAGCTTTTTCATACTCTGTTTTAATAACTATCTCATTAGCAATATAGGCTTCTCTACGTATTTGTTTCTTGACTTTGGTTGGGACATCAGGAATTAACCATGCAATCAAACTGGTGATCACAACTACAAAGTTCTGTAAAAAATAAAATAAAATGAAAGATCATATGAATAGAGATCAACTAGAGATATTTTACTTTTTATTTCAAAATTACCATATTAAAACCCAAAAATTTGTCAACTTATCTATGAACATGTAAATATAAAATACACTAAACAATTTCAAAATACTTGTTAAAAGCACATCTTTAGACAAGATCAAAGCAGGTAACACCATTTTCCCCTAACAATGCTAAACAAAAAGTATATAATTTACCTCAAATACAACAACAAAAGCAAATCTTGCAGCTAAAACATGCCAATGACTTTCTGAATATTCATATTTATCAGCAGCCCATGGTGGATTACGAAAATCTTTGTATCTGAAATTATACAATTATATGTACAGTCAACACTCTAAATGTTTTAAAGACTATCCTTCAGACAGGCTTAAAGTGATTACTTAATAAAACAATCTTAATAAAATTGAATAATTTTATATAACTAAAAAGCACTGAGAAATGAAACCTGATACAATGTATATAGTATGCTTGATGAAGTAACAACAAAAATAACTTAGTAACTATGACTTTATTTTAAACATTTTGATTTACAATATCAACATAATTACACAATGTATTAAAATATGAAATTGTGATAATTGTATATAATCACATATAACATACACTGTATATCTTGGAGAAATTTTATTATCAATATACACAATGGGTAACTGGTTTAGCACGGCTGTGTGAAGTATATAATGTAATCATAAGTGCAACATTTGTCCCATGCAGGATATTTATAGTTGTCTGGCGCAAACAAATTTTCTTTGTTTCATGGTATAAACATACATGGCGAGGGTTGCTCGCAAGACTGAAGTATCTTACTGTTTAACACAATGCACTTACTACAGTCTTGCAGGCAACCTTCCATGTACATCTTTTTTTTAATATAATACCTGTATTAAATAGCAACAAAATTGAAAGTTTTACAATAATATTATTACAAAATTCTGGCCATTACATGTATGACAGTGTGACTGCCTTAACTTGGCATTATTTTTGTGTAATAGGCAATTGAAAGGATACAATTTTTGTTTTATTAAAGTATAATATTCAGGTTAAACATTTTGGATAAACTGGATTAGTTTACTTTAACGTTTAAAGTAAATCCTTTGAGACTGAATAAACACTTTGGGTTTCACGTGATATTGGGATTGTATGACTTTGGATATTCAAGACTTAAATTCATTCAGATATATCTTCATACATATATAGATCTATTGCAACATAAGAGTTTTTATAGTTTTTTACTATCCAGGTCAATATTTCTTTACTTCATGAGTTAATTTCTCAGAATTTCCAAATTGTAACATAATAGAAACACAGGAATCTACAAACAAGATGCAAGTACACTGGAACCCCTCTATTAAGACCACTAACCATTCTTTCAAAAAGTGGTCTTATTAGCGGGATGGTCTTGACAGCAGATAAGTTGATCTAGCATAATTGGTTGTACTAAGATTGCCTCACATGCATAATATGTATAATATTGTTCACTTAATAGAATCATTTGTAAGAGTAGTAGGTGTATTGAGTTTTTACTCAATAACAAGTGAACAGTTTTCACATTATTTCATCAGTTTTTCGAAGTATTATCATGATTAATTCTATGTATAACAAATATGTTTATCTGTGTTCAACTTAATTATTATTCAACTGTATATAACACGTATAAGCAAGCATGTATGAAATCGCTCAAAATGATTAAGTCATTAGAACGAGAACAGACGAGAAACTTAGTATACAAGATTGTTAGAGAAAAACAAAACAACAATAAAATGTAAAAACAACTTTATTTACTGTGGATAATCAATCAGTAACTAATAATTATGACCTTTAACACAACATGTAGTTGGAAATGTCATCTGACTACCAACCAATGATCTGCAGTGATTTCAAACTGATTTCCCATCAATACAAATCATACTTACACATGTACATAACATCACATACCTGCATGTTTGGACAGTGAAATCAGGATATCTTTTATCTTTCTCAAAATCATTTGTATCGAAGGTTGATAAAGTCCAGTTAGTATAGCCCTCTAAATTTCCTTTATCATTTGTATAATATACATATACTAATCTTGGTATGAAATCTGATGTCAAGGCAATAATAAATGCCTGAAAAAATAAAACAATAAATGAAATACTAAGAATATGTTGCCAATACCTTGGAAGTTGTTGTAAGGTAAGAACCCAGTGCAAAATGACATACTGTACTTTTCTGCAAACAAGCAGCTTCATATATACATGAGTCAAAAAATCCGAACTTTAAGGCCTAAAAATGTCTGGACATAGAATTCTAGGCTTGACATACAATTTTGAAATATTGGCATACAGCCAAGACATTACAAGGAAAAATATGGTAGTTCATAAAACTATCATAAAAACATATAGATCTACTACACTTTGGCAATATAATTAGTCCATTCTTAGCTATAGTTTTTATCTGCAAGCTTAGTAACCTAAGCAAGAAAAAGGGATGTTAAGTGATTAAAACGATCTTAAACAGTTACAGTTAAAACAGCTCAAGTGATAAATTTTACCAAGATATAATTTTAGTAACACTTTTGTTTATGAAATATTGAAAACTTACGTTTGATATGATTGCAAGTCTAGATATAGCATACAATATCTGATACCAAATACCTGTAATAAATAAAATGTCATATGTATAAAATACCTTAGTGAGAGACAATAGAAAGAGAAATCCAATCAGTAAAATAAACAAAAAAATCACAATATCATAAGCAATGATACAAATTACAATTGATCATAAATAACACATGACAGTAATTTATCACCATTTCTAATACAAAATTAATTTTCTTGGATTATGAACTTGAGAAAACATCTTATTTAAGCTAAGAAAGCAACCAATTTTGGCATAATTGATAATAATAATGATAATAAAAATTACCAGTCTACAAAATTAGGATATGTAAATAGTTGCCTGAACAGGTCATTTTAGCAACTAGCACTACATCTTGTTAGTTGACATTGGTTGCTCATAAGAAATTTTTGGTTGCCCGAACTAGAAATTGGTTGTCTCGGGCAACTGGACACCCACTATATTTGTAGACGGAATATCTATCATTATAACAAGTATAAAACATACCAATATCTGCAGCTCTTTCACCAAGAGGTCTACGTAGATCTGTACTAAATTTAAGAGCATCAAATCTGATCTCTATCATGTTGTTTAACAAACAACATAGTGGACCAAGAGGGAAGGCAGCAACAAATATTGTAAGAAATCCAAACTGAAGCACTGAAAATATAGAATAATATTATACATTATAACCTCTGCAGAGTGGACATCTACAGAACAAATCCTCTGCACAACAATTTAACAGCATTTGGTATTTCCCCTAGGCTTAATTTAGAATTTAACCTCTGAACAGCAACACAATTTTGTCCCTGCCAGAGGGTGTTGTTCAAGGGAGGTTGTACAGTATATTTAAAGTGTATGCATGAATAAATCACATATTAATGATACAATAGAATTCCACTATTACGACCATCAAATTGATGGTCGTAAGAGTGCAATAGTCTAAATTGGCCAGTTATACCTTGTAGTGGTATACTGCTGTTCAGAATTCAAAGTTTCTTTCACACTTCTGATATTGGAGATGATGGTTCAAACTGTCATCAAAATCAAATTTCCATTTATACCAGCATAAAATTGACTGTAATTATGTCAAACGACTCAGGTTGTTTTGGTGAAAGACAGTCAAAATATTCATTTGAAGTGATATGTACCAAACTGTTGCACCCATACCATGGTTTGATCTAAATCATGGAGTGGGTGAAGCATGTCAGTCATGTACAGATAAATACTTATTTCTATTACAATTGAACCTTCACAAAGAGATGTTCACTTACCCATTTCAAGATATTCATGGTAGAGACTTGTATGTTCACTTAATTCATAATCTTTCTCCCAAGCTGTAAGTTTAGCTTTCTGTTCAGCTGTCTCCTTTAATATCTTCTTTCTATACATTCTCTTTAAAAACTTGATACCTTTCCTGTATGAAACATTATACCACATGTATTAAAAGTTTTACATGAGTTTATAAAATATATATGAAATATTCAAGTTTTATTATTGAAAAACATGTTTTTTTTATTTATCAAATTCGACTTCAAAACTGGGTTTCAAGGCATTACTTAAATTAGTACCAAATGCTGAAATAAGTATTTGGTGATAAAAAGTCCAAGTTTGATTTCAATGCAGGGTTTCAAGCCATTACTTAATCTAATACCCAATGCTAAAATAAGTATTAAATGATAAGAAATCCAACACTGTAAATGCATTCTTAGTACTTTGAACAGCTATTATTAACCTCCAAAAAAAACCCAAGTTCAATAACATTTTTAATACACACTTTAACATCAGCCATTCTATATCATTCCCCATGTAAGTAACATAATACAGATTTTGAAACTCATGACAAAAGTAGACAAACTGGTTGATGCCTAATATAATGAGATCAGCCTGTATCAGATCAAATCGTAGATGTGTACTTACGGTAAAGCAATTTCTAATACATTATTCTGTATAATCTGTTTACCAGCCATGATGATAGCTAACTGTATACATAACTCTATTAGACAACCACCTGCACTACACTGTAAGTAGAAATGTTATATACACATATAATTCATGTCATTCAAGTTTTTGTACTTAATTAAACACTAACCATCAAAGCAAGGGACCCATATGATTTAACAATCCATGTGAAGTAGTGTCATATTCCCAGCAAAGGATAAACATTCTTATTACAAGATCAGTGCTATTCTTTATTGACATTGTTATTTTCAAAGAAACAAATTTTAATTTTTAAGACAAAGCTATAAACAATGGTCTGTAAATTCCCTTCTTCTTGATTTCAAATCTTATTCTTTATAATGATATATAACATACCTCTTCCTGTCTTGCACCAAATGCCATATTGTATGCTCCTGGTCTACCTACCAATCTGAAATAGCAAACAATTGTTTCATATATATATATACATTTAAATCTAACAAGTCTTTGAAATAGAAATAAAATAATCAAATATTTTCTTCCAGTGAACCTCAATTAGAAATCTCGAATTACAACACTTTTCCATTATGTTTTCCTGTTTCGTTCAAATTTTGTGAACAAGCCAACTGGAGTCAGTTTTGAAAGCCTACAATAGTGATTCATTTAATAGAAACTAGGGACTTTTGTTTTTTAGTGCGTCGTCAATGCATAAGATGACACCTTGTTCTTCTACTTTAATAACAGTAGATTTTCATAGAGGAATATACAGGAAAATGACTGTGCCAAAAGTATAAAACCAAGTTTAGTCTTTAAAACAGTATTAAGAACGTAAGAAATCACTTACTAATAACATTTGTCACTTATAACATTCAAATGAACGAATTAAAACATGTGGCATACACAAAGTTGAAAACAAAAGTAGGATACTGAGGGAATCACCAAGCTATTTATAGATTTGTTATATGTCGTACTTGCTGAAATTAAACATTTTCATTGGTCGCTTCTTGTCTTTTCAACATTCTTAGGCGGTTAGGATATTTTTTTTTAATAGAATTATACTAATGTTGCACAATAACAAGCTCTAGTATCTTCTCATCAGTAAATGCATATTTTAACTCTAATCTATTTTTAGCTGACCTGAACTACGTGGGTCTAGTTAGGAAACACCCCAAATATAAAGAGAAAATACAGAAATATTTTGCCAAGTAATATATCAGTTTGTCTGTTTCAATCACAATTATAAAAATATAATGCAGAACCAGGAAAATTGGAACTGTAAATTTTGCCTGCTAATCCCTTTAACCTAGCACATTCCTTAGTAATATTACAAAATCAAATATTGAAATTGCAGAAATTAAAAAATATAACATTGCTATAGTAACAAAAAAGTCCAAACAATACTCACCTTCCTTTAAAGAATGCAATATAAATGATAGAAGAGTAATAGTTGACAAATTGTAGAGAGAACAATTTAATGTTAATACTATCATCATAATCACTTTGTGTTCTTAAACATTCAAAATCTGTTAACCATACAGCTACACGAGAATAGACCTGAAATAATAGAAAACAAAGAAATGTAATGTGGAAACCACATTAAAGCGGGAATTAAAAAACTTTAACGCAAAAATTTCAAAGGGAAATAATTCATAATAAAGCCAGATAGAGTTGAAGTGACTTTCTAATTCTGTTCATCACATAGTATGATATCATTGTATGAAGTTTCATAAAGATCTGACAATAAATAGCAGAAATATATGCTAAATTGAAACTTTAACACAATTGTTAACGACACCAGACGCCCAAATGCCCACCTGTGTTTCACCAAACTAATAGCCAATTTTTTCATTGAAAAATCTGGCTGAAAAGTGTAAGCAAACATATAGGGGAAAGCAAAAGTAAAAAATAACTAAGACCTACCACCCAGCCAAAAAGCAAAGATGGAGATTTTTTAAACTTTTGTTATAAAAGGGATGCTACAAAAATAGCAAAAACAAGAATAATAATAAGTTTGAAGATTACTTTCAAATATATATTTAACTCTCACAAATTTAACAAAGTTTACCAGCCGGAATAGGGACCAAAACAAACTGCCACAAGTGTTTTATAGCAATTTGATGGCTGTATTTATTCTTTTGCATTATAAGGTAATGAGTGCTAAATATAGAGAAGTGACAACAAACAGATAGAGGTATACTTACAACATTCAGTATCATGATAAGAAGTAAGTTAATACAAGCTGCAGTCACTGTAGTAATAATACTAGCATTATTTGTTATAACATGTTTAGTTTCTTCCAGAGTAGAGTTATCCTTGGGTTGATCACGATCTAACAGTTGTAATGATGCTAAGACTGATACACGATAGGCTATAACACCAACAACACCACCTACAGCCAGACACATCTAGAAATATATAACATACATAGTTCCTAAGTATCACTATAACAATAATATGTTGATCAGGCACACTTTCATTGGCCCATACTGTAACAAGCTATCAATGTTATTGTCATATTGTTAATACAGGAGTGTGTATTGTTACAATTATGGTTTTAGTGTTTAGGGCTCCTTACAGGGAACAACAAAAGAGAATACCGAGGTCTCTGGTCTCCTCACCTAAGAACTATATCCTAAAGGTGTCTATCTATCTCATAATACTGCCACACACTTCTCACGAGTATTATGGGCAGGTCTGACCTTAGTGAAGCTAAATTTGACACTAGGGGCATACTAAACATAATTTTTGTAAAAGACCTTAAGGTGTGTGACTTACTACGTTTATTTCAAATTGTCAAATAAGGGTCTATATTTTTCATACAAAATATTATGCAGTTTATCTAATAAGTATTGGGAACCTACTTTCTTTTTCAATGTGATATAACAAATAATTAACAAAATATAACAGATATTGTTATGCCAAGTCTTAGATATGTTTTCTATCTGTATTTTTGTAATTGATAGGTAATAAGCTTTTAAAAATATGCTGAACGTTCAAAATCCTATTATTAAAATTTATTTGCTACATGTATGTAAAATAGCTGTCCCATCAATATACTTACAGTAAACAACATAAATCCATAAGACAACATATAAATAGGAAATCTTCTTCTCCAGAAAGGTAGATGAGGTTCTTTCATTCCCGTTATAGGATTTACTTTCATACGAGGGTAGTTGGCAAGTTTGGCTAGGTACTCTGGTCTTGGTGGTTCCTATAGAAAACAAAGTAAAATAACAATAAACAGTAACATATTTTGACATTCATATAATGAATAGGATAATGGAGAGATGGTTGGTACACTGATAATCACTATAAGCTACACTAAAGTCCCACTATTGGGACCATCAAAATCGATGGTCTTAATGGCAGAATGATCCAAATAGGGACCTTTTTCTTATCAAATTAAGCATCTGTGAATTAAATGCTATCTGCCTACAGCAGGCAGCACTTAGGTCCTAGCTGTGCAATTTAAATCAGTATCAAGTAAGAAAGTGAAACCATACCTCTTCTTTTACAAAATCAACAAGATCCCAGTTGAACTGTATAACAGATTGTTTTCTTTTCCAGAACTCAAGAAACAATGTACCTAAAATAAAAATATAATACAGTCAATATAACAAGAAAATGGCAAAATATAGAAGAATAAAAAAAAAAAGTATACCCCCCTCTTCTTTGAAGCGGGGGTATAATAATATAACTTTATTTCAGAAGATAAGGACATTCAGATACATTAACAAAATGAAAATGTTATAAACCATCTTATATATCTTGGTTTCAAACAACAACTATGTATTATATAAAAAAAACCTGTTAACTATTCCAGGCTAAAGATGAAACTGCATGATTTATTAGTCTTTACTTAGAAGTTCATCATTACATTAAAATCAGCAGGTTAAGGGATGAGTATCATGAAAGTAAACCGTTTGACTCGTCATCTTAAAGTAAACAGTCAACCAACTTTTTGTTTACTGCTCAAGAAAACTTGGATAAATTTTCCTAGCACAATTTGAAGTCTCAACTTCAGCAAACATAAAAAGTTGGCATACAAGCAGGAAAATATAGTACCACTTACCCCAAAGTGACATAAATATAGCAAAGAATACTGTTCCATTATTATCAAACATTCTACTATACTGTGAGTCATCACAACTTGCATTTAGTTTCCAATATGGACATTGATAATCACATAATGGACACATTGTAATGTTGAGAGATTCATCACATATCTCCTTACTGTAATATATACAAACATAATCATATTAATAGCAGACTAAAAGTAAGAAAAAACAAAGTGCGGTTTAAAAGTCAGCTTCCATATACATGTTCAGCTGACTTAACAATTTTGTACCATAACCCCTGACCATTGAAATCACCTTCAGGCAGGTAATCCCTCACAAAACCTAATCACTTTTGGGTGGATTGGAACAACTGTAGATAAATTTCTTGCTTACATAGATTAGCAGTGTTTGAATACCTTCTGATCGCTAAGTACATTCTAAACAACTGCTTCTGATATAAAGAAGCTGAAATACGTTTCCAAAACAATTGATCTTAAGGTTTTTGTTAAACAGGCCATGCCCAGTTGTAACACTTTTTTTACATTTTTTTTGTAAGTATTGATCTGATCAGAAGTGGCCTCATACATAGATATACTTTATGAGGATTCGAATCTGTTTATTTAAGGATGAACATGACATAAAAATAGACAGAATTTACACTGCTTTGTACATTTGTTCTAATTTTAATAATACAAAATAGTATGTAGCAGTAAAAAGCATCCCAAAAAAATCAATATGAAATGCTAAGAACTTACCTTGGGTAACTTTCCTTCATGGCAACAACACCATATATAAATATAATAAAACCAATAATAGAAGGTACAACCAACATTTGTGTATAAAATCCAAGCCAAGCAAAATACAACCCTATCTTTGATCCATAATAATTTCTGAAATATATTAAATGCTTAATTATATAAGTGATTGGCAATCCCTTTTAAATTGATGTTGATAATGGGTCTAAAAAGAAAAAAACAATCAAACAATAGATTAGGGAGCTATCAGTTCTGTACCCGTATATTCTTGCTATTTCATATTCTAATAGATTAACCAATTGGTATAATTATCTCCTGTTTTTCTGCTTCAGATAAAAATTACATTTCCATTTCTATAAGCATACAAAATGGAACCTGAGAAAGATCAAACTTCTCAAGCAGACAAGAAATTTAATTTATTTCAATCAATCTTGAACAATACAATTCTGAACCAGCTTCAATATATTGGGTGATTTGCCAATTGATAGTTATAATATAAGGCCAAATTTAATTAAATTTACTTTTGATTCTAATTAATTATAAACCTATTACAAATGAATACTAAAGTAAAAACCTTCTTGAACGTGCATACGAAAGAAATAATCATAGCTAAGTATGATGCATACGGTATTACCTTATATATTCTAATGGCTGAACCTTGTGAAATTTTCTCCAATATGCCCAATTATCATACAACAGTTTTCTTGCATTCATTTTAGAACCTTCTTTCCAATGACCCTGTAATATTATATAGTATATATACATACATACTGTAACATACTCTCAACTAATATTTAATCTGACAAAAAAACATTGTACATGTCAAACATTATGACCCCAACACTGCATTTGTTGTTAAACATGCATGGTATGGAATTGCTTTGGAATCAATGAAAGCTGTATCTATTCAGTTAATGAAGAGGTAGAATCCAGATATTGTAGTGACCTTGACCTTTGACCTCAAATTATTTATGAGTCTCCTCCTAGTCAAAGTAAAGCTCCATGTCGTGTTTGTGTTGCAGATGTATAATACAGCAGTTGTACTTCCTTGCCTTCAGGCTAGCTTTTATTGTGATGCTGTAGTGTTCGTTAACGACTTGGGAGGTCGTGGACTTGGGAGGGTTCTACAGTTATCAGGTAGACAAGGATTATTTGCCATAAAGACACAGTGAACATTTGCAACACAGCATACCCTTTTCTTCAAAGGTAGGCATAATTAATGATACCACTATCATACATACCTCATGTAATGGAAAAGCTGCAGAGTAATATTCATCACTTAACATCTTCTTTATACCTGGAATATATTTAAATAACAATACAACTTAATTATCTATTGAACTCAATGAACTTTGGGTAATTTTATATCCACATAAATATGAGAGCTGTAGCACATAAAACGTTGCATGGAATACAAACATGGATTTATTCACTAATTTGTTAAACACCTAGATCATGGCCTGGAAGGAATGCATTGTTGTCAAAACACACCCATTCCAGTCATAAACAGGACATATTTAAATGTTAAGATTTAAGGATAATGTGGCATTACAATTTGAGTAATGAAAGTCTACTACTCGTATAAGATAAGCAACTCAATAGATTCTGATGGCACCTAGCGCTAAATGAAAGCAACTCATTGATTGGTTGGGTAAAATTTATGCAGACACTAAAGTCAATTTAAATCCATTATATTATTTCATTAACTAACTATTATCATTTTCATATTAAGACTGATCTCTGACTTTCTACATGTTAACAATTTGGACAGTTAAGTATTCCTATATGAAACAGTTCACCAATAGTCTCTGGAAAGAAAGCATCTAAACATAAATTGATACTGAACTTGTTAACTCCATATTAAATTTGCTTACTCCGTAATACAAGAAAAATGTTAAATGAACTTTAATACAACAGCCATTTTTCTGTATGATAAGTAAAGGTTGTTAGTAAATGTAACAATCAAAGCAACTATTTCCTGAGAACTGTTAAATGCTCACCTGAGATCTAGAGGTTAGTGTTTTGATTTACAATGTACCCGGTATAAGGGTCACTTTTCTAATACAATATCACAATAGTTCAAGGCATTAGATAGGACACCCATCCAATACATGTGTACATTACTTGTACAACTGAAAATCTATCAACCCAAGTCATTTATTTTCAATTTCAGCCTTAATCTGTTGAAAGCATGTGGCAACTGTAGTTCCTTTTGGTTATTAATACAACAAATTTAATGGGCTAATACCATCCATTATATATTTCATATATCTGCTTTAAGTATTTCCACATCAATATTGAGGACCATCAATAAATGACAAACAAATGGCAATCACTGAAATTCTCCTTACTATAAGCACATAGTGCTCCAGAGTTCACAACTCATGACAAACACATAATTCTACCAAACTTGATAAAAACTAAAGGCCAACATGATAATAACAATCACTAAATGAGGTAAAAGAAAGACAAGGCATCATGAAATCATACAATATAAGCAATACAAGGGGTAATAGAGCTGCGGGGGTTTTTCATTCAACTCATAAATCTTAACACATACCATATACATTACCAATTTGTTGATATGCATAGAAAGTTTCAGCTGAAATATTCAGTCACATGGTATTGAAGTGCATGATTATTTGAAATATTGAAGCTGTGGCACTGTGAGTGGAAATTGAAAGTTTTGTAAAATACTGAAAATCTACTTTCAATTCACAGGCTTAACACAAAACAGTCAAAACTCATTATTTTTTTAAATTGAGTAATGAATGCTTTGCACTAAGGCTGCTAATACTGAAACAGACAGATTTCATATAAATAACAAAGACTGATTTATTCTTAAAATACTGAAAATTTTCACCCATGTGAAGCTGGTAGGACTACAAAACTGCAAATTTAAGATGAAATTTTTAGGTTGAGTATGACTGACAACCACAGGGTTTTATGCACAGAATACATGCTATACTAGGGACCATTGCTTTCTAGATAGTGGTTCTTTATTTAATATTCATTCATTAGCCTCAATATGAACACTAAATATATTATGTTTAAGTCTAAGATTGGTATAACTATGTGAGGTGACATGCTTTGTAAGATCAAGAATATGGGAAATTGCTTGTTGAAACTGAATTTCATTATAACACAAGGGTTTCTCTAACAAAGGGTCAGGAGATGCTATTTTTGATGTCTGAAAAATTTCGTTTTATTGACCAACCCCAGTAACAGAAGAGCTATTTTGAAGTTTACACAAGTTTAAGTTCAAACTTCAAAATTTTCAAAAGTATGAATATCAGAATTACATGTTGTTTCAGCTATTTTTGCTTAGGCAAAGAAATGCTAATACATGTATATAAATTCCTGAAGTTTAGGATCATTCCTTAACACTACCATCCATGAGTTAGTCAAAACTAACTTTGTGTCACAGAAGTATCTGAAGGTATGGCTAATGATATGTATCTTAAATACTCTAATATCTCACCAAATGTATAGGCTTCCTGTTTATCTTCACCAAAAGCTTTTCTACGAAGAATAAAATCTACAATTCTAGAACGTTCTGGATTAGTGAAGAATAACTCTTTGTTTGCTGGAATATCAAATCTGAAATTATACAATTATAATCATTTTATAAGTCAGGGAAATCAAACCAAACTGTACCAACTCAGAACAACTTAAAATTATGTTTTTAACAGCAATCTCGAATGGGATTACTTAAAAAATAACCTAATTTTGAAAAAAAAAACCAAGTAAATCTGTGAGCTAATGCTCACTAGTGATACCCCCGCCAAAATCTAAAAATATGCGACAAACAGGAAGTAGATGAGCAAGGAGCATGAAATCGCTTTACACCACATGGGACTATAGGATGAAGCAATATGCAAAGTTTCAGGCTGCTGCATGGTATAGTTGCTGAGAAAACTGTGACGGAAATTTTGTAACGGACGGACGCACGCACGCACGGACAAGGGTAAAACAGTATACCCCCCTCTTCTTCGAAGCGGGGGTATAAAAATTATTACACACTTTTGTACCAACTCTTTCTATAAAGTTACATAATATTATTATGTATATATGATGTAAGAGTGCCCAAACTAGCTGTCATGAACACTCCTTTAACCCAAAGACCAAGTTCCAACAACCTCTCCTTACGGAAGAATATCAAGATTGTTGTCAAATGTTTGTGTAAGGGTATTACCAGATGTTGCCATGAATTTGAACCTGAATCACCAGGGCTCCACACTACAGATTGTCCTAATGCCCTTGATGACCTATATTTGTGTTCAGCCAACTTACTACTGCTAGTATACATTTGGTACAGGCAAGTAAAGCATAAAGCTGGTTGTTCAATGGGGCAACCTTATTTGAAAATTAGTATTAAGTCCTGACACCAGACTCAAGTCAATCAAGTAACCATTGCACAATGACATTGGCTGCTGAAATTAATCAATGTTCTACTTACAAATACTCTCTGTCTCTAGAGAACGGTAATGTTGGTTCTTTTTCGATTTTTGGCATCTCCTCAGGATCTAGATTAAATGGTGTCTTTATGATGTTCTTGACATTAACAATAGAATTCCATAATGTTTGACTCACAGCTTTTACAGGGTTCTGAAACATATAAAATATTTACATTATCACACAAATCAACCATATTTTAACTTATTCTAGCTGGCTTCAACCACAGTAGTATATACACCAATGGTTCCTTCTGGAGCTTGGGTCAATCCTGTCCAGTGTTTATCAGTGATTTTTCATTGAAAAGATTTTAAAGCCATTAGCATTAGACTACCAATGGTTAGCACTAGCTTTTTAGCATTTCTGCCTTAGCTTTTTACCTTTAAAAGATAGTTATCTAAATGCTTAATTAGTTTAGCCATTTTTCTGTGAAAATCAATGTTGCATTCCCTTAAAAGGAAATATAAATTGTGGTAAGGCATCATACTTAAGAAATATGAAGATTTCACAAATGTTTTTTATCATTGAATCATTAATTTTTGCTACTAAACTTATACACAGAGAAATCTTTAA
The DNA here is from genome assembly GCA_025267735.1 of Mactra quadrangularis. Classification (NCBI taxonomy): domain Eukaryota; kingdom Metazoa; phylum Mollusca; class Bivalvia; order Venerida; family Mactridae; genus Mactra; species Mactra quadrangularis. The sequence continues at coordinate 35,802,677 of CM046309.1, read as the reverse complement.
AGTTTGAAACAAGATTCCTCACAGCAATCCATGAAAAATTTATGTCAATTCGCAATTGACATAAGTTAGCAATATTCAAAGACTCCAGAGGAATTCTTAAAATATGATATTTTTTATGTATTTCATTTATTTTTAAATGATTGATGAATTGTTATTTGGATTGGTATTTGGAGTATTTTAAAACAAAATCTTTGAATACATTGTAAAGACAACAGGAAGGAACGAAAAGAAATTAAAGCTTCAAGTTAACCATGTATTTTGTATACATGCTGTCTCTGGATATCACACAGTAAAAACAAAATGTACCAGAACATTTCAATATTTGTATTCGTGCCATCTCTCAGAATACCACAAGGAGCAAAAAACTACAGTTTATATAAATAAGCTTTGATACTTTCTATGAGAACTGATCATCTTATTTAAACCCCAGCTTCTCTCAAAAACACAAGAAAATATGTCCTCTGCTAAATGCAAATTACCAAAAGCCATCCAGTACAAAGATCAGTAAAATTGTACTTGCTAAATTCGTATCCTATTGGGAGGGAATAACTTCATTGAAAAACAAGAGCAGTGCATTAAGATGTGCAACAAAAAATATCTAGCCTAAAGTTACAGGAAAAATTATAAGAAAAGTGTAGTGCAAACATGTATGATGCAAAGTAGTGACGACAGAGTAAAAAGAAATGATGAATCTCTTTATACAGTATAACCTCTCTTGAGCAACACCCACTGGGAGGGACTAAAGTGTGTTGCTGTATAGAGGTTGTTGCTCTGCAGAAGTGAAATTCAATTAAAATTTTGCCTAAGGAAAGTATCAAAAGGTGCTGTTGTGCAGAGGTTTTGTTCCAAAGAGGGCTGCTGTGCAGAGGTTACACTGTATTACATGTACTATTATATACAAGACACTCATGACATGAATGCTATGGCTTTATCTAATACCACATGATATACACAAGCTGTTGCCATAAAACAATCCACTGTCAAAAAGTTTCAGCACTGATAAATTAGATTTAGCGCCATGGATTCCAGCAGTCATGCAAGTTCAAGCTAACTCTTCCATTTAAATAGGCACTTATAAACTTCTAACCGACAACTTAATTAAGCACCATCCTTTTTCTATAAGAGCAATAAGGCTATACAGTTAATTTTTCTGAAAGTGCAATGCAACAATGCTTCATGTGTAAAGAGTGTTTTCCTGAAAGTGCAATGTGGTTATGTTTCATAGAAAAAGTTTTGTGGGCTAAAAGTGCAATATGACAATGCTTCATGAGTAAGAATTGTTTTCCTGAAAGTGCAATGTGACTACATGTATATATAAGATTTATTTTTCTTGAAAGTTCAAAATGGCAATGCCTCAAGAGTAAGGTTTATTTTAAAAGTGCTAATTGACTATATGTAATAAGTAAGATTTATTTTCTTAAAAGTGTGATATGAAAATGTTTCACGAGAAACATTTATTTTTTCTGAAAAGTGCAATGTGGCTATATTTTATCATTATGTAGTTTCTTTTCCTGGAAGTTTAATGTGGTAATGTTTTATGGGTAAGATATATAGTTTTGCTTAGGTTAGGCTGCATAAAGCATAGAGAAAGTTTTACCTGTCTGCGAACAATTGAACCATCACTCTTTATCAAGAAATTATTATGAAATGACATATCATCAGTGAAGTAAAAGCAAACAAATAAGGAATGGACAACAAAAAGGAATAAACAAATAGCAAAAGCATTAAAAATAAATCTTATGTGAACACACAGACAATCAAACAAAGCAAAGTGCAACATCATTTTCTAGAAGCATTTAAAGTAAACAGCAGATTTATATCCTAAAAGTAAACACATGGGTGAAAGTTTATAATTTCAAAATCCTGATTTTTAATTATTTCAGTAGCTTTGACAAGGAAAAAGAACCTCAGTCCCAAAATTCCAAGACAACGTGTCCTGAAACTTTCACCCATGTAAAACAACAGAAAACAGAAAATTGTTTGTAATTACAATACACGTTTAAATACACATATTTAATAAAATAAGACATACAACAGAAAGTAGCTTGAAAAAAAGATGTAGAATATGTAGTATAAAGTAAATAAGTGTACAGGTATAATAATACTAAATATACTGAAATTTGAAATAGTGCATAAAGTAAACTCAGTGGAAATAGGAAAAAAAGTGGACACAGACAAAGCAAAATAAAGAGATATACAATGTTTAGTCTGTATTATGAAATCTACTATGAGAATTACTGTCTTTATACACAGAGGGTCTTTAAATTCAGAGTCAATGAATTAGAACAAGAAATTATTTCTTTAATGTTGTTCAGTCATCTGTTTGAGGCCTCAAATGCTCAAGTGCCAAAGTCACTAGCAAAATGCAAAGATTTTGTTTAAGGGAGCAGGCCTGTGTATAGTATCTGGATGAGTTAGGAATTCTGCAGTTCCGGAAGTAATTAACGCTTTTAGTTTTTCCCATCCTGATGACTAACTTCTAAAGGTTGTCTGGTGTACTATTGTCTATTTCTAAATGGCCAGCTACTGATAGCTCAAACATAAGAGAAAGTATCTTATTTGGTTATAGTAGCAGCCATAAGTTCCCTCAAAACAATTAATAAATATGAAAAATCAAGGCTGGTTACCATTTCATTGAATTTTTTATTTCAGTAGGGACTTTCCTTAAATGTCAAGCAGTAAAGTTAAAACCTGGTAGCATCTAGATATCTTACGAAGGAGTTTTACATTTTTGTATAACATTAAAAACTGTTAAGAGCTAGGTAACTTATGAAGGAGTTTGTACAAAATTTGAACAGAATGACATAAACTAGTACTGACATGAACTGAAAGATGACTACATGTAAAAGTCACATGCATTATGTTACCAATATTTTCTCATATAAATGAGGCTCTCCTCTATAGTATACATTCTTTTCCTGTGTGCGATAACAAGTACATTCAATTTGAAATATTAGTGTAACGTGCATCAAAATCAAACACTACAAATCATATAGTGGACATATTACTGTAAGCACTTTGATTTCACATAAATTAAACGGTAATTGAAGGACAAAGAATAAACTTGTAATCTTTACCCGGAATGAAGATTCATTTCACCCTTATAATTTTATTTATATTTTAACTGAATAAATGAAAATGACAACAGCACTTTTCATACAATAGTCTATTAATCTCAAAGGACAGTTAAATAAAATACAGTATGACTTTCTGAGGTTATTTAAAAAATAATTTAAAAAATCTCTTCTAAATTTCCAAAAATGTATTCATATTCAAGCTATATTAAGCCTGTAAGTATAAACTTTGAGAATTAATTGCCATATCATTTTAGAAAGAAAAACATCATTCTATTAATAAATGCAAATTGAAAAGTTCTCCCCTCAAACTAATGCAGACATTATTGTGTCTAAAATAATGTGCCTCAAAGAAAATTGATAAGATGTTTCTCAATGATTCCAAAAAGGATAAGGAGTTGTAATCAAATACATGGTGCAGAGAAAATATAGAGTAAAAGACTTCAAAACCTTGCACTGGCCTTTCCAAACAAAAATCATGCTTAACAAACTCAAAGATGTCTTAAAAAAGAAATCAATTCTGCAAGCTTTACATACTTTAGTCTTTGGAACTTAAAGCTCTTTAATTAAAATTACATACTTATAGTGAAGTATCATCTTACTTTCTACTTACCAAGGTCTTCATATAATTTAATCGTAAGTAAGATTTACATTTATTGTCTATATTATACTTTGATAAATTATATTAATTATTAAAGTATTACAAATTTCAATAAGATCCATCAATAAATTCAAACAAAACAAGAATACAAACCCATTTTGTCTCAACAAATCATTAGAATAAAAGTTTCAGAAGTCCCTTAAAGTACTTTTTGTAATAATGCAGTAAATCACAAGAATAAGATATCTAAATATGGTTTGATCAATAGTAGTTAGTATTGCATAGAGTATATAATATATAAAGCTATACAGATAGGGTAAAGCCAAGCTCTAACACAACAAACTTGCATGTTATAAATCATAGCACTACAATAAGCAATATTCTTAAATTCTCAAAAATTCCAAAAACATCAAATGACAAAAAACCTTCAAAAGGGTGTAGCATATCAAAATCTTGCAGAGTATTACAAATTTGGTATTCAAATCAAAGGACTCTCTTACCAGAAGTAAAGGCTGCCAAGCATCGCAGTCCCATACAGCTTTGCTTTTTATGTCTTATTTTAATTAATTAGCAGGGCTTTTTTCAGATGAGGAAGGAGTCAGGGGAAATACTTTGTACACTTGGTAGTATTTGGGGGAATTTTTAATTCATTGCTGTATCATTAATGGGTAAAAATCTATGATAAACTAAATATATTTTGGAAAGCTACAAGTTTTAATAAAAAGATGGGGACAAGGCCAATAAGCTGCCTTCATTACAAGTGGGAAAATAATGTACAATATCAAATGAAGAAAAATAAATCCATTACAAAAATATAGGTATTTTTATTGGGGTTTAATATACATACACAAGCTACAAGAAGTTATATTCAACCTTGTTACTGTCAACATCTAACGGGTTAAGTGCAAAACAGTTGTAACTCACTCTTTTCTTATATTGAATTACGATTGTTTTGCGCTAAACCTGCGATCTTTGCAATCAAGTATTCTAACATAAAAAACAAGAAGGATGCTGCTATACATTATCCAGTGAAACAATTTTTGGGCAACCTTCAGACGATATCTTTTTCAAAAGGGTTCAAACTAACATACAGAAAATGTTGTCTTCATTTTGCTTTGGATGGACACCAATTGCTTTTGTCACTTTCGCCAACCTTAAAAAGATCTGCATCCAAGACAATATGATCAAATAAGCTCTGAGATTAATATTCAAGAATTAGATTTCAATCGTTCCAACATCATTCAACCTTTCCTTTATATCAAATTAAACCAGTCCTTTATAATAATGAATTAAGTAATTTCAAACAGGGGAAGCAACTCATGTAAGCATAATCCAATACATTGCATGACCGATTAACTCCCTTTAAACATTCATGCAGCATTACAACAAGGTAAAACTTTGATACATTCGGGGTTTTCATAATATAACATTTCATTCAAGGTTATATAATGCAACAATCAAGTTTTAATCAAGGAGTATCAATTTCATACATTTATCATGATAGCATAGATGACTGTGCAAAGTCGGCTATCCCACGATACATTACTCCGCAATGCTGCCTTATGTACCTTGGGCCATTTGGTTAGGAAAATCTTGTAATCATGAATAACTAATGAGGCAGTTTCATTGGTTCCACAAGAAAACCACTGCGGAAAACTAGCAAATTAAATTACACAGCCATTTTGAGAAAATGAACATGTGCGTTGGTTTCTATTTCAAGTAAGAAAATCCCAGTATGACGTCATTGTTATTGAAGAGTATTCAATTGTAGCATGCGATGTCATTGGAAGAAGATTGGTTCTTCCCTGCCTCATGCATATTCCTGAAAAGAAGATTTTGCCAGTCAAAATGCCCATGGTATGTATGAAGTGTAACGGAAGAAAGTACTGTGGTTGCCGACGATGAGATGACAGGTATAAGCTATTCTAGCAAGGTTTTAAAGAGTCATCCTAGCATACAACTCTGTACTCACCAAATCCACAGTTTCCTGTAATCAAGGTAGATATATGTGTTGTTTTACATTAAAAAAGCTTTAAAGCATTATATATGTGTAAAACTATTTACAGCTTATAATAAAATATAGACGATGAGGACAAAAAAATGAGACGAGATGGTATCTATTTTGGAGTCATTTATATTACTGATCACAGATTGTCTACAATAGGACAAAACTCAGGCATATATAATTTTACTGCTCATGAATATTGCAAGAGCATTTAATTTAAATCTCTAGACCATTTTAAAGTCGAAATAGCCAATTTGCAATGATAAAAAGTAGTTTATAGAATTAAGCCAGCTCATCTCCTGTATTTCATTTTGGATATTGTTTTGCAATATGAGACTCATGATTATAAAATGCCAGTATCATATGAAAGGTTATAAAGAAATTTTAATTTCATAGCATTTGTTCTATTAAGAGAGTATATCAAATAAAAAGTTCCTTGATCAGGGTAACATTGAGTCAACAACAAGAAAAATAAACATCCATCTCATTTCTTTCAATCCTCAATTCAAGCCTGCAAATTGAAACAATCATATCATAATGTGAAGGTCATTGATTAAGTTTGTTGACAATTCAAGTCATGCTCACAAGCCCTAAACATGAAACATACATTTTCACCAAGAAGGAGCAATGGTCCAGTGGTAAAATGTGCACTAAGGGATCAAGAGGTTCCAGGTCAACCCCTGCTAAGGACACAGCTAATTTCCTTGAGCAAGAAATTTACTGACAGTTGTTTCACTCCAACCCAGTGCATATCATACAGTGATTGTCACCTTCTAGAAGACGATTTCAATGATCAAGAGTTATAAAGAATTAAAAAGTCAGCCCAACATGTACATGGAAGCAGACTTTAAACCAAACTTCAACTTCTTTTAAGTTTTAGATAAACCAATATTCAATACTTATAAAACTAAATTTTACAAACTATATCAATGATCTTCATATATTACAAGAAAATTATAAGCAATAGAACATGCCAAAAAGCAACAGAATATTATAATAATCCCAAATAATAATACACATATCTATATACATGTGTGTACAGTATTGAGCAACATAGCAGCTTTCATAGAAACTGTTAATATTTCTATTTAACCTTATTACCAACTAATGTATATAATATAATGATATGAAATAAATATTAAAGTTCAGCCAGACAGCAAAGCTATTTTGCAACTACGAGTTACTAATCAATGGAAGGAAAATCAAATACAGAGGTTTTTTCATTGCCACTTTGGGACTGAACTCAGGCCACATTGCTTTCCCCAAAATTTATGTAGCATCACAGAAGAATCTTAGAGAAATATGCAGCTTCAATAAATTTCTTCATAAATCTAACTCTGTAAGTGTATGTTATGAAGTTATTAAAAAACAAATCCCCTATTAAATTTCACTTTTATCTATAGTTTACCTTTAAAATGACCCACACTTTTCACCAATTAGAAACAACAAGTAAATCTGTGAGCTAATGCTCACAAGTGATACCCCCGCCAAAATCTAAAATATGCGACAAACAGGAAGTAGATGAGCAAGGAGCATGAAATCGCTTTACACCACATGGGACTATGGGATAAAGCAATATGCAAAGTATTAGGCTGCTGCATGATATAGTTGCTGAGAAAACTGCGACGGAAATTTTGTAACGGACGGACGGACGGACAAGGGTAAAACAGAATACCCCCCTCTTCTTCGAAGCAGGGGTATAATAAATGTTGGAATCAGTTAACTACAGACAATGGTCCAAACTTTCCCAATTTAGTGAAAATAAACACATAAATCAGTAAACGCAAACAATCATAAAGCCTGAATGAGAGGTTTTATCTCGTGTATACATGTATTTAAATAATAGAAGAAAAAGAATCCTGAGTTTATTAAACTTTAACGAGAAAGAGTTAACAAAACATGGTATTTTTTTCCATTCAATGTGATATTACCACAGATATATAGGTGCAACTTCTGTTAAGTGCTTGTATACACAAGTTTAGATACTGAATAAATATGAGTACAACCCCAAAAAACAACAAAATGAACTTCAATTGAAATCAAATACAGAATTCATTTAATCCGATGATTTCATCAACTATCATGGCTACAATACTTTTTCAACATCTCTACAAAATGATTTAAACCAAAAAAAAACTAAACAAAAAAAACCTTGCTAATGAAACGAAAACTGAATGACGATACATCTACTGACTATAGGTTATTCATATTGACCTGAGGGGTTGAGACAAAGCATACCAAGTCAAAGCATTTTCAAACACATACTGGTATTTCTTGTTTTGTAAATGCTGAATTTTATCATTTAAAGTCAGAACTTCACTTAACCATCTCAGGTAAATATTCATAAACTATAACAGAATACGAAACAAAAACATTAACATGAAAGAATGATCACATGAACCTACAACATATATATATATACAATATAAATAATAAAGTGACTTTGTGTAAACCTTACCTCCCATTTTGAATACTTTTTCTTGATTTTTTCAGATACAAGAGTCTGAAAACATAAAGAAAATTCAGTAAAAATTAACAAGGTGTTTTCCATGATAACAAAAAGTACATGTATAAACAACTTGTTAGGTTAATTTACGGTATCTAGCACGCCTAACCTAACTTATCTGGACCCTTGTCTATAACCAGTACTCACCCTTCCACAAGGCCTGAAACTTCACCGTATGCCTTATTAATGGAGGAAAATTGACATTATTCTAACCTCCCTAGGTGGGATTCGAACATGTTACCCCCTTTGGGACACTAGATTCAAAATCCAGATGCACTACTAACTGCACTACAAAACCCCCTGTTTCGATTTGTAATGAAATGGTATATGCAGAGTCAAATTGCAGCCATTACCTTAAATGGCAAAGGATCATCATTTATCATCAGGAAGTCATAGAGACGATAGTCCATCACAATACATGTAAATTACTAACCTGTTTCATTGGCATTTTCATTTTTAATATTTCCCCATATCTTGATAATACTTCCCATGGTGCATGTATCTTTACATAATGTACATCATCATTTCTCTGTAACATATTTAATAGATCTAAATATACATTAAATAAGACATTGCAATCATACAGAAAATACATTACATGAAAAACTAAAAACCAAGAGTGTCCAGAGAACACTGAGCCACTCACCTGAGATCTTGGTCTTAAGGTAGCTTAACAAGTTCAGTATTTTTTAATGAAAATTTTTGAGAATTTTTTAACTAAGATAGGACTATTTCAACAAACTTTCAACAGAACCTACGGGTAATGCAACAAATAACAAAACAATGAGGCAGTAGGGCCAAAAGTACAAGGCATATTATCTTCCCAAAAGTGGACAACTCCTAATTAATTCAGATGATTGAGGAAGAATAGCTTTACCAAGTTTGTCAAGACTAAACTCCATGAAGGCATTTGGATTCTTCCCAGGAAATGAAGAAATCAAGAAATATGCATTTGCAGTCAAGATGCGCAACACATTTAGCTTACCAGGTTGACGTAAAGCAATAAACTGATTGTTTATTTTATGTAAAACAGTAACTGCTTGTTATAGTCTAAGTTTCATGTTTATGCAAGTTCACCAACTTTACATCTATTACCCCAGGTCATCAGGCTACTGGTATATATCAATCAATCTCCCTAGGAAGTCATTTACTCTGCTTAGTACAATAGTAAATACTGATCGAGGGGTTGTGGGTTCAATTCCCGGGCGAGGCATTTTAATTATGTAGGGCAGTTGTCAGTCACTGACGAAAGTATGCACTTAATAGTTGGTTAACAGCTAAATCCAGAGATTTAGCCTTTCCAGGAGGAGTGAGTAGGTTGACTGACCACCATTATATGACCTTTACAATGTGTTGCTATGGCGTTAAACCCAACAACAACAACAATAGTAACAAACCTTATCATATTCTAATGTTAGACCTTCCTCTATTAGATTAGCTTCAAACATTTCTCTAGCTCTAGCAGCTTTCTGTACATCTTCAGAATCTTTAGTTGGTACTTCCCAAGCTAATACATAATCTATACGACTAACACCATCATCAAAGAATAGATTACGTCCCTGTAATATTTAACATTATATCATAGTTAATTATTTACAGGGGATTTCTTATCAGCTTTTCTTGACTCATAAACATGTTTGGCTTATAAATAAAAAAACAAGGAAAATTGGGCATGAAATATTACATGTTTTCTGAATTTTTACTGACATTTGAACCAGGATTCAAACTTGAATCACTGGGCTCAATGTCCAGCATACCTCTGGTATGAATGAATCAAGATGTAGAATGATAAATAAATGCAACCAAAAATACTTCGGATTTGATTTTTCACCTTAAATGATGAGAAAAATATTCATATGGTAAAGAAAAATGAAAGTAATGCACTTTGAGGCTATTCAATCATTTTTCTCAATATCCACAACTTACAAATGATTCAATACATTTATAATTTAAATATGAAAATACAAACACACAGTCCATGAGCCCACAAGGTTAAAGTAGATGAATTTTGTACAAAAACAAATTCATCAGACCATGTAAAATTTTATGCTAATATTTCTCATGCAACAGCTGTACATGATAACTGTCATATGAAATTTAGATATCAATGGGGTCAACCTAAAACTAGTCTAACTACATGTAGTTGAAGAAGGCTGTAGACTAGTTTTGCAATGACATATCAATACATGACCATGATGCATGAATCAGTACAGTTTGTTTTATTTCACAATTGCAGTCAACAAATTTTATTATAACAGATTTTATGTACACCAGAGCTGTACAAAAGAGTAAGGTAAATTCAAATTTGTTTTCATTCATTCCACTTTCCAGACAAATAATTCACTATTTCCTTTCATTGCAAAAATTCTAATTGATCCCAAGTTTTGACGGTTAGCTCCAAAGCCTCTGCACAAAAATCATGTTCCAATGTGCAAAGGATTAAGAGTAAACAATTACAACTCATTGGAAAATATGGGTGTTTTGGGACAAAAAATGTAATAGTTATTTTATGTATTATCTGAATATGTCCTGCTAATTTTGGCTGCTGCAAGAAATTGACAAAAACACAAGTTTGTTTTTATTCTGAAGATCATGAGACAGAATATACCCTGTGATATTAGTACACCAACGGATTTTTATGATAAAAGTGTAGGTGGCTGAACATTATATCTCAATAGCTGGTCTGTAACTAGATACTATGACATAATACAGAGGTGAGGATTTATCCTGTATTTGTATACATTGATATTGTACCCATAATGATCATGATTGTAAGCTTCCCCTATCTGTACTCTTAGTATGTTATCTTTATATTCAAACTATAAATAGGAAGGTCCAGTCATGTGACCAACCATAGTCATGTGACATACACTGGGGTCCAAAAGTTTCTTTACACATTGTTAAATTTTGATGTTTTGGAATATACTTAGGTATACTTTACATGACATTATTAGTTTCACAAGCAATAGAGTCAATTATGTTCTGCCATTTATATTTTTATTATAAATAAACAATAAAAAATGAAACAAATTGGGTCTGGATTAATACTGTATAGCGGGTATTATCTGCGGGGGTTTTATTTTGGCTTTATTGGCGGAAAATGAAAATGCGCCAAATATAAACACCGCGAATACAAACCTCCGCAGTATTAGGTCGCCGCCATATTGTTTACTAAGGGACATTACTCTTAATAAATTTTGTTTTCATTAAAATGTGCATGTAATATCTCCCTTTAAATCAAGAATTATGAAGTGAATTTGGTGAGCTTTATTATGTAAATAAACAAAATTTAGTATTTTGAATAGCACAAAGAAATGGATTCAAGTTATGTATGTAGGAAACGAAAATACAAACAGACAACACAGTCATTCAAACAATTAGACGACAGGTTCCATCAAAACTCGGTTACGAAACTCGACGACGCTGCCGCCATTTTGTTTACTTTATAAACCCGTATGTCGGTCATTTCCGAATCTTCACGAGTTTAGCTCAAATAATTATTTGATTGTCGTAAAAAACAAAGTCATCTTTAGTATTGCAATAATTTTTAAGTGCTTGCTATCAAACCGAAGACAAACTTCTCATCACATAATTTAACAAATTGAGTAAAAAGAGCGGAGTTAGTGTTGATGTAGCTTTTTGTTTATTGATATTAACAAGAAAACTATTGTCAAATTTCGTCACGTGACAACGCTTTATAATTGATTTGTCTGTTTAAAGACTCCACTAGGTGCGTTGATTATACATTGTTTGTGACAAGCTGTTAATTTCAAAATTTGTTGGACTTTGACCAATGGATTCAGGTAAATTGGTGATTTATTAGGAATGTGTGGCCGCAAACTTTAATACCGATAATTTTTAACAAAGACAAAGGCGTTATTCACGACTATAAACAAACATGCGAAAATTTTGATTGTTCATTACAACAAATTGTTCTTATTATTAGACTCTCGCGAGTTGGGCTTACTTATGCAACTTGTCGAGCGATCAATCAAACTTAGCGACACCTAGGTAATATTTTTAAGAAAAACATTCACATTTAATGGCGATTCTTATCACATGATTTCACTAGTCCCGTCAATACATCGACATAGAAATAGATAATCTGCTGTGTAAGCGTTAGTTTTTCACACGTCCGCTCATATTATGCAACTTTGGTGACACTTTGTTAATTCCAAAATTTGAAAAGTCGCAGTCGGAAGTGACCGTTTATACAGGTAAATTGACCTTTTAATGGAAATGACAGAGTTATATACCTTTGACCGCCTTTCACTGGGAGGTCTAAAATTGGCGCTCAGAGTAATTTCCGCCAATATTTACCATCGCCAATACAAAACCCTCTTGTTTACGCGAAATTTTTGCCCGGCAGAAATAACCCGCTATACAGTATTTGCATTAAAAAAAGAAAAGAAAATATTAAACAAATTACATGTGTAAAGAAACTTTTGGACCCCAGTGTATTCTGAACTAATGAAAAACCTGAGAAAGAATTTCAAAATTAAGCAAGCTCAATAAATTTGTTTTAGAAGTTCATTCAATTCCACCCACTAGTTCAGTAAGTTTTTATGACAAGGTCATAAGAAGCACTTAAATCCTTATAAAGCTAAAGGACCAAAATATCACCAAGCATGTATATACGGTTGAGACTAGAAAAGCTCTCCAACCTTTTTTTGAAAAATAAAAAAAAATCTTGCCTACCCATACTGAGCAGTTAGCTAATGTCTGTCTAAAAGTGAAAACTCACTCTTAATGAGGCATATTTTCCACAAAATGAAAACCTTGTTCTATAGCAGTCATCAAATGATGTGTAATTCAATAATTCTAAAAGTTAAACAATATAACAATATGAATACTAACTTTTTTTTGTTGAGTGCCAGCTCCAGTAGGATCAGTTGAAACATTACCCCGTCCATCATCTGAAATAGACAGGTATAGAATTATCTAATATTGAATTAACCTTGATAGAAATAGCAACAACAGACATAACAGGCACTTTTATGTGAACTTTGTAATGGTTACAGTAAAATACTGTAGGAACAGCATGTCCTTCTTTAAAGGCATTGAAATACATAACATCTATTTTGAAAATACTAAAAAAACATAACAGCCTAATTGATTATTTTACAATTGACAGACTAAATAATATAAGCTTACATAATATATTACGACAAGGAATGATACATGCATACAATTCTACACAGAAAATAAAATATACATTTGATAACAACAAATATGGGTGGTAATGGGCAAAACACATGCAAGAGTTATAGGTCTTGATCAGGGAAAAAACCTTGCAACTCTCTAATAATATGTGTAAGTTTCAAGTGAATATGCTATATGAAAGTGCAGAAAACTTTCTTGAAAAAGTTCAAGGAAGAACAACAGTATATCTATAGTATAAACAGATTTAAACAATAACAATGATTGCACAGATTTGTAACAATAATAACATTGATCATCTTATACCTTCCTCTATAGGCACACTAACTTCCTCATGTTCAACAAGTTGTAAGGAATCCATTATTGAAACATTCTATGTATATCATTTATATACCCACATAGATTAATAACTATCCAGAATTCAATGTTACCAAAAATGTATTATCACCGGAAATTTAGGTTTTTATCCAACATAAATCACCAAAATATATTTTTGTAGGAAGTTAATATCTTCAAAACAATGTTTAGACAGACAAGTTAGTCAACATCCATATTTATATACTACCCATTTCACCAACATTTTACACTATTATGTATGATACTGCTTATATTAAGTTTGCTATAAAATACAACATACAAAATTTAGTCATTCATGAAATTACATATAAAATATATTCTATGTATACACACATAATATAGAATCATAAGAAAGTATCAACAAATACCCTGGGTTTAGCACAAAACAGTCGTAACTCAATATAAGAAAAGAGTGATTTACGACTGTTTTGCGCTATATCCACAATATGTAGATACATGTACCAACTATTTCGGATCACTTGTAATGTTTACATCATATGATATACTTATAAAGCATACGATGACAAATTGTTCTTTATACGCAAATTTATGAGCTAAATTACATGACAAAATACAAGAAACAAGTTAGGTTGAAAGCATACATTTATAACATAAGGTCATCAGCATTTAAGTTGCCCCAAACAAATTGTTCACTTATTTTATCAAATTAATGGCATGTTTCATCAAACAATAAATTCAAATCTCTCACAAGTTTTTTCCATCAACTTAAATTTTTAAGGCAATAATCACTCCTGGCATGTACCATTTTACTAATGTAGAGAAAATTTTTGATGTCCCAGTTTACAATTGAATAAACTGCAACCTTATCATAAAAAAATTAAAATCCATGAATGATTGGTTAATAATGCATCATGCTTTTGAATGAAAAGCTCACAAATCAAATCCAATTAACCCAATAAAATTTTAACTGTTTCTTTCTAACCCTATTATAAATGGTTAAATTTAGCTACAAAAACATAAATCCCTTGTGTTCTTTGAAATATAAAACACAGATTAAATGTATCCTTAATTAAGAAACAACATTTTTATACAAACTTATAAGCATGAACACGGTGGAGATAGCATACTCATAATTACATCATTTATGCATTTAAAAATATCATAACAAACATTCTTATGTCAAACAGGCAGTAATAAATACACTCATAGAATCATATGATAAAAACACCTCCGCTCATTAAAAACTTCACTAATTTTCACAAAGTTTTTTTTACATAGAAAGGATGATGAGTACAGCTCACATACTACTAAAAGTATTATACTTGTTACAAATATGTGTCATCTTTATATCATTAAATCATTTAAGTACATTCTCTTCAATCATAATTATGTCAAGGGTGGATACAGAGGTCTAAGGTTTTTAAGGGGAGGTAATTTTAGATTACTATACATACACAAGGGTGGGTGTACAAAATTTTCAAAATCCTGAAATTCTAATATTTCAAGACTTCTGACCTTTTTAAATAGATCAAGAACACTTTCTAAGTCTGAAAATACCTCACTTTCAGAAATACCCCTGAAAATTTCACCCATACATTTTTGCATATTCCTGAATATGCTTTTTTTTAATTGATTTATACACCATTAATTGACACCTTTTGTAAGTGAAACTGTGACCAGCTAAACTAACCAGCTTTCCTAAACACTTTTCTTTCATCATTCCACAGACTCTTTCACTAGGAAGCAATGACTTCTCCATATATACAGGGATAAATCTATATTATTGCCCAATTTTCATAAATAGAGGTACTGAATATAAATCAGTGGATTTCAAAGTTGAGCCAGCTTTTTGACTACACTACAACCTTTTATAAGGCTTATATATTTACTCAACTGTCAGAGGCGCATACATTAGCCCCACTGATTTAAATACTCAATCATCAGTAGAGAGTACAAAATTAATACTTTATTGAGTATTTAAATCAGCAGGGTTAATGTATGTGCCACTTAAGGGTTGAATAACATTTATCAATACATGCACTATTATAAAATAGACAGTTGTCATTGAAAGATAATGACACTAGCAACTTCTTCAGGATGTAATTATAGTCATATTGATGACAATATATTTATGTTGACTCATTTTCTTAACAAGTTATGATGAATTTACAAAAATATGATGAAATAAACAAGAGTGCTAGTAAACTATCAATGATATTGAGAAAGACAAGTGATCACAAGATATCCTCATGAGTAAGGCTCATCTGAGGTAAACATGTGGTCTAAAGTTCAAGCAATAAGAAATTAAAGAACTACAGAAAATTCTCAGAAAAGCTCTCAAAATTTACAAGCAAAACATTAAATTTTATTCAACTGTTATTAACTCTGCTGATTTAAATGAATTTTTTGATAGTGAGTACAGGAGTACTGTCATGAATATTTAAATCAGTGGAGTTGAATACATGTTAAGTTTACTAATCAAGTCAAGTTCTAGCATCCCCCTCCCCCCATATTCAACTCATGACATATCCTCTTCCCACAGTCTGCTCCAGAAAGGTGTTGACCTATGTGATAGTTGTAAGATACACTTAGATAATACTTGACCGATATGACTGATTAAACTGATAATGACTGATTATCAAACTTTGATATCAATAATCAAACAATTGTAACAGGTTTCATTTTCATTTAACTACTTCAAGTGCTCCACATCAGTATACAAAAGCCAACTAATTTTACCATATTTTAAAATGTATATGAATTCATTGTTCTCACATTCAAATGACAATTGCCTAAAGAAATTTTTTTTAATCTGTTTCGGTGATTCAATTCACAAGGTTAAAGATGACTTCAAAACGAAATTTGATAAAAAAAGTACAGTTTTTGACAACAACCCCTTGTATTCCACATCACAAGTGGTACTCAATCAAATAGATATATTTATAGAGAGGAGTAAATAAATTTGAACTATAATCATGAAAAGAGGAAATTCAATGAAGGTGTTTAGGACAATGGAATGATTGGATGTAACATGTATAGCTTGTTCTAACTGACTTGAGATTTATCAAAATGTTACATAAAAGCTAACAAATCTAATGACAGTAAAAAAAATTTTTTTTATGACAGTAAGTTGTTTTTTGTTTGTTTTGGGTTTAATGCTGTAGCAACACATAGTACAGGTTGTATCATGGGCGGTTAGCCATCTACTCACTGATCCTGGAAAAGCAAAATCTCTGAATTTAGCTGTAAACCAACAACTAGGTGCATACTTCCGTCAGTGACTGACTTCTGCCTTACATGATTTAGAATCAGTGGTAGGAAGGAGAATGGCCAAAGAAAATTATTTCATGACCAAGCTCAACAAAAGTATGCCTGGCCCAGGAAGCTAAACTACGACCCTTGATCTGTAGACATGTGTGCTACTGACTGAGCTAGCCAGGCGGGTAATGACAGTAAGTAACATAGTACTTGACTCAGGTCAATGTGAACAATCTATACTATGAAATCTTTATCTCGGGTCAATGTGATCAAGCTTTATGATGTTACATGTGTTATAAATGGGTAGAAATGTTACCTGATGGCAATGATAGATTATCTAGGTCATCGAAACATGTCATCTGTTTGTATGATGTACGTGAACGTGCTGGCCATTCATTGAGAGGTTCTGACCCACGACCTCCATCATAACTCAGGTTTGTACTCATGTCATATGTCCAATGTACCAATACCTATACACTAATTAATATAACAATATATAGTGCTATGATGACTTTTTAAACTATAAAGTTGGTTTATTTGAATTTTAATGCTGATTATCAGTCCTTTTTTCAGTTATTTACATCAGCTAGCTTACCAAACCAGCTTTCGTGAACTCATTTCTTAATAACTACTCACTTGCCCTTTCCAAAAAATCCAACTTTATAACCAACCTATAATGAGTAAATTGGCTTAACTGTTGAATTCATGGAAGGGAAAGGGAATGGCTTGCTACCATCAGGAATAGACCCTGGATCAACAAATAAAAAGTTCAGTGTAGTTATCACTGGACCGTGATTCTTATTTATTTTAGTGATGATAAATTGATGCTTGTACAGGCTATATATCTTTGTATTAGATTTTTCATATTATACACAAGTGACAAATCATCATTGTTGAAAGTATAAAATATTCATGTCATTGTAACATGACATTTATTCTAATGATCAATATATCAACTATAAAGGAATGAACATAAATCTTTAAACTAAACAAGTTTTTGTATTCTAGTTCAATTAGAATAACAGGATAAAAGCTGAAAATCCTGATTACATACAATTACATATTCATGATTTAGCACTGAATAACTGAATACCAAAAATACTACACTTTAGAAATATTTTCAAAACTCAAGATTTTTATACTGTGGTAAATCTGGGTAAAGAGCAGCAAAGTACCAGGAGCAGGGATCTAACCTGTAACCTCTAGCATGTAAGCCTGATGCTTTACCATTTGATTTGTACAAAAGAGGGCACATTACAACTTGCCAGTGAATCTAACAGACAATTTAATCTAGTATAAACCAATGTTCATCTCAAGCACATGACACAGGGAATCAAACCTGTAGCTGCTAGTTAGCAAGCTTGATGGAGAGGCTGTCAACTATTAATATCACAGACAATGTTTTCCTTAATTCTTCATAATACAGCACTGCCACAGTCACAGAGTTAGCATTATACAGTTTTCATAATGCATCTTATTAAAGGATTCAAAACAACAGCTTTGACAACTACTTTAATGATATGTCCACAGTTTAAACTTTGTTTACTGTCAACCTAGCTCACTCTCAATCTAGCATCTAGCTATAAAGTTAATGCTATATAGCTGTCATAAAACTGCAACTTATGATTTACGCTAGGGTGACTCAATCTTGAAATATGAGTACATGTATACAAACATACAGACAGGTCCTTATCTGCTTAGTATATTGTTTCATTGCCCACTCAACTGAACATATCATATTTCAAAGTTTGCATCTCAGCCCACTCATCTTAACATTTTTGCATCAAGCATAATGTAACAAACAAGTTGTCGTACTATACCAGCAAAAACAACCTCTTTGATGCAGACATTAAGTTTCCCCATCATAAGATGCATACAAGTTAATAAAATAAAATCATTAAATGCATTTTGTGCATAGTACACAATCATCAACACATGGCAGCCTCAATGAACAAAAATTAACCAAAATTAAAACAAAGAAAAAAAAAAAATCGAAAATGTTGGAAAAATACCTTATATCTAATCCAAAACATATACATATATATGTATATCATGTAAACATAACAAAAAGGTAAGTAAATAGTTCACAATAAGTGAACCGTGACATTCAGGTATAGTAAACACTGCCTCATGTAGAAAGATGTTAAATACATCCAATATGACTTAAATATTAACATCCAATAACCACATTGTATGAGTATATGACATCCACAGGTTGTCTTTATACCAGTTGTCTTATACAAAAAGTAAGCCAACCTCATACAGCTCATATTACAAATTTCAATTCATTTTATTTTTCATTTCAAACCATGTGTTATTGAAATTCTACAGATATTTAACACTGCCAATGAAAGGTGTAGCCAAGTTAATACCATTGATTTATCTAGTTAGTTTGTTCAAGTAAACTTTAAAGGAAATTTTAAATCCATAAATTATACTTGACCTTTGGTCATTCATCAAATGACCTTATCAAATGGACAGGTGGGTTGTACATCACTTGTCATCTTTAACATTATTATTACCTGAACACTCTAGTAAATAGGATTATAGCATTAAGTCGAGATAAACCCAAGATTCAGGTATAACAATCATAATAAGGGAAAAATGTCTAGTATCAAAAAGCTACTTATAGGTGTAGCAGCTCTGTATACAATAAATGTTTTAATTATTTTCGCATTATATTCATCTCAATTAGCTCAGTTGGTAGCAGATCCAACTTGCAACAAGGAGGTTGTGGGTTGGAGCTCTGCATTTGTAATCTTAACATTTCAACACTAGCTATGTACCCCAATTTACAGGCACTGTCAAACTGAAACTCAGATGAACTGATTCAAAGTAAAGCATGCTACATTGTACCACAGCACCATGACAAAGGCTTTATTTAATGATTATGTAATCACCAATATTTATAATTATACCAACGCCTACGTAAGATCCTATGAGACTATTGATTGTCTCTATATATTATATCAACAGTTGAAGAAACATAAATTATTCATGTAATGATTAGAATGAAGTAAATGAATACAATAAAACACTGTTCATGACTGCTAAAGTCCCAGGATACTGTTGTACGAGGGGTGTCCCTGTAAATCGTGTACTTTGTCCATAACTTTCTTTCCTTTAGTCACATGATGATCATACTTTACAAGACTGTTTGTTAGTCATATTTTTATACAAATGAGACATTTGACCTATAAGTATTTGCATTAAAGGCGTCATTTTAATGTTTTGCTAATACAAGGTACGTGCATGCGGCGCAACCACTTTCACACTTGTATATTCGTTCATACTGAGTTCAAGTGAACAGCAAAAATTAAACTTAAACTTTTAATAGCATTTTATTTTTACATAGACATTCGCAGAAATTATCTACATATTATCACACCAAATCTCAGATCATAAAATACGTATAAAAGAGTGCAATACGCGTTTGCACCGAAACACAAAAATTGTGACATCAACGAGATAAGGTGACATCAGGACAAGATTGAGTCTATGTAACTGCAACTCAGTTTCATAATCAGCCTGGCACAACATTGATGGGTATAAATTTGAATTTAAACACATAGACAGACAAAATGAATCATTAAGTATACATTGTGCATACTACATATGGGAGAGTAGTTATTCATTGTGTAATATATCCACTGAATTTATCGTACCAAAAACTGCTGAAAGTGTTATTCAAAACTAAGTTGGATACTTAATCCGTGGACTATATTGACCATACTAATATTTTGAGGCTGATGTCACAAATTTGTAACAAAAGTAAGACAAAAACAAATTTGTTTAGAATTTGTAGAAGTAAATACATTGCCAGTATTTGTCACTGTTCACAACAAGACGAACTTGGAGAGTGAATAAAAATGATTTCATAGACCTGACGTTTAAAAATGACGTTGGCTTGCGCCGCGTTGTCACACCTAGTGTCTTATTTATTGAAGCAAAACTTTTATTTTTTAATTAACCGTCTAAAAATTAAGCATACTTACTCACAACACATGCACTTAATGGCAGTTAAAATTTGGTGCTAAAGTTGCGCGTATTTTTTCCGCCATAAACCGAGTCCACGATTTACTGGGACACCCCTCGTATCTGAAAGGTCAGTCTTTGAATTTTATCATTATCATATGTATAACTTTATCATGGACAACAGCAGTATTGATAGATTTTATTCAACTGTCAGTGGAACATACATTATTCCTGCTGATTTAAAAACTCACTACAGTATTTCTGTACATACAATCAATAATTCAGTATTTAAATAAGCGGGAATTCAGTGGTGCATAATTAACCCTGCTAATCTAAATTCTCACTAAAGCATTTCTGTACTCACTATTGTTAATTCAGTATTTTAATCAGTGGGGTTAATGTATGGGCCACTGAAACTAGAAAAAAATTACCAATACCAAGCATATTAAGTAGCTCAGTTTCACTAAGCTTAAATGTCTGTTAGAATAGATTATACCAAAATTAAAAGTACAGTCTCAGTTATTTGCTGACTTATAACATGTATATGAATTTAAATAAATAAATTCCCCCATGCAATATGTAATATTTGTTGAAAGTCTGGGTATGTCCACCCACTCATCTTTAAACTTATACATGTCAAGCACACACTCATTTAACACTATATCTAAGTTTAAAGCAAACACAACCATCCTCTATTCAAATATTTGCTGTTTAAATAGAGAAATGTATTTTAACATCTAAAATACTCTCAATGACCCTTCTATAGAGTCAAGTGATTCATTCATTCAAATTGAAAATTGAATAATTTTGAAGAATGTAAAAATATTATCAAGATCTTGGCTTGCACTCAGCTGCAAATGAATTGCAAATATTAATTTGATGAAAATTAAAATGCATGTTTATCAGGTTGTACAAGCAATTTCAATACAAATAAATGACAAAACAAGACAACCGGGGTAAGGTCAAGATCATAACAGATATTAATAAAATGGTAACAGACAATGTAGCACAAAATCACAATGTCAAAATTGACAGAACAGTGGCTTAAAGCTCCATGGAAAAAGCTCTTTTAAGCTTAGTGTACTTTCTTTATGATATTCAACTACATTTTGTACTTTAAGTAAAGCAAAGCTCAAAAATGTTTTTTAAAATAGGTTGCCTGGTTGGACCAGCTGTATGTTTTACTTGCCCTAACCAAATGTTTTCTAGTGGTAACAAGTTGCCTGAACCCAAATATAGGGCGTCAGGGGCAATTGGACAACCTTTAATGTTGAGAACTGTTAAGCTTGCTATATATTTACTTCGTATATCACCAACAGACCAACATGACAAGAAAGTTAGTCAAATAATATTCTATACAGCCATTGTGAAGGGTGTTCATAAGAGCATGTTGATTTTGTTCTATCCATACAACACAGTATGCTATATGAGTAGCTAGATTTCATGAATCATAAAGATGTAACAGATTTCAATTTCTACTTCAATTTCAAAATTTTGTATATAATTACATAAAAATCATTTGTAACTCCACCTTACACTCATTTAGAAATATAAAACTTGTAGGACAAAAACCCACATACAAATTCTTAATAAACTACAGAGTGTTACAGATAGAGTTTCTTGATCATAGTTGAACAAAGATTTCAGTGTTTATTTCTTTATATCAAATATTAAAATGCATGAAATAAATAAAAAAACGTAACAGATTTTTTTTTCATCAGATAAAATGTTTCAGACTTCAAATAATAATTGTGCAGTAATAAACATATAAGTAATGATGTTTTCATTCAATGTTTGATTTTACATGAGTACAGTTTTACTGACAAAATATTTTTGTTCCTCATAAAATTCAAAACTCTATGATGACCACAGCAAAGCAAAGTTTGTGTCTGCAATTTAATGCACACAGTTGAATATGATTTCAAAAAAAAAAATTCTGCAATAAGGCAATTAACTACTAAGCTTAGTTTATCAATATAAAATGTTTGTGAATAAGATTCTGTGTACAATTCTTCAGAAATTTCAGTTAATGACACATATAATTCAGATCAATATTTATACTGGTTAACACTTTTTTAAGTAATGGAAAACTTCTCTACAACTACAAGTGTCATGAAGTGGAAGAAAATATCAAGCAGAAAAATCTAAAGAAGACCTGCAGCAAGCAGAAAATCATAGCCCAGATAGTATTCTAGATTAATAATCACTTGACCACAGGTGTGGTTCCAAATACATTCTTTCTGTATCTTGTTAATCTTTTAATAGTTCCATCATATACAAACTGTTAAGATAATATAAATCTTATACTAGAATATAACAAAATGAAATAAACAAAGTGAAACAGGAAAGACAGACAATGTGACTGACAAGGTGCAAGGAAAAACAAGATTTGGTGCTTTAAATGGAATGCACAGTGTATGAATACAAGATATTATAACAACAAAGAATCTTAAACTCAATATGAAAAATTAAGCATAATGTTATGGTCACAGCTACTATGATATCAGCATTTGCCTTAACTCACTAAACCAAAGTTGGGGACTAGGAAAAATAATTTGTTCTTGTGAAAATAAACTATTACATGTATTGGACGAAACATAACTTGGTCCCATTAGTGCAAAACATATAGGAAATTTAAGACAAGCATAGCATAAAGTATCAAAACATTAAACATAAATAATTCATCCCATACAGAATGATGGGCTAACTTAATAATTAGAAAAAAATCTTAATTCAGCAAAACGAGTACCTAGAGGGAGAGGAAGAAATTGTAACAAAAACATGAAACACCATAACACTTAGTGCATGCATCACACACAATATAAGTATACAAAACTGAGTTTTTACCCAAAGCATAATCATTCATGGATTCAAATGGGGGCACCAACCAATCAGAGGCATTGTTACATTCACATGAACCAATCACATGCTTGGTTACATAAACTAATACATTTTTTTCCAGTTTATCTATCAAAATATTATCTTTTCCAAATAAAACAACAATTAATTAAACAGCATATCTGGGGTATGTTTATGAATAAAAAGCAAGATGTGTGTTTTTATTTACCAGAACTATAAGGATCTGTAAAAACTAAACTTCCTGTGGAATTATATTGAGGTCGACTCCTTGTTGCATTCCATCCATCTTTAAAGAAAAAAGGTACAAAGATTTCAGGACACAAGTAACAGAACAAGCAAACAGAAGCTAGAAATAAGCATGTGTCATTGTGATATGGCAGTACCAGTCTGTTTATCAATCACCACTGAATTATGTTTTTTTATCATTTTCTTAGGCAATAAATGTCTATTGATGGAAAATGATAGTAAAACAGTGGTGATTGATAGCATTTTAAACTTAGTATTTTTCTACTCTTAAACAGCTGCAATTGGTGGGAAACATAGATTAGATGTTAACTAAAGTCTATTGCTATGGATAATTCTTTTAGCTCACTTAATTTGCACTTTAGTGATTAATTTTTCATCTGAGCACACTTCATGACAGAGTCTGCAGTTTCTAATTAAGAAAAATGACAAATTAATCTGTTAAATCAAATAGCTTATCTGTTCTTACATGCATGTAATATACCAGTTTTGCATTTACATGGGCTTAAAATTACTACTTTGTAATACTTTCATTGTTAATTTGTTTTCAAATCCACTCAAATTTTTGACACAAATTGAATGATCACAAAATATTATATTTGCTCTTAATATCTTTGTCTTTTAATTAATATCTTAACTAACAAAATATGTGGAACAATCAACTATTCTGAAATCAGTATACACTCAGAATGTGTTCAATAGGTATTTCTAAAGTGCAGCATAACCACAAGTAAATTAAGATAATTTCTAATGACACTAAAGAGCATACTATACACAACACAATAAATGCTTTGTATGACATAACAAGAATGAAATAATGAAAAAAAACTAAATGAGAATGAATAAATAGTTGAATCAGAATGACAAAATACCGGAAGAATAACAAATCTATAGATCACTTTATAAAGATAATCATAATGACTATGAAAATATTTTCTTAAAGTTTTTAAGACTTAATCACTATTAATCTGAAATCTACAGGGCTGACAAAAAGCTAAGGTAAATCCCAATTATAGGGAAAATTGCATGATTTTAAAGAAAATTCACTTAAAGAAAGGGGCCTTTCAACAGTCTTTTTTCTTCAGGAAAAATTCTAGTTAATTCACATTAATTTACCAAAAACAATTAAAAAATCTCTTTCAACAAGTTTGTTACCCAACATGCACAATGTTATTCATGTAAATATTCAGTATTAAATTCTAGGCACATAAAAAATCTCAACAAAACTAACCAAGAACAACTTTTTATAGTATCATATACTGATTATAAATATTCATCTAGTAAGAACAAAATCTGTAGCACATATTATGTAATTATGTGAATACATTGTAAATACCGTATTTACCAACAAATAAGTCAAATCATGCATAAGTCGAAACCCAAACATTGTTACAAAATAATTGGTATTTCTTAGGTAAAAAAATTATGTTTGGAAATTTATCTGAGAATTGGACAGGGTATAGTTTGCATCTCAAATAAAAGCAAATGATCCCAACTTAAACCTCAGTAAAGAAACTAAGCAAGCAGTCTTTGATTAATATAAAGGTAAAAAAAACTTAGCAGATAGTCCGGACTTATACACATGTAAGTATGAAAACTTTGCAAATCGCAGGCGGCTGGCACAGTCCCTAACCAAAAACACTATATAAAAATACAAGGTATATGCCTGTGTTGCAAAAAAGTCCCCAACTTATACAACGGCAAAAATAACCTTAAAATTAATCCCTGACTTATACACAAGAATATATGAAAACTTTGCAAATAGTCCCTGACTTATACACAAGTAAATACCGTAATCATGCATAAATTACAGTAACATATGAAAATGACTTAACCATTCATACTAATGATTTTATCACACATAGAATCATGCAAGTGTTTGTAGATATAAATGTTTTTTATAGAATGTATACCTTTCTCAACAGAATTAGCAGTACCAGTAGTCCTTTTGACTGGAGCAAAATGTAAGATAATACAATTTATAGATGAACTAGTCTCCTAATTAACATAATGTATATTGAGGGTTGCCCACAAGACTGTAGTTAGAACATTACGTTTAAGAGCAAGTTACTACAATCTTGCAGGCAACCCTTAATATAGGCAAAGTACAATACATCGTAAAATAGTAAGTTAATGAATAGTACTGAGTAATAGTCTTTTTTCTACTGAATTAAATTTTAAGATGAAAAAAAATGCCAAGATCAAAATTAAATACCTGGTTCGATGATATAATGGCACTATTTCATATTGAGGTTTAGGAATATATATGGTAAAGTGAAAGTTTGAACCTGTCTATACTATGGAAGAAGGAAAGTTAAATACAATCTGATTAAAATATGAACAGAAAGATCTAAAGTAAGACAGAAGAAAGCATTATATAATAGATACACATATAGTACAATATGATATATCATATAAAAAGAACTCAAGTAACCCTGAGCAAAGTGGAGCTAAAGAAAACATAATCAAGTCAAAATATAACACTTCTACAGTCAGGTTAGTCTATATTAGATATCATAGTACAGTTATACATGTACAAGACAATTGTTTTACTACAAGAGTTATATAGCAGAAATCTGAAGACTGTCAAGTGATTTTTCATGTAATGGTAACGTTTAACTCTTCTAAATAGTATCAAATATACATGTACATCTCATATTCTTTATTAAATAGCAGAAAATATTTATTTTTTATAATTCAACACTAACAACACACAATACATTCAACGGCACTTTGATGCACAAGAAAAAAACTGACATGGATTAAAAAGATAGAATCTAGTGTCTATTAGTAAAATATCAAATGTATTGTACATTGAAGAACAGATATGATACATTAATTGATAGAATATGTACAGCAAGTTAATGTTTTAGTGAAATCAGATTTATAATAAAAATGCAACACAAATGTTTGACTTCAAAGTTTTCTAAAATGCATGCACTTCCTTCTTATAACCTTGACTGTCATTTACATGCATAGTTTATGTGCAGGTATATTACAAATTTAACCATAAAAATAATGGTTGTCACAATAATTAAAACTTTAAACAAATTATATACACATGTATACTTATTCTTATAGCAAGGATCTACAGTGTAACTTAAAGAAATTAAAACACACATGCGACCAATCAAGTTGTTCCGATTTTAGAGATTTCCTGCAATGATTTCCATTTTTTGTTTCTGTCATAGGTGTATAATAGAACATTTGTACAATATGACTACATAGCTTTACTGTAAAAGTTGATAATTATGTCACCGTAAAAAGCTGGCTTGAAGACAAGTACAGAATAATACCTCTTCTACACACACATGTCCATTAAAAGAATTTATTGTAATGTTCTAAGTGACCACATTACCAAAGGTGAATATACATTTGACCTCTGTCTGTATAATACAGAACATCTTTTATATGAAGATACAATTACATGTTTATCAAGAAATGTTAACATCATTAGGAACTTGTATACATGTTTAACAAACACTTTATGGCATGGTCAGTACCATCAACCAAATCTGTGAATTAAGGACAAGTGATTGCCAGAGAGAGCTAGTATATAGTATATAATGCTTAATCCTTATTATCATTGTGCAAACATATAGAATAAAAATGGTGGATGTTACGCCATGCCTTATCTCTCCTTCCAAATTCGTAGAGAAAAAAAATCTGGTTTTTTTGCAGAAACCTGCAACACACTGATGTATCCCATATATAGTCTCTCTGCATCTTTTATTAGTTTTGTTTCCATTATTTGGTAGACTAAATACCCTAAAAGAATCCTTGGTTGTCACATTAAAGACAGGATGAAGTGGACAACTACCAATTCTAAATAACATGGTGCAACTGACTATCAATGTAAGAAAGTTAACCTTGACCCTTGCCATGCTGAAGGCAGAACTACATCAGACATTGCTACCAGTATACAGCCAGACCAGCCTGTTTATGCTATACAAGCAGCAGCAACTGTTAACTAGATCCCATAGAATTGATTATGGACTGCTCCAAATCAAAGACAAGACTAGTCCATTATTAAAATACAGCCGGTTTTTAGTAAACTAAATATGATACTCCTGACCATTGTAAGACTGTTATTATGTAAATTAGTATAGATCATAGGCCAATTTTATAACCTTGCCTCTATGAATACATAAAGCTTTGACTGATAGTATCATAAGAAATAATAAAGCATGATTTATCAACAGCTGCATTTTTCTTCGATGTTATATAATAAACCTGTCAAGCAGGGGACATTTAATAAATATCATGTTTTGTATAATGTATTCACAGGAGCAAGTCAACTAACATGGACTACATACTGAATTCAACCCTTGTCTACTAACTATGGCTATAATACCTTAAAGTAGAAGTTTCCTAACATGTTTCAAGCAATGCCATGTGATGTCATCACAACAAGAGTCAGTATTTGGCATGTTTTGGATAATCTTGCTCTTCAATACAAGGGTTGAACAAATCACTATTGTAACTCCCTTTCTTTTGAACAGAGTTACAATAATATTTCATTCAGCCCTCGAAAAATCATTAACACAGAGCAGATATTAAAAGAATAATCCAAAGGTCCATGACATTGGATGACATCATACATTACAAAAAGCACATTAGGGGAAAGCTACCTTAAAAGGGATATATCATAAGGATGAAAAATCTTACCATCATCCTCATCAATCAACATTTCTAATTTAACATCATCTTCTGTTGCCATGGTTACCAGATGTCACAACCTTTATATTTCTGAAAATATCAATATTTCATAATAGTTGAAATTCTTCAGAAGCAACTTCAACTTTAATAAGTTTTCAATATTGGAAGAAGTTATTAGACTCTGAGTGTAACAAGAGTTTAATAATAGAAACTTTGAAATAGGATATTTTACGATTCGACAAGGTATTCACCAGTTCTTATGAAAAAACAGTAACAAAAAAGAGATATAAATTTTCATTCAATATTTTGTAGCCCTTCTTCTCTCCATGGTAACTTTTACCACAAATAAATACACATACTAACCCAGACAAAAATATATCTAATGGTAGGTATCCTTTCTGTATGCAACAGTGTTGAACAATTTAAAATCAAGACAATACAGAAAATCCAAGCATAAAATTTACATTCCAACACAATTTAAAATTCAAGAATAGTATACTATTTCTTACACTTACTGCATATAGTTCACCTACTATTGTAAAATGTTCTATAAATAGTTAGCATGTATGTATTTGACACTATATGACATCAATGCTGTCAGAACAGACATTGGTTAGAATAAATATATATAATAAATAACCCAGATGGTTGAGATAAAAACAAGCATTTTGACACATCGTAATATCGATACCTTAGTATATCAAAGAAAGATTACAACATGTCAATACTTTAATACCTTAGTAGACAGAACTGTTTATAACAATGGGAAAACCCAGAAAAATATTGTTTCTTGTGGCAACTTTTACCTAACTGAGCAAAAAAGTAAGATCGAAGTCTCATTACTATGACCTTGAACAAATCATGCACTTCATTTGTAATGTAGTGACATTACAAGGTTAAAATCAAATCTTGATTTTAACCTTGTAATGTCACTACATTACACATTGTCCCTTAATTGTGCCTAGTTCCTTAGCATACATTTTTTCGTATCCATAGAAATAAAGAAGCACAAAATGTGAATATACATATTGGTTGACATAACATAAAAAAAAATCAGGCAAAAATATGAATTATTTAAAGATTACATTAAAGGGCCCAACCAAAGAATTTTCAATTTTTGTGTGTAAATAAGCTAAATAACCCATCCCTCTCGTGTAGTCTGTTACAATCACCATTCATAGGATTTTAATATATATTAAATCAAACAAGCAGCAACAGCCTTGCTTAGAATTCATTAAACATTATTTATACTTTTCAAAAGAAAAAAAGTGAATTTTACCTTGAAAGAGATTATCCATGTATTAAATACCACATTAAATGAAAACCTCAATATAAAATATTAATATCATCAATACAGATGTTCATATATTGATAATGTACATTTATCATATCTTAATCTATAGAAGGACGACGGTAGATCCTATACATTATAGACCTATAGAGTATGGTCACACAATTTTCTAACTCAGTGAATAAAGGAATGTAAAATATGGGAGCACCCTATCCTAGTTTGGGTCTACATTAAATAGTACTCCATATTGTATTATAAATACTATAATATGATATACAAGACACACATATCATATGATCTATTGTATACCTAGGTTTAACAATACAACTCACAAGTCTCATCATTTATTTTAAAGTAGGCTGCCTGATTGGAAAGCAGCTATATAATTTACTAGATCAAAACCATATGTTTACTAACAGTAACAAGTAGCCCAAACTCAAATATAGGTAGTCAGGTGCATTCAGGCGATCTTCAATGTCAAGTCCTGACTCAATGTTTCACAATTTGTTAAGAAGAAGCAACATTTTTTTTAGACTTTTCTATCTGGTTTATTTTACTTTTGCACCAAGTCTATCAATATTTGTGCATTTTATAAATGAAATAAAATTTGTTAGGTTGTATTTGGTATTATGTGAAGTCAATTACAACAGTAAGTTGGTTATGAAAATGAGATTAACATGTTTTCCATAGTCTCTAATACAAAAATTCTCCTTTATCCTACTCAGGAAAGTGTTATACATAAGTTTATACATCTGACCAAGTTAATGATAGATACTATAAGCTAAGAATCTATGGATGCTATGTTTATATCAATCCTAAACAAAATGTGATCTTGAAGTCTAACCAGATGTAAGTATTATTGAACATGAAACAGCTTTACAGAAACTAAGGTTGGTTCTAATGTCTCTATGTGCACTAACTTTGTGTACTAGTTTGATACCACATTGGTTTCACATGGCTCTATGAGCATTTCTAACATTATGCAGGGCTTGACATTAAAGGTCATTGACTGCCCATGACAACCTTTATTTGGGTAGGGGCAACTTGTTACTGCTAGTTAACATTTGGTTCTAGCAACTAAAACTTACAGTTGGTGGTCCATCCTGGCAACCTAGTTTTAAAATGAATGTTGAGCCCTCTGTACGATGTAATAACAATATTGCTCTTAATAAATCTGATATTATCCAAGATGTCAAACAGAAGCAGAATTTATTATATTAAATAAGAAGTTTATATTCTCCTTTTCAATCAGTTAATACTTTTAGCTCATTTTTGTTTTGGGAATAATACAATTAAACGTATCATTCTAGAGTTTATAGTCATTCTGCTAAAGTTGACTATTTATGATGAAATTGAATGGTTTTAACAATGCATGATCAAAACATGGTTCAAAGTTTCAACAGTCAAGTTTGCATAATATGATTTTAATTAGTCTTTTAACTGCCTAGTTATACATGTATAGAGAACACTCCCACATAACTAGTTTAACACCTAGTTCAATATAATATATTTTATCGATAAAAATCTTTTAATAATAAAATAAAGCGATAATTAAAACTTTTACCTCACTTTAAGTTGTATAATAAATCCAGGTGAAAATTGCACAAAAAAATTAACATATAATACACTAAAAATGTTTATTGATCACAAATATTCATGTATATAGAACTCAAACAAAATACTGTACAACCAGTACACAATGAAAGACTAGCTTACCGTAAACATTTACATGTAAACAATTTGTATTAGATTAAAGCTTGTCAATCCGTAGTACATTAGTTCTTAACCTAAATATTTCTATATATTATTATAACCCTAGCGAAACTGCTATGTAGAGAGTTTTCACTATGTCGTATTTTTATGACCACTGACTGGACACTTAGTGAACCATGACATAAAGTGTCCATTAGACATATTTCATTCTTAAACCATTCTTAACCACAGGCGTATACATACTATGTATATAATCATATGAGAATCAATTTCACAGGGGTGGGTACAGAACATTTAATAGGGCAAGTTAAATTAACATGCACATCCATGTACAAGCTGAAATAGAGCACTATGAGTAAATATTAAAAATTTACATTTTGAAACCTATAGCTTGCATATAATCTACACAGTCTATTGAACATTAACATTCACATAGTTTTAATGGAAAACTGGTGTAACTCATATGTTCAAAACATTTCAAAAGCTAATTATAGCCCAACTTTTAAAAAAAAAAAATGTAATTACATTTTATAGTCTAAGTTTCATGCTTACGCATGTTCACCGACTTTAGAGCAATTACCCCTGGTCACTGGGCTACTAGTAAGTATCTATCAATCTCCCTGGGGAGTCTTTTCACTCCGCTTATTAGTGCAGCCGACAAATTTGCGCAGCGGAATTATACCACCCTCGCAGGTACCCATTTACACCTGGGTGGAGTGAAGCAATCACAGGTAAATTTCTTGCTCAAGGAAATTAGCAGTGCCCCTGGTGGGATTCGAACCCAGGACCTCTCGATCCCTAAGCGTGCGTCCTACCACTGGACCACTGCTCCCACATAAACTTTTGAACTGAGTACAAGTATACGCTTTATAAGAAGTATTTTTTCATAACATTTTGTGGGCATGTGTATTTAGTATTTCTAGACCCAAATATACAGTCATCACCTTAACTCACTAGCTTGAAGCCCACAGTAAGTGAAAATTGATTTGGGCTAGTGACATTTACTAGCAGGCTAGTTGAAAATTCTGAGAATTACTATAAAATAAGATAACTAGGACAGACCTTGTGTAAATTTAATTTGAAGACTGATATAACAACAAATCCATTTTGCCGGACCGAATGTTTAGTGCTGATAAAAGTTTGCCATATGCATATATAAATTTCAGCATTCCCTTGTAAGCAATGAAAATACATGTACTAAGATGACAATTTTCAGTCAAGCCCTTGATGTAAGGAACATAGTAGATCTAGGAGAAATGTAAGATGATCTGTCATCTATTTACGATAACTATCAGTTAGAACAGGTCTATTAAGAGGGCTATTGTTGACTTGTCATCATTATAATTAGATAAAAATCATAAAAAATTTAAGAGTTGATGAAACGATATATAATAACTAGACTTTATCTATTGAATCTAAGTTTAATTGTAACAGGAAAGATTTATATCACTAATGTCAAGTATGCATAACGCAACAGACAAGTATTTACTTCTTTATATATAAACCAGTACAGCAGGAA
This sequence comes from Mactra quadrangularis, assembly GCA_025267735.1. Lineage (NCBI taxonomy): Eukaryota > Metazoa > Mollusca > Bivalvia > Venerida > Mactridae > Mactra > Mactra quadrangularis. The sequence goes on along the minus strand of CM046309.1, from coordinate 35,769,496 downwards.
AAAGTTTAATCTAGGGGGAGGGTTAGATAATTGTTTTGATAGGCAGCTGCATTATATGGGATAAAGAATTATGATTTTCTTAGTCGGGTTTAGTTGAAATCACTATGACTTTCAAAATTATATGGGAATGAGGGGTAACCCCCCCCCAGCCACCCACTTCTTACAGGCCTTACCATCCTCCTTACTAACTCCTTACTCACTAACTTTTAAAGGGCAAACAGAAAGTTCATTTAGTCATTATCTTGACATAGTGACATAACTTACTTAAAGACTAATAGCCTGACAACAATAACCTGACCTGATACAGTTGACCTTCAATTAAAAGACTCATACTTTTCAGTACAACTTTCTTCAATACTATCAATTTCAAAATTAGGACAAATGACATGGGCAATCTTAGATTTAAAACTACATTTAGTGAGTATTGCTGATAAATATTGTGTTACATTGTCCATATCTGAACAAGGCTGTAAGCCTGTTCTATTGGTTAAGATGTGCACATGTCCACTGTTTTACCATAGGTTGTGCATGTATAAACTTCAACATAACCTTGTAAAGAATACAAAACTATAATGGAATAGAAATACAATTTCTGGCATTAAAACAAATGAATCCTGGGACAGTTAATTGACAAAGGGAAAAGCAAGATATAAACAAACAATAATAGCAAGCCTACAAACTATTTCATATAATAAATTCATCTTGTCAACCTATTTTATCTCTAGAATATATCAACCTTCAAGGTCAAGAAAAGATAAATATTTAAGCTTCTATGACTGTCATGCTGGTATGTCAAAAATGTGATATTTTTTATACACTAACTAGAGAATTAGTGCTCAAGTAGTATTTCATTCAATATATATATGAATATTGTATTCAAACATTAAAGCCTTGAAAAGTACATACTTGATTGAAGGCAAATGAAGACAAAATCATTTATAAGCCACAGATGAACATGAAGCCATTCATCATGACAATGACAATACATGTACAAATGTTTAAACCTCTTTAACAAACAACTATAATGAATGTATAATTTTATTCATGAATGTAATAGTCAAGTGATTAAGACCTATGTGAGTGCCCGGCCAACACATGAGTTTGCATAGAAAACATGTTTTTGGCAACAGTTTTAGTTCTGTATGGTTTTCAGTTTTTAACTATCGAATACATGTTACAGCGATGTTTAAACTATTAATATAACATGGAATTAAAATTTACTTTAAAGCCATACTTAAAACAAAGCCTCAGGGCCAATCATTTATTTTAAAAGTAGGTTTAATATGGCTATATATTTTACTTGCTCCAACAAGTTCAGTAGCAGTAACAAGTTGCTCGAACCCAAATTAAGGTCGTCAGGGGCAATAGGACGACCTTTAAATTTCGAGCCCTGTATTTAAAATAAAGCCTCAATACATACCTTATGATAATCGGCCAGTAATTAACTTATTATGTGAGCAGGTCCTTACTAAATCCAAGATAGAGGTACAACCACTAGTTACAGTATCACAACCCAGTATATCACAACATACTACATCACTGTATATCTTACATTATAATGTTGTAACACAACACTGAAATAAAACATATATAACTTTGTAATGTTGTATCAAGTTATCAACGTATAAAATATTGTAGTCATTCAACCATCCTACGGTACATACTTACATACATACAGTATATTATGTGTACCGTATGTGTCTTTATATTTCACCTGTCCCAGACCTTCAGTATATGTGTATATTAAAGTATATAAAGTCAATAAAAGTTAAACAACAGTCACCACCAAACATGACGGACCAACAGACAAACAGGGCTTGGCATTAAATTCTGAAGACAAGTAGGTTACCTAGTAGGACAAACAACTATACATTTTCTTGCCTGAAATGTTTAAGAAACTATTTTTACACCAATAGAAACATAAACTAAATGTCTTTTTTAGCTTAAGCTAAAATACATACAAATTTGATATAACTATCTTAAAGATTAAATCATAAGACCTGTCAAGAAACTTAAAATGTCACGCTCGGAATTGGTCGGCTCTTTCAATTGTAAACCATGAACAAATGATCCAACTGTCAATGCTGAATTCAAATGAATTGCCAATCTCAAGAAGTAAACTACATACAACTATTCAAAACAAGAAAGTCATTCACTTCATAAACTTAATATGATATATTCAAGCCCAAATTTTAATTATTATAAATCATGGATCTATTCAGTAAATTTTTCATCTGATAACAATGAATTATGAGCTAATGCAGTATATGGATGGTAATAAATTTGAGTTTTGAGTAGTGTATGCTTTAATATCCATATATAATACATTTTCCTTTAGTCTATTTCTTAAATTTTAGGTAGTGATCAAGCTATTAGGACTAGGTACCATAAAGGTCACATCCCAAAAACAGTAATCTCTCACTCAGCAACAGTCATAATATGATACCAATTGATACTGGCTATTATAGACAGGTTCCACTGTATGTTTATGCCCAAAGAATGATTATAGTAAATGGTTGTATTCAAATAATTGGATATTTCTACAAGTAAAATATACCAACACATAAAGTCATACAAATAACAATTAAAAAGATTATCGTAAAAATTAAAATAAAGGACAGTTTTTAATTTTTCACTGATATTTAACACCATTTGAATTAACATCTGCTAGAATCTGCATAGACTAGAGTACTCATATAAGACCATTTCTCTTAACCGGTTTTCTGAAATGAATTCTAACAGAAACCCTTTCCATGCATTGGTCAACTTCTTGCAATGTTGATAAAAATCCATTTTTTTGTTCATTTTTTAAAGAAATTGTAAAAGCTGCAGCAACAAAGAATTATGCTGCTAAAATCAAACTAAGTGTTTATTAAATATGGCTATGCAACAACAGTCAACTTATAAATCTATGAAAAGGTCATAACAATAAATTCCACAACTCCAGTGCTCCTGTACAAAATAAATAATTTGAAAACAAATTTACCATTTGAAGCAAGAATGCCCCCATGGCGTAAATAACAATTGATGTCTATGGTACTTTTATTTGAATAAAGGCAACATCTTTTATTATTATTAAATTAAAGTGTAAAAATCAGGTGAAAAGTAAATATTGCATACATTATTATTGTTATCTTTATTTAATCGCAACCTAAAAATACAAATAATAGCCTTCTTTATGCTATGTATTAAAATATCAATTAAAAACCAATTAAGTACATTTGTATTAGATTTAAAATGAAATACATCATTTTTATACAAATTCTTTTTCTCAAAGTTTTCTCGAGATTTACTTGTCTAATACGGTTGCAGAGCATACGCCATGCTCTGACTAATGCTGTTTACAAAACTAACCCGAAATTTATGAAGAACGAAAATACTAGGGTGCGAAACGATAATAAAGTCCCGTCTAATTCTGCTAATTATGTAGAAAAGAAAACAAAGAAATCTGTAAAAGTATAAAGCAATATAAAATTATCATCTTCAAATAACACTAAACCATCAAATAAAGGGTTTAAAATATCAATTTATACTTACCTTTTTGGAAGGACGTCCAACGCATTGATGAGAAATGATGCTGATCAAGGGAAGTAATTCATACCAATTCCAGGAAAAAATAACGAACCAAGAGTGATCGTTCTTGATACAGAGGAAAGTGGAGTTCGACCTATGTATTAATTGTAAAGCCTTTGCTTATTATGTACCGGTACGTACATTATTTTTGATGAGTTTCACAATATCATAAACATGTTTAACCTCTATTGAACGGTCTAATCAATAATATAATAAAGAAGTATTCCGTAAATAAACAGAATAATTAACTGTACGCCTTGCAGTCTAGTTACATGTACAGGGACCAGTTTATTCTGCGGCGCCTATTTTGCGGCGCTCATATTGACAAAGAACAAACTATGCGGCGCTCATATAGAAATAGTGTAGAATGTGCGGCGCTCATATAGAAATAGTGTAGAATGTGCGGCGCTCATATAGGTAAAGAACAAATTTTGTGGCGCTCATTTAGACAAAAAACAAAGTTGCAGCGCTCATATAGATATAGAGCGCTCATAAAGAACCATTTTGTGACGCTCGTAGGCTATAGAAATAATGTAGAATGTGCTGGGCTCTTAATCTTATAGATAAAGAACGATTTGGTCTTCTTGGAATTTCCCCGTCTTGTTTTAATATGTTTTATTTTTTTTCAAGTTATGTAAAATTAAATATGTTTTCATTGTATTATAAATTTGTATGATATGTCGTCACTTTATAGAAAAAGAATAAAATTAATGTCGAAAAATATTTATAATTCATTTCTTTGTTAGAATACAGTCATGCGAATAAAACTTATTTTTTCTGAATTTTCATTTCATTTCGATATTGTTACCTTATTCGTTAAAAGTCGTGTCGTTTAAGATATTTTAATAACTTTATTTAATGAATAACACGTAGGCCTAACAACATTTTTAATTACCTTTACATGTAAATGATACGTAAAAGATAATCCAATCATTTGTATTGTATCATACACGTGTCAACTGTTATTGTTGTTGACACGTGTGATGATATTTAACTTTAATTACATTGTGTCATACATTAATCATGATTAAATCAAGTCCACTGTTAGGTTAGGTTGAAAATATATAAGTAGTAACATGATTTTTAAAATGATCATAGCCAAGTATTATTACATATCGATAATTTATCTATTCCACAGGATGTAATTTTATATTTACGCATAAATCAATCAATCAATCATATTTCCAAATTAAATCAACTATGAAGTTTATCAAAGTTTTATATTTAGAAATTTAGTTTAGATTAAAATCGGCAATTTTAAACAAACTTTTTGAAGCAAACACAAGACAAATCATTATATGTTTTTTGTAATTTTATTTCATTTTCATATATCCAAACGTGTATATATATAGTTATTATATAATACTGTTGTAAATATCCATTCATTTTAATTTAAAAAAAAAATGTTTTCACAATTTCTAATTGAGCGCCACACTTTTAACTCTATTTCTAATTGGGCGCCGCAAATTTTTCTTCTTTATCATAATGAGCGCCGCACTTTCTTAAAATATATCTATATCATGAGCCGCCGCACTTTCCTAATTTTTGTTACCTATCTATATGAGCGCTGCACTTTCCTCTAATATATCTTTTTATGAGCCCCACATCTTTTACTCTTCCTCTGTATGAGCGCTACATACTACATACTACATGTGCAATTTCTAACTTAAATACATCTTTCCATTACCAGGTACTCACCTTTTTCTATAAGAGCGATTCAAAGTTTAATATTTATTCTGAATATACTTCTTAAATCAAATACAAATTCAACGTTCATAATACATATCATTTACAGGATATCTAAGAATCAACATTTTTTCAGTATGTGTTCCTCAGATGCAGCAAAATTATTTATAACACTTCGAATAACAAAGTCTTCAAAAACAATTAAATAGCTTCTTAATTCTTAAAAACTAACGTAATAATCTTTTTCTCATAGGTACAAACTTACATTGAAATCAAATATAAAACTTCCTACCGTATTTCACATTAAAAATATGGTAAAATCACTTTAAATTGTGTAGAACTATCTTAAAAAACAAAATTAAATTTAAGCATATTTTAAAATATCTAATTTACTCTTTATTTATTTGAGCGCCGCAAAATTTGTTCTATGTCTATATGAGCGCCGCACATTCTACACTATTTCTATATGAGCGCCGCAAAGTTTGTTCTTTATCTATATGAGCGCCGGACTTTCCACTCTATATCTATATGAGCGCCGCACTTTTTACTCTATTTCTATATGAGCGCCGCAAAATAGGCGCCGCAGAATAAACTGGTCCCATGTACAGTGTTCATTTAATTGACAGCAGCCTAAATATACCATTTTATGTGTATGTGTTATAAGGACAGAGCATGTATTATAAATGTTTTTTAACCCTCAATAGGGTCCGAACAGGGTACTTTGAATATATTATAATTTGATCATAATAATTATTTATTTCAAATGAATGATTTTCAGACTATTTTATCTAAAAGTCAAGTTACTATCTCTTTGATGATGCTGATTTCATGCCTTTTTCATACTGGTACCAGTATCTCTGGGACCAGGTGGGGGCACTTGCCCCCATCCTTCATCCCGGCCTGATTACTCACTAAAAGTGATAGAATATTTTAATCCATTTATTATAATTGCAATGAAACAATAGCATATATATTTTGAGTAGTGCACCAGTCACCCCAAATTATCCACATTTGGGACAATGCCAACATGACATCCTGAATTCAGATGCAAGGTGTCACATTTTTTCAAAAAATGAATTCCATTTTAGATTGCAGATTGTTGAGTCTTGATAACTGATTTTTATTAAGTATTTATTCCCTAGAAAAAAAACAACAAAAAACAAATCCAACTTGGTTGAAATCATACAAGTTTAATAATGAATTATCAAAAAACAATAGAGTAAACAAAGATATACAATATAACATAACAAATCATTCATTATCAACAAGCACCACCACATTCAGACTAATTACAATATAAATTTACCATCATAATTAAAATACCCTAACAGAATACCCTAACATATTCATGAGATTCTGATTTTTAACAAGTCATAATGCCCAGTTGGTTGCTAAATGTGATCTCATAATACTTATGAATATACAAAGTAATGAACTACCTTCAAAGTGCCAAATATAGACATCATATATTTTTGGCAAACACATCACAAGTAAATCAATTCAATTTATCAAGTAAAGAAATATTCAAAAGTAAGTGATTTGTTCACATAGTGATAGCAACATGTTCAAGATTATTTGCTTTAAAGTGTCAAACTCCTTATAGTGCTTACGTCACTACATAATCACTGCCAACACGTACATCACGAGACGCTAGTAAAACCATCAGTTTATAGAATGCCCTAAGTCCTCACAGTGCTTACGTCATGCTTGTTATTTTAACAAATTATTGATTAAAACTATTTTTTATCTTTATGTAATTCGAACATCATAATTTACTACAAGAAGACACAATTTGTAGAAAATATTGAATTGTAACAGAAAAGATGAAAAAAAAAAAATTTGGCTCTCTGAGGGACGAATTTACTTGTGGTGGCAGTGGTTATTGATATAATAACGGGAAATAACCACTGCGGGGAGTTTGTTAAAGTGTATAATTGACATAATTATTGACAGTTTAATGTCTAACACTGACAGAAAAAATACCATACTTATTCTATAATGAATAAACATCATGGATCACACACAGGCTATCGGCGTGGGTTAGGTCAATATATCCCCCTCTTTGGAACCGCTCAAGACCCATCTACAACCCAAAATCCTTTAAACACATCTTATAACACATAATTCTTAATAAAAAAACATATCAAAACATAACAAAACAATTCTCAAAAAAATAAACAACACCGATACTATATACTAAGAAAAGGTATGTAACTCTCAAGCTTATTTCCGTAGAAAAACAGACATGGTTGTAATCTATGCCTCATAGATCAGTCAATTTTTGGCCGATTTCAGTCAGCCCGAGCTTAATCAACTCAGAAATAAATATTCTTTTCAATGCCATAAAAACCTACTGTCTATCTTCAACTACAGCAACAGTGCGAGGGTCAAAACTGCTCGAAATACGATCTAGGACACCGTGTGACCGTGGAAATGCATTGTGCCGTAATGGATTGAATACGGTAATCTATGATAAATATCTGTTTTGTCACTTAAAACCAGTATTGTTCAATATATAATGTAATTATTTAGTACTCACATGCGGTCGCTTCATTGAAAAATCGCTAATTTTCGTGCAGTACGCCTTCTTTCACTTTTTCACTTTCGTTTTTGACGGGCGCTTCCATATTGAATCGCTAAACCGGAAACGGTCTAAAACGAAAGTAAACAAGTGAATGAAGGCGAACTGCACCGACAATAGCGATTATTCATTGAAGCGACCGCATGTGAGTACTAGATAATTACATTTATCATTGAACAATACTGGTTTTAAGTGACAAAACAGAGGTGTGTCATAGTTTGCCGTATTCAACAGTGACGGCACAATGCGTTTCAACGGTCACACGGTGTCCTAGATCGTATTTCGAGCAGTTTTGACCCTCGCACTGCTGCTGTAGTTGAAGATAGACAGTAGGTCTTTATGGCATTGAAAAGAATATTTATTTCTGAGTTGATTAAGATCGGGCTGACTAAAATCGGCCAAAAATTGACTAATCTATGAGGCATAGATTACAACCATGTCTGTTTTTCTACAGAAATAAGCTTGAGAGTTACATACCTTTTCTTAGTATATAGTATCGGTTGATATATTGACCTAACCCACGCCGATAGCCTGTGGGATCACACATTCTTATGTTCATAGCCTAATTTAAAGAAATTTTGAAGAAACAAAATGATAATAATAACTTTTTAAATGAGAAAACTCAGTTGGGCAAGCCCAGTCTTACCTAAAAGCCTCCACAATATTATGAATGAAAATATATACAAATGACAACATATTACTAGCATATGAAAACTGAATGGTTCATCTAGCATGCACTCATGTAAAAATGACAAAAACAAAAGAAAGAAACGAGGTATTTGAACTGCTTTCTAATTGATAATTCAAATTTCATGATTATGAATAATTTGCGTAATTTACATATAATTAACATGATTAATGAAAACAATAACTATGAAAAATCAATATTTTGTAACATACTTAATGTAACAAATGTTTACAACAGAAATGATTTACTATGAAAAATAACTCAATAACATATAAGGAATAACTTAAGCATAACACAATGAGAGAATTCAAACAGTTTCAGCAACTGAAATTCACATTCTTTGTCACTTTAAGTTGAAAAGTGTAGCAGTCATCACCTTGACTAAGGACCCTATATTGGGTTCTTGCCTTAACCTAAAAGCCATTGACTAGTGAAAATTGATTTGGGCAAGAGAAAATTTATTATTTCATATAGTTTGACTAATTGATTATTTTGCCTTACTAATTCATTGAGTAAAAGCACGAGATAACTAAAGGCAATGACTGAGATGGTGTTGCCAATGTAAAGGGCTAAACATATGAAATGATTATAAAATTGTGACTACAAACAAGAAATTATACAAATAAAATCCACATTTAATGATATATACACCGGTAAACACACAGTAACACACTCTACTTATCTATAACGAGATCATACACAAATATAAATCTAATAAAATTACAGTACCTATATTGGAATAACATATCTGATTAAAACAATCTAGTTGTGTAAGATTTTATATGTTTAATAAAGGTTAATAATAAAGACATTTAGAAAAAAATAGAATCCTTGGAAGCTGTATCAAATAAGGTCAAATATCAGTACATAACACATCATTTTACAGGTAAAATCCATAAGGTTTTAGATTTTCAAAATTCTATCACAAATAATTCATTTATAAAAAAAAACTTGATTTATATGGCCATTGTTGATTTTTATTTAGTCCAATGATCTTCAACTAATGGGTAATGACCTTGCCAGCCACCTGTGCTTACATCCTAATACAAATGGAGTATTCAATTACATGTGTATAATTCAATCAATGAAACATAGGGGCTGTGATTGAACATGATAGATGAAAAAAAATCAAAGATAACGCATAATTACATTACATTAGAAGCTGAGGATACTGCACAGTGTCCATTTTTCTCAATTATCCAGTTTTCGCAATGTGACATATTACCAAGAAATATTTTGCAAACCAAATATTTTGTGCAGTTTCTCAACTTTCCTCTTTACACAGAATGGGAAATTCTCAGCTTCTACTGAATATTCATTTATAGAATAATGAATTACGATGTATACTTACAGATGACATATGATACATAAATGAGCAATATATACATTACAAAGTGTAAATGAGATAATTTGTGTCGCAACTGTGTAAATAAAGTAGTATACTAGGGCTGCTGAGAGTATCTGAGCACTCGGATAATCACGATCCCGACCAGAAAATCGAGAACAAATATTCATCACGTCCGAAATCGTTGGATCGCAATCTATTTTTGGAAATAATAAAAGAACATGTTCAGCTTAATTATCACTGAAAACAAGCCACACTACTGATGAAAAATTTAATTTAGTTCAAAATTTTGATTGATACACATTTAAACAAAAATCTTTTCACTGTTAATTTTCATAAAATGCCTCGGTACATAGAAATGTTTGGAGTACATGGTTTTCCAAATAGTAAAAGCTTCTGTAATTCTTCACTTATTTGTGTTATTATATGATTTCCTGTATGCTTCTCCATTAACTAGTGAATCGTGGTTCGATTCGTGAATCGCTACTCATGAATCAGTTTGGATAGGATCGCCACTTGCTCAACAATCCACAGCCCTATAGTATACTGTGTAAATGAAAATTTCCTTGACGTTCAAATGATTTTTTTTGAGAACTCTAAATTATATTTCTTTCAAGTGCAAAAAGATGTATTTTAGATGCTTTTATGCATTAGGATATTTTTATTAGATAGCAACATTTGGAAAAAGAGTAATGAAACTTTATACAATTGTAATTGTTATATATGTGCAATTATCTATTAGACATGTTTTTAATTTCTCAAGTATTAGTAAAAGTTTAAAACAAATAAAACATTAACAGAAGTGTTAACGAATTACACTGTAATTAGTGTACTAACATTTTAAGATATAGATTCTGTATAATTATGGCCAACTAACATTGTACAACATCTGACAATAGTTCAACAAAATATGAATCATACATTGTATAACTGTGCTCCTTTTCACAAAAAATCTTACGAAAAAAGTTATTGTAAGTCAATAAGTAAGTATGATATGATATTCAAAAGGTATACAATATGCTACATAATTCAATATTATTTGGAATAGATTGGCAAAACAATGACCGTATTATTAATTTTTCTTACTTTTGACTTACGATGATTTTAATTGTAAGATTTTTTGTGAAAAGAGCCACTGCAGTAGCACAATCTGTTCATATGAAACATTACAAATATTATTTATAGCACTTAAGATAAAAAACATTTAAATTTCTACGACACAAAATCATCAATCCTTAGATTTACTAGCTGTGTCTTTCACTGGTGTTTGACCATGTAACTGCATACTGTCTACAAAGGTACATAATTCGTCATCTTCACTGCCACTGTATGACATATGTGGTGACTTTCTAAAACCTCTGTTCACATAACCTTGTAGTTTACCAGAGGATGCAAGTAGAAATCCAAAGTATGGAGGAGATGGTCTTATAGGCCGAGAGATATATTCTGGATGATATTGTACACCAACAAAGAATGGATGACCTGTAAAAATAAATGTACATAAAATATATCAATTCATAGTAAAAATGTATATTCTTCTACTTTTGTTTTCATTATGTCGTTACAATGAGCTATATCTAAAAAGCTTTATTGAATATCTACAAAATATCAAATATAGTTTGATTAATCCGCTAAAACATCAGCTATAAAGGATAGTGTGACATGAATTTCAAAAAGTGTAATTATTTATTGCTCATCCATCCAAATGAATTTAGGATATTTCTTACAATTATAGATACGATTCATGTCTGCATGATTGATATTTAATACAATATGCATAAATATAATAGCAACTTTGTCAATTGAGCAATAAAAAGATATAGACATATACCCTTTAAACTAACCGTATGAAAAACAATGTATCCTCTATCAGTTACTTACTTGACTCCTTTACAGTTTACTGTTTCCTCCAAGCACAATGCTTTATGTTTCAGCCCTGAGCAAAGGTGCTGCTATGCCTACTTTTACTGTCTTTGGTATTCAACAGGGATGATGATCAAACTAATGACCTATCACATCTGTTAGCCATTCAGCTGTGAGACAACTATTCAGGCCTATGACATTGGGGCATGAGAATCGGTGATTCCGGTGCCCACTGGCTTAATTCTAGAGTGTAAGATTACAATGGTTTGGAATTTATTTCCTAAGTATTGTCATAGTTTACCTTCTAGTTCCATTATTTCCATTCTTTCACCATCTTCACTACGTCCAACAAACTTCATTCCATGTTTTTCAAACTCTTCAACTAAAGCAGGATTTACCTGAAATATAAATAAATATAATTATTATTAATTACCACTTTATAGCACATTAACTTCCACATAATACTGAGTGGACATTAAAAACAAGGCCCCCTAGCGCAGTTGGTAGTGCACCAGGATTTCAAATCTAGAAGAGGGATAGGTTCGAATCCCACACAGGGAGGTTGTACCCTTCCATAAAAATTTAAAAACAATGTCAGTTTTCCTCCATTAATAAGATATATGGAGAAGCTTCAGGCTTTATGGAAGGGTAGGTGAGTACTGGTTAGTACTGGAAAAGGGTCCAGGAAAGCTAGGTTAGATGTGCTGGATGCTGTAAATTGTGTTGACACAGCATTAAACCCAGTTCATGTATATAAAAAAAATAAAACGAAAATCACAGAATATTCTATTCTTTTAGAAGAGTTATAAGAGTGACACCAGCTAGGAAGTATCTAATAATACAAAATCAAATAAAATGTCCTGATTGCAGCACAATGTATCATGTCTTGATTGAAAGGAACATACTGCATTATCATTAAAGGTTATCAATATCAATGGCTTTTTAACAAAATGAATATTTCTATATACTTAAAAAATTGAAATACTTAAGTTCAAGCAATATCTATTTACCAAAATTTCAACCATTTTCAAACCTCATTTACTTAAGTGAACTGAAAATGATGAGAAATAAAACAGGCCAACTGGTGTTCATCCCTTCTAGGAATGTCAAACTTATAGAAATTGAGACCTCCAACTTTTACAGAGAACATAACGGCAAAAATCAATGATTTTTAAGTAAAAAAAAAGAAACTATGATATTTACCTCATATCTATGTCTATGTCTTTCTTCTACATAATCTACATTACCATATAGTTTCTCTGAAATAAATTATAACCATAAACCATAGTCTAACTTCATAAACATTTTGTGATAGTTTATACTGATACAACTCAAAGATTATACCAGCCGTCCAGCTAGCTCAGTTGGTAGCACACAAGTCTAGTGATCAAAGGGTCATGGTTTCAATTCCTGGGCGGGGCATACTTTCGTGAAGTTATTCATGAAATGATTACTATGTCCATTCTCCCTCCTTATACTGATTTTTAATCATGTAGGGCTGTTGTAAGTCACTGACAGAAGTAAGTGCCTAGTAACTGGTGAACAGCTAAACCCAGAGATTTAGCCTTTCCAGGGAAGATGGGTAGGTTGACTGACCGCCATTATATGAATTATACAATAGATACTTGTCATAAAGTACCCACAGAAATTGTTCTTACTGCTTGGTAGGGAAAAACTCAAAATTAAAATAAATGGGAAACACTTCACTATGAAGTTGAATCTTAAAGCCCCAGACAAAATGGGATAATATAAAGTTATTAAATTAGACGAAGAAAATGTATAACTTACTCATCAAAGATTTATCTGTTTTAAATAGTGTTTTTCTTAGTCCTAACCTCATGGTACCTCCCATTTGTCCAGTGTTATGTTCAGGCATATCAATTACCTTAATAAATAATCATAATGTCACATGGTTAAATACAGTTGAATTATCCACTTCAAAAAATTACTTTCTAAAATAGGTTTAATGAAAACAACACCTAAATATTGTATTTAATTGTTGAAATTTTCTGTTGATTTGTTAGGTTAGGCGCAAAAGTTTCATTGATACATACACCAGATTTTCAAGACTGTATTGAAAACTGTATTCATTCCATGAAAGCATTTTAAGTTATGTGAATTATGAATTAAATTTAACCCCATGCATTAATCACCTACTCATAAGTACTAGTGCAAAATAAAATAAATTGCAACTTTATCAGTACTAGAAACTCAGGTTAGAGAAATGGCAAATTTTAATGGACCAAAATGAACATTTACAGGATACTAACTAGAACAAGAACAAATGATCAATTCTACTGGTTGAAATAAATTATTTATATTGAAGACTTGAGGCTTCCTTCTAACACTAACATTCTTTGAATCAACAGCAATATTCAAACTCAGTAAAGTGGTTGAGATAGATAATTTGCGTTGACAATTAACACATCAATATTTAAAACTATAAATCTTACCACGGGATGTTTAGTTTCAGGATAAAGTTCTGTAGAGTTAGCATCGGCCATTTTAAGTTCATTACGAGCAAACTCTATAACAGCACATTGTAGACCAAGGCATATACCTGTTTTATAAGAATTATAAAACGATTATCATACAACTTTCTCAAGGCACAACATTAATTTTTACAGTAGGTTGCATAGTAGACATCCAGCTACCCGATATATATTTTACTTGCCCTTACAGAATGTTTAACAGCAGTAACAAGTTGCCCGAACTCAAATAAAGCTTGTTAGGGCAATCAGACAGACTATAATGTTGAGCCCCGCATTCTTAATGTATATATACTATATTTATTTACACAAAGCTGTCCTATACAGAAATATCAAATCAGCAGTACCAGATAAATGTCTTTTGAAAATCTGGTCAGTTTGGGATCATTTTAACTGTTATTTAATGAATTTAGACCACTAGATGACCATGTATTTGGCAGCTTAAAGCCTCTGCTAAGATAAATAGGAAAGTTGATTACATCTTATCACAGTTTATTGAACAATAGATGATCATCGGAAGCTATGACCTGCCGAAACCAGCTAAACCACTGGAAATTGTCAGCCCCATTTATATGTGCAAATGTGAGAAATAAAATTAGTTCTAAAATAGTAAGTGACAACATTTGGCCCATCAATGTATGAAGGAAAAGGAACAAAACTGCATATTTAATAAACAAATAGAAAAGTAACAACACTTGAAAGTAAAGTATTACCTAAGAATGGTACATTCTTTTTTCTTGCCCAGTTTACAGCTAGAACTTTACCTTCTGTACCCCTAGCTCCAAAACCTCCAGGTACCAATATACCACTGTAATATAAAACAATTATAAAACAAGAAGGTCAGGATTAGCAAACTGTTCATCACAATAATTCACTTTTAACTTATCATGCCCAGGAAAGCATATTTAAAAGAACTTCAGTTTGTTACTATTCTATCAACTTGTACTTGGTTACAGTTATTAATTACATACTCACTTTCATCACTTTCCATCAGATGATGGAAATTGAAAATGGAAGTTCACAAAGGCAGTTCTGAGAATTATTTTCTACAGCCATAACCTCATTGAAATCATATCTTATGTATGCTGGTCTGATGTGACAGTCTTGCTTTGATTTTGTTTTGTTTAAACATACATTTTTTTTCAATTCAAATCTCAGAGTAGCTTCCACCTGGTTAATCTTGAAAGCAACCTTTTTGATACTTTCTTCAAGAGAAAGGGACTGACTAATGTTATCATAAAAGAAAATTACAGCAACTTTGAAAGGAAAGTCTGTTAAATGATTAGAAAGTGTCCTTGTATATTTGATATAAAGACAACTTACTTAGCACTAACAAGTTGATGCCAAGCTTCATGATATTTACATGGATCTTCTGCTAATGTTTCTATTTCAAGATCAGCAGCTTCTATATACTGTAATATTTGTACATAAATCATAGGCTTACAGCAAAATGTATCTCAATTTAAATAAAGAGTTACGACCGTTTTGCGCCAAGCCCGCAAAATGTATCAA
Source organism: Mactra quadrangularis (assembly GCA_025267735.1). NCBI lineage: Eukaryota > Metazoa > Mollusca > Bivalvia > Venerida > Mactridae > Mactra > Mactra quadrangularis. Next base: position 35,753,759 of record CM046309.1, on the reverse strand, counting down.
CTTTGAGTTAACATTATTATTATTACATTTTTAAACCATTAATTATTAATAACTCATGGCTCAACATTAATTTTGAACTAGGTTACCTAAACCAAATGTTAACTAGCAGTAGCAGGTTGCTCAAACCCAAATATAACCTTTAATAATGAGCCCTATATTTGACTCATCATAATCATTTTTGGCATTTTGATTTTCAAACAAAGGAGGTAGCATCAACAGCAATGTTTGTATCCCTTCTCGGAAGCTGGCTTGCTTCAAAAAGTCTTTTAAGGATCAACTCTGTAAGGTTATCATTCCTTGTAGTATTTTTCAAAAGTCCTTTCCACAACAATATTGATCACTTTTAATCCCTTACTGTTTTTTCCCACTTACCAAGAATCTTGTTTTGATTATTTCAAGGCTTAACATTAGTTTTTAAAGCAGGTTGACTGACAGGACAAACAGCTATATATTATGTTTACTAACAATAACAAGAAGCTAAATTCCAAGTACAGTTTGTCAGGGGCATTCAGAAACCTTTAATATCGAGCCCTGTTTATTTTTTCTAAATTCACAGCCTGGTCCTTGAGTTTTTTTAAAAGTAGGATCCAAGTAGTTCCCGGCTCAAGGAAACAAAGAGGTATGTATAGTAGGAGATTCAGACTTTAACAACCAAGTGGTACAAACAAAGATATTTACCCTGAGATTCAATCTATGACTAACAGCTAAGGATGAATGTTGTAAAGCTTTTATAACAGAAGCATAAGCATCTTCTAACTTTGTATACTTTCCTACAAGAGCTATAGTTACTTCACGTAATAATCTATCATATCTGAAAGTAAAAACATATATAGTTGTGTATATATAGGCAACTTATAGTCTCATCAGGTCAGGTGCATGTACATTGTATAAATATTTATGTATTACCCTTGGTAAATTGCACATGTCACTTAAATAAATAAGTACTTACTTATTAACTTAACTCATGTCAATATTTGTACCTTGGAAATATAGGTCAGAAATTAGTAGTGTCGAAGCATGTATTTGGAAAAGTTATAATAGTAGTTTTTTATATATCTTACATAAAAGTTAATTCTTCAGTCATTGCCCAATATCACTAGCCCAAAGCCCAGGACTAATGAAAATTGATTCTGGCCAGTAAGAATTGCATTACATGAACATTTGACAATAATGTCATTTTTCTTCCATCAATAAGGTATATGAAAAAGTTGCTGGTCGAATGGAAGGGTATGTCCTTATTTGTCCCCTCCCTGCCCCATTTTGCACCTCCCTATGTAGAAATAGTTTATAGATGCTGTACTTGGGAATCGGCATTCATTTAAAGCAACCTAATATATTTCTCTGCCTTCCTGTCCTTTGAGTCTTAGAAAAATCTCTATTACATACATTTTTTGTTTTTAACTTAGTTCAGCATTGGTATTACTGGTGCAAACTGGAAAATCATCCACTTGAGATATAAAATTGAATCAATTCAAGGGAAGAAATAACAATGGTATAAATATATAATGACAAACCTATCAGCTAATTCTCTCCAACTAGCCATGAAACGTTTAGGTATATTCATCTGAGGATGTAGTTTAAGTCTATTCATCATATATTGTGATACACCTTGTTCTTCTAGTAATAATGGTACTCTATATATTGATGATAAATCATGGATACTTAATACCTAGAAACATAGAAAAGACATTTGATCAACTGAACTTAAGTGGTATGCAACGTAACTCACACCAAATGAATTACAAGCAAGACATACTTGCCACCATTCAAAGTTTCAACAAATAATTTTGCAGACATACAAAGTTGTTTGAAGTTTCTTACCCAGGTAAAATTATAAGCATATAATAATGTATGACCAAAATCGTGTTTTAAAAGAACATCTAGTTGTGAATAGGAATCAGGGAATTTTCCCTATAATTTCTGACTGTAAGAGTAAAACTCTCATACTCATTTTTTAATGTTCATATCAGTTACCTATATAGTTCATCCTTAATTCAGCAATTCAGTTCATAGATATCACAACTGAAACTAGACCAGTTGGTATAAAGACAATATATAGCATTAACAGGCATCTAGGAAAGCTGCCATACATACCTGTTGTGGTTCTACATGACAAAATAAAGACACTTTCTCTTTAATAGTTTCAGTTATAGGTAAACTACTTCTACATACAATCTGAAAATATCATACAATATACATAGTAACTCACAATTTTTTTCTCTCAACATAGAAATAACAAACATATAATACAATGTGCATACAGTATACATAACATGTGATCTATGTTTTGCATTCCCATTCTTTTCTAGATTCTAGAACAGGGCTCCACATTAAAAGGTCATCCTATTGCCCCACACAACATATATTTGGGTTCCGGCAACCTGTTACTGCTATTAAAGATATGGTTTAGGCAAGTTTAAAATATAGCTTGCTGTACATTCAAGCAACATAGTTTAAAATTAGTAGAACAATCAGACTTATACATAAAATAATTTTTCTGCCCTTCAACAGCTAGGAATTAAATATACTATTATTATTAGATTGCAGGACTCAAAGTCAATTTTGCCCTCCGCTGCACCACCACAATCTTGACTTTTCTCAATTAAAAGAATAAAATAGAAATTTATCTAAACTATATTTACCAGATCTGGTGAGAGACCTAATCCTCGTAGTTCTCTGATACTTGATTGAGTAGGCTTTGTTTTCTGTTCCCCTGTAGCTTTAGGCTGTTAGGAAAATAAATTGATGTGAAAATGAATAAACAAGATGACTCTTAATTGTTTGCTGAGACACTAGTTTCAGGCAAAAGAATTTACAACATTCTTCTGTACAACACAATGTTAAATTGTGACCTTGGGTTAATGTTTACTTAAGGGTCATGATTTAAACAAACATGGTTGCAGGCAACTAGGGTTTTACAAGAATCAATTTCTGAATCAATTGTATGTAAAAGCTTTCTATAAAGCAAAAAACAAAACAGAAAAGACTTTGAGAGAGACATTCATGTGTTCACAGACGTAATGCAGACCAAAGACCTTAATAGTCTTTTATGATGAATATGAATGAATCTTGTAGGTTGATATATTTTTACAAGAGCATTTTATTCACAGTTTTTCAGGGAATTTAATTACTGAATCCAAGGGGTTACACTAATATACGAAAAGGACTTTTTGGGCGAAAAGGCGCAAAAAGGACATTTACCGGCGAAAAGGCGCAAAAAGGACACTAATATACGAAAAGGACATTTTATCGTCTTTTCAAACTCTGGATAGGGTATGAAAAGGACTTAAATCCGGCAAAAAACCTTTATATTCGACGCAAAAAGGACTTTTACAGACGAAAAGGCGCAAAAACTTCACTAATATACGAAAAGGACCTTTCTGCATCCGTTCATGCATTAAATAGAGTATGAAAAGGACTTAATGCGGGCGAAAAGACTTCAATACGTCGCAAAAAAGGACATTTACCGGCGAAAAGGCGCCCAAAAGTACACTATTATACGAAAAGGACATTTTTTGCATCCGTTCATGCATTAGATTAATATGAAAAGGACTTAATGCGGGCGAAAAGACTTCAATACGAGGCAAAAAAGGACATTTACCGGCGAAAAGGCACTAGAAAGTACACTAATATACGAAAAGGACATTTTTGTGTCAAAAAATCATTTATTATACTATGAAAAGGGCTAAATTTGAGCGAAAAGACGTTCAATTCAAGGCAAAAAGGACTTTTAGCGGCGAGAAGGCGCTAAAAGCACACTAATATACGAAAAGGACATTTTTGCATCCGTTCATGCATTAAATGCGGGCGAAAAGACTTCAATACGAGGCAAAAAGGACATTTACCGGCGGAATGGTGCTAGAAAGTACACTAATATACGAAAAGGACATTTTTTTCGTCAAAAAATCTTTTATGATACTATGAAAAGAGCTGAATTTGAGCAAAAAGGCTTTTAAATCGAGGCAAAAAGGACTTTTACCGGCGAAAAGGCGCTTAAAGGTACACTAAAATACGAAAAGGACATTTTTTCGTCAACAAAATCATTTATTATACTATGAAAAGGGCTGAATTTGAGCGAAAAGACGTTCAATTCTAGGCAAAATGGACTTATACAGGCGAAAAGGTATTAGAAAGAACACTAATATACGAAAAGGACATTTTTGTGTCAAAAAATCATTTATTGTACTATGAAAAGGGCTGGATTTGAGCGAAAAGACGTTCTATTCGAGGCAAAGAGGACTTTTACCGGCGAAAAGGTGCTCAAAAGTACACTATTATACGAAAAGGACATTTTTTGCATCCGTTCATGCATTAGATAGAGTATGAAAAGGACTTAATGCGGGCGAAAAGACTTCAATACGAGGCATAAAGGACTTTTACCGGCGAAAAGGCGCTAAAAGGACACTGATTTGCGAAAAGGACATTCTGAAGTCTTTTTAAAGATATGAAAAGGACTAAAATTTGAACGCCTTTTCGCCTGGTAAATGTCCTTTTTGCCTCGTATTGAAGTCTTTTCGCCTGCATTAAGTCCTTTTCATTCTGTATTTAATGCATGAACGGATGCGCTAATGTCCTTTTCGTATAATAATGTACTTTTTAGCGCCTTTTTGTCGCTAAAAGTCCTTTTTGCTAAGAATAGAAGTCTTTTCGCCCGCATTAAGTCCTTTTCATACTGTATTTACATGTAATGCATTCACGGATGCGCAAATGTCCTTTTCGTATAATAGTGTACTTTTTAGCGCCTTTTTGCCGGTAAAAGTCCTTTTTGCTTAGAACTGAACGTCTTTTAGCTCAAATTCAGCCCTTTTCATAGTATAATAAATGATTTTTTTTACGAAAAATGTCCTTTTCGTATATTAGTGTCCTTTTTGCGCCTTTTCGCCGGTAAAAGTCCTTTTTGCGCCTTTTCGCCCAAAAAATCCTTTTCGTATATTAGAGTAACCGAATCCAAGGACCAATTTTTAGTCATTGTATAAAACTCATTGATATTTCATGCCAATTATGCTTGGTATAAAAGGCCAAGTTGTTCAGAGAAATCATTGCTACAAAGAAACAAGTCTACATGAAATATGATTTTGTAACCATGGAAACATGTTTTACATACCTGCGGTACAAGACTGACATGTACACAACAAAAGTTATCTCTTTTAACACGAAACTGGAATTGTCTGAATGCTTCAACAAATGGCATACCTTCAATGTCACCTATAGTCCCACCAAGCTGTACACAAATATAATAATAACAAGAAATGTAATGTGGAAGCCACATTAAAGCCGGATTTAAAAATTTGAACACAAAAAATTACCAAGAGAAATAATCCATAATAAAGCCAGGTAGAGTTGTGGTTACTTTCTAATTCTGTTCATCACATAGTATGTTAGCATTGTACAAAGTTTCATAAAGATCTGACAATAAATGGCAGAAATATTATGCTTAATTGAAAACTTTAACGCAATTGTTAACGTCACCGGATGCCTGACTGCCCGCCCCTGTTTCACCAAACTATTAGCCAAATTTTTTGTTGAAAAATCCGGCTAAAAATATATCAATGTTTGACATATATACATAAATATATCAACTAAACAGTGCTTCCATCAACATAGCTGTTCCACAACAGGACTCCACATTTATTTTTAAGTAGGTTGCCCAGTTGGATACAAACATGGTTTATTAACTAGCAGTAACAAGTTGCCAAAACCCATACATAGGTTGTCAGAGGCAATGAGATTACCTTTAATATTGAGCCCAGCACAATAGTTTTATTTGCTTGCCTAACTGGAGTGCTTTTTGTGACACCAAATCAGGCAAAGGAAAAACCATAATGTTGAACTTTACATTTACCATTCATTACATAGTTTTATAGCATAGGGTTAGTTACACAGGAGTAATTTTCATTTGCACAATGAAAAACTGGTTATCCCTGGCAATCAGAACAAGAAATGTAATGTGGAAACCACATTAAAGCCGAATTTAAAAACTTTAACGCAAAAATTACGAAGGGAAATAATCCATGATAAAGGCAGGTTGAGTTGTGGTTACTTTCTAATTCTGTTCATCACATGGTATATGATCATTGTATGAAGTTTCATAAAGATCTGACAATAAATGGCAGAAATATATGGTAAAGAAAAAACTTTAACACAATTGTTAACGACACCGGACCGCCCACCTGCCCGCCCTTGTGTCACCAAACTATTAGCCGACTTTTTTCGTTGAAAAATCTGGCTAATAAGGGCTAATTTTACAGACTTTGAGTGATATAACATAAGACAACTAGTACCTCTATAATACAAACATCAGGTGTGGCATTATCTCCATCTACTGGTACCTTAGCAACACGTTCAACCCATTCTTGTATACCATCAGTTATATGTGGTACAACTATATATATAAAATAAATATATTATATAACTTTTAAATGTATGAACCAATAACTGAAATGTTACAACACATAAATTTTAATTTTATTATAGCTGAGCCCACATTTAAGTGACCACAGCATGAGTAAATTTGATAAAAAAAGTTCCCTGCAATTGAATCCCAACAGTTAAATATGATTTGAAAATAAAAATCAGCTGAAAAGAAATTTACTATCCTTTTTGTGCCCTTTTGCATTCTATGCTAAACAAGTAAATCTGTGAGCTAATGCTCACTAGTGATACCCCTGCCAAAATCTAAAAATATGCGACAAACAGGAAGTAGATGAGCAAGGAGCATGAAATTGCTTTACACCACATGGGACTATGGGATGAAGCAATATGCAAAGTATTAGGCTGCTGCATGTTATAGTTGCTGAGAAAACTGCGACGGAAATTTTGTAACGGACGGACGGACAAGGGTAAAACAGTATACCCCCCTCTTCTTTGAAGCGGGGGTATAATATATTATATTACTTTAAAGTGTAGGAAGCAATAACTGAAATGTTACAACACATAAATTTTAATTTTATTATTGCCGAGACCACATTTAAGTGACCACAGCATAGGTAAATTTAATAAAAAATTCCCTGCAATTTAATCCCAACAGTTTAATATGATTTGAAAATAAAAATCAGCTCAAAAGAAATTTACTATCCTTTTTTGTGCCCCTTTTGCATTCCATGCTAAAATATGTAAACTCAGAAAAGTAATTAAATTTTTTATTAATGACAAGATCATGTAGATATCAGGGTAGAAAAATTTAAATGGAAGATCAAATTCATGCTTCTATTAAACAAGTTTACAATGATCATCAAAAAAGCAATCAAGTATGGTATGTAATAGCCTTTAAACTGTTTTTTTATGAAATAAGTACTTCCTCCAATTGAAGTTAGGAAGTACATGTATCTTATTTTAAACTTTTGTTCAAAAATTAAAATGTTAGGCAATATTTTCCTTGTTCATGGATATTTTAGATGTTTTCCTTGTTCATGAATATTTTAGATGTTAACTTCAGAAATTTATAACATTCAAAATTTGAAGTCAACCAGTTCTCAGCTGTGTTAAATTTAAGTATCACTCTTAATTACATTGATGTTTTAGGCCAATTAATCAGCAGTTAACCATGAGATTGGAATCCTAGAATCCAAGAGCAGGTATATCAGATCAAAACATAAAATTCTCTATGTAAATTATACAATTATGATAAAAACATTTTTTCAGTATTTGGGAAAGGGGCCTGAGGCCTTTCTTATATAGAACATTTTGGGAAATTTTACCGAAATTTCATAGCTAGAGCACCAAAAATCAAAGGTAAACTCCAAATTTGGGAGAAACTGCACGATTTTAAAGAAATTTCAAGAGGGGAAGGCATCTGTAAACAGTCCCTGTTATATAATAAAAAAGTCTGAAATCCAATGTTACCTTGTACAGTCTTTCCAAGGTAGTCTCCACGTCTTTCTTTATTTATAACATGTTGATATATTTTACCAGTAGTTATGTTATTATCCCTATGTAATGTAATGTCAAGAAAACGTTCATAGTTTCCAAGGTCAAGGTCCACCTCACCACCATCATTTAGTACAAAAACTTCACCTGAAAAAAATTACTGCTTGTCTTCAATTTATGAATATAGTCCCTTAAATAAAAACAACATTTTAATGCCACTAGAAATTTATAAAATGATAGTAATTGTTAATATTCAAATTTTATGAATAAATACTCTATATAGTCATGTAGTGTAATGTTAAAAGATATTACAATATTATACTCAGTTAACACTCACTAAGTATTGCACATGTTATTTGCAGACACCAGGTTTGACCCTTACTGTTTTTACCAGGGATCTCAAATGAATTCCAAGACAGTTACTCAGGGATTCCTCCTCAATGTTAGGGATTCCTCCAATAAAATACAAAAAAATTGATTACAGATTTGCAATTGCTAATTGTAATAAAAAATCAAGGCAATTTTCAGGGAGTTTAATTAAATCCCTAGCTGAAAATCACTGGGATTCCTCCCAAGTTTTGGGAAATCCCAGGACACTGTTAGTGTTGATTGTTGAACCCTGCAGACTTTGAGGTTATCTAAAAGTTAAAAAGCAAGTAATAAAAGAGATCAGAAAGAAATGTTATTTTGAATGAAATATTTAGAACATATAGAAGTTAGTACACCCATACTTTTATTTTTCTATTTTTCGTTGGGTTTAATGCCATAGCAACACATGGTATAGTTCATATAACTGTGTCCAGTGACCTAACCCAGTTTTCCTGGACCCTTGTATATAACCAGTACTCACCTACTCTTCCACAAGACTGGAAACTTCATCATAGCTTTTTAATGGAGGAAAATTGACATTATTGTCAAATTTTTCAAAGAAGAGTATAATCTCCCCAGATGAGATTCCAACCCGTATCCCCATCGCGACATGAGATTTGAAAAATCCAGGCATGCTACCAACTGCGCTACTGACCCAGGTTAATACACTCATACATTCACAAAAAAGTCTAATATATAAACCATATGTAATAATTATACCATGTTCATAAGGTGAGAATGTGCCAGCATCAATGTTGATGTATGGATCAATTTTAATAGAAGTGACTCGAACACCAGAAGATTTTAGGATGGTACCTAAACTACTAGCTATAACACCTTTACCAATACCACTGATTACACCCCCAGTAACCAGTATATACTTCATTGCTGCTTGACGTAGTAATCCTGCCAGTGTGTTAATTATGAATTCTGTAAAAATATAAATAATGTATCTAATTAATATTCTAATAAAAAGCCATTTAAATTAGTTATAAATATCTACAGAATTAACTTTACTAGTAGTAGTAGAATCAATTTTCAGGTTTTAGAATTCATATAATTTGTTCAACAAGTATTTCTAAATCATCATACTTTGGTCATTATTGGGTTCAGTTTTAGTGAGTATGATAAACAAAACTCAAGCCAATCCCTTGAACCTGAAAAGAAGCCAGTGACCTGCCACAGAATATTATTAATATGTATTAAGATTTAAGGATTGAAAGATTGAAAATACTCACAAAAGAGTAGATTTAAGCTCAAAAATATGAAACATGAAAGACGTTATTAAGTCAGACCAATCATAATCACAAATGACAGAGTCAGTCATATGTTTCATTAGAAAGTCACATGTTTATAAAGTCGCGAAAATGTGTGAAAATTGCCTAATATTGCGCCATGCTAAGGTTACACAGCATAAAGTTCAATGACATCCCAAAAATTATAATAAAAATGTTGTACAATTCACCTAAATAACGCGTCTATTTTGAACTGTAAAGAAACACCAATTGAAAAATCTATTTCAATAATATAGAACTGAATAACTTACCGCTGCACAAAAACAACAAATCGACCGAGTTCGGTCTGCTAACAATTCCTTTGATATCGTGGTGTGATAGGTTTAACAGAATGACATTTCGGGTCAAATGACAAAACAAAACGTATGCAAATAAAATGAATGGGCGAAATAAAACCTTTTTTGTGTTGATTTATTGAATCATTAAATAGTAATTTTCTATCACATGTAAAAACTGTTCTCAAATTTGCATTGAATATATGAAATATTATTTCGGGTTGGTCGTTTTGGTAAATGAATGTTTCATCAATATTTGTGACGTCATCAGTTTTTGTGTAGGAGGCGAAAAATGGCTGGAACTGGACAGACGGCTACTGCGCGAATTCAACCGAAAAAACAGACACTGGAAGACGCTTATTCACCTCCTGCGAACTTTTTAGAGATAGATGTATTAGATCCACAAACACATGGTGTTGCCAAAAAACGATACACAGATTATGAAGTCAAAATAAGGGTGAGAATAAACAAAACATGGGATTTCCGGAAACCTCTCAGCTTCAGTTCAACTTCAAGCATTTTCACGTGACATTATTGTAATCTGTCAATCGGGTGTTTAGTTCAACTGCGAAGACTATGTTTACTCTTTATTAAATGTCGAAATTACTAATTTTTATGTCTCTGTCACGATAATTTACTGTTCCAACTTTATCATTTATGTGTCAAAAATGACAAACTAGTCTAAGGGCTTTGTATTGCGAACTATTCAGTTTTCAACAGTGTCTTTGACTCATTCTTGGGGACTTTGTCCAATGGACATTGAGTTATTTCAGTAGATGTCTCGAGTCACATGACTTAAATGAATATGTTGTTATGTGTCTCGATTCTCAGTATGATTGCTTCTTTGCCAATCGGGTTTGTAGCTGCCATGCTAGAGGACCTGAACCTCCCCATGCTACTAGAGAGATGACGCCACCAGAGGCTCACACTTCTGTACAAGTGGAAGGGCATGTACTAGTGCTGCAACGATTCACCGGAAAGTCGATTCGTTGCGATTCGATACTTTTTTTTTCGATTCGATTTTTTTCGATTCGATTCTTTTATAAATCCAATTTACTACAAGTATGCATTTATACACATATTTGAGCTTAAAACTAAATAATATTATTTAAATTAAAGTGTTACTAAAATTGGATAACACGAAACTCGAAAATCTGATAATTTTTTTATATTTGCTTTATTCAAGTATGAAATGGATTGGGTACGAATGTAAAGGTGGCGAAATGTATTATTTATGTAATATCGAACAGAGTTTCTATTCATGCTACATAAAATCGTAATAGAAATTAAACAGAAATGTAACAAAGTGAAACCCAGTTTCACTGTCAACGTATACTTTGACTTTTAGGCGCGCCTTTGCTTTTATCGTTTTAACTTATGTAGACACTTTTAAAAGTCAGTATTGAATCGAAACTCGCGGGTCCCGAATCGAAATCGAATCGGCACCCTTGCAATCGAGTTTCGATGTATCGAATCGAATCGTTGCAGCCCTAGCACGTACCAGCAGTCAATATAGAACACTATTTGCTACCTCTACGTCCAAAAGGCACTATTAGGGCTAAGCAATTTGAGAACTATATTCATGATAACATTGTCTTAAAATCTGTGAACATTAATTCTAAGTGCTACCAACCTATACTTACAAAAACTGATAACTACAAATATTCATTCTTCCCTAGAACTGTTCAAGATTGGAATTTACTTAGTGACGACATTGTTACGGCACCATCAACAGAGTGTTTTAAATCGGCTTTATTAATGGCAAAAGTGGGACATTAGCCAAACTAGAACTTTAAAACTTTAATGCACACTCCACGTTGAATAAAAGCCAAGACTGCATGGTTACTTCAACGTATTTATTCAGATTCAGGTTTAAACACAATCATCTCCTCGGTATTGTCGTATGGCACAGGCAACTAAATATAATGTTTCTATATTTGGCGAAAGTTAAAGTGTGTGGTAGGCCTATTGCTTATAATGTTGAGATTGTAAACTTCTTAAATCTGGGACAACCTGCTAGCACCTGTCACTAGAATATGATACAAATATTAAATAATTTTTGTATGGTAAGGCAAAATGTACTGTACGGAAATATATGTTATGAAGATACATATCTGTTGATTTGTACATTGAGCAAAAGCCTAATTCTGCTTTATATAGCTGCAAATGAATGCCTTTTGACAGAGTTGTGATTCAGAATGAATTGTTTTTAAACTTTTTTTAAAATGGTCAGCTTACTTCATTCTTATTATTTCAGACCAATTTACCAGTGTTTAAAGTAAAAGAATCTAGTGTTCGAAGACGATATAGTGATTTTGAATGGTTAAGAAATGAATTAGAAAGAGACAGTAAGGTGAGATTCTTAGAAATGAGATGTAAAAGTGAGGTTTGCCATGAACACTGATTAAGTACAACAATTAGAATTATTTTTATACTTCGTTGCCTTCCAGCTAGCTTAAGTTTTATTCATTTATTGTGATATGGTAGTTTTCCCTTTTGAATCCAGATGCCTAAAATTGTATTGTTCAGGCCATAGACCTTTCTGAATAACTTGTCCTTCTGATTTCAGTGTGCTTGTTGGTTCTCATTCTCTTATGATAAAGAACATTATAAGCTCAGAAAAATAATTTATTCTGATGTTATTTTGTTGTATTATATTCTTGATGGTGACATTTTACTCATTTAGTTTGAAAGGTTCTTCATTGTGTTTTTCATCGTAAACTTAATTAATTTAACGAATGTATATGTTGTTTATCTTTTAGTTATTAGGGTAAATTTGCCATTTTGTATTTTGAGGGCTTGATGAAAAAATGTTGCAATTCACTTTTTACCTAAAACTACTTATAAAGTTGGTTTTATTAATGATACTATGTTGATGTTTTTATCAAGCATAACTATTCTATTTATGTAATTACTTGTGAAAATCTCTCAATTCCCCCATGTACTATAATAAGTGAGAATCCTTTTTCTTAAGGCTTCAGTTTGATAACTGTCCTTATGGGAGACTTTAGTCAATTATCTTTCCCTGATAAAATCTGAAGCAATCCAATTTGTAAGTTGGTCCTTACATTTGGTATCCTCAGATTTTATCATTGAAGTCCTATTTAAGGATAACAAAATATTCCATCCAATATCTTTCTTGTTAATGAAGATTTTAACAGAAGTGTTCAAATTTGAATAGTTCTTAACCCTAACAATACTTAGCTTGATTTTCAAACAAATTTAAAAAATCACAAAAAGTTATTTAAGATTAATTTTGGCAAATTGTCTTTGAAAAGTAAGGGTAAAATCCGAGTAATCCAACTAATTGGACCTACCTATTTGAAGATAATACAAGGGGAGATAACTGACTAAGGTCCCTTATTATTTCATCATCCCATATCATAATCAATCGTCGTCAATCCTTCTTGAGTCAAGAATGACAGAAACAAAACTATGGCCCTACATTGCTTAATTATTTATGTTATATTTAAATTTCAGATTGTAGTACCTCCATTACCCGGCAAAGCATTGAAAAGACAATTACCTTTCCGTGGAGATGATGGAATATTTGAAGATGAATTTATAGAAGAAAGACGGAAAGGATTAGAAATGTTTATAAACAAGTAATAATGATTTATGCTTTTTATTTTCAGACTTATTTTTAGACTTACTATCTTTTGAAAATATTTAAAGCCTTTTCCTGAGACAATTTTGATTTATGTCCTCTGTAATAAAGAAGTTCTTAAAAAATATAAGATTTGTTTACATCTTAAAAAGTATGTATGTATATCACTGTCCACAACATAGTTTTGTACAACAAAGGTCTCTTCTTACAAAAGATTCAATACTTCATTCCAGCTTTACCTTATCTGTATGAATTAGTTATCTTTGAATAAGATCAGATCTTGGCATAAATGTATGGCACAATTTATTTCTTTCAGAAGTTAGGGATATTATTTGTCACTCCGTTTCTTTTTACAGTACTCTTCCTGAGTTAATTCCCTGTATTGTAAAAATAGCTTAGCTTGTTAACAGAAATTTTTGCAAAATATAAACACCGTATTTTGTTCTGTAGCCTCAATGACTGGTGTCCATACTTGGCATATAATATCAACTATCAACCTTTTTTTTTTGGCTATAGTCTCAATTTTTGAACGTTGTGTGACTTTTTCACCTGACCAGAACTATATTACAAGTGCTATATATTTACAATCACATTGGTGTTGACCCTGAATTTCAGGATTTTTAGGGGCATTGATGAATGTGTTTTTACCTTCACAAAAACTTCTGAAATAATAGAAATTGGGGAATGCAAGATATTGGAAATTCTTTATTTTCACCTCTGTTATCATCATTGAAATGAGTAAGATTGTTTTCTAATCTGTTCATGTATCTATTATTTCTGTATTTCAGAGTTGCTGGTCATCCTTTGGCACAGAATGAGAAATGTCTTCATATGTTTTTACAAGAACCAGTTATAGACAAAAACTATGTTCCTGGTAAAATCAGGACTACGTGATTTTATATTCTTTATTCTTCAATGTGGAATTGTTCCTTAAATTTATCATATTCTTTATTTTTACTGGCCTGGCATTGTAATTGTGCATATACAATAAAGTAGAGTGAACTATATTTGTGATGAGAAGTCATCACTCTACTACTAAAATACAAATGGTAGCTGTCTATGTTACTTTTGAAGTAAGGAGATGTTTTTATGAAATATTTGTAAAATTGTATTAGTTGACCAACTTGTGATACAAGAAAATTTGTCTATACTTGCTGCTGTTAGTATTTTTATCTTGTCATTTTATTATGTGCAGAAATATTGTTAGAAATAGTAAAAAGAATTTTGTCTATGTTATCTTTGTTTCTTGTGAAAGTTTGAATGAATTATGAACAAAGTTTAATATATCATGGGTTACTAACATAAGTTATTTAATATTTGAATTGTATCTGGTTGGAAAAGTTTAATAAAATATTGAATTTGTAACCATCTTTAAAGAACTTGGTGTCTTCATTATTTATGTATTCTAAGTCGATGATTGATTACTTATACCTCATTTATATTCATGTTAATTAATCAGTAATTTGCTAAGCTTAAACAGATATATGAGTTTGTCCTCTTGTTGCATGGTACAAAAGGCAGTTTAAACACTTACTATTGTTGATAGCTGTTCAGTCATCTTCAGCAGATTTCAGTAGATTTAGCCTCTCTTATGAGTTGTAATTAACCTTGCTATTATTCAGGGCTAGTAAAAGTGTAGTTTGTGTAGGTACTTCCACTAAGTGAGTTAGTTAATTTGTAATAGTAAAGAATAGTCACAAATTGTAAATTAAAGTAAAAAAGATTGACCGACCCCTTTCAGCTGTTAAAAAAAATCAGATTGGCAGCCCCACAATTCATTGCTGAAGTAAGATGTTGAGGATTGGTAGAATTAAGTGTGTATGTATGGTATCTGTAAATGGTAAAACATTCCATTGTTGACTCTCTGTGTAGCCCCTTCCCCCTCATTGCCCCAATTCTAAAAATTGAATGGAATTATTGTTCGATAAATTGTTATTGATTTGTGACAAGTTTCTGTACCACTATTCAACTATTAAGTTGTTCTTCTAAAATTATGATAAAAAATGTACTAAAATACTAAAATACTGAAATAACTATTACTTATGCCATTTTTGTTTGGCCATACATTTTTATTGATATTTCATTATCTGATATGTCGTCCACTTTCTGTTGATCCCATTAGCTTTAAATAATCACTCGTCTTTTATGAGTTATGGTGGGATCTACTGAGCTCATTAGCCAAGTAATGTGTTACAGTAGAGTTTGCTATCTTTGAAATGTGATACATTTAGTTGATACAAATATCTACAGTAAATACTACCACATGATTATGTGCATAATGTTACCATATGTTTTCACCATCAGTGTACCAGTGTCCGAATTTAGGCTGTGGACCATGGACTGAGTCCATCAAAATTGCTTTCAGTCCAGCGACTTAGAATGTATGTGGTTCGACGGTCATTCCAAGTTTTTACAGCCACCGATTTCCTAATTCTAATAAGAAATTTCAAGTATGAATAAAAACACTAATAATTCTGTTCACTTCTGATATCTTTTCGCATGTATATTCACTATATTTTTTAAAATAAATTTTACAATAAATCAAATGGACTGCATATTTTAACAAATAACTATGTTTTTTTCCAGTTAACTTTCTTTTGGTCTAGTAAAAAACGCCATTCAGCAGTGCTAATGAAAGTTTGTCGTGAAGATTGATGTACGTGTATTTTGACCAAGTCTTTAGTTTTCAATTCAAGTGATTTTAGAATCTAGATCAGTTACTCAATCCTTAGTACCTTGAGCACAAGGTTGTATTAAATGAATGTTGGTATGCTATCTTAATTAAGTCGCCAACTAGCATTTGACAAGTTTTCACGAATTTCTACTTATGCTCTCATTCTTACACTGCCTAATAGGTCAATTTTTGTATTTAAGTTAATCTCGTTTGTGATAAAAGCCATCCTCGGTAACCCAGGGTTTTACGCCAACGATAATATATTCATAACAAATGAATACCGATGGTTTCCGAAGATGGATTAAAGTTTGCTGTCATGCACAATGATGTAATTGATAAATATCAAAATACTCTTTAATTCTATTATTTTCCTAGGAAGTGTCATGTTGCACTTATTAATGAAATAGTTTATTATTTGTGAAAAAGAAATCTGCTTGGCTTAAATTGTTATTGTTAATTTTGTGTTAGTTATGTGTAGGTTAAAATGCTACGGTCATATTTATTGTATCATCCCCCGTATTTCCCCCGATTCTACATAATAATATGTATCTACCTTTAGTTATATATTTAGTATTTTAGGATTTATCTCCCTTGGTTATTAATTTGTGAACATATATATTTGTCAACAATAATATACTTCATTCTAATTGAAACCATCTCATTGTGATCATTATCACATGAACAGAAACTGACTATGCTTCATTCAATTCCTGAAAGTTTTTCCCTTGAGCCATAATTTCACATTATATGGAGGTAACAAACCTCGTTCTCAGTGATGACAGTACAAATACACATCCATATGTGGCCAAAATTTACCCATTGAATCAAATGCTTGCCAATATGCATTTCAATTGACAGATAATTAAAGAGCATGTTTTTATTACAACCAAAATCTTACATTTTACTTAGGATTACTTCAAATTCATATCATAGTGTTTATGTTGAGCTGATTTCAGTAGGATTGATGGTATATTGAAATATTTAATCGGAAGTATATTTAGTATACAACTAGTGTAAGTAAGATTTGAAATTTATGTAAATTTAACTCCTATAACATATTTTGATAAACATGTACTGTAAAATTATTTATAAGACTTATGTTTATGCTTTGAAAAATCATAATACTCATTTTTTGTTCACATGCAGGGTCTATGAGTATAGAACAAATACAATTAAGCCATTTAAATGTGTTAAAACATAAGATTTGTTTTCAGTATTGGGAGTGCAAGTATGCTTTGCATGTAATATTAAGTTTTGTTTTGTTTTTTTAATCTTTAGATACCTATATGGGCACTATCTGTAAACCTTATGACTTCTGCCCACCGCTGGTATATTTCTGCTAGTTGTTCATAAAAACTGGTTGCTCAGTAGATATATTGACAGAATTCTTTCAGTGGGTTGCCTGTGACCATGCTGTAGTAAAAATTTGCAGAAAAGTGTGTTTTCTTAGCTATAGATGATTTAAGGATTCTATTCTACCAAATAATTGCTACATTTGCTCTGCAATACTTCATAAATTCATTTTGTTTGCCTGAAAAAGTGTCAGAATCGTTCTTTTTATGTGTGAAGTCATAATTCACTATGATTATTGTTATGTCTTATATGTTAAGAACAAATTATAATGTAATATTGTCAAATAAAGTGTGTTTTAATTAATTATTTATGTTGCAACATTTTGTTTCACCCACATTGTATTTGTTTAAAGATATTTTTTGCTGCAATTCTATGTCACTAACACCAGCTAACATTATACAAATAGCAAACCTCTATAACTGGTTACAACAAATTGTGAAAAAAACCTTGATCCACAGGTGCATTAAGTCAGCTATGCTTTAGTTATAGAATATCAAAACTTACATAGTGGTTAATTTTCCTGATCTTATAAGTGTATAAAGTTTTATCTGAAAGATGTACATCTTGTAAACTTAAAAATGTCTAAAACTTTGCTGGTCTCATCTTCTTATGACTATAGCATAAGAAATTTTATTTAAGAAAGCCTGTCTCTTCTAATTTGAAATTCAATTTATATGATAAGGTTAAACAAAATTTCAAAAGGAAATACTGATAAAAAGAAATTAGCAACAGCTTCATGCATCCCTTTGACTATTTATTTTATCAAAATGAAATATGCCACTTGTTTCAAATGTTTGTCTTGCAAAGATGGGTTACTTGTGTGTATTAAATTATATTTGTCTCATTAATGGTATTTTGAAATGATTCTGATCATTACCTCAGGCTATCTCCATCTCTCGTTCCCATACATGTATGTTTAAGAGCAAGATATGAAGATTGCCTGTGATTGTTACAGGAAAAACTATTTTGTCAAATTATGTATAATCAAATTTAGCTTTATACACTTTATTGATTCTTTCTTGATTATAATTGTTTTTGTATACATCTAAGATGCTTTTCACAAAAATTCTTACTATAAAAATTATCGTAAGTCAATTTCATAAATTTTGCAGTTCTATGTCCAAAGGATAATAAACATACTAATGATTATGATATTCATAAGAATACAATATTCTACATAATTTAGGAATATTTTAAATTTATTTGCCAAAAAATGTCTGTATTATGAACATTTTCTGCTTTTGACTTACGATGGTTGTTTCATAAGATTTTTGTGAAAAGCACCACTGGTTTCTATCTTCATTGAACTCCTTAAATGTGTAAGCCACCCTTATAATCAGCTTTTAATTAGTGAAATAAAATCAAAATACATGATTATGTACCTCCGTTGATAGTGGCATTACTAAGATTAATGAAAATTTATTAATTTTGTATTTTCCGTACAGAGTGAAGAGTCAAGCTACAATGTATTTTTGCAGCCATGTTTTATATAAAGATAAAATATGTGAGAATATTGTACAATAAAAGTGACATTGATGTAAAATGTATATATTACACTATTTGCATATTCAAAAATAAATTGTTGTAAATTTATTGTATGTGTCTTTTATCATTTATTCAGAGTAAATTGTAATTGACGGAAAACTGTCATAACTAACATTTTCTTCAAAAATGACTTTTTGATAAATTTGACCTTAGAAATGCCAAATATGTGTTCCTACCAAATTTCATTAAAATATTCCACTCATAAAGTACATAAATTTACTTAGTTCAATATTAGGAATAACTCCCAATTTCAGTGAAAAACTGTTGTTAGTAAAAAAAGCTTGTAAATTCACAATAAAGTTTTTTAACACAGTGTAATTGCATAAGACATGTTATTTCTTACCCACATATCAAAAAATAATTTCAGAATAATATGAGAGAAAAATGTTGAACCGTTATTTGATTCTTCTGAAAATGTTGAAAATATGAGCTACGACAGTTTTCCGTCAAGCCCTTGTTATGGTAAATAAATTCATCTTCAGAATCTTTGACTAGGATTGTGTCTGAAAGACAGAGATTTCCCTGCTTCCCTTGATATGTTAAGACTTGAAGTGGTGAGATGACTTTCTGGCAATAATCAAACCAGTGAATTAAGCCTCCCAAAATATATTTCATGCCAGTCAGTATTAATGTCATTTAAATTCTATGTATGAGTCTTATAGTGATCGTAATAATACTGGTCTGTTATTCCCATTGACTTATGAAGTGAAATCTAATGTACAGAAATGTTAATTGGATAACACTTATTTACAGTCTAAACTAAACTGTACTTGGTGCTTAGAAATGATAAAAACTAAAAACACATTAATATACATGTATATGTAACATTATATAAATATCCCATCCTTCAGAGGGTGATATAACAGAATGTTCACCGGAGACAAGTAATGTCAACCGAGGCTTTAGCCGAGGTTTACATCACTAGTCGAGGGTGAGCATTCTTTTCTGTCATCCTCTGTTGGATGTGATATGTAATTTGTTGTTTGGTAAAAAGCAAAGGGATGTAATTGAAATTAAATGGCTAAAACTCGGGTCCTGGTATTTAGCAAACTCCAATGCAGTGGTATCCATGGCTTTAAACGAGCCGATAGGTGATGTGACTGATGTCCAGCAGGCCGATAGGTAATGTCAAGAGGGTGCAATTACAGATTGTTGCCTGGTGATGTCACAATAGGCTTATAGTAGACAAATCATGTGAGGTATAATAATATCTCTTTAATCACATTTGAAATGACATATACACTGTGCTGGATCATAATGGATGACATATTATTAAATTTGTATAATGCTTATGTAAGATAAAAAATTATGTAAATATATTTTCTTTATAATGACTAAGCATATCCATCATTGTGATTCATTTGTTCTTGTATAACATTAAATTCCTGAAAAAAATACTGTAGTTTTGAACTGTCTGTAATGAGTGAATGCCTTGTTTTCATTTTTCTTTCACCAGTTTCTATACATTACTAGGATTTTTGATTCAGTGTCCCAAAGGGATTGCTAGTTTGAAATCTCGTTGGCCTGGTTATATCCTATGAAAATCAACTATATTGTTGATTTTCCTCCATTTATGAGGTACATGCCATTGTACATGTATATGAAGTTGTTGACATTGTGAAAGAAAAGAAAATGGTCTAGGAAAACAAGGTAAGGTGAGATGGCCATCATTAAGTGACCATTATTTGTGTTGATATAGAGTGGATCCAACCCCATAAGTTCATTGAAATTAAAGTTACCAATGGTTGTGTAATGAAATAATTTCTATGGCCATTCCTGCTCCTACTATAATCATGTGGGCAGTTGCATAAGTGATGTCTTACATATAGATCCTTATAAGGGTTGTTTATATTGGCAGTCTTCAGCCTCGTGATATGAACAACCTTAGTCATTTTAACATTACTCAGTCAGGTGAAAGCAATGTGCTAATTGCATGACCTTTGTTCATATTTTTTCTTCATTCAAGTTTAAGTTGATGACCAGAGATTTCAATGGAAATGATGTCTATTCCTAGACATTGATTGATAACATAACTAATAATAGAACTCACTTTTTTATTTATGGAAAACAATTTCAATTAAAATATACATCAATAATAATGACACACACATATAATGAAAGTAATTTTATTACCTTTAACATGAAAATCTAGACTGATTGCCTTTACATCTTAACATATATATCTATATATTTGCACCATTTTAACATGTATGATAGTTCTCATTGCTTTACTGAGAATATAGTGCAATAGTCTACTTAAGTGCTGCAATTTGAAAACTTAAAATATCTTCTGACTGCATTAACCTTATAAAACAAGGTCCAAGTAATAAATATCTCATCAATATACAGTCCAATAACCAGAATAGAAGGGTTATCACGGGCAAGTTGCCCAAGCGTATTACTTTATGCCTTGGTACCCTTATTTGGATATCAAACACTTATTCCTTTTGTTGTAAGAAGAGTACCAGGGCACGAAGCGATACATGCGATATGCTTAGGCAACTCATCCCAGGTCACATAAATTTCAAATCATATTTTGTCTTTAGCCCTATAGAGCTGAAAAAATGTTAATGTAAATGGCTCATTCTTTTTTAAACAGGGAATCAAACAGACTTATTTTTGATTAATGTAGTTTGATTAATGTAGCAATGTTTAAATCCTACAAGATGTGAAAATAAATAGCAAAATCTAATGAAATGTGAAAAATGACAAAAAGAATGCAATGGGCAAAAAATGATAGAATATTTTTTTACGGAATAAATGATGTATTATATACAACATGAATTATATTGAGAAAGTAAAAACATAATAATAAATGTAACATAAAAGTCATAAAACACAGCTGCACATGAACATGAAACATATATGAACAAAATAAAAATTTAATTTTCCACTCATTTTGCTACTGTATACCATGTTATTATAAATGACCACAAGTCAGTGCAAAACTAGTCTACATCCATTTTTGCTTACATATAATTAGATTACTCATGTGCTGACCCTTCAGTACAAAAAGACTTTAAAGTTACAAATTTAAGTTGCTGTAAATGATGAAATTGAAACTCAAAATACAAGTATAAACAGTGCATTGTTTTCACTCATGTAATATACAAGTACAAAGCATTGAAATATACTCATTATGTAATCATATCTGCAAATAAAATCATCATACAAGCATAATATCGACATGTATACATGTACACATATATTAGTGATGGGCTGACAATTGATTGTGGAAAGCAGGTTAGTTTAAATGTTTGAATAATAATCAATCTAATATTTATTCTAATATTTACTAAATAGTAGTAAATACAAAATGCAAGTTCATGCAACTACTTAAAAATGTTATGTTTTTAGAGTGAGAACTACATGTAGTTGGATTAGTTCAATAAAGAACCTTTATTTGAAAGTAATAGATAAGTGATAGTCCGCTCATCAATATTAAAACATACTTTTACACACTTAGGAATGATAAAGTTTTTATAACAATTGAGACAGTACAAGCAATATTTAGCATTTGACTAATTAACACAAAGAAACGATTATGAAATCATTTCTAGACTTGGTTTTCATTGAATACCCACAGCTGGATCATTAACATTTGTAGATTATGATTATCAACCCTGGGTGTCAGACGTTGGACTTGGTAGAAATATTGAAAATAAAGCACATAACAGTTTAAACTTGTTCGCCAATTGTATTGTTTTTCCTTTTTGGATTTGGTATTTCTAAAGCTAAATTTAATAAACAGGTCATTTTTGAAAAAAAAACTAGAAGAAACACAAAAGATTAATAATATTAATAAATAAATTGATAATAAAAACAACATATAAAAAAATTGTACCTTCCTTTGGTATTTGATTATCAGCAACCACGATCAGTTTAAAAGTTAAGAAAAATAGCAATAACATAAAGAGAACATAAATAACAACATATAAACAACACAAAGGTCAAGGTCAAAGAGTGAAAATGTTATATAGAATAAAAACACTCAGTAAGTGTGAGAACGAAGGAAAGTAAGGTAATGTTATATAACAACTCTCTCCTTTTCACCAAGTATGAGAAAGTAGGAAACATTGCAACATCATAGTATTACTAAATAACTAAAGATGGCACAAAACAAAAGCAACATGTCCTGCATGGAATGCAAACAAGAGAATACTTTTACATTTCACATTTATCTCATCAAAATCGGATCTATTTAGGGCTGTCAACTACCTATAGAAATTTTAAATCGGCTCAAAGTGATTAAATATATTAGAAAATGCTCAATTTGGGTTCATTCTTATTATTATAAATAGAATTTTCAAAATCTTTAGACAGATGGCCGTGCATATTTCACATTGTAAAGTCTCTGCTAATATAAGCAAAGTTGATCACATTAGAGGCGAAATCTAAGTAAACTAAATGTAACAAGATATTTTTCACATACTACATGTATACAATAAGAAACAAGAAATGTAATGTGGAAACCCATTAAAGCCGGATTTAAAAACTTTAGCGCAAAAATTACAAAGGGAAATAATCCAAAATAAAGGCAGGTAGAGTTGTGGTTACTTTCTAATTCTGTTCATCACATGGTAAGTAATCATTGTATGAAGTTTAAGAAAGATCTGACAATAAATGGCAGAAATGTATGGAAAAGAAAAAACTTTTAACGCAATTGTTAACGACACCGGACCCGAATTTTTTCGTTGAAAAATCCGGCTAAAAAGGATAATGACATGGCACATAACATAAACTTTCTATCAAACATTCTATACATGTATACAAGTATTTACACCATAAACAATAATATTATTGAGGGCACATAGTTTACTAACATGAACAGTGCAAGAAAAATGATTTTGATAAACTGAGCATTTAACTGTCTGATTAGTTTTCATATGCACATAAAAGATATCAATTATGCCATTTTAAAGGCAAACTGAAGTTTAATAAATATTAACATGTCATAAGACTACAAAAGCAAATATGATTTTATTATGCAATATTTAACAAATAATACATGGCCTTAAGGGCAATATGCAAGTTTACAGACTGGTTGGTCAGACTAAGGAAGGTATAAGACCCGAAGTGCAGCTAAAAAATGGATGACGTCATAAACAGTCAATATATGAATTATGGACAGGGTAGCCAGTTAATATGCAATTTATGGACTGGATAACCTTATATTAAATATAGAAGGGCATATGCAAATGAGGTATAATATATACTCCAGTGTCCATATTTTGCCACCCAAAGGATTTAAAAGGTAATTAGTAAAAACACGAGGAAATAGATAATTGCAACTGCTTATTTGCACTTGAAATCACTCTAGCATTAAATTCTATGCATAGTATCATTTTTCCCATGGCAGCTCATGTGCACCTGTTGAAATCTTGCAGTATCTCAACCAAAACAAAAATGGTGACGAAATTAGGACAAGGACCAAATTAGGACCTCAGACGATACAATAATATTGTACATGTAAACTTTTTAGTGTGATCATCCTTAGAATCAAAGCAGATGCAAGTTAAAGAAAGTTATTATATGGAACAAACCTAGTATTTAGAAAAATAATACATATTTACATATGTAAAAGCAGCAATATGTTAATTTAAATTAATAAGTTGGTCAATGAAGCCTTAAATCAGGATCAAATGTACAATAAGGCACCTTTGTTTTTGTAATAAATGGTGGGTATGAGAATTGATGTAAAAGTTCAAATGCATAAAAAATTATACTCGATATATCATACGACTTAAATTAGTAAAATATAAACAGTTTATATAAATAAACTACACATGTATGTTGGTCTTTTATAATTATGACCAGGGGCATAAAGAAAAATTGTAGAAATCTGTATCTGCATTTTATATTACATGAAAAAATTTGCTCAAAAGAAATTTACTTTATTTATTGATTGAGTCCTTTCGGCTATCTATGATTGGTTTATGAACATAAGGAATTCATCTTGTTAGTGTAGTAAAGATAAAGTACAAGTCGGTGGTGCTTTTCACAAAAATTCTTACGAAAAAAAATCTTTGTAAGTCAGTTTTATATAATAAGCACTTCAAAGTCAGATGGATAATAAGCATAACTATTATATGATATTCAAAAGGTATACACAATTCTACACAATTTGTATAATATTTAGAACTGATTAGCCAAAAAATGAGCGAATTACTAATGTTTCTTGCTTTTGACTTAAAAAGACTTTTTTCGTAACAATTTTTGTGAAAAGCACGACAGAAGTGTGTATTTCATTTAAGTGTTAGCAATGATTCTTCCCACTATATTAATAATTATTTTGTCTAGTTATATATCTTCAGATATAGCCTTATACACTTGAAACTTTACATACAGTCCACCCCCTCCTAACGGCCACCCCTCTTAAGCGGTCACCCCCTGTAAGCGGCCAGCTCATGCCGCGACCGTCCGAAAACGCTCTATAATGCACCCCTATTAAGCGGTCACCCCCGTTCTCCAGCCAACGGCCAGCCATTTTGCATCCCAAACGAAATTTTTCCCCCGCGTAAGCGGCCACGTGAGAGTCTGACCGTTATGTATATTGAAAAAAAATATCAGAGCGTGTCATCTTTTGTCGTTATACATAATACACATGTCAACGTTATCGAATAAACTTTATCACGTTGCCGATGGCAACATAACTAAGCAATCCCTTTATGATCGAGAAAGCCAATCAGAGCAGTTAATTTAGACACACCTTTCGCGGTTTGCTAATCGATAATTACAGCACTTAAGAAAATGCACATAAAAGTTTAACGATAGTTTGATCTTGTTGTGTATTTCGCACCTACGAATATTATCTATTACTAAGCGGTCACCGCGGTCATGTATATTGACATAATTGCAATGACCGGTGTCTTATAAATACAAAGGAAATCGCTACATTATTTTATCAATTAGTCGTGACAGGCTCTAAAAGTCAATAATTAGCTATCTTACAGTTGTTAGCGTGTATAATCAACTGAGTGACACGGATTATATATACGTAATATACAATGAACAATTTAACATTTATCCGGTCTTGTTTAAAACCAATAAATTACCGTTCAATCTTCGCAAGAGGGATGAATTATTGCCAAAACATTTTATGTGACGGAAAATAAGTTTAGTGTGCATATAGAACATGTTTATAACATGTGAAGATGTATTTTTGAAAAAGTACGATCATCCGAAACTATTTGTTCGTAAGGAAATAATTTTCATAATTAATATTTTTAAACAAAGAAAGGTCAAAATTGAGGACGTTAAAATGCATTTTCCGAAAATAGGCTGCGTTCTACATTCGAATTATTTAAACGAGGCCAACAATGATACACAGTTTTCAAAGCACTAGTTATTAAATTATTTGTTGGTCAATAAGAGTTTTATCACATCTCAGACATATAAATTGCGTAAATTTCACAGTTTCATTTTCGTATTTTTTAACTATTACGGCATTTAGTCTGAACGACTAAATTACCGATTTTTTTTCTCAACTTGGTCGTACATAATTATATCAGCAAGTATTTAGTTTTTATCTATTCAACAGAAGTGAAGAATATTACACAGAATAAAAATAATTTGCTGTCTATTGCGTGACCTTGTCTTGTAAAGCATAAAACAAGCATACAACTTCAATTAAAACAACTCTATTTCATTAAAACTTTACCTCCAGACCCCCCTCTCTCAATGCCAAACCCCCTCTTAAGTGGTCACCCCGCTTAAGCAGCCAATTTGGCTGTTTCCCTTGGCTGGCTGCTTAAGAGGGGTTGGACTGTAGTTAAAACAATTGGAATCAGTTCACCAACGTTCATTCTCCCACTCACATGCATTCATACATGTTACTTGAAAATATGAACAAAATCTTATACAATATGTTTGTATCAGCTTGGAAATAATAACGTTCGAATGGTCCCAACCTTTTTTGTTATTTGTTGCAAATGGTACATTTCAGACGTAAATGACTGAGATTGTTTGTCACTAACACAAGTACCTGTTAATATAAATGCTATATTAGTACTAAGCTATCAATTAAACATCTTTCAAGTTGTGATAAAAAAGACCAAAGCATTCTGAATAAAGGTCAAGCAATACAGCAAATTGTAAATTTAGAAACACAAGAGTAAAATCCATATTCCCTCTAAAGAAGAACAGTTTCATATTTACAGTACTATCCTAAATCAATCGCATTAAGATCAATCTTACACTCACCATCATAATGTGACCTGACTTTCTAGTCAAAGTAAGTTTTAACAAAACAATCAATTTAAACCTATAAAGCAATAGATAGAGTGACTTAAATGAAGTTGACCATAAATATATATTTTATTTACATTTTCCATCACATTTATACTCTATAAAGAGTAAAGCAATTATTGAAAATGATGATGATGATGATTAAAATACTCATTTTTATACAAACAACATTATTAATATTCATACAAATGCCATGTAGTAGATCACTTAAAATATATCACAACACTATTAATACAATCTATAACAATTAAGCACATGATAACATAAATTACAATTATAATATACATATATCCACTTAAATACTTTCTCATCCTCCAACATTATTTAAATTCTATCAACAAAATCACATTTACAATTAAAAATGTCCATCAAATAAGATTGTAGCAAGCTGGTTAGCAAGCAGGGCCCTACACCCTGACCTTTTTTCTCTCCTCCCTGCTCTTTTTGGCTCTTCCATATACAGACATAATTACTTTGAAACATCAACCCTCTTTAACACCTAGCCCCTTTTTTCTTCCACCCTGCCCTTTTCTGAGTTCTAGAAAAACCACTAGTTCAAGCACTACTTGACACAATCTTTGATATACATTGTATTCAACATATATTTTTAGTTGGAACAAAATTACTATTTACACATATATACAATAGATTCATAAAATTACCCTTGCTTCAACATCCATCATATTCGATCAAATTTAGAAACTTTCTTCCATTCCTGTCATATACACATCATTCATGTTTATTTCATTTATTGATAGCCGTCTGCCTATTTCTCCTAAGCTATGTGATCACTTTGTTCCAACAATTTCACCAAATTGCCTAAAAGTTAATATAACAAGCATCTCCATATTTCAAAACACCCCTTAACATCTCCTTAAGGGATCTAACCCCTAAATTCTATTAAAAATCTCACAAAGAGTTAACTGATCATTGTTCAAGCACATTCCTTCCTCCTAAAATTGAAGAGTTCCTTCCAGTCACTCTATCAATATTTTCTTCACACTTTTCAAAATAAAGATTAGAACACACAATCCTGTTACCATGGTAATATAGAAAACTTATTATCACATTTAACAGGAATGAGATGAAGAGACGTTAGTTCAAATAAGATGATAATGAGTTATATTATCAATTCAAGCTTTGACAGTAATTTGCCCATCACTCTCACTGTCAGACGTCTGTGATCGATGTCCTAACATAACATTCTCTTCATTTGTTATTACATCAGCCTTTGATGGATGATTGCCTGAAAAATATAAATCATAGTAAGTATTCGTAAATTCTGATGTAGGATTGGTATCTTGGCATCAAACTACCTTGGAAAACCTACATTATGCTAGGATTTCCTCGGAAAACTACTACATTTAGCTACTAGCAGTCAATCACTATATAACTGTATCAGTATGAAGCAGCCACTTAGTCACATTAGATGAGATCCCTAGCTTGGTATCATTTAAACATATGTTAACAAATCTCTTAGTAAAACAGAGATTGGCACCAAGTAATTTCTAATGATCATGTCAAGGGCTGAGCTGGACATTGTCACTGTTACCAGATTGGCTTAAGGAAAGGGATAAAAATGGTGTAACCAAATTCTTTAATATATTTCAAACATTTTGACTGCATTATCTCTCCAACCACTTTTATTTCTTTTCTAGATCCAGAACAAACATCATGCAATAGCCCAATGTGTAATAGCATCAATGCATATAAACACAATTATCACATTTAGACAAACAAAACACTACCCACTCAGCAAAACAATATCAAGATATTGATTATAGAGTCTGTTATCTGAGTTGGACCCCTCCTTCAATACATTACTCAGAGAAAGTTCTAAATGTCATTACCAATGATGTAGAAAGGACAAAAAAACTTAAGGTAGGATAAGTACAGACAGCATGTACATTACCATGTACAGAACTTTACATTTAGTTAAGCTTGGTTGTAAAACAACACAGCATATAATCAATAATCTTACTATTATTTGACAATACAATATACATGTAGAAGGATTTAAATCTAAAATTGGGCCCCAAGTTCTAACAACTTAGATTATTCACTCTCAGTGCTAAGCTAGTACTTCATTGCTCAAGGAAATAATGAAGAGGTAAAGTATGGATGTGAATTTGAACCAACTTGGAACTAGCCATCAAATGATTACAGGTCCAACTATTAATTAATTTCTCCAATATTGATTAAAATCAATTCAAAAACAAATCACACATTAGGTCACAACAAATTGATCATGTGTTCTATGGATTTTCTCTTACCTTAATTTTGACAGTTTTTACAAAAAAATATATTTTTATTTTCTCGCTCGAGAATGTAAATAATTATGTTCTATGACCAAAAGCACTGTTCTGTGCTGAAGTCTTTGAATAAAGTATATATAAGTATCATAAAAATTAGTTCAACCCTCTATACAAAGCAACTGAATTAAGATTTGTTTAAAAAAATTCTTCCCTTGCTCACCCAATTATTTTCCTGAAAAATCCGTAAATACATCATCATTTTGTTGAGGCCTTATAAACACAAGTATAAAGGAAAGTATGGTTGATACTCTTCATGTATAATATTCAGAAGGACAAGTAAACAAATATATAAAATATTTTCAATCAATTACCTCTGGTTGATTTATCTTCCACTGATATATCCATGTCAGAATTGTATACAATCTGTTTTGGTAATGATACTGAAACAATATAATATTCAATAAGTTAAGTCTGACGTTCAACTTTGTACAAACATTATAACAGAAAACAGCAGTATTTACATGATGATTACCTGTCAACATTTATATAAGAATTTTCTATAACTCCATTCTGCGTTTGTATACATCTGAAAAAGTAGTTCCATAATTTGACGTCTTCAAATTTTCAAAAAACCCAACAAATTGAAACATACAGAGAATATGAGGTTAGTGTCAATCTGTACCAAATTTATCAGGCAAGTTTAAGAAATGTACATTTGCCAAAACTATCCCGACATTTGTAAAATAAATGAAATCTTCATTTTACTAAGTGTTTAACAGGTTAGAAATATGAAATACAAGAAATGTAATGTTGAAACCACATTAAAGCCGGATTTAAAAACTTTAATGCAAAAATTACAAAGGAAAATAATCCATAATAAAGGCAGGTAGAGTTGTGGTTACTTTCTAATTCTGTTCATCACATGGTATGTTATCATTGTATGAAGTTTCATAAAGATCTGACAATAAATGGCAGAAATATAGGGTTAAGAAAAACTTCAACACAATTGTTAATGACACCAGACCGCCCTTATTTTTTCGTTGAAAAATGCGGCTAAAAATGTTCCTACCTCTTGATCTTTGTTTCAATAATGACTGGTAAACTTGTTTCATTCTTTCCATACATAATTTGCTAGCCTCAGCATGGTTGACCATCGGTATAGGATAATCTTTACCCACAATGCATTTAGCTGCAATCTGTACACTCTCAGGTGCATTCCAAGGTTCATAGATGTATTGTGGAGGATAACCTTTCAATATTGGTAAATAATGCCTGAAATAAAATGAAATACCCCATAAGTTATTATTATTATTGTTATTATTATTATATACCGCATTTGTATAGCACTCTTTTCATATTGAATATATGTTCAAAAGCGCTTAACAATCATATGTACAATAAGGATATAATTAAATGAAAATGGTTAAGAGATGATAAAATAAAAAAATAAAAATGAAGACTAATACAAAACTAAGAATCAGTGATCAATAAAGTGCTTATAGTAGTTAAACAAAAAAAACAAATAAAATTAGTGATTTGGACTAAACGAAAACAACATGCATACATTTTTTTTTCAGAAAATGCCAACAGTAACAGGTTGTTATTTACTCTAAATCCTCAGCACAAATTATTTGAACACAAGCTATTTTACATCTCCATTCAATTTTCAAGCAGAGGGTTTTGAACTAACAATCAAAACTCAAGGAGTCAATTCAGATCTGTCAGAGAAAAAAGGTAGTAGTTATTTTAAGCTCTATTTGATGTCATTTAGTTTTTTGTCTACACAGAGAAAAACAAAATTAGTTAAATGTCATTGAATGTTTCTGTTGACTTTAACATAATAAACATATCAATATGATATATACCTGATAAAATCTCCAGTGGGGACAAAGTTAGTTAAATGTTTCTGTTGACTTTAACATAATAAACATATCAATATGATATATACCTGATAAAATCTCCAGTGGGGACAAAGTTAGTTAAATGTTGCTGTTGACTTTAAACATAATAAAACATATAAATATGGTATATACCTGATAAAATCTCCAGTGGGGTCAGCTTGTTTACCAAAACCTACTGGACAATAACAATTAAGAAATTGTTGAAAGAATGAGCTACATGACAACCATAACCACATTCCAGCATTAACTGACCAATCAGCATCCAGTAATAACTCATCAAATACCTACAATTATATAATAAAATAACTATTAATAAGAAAAAGAACACCAACGAAAAAATTATACATTTCAATTCTGCTTTAAAGACAAAACTTAATTATTGCTATATCCTACATACTTAAGTATGATTTTTCTTACCAATTGCAAAAATCAGACATATCTGTAACATTTTTAAGCCCCAAATGCTTAGTTTGAGAAAGAAAAGGTCACAATTTAAGACTGTTCTTCTATAATGTACAACATCTATATTGATGGTTATAATACAAGAACTTTACTGTACTAAATTAATGAAATAAGTTTTAAATATATATAGAAATTAAATAGAGTTCATTAAAAATTCTAACTGCATTATGAAATTTTCATCTTCACCCAAAGCTATATTTCTGCTATTATTAACAAAACCCTTACTAATTAGGGGAATTTCCAAATTTTAGTGCTGAATTAGCAAAAAGGAGACAACCCATCTTTGGCAAAACACAAAATTAAAAACATTTTTGGTTACTTAAATACAAAACCTGATATAATATATATTGGATAAACCTTTCTAAATTTGACCTACTTTCAGGCCTCTAAAACAATCTTTAAAGGAGTGAAAGGTCACACTCCGGGGTCTGCACATAATGCATCCATATGGAGCAGACGGACCCTCATTAAAAACCTACAAAACAAACAACAAACAAACAACCCTACCTTAAATCCTTCCTCCCATGATATCCATAGATCTCCTCTAGTAAGAAAACAAGCAATAGCATGTCTTGCTAGATGATGAACCCAACCAACTTCACGTAACTGTACCATGATAGCATCAATCCATGGAAACCCTGTCTTGCCCTGAAATATAACATACATGTTAAACATTATATAGTCTGACAATATGAACATGAGGTTGACCTTTATGCAAGAATATATTAAACTCAGTATTTACAGTCTATTTTTGTCTTCATTTAAAAATTGCACTTTATCAGAAGCTTTCGGCAAATACACCTACTGAACTATTAATTTTGTTTTCATAAGAATAAATACTATGACACTGAGCCACAATATTAATGACTTGAATGTTTCCCCAAAAACGAATTTTTTTTTTAAACTCCCTGCATACAGTATACATGTACATATCGGTAATAACTTTTTAAATCTTAATTCATTTACTTTATATAGGGGTTTGAATAAATTTATGAGTGAGCGAGGAAATAAAAACATTTTTTTTGTAAAAACCATCAAAGTTAGGGTGCAAGCAAATCCATAGAACGTATGATCAACTTGTTGTGGCCTTAAATGTTGTTAGTATTTGTGATAATTATATTGCTCTTGTTTGACCAGATGTAATGAATACACTCAAGAAAAAAAAGTAAAACGTCAATCACATCAAGAGTTCATACCTCTGCCCATTTTGCTAAAGCCTCAGGGTTTTTATCCCATGGTACCTGAACACAAATTGCATTGCCCGACATTCTGTCAAAGTTTGGATTATTTGTTGCTGCCGTGTAGAAGAATTCCCTCCACAACAATTGACCATGCAGTGAGAGTGGGGGGTCACTACCTTTTTTTATCTGTAATAAACAATTCACAAGTTACACCTTTCTATTAACAAATAATCATTTACAAAAAAACATCATTGTGTTATATATAATAATGGGTAACATAGCTTCATCTAAAAATTTTTCAGTAAAAAACAACTTGATAGGACTTCTTTGTTAGTAAAGACAAAGAGCTTCGTTACTTGATTAGTTTCAGTCAAAAATATTTCGTCTTACTTTATAAGTTAAAGTCACAATCATTTCTTCATGAAAGAGTACTAAACTATAAATATATAAAAAATTATTAGATTATGCCACATAATATACAAAATTTGTATAACTTCATTGGTCACACATTCAAATGCAGCTTTAAATAGTTTGGTAAAAATTCTGTTCTTTTTTGCAATTTGATACACAAGATTAAAAATGATATCAAAATAAAATATTGCACAATATGAAATCTACTTTTGTTAGATTTTACTTATTTTTCAGTGGTGTATACATAAACCTAGCTGATTTGAATATTCATTGCATTACTTCTGTACTCACGATCGATGAAATAAGGTTTATATCAGCAATATATGTTTATCTAAGTCTATTTACACAGAGTATTGTTAGATATCAATCAACTCCCAGTGGCGCATACATTAACTCCACTGTTTTAGATATTATTGATACAATACTTATTGATGGTGAGTGCAGAAGGACTAAAGTTAGTATTTAAATCAGCAGGGCTAATGCATTTGACTTAACTTGAATAAAATTTAACAATATTAATATTTGACTCAATTTAAGCATTCTTATTATACAAAAACTTATTTTGTTAATCTTATATTCATTAAAAACATATAGCAAGCATGGGTGGAAGATTACAATTATCAGCTTTTACACAGGAAAATCGTCTTTTCTTTGGTTTGAAAAAAAACTGAATTCAGAACTAGTCCTTAAATTTCAAACCAAAGGAAATGGCTTGAAACATTATTTGAGATTCTGTTTCTCAAATACTAAATTAAATTTATGCTAAGGTAGCAACATTTGAGTTTTCTCATTTCTTGTCAACAATAAACAATCATACCATATTGAAAGATAAACAGTTAACATGTAAATTGATCCAACTCAACTACAAGTACTATTTAAAGTAATACATGTATCTATGTGTTACAAAATTTGATATTTTACCTTTCTATAAAGTTCATGTAACTTCCAGTAGAACAGTCTGGCTGAAATACATCCAAATCTTAAATATGGACTTAATGTAGTTTGACTGGGAAATAACGATTGTGACGTCATCTTAGGCTTCTCAAAACTTGCAACCCATGCCTGGAATTATAAAATAATACACTTGTTACTAGGGGTGTAACAGTTAACCCATATACTGGTTAATAGTGCAATACAAATTCTGACGGTTCATTTTATCCTGATGAGCCGTACTGATTGTTTTCATCAGAATCTAAAATTTTAATATTTGAATACATGCTATAATATGTTGAAAACACAAAATAAACTTATTAAGCTTTAAAATGTTTAACATTTTGTCAAATGAACAAATAATTCTGTTCCAAAGACAGTATAAGACTGGGCGAACATAAAACAGGGTTTGCTCTATAAATAACATAATAGCAGAGTGATGGAACTTGTCCTTTTTTCTCTCATCCTGAGTAGAATAGTTAGTAAAGAGACTGTACCCATCCTTCCCCTTTTCAGTCTCCAAGCTTATTTAAGCTTTTAAGTTTTAAAATAATTACTTCTATGTGAAAGGTCAAGAATATAAACCATCTTAAGTTTTCTATTAAAGAATATCATATTACATTTCTCCTTATTGACTTAAAGCGACATAATACCTTTCTTTATAACCCACAGGATAAATAACACCTTTCAAAGGACAATATGAAATAAGAAACCAGTCTCAGGTGTTTGTAAACCAATCACTTGCTTCATGCACTCTTCTATTGGAAGGTAAAAAACAATATCGGATAAAAAATGCCAATTTCCGGCGCCAAGACTCGTAGACTTCCTAACACTTCCTTTATCACCCATGGATACAGACGGAAGAAATCAATACACAGATACGTGACAATGACATTGTTTAAATCACTGAGAATAATATTAGATAACACGATACCAGTTAGAACCAGTTTTGTTATTATACCATTATATATCTTCAGCTTTAACTTAGCTTATGGAATAAAAGTTTTTTTAAATAGAAATCAATACAGCTTGGGGAATCGGAAAGTAAAAATTTAATTAATGTCTACAAAACATTTAGATAATAATTTATATTATTATGTCTGAACTTAAAATATTATTTATACTTAATAGCCTCATGTGAAATATGTGGTAAGGTAAAATATATGATCTTATATTTTCACTGCAGTGAATCATGGTGCTAATATGCAACAACAAAATGACATGAACTTAAAGAGGAGAAAGGACTGACATGATATTTATATACAGTAAATTTTTGTGACAAACCAACAAAAACATGAACAAGTGGGAAATTATAATCCCATATTGCTTAACAAAAATAACTAGTTTCTTAGTTTTTATGGTTTCATACTAGTAGATTTTCCAAATTAAAATTGTCCAATATTATATAAATTATGCAAAACTGGCACCCACCACAGTCATGGACAATTTTGATATAGCCGTGGCTGTGGTGTAGTGGTTAACATGTCTGACTTTGAATCCAGAGGTTGCGTGGAGCCCGGAAGCGGAAGGTCATACCCTATACTCGAGTTGTCGGCCTTGTGGTAGGGTAAGTTAGTACTGGTGATAGAAGTGTCCAGGAAACCTATAGTAAGAAGAGCTGGCCATCGTATATATGACCTAAATGTGTTGAATATGACGTTAAAAAACAACAACAACAAAAAACCATTTTTGATATCAAGGACATATTTTGAACAAATTTTTACAACAGTTCATTTGAGGATACTACATTTCAAATATGAAAGCTCTATTTCTCATGTTTCAATTTTTTTTTGAATTTTTACACTGCCTAAGAATTAAGACCCCAATGGCATGTCCATTTTTAACACAACATGCATTATCTGAATAACCTTGCAGTTCCTTTTTTTAAAAACATGTTGCACAATCTCTCAAGGCAAAATATCTTAAATTTTCATGAAATATATGAATATCCATTAATGAATAATATCCATGAAACTCTGGTACATGTATATAGTCTTGGCTTCGCTAGCAGCCCATAATAATATATCTTGTTATATAATTACAGTTATTGCATATCTTACTATAAAAAGTGACAAATTGCTGTGAAAGTGTGCCAGTATAGCTCTAATCATACATGATGCATCAAAGATACATTCAACCTACATTGTATAAATATATAGACATGTATGATGGTATCCCTATAAGTAAACAGTTTATTTAGAACTACAAAAAATAGTCAGTTTAACTAAGGCAGTAGAGTGCTGATAACTAATCCAGGAATAATGTACTTGATTTCATAGTAGGTCTTACCCACAAGGAGAATGGTTCTAAAAAATATTTTCTACACCACAGCCATTTCCCCACCCAGTTTTCAGTCACTGGCAAGGATACAGGCTTGAGTCTGGAATTCTAGTATGAGAAGGATGACTGACATTCATGATATGACTGAAAATTGTTGCAATGCTGAGAAAGCATCATTCATTACAGGGCTCGAATTCAACAAAAAATATGACTTGCAAATTTTTGCGAGTTGATTTTATTTTTACTCGCATAATAAAAAAGTCACTCGCATATTTTCCCAAAATTTGATAACATATACTGTAACTATTTATATATGCAATATAGAAACAACAAAGTGTTATATTTAACTATATATAGAACAAGGGCTTTATTATGGGAAAGACAAAGAATATCAAACATGTTTTTGTTGTGAATCTTTAAATAATTTTATCGATCTATCTGGCTGTTAAAATGTCACCTGATTAGTTTGGACCAAAAAGAATTTGAGACGATTTCAAGCTTAAATTCAAGCCCAGCATTACGTTACATTTTAAAATGTTTATAATCTATCTATAAGGAAGATAACTTATGTATATACCTTTCTTTCAAGATGCCGATGTAATCTTTGTAAAGCTTCAGTCTCTCCACCACGGAAAACTTTGGATACAAAACCTTCTGTATCAAAACCTACAAACAAACAAGTTAAATACAAAATTTATTACCGTTTTACACCTTTTGTTAAATGCGGCCTTATAAAGTTAAAAATTTACCAAGTCCAGAATTTCTAAATTTCGGCAAACTTTACACAAATAAAATACCTGAATATCGTCAATGCATACCGGTATTCTACAGTTAAAACCTCCCTTTAATTAGAATGGCAAAACTGATTATAAATCATTTGAAATAAAATTTATAAGCAGAAAATCACGTGAAACTAAATTATAATACAATTCAGCTTAGCTGCTAAAGATCAGCAGCACTGCATCTAGAATAATATAGAGTAAATTAGCAGCCATACACTTAGTAGGGGTGTAACAGTACGGTAAAAACTTTAATTGCAATATATTGCAATATGCCAAACCCACATTTCGATCTAATGCATTATGTACCAGTTTTTTGCATAGACATGCAATGTATGGATTAATGCATGTGCATTGTCTTAATTGGATCAACATTACACACGTGTATTTCAAATGATCTCTTATCCAAATATTTGAACGTCTTGTGCAAAACGAACTATGAGTTAGAAAAATATATTAGTGCGGCACACAACTACAAAAACCAGTTCAGGGAAAAACGAAGCTGTTAAAAACCGTGATAAATCATATTGCAGTACTAACCGGTATATTGGTTAACCGTTACACCCTTAACACATTAAAGTGTGTAAAAACCCAATCTTACCCAATTCTTCCAACGTAGGTACACCATACATTTCATCATGTTCAATAGTAACTGGTGTTTTAGCTTCACCTATGGTTTCTAATGTAATTCTGTCCTCAGGTTTATCTGGTAATTTCATACGAGACAATATCGACTGAAACCTCTTAAATGTAAGTGGTGGAATACCATTGTTCTCTGAGATTATTCTGAAAACAAAAAAAAACACTTATTTTTTCTTTCCACCTTAGAAGGCTTTTAATCGATTATATAATAAGAATAATAATAATTAATGTTAAAGACCTGAAATGTGGTGTAAAAATGGGTTGTAGTATTTTAAAACCATTATTTAAAATTGAATATCATGCGCTGAAATTAATCCACCTCAAAAATTTGGGGGGGGGAAGTCACATGACAATAAAGAAGGAAGTTGACTAATAATGATTTCTAAATAGGGCAATACATTACAAGTCAGAATGTTGAATCTTTTTTGTATAGTTATATTCTATGTGAATAACATGAAGCTGTCCGTCTGCCGGATAGCTCCGTCTGAACAATAAATTCAGGTTGAGTGGGTGCCATTCTCACACAAGACCAACATAATGTCTTGGTTTAGTTTTGGTCATGAAATATTTCAATAGCCATTCCTTCCTTCCTGTACTAAGAAGGCCAATTACAGGCCACTAGCTAAAGTATGAGTTAGTTTACACTGGTTAAGTTTCAAGTCTTTTTCCCCAGGACAGAAAGTAGTTGCAAAATTTCCAAATTATCATATCAAGAATCCAAGTTAAGCAAAAATCTCATGTTTAATGATTAAATAGCACAAATATTCCAAAGATTTTTTCCAAAACAGTGAAACACATTCAAAAACTGAGTCAAAGAACTCTACAGCCAAAAAATATAATGAAACCAAAGTATATAAAATGACAACTAATGTTATTAGTAAAGAAGCCAAAGGATATGAAATGACTACTTATGTAATAATAAATGAAGCCAAAGACAAAAAATGAAAAGAAAGATCATACTTTTGTAAATCATATAATGTATGAGATGATTTCACAACAACTTCAACGCCAACTTCTTTAGCTAATGCAGTTATTGCAGCATCACGGTTTTTACCAAAAGGTTCAGGGTCAGACTCAAATGATAACACAGTTATATTCCATTCCTGAAATATAAGAACATAGAAAGTATTATTTATTTTTACTTATTTTTACTGTGTTTAAGGCCATGTCAACACAATTTAGGTCATTTTACCACATCCAGCGCACCTAACCTAGCTTTCCTGGACCCTTGTCTATAACCAGTGCTCACTTACCCTTCCACAAGGCCAGAAACTTCTCCATATATTTTATTAATGGAGGAAAATTGACATTATTGTCAAATTTTCATGGAAGGGTATAACCTCCCCATGTGCGATTCTAACCAGTACCCCCTTCGAGACACGAGATTCTAAAGAGATACCAACTGCGCTATCAACCTGGTTAACATAGAAAGTAACAGAGGAGTAAAAATAAGTAAGTAGTATTACATAGTATGTTCACAGTCTATGAAATTGGGATATAAAAGTGGTTGTCCTAACATGTCATTTTAGCAGCAAGCACTATGTTTGTTAGCACATTCATGGTTGCCCAAAGAAATTTGTGTTGCCTGAACTCAAAATTGATTGACCTTCACAACTGTAGCCTGTTCATTTACCCCAAACATTCCAAAATGTTCCGTAACGTTAGGGTCTCTACAACTCAACCCAAAGACAACTCAGTTATCCACGGGTTGAGTTGTCACGCACCTGTAACGCTTGCTTACAGTCGTTACTGAACTGAACTGAATTGAACGCTGCTAGACACCCTCTTATTTTGTAGACAGGTTCAGATTATTTATATGAAGTTAATTCAATTACAGTATATAATACTGTATGTATTTAATTAAGTATAGCTAGGTCACATTGACTTAAGGGAGAATTTTAGATAAACTATTGTAATATTTCTGTAAGTGGCACATATATTAACTCCACTAACTTAAATCGGTTGTGAGCAGAGAAGTACTGCAGTGAGTATTTAAATCAATGGGGTTAATGCATGTGCTACTGGCAAGAGCAGAGCTCTATATAGAGTATATTTAAATAATTTGTATTTATTTAAATAATATTCATAACCCAGAATAGCCGAGTAGGTAAATCATCTGTGGGGGGTTCAAGTGCCCGTCATGTTGTCATTCTCAGGACTCCTATTTCTAATAGGAAACATCCATCACTTACAACACAATGGAATACTGATTCAATGAACATAAATGATATTTTAAATAACATTACATGTTTCAGATTAATTTACATAATGATTTTACACCATTTATATCAATTCATATCTTATAAGGTTTATAGCCCCGGCTGAATCACCTCATCAGAATTTATAAAAACTCTCATCTTATTTCCATAACATTGTTTAACCTAATTGTTGTCAATATGAGACCTTGGAAACAAAAATTCCAGTCCTTGGATACAATTATCAGCAGAAGTCCCTAGATACAAGATTACAAATCCAGCAAGCACCTGAAACCCTTATTAGTAACATTACCAGGTATAAAAAAATCTAAATCCAACTACAATTTGAAACCATTATTATAAAAAAATCTAAATTCTAGTCATTTAACACAGCATGTAGCAATTAGCATTATTATAGTAATTTTCTTGGTAGGAACAATCATATTGAAAAAAAAATCTTATAAAAAATTTGTCCTATAAAAATAACATAGCTACTGCTGAGGACTAATGATTCATATTTCAAGTTCAACAGTTCAGGGAGCCAATCAACATTCAAAGCCACAGAAAATTACTTGGTTGCCATGAAGATTTGGACAGTACAATTTGAGGGAGGGCATTTTAATTTTTTCACTCACATTCAATAAAAATAATTTATTAAATTATGCATGAATAAAAGAAAGATATGTTAGCCGCTTAATAAAATGTTATTTTTCAGGTATCTGCAAGTTTTATGTTTTAAATTTTTTTTTGAATCTCAATCTTTTTTAATAAAAACTTTTCTTTGGAAACAAAATGTTAATGAAATGGGACAAGGTTTTTTGGAATATGAATGGAGCAGTCTGTATACTTAAATTGATGTTCTTTTTTTACATAGTACAGAAAAATGTAACCAAAATCTTTTTTACTTCTAACTTTTGACAGTGTACTAGTCATGTACATTGTAACGAAGACAAAATTATGTGTAGCTTATTGCACTTGAATTTCATTCTCATTTTATCGAAATAGCCACTTTCGTTCGGATTTATCCCAGATTGCAAAACTGACTCTGTAATTGACTTGTATGCAAACTGTCACACTTGTAAATTAAACGCAGTTCAAGTTATTCGATTTTCATTTAGTGGTTTAGAACTTTTGAACAGTGTACAGAAAAGTTCTAATACATGAACCATTAAAATGAAATTTTAAAATGGTCTTAATACTATTATTGCACTTATATTAGAACAATTTTATCCTCAAATTAAGCATTTGGTTCTATGAAAATGAAAAAGTAGCATGACTTTGCATTAACCAAGCTTTATAGTGAAACATTACTGGGTTTATTTCCATGATGTATAAGAAACACAAAGACACCTACAGTGTTTACTAATGATAGATAATTGTCTTCTCTGAGTACAGAAATATAACTTCATGTCTGTACTAGTTTCTAGTCACACCATGACAAAAATAGCAACTCTCTACAATTCAACTAAATATTCAATATCTTGCATGACATTATGACATATGTATGTGATAACGGAGAAAACATCAACAAGACATCTTCAAACTCACTGAGTACATCAAGTACCTGAGTTTTAATGTTGATATCAGCTGCATGACTCAATAGATTTAATTCCTAATAATGACTTAAATAGGTAAAGTGCAGTCATCGCCTTAAATTTTCTCAAGCACTAGCCCAATTTATCACATTGGATAGCAAAGGGCAAAATAATCAACTAGCCCTACACATAAATTATGCCATGTTCCAGGGCTCAAATTTAAGCTCGCATACTTGCAAAATGCGAGTGAATTTTGAAAATTGCCAGTAACTTATATTTTAAGTCAGAAATTTTGGCGAGTTTAATTTGGAAAAAATAATGCAAGTGATTTTTTTTCATTTGCTAGTTGAAATAAGATCAACTCGCAAAATTGGCAAGTCCATTTTTTGTTAATTTCGAGGCCTGCCATTTTCACTAGCCCAAACCAGTTTCCCTCTTCCTGGGCTTCGGGCTAGTGGGTTAAGGTAAAGACTGTAGTGTTTATTTTATCTATTGTTAGTTCTTAAAACAATATTCTTACCTTGAATAATCTTGGGAAAACTTCTGCAGGCTGACCTCGTACAACATACAATCTTGAATTTAACTTCCTTAGACTAGAATCTAAATCTTCCAAACATTGTAACAAAAATCTGAAAATACAAATATTAGTTTACAATCAACAGAGCTCAATTATTCAGTCAGTCTCTTAATTAGTATACTCAAAAATCATTTTGTCAGTAATGAGTATATACAAGAACTCGAAAAATAACAGTGGACGGTGTTGAACCTTTCACATTGATCCTGATGTAGACCTAATCCAACCCAAGCTAGTCAATGAAATAATAGAATTCTTAAATATATTACTATTTTATGGAAATTTTGTGCAGTCAAATATATTGCTTTAGTTCTCACAGAACTGATAGACACAGCTGTGACGTGATCTATTTCTTAAAGTGAAAATCTCATGATTTTCTATACTTAGTATCAAAAGAAATATTTCGCTCTACTTAATTTTGATTGTCAGCTTTTAAGCTGAGCAGCTTGATTTTTTTGACACATCAGTCTTCACTAGTTTTAATGCTCGAAGATTTCTTTGCCCCAAATGGGGTTTATATTCGGCCAGAATTGCATGACCACTATGCTCTATTTAGGCACTAAAAGAGAAATTCTTGCAGCCTCCACATTCTTGAGCAGTGTAAAATGACAAAATAACCATGCCTTATTGAAAATATTTTGTATTGATTACCACTGTCACTGTCAAGTGCTGTCAGAGAGAAAAAGGTGACTTCATTGACAAACTATGTATTAAAAAATCAATGAGCATAATGCATAAATTTTACATTATAATTTATGTAACGATGTTATTAAATAAATTATTCAAATTTATTAACTTGAATGCATGCCACTGATGTTAATTTTAGAATTCAGGGCAAGAATTATGTGTTGTGAATTAAAAACTTGATATTTTTAGCAACAGTCAACAAAGCATCAATACAATAAATCTTTTGTTGAAATATGCAAATATATCATGGCTTAATATGCTTTTGTAATTCTATAAGCTATAAATAATTATGAATTTCATAGGAGTTATTATATAAAAGCTATAATTTGCATAAAGAAGTGGAATAACATAGGCAAATCTGGTGGGGGGGGGGGAGGGTGTCAGGGGGGTCCAGACCCCCTGGAATTTCCAAAATGTACC
Organism: Mactra quadrangularis; assembly: GCA_025267735.1. Lineage (NCBI taxonomy): Eukaryota > Metazoa > Mollusca > Bivalvia > Venerida > Mactridae > Mactra > Mactra quadrangularis. Next base: position 35,710,276 of record CM046309.1, on the reverse strand, counting down.
TGTTCATTAGTGTTTTTTACTGTCATTTTTAACTAGCATGAAGCAATTTTTCTTGGTCCTTAACATAGATTTAATGGTTATGTAGTATTTATTATACTGCAAAATGTGTATGATGTGGTTGTGGTCTAAAGTTTGGACCCCCCCCCCCCCCCCGAGAATTAAAAACAGTTCGGACCCTTCCCCTAGAAAAAAATGCTGGATCCACCCCTGAATAACCTATAACTACACCTAAAGTGAAATGTTTGCACTCTGACTTGAAATAAGACCATTCTAAGATGTAAAAATGCACAAATGTATTCAAATCAACAAGCACCAAATATATCAGTTTGAGTTCCATTTCCCAGAAGGGACTCCAGGCTCCTGATGCCAAGCTGGTTCCTACATTGCAGAATACAAGTATTTTACTGTGCTAAACATCATAATATTACACTATAAAAATAAAATAATGCTTTGAAACTTCCGACCTTTGTTGCCCCTTGTCCCATTTTTCTGCCCCTCACTTTTTTCTGAGTTCTAGAAAATTCACTCAAGTAAAGACCCCCACCACAAATGATAATCATAATCAACCCAAACTACCTAATTTCATTTTCTTAGTGACACATATCACAGCTTCATAATATATAACAACAAAAAGAGATGTCATGAACTATATTCGTTCAAGTCAGCACCCCGCAATTTCACGTTGCATAAAAATGTGACAAATGGTTTTTCTACCATACATACACAGATTGTAGGCTGTTATATGAGATGGAAGTTGGAAGTATTATCTAACCACGCTTCCTTTCGCTGACACTCAGCTGACTGTAAGCTATATCAGCTACAAGTTAGACAATCAATAGTACCATAGTTCTATCGTCCCTGTGATTTGTTTAAGTATCTTACATAACAAGACAAAATGTACAAGACTTTTTTGTATTGGTTATTTTGGTACATCCATATATATATAATCATAAATTAGATTTTAATAATGTTAGAATTCAAAGTCAGGGCTTTTTTTTCATTATTTGGGGAAGGGGCCTTGGCCCTTTTTTATATAGAACACTTGGGGAAATTTAATTGCAATGTAATATATAGGGAAACAAAAAATCCAAGGTAAACTGCAAATTTGGAGAAAACTGCATGATTTAAAAAAAATTTCAAGAGGGGAAAGCCCCTGTAAATGGCCCCTGTTATATAAAGAAAAAAAAGGTCTGAAAGTAGTAGTGCAGTAATGACTAATTTCTACTACAGCACTTGACTATCAAACCTAGGGATTGTATGTTTTAATGCAGCTCATACATAAACTTAATCATGCCAAGGCCACAAGATAATGTGTTCTATAGATTCGCTTGCACCTTAATTTTGATGGTTTTTACACAAAAAAAATATTTTCTCCCTCGCTCTTAAAAATTTGGTCAGACCACTATATTTATATATAAAGCAACTGAATTAAGATTTTTTAAATCTTTTTCTTCGCTTGCCCAAATTTTTTCCAGAAAAATCCATAGAACACATCATCAACTTGTTGTGGCCCAATGGTAAAAAAAATATTGAACGGAATATCATCATGAAATCAACTGAATAAATTAAATTGCCGTGACAAATTTTCAACAAAAAATCTTGATTCTGCAGTTATTCAAACTGAAAGTGTTAAGAATATTCAAAGCTAATAAACTTAGAAAATTGTGAGGCATTATATGTCAGTAATTATTACTTTCTATGTTTTAAAACAGCAGAACTGAGTAAACATAGAAATCTTACAACAGCAAATTTATTTTCAGATAAACAATTTAATTATTTTATGAACTGGGTACAAAATATAGGCAATGTCATAGCTTAGTAGGATATATGGCATTGACCCATTTCATAAAAAGGAAAGATCATATGTAGTACCAGTGTATCTTATGAAATGATAAATAAAATATTTACAAACAAAATAAATGAAAACATGCACTTGGGCATGACATTGCTATTCTTAAATAAATAGACTATTGCATCATGTACAGATAACACATTAAACTGTACAAGTTATTTTTAACTCTGTGATAACCGAAATAATTTGTTTACAGTTTTAAAGATAACAAAATACTAACTTTATTAGCATGAAATTTTTGTAATACAGTTAATATATAACATATTTGTTTTATAGGGTTTAATGCCATGTCAACACTATAAACGTCATTTAACAGAGACCAGCACACCTAACTTAACTTTCCTGTACCACTGCCTATATACAGTTGTTACCTGAGTACAACTCATCTACCCTTCCACAAGACTGACAACTTATATACCTTAACTTAAGGTGGACATTGATATGGTCAAATTTGCGTAGAAGGGTATTATCAACATACATTGGATTTCAGCTGTAAGCTAGATTTGCTAGCACCAAGGACTCAGACATGACTAATAATGTGTAAGACTGTTCCATAGGACTGATATCTAGGGATGGGATAAACCGATAAGTTTATAATAAGCTGATATCAATCAGTTTAATTATTCAGAATCATTGATTTATGCAGTGTAAAATCCATAGAATAGGGCGCAGGTGGACATGAAAATTTTTTGACAGTAAAACATGGAAGCATACATGAATACATGTATAAAGAAAAGTGTTACTTAATTGTGTGATAAGTATTTTATCTTGGCAGTGGCTAGAGTTACGGAACCGTAAGGTTCTAGAGTTATGGAAGTTCCGTAATTGAGACAACCCTTGCAAGGGTAGGCTACATGTATACGTAAACATCAGAAAACTTGTTTATATTCATTATTACTCGAAATAAACAAATATTTACCGACGTGACCTATCCTATTGTTATTACACGCGCCTTTTTGGATATTACTAATAAACTTACCGGATGTTTAATATACAGCGATATGACGCCGTCGTCTGCAAAGTGTCACATATTTAGTTTACTTTAGCAATAAGTTATAGAGTTGGATCATAATTTGGACTGAATATGTATAATTTTGGATGGAATTTAAAGCAAATATATACAGGAAATAGACGATTTCTAGAGTAATTTTAATTGTGAATATTTTGCAAATGTCTAGTAAGAAAGTCGACGGTGTTTGAACGTTAAATTGATTCGAATTTTGTGATCAAAAATGGGAATTTAACTTGATAAAAAGATAAATGAATTGTTAGAAAGTCGATGCTTTTGTGGAAAAATCCAGTTTGTCATTCCACACCAATTTTTTTAAATTTTAGGAATATTAACGATCTCATGTTAGAAAATACCCATTTATAAATAAAAGTCAGCAATTTCACCAAAACTCGGCAGTTATCTCGATTGTCGTAGAAAAATCGCATTTTTTTTCAATTAAATAAGCTAATTCCACCAAAAAATGCTCAGTACTTATCGTACAATGTACAAGTAGGTAAAGTGCCGTGATTCTTCAGTATGCAGATCTTAGTTGCGGTACCGAAAGTCTAGCCACTGCCTTTTATCTTTCAAGCAAATCATTCATTGACATAAATTTTCTTGCGCACACCCAATTTGTTATGTCATGTATTGTTCACACATACCATGTTTCATGTCATTTCTCAGAAGTTAAACAGTAGAAAAGATTCACATGAAATATGCAATTAGAATCGTAAAATCATTTTATATCATGATTAAGTACATAAGACGTATTTTAAGTTACAAATGACTTTTTATAGAATCAGTCATTTAAAATCCAATGTAGTCTAATCCAACAGTCTAATATTACGTTTTTTTGAGAAATTGATTATTTAAACTCTATACATCTTTAGTTTATGCGAAGTAAAATAATACTCGTAGTATTTTTTTACGACATAGGGAAGAAAATACCAACAAAAAATTTAAGATAAATGGGAAAGTAGGTCAAGTTCAAGATTGGGTTGACCAATGTTTTTCTACGCTTGAATAATTAGGTGACATTTATGTAAGAAATTTCTCGAAGTTTCGACATTTTATATCGGCAAAATTTTACCAACACTACACATATGAGACAATAAACTAAACAAAGATTGAAACGTACCTCCAGCGATTAATGCCAACTTGAGAAACACCTGCAAACCATGGGTCCAATATGTAAACACATCGATACGTTTGAGCGCCTTCAAGAGCGGCTCGGAGTGCTGGGTTATCGTGCAGTCTTAATCCTTTTCTGAACCAATGTAGCACTCGCCTTTTAGGCTGTTTTTGAGTAGTGTCCATCGTAAGTTAAAGTTTTATGTGGGTAACATAATCAAAAGAATAAGTAGTCGTTAAATAATGAATGTTTCACACCGTCAATTATGGATGTCAGTACACAACAATATTTCCATGCCGTATGAAACGTGACTTTCTTGACGAGCCGTTCTCTGATTGGCTGTTTTAGGGTCATGTTCTAAATTTAGATTTGACCTATACAGCTAAGAGTTCGGAACATTCCGGAATGCACAATGGTTTGTTTGAACAACAAACTGCGTCTCATCTTAAAATTAGATTACGCAATATTATTTGTTTTATGGATTGATTTGACTTTCATAAAATATTAGTTTCAACACTTTGCTATGGCATTGTTCACAATAATTGTCAATATTAAAGTAGATTTCTACTAATTGAAAAATGTCGATAAAATAAAAAGAAAATTAGAACTTCATAATGAGTCTGCAGTTTTCCTGCTTTTAACAAGCTCGATAATGAGGTGCGTCACCATTTCCTCGCGTATTCCTCATGGTCTAAGTATGTATTTGAAAGAAGCAATTAATTAAAAAGATGACCAGAAACGCATTTAACGTAGGTCACGTGAGAAACCCATATAGGCCTAAGCCTACCGAAAGCGGCTTTCAGGGTTTTACTTAGCTGACATTTAGCTTCATATAATCCTTTAATGGTTAATCCCGCGTTAAACGTGTTTACCCCTCCGAAAATGACCGTCGCATGACTTGTTAGTGTTTAACTGGATGTAATGAGCTTTAAAGTTGCCGTATTTTTTGCGCGTCCTATCCCCTCGAAGTACACTACGGGGACGAGGTCTTAGAGGGGTGTTTACCCTCTGTCGCTGTGTGGGGACGTACCGATCGCCCCTTATTTATCGTCAGTAAAAGGCTCATTTAGAAAAAATGCACAATAATGATTTGATGGTGATATTTTTTAGTCTATGAAATATCACATAACTCATAAAAGGTAATTATAACCTAATGAAATGTAAGTCTAGTAATATGGGTACTCGGTTTAGTGTTGGAGAAGACGAAAAATTGCATTGACCTCTTTGCTCCTCCCCAGCGTTGCCATGGTAACTGGGATCGGGGTTCAGATGACTTAAATAAGATGATCATCTAGGCGATACTTTTGCCAATTGGTATCTTTGTCTGTACATTAGAAATGAAATAAGGGCATCTTTATCTAGCACTTTTACGTAAAGGTAAGAAATTGCAGTAAATAAGGGTTAAAGCAGGTTTAAATAGAAAATGATCAAGTTACGTTACATTCTCGTACCCAGAGTTTAGTAGGATTCTCGATACTGTATAGCGTTTTAAAGAATCTTGATAACCTCGGGGTACGAGAATGGTTACGATATCATTTTTTGCGTCGAAAGAACTCAATTTAGCTGAAGTTTGGGCGCATCATCGTGCATATAAAAACCCTTTTTGAATACCATAATAAAATCATAATATACATGTACCGATAAAAACTAAAGCAAACTATTATTATTGTTATTGTTATTATTATTGTTATTGTTATTATTATTATTATTATTATTATTATTATTATTATTATTATTATTATTATTATTATTATTATTATTATTATAATTGCACTGTATCGTGCGTTCCGCGGAGCGATGATTATCATAATAATTTTATTGTAAGACTCATAATAGAAACGGATTTAGTCGAACATTGGTATCCGTATTCCAAGTAACTGATTCTATAAAGGGACACAACTCAATCAGAATCATGGTAAAGTGTAAGCTATAATTACTTCCCTTGTACATTTATTTTCAACAAGACTAGATGTTTCAAGTGCATAAATGGCGATTTGTCATATTAAATGTATCAAACTTTTCAATATTTACTATATTTACAGCTGAAATATAACTTGTCCGCGGACAAGTGGGATTGATTGATTTACTTGTCCGCAGACATAAAGGTACGAGTCGAACAAGTCGGGCCTAGGAATTCCACACCCCTGGAATGCTTATTGTTTCGTACTAGTATAAATCTCTTTGGAATTATTTCTTATTATCTAGAAAATTTAATTATTTTGCCAAGGTATACATCATCAGACACAGATTTGTATGTATATACTTTAAGCAATACAATACTTAGGAATTTGGCTCTCTCTGCAACATTTTCTCTCGTTCCTTGACAAGCTTTCTTACTTTTGAGATCATAATTGTATATTTCCGAAGACACACCTTGCTGATTCTTGATAAAACAATTATAAACCTATAAAAAGTATTGTGGTATTAACGGGTTTCTGTTTGATTAAACGCACACTTGCACATTAGGTATTTCGTGCTCGTATTTGCTAGCTTCGAGCACAATAAAACAAATCAGCCTATGGTCCTTTTATACCACCATAGAAACTTTGATGCATACTTTATTATTATAGGCAACCTATGCTACTTTTACTCTACCGTAGAAACCATAACCATGTGAGCTGTACAATATTATTGTATGGACCGTCTTCTCCATGTCTGTCAGAGCTGAGATGTTCTCTCGTGGTGTTCACATGACGTATCCAAGGTTTCAAGTGTAGAAGTCATAATTTTATGTTTAGGCATTTCATTACTGCTTTTTTGTACCTACTCGAACTATAATTGTAGGCAATGATGTTTGCCAGATTGTTATATCAAGCTAATGCACACAACTCAACTCCATACTCAAAACACTTTTTCATTCTCAGCCTTCACCTTTTTTGTTAAACTTATTAATTTTAACTCCACTGCGAAACAAGCTTTTACAACTTATATTCATCACTTTTGAGTCCGCTTCCTGACCCCCAGTACTGAGCTAGTAGGATAAACCACGGGGTAGGTTTTGAATGGGATTTGAACCAACGCGGAGCTGGCTATCCAATGATTACTAGTCCAATTTCGTAACCGCTCGGTCACCCCGCTCCTAAATTGCATTAATCGTAGCACTAACTTAGAGAAATAATTGTATATACATTGTTCATGTTAACGTATTGTTTTCAAATGTATGAGGTTTTTAAGTAGTTTCTTATTATGAATACATTGAGAACAAAACTGAATTTTTCGCAAAATTCGAACAGAAGTTTCATACACTTGGCACGGGACATTGTTAGTCACTTATATGTAGATATTCGAGTTTATCCGAAACCATCCAAATCTCGACTCTAAATGCAATTATGACTATTTGGCATGTCTTTTATCGGCTGAGTTCTTTCCCCAAATGTAACGATGGCAGACGGCATGTAGGAACTTTTACACATTTTAGATAAACACTTAAGTATGTACTGGTTTGAACTAAAGGAAACACAGATATGTAAAACAATGAAGTCTTAGTTTGTTTCCAAGAACTGTTGAACAAAAATAGTTGATATAGATATAGGACAAACAAAAATGACTACGTATGTATACGTATATTGCCATTCAAAAGTTCTTATACACATGAGCACATTTCACATTGAACTGAATACGGCTTCAAAACGCTACATGTACAACTTCAGTTTTTTCCAATCGTTTATTATGCAATGGAATAATGTACTTTTGCCTTTTTTATATGAGATTACAAAATTTGCTCCATATATAAAAATTTCATCTTCATTTAGAAACATTGACCTTAGTGGTTTTGGAAGGTGACAGTTAATTGTTGCTGCAACTTAGTTCTGGCTTTCGAAACATTGTAGATAGCTTTTTGAACATTTTGTTCTTCATTTGTTCATAAACGATATAGACACAGGTTTGCTGAAGACCTTACGCTAGCTGCAACTCACGAATGAAATCTATGGTGGCATATTTCTGCCCTCAGATAACCACATAACTAACTAGTTAGTTAAGAGGTTAACTAGTTACCGTAACTACTTAACCTCTTAATTAACTACATGTAGTTAGTTATGTGGTTATCTGATGGCAGAAATATGCCACCACAGAAATCTATCCATTACATTCTGTTTGTATTGTATACTTTATTGCACAATAAGTATAATCAATATAAGTAAATGAAACAATGATTCTACTTCTATGGCCATAGAAATAATAGCAGTTCAATTTATAGTACTACATGTGCTCGTATTTATTACGAAGGAACTTATGGAGGACAATATAAGTAATTCTGACTTTGTTTTTATTTGTAACTAGTCACAGAAACCTGTTAAAGTAATTTAGCTGTTATAACAATGCAGTAAACTGTGCAATGGTTATACTGTTGATGTATAAAACATAATAACATGATGATTTATTTATTGATGTCTTGTGTTTTGTATCACGTAAAATGACGTATTTGATGTAGGCGTTTAAAAATATGTTGATGTCTTCTGCCAGTGTTTCGTGTATACGTGTGATAATTTATTGTTAATTAACTTCTCAACTTAAAACAAACGGTGGCGTCACATGCGATGTAGAGATAGAAAATTATACTCAACCTGCAGATTTCGACCATTTTTTTTGCCAATTATCATCACCGGGGTCCATCCGCTCGCCGTAAAGATACATTTTTATCAGACCCTGGTCAGTATTGCATGCCCTTTCCATTGCAGAACCGTCATTGGAACCGGCTGCAGATGAAATTTTCGACATTTGTGTGAAATCTCGGCAATTGTAAGACCAACTAAACAATATGAAATTCAAGCATCCTGATTGTTTATCTAGCTTCGCTATTTTGAAACCACATTTTGCACGTATATAGTTATTTTCTTGTAATCTATTGAGTTCAAATTCAATGCACCTACATTTTCTTTCTGATTGTTTCTCTTTATGTTTTCTAGCCATTGTTGGTATTCAAATTATAGGAATTATAATCGAAATATTGGAGTAAAACGCAGTGTTGGCATGCTACTTGACACACTTTTTCCGTTTAGATGAAAATGGTCATTGCATCAACCAACTAGCCCAAAATCTCGGACTTGGGTAAATTAATTACAATAAATGACTAAGTAAAAGCTTTACTAATAGGGTCCATGGAGAATCACTGAATTGCTGGTTGCAAGCTTTTGTCGACCACTTTCGTGTGCATAGAGAACATATACTAAACTTAACCAAGTTCTACAAAACCAACACTTTATCAACACTTTATTATTTGATAGAAACTGTCTGCCCTCTAACCAGCTTTTCTGAACTAAGTTCTTTACCAGTTACATGCTAATTTAGTACACATGAAGCCCCAAGGTTTACCTTTTACGAAGGAGCGTCACATTCTTGTCGAGTTTTCATAGACGGACATGCTCCACTCATTTCTTGACTCAAACTCGAATATAAACCGGATTGGTAGCACAGTTGGTACCACACCGGGATTTCGAATCTAGTGTCTCGAAGGGGGCTACGGACGGTTTGAATCCCACCCAGGGAGGTTATACCCTTCCATGAAAATTTGACAATTACGTAAATTTTCCTCCATTTATAATAAGGTATATGAAAAAGTTTCCGGCGTTGTAGAAGGGAAGGTGAGTACTGGTTATAGACAAGGATCCAGGAAAGCTAGAGTTAGGTGCGCTGGTTTTTGTAAAATAACCAAAACGTATTGACACGGCGTAAAACACGGTATGAATAAATAAATAACATAGAACAGCCGGATTTGAAGTCTAGTGTGCAAACTAAATCAAGTTCTTGTGGTACAGTCTGGTAGACTTCGTACAATGACTCAGCAAAATGTCAATTAATGTGAAATAAATAAAAACAAACCACACCTTATGTTTTATTAATGATCATATATTTTTGCTTAAGTTGATTAAAATACTAACAAGTTCATTTACAATTCAAGGAAGTATTTTTTCTATTGTTTGACTTTACTTTGTAATGAGATCAAAGTAGAAAAAAACCACTTTCGTAGAACAAAGAATAAACAAAGTTATTAAGTATGGAACAAAGCAAGCAATAGTCACGTGACAGAAATAATAAATGTTGAAAAGGCCATGCTGAATGAAATAATGAGTAAATGATAGTGATATTTTAGCAGCTTCTTATATTGTGTATATTGCATTCCGTTCTACAGACTGTGTCTTTACAGGGTTTTCTAAAAAGAGCTAGGACTAGTCATAAAGTAATGCCAATCTGAACTCGATCGAATTTGTCCAGTGAAAACATATATCTTCAGGTTACGGACATTGCCGAAGAGTTACGATTAGAATAATCCATTTGCTTCGTGATTTAGAGTTATCAATTTAACGCTCTGAACTCGATCGGGGTTGTCCAATGAAAACATTTATTAGTATATTTTAAGGTCACGGAAATTGCCGAGTATTTACGATAGTCAATCGTGAAACATCGAGTATTTCCGTATTTCTTGATAAAAACTAACAACATCAACTTCAGGTAGCTAAGATAATCATTTTTGTTTTTTGTTTTTCTGTACCACCTGTTATTATGTTTTGTGGAGCTGCTTGTCTCCTTTATATTCATTGCTTCTCTGCAAAAACAATGACGGAACACACACTATGTTAATTAATAATGCCATTCTTGATATTGCAAGAACTTTCTTATGAAATATCATCATCTAAACTTTTAACATTCTTTATTGAAGCAGAGGACTTTAAGAAATACAGTATAGTTCTGTTATAAAGAAAACCATGGTTATTGCAAAATTATGCGATTTTTGGGCGCTTTTTAAGCCCCAATTGCTAAATGTTAGAAGACAATGGCCCTAATGATAAGACCATCGCGGTATTACAATGTAAGACCATTTTTATGGTCATAATAATGGCACTTTAATGTATACAGCTATATCAGATGATAAATAACATAACCATACGATTGTTCAAATGCATATACATTTATTTTGAGTTCATATTCAACTGTGTGAATTACATTGCAGAGACATAATTATGTCCTCCACATTTTTTGTAGAGTGGTCACAAGAATGCAAGACCAATAGAACATTTTCAGTTTTTGAAATTATATAGTTTAACTATAAGCTGTCGATATTTTACTAGTTTTATGCACTATAAAGAGTCAGGACTTATAATTGCAGTATTAAAAATTTTTGATGCCCAAAACACGAGTACATGGTACATTGTATTAATATTGATGTGGCCTCAAAGCTTAAGCATATTTACGTACTAAATGTACAGTATATTATACATGTATAATATATAAGTATTTCACTAAAAGGCACCATGATATATGATGTATATATTATATGAAAACAATGATATCAACAAGGCTGGTTTTAACAAGAAAAACGGAATTGAAGACTTAAGTAAACATTAATATATAAGAAAGAATTTCCTAATGATTGAGTTGAACGGAAGCGGTACTTACATGATACATTACCACATTGTATTGTATGGTAGGAGATGTTAGAATGACTTAAGACTTCACTCAAGTGTTCTTGAGTATGTAATATCGAGGGGTTATTGCCAGAACCTGCTATGTCCATATTTTGAAATTTTTCAGGAGGAACATTTTTCTGTTTCAAATGATAAAAAAATGATTTTTTGAAAATTTAACGCAGTGGAGTTATTCATATTAATGTCATTGACAATATGATATATGTTTTTTAACATTATCTTTATTAACATAGTCACAAATAGCTAAAATTGTTCTGGCTCTGAAAATAGGCACCTAAATATGTAATACATTCATGCCAAAACATGCTATAATCGCATAGCTGGTTTTGGTTGAATGAATTTTTTAATTTCTGTTTAAAACTTATTGTACCAAAACATGCTATAAAAAGATAGCATGCATTAAAAATTATATTGGAATGGCATGAATTGTGCCAAAACATTCTATATATTGATAGGTTGTATTGGCAAAGACACTTAATGTAGAATATAGCAAATAAACGGGACCAGAACATTACACAAGCTTATAGCTGCTTATGGCTCAACAATGAGGTGTACTGTAACAACAGTTCAGAGTCAATAAGATGCTAAATAGTGCTATATTGCATTTTTGTAAGGCACATCCAGTCAAATACCCAAATGTTTAGACAGTCAATTCTCAAAATCTAATACATGTATGAGATATTGTGACTCATAGAGCTATTGATAAGGTTTTTCAAGTCTCAATATGTAAATTTCTTAACATTTTCTTAAGTTTTCTTGTGTTTTTAACACCAGCAAACTACCTTTTTAACACTGTTTGAAGGGAAATGTACATTTTGTCATTATACTAAAATAATTTAGCTGGTTATTTCTTTGCAAAGGTCCTTTCTGTCAAAATGTAAAGTTCAGCAGAAAACTTAGTAACTTGTTTAGCATTTGTCAGTGTTGACTAGTTTTTATTTGTATTTGATTTGACCAAGAGAATAATTATCTTCATCAAATGCAAACCTTAAGAAGCAAGCACCAGGTAACATTGTTAAATCATTTTGAATACAGCTTGTCGTGAAGCTAGTTTATAAACTTTAACAGAATCTTACTGAAATGAAACATGACATACTTTAAAGGGATAGTATGACTTTTCACCAAACTATTTGTAACACAAAATGAAGCTGGGGTAAAATAATATTGGTTGATAATTATAATGGTCACAAAATGTACCTTCATAATGTCTGTATAAATACTTTCATATAATTGGAATATTATAATTGAAATTCCTATATAATTTTATGTGCTTTAAAAGGATAATTATACAAAAGAGAGCTTGGTGTGGTTGACATAATTATGTTTTTATTCCTATGTCATCCGCCACAGTTATCTGGATAAAAACATTAATCCCACCTATAGTGACTGGAGAATCATTTTTGATCACTATTTACATTAGAGACGCTTTCCCATCTATATATGACCTCATAAAACAACTTGCCATTTCCATACTCAAATTGTACACAGTTGCATTTATTTTAAAAATGTCTTTGAGATAATTTGTAGCCTACAGTTTTTCTTATTTTTGTATTTTATTGTCTTTAGCTTGTTGCTATTTCCATTTATGATATATATGGCTAATTAAGTTTAATAAATTTCCAGTATTTGGTGAACAAATGTTCTCTTTGAGTGCAATATCTTTATCATCTGACTATCTGATTTAAATATGTCATCCAAGCATTGTCTGTCAACACATTTTGTTACCATAGTATTATATGCTTACCATTATGTTCGTTTCTTTTATTAAATATTTGCCTTTTTGTGTTGATGAACAAAATGTTATGAATTTTATTTCGTTATATCAATCTGTAGGTACATGTTTCCATTCAGTAATCCGTAAAGTGATTTATATGTTAATGCTTCTAATCATCAGTGAAGTAGCTTCCAGGACATTATCTGGTGTTGCTTGCTTATTCGTCATTTCTCTATACGGTATTAAACAATTTTAATGATCTGATGGCTTTGGACAGCAGGTTAATTTTCATGTATTTCCGTGATTAGTTTAAGACCAATCATTTCATTCTTAATTCATCTAAAATACAAATAGTATGGGTGCTATTATCCAACAGAAATTAAGTTAATAGGCCTCATTAGTTACAAAATTTACTAGTTGTTTAAAGTAAAATCCCAGATAAAAACTTAACTTTCTTACTATATAATTGTTTACGAGTATATACAAAAAACATTATTATTTTGATTTTGTTTAATTTGAAAGATATACAATCTAATAAGTTCATGTCATGAGGAGTCCTGTGATACATTAACAAAAAAATCATTTAAGTATACGAAAACTAAGAAATCTTAAAAAATGAAAATATGCAACCCTACACAACTTTTGTTGTTAATATTTAACAGCTTCATTGAGTTTTTCAAACCAAAATCATTTTGTAAAGGTCTTCCCAAAATTATAGCATAATCAGTATAATAATGTTTAATGCCTGGAAAACATTTTGTATACAATTAAACTTTATTGTTATTTATAATAGCTTCTTATCACTTCCTATTTATCAAAACAAAGCAAACTGACCGCTGGGTCAAACTGACATTTCTTTACATAACTGGTTTAGAGCACCAAAACATAACATTAAGTTAAAGATGTGTTTCTGCCAAAAAGCTCTATCCCAATGTAGATGGTTTTAGCTGATTAAATTACTGCTATAGAGTATAAGTGTGGCAGCTATATCAATATAGCTTGTTTTAGCATTAACAAATGTTTCTAAAATATGTTCTATTCTGCCAAACAAAACCACCTATCTGACGATAGCACGTTTTGGCATTTTCAAAAGTATTATTTGATATTAATACCCTTCATGCCAAAATAAGCTATCTTGTTAAAGAATGTTCTGGTTCCATTAATTGTTGTATCAATGTTAAAAGTTACCAGCTATGTACATATAGTCTGATTTGGCATATAGGTATTACAAGGTTAGAAAGATAGCTGGTTTGGTTTTTATTACATAATGTTAGTTTTAATTAAGATATGATCTTGTGAATTAGTGCAAAATATGCGGATTGAAATGCACTTTCAGAAAATGTAAAAAAGTGAAAATTGGAAAAAATGGTATATAGCATGTCCTGGCAGTAACCCCTCGATATATAGATAAAAAAACTTTATATTACTTATTTTACTGGTAAGCTTACAGTTCAAGTATAGTATAATTATTAATGCATTCTTTTTGTTGCAAATACGGTAAAAAGAATCGAAAGCTCTCGACGGTTTGCGACAAAAATTGAGCTAACCCGTCCGAATTTGCCATTTTTGTTACCGTGGCTATCTCGTTTTAGGTTTTCTTTGGGCGGCATTTTTACATAGATAGATGAGGAAATTTGGAATTTGAAATTTAGAACCACCTACACTGATAGATACTCTAAAATGTGAACTCTAAATTCATGATTGAAATATTTTAAAAGAAGAATAAAATCAGTATTCATATACATGAATAAGTCATACATTTAGATGTATATAATAATTATACAATAATTTCCACATTTAATGCGTACAACATGAGCACACGTTTGCAAGTTATTATTACCCTAGCTGCTTTTGGTAAGGAAGACAATGATATGGTTGATCTCTGGCTGTATTGACTGGGAAAATGGCTAAAATTGGGCAGTAATATTACCAGATTTGTTTGACAAAAATCAATTGACCACGCCCGTAATACAAAAAAAACCCAATATCAAATATGAAAGAAGCTTAGCATGTTTAAAATGGCGGGAAGAGGGAATCAGTGAATCAAATCTTTAAAAGTTTCGATATGAGGTAATAATAAAACATGAGCACGACTGATATAGTAAAACGATGGGCTGTAGAATGTATAATATCATTATTTGATGAAGAAGCTTATAGATATAATATCGAACAAACAACAATAAACTATCAACATTTAGGTAGAACTCCTATCTTCTGAGAGGCCAGAATCAATACTACTAGAGTTTGTCAAAGTCATTTTACTACCGACCATGTTTGACACTGATTCTACTTCACTACTTGATGATGAAGGCGCAGTAACATGCTGAAAGTCAAATGGTGACGAAATTTTAGTTTTGTTTGTTTGTGTATTGTTTTCAGTGGGAGTCTTTGGAGGATCATATCCGGCAACTTTCTCCGGTTCTAACTTAGTCACGTGGACAAAACAGCAGGGATTAGATATTTCAGTCTTTTTTGGCAGTTTTATTTTCTTTTTCTTATCTTTTACTGACTTCTTCTTTTTTGTATTTCCTGTTTTCAATAACTCGTCGTTTGGGTCTGCTGTCAGTTTTTTAACATGTGAGTAAAACTCTGCCGCTGCACCGGCTTCGTCGAAACTTAATCCTACAAGCTTTGCATAATCTTTTGAAGAGTGCATTGTATGAAAGTTTGCATTGGGTGTTCTATAGCCTGTTGAATTGTCTATAATGTCTCGCCACAACGTGAACCCAGTTCCCTTTTCAGCAATGAGAATGGATAATTTTCTTTCTCTATGATGTTCTCCCGTATCCAGTAGCAACAATGGAATTCCTGTTGACGAAAATGTCCATTGGTCGTTCATTAAAGCCGATTTAGCGGAACCATAGTACATATTGACTAAACATCCACATACATAAACCTCAGATTTATGACTACGATAAAAAGTATCAACTTGTAACAAATCTGACTCAGTTACTCCTTCTCTAAACTTATTTGCCATTATAACATCAGTGAAGGAAAATGAGCCATCACTCGATGGAGAACTTAAAGGGGACTTATGTGACCCCGGCGATAATCCACCTACGTAGTCATATCGTTCCGTTATTGCCCCTATTGCTTGTTTCGATATTGAAGCGTTCGAAGTTGACCTACTTACGTCACGTTTGTGCATGTTTTGAGTATCAGCGCCCTCTGGCGGTGGAGGATAATTCATATTCTGAACAACAATTTCTGGATTTGGCACATTTGCATGGTTTTGTTGATTATATCCAATATTTGATTGAGGTGTATTGTAGTGGGGTTCATTAATCATTAAATCCAAGTCTGGTGGCGGCGCAGGGAACTCGTCATTGTTATCGTAACGAGACCCAGTGACGTCATTACTTGCGGTTGGAGGAGCCGGTAGATTGGCTGGATTGTTGATACGGTGCTTCAGCATATCAATTAGTCAACTGAAAAGAGAAAAATAACGATTATTAAATTGCTTTGAAATTGAAAACACAACCAATTCTTTCAAATGTGAGAAAGAGTTGTGAGACAGTTTTTATAGAGGATCGCCCTGACGCTATGTTAGGAAAACAGTATAATTGTTTTATTTCTGGCCTACAAATGATATAACCAGTTTTAGGTTTTGTATGCCAATTAAACTGCATTGATTCATTGAAGTAACAAAAAGATAAGAAATAATAGATCATATTTAATCATACCCATTTATATACAGACAAATCAAACCGGAAAGTCAACGAATCGAATACGACATAAACATGATGTAACTTTCTTCAATCATTGCTAGAAATAATCGTTGTTTGAATTTTTACTATTTATTGCAATTTTTGCGTTCCTGGCATGTCACATGACCACTATACAAGCATATAAATGTGCTTGTTGATTCACTTATTGACTTAAATGCTTTTAGATAATTTTAACGTCTGAATTTTTCGTTGACTGGCATTATAACTTGATCAATTACTTAATTTCAAAGGTGACACTGTTAGTTTTTGTATATACATGTAAATACAAAAGCAGGTTTACCAACAATCAAAATTAATGCTTAAATACCAAAATGTATTTCATCCAACTTACACAAAACATCTAGTAATAGAATATGTACTTGTATATGTAATAACACTTTCCTCTTTAAACAAGTTCAACTAATATAAGAATGGGTATAGTTTAAAAGTTAACTCCATACAATATAAGGTTCACATTTGTAACATACAATTCCTCCAAGTTTCAAAGCTCTTTGTCTAATTTGACATTTTATTCCAAATAAATCTAAACCGTTTGTTATCAGCCTGACTAACAACTGAATTATTTAGATAAGTTAGAAATACAGTCATGCCGCATGCGTAAGTTTTAAAGGTAGAAATTAAGACTAATGTAATCCATGTTTATTTGATTATCTGTCCTGAAAGCTACATTTCAACCTGTTTGAATAGAGACACAGTACCTTATCAAAATTAATGTATTTTTCATTCATTAGATAAAACCCTGTTTTCACAGTTTAACTTAAGATATTCATGTCTCTATTCTCCACATTGTGAATTATTTTAAACATATTTGCTCGGCAAAAAAATGCAAAATGCATCAGAGCAAAACTTCACACATGCGTCTCTATCGTTTAATGTTTTGATTGATTATAATTTATATGAATTCAGCACATAAATTGAACCAAACAAAAACAGTTTATTAACATAAGTTTAATTGATAGGAGAAATAGATTTATAAAATTCATATTTTAAATGAACATACTCATGTCAATTCATTATCCATTAAATCCATAAAGTCACTAATTAAATAATGTTATAACCATGCACTCTCCAGCTAGATATTTAAAAATATTAATCGTTATCCTTTCTACAGCATGTCATTTAAGTTAAACTGTTATCATCCACAGACTCACTGAGTCATTCGGAACATTTCGGCGTTTATCGTCAGTTTACGGAATCACCCGAGTGGTTTTCCGAATGTGACAAAGTTAAGAGCTATCAAAGCTTCCGGAATTACTAATCCGCAAGTTTTGGCGCAAAACTTGATATTAGACTCTCCACTAGTTTCACTATGTTGTGTATGAAAGAGAATTAATCTTAATACATGTACAACCATTTACTGAGTCGTACGCCAAGTGAACTAATCTTCCGCTTTCCCATTGCCCTTTTGTGTACAAGCATGCACTTTCAAGAGCTACTGTTAAACTGGGCTGACAGAGTACACCTCACATATGAACAAAGACGAAAGTTTCTATGTATAGCAGTCTAGAATTGTAATCTTTGTCTAATATATAAGGCCTTTACATGCCCATTTAATTTAACTACTGATATACAAAATGTATGCAGTTTACTAAGACTATTTACCATTGAAAATGTGCCATATTGTGTCCCCCCTATTGTTTAATAATCTTATCTACTTGTTAATAAACATATCTAATGTTATTGTGATATTATGTTTAATATACTAACTTTAAACATGTACATGTATTGTAAGATCAATATTAATACAATTGAACAGTTTAAACCTTCTTAAAAGAATTCAAATAAATCAGTAACCGGATCCTCAATTAGTTAATGACGGATATTTTATGTGAGTTATACTCAAGTTAGTTAAAAAACGTCTACTGAAACCGCGCAAATATGATTTCGCATTTCACTAACATAATTACAGCGTTACCTAAGCAACGCACGAGTGCATCCTTTTGACTGCATAATTTAGATAACCAACTTTAAATGTATTTGTAACACTTGGTTGCAGCATACGCCGTGTTTGGTACACTTAAAAGCTGACTAATAAAAACATACTTAAAATTACTCGAACTACTGGCGTGGAAACATTAAACGATGCTTGACATTTTTGTCCCTCGAAATATTTATAAATCAAAAGTGAAAATATCCTCCTACAATGCATTGTGCACATTTTTGCGGTCCTTTCAAGGATAGGTCCAATAATTATTGAATATGAATCCTAATTAATATTCTATAGGCTTGAACGACAATGTACTTTTAGCACATACATAGTATTAATATTTTGAAATTGAAGTACGTGTACATGCACGAGATAGTATCATTTCGTGTACGTATGTGTGTACTTTACTGTACTCTGTTGCTTGAAGCTATATTGTTATACATGTACTATTTTATATTAGCTCGACTGTAAAACAGGTTCTCACAACTTTTATTAATCACTTTCGAGTCCACTTCCTGGTCTCCCAGTACTGAATTAGTAGGATAAAGTTTCTTGCTTAAGGAAACTACAGAGTAGGCTTTGGATGGGATTCGAACCAACGCGGAGTCGGCTTTCCAATGATTACCAGTCCAACGTAGTAACCGCTCGGTCACGCCCGCTCCTTTGTAACTATAGACTAAGCGTATTAATAAAGATTGTAATATAGAGGTATAAACGGTATAATATAGATTATGTCAAGTTGAACACATAATCGCAAGCAGTGACTTCACATTTTATAGAAGCTTATTTAACCTTGTAACTTAAAACAACAACAATGATGCTAGACTTTAAAATTGGACTACAAATACGCTGTAATTTAGGGAAACAATTCCTCTTAAATGTCGAATTGCTTCCATTTTAGGAAACATTGTGATCTTTCTATCATCAAATACAATTGAAACCCTGATTAAAATCTAAACATAAACATCAAAACCATTCATTTTAACTGATAACTAGAAAAGTTATCTTTATTGACCATACAAACAAAACACAATGTAACTGACTACGACAATAACCAACGCCAACACAAACACTATTCACCTAGATCTCGGACAAATCAATAAATTCTGTTCAAACTCTAATTAGTGATTTTCAAACATACAATGCTGATTACATAGCACATTCCATGTAGAAACGTCTGCGTTCTTGAGAAAATCAAGAGGAAATTAGATAATACTGGAAGCCCACCTATATAGATGAAACACTACAAACAACACCTCATTA